>CM042697.1:298430953-300830953 GCA_023614405.1 Avena insularis | reverse complement strand
TGAGGAAGATGACCGGGATGACGACATGGCACGCACCGGTTTGATTGGATCTCGACCGTCTGGATAGGATCCCGTGGCTAGAAGAAGAGATTGACCCGATTTTGGCTCAGAATAGACAAGAAATAGATCTGTGTTAGAGAGACAAATCCGTAGGTCAAATCGAAAAACTCAAAACATGAAAGTTGTGGGGAATCATTATTCCTACCTTCTCACCAAAGGAATTTGGATTTGAAGAAACGAGCGCGAGTACATCTTGGATTTACACCGTAAGATCTGAAATATTGCGATACGAAATTCTCCGGCTGTGGTGGATGAAAAGAGGTGAGGTTTGTCGGGATTGAAAGATTTCGACGCGTTCTTCAACTTTCGTTTTTTGACCGAAAGCAAACGAGGAAGTCTAGATGGGTTAAAAAGCGAAACAAGATTCGGGATTTCGAGAGAAAAAACTCGTACAGCTGTAGCTCCACGAGTTTATATGAAGGTTTAGAATGGTTTAGAGATAGGCCTTGGAGTAGGAAACAAGTAGAAACAAACGGAAGTTGATTCGGAGTTGTAGATAAAAAGTTATAGCAATTTGAATAGAGATAGGTTTTAGAAAATAGGTTTTGTACGCTTCTCAAAGCACTCCCATCTCGATCTTGTACGTGGATGCCTGCCTCGGGAATTGATTAAAGCTGGTCGGTTTGATTTTTTTACTTTTGTTTCCCTTATATCTTTTGCATACGAACTCCAAATGACATGATTCTTGTTTCTAAATTTTTCTAAAATCGAATAGATCATTATAGGATCAAATTTGTAATCTTTTTACTAGTTTGGAAGTAGTGGATTTATAAATCCTTGTATATTTCATTTTATTTATATCTTTATGTGTTTGTATTTGTTCCATAACTTTTTCATACTAGCTCCAAATGAGCTCAATTTTGTTTCTAAAATTTTGTAATATTAATTGGATCCTTTTAGGCTATGATTTAGCAATAATTTATGCCTTAGCAACAGTGGGTTTTAATAAGTCAATTTACCCTTAGGAACATTTGGGCGAATCAACTATAGGATTTAGATACCAGGATTTGGATTTAGTTTGTGAGAACTTTGCATGGATGAAATTCATATGAATGCTTCATGATTTTCATTTTGAAATCTTGCACATCAATTCTACAATCCATAATCAATCCATGCCCTTTTGCCTATATGGCTACTTAGGTCATAACAAAAGAATATAGGATTTTGAATTCAAGGTTGAGAGGATTTTCTATTCAAAAAGTTTCTTCTCTTTGAGAATTTTCAACAAAGTCAAACAATCAATCAATCTTATTTATTTATTTCACATTCCAAAATTAGGAGAATTTTGGGATGTGACAGACTACCACCCTTAAAAGAAATCTCGTCCCGAGATTTGGGAAGGCTAGAAAGAAAGAAAGGCTCGAGATCCATTAGGATGCTACCACCCTTAAAAGAAATCTGACTAGGTCACTTCTCAAGGATTCACTTGGCTCAATTGGTTTTCCTTTAGACTTTTATTGGCACAATGTCTCTAGCACGTTCTAAACATCATGATTGATAGTTTCCGAGAAAGCGCTTCTTAAACTAGCAGAACTCTCATGGTGGGCAAATAGGGAACGTTTACTTCACGGTGCCCATAATTCACGGTTGGGATTCATTCTACCGTATATTCCTACGCTAAGCACTGGGTGCTTTTATAAAGGGGGAAATATACCATTCTAAGGTCTTGGCTTAACATCGACTCTCTGCTAAGGTTGAAAGGCACTCAAGATTCGCAAAGCCAACAGTACAAGAGCGAATAATAAGAGTAGTAGGAATGGTGATCAATCCATCCTGCACCCAAATCATTACCCTGTATGAGGATAGGTGAATCACGTTTTTCTATCACTCGGGCATTCTTACTTTCCTTGAAGAATGTTTCCATGGGCACGAACTAATGCTCTATGTAGACTCCCATGTATTTAATCAACAAAGCTACTACTAAAACTAAACTATCGATACTTCAACTTTCGGGTTGGATAATCTACTACATAACATCATGTGCAACACTTCATACTTCCACATTTTTTTCCATTAGGTGAAGCATTCTCCTTCCTAAATGCATTGTATGGTCAAACCTTCCACTTAACACATCATTATATCTCCCTGGGTTCAAGATAGGGAAGAATAGATTCTATAGGAAATAACGACTAAGAAAATAATCCTACCCATAACTATATGAAGCAATCAATGTCACAAACAAGCAAACAATCATAAGGAATCAACACACAAGCAAGCACTTGCATAACAATAATACAGAGGTCTAAACTTAGTAGTATATAACCACAAAATAGTTTGAAAGCATTGGGAACAATACTAGAGTAAAACATAGCAACATATAAGCACTAAACTAAATCTGTCAAAACAGTACAGCAGGTTTCACGAATTTTCCTGACCGACCTAAACTCGTCAGAAATTTTAGCCAATTTTTGTGCATGTACTACAGGTAATTACGCTCCAGATCCTATTTTTTTTGGATTTTTCTGAGTTACCAGTAAAATATGAAAAGCGCGCGGTACAACAGGTCATGCAGAAAACTGCAGCAGTAAAATCACGAATTTCAATCAATTCACACCATTAAACTAATTTAAAAACCTCATCACAATTTCAGAAATATTAGAGTTCAAAACTAACTGATCCTAAACAAAGCATCACACAAAATAGCTCAATACAACCAAGCAAACAACCTATATTGTCATACCACATAAGTTGATAAGAACAATATGCTAACACGATAGCGATGATCTCCTAAAGAGATAGAACATGGTGGTCTAGACCTAACCAAACTTGATGAGATGTTTATTTATGTCATACTATTTTTTTTCTTTTACTTAGCTAACTCTCATATAGGTATCATAAGAATGGACAACTACAAATTTTGAACAAGAAGAGGTTATAAAAAGATAGACAAGGAATATAAGAACTCTAATAAGTATAAAATATGATAGTTCTCCTAATAGAGGTCTTCTATTGCTAATCCATTTCTAAGGTCACGATCCTACAGTCAACACACAACTCTGATACCATCTTGTAACACCCTCGCCTGATAAGGCTGAGTTCATGTGTATAGTGCCAATCCCTGGATCGGTTCACTGGCACACACAGTACAACATGATATCAAATATAACTGTGCATCATAAATACAACGAATATGATCCAAAATTTACATTATTTATTCAAGTACACAGCGGAAAACGAATACAAGGTAGATCTCCATCCTCCAAATGTGCCACAGGCGAACAATTGTTGAGTGGAGTCTCGCGACCTATGAACGATCACTCAGATACGATATAACCTGCAACATGAAACATTGCAGCCACGAATGGTCAATACATTGAATGTATGGCAAGTAGGCTAAAGTGGTTAACAACAGATCTATCAACTACATGCTTATTTGGCCAAGTGGAGTTCAGGCTCATTTGCATAAAGCAACAGTTTTATCCTAACATTTGTAACAAAGTAGTTTTCCAATACGATAAATAGGACACTCTGGTTCACTCCCAGGTGCTCCTACCCAATTATGTTCACCCAACAAGTTTTAAGTAATTAAGAAATAAGGATGAGTGAGAAATATCATAGCATCAGTATCAGGTCGCTCAAATTGTCCATAACCGGGGACACGACTAAGCACTTAGTTTATACACCCTGCAGGGGTTAGTACACTTTACCCATGTGACTTGGCCAGCCCAGCTCGTACCACCACTCTCATATTGGGTGATGATAGGGAGAAGTCCAATAAGGAACCGTTCGGGAAGTAGCTCCTCAATCCCGACGCGCACCGGTCCAACCTACACTATCTACATCTTTGGATACGCGGGTTCGAGTTACCACAACCTACTGAGTTCAACCAACCGCCCATTCCATTATTGGCACATGGTTGCACACGAAAGCTTCCAAACAAAGAAACCAATCCTTTCTCAGTGTCCTGGGTGGCATTCCCCATCATAATCCACACTCGATGACCCAATCAATGCCATTCCGCCCAGGTGGTTCATTAAAACATGTTGGTTTGTCATTTAACAAAACATAATCCTTTCAAAACATATAACTTTTCATGATGTGATTCCCTTCCTCGTCTAAATAGCATAGCTAAGCAATCTACCAATATGATGGCTCATAAACAAGGAATGCTAGGGAATAATATGGGACATAGCATAGCATATACACATCAATTCCTGCATATGCAATTCTACAAAAACATCTACAATGCATAGGAAAACAGAAGGACATTTATGACCAAGATAGCACCACTTGCCTTTGTTGTAGATGTAGTCGATTAGATAATCCTCACAATTCTCATAGATATAATGGTTTCTCTTGTCATAACCACAATACTTGCAATCATAGTAGTTGCAATCACACACGTTGCACTCCTCGCAATCTATCGATCAAACAATTGCATACAACATAAACAATAGCACATAGAGATCAAACAAATACAACAAATGCATGCATGACAATTTAATAAGTCACAATGGTTGTTACTTTAGTTCTGAACATAGTTAGATTACATGATGCATGTGGAAAGTCATTTAATGCACTAAAGCTTTTATTACTAAAGTTGTATCGATTTAATATGGTGTATACCACTTTAATTGAACTAAAGATGTTTATGTCGTATTAAATTGTGAACTAGATGCTACTGGATAGATAATGCAATTTAGAGACTGTGGCAATTTGAATCACCTAAAAAGGAGTTATAGATATTTTCTTATGATTAAAACACTATTTCAATGGGTTTAAATATTTCTGTATGAATTTCTGTTTTAACAGTACCAAATAATTTGTCATGAAATTTCTCTTTATAGATATTGTCAATACAAAACCTTAGCACTTGGATTCACCCTAATCGGAGTTATAGATCTTTTTGTATGATTTAAATAGTGTTTAATGGTTTTAAATGATTCATATAGTTTCTGTTGTCTAAAAATCAAACTAAAATTATATCTGTAATCTCCACAAAATTGTGAATCCAGGGACATATTATTTGTAATTTTCCGAATAGTATTTATTTTCTTATGAATTTATTATTCTAAATAAGCCATTAAACCATTTAAATCTTCACGGCAAAACCTTACAGTAAAATGCTTAACTAATTGCATATTGATGATCTACATGGAACCAGCTTTCCATCGGTATATCATTTATATTTTTGTGACAAGCAATTAATTTACTATGAATTTAATGATTTATAAAGCCATTAAAACTAATTAAATTGCTACAGGTTAAATAATCTGCAAAGGCTAGATCCAACCAGATATTATTAAAGTACATTACAGTAGCTTCAATTTGATATATTGTTCATATTTTTCGGAGTTACAGATAATTTCTTATGAATTTATTAACCTAAAAGACCATTAAAACTAATTAAATTACTGCAGTAACCACGTACATTAAAAGTTGGATCTATTCTGATAAGATGATTCTACGTGAAATTATCTTCAATTTGATATATTATACGCAATTTTTGGACATGGTATGAATTTCTAATTAATTTTACAAGTTAGATCTATAATATGCAATTTTAAATTCGAACGGAATATTCCAGGGAATATTCCGCTGACTGGACAGGTTGACTTTGCATGCTGACTGGGACTAGATGTTGACCTTATGTTGACGTGGCGTTGATGAGGAAGATGACCGGGATGACGACATGGCACGCACCGGTTTGATTGGATCTCGACCGTCTAGATAGGATCCGGTGGCTAGAAGAAGAGATTGACCCGATTTTGGCTCAGAATAGACAAGAAATAGATCTGTGTTAGAGAGACAAATCCGTAGGTCAAATCGAAAAACTCAAAACATGAAAGTTGTGGGGAATCATTATTCCTACCTTCTCACCAAAGGAATTTGGATTTGAAGAAACGAGCGCGAGTACATCTTGGATTTACACCGTAAGATCTGAAATATTGCGATACAAAATTCTTCGGCTGTGGTGGATGAAAAGAGGTGAGGTTTGTCGGGATTGAAAGATTTCGACGCGTTCTTCAACTTTCGTTTTTTGACCGAAAGCAAACGACGAAGTCTAGATGGGTTAAAAAGCGAAACAAGATTCGGGATTTCGAGACGAAAAACTCGTACAGCTGTGGCTCCACGAGTTTATATGAAGGTTTAGAATGGTTTAGAGATAGGCCTTGGAGTAGGAAACAAGTAGAAACAAACGGAAGTTGATTCGGAGTTGTAGATAAAAAGTTATAGCAGTTTGAATAGAGATAGGTTTTAGAAAATAGGTTTTGTACGCTTCTCAAAGCACTCCCATCTCGATCTTGTACGTGGATGCCTGCCTCGATCGGGTCGGTCCGGCTTAGCCGGCCCGTTTCGGTTTTTTTTTTTTACTTTTGTTTTTCTTATATCTTTTGCATACGAACTCCAAATGACATGATTCTTGTTTCTAAATTTTTCTAAAATCGAATAGATCATTATAGGATCAAATTTGTAATCTTTTTACTAGTTTGGAAGTAGTGGATTTATAAATCCTTGTATATTTCATTTTATTTATATCTTTATGTGTTTGTATTTGTTCCATAACTTTTTCATACTGGCTCCAAATGAGCTCAATTTTGTTTCTAAAATTTTGTAATATTAATTCGATCCTTTTAGGCTATGATTTAGCAATAATTTATGCCTTAGCAACAGTGGGTTTTAATAAGTCAATTTAATTACCCTTAGGAACATTTTGGCGAATCAACTATAGGATTTAGATACCAGGATTTGGATTTAGTTTGTGAGAACTTTGCATGGATGAAATGCATATGAATGCTTCATGATTTTCATTTTGAAATCTTGCACACCAATTCTACAATCCATAATCAATCCATGCCCTTTTGCCTATATGGCTATTTAGGTCATAACAAAAGAATATAGGATTTTGAATTCAAGGTTGAGAGGATTTTCTATTCAAAAAGTTTCTTCTCTTTGAGAATTTTCAACAAAGTCAAACAATCAATCAGTCTTATTTATTTATTTCACATTCCAAAATTAGGAGAATTTTGGGATGTGACAGTATCTATGAGGGATACAACCCAGTGGTCTTGGATATTTATTTTGAAATGTTCGAAAATTTCACTTTTTCTAGCACCTCAAATGGCTAAGTCTGGTCCCTGCAGCTCCTCCATACTATGCTCTATTTGTTCCTTTTTCCTTTGTTTTATCCATAATCATCATCAAAACCTACACACATTAGAAATACAATAAAGATAGATAAAATTCTACCTAAAGTACTAAATGTGCAAAGATCATATGAAAATAGAAACGATGCATATTTGGCATAATTGCAGCTAGATAAAGCATGAGATGGGTGGAATTCCACTCATCAGAAAACAACATATATCATATATGGGAGCATGTAGAAATAGAAGTGGATCCATCCCAACACATATGAGCTAGATTTAAATAGAAATATAAATGCAATGGCTCATATATGATTAAGATGGTGGAATTTATATGGAGGCAAAGAAAGGTGGTGGAGTTCCAAATTTATGCCCCCAACTCAACTTGGGCATCAAGAAATATATCAAGAACCAACTAAAAAATATCAAGAGGCGGATACAGTTAATAAAGAAATGCATATGAAGGACGAACCAAATGAAAAAGGGTTTTATATGATGCTCAAATGCAAGGTGGCATGGTGACATGAGCATGATGTTATGCAATGAAATTAATGACATGTAGAAAGTAGAATTATATATAATAAACCAAGTAGCATTACAATGTTAGACAATTAGAATGCTATAATTACACAGGTCAGTCCATATCAGTATTATAGAGGAGATTAAGACCTTGCTAATGGTTCGTACAACTTGTATTATTCATATCGATTTCAAAATCCTAGTATCTATTTTATGGCTAATTATGCTCGGACTAGTGATCATCGGCGTAGTTTTCCTCTGGCCCAGAGCCTTGCCAAGAAATTGTAATTTTTGAAGGTTGAGTTACAATACAAGTTTCACTAGCAAAAAAAATCACGAAAAACATTTCAGATTCAAGTTACCAAATGGCGTAGTTTAGATTCAAATAGTTATATTTAACCAAAAAATACCAAACCCGATTCGAATAAAATCAGCGCCATCCCAATCCCACACGTATCCCCCACTACCTCCATTTTGCTCGCCTGCCAGCCATATTTGCTTCGTCATCTTTTGATATATCATCGCCGAAGAGGGCAACGTGATTGAAAAACAATTTGGGGCAGTTATTCATGAGCTCCAAGAGGTTTGTGAATCTTGTGGCCTCGGGCTACGAGAGTTAGTTGTATTTGTTGCGCGGTGCCTCAACCCCGACCATTTCTTCCACCCAACAGTAAAAGTAGTAACAAGGCAATGACGCATGTGAAATATTTGCCCGTAGAAAGAAAAAAAGTTTAGCGTCCATATCCATATCTCCAGGAGAAGCGTAATAAGACAAACTAGCAACCGGAAGCCTCATCGGAAATGGAGACCATCCGGCTACCGCCAGCCATCCTCAACACCCAACCATCAGCATGCCCGAGGAAGCAAGATCTTTTTCGTAGACAGTGTGACACGCCTCTTCTACTACGGCACATGAGGTGTGCGTCATGACCACGCTGAAGCTCCACGTGCCCAAGGCCTACCCCTTCTCCATATCCGTCCCCAGACCATCTCACAAGGACGAATACGAGTAGGAGAACGACCTATATATCATAGAAAAGCTTCTCTCACCGGAAAAGAACTTCCATTTCGAGGCCCTCTTCTATCACTAGTGCCTATGCAAAGGATCCGGTCACGGGAATACCTGGTACTACGAGTCCCTCCCGCCGTCGTCCTCTGTCCATGACCCAGCATCCAAGGAATGTGCATGCGTAACGTACTACTTTAACAAAGTGGTGGAGGATCAAGATGGGAATGGACGATCATTGATCCAGCCCAAATTTTTAGGGCCATTGGGGCGCACGGGTCGACCTTGATTGCATTTTGGGCTAATGAAAACGAGTCTAAGAACATGTTTGGCAGGCTGTACCACCCCGGGCAGGCCCAATGGAAAATAAAATGGTTTACACGTATTCCCTCCAGGCGTGTCTAGCGCTCTCCTAAAAGCAGCCGAGAGCCAGGTCCATGGACAATGCTCGAATCGAGTGTTTCCATGGAACTAGCCTGAGCGCGCCCTATAAAGCACCTCACCGAGCCCTTTCTTGCACGCTCGCATATAGGCTCCCCTTATCTCTCCTCTCTAAGCACATTCATCATAACCACTTGTGCTTAGCACATATAGGCTCCGTATTAAATCAAGCTCTATCTAAAAAATATGCACATCGACAAGGGGGGTCCACTTTGACCATCGACATCGAGTTTGGTGAGTTGTATCTTCTTAGATTTGTGGTCAAAGTTGGAATTTTGGGGGATAATTTCTCCATATTTGGCACACACAATAAACCGTTCGAAATTTTCTTTGAGGAATAGCTTGATCCCCAGGATAGACTTAGGGACCGGGGAAAAGGATAACCCACGTCTTTAACTCCCCCGAGGGCGATGGGCGCCATCACCACCTCTGGACACCCCACACCACCTCCACCCCCTCCGATGCCGTCGCTGATTTGGGTCGCAGGGCGAAGCCCCAGCGGCTCCAGCGGCGGCGGAACATCCTCCCCCGCGCCATGGAGTGGGGGTCGGGGACCCTCCTCTTCTCGGGGGCGGCTAAAAGGACAGAGATATCGCCTACAGGGGGCGAATAGGCTTATTTTACAAGCACAAAACCTAAATATACAAGTCTCAACTAAGTGCACCAACAACAAGTTATGCTAAGCAAGATAGCACAAGATAAATACCACAAGTGTTAAGCAAGACATGAGTACTTCAAGCTCGATGGATATCACAAGGAAAGTAAGATTGGGTATAGAGATAACTAAGTCACACGGAGACGAAGATGTATTCACGTGTTCCCTTACAAGTAAGGTATGTCACATTGGAGAAGTGTGGGATTTCATGAAGCATCTCCCAACACCATGAAGGCTCACCTTCTTCTCCGAGTCTATCCCATGAAGGAATAGGCCCTTTCCTTATGGCTAGCTTTTCCTCCACTCCGGAGATGGCAAGCTCCACAACCACTTCACAAGCTCCATGAAGGAGAATACCAGGTATTTTCACAATCTTCCACGAAGAGGACACCGCAACACCAACTGCCAAGCCAACTAGGAGGTCACCCTCCAAGAGTAACAAGCTCACGGTCTCTCACTTGAACCAATCATAATGGAAAGCTCAACACTTATGCAAGAATGCAAAGCAAGAACACCAAGGGTGTTCAAATCCCTCACTCTCAAATCCCACCAAAGAAACAAGTGCTAGGGAGGAATTAGAGAAGAAGAACAATGGCAGAAATCAACTAATGACTCCAAGATCTAGATCTAATGGGTTTCCCTCACTTAGAAAAGGAATTGATTGGTGGGGATTATAGATCTTGATCTCATCTTCCAAAGTCCTAAAAAAGATGGAAGAATCATAGGAGGGAAAGGAGAGGAAACAATCTCAAAGGGGTCAATAATGGAGGTTAAAAACATGCTCAAGAACCCTAGAACTTTGGGGAAGAAGCCCCCCTTTTATATCCCTTCAAGGGGGATGACTGTTGGGGTCAAAACGAGTAGGATAGACATGTTCCCCTTGGCAAGCCGGTCGCAGCGGATCTGGCGCCGGAATGGTCTAGCCGGACGAAACAGTTTCGGTCTTCGCCAAAACAGCATACTAAACAGATTTCCGGCGGGCGTTGGAATTTCCGGCGCCAGTTCTGGCGCCACCGAAATTTCCACCGGAACCAAAATAGGGAAGACGGAAATGGTGATAACTTTTGCATCTGGATTCGGATTTTAGCAAACTTGGGATTTTTGAAAAGCTAAGAACAAGCTCTATCTACTAGAGATAATAAAATCCAAGAAAGGTCAAGGGGTAAATTACGAAATAAGGAGAGGCATTAAACCTCCCTAAAGAAGAACGGGTAAAATCTTAAAACTCGAAAACACAATCGAAGATGGATATGAATTCTGTTTTCGTTGAACTTGGGCTTGTTGAAGAGCTAGAAACAAGGTCAAGAACCTCACACAGATAAACACCAAGAATCAACAAAGTAGGGAGATGCAATGTATGCAAAGGATTGAGATCCCTAAGACGATGTGATCAAGTTACCCAACAGAGAGCCCCTCTTTATAGTGCGAATATCTATCCTATAAATTGGTCTCCCAACAACCACCTTGTGACCAGTAAAAGGAAAAATTCAATTCAATTTCAAACATATTGCAGATAAGACCACACTGAGGAAATGATATGGAAAAATTTGCTAAACAACATACTTGGGATTGATGAATCATGAACATGATTTTATATACTCCCCATTATATGCATCATCTCAATTTACTCACATAAGTAATAAGGAGTTTTCTTTAAAAAGATCTTTGCAAGAACCGCAACATTTGCAAATAAATAAATCTATGCCAAGATGCAACCTACAAGAGGTTGGATGGAAGAATAGTATGCACGAGTAAGATACTAGTTACTGAGATATCAATGATATGATGTAATAGATGAGAATTCTTAGATCATCCTAGCTTGGCTCCAATTATCAGTTGGTGACAACACCTTCCTTATAGATGAGAGAAGCATCCGTTGCATCTCCAATGTACCTAAAACAACATTCAAGTACATCTTGATCCCCAAACTTATTGGGTCCAAAGTGGTTAGACTAACTATAATACATACGACACACTCCATAAAAATATGTGCATATTTAGATATGAAATTTGAATTTCATGAACATCTTAGCCATTAAGGATTGGATGTAGTATGCCATATATATCAGATCAACGAAAGCAAACACAAGATACAAAATATACATTTAGTGAACATGCATGCACAATAATTTTAAGATCCAGAGAAGATATAATTTGGACAAAACACAAAAATATTTAAGAAGGCATACAAGGTATGAAAAAACACATTTGTTGTCCAAACTATATCCAAGAATCAAATAGACACAAGATTTGTTCAACAAAGTTCAACAAATAAACTAAGCAAAAATATTGAGCATAGAAGATGAATTAAAAACACATATCCTGAAAGATTTATATCATTCAAAAAAAATCATAGACGAAAGAAAGGGATAACAAACTCCCAGAAGATTTCAACAAATAAATCAAACCCTTAACACTTTTCATAATGGCACAAAGTACCGAGAATAAAAGGTTCGTGTTCCACTAAAACATATTAGTATTTTTCCATGGATTTTGCTTCTTATTGCTTGACAAATCCAAGGTGAACATGATCGACAAATTCTACCACACATCGGTATATCAACTGTCGAGGACAATGAGGGTACTAGAATTGATTTTTGTTGGTATAATGTAAGGATATTAAAGATCAATCTTCACAATAAAAAGCATATGATACAAATATAAAGGTTAAGCACTTCACATAGATAGATATTCTTTCTAGCTTCAAATAGTCACACAATCATGCAAAGCAATGATTAAAATAACTTGATGCAAACGGTCTCCCAAATAAGATATAGAGATATGTATTTGAGAACGGCTACACCAAGAATTTCTTACTCAAACAAAGACTAAAAATATGAGAAATAAAATATTTTAGCACGGTAGATTTTGTTTGAGCTAACATGCCACCTAGGAATAAGATAATCAACAATATCAACTCTAAGTGGCACTACCTCATATGCTCACATTTCCTAGGATTGTGATATGCAACAAGAAGCATATTACTCCCCCATAATGTGATACTCAAAACTTCTCAACAAGAGGCAAAACAATTTCAACTAGATATAATTAATGGAAATTTAGAATTTTAATTTCTCATGAGTATGACACACCACATAGTGAATATATAAGCTTGCAATATCAATACTAAGTGGTAGTACTCATGTACACACATTTTAAGTTTTGATATACGCGCGAGATATATCACTCCCCCAAAATGGTACGTTCCACTAACCACTCGAAAAGAGCCAAAGACGATATCATCAAGAAGCACTAGAGGCTCAAAACAAAACACACAAGTAAATGATATGCCAAACACGTAGACATACTTGAGTACACAAAATAGGCAAGCATGGGGCACACCAATACAAAAACATACTTGGTACAAAAGCAAAACATGTAAAGGGGCAGGTAACTTAAAATATAAAAAAGTTAAGTCCAAGTTACCGCGAAGAGGCGCATTGACTATAAGGTAGGGAGATAATAATCCATATGAGTTAGCTTGCTCAAATATAATATACGAAGATCCCTTAATTCTTCATGAGTTGTTCAAGTCTCCAATGCCCTCCAAATACACCTATTGATCAAGTTTGATCTTGTTGGTCCCCAACCAAGTTGGGTCCTAAGAGTTTACTCACAATAGGCTTCGTAACCTAAATGGTTCTTTTCTTGTCACCACTTTGAGTTCCCAAAATCTTGGTAAACACATTTCCATACTTATCCTTCCCAAGAAAACAATCATCATTAACAATGATAGGGTTAGATAAGGTACCATTTATACATGAAGAGGCAAAGTTCCCCTTCTGACAAGTGGAAGACAGACCTTTTCTTCTAACGTGTACATGATCGACAAATTCTACTAGTCATTAGTATATGAATTGTCGAGGACAATGAGGGTACTAGAATTGATTTAAGGTGGTATAATTCAAGGATATTAAAGATCAATCTTCACAATAAAAAGCATATGATATAAATATAAAGGTTAAGGACTTCACATAGATAGATATTCTTGATAAATTCAAATAGTCACACAATCATGCAAAGCAATGATTAGAATAACTTGAAGCAAATGGTCTCCCAAATAAGATATAGAGATATGTATTTGAGAAAGGCTGAACCAAGAATTTCTTACCCAAACAAAGACCAAAAAGATGAGCAATAAAAGATATTAGCTTGGTGGATCTTGTTTGACCTAACATGCCACCTAGGAATAAGATAATCAACAATATCAACTCTGTCACATCCCAAGATTATAGAAAATTGGGACTAGAATTTTTTTACATGTCATTCATGAGCATTGCACTGTATCCATGCTAAAATTTGCAAGAATTGAATTTGAAAACCCAAACTCTAAATGCAATGTGCTAATTAATTCCTAAAGGGAATTCAAATGGATTATTGAAACCCTCTATTGCTAATACAACAAATATTGCTGAATAATAGCTTATAATGATGGACTTGAATTTAGAAAAATTGGATAACTAATTTGAACTCATTTGGATTTCAAATGGAAAAGTTATGAAGGAAAGAACTAAATAGAAAATGTAAAAAGGAAAGGAATAAAAAACAAACCAACCTACCTACCCAGCCGAACCACCCCGCGACCCAGTCCACCTAGCCTACTGTGCAGCCCAGCTGTGCGCGTGCAGCACCTAAGCAGCAAGCCGGCCCAATCCACCACAGTAGTCACACCAGCTCTCCTCTCTGTCTCGCCGATAGGTGGGACCCACCTTATCATCCCCTCCTTGCCGTTGCAGAGGCTCTGATGAACATGACGAACAACCGCCTCAAAATCCGTATGATTCATGACAGTATCCTTGCCCCCTTTACAAGATTTCTCAGCCAATAAATAGCTCTCCTTCTCCTCTCCGAAAACCCTAAGAAAATCCGATTGATTTGCCTCAGGCCATTGGATTTCTTTGCCGATCCAATCTTCCGCCGCCGACTTATCAAGCTCGTAAGCTCGAGGTAGATCTCGACCCCGTTGCCCCCGGTCCTCCTTATCCCCTCTGTAACTCTCCACGTCCTGGCCGCTGCCCTTGACCTAAATTCCCCTTGCATAGATCACCACAGCGAGCACGCAACCGCGCCGGAGCTATGTCGTTGTCGCATGCCTCCAGCCACCCCTGCATGGTGCTTTGCAAAGCTCTCCATGCCGGGAACCTCAACATCTACCTCCCCTAGCCGCATCGCACCTTATCTGCTACCCCGCCGTCGCTGGTGACTACCAGAGCCACCGCCACCTGAGCGCCGCTGCCACCGCTAACCACCGAAGCCTTCTGTTGACACCTCCAGCTCCGGTCACTTTTCTTCCCGGCCGACCGATCCAAAACAAACAATCCAGATTAGATCGACCCGATGAAGCGGTACCGACCAATTCGTAGACTCCGCGTGTCAAGACTTGTCACCCCGCCACGTCGACAGTCAGGTCAACAGCCTTGCCCAGTCAGCAGCCCAGTCAGCGTAGAATATTCCTCCCATTTTCCCTTTTAATTGAAAATTGAATTAAAATTGCTGAACATAGATAGATCTTAGAAAATTCATAATAAAAGATCTGTAGATCCAAAAATATCAAATAATATATCAATGGATTCAAAAAACTATGCAGAATATTAATATGATATTAGATCTAACTTTCACTATATATATTTACTGTTATAATTTAAATAGATTTAATGTCCTTTTAGATCATTAAATTTATAGTAAAAAAATTTATAGGTCAGAAAAATATAAATAATATGTCCCTGGATTCACAATCTCGTGTAGAATACATATCTGGTTTTAGACTTAATTTTAGGCAATGTTAACTATTTGATTGAATTAAACTATAACAAATAGTAATTAAATCACACAAAAATACGTACAACTCTGATTAAGGTGAATATAATTCCTGCTGGTTCATATTAATGTTGTCTGTCTAGTACACCCTAGACATAAATTTAATAACATAATTAGGACATAAGTTGCAACAGAACTATTTAAACCTCTTTAATGGCAAACAAGAATTAATAATAAATACCCTATTGCATTAAATGATCTCATGCATGCATCATGTGTTCCAATATTGTTTAGATAACTCATTACAACCCTTCTGACATATTAAATCATCAAACATGCATTTGTTCATCATTGTTATATTATATTTTGCATAAATGCATTGTTTTGAATGGTGTGTTTATTGTGAACTTGTTTTAATTGTTAGATTGCAAGGAGTGTAATGTTTTTGAATTGTGATGAGTGCAAGCTTTTATATTGTGAGAATTGTCTGAACAAGTACGTCTACAACAAAGGAAAGTGTCCTATATTTTCCTATGCATGTCATAGTTGTCTTTTCGGTAGTGATGCATTTGTAGGATTATTATTTTAGGGTTGCTATACTATGCTATGCTATGGAGTCCTAGTAGCTATATTATTACTATAGGATCTTGTTTTTGTCGTCGTAGTGTAGTTGCTTAGCTATGGTATACTAGAATTCATGGTTGGTAAGTTACATGATATATGATGAGTTGAGTTGTGTTGAAATGTATCGTTTTATTAATAAAACAATTCAACTAAATCAAGCACTCGGGTAAGGTATCGGGACACTAGTGAAAGGGTGGCAACCATAGGGGTTTCCTGCATTTTGCTCACTACAGCGGAAAGTATCCCGGTCTTAAAGAGATTGGACATGTTTCTTGTTTAGTAGCTTCCAGCATAGCCACATGTCATATGGGCTCTATCTTGACTAAGTAAGTTATGGAACCTTGACCCGTCGTTATCATAAGGTAGCGTATGTAGGATGGTATGGTCCGAGGTGTGGCTTGAGGTCTGTTTCCCAAAGGTCTCGGCTTGATATTTTGATCAAGCCATGTGGGTAAAGTGTACAAACCTTTTGAGAGTGTCAAACTAAGTACTAATCTGTTTCCCCGATTATGGACATTTATGAGAAACTAGCCTTGGAACTGTTTGAAAGATCTCATCATTCTGATTTCATAATAAAACTTGATGGGTTAACAATGGGTTTAGGAGCATACAAAGCTATAGCACCGTGTATCCAGAGCCCGGGGTTCCGTGAGATCAGTGCATTGGGGTTATGCTAGTGTGTGCTTAGAAAAGTGTTATCAAGAATAACACTATTTGGAAAGTATGACAAAACTATATCGCTTTCTGTAAATGAGCCTGAGATACACCAACCAAATAAGCATGTAGGTGTTAGGTTCTTTCAGTGTACACTAAACTAGCAACATCTTGCCAATACAATTCAAATGTGTTTACCATTCTTGGCTGCAACGTTTCATGTTGCAGGTTATTTCGTTCTAAGAGATCGTTCATAGGTCATGAGAATCCACTTAACTATTGTTCGCCTATAGCACGTTTGAAGGATAGAGATCTACCTCGTATGTGTTTTCCACTGTGTACTTGAATAAATAATGTAAATTCTGGATCATATTCATTATATTTCTGATGCACGGTTATATTCGGTATTATTTTGTACTATGTGTGCTATTCAACAGATCCAGGGATTAGCACTATACATAAGAACGTAGCCTTATCATGCAAGGTTGTTAAAAACTGTAAGTGACACTACCTCATATGTTCACATTTCATAGGATTGTGATATGCAACAAGAAGCATATTTCGCCCCCATAATGTGATATTTTGAAAAAATTCAACAAGAGGCAAAACAATCTCAACAGAGATAATTAATGGACATTTAGAATTTGAATTTATCATGAGTATGGCACACCACATTGTGACTATATAATCTTGCAATATAAATACTAAGTTGTAGTACTCATGTACACACATTTTAAGGTTTGAGAGATGTGCGAGGCACATCACTCCCCCAAAATGGGATGTTCCACTAACCACTCAAAAAGAACTAAAAAAGATATCATCAAGAAGGATTAGAGACTCAAAACAAAACACACAAGTAAATGATGTGCCAAACACCTAGACATACTTGAGTACACAAAAGAGGCAAGCATAAGGCACACCAAATAGAAACACATACTTGGTACAAAACCAAAATATGTAAAGGGGCAAGTAACTTACAATATAAAGAAGTTAGTGCAAGTTATCGTGAAGAGGCGCATTGGGTATAAGATAGGGAGATGATAATCCTTATAACTTATCTGGATCAAATATAATATACGAAGATCCCTTAATTCTTCATGAGTTGGTCAAGTCTCCAATGCCCTCCAAATACACCTATTGATCAAGTTTGATCTTGTTGGTCCCCAACCAAGTTGGGTCCTAAGAGGTTACTCACAATAGGCTTCGTAACCTAAATGGTTCTTTTCTTGTCACCACTTTGAGGTCCCAAAATCTTGGCAAAGACATTGCCATACTTATCCTTCCCAAGAAAACAATCATCATTAACAATGATAGGGTTAGATAAGGTACCATTTATACATGAAGAGGCGAAGTTCCCCTTCTGACAAGTGGAAGACAAACCTTTTCTTCCAACGTGTACATGATCGACAAATTCTACTAGTCATCAGTATATCAATTGTCGAGGACAATGAGGGTACTAGAATTGATTTAAGGTGGTATAATGCAAGGATATTAAAGATCAATCTTCACAATAAAAAGCATATGATATAATTATAAAGGCTAAGCACTTCGCATAGATAGATATTCTTGATAGATTCAAATAGTCACACAATCATGCAAAGCAATGATTAGAATAACTTGAAGCAAATGGTCTCCCTAATAAGATATAGAGATATGTATTTGAGAAAGGCTGAACCAAGAATTTCTTACTCAAACAAAGACCAGAAAGATGAGGAATAAAAGCTTTTAGCAAGGTGGATCTTGTTTGATCTAACATGCCACCTAGGAATAAGATAATCAACAATATCAACTCTGTCACATCCTAAGATTTTAGAAAATTGGGACTAGAAGTTGTGCTAATGTACAAAATAGGGTCACATGATGTTACCTTAGTGATACTTGCCTTAAGCTCTAACTTTATCCCATCAAAGGATATTAGAAGATCATTATGAGAGCCCGAGAGCATTTCATGACTTTCTTCCAATTTCCTACAATTGCTAGTTAGAAAATCAAGTTCATCATTGACCTCAACATTATCCTTTAGGGTAGATGCTTCACAAAAAGTATAGTTAGTAACACAAGCATCATTAATGGATTTTTTGTTTTCAATCTCACAAGATTCAATTTTTCGTGTGAGGTGACAATTAGTGTGCTTATCCTCGGCTAGCTCTTTCTTAAGGAGATTGAATTTCCGAATCCCATCATCAAGATGGTACTCCAACCCGTTGATGGTGTCCAATTGGTTATTAAAGGTTTCCATCACATGTTTGAGACAAGCAACAACCTTATTATTACCACGAAGAGAAGTACCAAAAAAGTTTAACTCTCGCAATATAGTGTTAGTATCCTCATCAACATCATCGTCATTATCATCATTACATGATATATTGGGATTCAAAGTTGGAGATACCTTTGACCCACTTTCCATAAGGCACATGTGAGCACAGGAGGATAAATATGAGGATATTCTTGAATCTTCATTCATGATTGTGTGTCGCTCCATAGAGTGGTTGATTTCCCCTACAATGTTAGATACACAACTAGAGGAAATAGAGGCATTTTTTTCATAGGAACCAAGACAAATCAAGCATATCATCTACACTAGTACTCAAATAATTTCTAGATGATATGCAAGGACTAGCAACATAAGAGGATATAGAACCATTGTTGCAAGAAGTGTCTAAGTCCATACTCTCTACACCATTAGTATTTATAGAACAAGAATAATTGGTGTAAAGAGAAACAATACCATCATTACATATGATTTCTCCACACTCACCATGCCATTACCTTGTGACTTGTCACATGTAGGTGCAGTGGAAGGAAATGAGGACTCATTGCGGCCGAAGGTGGAAGAAACTTGGAGCTCTTCATGATGTGAAGAAGAGAGCTCCTCGGAGATACCACCAACCCTATGAGAAATGGATGCACCAAATATTTCTTAAAGCTTGGTACACATCTCATGAGATGACTTGGCGCTATACAATCGTCAAGAACAAATTAAATGTGGGGCTCAAGGAGAAATAATCTCATTAGATACTTGAACTTAGAGATGTAAATTTTTATCATCCTCTAAAGATAGAATTTTTAGGATCCATTGGAGTAGGAAAACCTACATCTAGAAATCATTCTATATTTGAACACAAGGTCCAAAGATTACAAAGTAAGAGATTTCTCCACAAAATATTTTTTTTTCCATCAAACATAATGGTGTCATTGTGCACTATACTACTAGTTGACATCTTTACACTCTAGGAGGTGAAGCATAAACAAGGAGAGACCTTTCTATGATACCAATTGAAAGGATAGAGATGTATCCTAGAGGGGAGGGGGTGAATGGGCAATTTCATAACTATTACGGTTTTGGCTTGATAGAACGTGGAATTAAAATAATGTTTATTTTACAAGCACAAAACCCAAATACACTAGGCTCAACTAAGTGCAACAACAACAAGTTAAGATAAGCAAGATAGCACAAGATAAATACCACAAGTGATAAGCAACAAATAAGTACTTCATGCTCGATGGCTATCACAAGGAAAGTAAGCTTGGGTATAGAGATAACCGAGGCACGTGGAGACGAAAATGTAATCCCGTGTTTCCTTACAAGTAAGGTATATCACATTGGAGAGGTGTGGGATTCCATGAAGGATTTCCCAATGTCACAAAGGATCACCTTGTTCTCCGAGTCTATTCCACAAAGCAATAGGCCCTTTCCTTATGGCTAGCTTTTCCTCCACTCCGGAGATGGCAAGCTCCACAACCACTTCACAAGATCCATGAAGTATAAGCCCGGGTCTCTTCACAATCTTCCGCAAAGAGGAAACCCATGGAACCAACTCCCAAGCCAACTAGGAGGTCACCCTCCAAGAGTAACAAGATCACGGTCTCTCACTCAAACCAATCGTAATGGAGAGCTCAACACTTATGCAAGAATGCAAAGCAAGAACACCGAGGGTGTTAAAATCCCTCACTCTCAAATCCCACCAAAGAAACAAGTGCTAGGGAGTAATTAGAGAAAAAGAACAATGGTGGAAATCAACTAATGACTCCAAGATCTAGATCCAATGGGTTCCACTCACTTAGAGGAGGAATTGATTGGTGGGTATTGTAGATCTTGATCTCCTCTTATGAAGCCCTAAAAAAGATGTAAGAATCATAGGAGGGAAGGGAGAGGAAGCAATCTCAAAAGGCTCAACAATGGAGGTAAAAAACATGCTCAAGAATCCTAAAACTCTGGGGAAGAACACCCCCTTTTATACCACTTCAAGGGGGATGCCTGTTTGGGTCAAAACGAGCAGGAAAGACACATTCCGGTTCACAAACTGGTCCCATCGGATATGGCACCGGAATGGTCCGACCAGCTCGAATAGTTTTGGTCTTTGCCGAAAAAGCATTCTGAACATATTTCCGGTGGGGCTCCGGAAAATTCCGGCAGACGCTCGAATTTCCGGCGCCAGTTCTGGCGCCACCAAAATTGGCATCGGAACCAAAACAACACGGAAGAAAACGACGATAATTTTTGTATCCGGACTCGGATTTTAGAAAACCTGGGCTTTTTGAAAAGCTAAGAACAAGATCTATCTACTAGAAAATATAAATTCCAAGAAAGATAAATAGGTAAATTACCAAATAAGGAGAGGTATGAAACCTCCCTAAAGAAGAACCGGTAAAATCTCCAAATCCGAAAATGCAATAGAAGATGCATACGAATTTCGTTTTTGATGAACTTGGGCTTGTTGAAGAGATATCAACAAGATCAAGAACCTCACACAGAGAAACACCAAGAAGCAACAAATTAGGGAGATGCAAATTATGCAACGGATTAAGCTTCCTAAGATGATGTGATCAAGTTATCTAACCGAGAGCCCCTCTTGATAATGCGGCTATCTATCCTATAACCCGGTCTCCCAACAACCAGCTCGAGACCGGTAAAAGTAAAACCTAGCATGTCCATACCTTTGCCTTGCGCATCCCGCTTGATATTGATGATAACGCTTCAAGCTTCATTCAAGGCGGAATGCCTCACTTGATCATTGTTTCTTCGTGAAGACTCATAATTTTCTCCCCATAAACCACTATGGTATAGCTTCATTAAGGCACATATTGACATGTCCATTATCACCAATATGGATAGCAAGCTTTAACCATTTTATTTTCTTGAGATGCTTACATTTTAACTTGCACTTCTCATCTTTGATAACGATCATGGTTGATGTCATCCTCTCATGGGCTATATGAAATCTTCACTTTTGATGCATGCTCGTGGAAAGATACCTGCCCATATAGGAAATGCAAAGGCACATATATAACGGGTTAGTTCATGAAGCATAATTGACACTGCTTGCCACACCATAAGATCCATGTGGTACATTCTTTATGCTTCATGTGTTGACCAACTTGAAATCACTCTTCACTCTTTGTATTGGTCAACCATGTATCTTCCCATGATCTATCTCAATAGCTTGAGGTACATAATGAACTCTTCATTTGATTGCATGATCTAAACCTTTAGTCAATCATGGATCAACTCATGACGCTATCATGACACCGACTTATAACCATAACTTGAATTTTCTATTAAGATCAAACTCTCAAGATCTTGATCATATCATATTCTTGTCTTCAATTCGATGATCTTGATGTCAATACTCAATGCATAACTTTATCTTCATGGCATCCATACTCGAATCCAACATATAGACTACAAGCATGACCTATGGAATATTCCTACATATAAAACTTAATGAAATAATTAGACCATAGGGATTGTCATTAATTACCAAAACTACAATAGGGGCAATTACGCTTTTAGTGGTGCACTCCAGGAGACTCGGGCCCGACGCGGCCAGGTGGCCTTGGCAGTGGTGCTGCTCGTGGAAGGTCGGCGCCATGGCTGGGATCAATGCCGGCGGACGTCCCTAGCCAGATTTGGACACCTCGACGCAAGATGGGCTCGAGAGGGCTCACATGGGCTTGGGCGGGCCAGGTGCTACCTCCATGGGGTTCTATGAAGGCGGTGGTGACAACTAGATAAGATTGGGGACACGGAGCTGCGGCCTGCCCATTGCAGCAGCGACGGCTAGGGCTTTATGGACCCGTATAGGCCTGGTCGGGCCTGCCTTGGCCTAGTGTGCCTCGGCTACTCTATCTGGCCGATGACTTCCTCTCGGCGTTGAAGGTGGGTTCCTCTGGCGGGTTGCGGGGCTGTTGTCCCTTGTTCTGGCGATGTTGTGTGCCTCCTTCGTTCGGGGCATATGTTATGTCCATGAAGAGACGCCGATGGTGATTTCAAGGTCATGGTGGATCATGCTGGTTGGTGGTGAAGCTGGGTGGTTGTGTTCTGTTGCACCACGGTTGTGTGGGGGAAGAGGTCGAGAGAAATCCCTGTCGGCTTATCCGACCATGACGCAGGGTCGCCTCCAGGTGGCACCATTACTTACTGGAGGGCATCGAGGGAAGCCTCTATGTCCACTTTAATCGGAGTGCCGGGGGAAACCCAAGGACAATGGTAGGAGTAGCAATACCGTTTCGACGGTGCTTATCCCGGGAAGGGTCGGCTAGGTACTAGGCGCTTCGTTTCCTTGGAGCGTGATGGACCAAAGTCGGAGGGCGCAACGATTGCAGGTCATCATCGCCTAGTCAATTCGTCTTTATTTCCATTCCTTTCATTTTGGGAATGAATGTGTTGTTGCCCCAGCATTTTCTTCGGTTTGAACTCATGTATCAGTGTGATTGCTATATTAATATAGCAGGGCAAAAGCCTATTTCGAGGTAGCTTGATCTCGTTGTTCCCCATAACTCTTGTGTTGCAAGTTTTTGTTTTGGTGGAGGTAGAGTAATCCATCTAAATCTTCTGAACTTGTACGTGAGGTTGAAATGAGTTGAGGAAGAAATCCTACTCGACGAACGATTCATGCAAGTAGAGTTATAGCTCGATATCTTGGAAACCACGGGCAAGGACCTAGACAAGGAGAGCAAGATCGAGCGGTTCTTAGTCTATATCGTCATCAAGCGGTTCCTCATCGACACTACTGTGGCTGATCGTGTTTGTGTTCTATGATGCCAGCGCAGCAGCAACAGGTACCGTGCCGCCCTCCACGTCGGCACATCCACAACAAGTGTCTGGCCGCTCTACGTCACCGGCGTAGGCTCAATAGGTTTCACGCTAGCAGATCAGCGGATCAAAGACGAAGAACACGAGCTGCTAATGACTGTTTAGGCATGCATATTCTGTGGCAACCAAATCGACCGTGGGAAACCAAACAACTTGCACAATGAGGCTGTGGAGAAGAGTTTAGCCATGACCAATAGAGCTCCGGGAGAAAAAGAAAATAATATTGCTGCCATAGAATTGGAAAAAGCTTTCAAAGAAAAAGAGCAAAAAGGAACTTCAAAATCCCTCCTCCTTTTGTTGTCGTCCTCGTGCAAGAGAAGAGAATGCAGACTACAATTCACCATGCATAACATGGCTAAAGTCCAGGGCTCGCCTGGCCATGCTTTGTAGGGCACTTGCGCCGGAGATGAAAATCATCTATAGACCAAATGCGCCCCGATTGTCCCACTGGGTCGGGGTCAACCCATCTTATTTGCCGTTCATAGAACAGACAGGGTGCTCGGTGGCCTAGTTGCCACCCCATCCTCGACCATCTCAGCCGCCGTCGGTGCTACCTCCCGCTTGTCGTCCTGCTCCTACCGTGTCTCCCCTTACACATAGTTCCTGTCGCCTCCCCGCTCGCTGGACATAAAGGCGTGCTCCTCTCCCATACTCCCACTGGTCTTGGTTAGTGATAAAATCATCTCTAATTGTTACTGATCATAGATCGGATTGAGTTACCCACCACCGTCGTCATTGCCTTGTCTCTACTCTGACAATGACAACGACCTGCAGTGGCCATCTTCATCAAACCGCATGGAACGGCCGCACATTGGTCACCCCCTACGTGTGTCGCAATAGTCTGTCCTCGTCCGCGCGGTCTCCATCACTGGTCCATCTTCATTGTCATCGCCAGGGACTTCACCGACAATGTTGAAATCGACTACGATTCACGCGTTGTCGTCCATGCCATGGCGCGAACTTTTCCTCCATCGGTCTAATCAACCGACTTGCGCACGTCGCCAAGCACATCCCTGAGAACGTGCCTATCACCGATCGAGCAACGGGCTGCCACAGCACCACCCGTTCAGGATGCTGCGCCACCTCCTTGGTCTACGCCTTCGGCTTCCAACGAGCCTTCCTAATGTGTATGTCACTGGTGGCCTCACGCCGCTGTGTTGACTCGAGTACTGCAGCTACGTTGTCCTCTCGGATTGTAGCGTTTCTACATGCGGTCTACCTCGCCGTTCCTGTGCGTCGACGTCTCATGCTACCACTGCGCCGCTCCCGCGGCCGCACATGGTCTTCGTCAAGCTGTCGGTTCTTCATCGCCAACTTCGTGTACCGCCTTCGTTCCTCCCCACGTAACCTGCATGGGCACCCTAGGTTGCCACTGGTTTCGACGCCCACATCTTCGTCATCGTCCACTACAACTTTGTCGACAATGTTACCGCCTCCGCTCGACAACGCCACCACCATGGCAACACCACCTCTCAGCAATGCCACCGACTCCACCCTTGCGTCTACTTCGACAATCGTGGACTGCATCGACACCTCCCGTCTTTGCCGCTTTGCGCCTCGCAACCATCATAGAGACCTCCTTTGCTAATCTATCAACGGCATGGCACGACAACCGTACTGGTCCCACTCCATGTATGCTCAGGGCTAGCAACACCGCCGCGTGCCTTCATCGCCGACGCGTCTCCAGGCCTCGCAAGCTCGGATCAGCGCCTTGTCTTCATCGGCATCAACAATGTCTTCTTTGGCATCGACTCCTACGACTGCCTCGACCGCGTCACTGATGGTTCTTCTTGCATACTTGGTTCTGGAAAAATTGTAGTATGCCTACTGCCTCGACGTGTGTCTAGTTCTGACACAACTATGGCCGCACCTCGTCTTTGACGGCTCAGACTACATCGACTTTGGCATCGACATCCTCGACGACTGCTCTCGACGCATCTCCGTCATCATCATCACGGCGCCTTCTTCGCACCCGCGGCTTCACTTGCGACTACCTCGAGACCGTCATCCCCAACCACAACATCGACCACGGCGTCCTCTCGCAACGGATACTCTGACCTCCGCACCACCTCACGCTCTCGCCTCCCTCGACATCGGCACAAGGGCTACCACCTCGCCTGAGCACTCACCGGCTTCCTCTACACTCCAAGCATCCACACCGCGACACCGTCCATGACGCTCTCACTACGACTGCGGGGGTGGTCAGCCTTCTGAGTCTACTTCGATTTATCTCCAGTCTGACTGTCCATGACGTTTATGTTGTTTACGACGCTTCCACTACGACTGCGAGAGAGTGTTAGAGTATACGTACTTTGGGTAATTTAGGTTCGAGATAGATCTTGTACACCAAGATGATTCTTATATGCCTATCTCTCTATCCTTCTACACTAATCCAGCGTGGCTTTTTTGGTTAGTGGGTTAGTGCTCTGGCTAGCCACGAGGAGGACGCCGACCAGTCAGCGAACAGGAGCTCGCGGCAGCAGCAGCACCCAGCGACCCGCCTGCTCCCTTGGCCAACAGTGACTCAAGTTCTCCCTTCTTTCTTCTGCAACTTCAAGTTTAGGGGCGTGGTGATTCAGAATAAAGCACATCTAGCTAGTGAATGAAGCCAGCTATGCCGGATAGTAGTTGTCATTCTTTGTTATTGTTTAGTAATCCAGTACATGAATAAGTTCAGATATACGTATGCAGCTTTGTTTGTATTAGCACTAGATGTCTCAATGTATTGACAGTAAACAATGTAGTTCGCATGCCATGGTGTTGCAATCTCTAAGTAAACAATGCCATTATCTGACTGTGCCTCGGTAAGTTTTTTTGTGTACATACTGGTAGTGAGGTAAACTAGATGTATCAGTATATTTAGCAAGAACTATTTGAATATTTTAGAAGGAAAATAGAACTGTTTCTCTGATGTAGTACTGCAATAGTACCAGAAAATATTTAACAAGAATTGTTTGAATATTTTAGCAAGAAAATAGAACTGTTTCTCTGATGTAGTACTGTAGTAGTACCAGAAAATATTTTGCAAGAATTGTTTGAATATTTTGTTGGCATGTATTACTTGATGCTCTCTAATGCTCCTGAATATTCCAAAATTTTGATCAGAAACCTGGAAGAGGAAGAAGGGTCTCATGAAGCTTACCAAAGCGGGCTCATTGTTGATATCCGGTGCAATAATGAGAAGGGCTCGACCAACACCATGGTTGTCTCCTTCTCCGAACTCTATCTTCTGAGGTCCTTAACCATCTCCCTAAGAAAAGTAGACAGTAAAAACTAAAATAGACTAAATATAGCCTGAAGAATCCTAAAAATCCCTCGAAGGAGATAATAAAGATAAACATTTGCAGAGCTTATCATGGTGAGCATTTTTTGTTTCTTCTCTAGGGATGCGACTTAAGAGTTGGCAAGTTTTTATGTACTTGCAAAGTAACTCCGCCGTCCTTTTTTCAGCAGGGCGTTCACATGATACTGAAATGGTGGATATGAAGAAGATGGTGACGAGGAAGAAGATGTGGACTATGAAGAAGAGGAAGAAGACGATGATAATGAGGATAAACATAAGGATGGCTAAGAACAAGTAGAAGATTTTTCTGATGAAGATAAAGGAGTTGAGGATGTTGACATGGGAACATTCTTTGAACCTGGAAGAAGATTTTTGTCCAAAGTGTGGAAAGAATATCAGGCCATGCGTGTTGATGGCATAGTTATAGCTTCTGAGTGCAAACATTGTGAAAGAAAATTGTGTGCTGAGCGTAACATGGAACAAGCTCATTGGGAAAACGCTTGAAGAGGTGCAAAGAAAGAAGGAAGACACTCAGAGTTGCTGGCCAGCTGAGTGGAGTTGCAATAGGGCATTGGATCTTTAATCAGGCATTAGCACGAAGAGAACTCATGGGGATAATCGTCTTGCATGAGTTGGCATTCTCTTTGGTGGAGTATGATGGATTTAAAAGATTTATCCCGCCCTTCTGCCAGTGTGTTACCATGTCAGTTTCCATAGCTAATAGTATGTACTTAGAAGTAGTTTGCAAAACCAGCATACTAGTTGTACAACACATTTATGTCTTTGTACATGGACACGAGCATTATCCTTTCTTTATACAGGTCCAGGTCGCTTGCGTTAGCATTAATCTTGAGAAAAGTTAGAGATGTGTGCATGTGACAGTGAATTTTTGACAAAAATGACTACTTGTACGAGTGAATTGTTAAAAAAATACCACCTCTAAATCTTCAAAAAAGACCACTTTTCTGTGGCGATAGGTCTAGCTAGGCGACACATGTCGCCTGCCGCCGTAGACGGTAGCGGCATCCACCTGCCGCTTTGGGCCCTGGCGGAACGTGCAGGAGACAGTGAGTTAAGGCCAACTTTAACGGCACCTTGCAAAACGAACATGCCTTTTGACCGTTTTAGTCCGTTTGCGGGATTGGGTGGATAGGCCCCGGATGATGTTTGGCCTAGCATGACATGTGCACCCAACGGTGATCCATGTGTCCCCTTTTTTCCCAGCAACCAAACTGAACCAAATTTAAATAAGGGCGGAGTACAAAAACATGACATATGGTTCATACATGCAAGCAAATATAAATAGAGCGAGCAATATATGCATCTCGCTCTTAGATCATCTTCCTCTTCTTCTGAAACTAACTCCGATGAATAGGGTCCATGTCAGTGAGAACCATTAGTCATGATCCGATTTTCTTCGGTGAGTCGAATTAGCTCTACCTTCTCCTTCCTAGCATGGGCATTGATCTCTTCTATCTCAAGACGTTTTGATTGGATTTCATAGTAGTTCTTCGCTGCATCTTCTCTCTCCTTGCATTTCCTCTCTTCCCTCTTGTCGATGTACACATCCTTCTCGGCGATCAACCCTTTCAAGGTCTCCTGGATGGAAACTGACAAAGCTTCACGCTTGAGCTCTAGCTTGGAGTTGTTCCTCCCTCTCGGCCTTTTGGTTGCCAGCCCTTCCTCGTCGATGATGATTTTGGCGCCTGTACCCTTTGCGCTTTTTGTATAGAGCTCTTTCCACTTCTCGCATCTTTGAGATTTTTCCAACAATGGCCCAACGTGAAAGGTTTATTCTCGCGGCAAATCTTGAAGTGATCCAATGCTTGCACACCTAAACTAACAAGTTTAAGTTCATGTTTGAATGCTATGTATGAATGAAAACATATAAATATGTGTAGAAACATACCATCTCTCCAACTCCAATGCCGCTCATGGGCCTTGAATTATCATGGTCCTAAGAGGCATACAACTTTGTGCATTGTTCGAAGATGAATGCACACCTCTTCGTAAGTGAGTTCTCGTTGCGATCACTCGCAAACAGATGCTCACCGAAATATTTTTGCTCATTGAAGTACTTCCATACTCGGTTCCAAAATTTCCCACCCTTTTGTTCCGCATCGGTTATTGGATCTTGCCCAATTTCCATCCATGCCTCGCAAAGCATCTCGTCCTCGAGGGTTGTGTACAATCCGCTCCTTCGTCTACCGCCTTGTGTCTGTGTTTGCCGGACTACTTCGTCCCCAAACAAAGGCTCCTGGTCAATAGAGATACCATATTCCTGGGTAGCAAGGTCAGGATCTTGCAAGGGCGTATTGTTGGATCATGTACACTGAGGAGAAAAGAACAAGGGACAAGTTACCTGTATCAGAGTTGTCGTCGGAGTTGGTATTGGAGTTGGGGCCGACGTTTCATCAAATAGCTTGCGGGAAGCGGGCATGCTTCTACCGGTCTTGCTAATGCAAGAAGAGCCCCCGCCGACAGGTGCAGCATTTAGGTCGAGGGAAAGCATTGCCGACGATGAGTCGCCAACGATCTCCCCCCCCCCCCCCGTGATGTCTGCCATTTCGACATGAGGTGGTTTTTTTGCGGACACAACCGAGCACGATGTGCCCGCGAAGGTAGCTAAATGTTGGTCCTTTATCAAGAGCAAGGTGGCATCCTGCGCAGCGATGGCCTCAGTAGTGAACTTACCCTGGATGGCCACGGTGTGCTCAAGGGTGGCGGCCCTTTCACGGGCGGCTTGGGCATCAACAATGCGCTTACAGACCTTCTCTCTTTGTCCCTAACAAGGACCTAACTCCGGTCGCTAGGATGCACCAACTATGATCCAACTACTAGGCTACTGCACCGTTCACGTTAGCGATCTATCAAAAGTTCACTGAATAGTGCACCGACTATCGGGGGATAACCCCCGATGGGGTCACCAGGGGTGAAACATAGCACAGCTTGGCTAGCTCCGAGTAAAGAAAGAGCCCGACCGAGTAAGTACGGCCGGGAGAGAGAATCGTGTGCGTCCGACATATGAACTATGTCGGCCCGCATAAGACAAAGTTGTTAATCTTGCAGGAACCAACGAGCGGAGTCTTCCGAGGAAGGACCAAGTCAGATAGGATGCGTGGAACCTTTCCGAGTAAGGTTGAGGAGGGACCATGGTAAAGCATGGTCAAAAGAGAAGGGCGACGCCGGGTGACACGAAAGGAGCCGGGTGACGCCCAAAGCAAGGGCTGACATACAAAGTTACTGCATGACACCAAATGGAACAGGAGGTGACGTACCAGAAGACCGTTAGCTGTCAAGCTTTATGGACTGGGCCATTGGGCTTAGGGCAAGCCCATGACCCGGCCCACATTGTAGGGACCAAGATCCAAACAGTAAACCCTAGAACCCAAAGGGGTATAATCTAGCTAGAGTTGCCTATATAAGGAAGGGCATAGTTGTAGTAGAAGGGGGTTGGACCAAGTAGGTAACTAGTGCCCAGAACACTAGTCCATACAGCTCAAGGAGCACTTGTAATTCTCAAGTATCAATCAAATCCCAAAGTGGGGAGAGTTCATCTTGTTCTTCGTGCATGGAGGGACCGTGCACTCCCTCCCCGGTGACCACAAGCACCCATTCGGCCCCCAACTTAAGCCTACCCATGGCATCTTCCATGACACCACCACGACAGTTGGCGCCCACCATGGGGCAGAAGCAGGTGCTTGATGGAGTCTTCATCCAGACGGGCAACATCATCGCCAAGACCGGCGAGCGCGTCTACTCCGGCCTCATCCAGAGGTTTGGAGCGCTCAACTTCGTCAGCGACAACACGGAGTGCTTCGTGACCAAGCCGTTCCCTAGGGGCGGTCGCTTCATCAAGTTTGGCGAGCATCAGGTCTACGTCTTCGTGCGCGTGGAGCGAGCATATCCGGAGCGCGTCGTCCTGGCGCCGGATCCGCCAGCAGTTCCTGTCACTAGAAAGCATTACCAACTCGTCTCCATGGAGGTAATGATGACAGCTCCTAACCCAGTGGCTCCACCGATAGTTCCAGTAGTGAATGAGAATGCTGAGGGAGGAAATCATGAAGAAACACCAAAGGCTGCAAGAACAGCAAAGGCACCGCTGGAAAAGCCAGAAAACATAGCTAGGAGTAAAAGGGCTAAGGAGCTTCAAGATGCAATAGATAAGTTGGCAGAGCCAGTTGCGCAAGCAACTGACCTGGCACATGTGCAAGCCGAGTTAGAGGAATCCAGGATAAAGGTTCTGGAGAAAGCCAAGGAGTTAACACAGTTATAGCAAGATGTGGATATCACAATCTGAGAGCTCAACTCGGCAAACCGAGTCAAGGGCACAAAAACCCGCCTTGATGCGACAAGGTTAAGAGGAAGAAACCTCAATGAGGATCTGGCGTATGCAACGTCAAAAATAACGCCAGAAAACAGTAACGAAACAGCTATGCGACCAACATACAATACATCAACAGCTAACCTGCGAGCTGCAGAAGCAGCAATGGAGGAATTACCCCACTTGGAGGGAGAAGCAAAGAAAAGACAACAAGAGCGAGTCAATGAACTGGTAAAAGCAGCTAGCATGTCGAATGAAGCATACTACAGAGTGACTCCAGGTATAGTAGGGAGGTCATAGCTGGTTCACTCGGCGACTCCTGTTTCGTCAAGGTCAGCATGTCACACGGCATCCTCACCCGGAGCGACGCCAAGACCGAGAAAGGAAAAAAGTGTGATTCAAGGAGAAATAAGAAGATGATCACTTATGACCCGACAATGGCTTAGGGAAACCCAGTGCATGCACAGGGAACGAGAAGGAATAATGCCCAAGGAAATGAGAACCAGGAAAATGCAGGCCGAGAAAGGCAAGCAGGGCAAAGAAACGACAATGGAGGGAAAAATTTTGCGCCTCAACCTAGGCGTGGAGCTCACTCGGCAGGAGGAGGAAATCCAGAGCCGAATAACGCACCAGCTCAACCCGAAAGAAGACAGCAAATCGCGGGAAAAGCGACACAACAGCCTGTTGACCCGAACGCGAACAGGTACAATGATGGTTACTCGGCGATGGTGAATGACAGATATGAACTACCGGATCAGGCATATCAAGCGATGGGAGCTAGACTCGGAGGTAGGAACCTTCAGCCGGATGATGCAAGGCCAAAGCTTGAGTGAATAAAGATGGCAGAACTGATCGAATCGCAAGGTCCGCCATGCTTTGGCCCAAGGATCATGAAGGAGCCACCTGTACCAAATTTCCAGCTGTCCAGAGGAACAAAAACATATGATGGAAGCACAAAGCCAGAGGATTGGCTCGTAGATTATGAAACTCCTGCGAAAATCGCGCAGGGGAATTTGAGATTGGCGGTACAATATGTACCACAAATGCTAGAAGGACCAGCTCGGGTATGGCTGAACAATTTGCCACCCGGAAGCATTAACAGCTGGATCGATTTTCAATACGCTTTTGTGAGAAATTTCACCAGCACCTACAAGAGGTCGAATCGCCCACAACAGCTATTGATGTGCAAGCAAAGGCCAAAGACAGACAGGGAGTTCCTCACAAGATGGTGCACAATGCGTAACTCTTGTGAAGGGTTAATCAAGTCACATGCAATCGCTTGGTTTGCACAAGGGTGTAGACATGGAAGTGTGCTGTGGCAAAGGTTATAGAGATATATGCCGGCAAGTTTAGCAGAAACAATAAGGATTGCTGACTCGTATGCATTGGGAGATCCGACTCAGCATCTGCTCATGTCAGCAGATGGGATGACGGAGACTCAGATGTATGATGCTGCCGGATCGCAAAGGCGCTAGGAAAGATCCGAATATAGAAGCAAAAGAAGAGATGAAAGGCCAGACTACAGATATGGTTCGACTCAGGTTGCGGCCGTGAGTCAGGATCATCCAGATGCTTGAAGTAGCCAACGTCAAAGGACAAATGGACAACAACAATGGGTGCCAAGGAATGATGGCAAAAAGCCATATGAACAAAGGAAGCAATATCAGGACCGACAGAAGTATACCTATGAGATGATGCTGGACCAGCCATGTAAAATTTCACACGCCTAGTCCGAGTAAGCCAGCAAATCACACAACAAGGCAATGCACTTGGTTTTAGAAAGGAGATAGAGTGGATTCGCCTAATAAGCAGCTACCACCACCTCCCCCTCCACCACTTACAGGAGGAAATGCTCTGGCTGTGGGATGATAACAGATACGAAAACAGGCAGCCAAGGTATCATAATCAAGAGAGAAGAGAAACTGTGCACCAGGTGCATAATCCAAGAGGTGACGACGCTCATGTCGGCCACGGGACTAGAAATTAATATAGAGAACATCACCAGAGCTATGTCGTCTTCGTCATAGAGCCGAATGACAAAAACAGTCAGCAACGATGGATGATGGAGGTGAATGCCATAATGCTGGAAATTCCCAAGTACATGCAGTGGTCTGAGCAAGAGATAACTTGGAGCATAAAGGATCACCCCAAGATCATGCCAACCCCAGGAGGATATGCTCTAGTCTTAGATCCAACGTTCATGGGCCTGGATATCAATGTGAAGTTTTCCAAGGTACTGATCGATGATGGCAGTAGCATCAACATCATGTATAAGGATACTATGCTCAAGTTAGGCATTACCATGAACATGCTGGAGCCGACTAAGACAATGTTCCATGGTATTGTGCCGGGATTATCCTGTGAACCAATTGGCAAGGTCTGGGTCGATGTCTTAATTGGCAACAGAGAGAATTGTCGCACTGAAGCCATAGAGTTCGAGGTGGTTGATTTGGTCAGCTCATATCATGCCTTACTCGGCAGACCAGCTATGGCAAAATTTATGGCTACTCCTCACATCGCTTACTTGAAGATGAAGTTGTCAGGCCTGTGTGGGGTGATTACAGTTGAGGGAGATTACAAAAGGTCCATTTCTTGTGCCTCGGCCGGATCTTCTCTGGCCGAGTCACTGGTCATAGCGCAGGAAAAGTATCAAATGTTGGAGGTGGCAGCATTGTCCAAAGTAGCACAAATGTCTATGTCGGCACTAACTAACCCGCATGGCAATGTGTCATTTCAAGCTACCAAAGAAAATAAGAAGGTACAAGTGGATGAGACTTTCCTAGAGCATACAGTCACCATTGGGGATGGCCTCACTGACAAATAGGAAAGCGAGCTCACCAGCTTCCTCCGTGAGAATCAGGATTTCTTTGCATGGTCTACACAGGATTTGCAAGGGAGTTCCGAGGGAGCTGGCTGAGCACTCTCTTCATGTAAGGCCAGATGCCAAACCGGTGGAGCAACCCCTCCACCGCTTTGCCAAAGATAGGAGGAAAGTGATAGTTGTCGAGATTGCCAGGCTTATAGCTGCTGGATTCATCATGGAAGTATTGCACCCGGATTGGTTATCAAATCTAGTCTTGGTTGAAAAGAAAAAAGATGACCCGAACGTGGAAGTGGTATGGCGCATGTGTATTGATTACACGAACCTCAATAAGGCGTGTCTAAAAGATCCATTTCCCCTGCCACGGATCGACCAAGTCATAGATTCTACTGCTGGCTGTGATTTGTTGTCATTTGTGGACACGTATTCTGGATTCCATTAGATACCAATGAATCTGAATGATCAAATAAAGACATCTTTTATCACCCCGTACGGGGCTTATTTCTATTGTACCATGCCATTCGGATTGAGAAATGCAGGTACAACATATCAAAGATGCATGCAAAAATGCTTGCAAGATCAATTGGACAAAAATGTTCAAGTTTACGTCGATGACGTAGTGATAAAAACAAAGCAAAGTCCTACTCTAATCGAGGACATGCGTCAAACATTCACAAATTTGAGAAGATTCCGGATGAAACTTAACCCGGAAAATGCACATTTGGTGTCCTGGCTAGGAAATTACTCGGATTTCTCGTATCCAGCCGAGGAATTGAGGCTAACCCGACAAAGATTAGGGCCATCGAAAGAATGGAATTACCAAAGACCCTAAACGATGTCCAGAAGTTCACTAGATGCCTGGCCTCGTTGAGCAGGTTTATTAGTCGGCTAGGTGAAAAAACCCTACCACTATATCAACTGATGAAAAAATCAGACAAATTCACATGGACACAGCAAGCTGATAGTGCTTTCCATGAATTAAATAAAATGTTGGCAACAACACCAATATTAGCATCACCATTGTCCAAAGAGCCAATGTTGCTCTAGGTCGCCGCAACCAACAGAGTTGTAAGTGCAGTAATAGCGGTTGAACGGGAAGAAGAGGGCAAATCAGTCCAAAGGCCAGTTTATTACTTGAACGAAGTACTCTCTGTATCAAAGCAGAATTACCCTCACTATCAGAAAATGACATATGGGGTATATATGGCAGCGAAGAAGCTGAAACATTATTTTCAAGAACACCCAATCCGGGTAATATGCGAGGCACCTATCTCGGATATATTAGGCAGCAAAGATGCCAGTGGCCGAGTCGCAAAATGGGCCATAGAGATAGCACCATATACTCCACAGTATGATAGGTGAGATGCAATTAAATCTCAAGCTGTTGCAGATTTCTTCGTAGATTGGATGGAAATGCAGTACGAACCACCACTACCAGACCCGAACTAGTGGAAAATGCATTTTGATGGGTCCAAGACGAAAATGGGTCTGGGCGCCGGCATAGTGCTCACATCACCAAAGAGGTACCAGCTCAAGTATGTGCTACAAATTCATTTTGCTGCTTCCAATAATGTTGCCGAGTGAAGCACTTGTCCATGGCATCAAGGTGGCCAAAAGAGATTGGCATCAAAAGGATCATGTGCTTTGGCGATTCGGATTTGGTGATTCAGCACGTGTCTGGACATTAGGACGCGCTGGACTCAAACATGGCATTATACCGTTTCCATGTGCAACAAATTTCGGGATACTTTGACGGATGTGAATTCCACCATGTCCCAAGAGCAGAAAATGAAGCAGCAGATGTACTATCTAAACTAGGTTCATCTCGGCTGGCAATACCACCAGGAATAGCATTGGAACACCTTAGGAAACCATTGATCAAGCCGTCACCCGAGTCTGAATCAATATTCATCCCGGCAACACAAGAGTCAGATGTTCTGCCAATGGATATTGACTCAGGGGCAGTTTTGAGTCACTCGGGGACTGACCCGCTCATTTTAGGGTTTGCCGAATCACACTTGGGGACTCCTCAGGTCATGTCGGCAGACCCAATGGAAATTGATGGTGAAGCAGACCCGGAGCCACTAATACCAACATGGGCACAACCAATATTCAACTACCTAAAAGATGGAACTTTGCCGAATGATGAGATATTGGCAAGGCAAACAGAAAGAAGAGCAAAAGCATAAGGCTTGGCCCGGCTAAATGGAGGGCAGCTCCAAGCCCAATCATCCGCCAAGTTCAATTTGAAGATTGAGCTTACTCAGCGAGAAATGGAATCATGGGAAAGATCCTTCATAGAGTGCCGAGTGGGATCATGGGAGCCACTCATGAAGCACATCTTGTGGCTCCTAGCTTGGATAGGGCTTACCCGGCGTGAGATGAAGGTGCACATGAGGTCTGTGTCAGCGACATGAAAGTTCTCATCCGGTGACAACAACTTTTCTAGGATCGCATTGGCCTCGTTCAACGCAGCTTCTTGGTCGCGCGGGTCAAGCTGCCAGAGCTTCTTGCTAGGGACCTCGTCCGAGAAAGGGGTGAGCCGGATGTTATCGGTGGACCCACTATTTTTGACATAGAAGAAAGTCCTATGCCATTTGTTGCAAGAATCAAGCCCAATAACCCGAGGAAAGATGGAGTCTCTCCTGAGCGTGATGCTAGCGGCACCGCACCGAGTCGGCCTCTTCTTGGCTCGAGGAGCACCAGGCTGGGGAACAACTTGAACCCTAATGATAAAATATTTGGCCCACAGAATAACTATAGGCCAAATCCCAAGGTAGGCCTCGCAAGCGGAAATAAAGCAAGAGAGGTTTGGAAGAACAGGGACCCATGGTGGAATGAAAAGAGAAGTGGAGCAATCGCAGGGGAAGAACAGGAGGAAGGAAAAACCACAACGGAGGAGGTTTGATTTCGCAGGCGCAAGGAAGAAGAAGAGGAAGGGGGAAACTGAACGGGCGTGGGGGAAGTTGTAACCCCCTCACCAGTACTTAAGGGCAGTAAAAACCCAATCGTGGGATCCCTCTGCGCCGTGCGGAAAGCGTGTTGCCGTGTACCCGGCTGAGTAAGCCAATCAGCGGGTGCCATGTGGAAACTATACACGGAGAATCCCCTGCCACGTCACGAAAAGAAGGAAAAGGGGCGCAGACCGATGGGACTGCCACAGTGACGGGGAATAACTGCGCAGCCATCACTGTGCGTCCATGATCCTCCTAGACTCAATATCCCCCGTCGTTGGAATAGGTTTGGAAGAACATGGACCCGTGGTGGAATGAAAAGAGAAGTGGAGCAATCGTAGGGCAAGAACAGGAGGAAGGAAAACCCGCAAAGGAGGAGGTTTGATTTTGCAGGCGCAAGGAAGAAGAAGAGGCAGGGGGAAACTGAACGGGTGTGGGGGAAGTTGTAACCCCCTCACCCCTACTTAAGGGCAGTAAAAACCCCAATCGTGGGATCCCTCTGCACTGTGCGGGCAACTTGTGGCCGTGTACCTGGCCGAGTAAGCCAATCAGCGGGCACCACGTGGAAACGATACATGAAGAATCCCCTGCCACGTCAGGAAAAGAAGGACAAGGGGCGCATACCGATGGGATTGCCATAGTGACGGGGAATAACTGCGTAGCCATCACTATGTCGCCAGAGCTTGGAACAAAATTTGAGGCAAGTTACCATGATTATCAGCTGTCAGTGGCTGAAGCACACCGAAAATGACTCGGAATTGGCCAAGGTGACTCGGCACGAGGCAAAAATGAGCCAAGAAGTCAAAGAGTGGAACTGAAAACTATCAGTCAGACTCGGCAAGGTGCAAGGTTGCGACAAATGAAGACAAAAATTAAGTTCCAATCACATTAAAGGAACCTGGAGACGCCTAACAGCTTGAACTGCTAGACCTCACCAACTTTGGGAACTAATGTCGGGGGGATAACCCCTGGTAGGGTCACCAGGGGTGAAACATAACACAGCTTGGCTAGCTCCGAGTAAAGAAAGAGCCTGGACGAGTAAGTACGGTGGCCGACATATGAACTATGTCGGCCCGCATTAGACAAAGTTGTTAATCTTGCAGGAACCAATGAGCCGAGTCTTCCGAGGAAGGGCCGAGTGAGATAGGACATGTGGCACCTTTCCGAGTAAGGTTCAGGAGGTACCATGGTAAAGCATGGTCAAAAGAGAAGGGCGACGACGAGTGACACAAAAGGAGCCTGGTGACGCCCAAAGCAAGGGCTGACGTACAAAGTTACTACATGACGCCAAAAGGAACAGGAGGCGATGTACCAGAAGACCGTTAGCTGTCAAGCTTTATGGACTGGGCCATTGGGCTTAGGGCAAGCCCATGACCTGGCCCACATTATAGGGACCAAGATCCAAACAGTAAATCCTAGAACCCAAAGGGGTATAAGCTAGCTAGCGCTGCCTATATAAGGAAGGACATAGTTGTAGTAGAAGGAGGTTGGACCAAGTAGGGAACTAGTGCCCAGAACACTAGTCCATACAGCTCAAGGAGCACATGTAATTCTCAAGTATCAATCAAATCCCAAAGTGTGGAGAGTTAATCTTGTTCTTCGTGCATGGAGGGACCGTGCACTCCCTCCCCGGTGACCACAAGCACCCATTCGGCCCCCAACTAAAGCATACCTATGGCATCTGCTGTGACACCACCACGACACCGAATGCAAACATGCATGTGCATTACACTTGATTCGAACCCGTGCTCCTTGACACAGCTGGTGAATCGGTACAACAAGGAAATCATACACTAGTGGGAAAAAGGTCTATAGTCCCGGTTCGTAACGGCCTTTAGTCCCGATTGCACAACCAGGACTGTGCAATCAGGACTAGAGGTTCCCCTTTAGTCCTGGTTATGTTACGAACCTGGACTAAAGTCACTCCATGTGGCGATGGTGGAGAGGAGGGGGGTGGAGGACCTTTATTCCCGGTTCATAAGGACTACACGAGATCTGCCATGGCAGCATTTTAGTGATTCGGTTGCCATGGCAGCCGATGGCGGCACGACAGCAGGTTCTATCGCGACAGAGTCTTGGGGTGGATTGCTGCCGCGGCAGGAGGATCGGTAGAGGAGGGAGGGAGGTTTGGCATAAGTGACGTGCAATGAAGGTACCCACTACACAGAACATCGTCATGATTATATAGATTGAAGTGACCTCTTTCTTCGTTCTTGTTCGAATATATTACATGTTGATGCATATATAATATAACGTGTCTTACAAACATACATATAAATACAAATATTACATGTTGATGCATATATAATATAACTTGTCTTACAAGCATACATATATATACAAATTTGGTTACATGGAGATCACAACCGGGACTACAGCCCGTCTATTCAATTACATGGATATCATTAAATCACTAGATTCCCGTGGTATGGAATTTCCCCCTTGGGTCTATGACATGGTCAACCAAAAATGCCGCCAATTCCTCTTGAATTGCTACTAGGCACTCCTTCGGTTGGAGTTTCTCCCGCAATCTTTCCAACTATATATAAAATAGGGAGATCAATATGAATATCAATTGTCATAACAAATATTATGAATGACACTAAACACAATTGATGGTAATAAAATCAAATTGTGAATATATTGTTCACTTACTTCTACAAGTGTCGCTCCATCCTGCTCACTGACCTCTGAGCGAATGAACTCGCAAATGAAGTATCCACACAAATTATTGCTTGGTGGCTGCCTCTCACACTTTACGAGAATATAATTTAACCAAATAATAATCAAGCATGATATAATGGTATTGAAACTAGAATTAAAGAGATGCACGGACCTATGTGGTACTACTTACCTCGACCGGATGAAAACTTCGCTCATCTTTAAAATCACCTACTGTACTCTTGGTGAAAAGTTGCCAAACCCTGCCGATATAGTAACGAAAGAGACCGATATAGTTATTAGTTACTTGATATCTTAGGAAATAAATGATATAGTGTGATAATGACTGAAATTGCCTCTAGAGCACATCTTTAATTCTTGCATACTCCTTTTCGTCTTTCTTTAGTGGGTCCTTGATTTCAACTCTTCTAGCGTAAACTTCAATGATTAGCAGAATCCACTGGAAGATGCGCACATTTATATATGTCAGTAACTCATCAATTACACTTAACATTGAGTAAGCAAAATTGAATGTGTACGAGATAGTAACACTCTCACCTGAAGTTGTAAGGATACATTATTCTCTTTTTGTAATGTTGCATCTTTATGAACCTTAGCAAGTTATTCTCCGTCTCCTTGGAGAAATCCCGTAGCAAACATGCATTAACTCAGCGTGGGTCGATGAACCCAGTGTCAAAGATTCCCGTTGGGTCACATTCCTCGCTCTTCAATATGCATAATAGCGTAGTGAGGGTAATTACTAATGACTGAGCTGAGTTAGAGACTTTATCATAGAAATAAATGAATCACTTACAGACAATAGGAACTGACAAGACTCAAGTCAGGGGCGTCTTGTTTGTATAACATATGGAATTCCTCAAAATAAATTTGGATCTCACCTTCACCTATGAAATTCTCATTTGTAACTCTCACAAGCAACACTGATAATCGCTATTATTCCTTGGAGTTAGATACTTTCAAGTACCACTCATGCAGTCTTCGTATTTGTGTTGGTAGAAGCTCGACCTCATCAGGTCTGACTAGAGACTTCCTGTATTCATATTTTCATGCTATTTCTGTTTTCCTGGGGACATGTCCACCTTGCACTTGATTAACACTAGTACCAACACCTCTAGAAAAGTACACCGCTTGATCAATACTAATACCCTGATCAACACTAGGTAACACCTTGAGCGGAAGATCAATTGTTTTGCATATTCTCCGAGTTGGGTAATGTCTCTTTTCTCGTTTGCACTACTACTTCTTGTTTTCTTCCTACTAACTCTCATCAGACAACGTGTATAGTCATCTATCTTATTTATCTCATATTGTGATGGTTGCTCAATAAAACTCTTTGCCCACATTTTGAATTTGGATCAAATTATCTATTTTGGCTCGGGATTTTCGGTGCAAAAAAGGCTTTCACTTCGGCATCGCTCATCACTTTGGTTTCCTCATCAGTCATCTTGTAAGGTAACTTGGGAGGAGGCGGCGGGGTTTTCTTCGCCCTACTACATTTCTTCTGAGTAGTAGCACTAGTTAACCAAGCTACAGCCTTCGGCTGACGCGGCGGCGGAGTCGGCTGATGTAGCGGAGGAGTCGGTTGACGCAGCAGCGGACTCGCACGGTGGCCATCCATCTCCTCATCATGTGGACTTGGAGGCGACAGAGTTGGCTGACTCGGAGGAGACGGTGGTGGCCTAGGCGTCGAGCCTAGAAACACGATGTATTTCTTGCTCCCTATAATGATACGACCCCCGAATTTTCCTGGTGTCCACCTCTCATATTTAGCTCTAGGGATGTCAAGATCCAGTGATTCATTTTATAGTAAAAATTCATTCACCCCGACACAAGCGTAGCCATCTGGAATCTGATTGCCATGCCAGCGTGCTCCAGGCTCACATGATAAAGCATAGCTGACCGCTGCCTTGAAGGATAAGTTGTTCACTCCCACATGTAGCTCACAACTTGTCTTCACACTGATATTATCCACGGGGTAGTGATCCATCAGATGTGCCGACATGGAGATGGGCCACCGACACTATCTTGCTGCAGCTGATGAGTTACCCCTTGCTGGCGCATTTCATCCAATTGCTTCTGTTGCTACTTTATCATGCCATATATTTAGGCTACACAACTGGTCTGCATCCTCCTTCTTCTTCTGCTGCCTTTCTCTCTCTCGTATTCTATAAGATTCACTATCCTCGGGAAACCTAGTATTCCATGGAACAGAAGGTCCAAAGTCTTGTGTTCATCCTGGTTTTTCAGGATTCCCGAGGGCCTTTGTCAGCTTGTCGTTCCCTCTGTTAGGTTTGAACTTTCCCTCTCGAACCTCCTCGATTTTTTTAACAACTGCTTCACGGGGTGTAGCAATTTTTTGTTTTCATCCATTATTAACTCCCCTGTTTGCATGTCATATTTCACCCCATGCGCAAGTAACCAATTTCTTACCCTCTTGGGCCAGTCATGTGTAGCTAGAGTGATCCCTTCAGCAGGCAAGGCGGCCTTAGCTTTCTCCCACTTAGGAACAGAAGTCTTGTAGCCACCTGTCCCCATATTATGGTGATATTTCTTTTTCTCAGCATTTCCCTTATTCTTTTCTGACCTTTCTTTAGCTGCTTATAATTTCTTGTACTCCAGGAATATTTCCTAGTGGTGTCACTACTTCTCTAGTGTGCCAGTGAATTCTGGAATTTTTTTCCTTGAGATATTCATTCTATAATCTTTTATTATAGTTAATGAACTATTCGGCCATCTTCTTAAGAGCGAAATGCCTGACTTTAGAACTCATAGCATTTGTGAGATCATCAGACTCCAAGACCGGTAGGGTGAAATGTGAAATGAGCTTCTTCCAAAGAAGGTCTTTGTGTCTGTCCTCGACAAAACTAATAGGGTTTTAATCTTCCTTTGGTGGCTTATTCGAATAAATCCGCATTGAAGCACAAATGTATTTGCCTTATTTATGGGAAGCAAAGGTTTGCCATCTAGAGAGACGTCCTCAATTGTGAGATGCACATCGGCGGCCATCCCTTTGGTCGGGCCTCATTTACTTTACCAGATTGGGTTGATGTACTGGTCTAAAATAAGAAACATTCGTTAATATATACACACAAATCAATTAATGCATATATCTAGTGATCACAAGAGGCTTAATATACCTCGCTCGACTTTGTTAAGTCTAGTCCATCATTTTGCAAGCTATCATTGCAATCAAAACTCGTTTGCACTTCGTCTATTTGTTCTATCTCCATTCCCTCACTAGACTCATTCAGAAACTATGAGCCATCTTCTACTCCAGTGTCTTCTGCTTCACCCTGATCGAGGAGCGCTCCACCAACGGGATGTCGTATCATGTGAAACAGATCCTCTTCACCTTCTCTGCCATTGAAGTCCATAGAATAACTGCTATGAAATAATGTGAATATGGGTAATAAATTAACAATATACCATATAACAACAACAAAGTACTAATGAAACAATAATACATCTTGAATAATCCAGTTAATGCAACAATAATATAAGATAATATCACTAATACATCCTCCTCAATCAAATTGGACATCGACTCCCGGGTTCTGAGCCCCGGGCGGTGAACACCCAAAGAGAAGGAACCATCACAAGAGCATAGTTCATGTGAGATCCCTGAAGAAACTGCCAGGTATTGGAGAACCTAATGACCAACACAACCATATAGCAACGACCGTGCCCATCCTCCTCCCTGACATGATTTTGTACCACCTCCTCGGGGGTCGGCTCCCTCTGTACCGATAGTGGACCACGCGACTGCCACCAAAGAAACTCCGGGTCAACGATGAGACCCGTATTACTCACCAAGCTACACCTCCTGGAAAGTAACACCTCCAAGTGCCAGCCCGACGGAGCCTAGTCTCGGACTTGCCCGGCGGAGCCCAGTCCTCCGTTGTTTCCGCCGTGTCCATGATGAGGACGCGGGGTGGGAATCCTAAAGTAGACATTTGATCGAAATAACAAATTTCTAAGTGTGTGGTTGCTCCAAATTGATGTCAACAAATAATCCCTAAACTAAATAATCCTAAGCAACTAAATAATCAATGGGTGCTGTTGTGTATAGAAAATTCCAAGGGCTTAAGTGTAATTTTCCTTTTAGGTATAATAATACCTATTCATAATAATAAATAATCATAATAATAACACCTAAACCTAATAAAAAAATAATACCTAATCATAATAATAAACATATATAATCATAATAATACATAATAATATACCTAATAATAATAACAATAATACCTAAATCATTCCTATAATCATACAAGTTTATTCTAATAATAATAATTCAAAACCTAACCTAACAAAACTAATAAAACCTAAACTAATAAATCTAAAGAAAAAACAAAAGAAAAAAGATGGAACTCAGCTTATAGTGAGCTCTGGCGAGGGGCGGTGCGGAGGGCGCAACCCAGGGATGAGCGACGCGAGGATGAGCAGCCTGGCGCGGGGCTCCTCTTCCTGGTGGTGCGGGTCTTATCTTCCTAGCGGTGTGGCGCGAAGATCCTCCTCCTATCGGAAGCGACGATGTAGTTCTGGTGGAAAAGTTGAAGAAAAAGCGTCCCGGATCATGGCTCGAACCGGGGCGGAGGGCGGTGGATATTTATACCCACCAACCTTTAATCCCAGTTTCAGCCACTAACCGAGACTAAAGGGTAGCCTCTAGTCCTGGTTTGAGCCTCCAAATGTGACTAAAGGTATTTTCGGCCGGCGCATTTCGCACGTGGACCACACCCCTTTAGTCCCGGTTGGAGGCTCAAACTGGGACTAAAGATTTTTTTAATTTTTTTATTTCCAAAGTCTAGAAAATAAGGCAATATTATCTTATCAATATCTATCATACTATAATGAAGAAAATTAGGTATTATATATCAAAATATTCAAAAAAAGAAGATCTATAATTTAAATATATTATCATATTTCTGGGGCCTTTAGTCTTGGTTGGAGCCACTAACTGAGACAAAGATATTTCCCACCATTGTCAGAGCCGTCAAGCCAAGCGCCATGCTTTCTCACCATTTCGCTCTGCTTCATGTCATGTTTTCTCGCCCTTTACCCCTATATCTAGACCGACCGCTATGGCCATCCACATGTCCACACCTTCCTATCTCACAACAATGGACACCGCATATTGGGCCTTTCTGACACTCAAGGAGACGGAGGTGTTGTGCGCCTCCAGCTACCCATGCCCGCCGGGCTACCGGCTACCCGCTGACTAGATGCTGAGTACTAGATTGGTTCTTGTCCCTCATGTGCCTCAAGGTTCCTCCCGCCAGGCAGCCATCACGAACCACTTCTACCTCAAGCTCACGCCAGAGCAGCGGATGGATCCCCATTGGGATACCCACAATTATGACACCTAGAATGCCTTCTTCGCTAACCGAAGGTAAAGGGAGCTTGGTAGGTACAAGGGTGACGTCCCTTCCTCGGTGAACCACAATGAAGCCGGCCGCCGCCTGTGGTGGAGGTGTCAGACTATCGTCGGCGTGATTTGATACATCGCCGAGGGAGATCTTTCTCGCCTGCTGTACCTGCACTTTAACCCACCAAGAGCCACAAGAAGGGTGGCGGTGGTGAAGGTCGCGAGCGTACTGGTATCATCATTTGGGATCCCCCTCCCCACATGTCGTGAATCCTAGGCCGGAGTGGCAAGTGCCCCAGTATATGCCAAGGCTGGGCTGAGGATCCAGCAGCATGCGCCTAGTGATGATGATGACGGAGACGACCCTGAAGCTGTGTACTATAGGGCTAGACATGATGATGACTAATTTTTATTTCTTTAATATAAATAAATGTATTGCATGTTTCTCTTATTATACTATTCCCGTATTGTGCATGCATGTTGTTTCTTCAGAGAAGTTTTAGCGAGGGGAGATCATCCCGTAGGCCTTATTCTTCATCATGTCAGCCTCCGATACAAAGTGTGAGTAGTTCCACCTAGGACTATGGGTCCATGTAGTAGCTAGATGGTTATATATCTTCCTTTGTGCTACCATGTTTAGATCTTTTGAGCTCCATTCATGATCAAGATCATCTATTTGTAATCATGCATGTTGTGTTTGCGGGGATCTGATGGATATTGAGATTACTATGTTAGAATGATTAATGGTTTTGTCTTATTGATTCTATCATGTTTGTGTTGTTTGAGATCTTGCATGCTCTCCGTTTCTAGTAGCTATCTTGGCCAAGTAGATGGTAGTGACTCTAAGAGGGGGTATTTATGCTAGATAGTGGTTTCATGCCTCTATTTAATCTAAGGGAAGTGACAGATATCTTTAAGGTGGTAGATGTGATGTTGCCACTAGCGAGAAAACAACGGTCTCTTGTTCATGGAACAAGTGGATTGTTTACCTTACACACTTTGCTTCAAGCAGTTATCTGTTGCTTGCAACTTAATACTGGAGGGGGTTCAGATGATAACCTAAAGGTGGATTTCTAGTCATAGATGCAGTTGGATGGCGGTCTATGTATCTTGTTGTATTTCCCAATCGAATCTCATAGGATCATGAATGTCTAGTATTTCATGTTTATGCCTTGCTCAGTCCTGTCAATTGCCATGTTGTAATTTGTTTACCCAGCATGTCCTGTTTGTTTATCTTAAGGAGAACACCTCTAGTGAACTATGGACCCCGGTCCAATCTTTACCATTGATACATCTTCCACTATTACTGTTTACTTTCAACAAACCACTATTACCTTCCACACCATACAGTTAATCTTTTGTTACAGCAACTGGTGAGATTGACAACCTCACTGTTTGTTGGGGAAAAGTCTTGAGTTTGTGTTCTACAGGTCTCCAAGTTGCTAGCAACACCTTTGAGACGTTTCCTTCCTCCTACTGGTTCGATAACCTCGGTTTCTTACTGAGGGAAGACTTGTTGTTGTGCTCTTCACACCTTGATCTTGGGGTCTCCCAACGAAGCGCTATCAGGCACCATCAACAAGTTTTCTAGCGCCATTGTCGGGAAGGCTAAGGACGTCTTCACAAGGGGAGTCCTTCACAACCTTTCTCTTTACTTTGTTTTTGTTTTGCTTAGTTTCTTTTGCTTGGTTTTGTTTGCCTCTTTTTATCAAAAACTCCAAAAAATAGTTTAATTTGGTTTGCCTTTTCTTATAAAAAACACAAAAAAATTAGTTCCTACTCTAGTTGCTGGTCTATTATTGCCTTGCTTTGTCATGCTTTCTATTAATGGATGGTCTCTTTGAAACTAGTTCTTATTGGCAAGGTGGGTTCACGGAAAAACAAAATAATTATTATAAGGAACACCGTTTGTCACAAAAAGGGAAACACTTATGGGAACAAATTGATAAATTGAATACTATTGCTAGAGAGGTGTGCTCTACTTATAATGTTACTTATTAATTTGATTTATCTTGTTGCTGTAGGAGGTATAAACACCTACCTTTTCAATGTGAGTATAATGATAATGTTACCATATCTTCTTATGTTAAATGAAATTATGACTTTTATGATGTGGAACAAATTGAAGAATTTATTGCCTTCAAGGGTGCATTTGAACTTGCCAGTTTGCTTGAAAATACTGATGATGCACGTTATGAATATGAGGTTTATGATATACTTAAATTTTGCTTTGACAATTACAAGGAAGAAAATGGCTATATTTTTGAATATTTTAATAGGTGCTTTCCACAAACAGAAGAGACTAATGCCTTGTAGGAGCCTATGGAATAAGAAATTGCTGAACCTGAAACCTCATTAGATGAAAAAGAGGAGGAGAGTGATGAACAAAAGGAGGAAGAATGGATTAGCTACACATGCCTACCTTCTAATGAGAGTAACCCTTTACCTCTTACATTATTTGATTGTCCCCCATGCTTACCAAAGGAGGATGAATGTTATGTTCTTGTGGTTCCTTTTGAAATATCTGCTATGGGTAAATCTAGTGATAATAGTTATGCTCCTGTTATCTATGATAATCCTATATTTGTGACTAACTTAGGAATGTATGGTACTAAGTTTTTCTTATAAAATGTTTATGGTAAAGCTCTAGATGATGGTCCTATATTGAATGATGAGTCATCTTGTTATAAAATTGTTAAAAGTGGGTTTGAAAGTTTTAATCCCACTATTTTTGAGCTTGATAGAAATTATGTGTTTGTAGATCATGGAAAGCCTGCTTTATGTGATAGTTATATTGTTGAGTTTATTCATGAGGCCACTGAAAATTATTATGAGAGAGGAAAATATGGTTGTAGAAGTTTTCATGGTACTGAAACACCTCTCTATGTGCTGAAAGTTTTGAAGTTGTTCTTGTTTTATCTACCCATTCTTGTCACTATGTGCCTCTTTGATTTATTCTCTTACAAGAGTCCTATGCATAGGAAGTGGGTTATACTTAAATGTGTTTTGAATTTGCTTCTTGATGCTCTCTTTTACTTCAATTCATATTTATTATGTGAGCATCTTCTCAAACTATCATGCCTAACTTAAAGGCGTTAAAGAAAAGTACTTATTGGGAGAGAACACAAAAGTTTTCTTGAGTCTTGGAATTTATTACCTCAGTAGTGACCTCTCCTTATCCTTTTTATTTGCTTTTTGTGCCAAGAATAACCTCTAATGAGAGGGAAGTAAGATTTGGGGAGTTGTTGTCCCGAAACAGATTTTTGTTCTCCACCGTAAAAATTCGTGTAAAATCTCTGCAAGTCGTATTGAGCGGATATTTGCTAAATAAATCCCCCAGTATGTTAGCTAACTCTCATTAGTTCAACACTTTTTGATTTGAGCAACAGAAGGTCTTCGAAAAAAATCGGTTTCTACCTGCTGGTCTGGTTTGATAGATTTGTGCCATTATTTGCATTTGCTTCTTATTGATTCCTTTTTGGGTTCTTTTTGGGAAATTGAGATTTTTGAGGGAATTGCTACAGTAGCTTGTGTTTTTAGTGAAATTTTTGCTGTTCTAAAGCTAAACCCAAGGGTCTATTATCTTTTGAATACACTAATGTTGCTAATAAAGATTGTGTGAAGTTTTGTATGAAGGAAATTTTTCATGTGTAGAGAGAGAATGATGTAATAAGATGAAGTATGGACAAAGCTTAATCTTCTGGATGCCACCCCATGTCACCCCAAGAAATATTCAAGAGGTACAAGCGTCAAAGCTTGGGGATGCCCAAGGCATCTCCATCTTCATCAATAAAAATCTCAGGTCTTTCTAGACACTTTGTTTTTATTGTTTCATGCACAGTTGTGTTGTTCTTGGAGCGTATTAGTTTTCATTTAATTTTATTAGTTTGCATGAATAAAGTAGTTTGGACCCCCATTCTCGCTGTGTTGTTTCAAATAAGTTGATTGGTGTTGGAGAGGAGTAGAAAGTTCTTGCTTGAGTAGTACAAGAGGAGCTTGCTTTGACTATCACTTAGACTTTATCATGTCATGCTAGGTGTTGTTTTGACCTTATGCTTAGTGATTGTTTCTGTAGCATGACTTGTTCCAAACAATTAGGATTGCTTAGTGTGCCTTGAAGGAATCATGCGTTGTTTTAGCATACAAAAGCATAGTATTGTGGGATTCTCCTTTGATGTTTTGTTTGGGTTGACTTGGCAAATGCTCACACCATGTTATGACTATGACGTCACCATATCCTCTATGATCATTTAGTACTTGACTTGTAGTACCACTTTATGCTTTGATTAGTAATGTTTTGTCGCTCTGCATGATTATGTCCATTATTGCTCTCTTAGTTGGTCGCTCCCAGTCCTTTGCTAGCCTCCATTTGTATGAATAAGCTCTACTCATGCATCCAAATCCCAAGAAACCAAGTTATTCCAAAGTGTCCACTATAAATTCCTATGCATGGTGTGTTACACCATTCCAAGTATATTCTTGTTTTCATCTATCTTCCAATTAAATAGTATTTTGTTATGTGAAAACTTAGTGATTAAAGATCTCACGAACTTTATGGCACACTTTATTTTCTTGCCCCTAATAAACTTGAACCATTTTGTCATCTATGTTGTATATGCTTTCACTTATACGTTGGAATTAGCAGAACCGTGCTATCACGGGGAACGCTTTCAACATTGCACTAGTACTTTGTACACAATTGATATCATGCTCTTTTGTCTATGGATGTGGTTTGTGTGAAATGAAAGGGGAGCTTGTAAGTCCATGGAGTTATGTATGTGTGTTAGAGAAACACCTGGGCCGCTAGCCTAATCCATGCCTAATCATGGTGGAGACTTGCAGCATCACCATAGTGACATCTATGAAGTATTATTCTTATGAAAAAAAAGAGTTAGATAAAAGAGAATGAGAAAAAGAAAATAATATGAGGAAAGAGGAAAGAGAGAAAAAAGCACCATATTCCCATGGTAAATAAGAAGAATGCTGAGATGTTCATTGTCTGCTTGCCTTGTCATTTTGATTATGGGATACCTCCTATATCATGTGCAAGGGATACCTTGTTGGCGATTCTCTATGATACACATGTACTTACTATGACAAGAACTTGCAAGTAAGTAAACTTGAGTAGCATGAGGAGCGGCCCTCGTATTCAAGGGACATGAGATTGCCAACTTATACTTTGTCAAGCATATACTCCTTAGTTTGTTCACTTTAACCTTAATCACTTCAAGCTAACAAGTACCATAATTTTTGGAAGCTCTTTTTGAAACTTGAAATCCCTGCTTCCCTTTATGAAGGGCCTTTCTTCCACCATTATATTGAGTCTCCACCTTCTACCTTTAGGCACCAATTAAGAGAGCATAGTTGCCATTCTTAGTTCTTTGTGCATTGTCCCAAAACTTATTGATTGTTGCATATTGTTGATATTACTTGTTCTTGTGCTATTTGTGTTTAGTCACTCTTATGAAGTTTGAAAGTGTCCTATGCATCTATTTGCTACTCCATCATGGACAAGCTGAATGCCACTATGCCATGTTTTCTATATGTGAAACAATCAAACGTTTTTTAATGCATGTTATTCATGATCCTTGTTTGTATCCTTTCATGTTGCATGCATAGTTACTGTGTCTTGTTGTTAGAACTCCATCTTTAATTCTCATGTTTAGATTTATTTGATCCTAGCTTTCAATGCTTGCAAATGGTTTGAATTTGATTTTGATGGTGCATGTCACCTCAAAAATTATTCTTGTTATCACTTACCTACTCAAGGACGAGCTGGAGTTAAGCTTGGGGATGCTTTGATACGTCGGAAACATATCTATAATTTTTGATGTTCAATGATTGTTTAGTATCTAATTTGCTTTGCTTTGTCTACACTTTGAGGTGTTTTTATATGTTTTCTAGTACTAACCTATTAACAAGATGCCACAGTGCTAGTTGCCTGTTTTCTTTTGTTTTTGGTTCCAGAAAGGCAGAAAATCAATATTCTCCGAATTGGACGGGACAAAAGCCAAAGTCAATATTTTACCGTGGGGAACAAGGGCAGTGCGAGGCGGAGGGAGGCACCAGGCCACACCTGGCGTGGTATCCTAAGCACTTTGGGGTGTGACCACCACAGCCCATCTCACCTCTTTGCCTATAAAGACCCCCTGATGCCAAAACCCTAAGTACCCGATCAATATTCCACGAAACCATATGTAGCCGATGCCACCATCGTACCTATATCGGGGAGGGGGATCTGAACCTCTTTCCGGCACCCTGCCAGAGGGGAGATCATCCTAGAGGCCTTCTTCTTCATCATGCCAGCCTCCGGTATGAAGTGTGAGTAGTTCCACCTTGGACTACGGGTCCATGTAGTAGCTAGATAGTTGTATCTCTCCTTTGTGCTACCATGTTTAGATCTTGTGAGCTCCATTCATGATCAAGATCTGTATTTGTAATCATGCATGTTGTGTTTGCGGGGATCTGATGGATATTGAGATTACTATGTCAGATTGATTAATGGTTCTGTCTTATTGATTCTATCATGTCTGTGTTGTTTGAGATCTTGCATGCTCTCCATTTCTAGTAGCTATCTTGGCCAAGTAGATGCTAGTGACGCCAAGAGGGGGTATTTATGCTAGATAGTGGGTTCATGCCTCTATTTAATCTAAGGGAAGTGACAGAAATCTCTAAGGTTGTAGATGTGTTGTTTCCACTAGGGAGAAAACAAGGGTCTCTTGTTCATGGAACAAGTGGATTGTTTACCTTACACACTTTGCTTAAAGTAGTTATCTATGGCTTGCAACTTAATACTAGAGGGGGTTCGGATGATAACCTAAAGGTGGATTTCTAGTCATAGATGAAGTTGGATTGCGGTCTATGTATCTTGTTGTATTTCCCAATCGAATCTCATAGGATCATGAATGTCTAGTATTTCATGTTCATGCCTTGCTCAGTCCTGTCAATTGCCTTGTTGTAATTTGTTTACCCAGCATGTCCTGTTTGTTTATCTTAAGGAGAACACCTCTAGTGAACTATGGACCCTGGTCCAATCTTTACCATTGATACATCTTCCACTATTACTGTTTACTTTCTACAAACCACTATTACCTTCCACACCATACAGTTAATCCTTTGTTACAGCAACCAGTGAGATTGACAACCCCACTATTCGTTGGGGCAATGTCTTGAGTTTCTGTTGTGCAGGTCTCCAAGTTGCTAGCAATACCTTTGAGATGTTTCCTTCCTCCCACTGGTTCGATAACCTCGGTTTATTACTGATCAAAGGCTTGCTCTTGTGCTCTTCACACCTTTCTCTTGGGGTCTCCCAACGAAGCGCTATCAGGCGCCATCAGCGGGCCTATGGCTTGGAGTGCAGGCGCCTGTGTTTGGGTCCAGGGTGGGTGCGTATGAACCGACGGCGAGTGGGATGTGCGTTGGGGGTCTATGGTTAGGTTAGAGGTGGTTTTAGGGTTAGGGTTAGGGGTGGACTAGGGTTTGGGTCTAGATCTAGGGTTAGGGTTTAGGATATGTGGGGTGGTAGGTGGCCTACGGCTGGGCCTTTGGGCCTGGCCGTTTGGCTGCCTCTCCCTCTATTTTTTTTATTTTTAATTGTTTGTTTTTAATCTTTAAAACGTTTTTTGTAAATACCTTTTAGACAAAAAAAATATCCGGAAGTGACCGGGGTTTGACATTTGAAACAGAAATGGGCTATTTGTAGAAAACAAAAATATGGCTTTTCGAAAATAGTTTTTGGCAAACAGATGCATGTAGACATGAGGATGCTCAAATGCAATGTGACATGGTGACATTAGCATGCCATCATGATGATGTACAAGCACAAGCGATTTTCTGGTAGTGGTTTTACCTGGGGTGCTACAATTCGACACCAGTAATAATCGATCTTGCCCTTGAGATCCGGCTCATGGTACGGGGAAGAGGTCTACGATCTAAATCTTCTTGCTTTGTGCAAATCTTTGTGACATCACTAACAAAGATTCTTTCTCCATCTTGAAATCTGCGACACCACCAACAAGGGCCATTTCTCACATTCGTCGAGATAACACTTCGGAGAAACAAATGATGAATGCAGAGGTATCAAAAGATATATCCACCTATAACTACTATGGAAGGAGTAAAATTGCTTGATTCACGAATTCAATGTACATGAGCGGATGATAAGAGTAGTCGGATGGTGATCAGTCCATTGAGCACCCAAAGCATTACTCTGCACATGAATAGGAGAATTATGCAACCAACTTTCGGAATTCAGACTAAAGATCTTGACAAGCAATATTTGGAAATAAAGGAATGATGCAGGCTCTTCATCAGATCTAATACAGAGGATGTCGTACGAAGGAGAACACCGTAAGATACAAAGAAATTTTTTTAGTGAATTTTTGGTCCACTGAAAGGTACAACAGACAAAAAATTCCTCAGATACCATGAAGGTCAGATGTTGAAGCACAATTACAAGAGGAGGAAGCGAAACCCTGAACGTACGACGGAAACCCAACCACGATAATTCCTGGACTCAAAGAAAATATAAGGGGTAGATTCAAAACATGCAAAGGTAAGAGGAGAACAACAGAGGGGTAAGGAGTAAAAGCAGACCTAATCAGATCTATCCAACCGATTTTACAAAATAGTTTTTGACACTCTACAATGTCCATTAGCTAGGTTATCCTACAGGCTAGACCAGTGGGGTATCATAACTACTGAGCTCTGATACCACTCTATAACACCCTCATATCATACCAATGCAAGTTTTAGCGATTCCCTCCAAACCGCTTAGAAACGATTCAAAGGTGCCCACCAGGCACTTTTGTGCGGGTGGAAAATGAAGTAATACCATTACGCATTAGTCCATGATGGACCCATAGAACAGATATATACAACACGACTCCGAGAGTCAAGAATACAGATATATAGTACAAAGATCCAAATAACTTGAAAATGATATAGTATCAAAGTATGGACAAGATGCAAATTGAGCTAAGAGTCCTAAAGAATAACCAATGGCATCCATAACCCTCCCTAGGCCAAGATGGAAGGGTAACCCTGCTAACTACGTCGATCTCGAACCTGCTAAAACAAAAGGGGCGTCGACGAAGGTCAAGGAAAAATAGAGCAGACAGTACTAAGGCCAATACACGACAAGACTTAGAATTCAGTGGCTCTCGCCTACATAGGTATGGTGGACTGAAGCGGCAACACATCATGCACTAAACAACCTATAAAGACTCAATACAACTAGCGACTATTAGAGAGATATAAGGAAGACATATTCGGATCCATCCTGATACTAACACCAAACATACCCATCCTAGTATTTCCCCTTTGAGACCAAATGAAGAAGTCATACCGAGGAAAGTCACAAAGTTGGAAATTATGGACATTGCTTTCAGAAAAATTTACCCTGCAGGGTGGAATCAATAGCAACACACGCACGATCAATCTCAGAAAAACCAAATGAAAACCCAACGAGGCATCACGACAAAGCAATCACAATATTCATAAAATATTTCAGGGGGCGAGCCCACTAAGCTACCCGTGACGAAGTTGGCCATCTCCGAAACGGACCTAGAGATTTGTGTCAATGGCTGTAAACAACTAGGAACTCGAAAGTGTTACTGGGCTTGTTGATACCGCGTAAACATTCCTCATTCCTAAACAGTACAATAGTAAATGATCTCCACGAGCAATAGTAGTAAATAAAGCAGTAAACATGGCATAAGTATAGGATAGTAATAAAACCCGAAACTAGTTTGTGGCCCCAAGAAATAATTTATGACTCAAGCTGTCTCTAAGGGGATTCATGGTCCCACATGCGGATAGTGCGATAGTCAAGGAACATGTATCAAGTACTCGTGGTCCTACGGGACACCAGTGAGTGGTTAAAAACCAAATCACATCAATGGCCCATAGGTGCCTCTGCATTAGTTATAACTATTCCCAGCATTTTAATATCAAGTTGTAATTAAAGTCATGATCATCTCCAACATAAAGAATATGGTGACATTCCAAGAATTTTGGTACTTAACGACACGAAGAAGCACCCGAACAAGCGACTACGACACGCAAGGCCGACTATCTACCAAACAACAGGGAATAGAAGATGTCCAAGGCAATATAGTGGCCGCAAGGGATATCACGGGTAAGAAAACTAAAGCATCGCAACACAGATAACAATAGATCAACCGGAGGAAGTAAAGACTCATCAGCCTAATAGACTCAACGAGAGAAACCTAAAGCATCGCAACACAGATAACAATAGATCAAAGGTAAAATAGGTAGAAAGAGGGAGAATGCTCGCCTGGAAAACAGTGTCGAAGGTTTATCCGGAGGTCTGATCGAAACTCGCATCAACTCATCGGCCTAACCCATGAAGAAGCAAAGCACTAGAATAAACACCAGATGCACTATTAATACAATGGCAGAAGATCGGGCATGATGCATGTATGATGTATGTCATGGCGAAGATGCAGTGCAACTAGACAATAGTAAGCAAAACCAGGGTCTCGACAATTAAGTATATGGTTCTAGTTGTTTAGATACCCTGCAATTTAAATGTTGTATTAATAAGTAAAAACACGGTTGTGCACTACACAAATTTAAATGGGGCCAATATAAGACTAGAGAAGCCCGCATATGGCCTCCATATTTAATTATGAGGTGAATCGGCATCATTCCCCCAAACCATTCAAATATGTATGCAATCATGAACAATTGATGCAACAATTATATTATATTCATCAAAATAGGGTCTCAGAAAAAGGGGTCACACTGAGGTACTCGGAGATCTTGGTTCTATGTGGTTTGGGTTTGATCTCGCCGGGATCGGTCTTTAAATCCGGGGCCTTGGTGTCCGTGAAGGTAACCTCGTTGATCTGGATCGGTCTTCGGGTTCTAAAATTGGGGCCTTCGAATTCATGTCGAAGATCTCGGTTTCTGTGTCGGACTCAGGTTCGGCATTGATGGTCTTGCGTAGCTCTTCGGTTCTCGTCTCGTGTCAGTATAGGTCTCTTGAACGGCACCATAGAAATTGTCGGTGCCTTGGTCTTGACTGTGGTAGGGTGTGGATCCTTTCCTGCACAAACAAGGACAAAACTTGGGCGTTGTTACAAGTGGCTGAGCGACAACAAAGATATATCAGCGTGTACTGGCGTGCTCAAAAATCAAGGAACATGCTAGGTACTGAATAATTGGAACCTTAGGATCATGCATGCGCACGATATAGGAGGAAACACCATCGTGTGGCCAAGGTCACGCGAGGCGGTGGACGGAGCACCGGGAAGGGACGACGGCGCAGGACACGGTACGCGCAGGGAAGGGGACGACACTTGGCGGGAAGACGGTGCTCAAAGCAATGAGGACACATGGGTGCCAGCGAGGTGCACATGCTGATGGGGATGGCGCTGTAGGGGTGTCCATAGGATCGTTGCAGGTATCGGCCGACCGAAGGTAGTGCTGTAGGGGAACAGGAGGTGGCCACGGAGGGTGGGGCTCGGCCCCAGCGAGGGAGGGGGCCGGTGACAGGAGGAAAAGCCGGCAAGGGCGCGGGGAAGGGGTTGTTGCGGTGGTGGAGAGGAGGTGCTCGACGGAGCTTGCGGGCGAGGAGGAAGGCACGCAGGGGTAGAGGCGGATCGACAAGGAGGGAGGTGCGGTGTAGGGCGGAGAGGAGGGCGGTGGAAGAGGGCTCGCGACAGGGCTGCTCGAGATAGCCTAGTGGCAGGACGATGAATACGGAAAAAGGATAGGGAGAGCTACGATACCGGGGGAAGTTTCGGTTGCGTGCATGACGAGCACAACTCATGCGTGAGGCAGTGCGGGACGGGGGTCGTGTCGGTCGGGCAGAAGTGTGCTGCGGAGCCGAGGTAGCGCGTGCACATACACGGGGATGGGGTTGGGGTTTGTGTGCGAGAACGTGAGGAAGAACGACTATTTAGGGATAGATCGTATCTCTTCTTTTTTTATCACCTCGAACAAATCGATCTCCGTGCAGTTTGGTATGTCATGATGCGGATGGTGAGGAGCGAATCGTGCGAGCGTGTTGTCGTCTCAGGGGGAGTGGGTCACATCTGGTGGGTCCACGGGGTGGGCCAGGCAGAGAGTGGGGGTTGGTGTGCTGCAGGCCTACGACGTGGAGTACAGGCATGTGTGTTTGGGTCCAGGGTGGGTGCGTATGAACCAGCAGAGAGTGGGGTGTGCGTTGGGGGTCTAGGGTTAGGTCATAGGTGGTTTTAGGGTTAGGGATAGTAGGGTTCGCAGAATAGAAAACAAAAAATTTCCTACGATGCGAACGACTATGTACCAAGATCTATCTACTAGATACAAACAACGGACGGATGTACATCCGTAGAGAACATACCCTTGAAGACCGACAAAGCTTAACGAGTCCAAACTCGTGGTTGATGTAGACAATCTCTTGCCGATCTCAAGATCGAGAGGAAGTCCTATCGCCGCAAAACAGCAGCGCATTTGTGCTCGCACACGTTCGAGGCACCGAGCAACCTCCCCCTCCTCGCTCCAGCGATGCAGCGGAAGTACAAATCTTTCTTGACGAATAGCCACCGGGTACATGTATCTCGCTAGTCCGAGACCATGGGGAATAAATTTTAGAGGGGGAGAGAGATCCTTCACGAGGAGGTGTGAGTGAGAGAGAGGGAGGGGGCTCCTTTTATAGGGAGAGGGGGGCACCCAAGGGGCCATGCGCCCAGCCATGGGGCTGCCCCCACCTCTTCCACATTCATGTGGGTGGACACTCCACTCACTCAAATGCCTTTCAATTCCCTCCACTAAAAAACCCACTCAAATTCCCATTAAATTTCCACCAAACTTAATGTAAACTCTCATTAAATAAAACTCCTTTTATTTATTCAGAATTTTGTCAATTACTTTAATGACAAACATTCACATATAAGCCATTGCTAGTATTTCATTTCACATGCAGAAACACTTTTTGCAATTTCACCCAAAAACCCGTTTCGGTATCTAGTGAAATAAATTTCTGCACTTGTTATTCTTTTCGGCATGAAACTTTTGCTCCAAATGGATGTCGGTGTCTCTTAAGTGTTTCACCCTACGGTTCGTGAATAATGCGGACATGATCGAGACCCCTCTCAGATCCATAATCAGAAGCGGGATCTGGAGACCCATACTGACTCCCACACATTCAACGATGACTTTCTTATGATCGTCAGAAACTTTTACGCTAGTATCTTAACCCCTTTTTTTCGTGATATATTACATGTCCGAGATTCGATCATCGGTATCTCCATACCTAGTTTGATCTCGTTACTGACATGCACTCTTTTCTTGTTCCCATGATATAACATTCTAGTGATCAAATCACTTGCTTGCAAGCTAATCAATGTGATATCACCGAGAGGGCCCAGAGCATATCTATCCATCATCGGGATGAACAAATTCCACTCTCGATCCATGGGCCTCAACATAACACTTTAGTAGTTCTGAACTCATGTTTATAATCACCCTGTTATGGTGTGACGTTTGATGTTATCAAGAAACTCTTCCGGTGTTAGTGATTCACATGATCTCATGGTCTAAGGATTTTGATCACTTCGTAAGTTGTTATAGCAATATAAACTCAATGACTTTGATCGTAATGCTATACTTCGGATGAATGTTCATCACACCATTACACCAATGTTGTGACCTCGTTATTAACAACATCCAATGTCCATGATCAGGAAACCTTTGATCATCTTGTTAATCAACGAGCTAGTTTATAAGAGAGGCATAACTAGGAACTTCCTTTTTGTTTATTAAACACACATGTATTAACGTTTCCGTATTAATACAATCATAGCATGTAAAATAAACATTTATCATAAATAAGGAATATGATAATAACCACTTTATTATTGCCTCTCGGGCATATTCCCTTCAGTCTCCCACTTGCACTAGAGACAATAATCTAGTTTGAAAACTTTGCGTATTGAACACATATGGCTTTCTGGTGTTCCATATACGCAATTGCAAGTGGTTAACATAATCTATGGATCTAACGCTTCAGGTCCTTGTGTATTTGCATGTCTTTGCGTCTCCATGCATTACTCATTCTCTAATGAGATGGCATTGTATAAATTTGGTATTTTGGTGAGACCTTTAATTCCTTGGGGTTAAATCATGTCGATTCTATTGTCATACAATATATATTTAGTGTTAGCTCGTTGCGAACCACACCTTAGTTTGATAACAAACTACTTGACACAAATTCTCTCCTTTCCTGCTACTATAGCAGTCATATACTTAGCCTTTTTGTTGTAGTATTCGTACAATGTCTTAACTTTGGAACTCTTCCAAATCCATCATGGAAACTTTATTTCCATTTCATTGTGCCACCCATAGTCTAAATTGAGATAAACTTAATTTGTATCTTGTGATAAAACTAGTATCAATGTAACGCTTTACAATGAACTATTTGTAATTGTTTGTCACCTCTACACAAATATATTCTTAGTTCTTCCAAAAGATCATAAGATTATTCTCACTATTGTCCAATGATCATTTTATGATTTATTCTGGTATATGCTCATAACACTTAGAGCATAGGACATATCTGGATGTGTATATATCATGGTATGATTGATCAAAACATTCTCGTGATTTCACTCATCAAGTGTCAAAGCACTTGAATCTTGTTTCACTTATCAAGTGTCGATACACTTGAATCTTGATTCAATTCCTTTCCATGTGACAAGAACCGTTTCTTGTCATTTCTATATTGAACTCCTTTAATATCTCATATAAGTACGTTTGGCCCAACCATATTAGCGTCACCGTCTATCCACTTTAGACATTCATGTTAAATATTCGGGTTTTGCCTAAGTATTTCATCAAAATTAAATCCTTAACCTTTGTCAATAAAAGATACATCATTTCTAATCAACAAGATGTCCTCCACATAATGTATTAGAAATATGTCTCAGCGCTCCCACTTAATTTCTTGCAAATGCGAGCATCTTCATCGTCTCCATATGAAAACTCCTTTTTCATCACGGTGAAGATTCCAACTCCGTGATGCTTACCTCAACCATTGAAGTTTGCATGCCCTTTTAGCATCCTTTGAATTTAACAAAACCCTTTGGACCGTTTCTTGTACACGTCCTAGGCAACCATTCTATTAGAAGAATTTTGTTTTGTTTATTCATCTACCATATACCAAATTATATGTAGTGGTTGCTACTTTAATCCATCCAGACTAAATATCGCTATGAAAGATCCAATCTTGTCATAGTTAACTCCTTTGAACATTGTCATAAAATAATTTACGACATGTCGACTATTTCATAGATGTGAAACATCCATGTCTGTTTCTTTATAGATCCAAATACGACCGATAGGTTTCTACACCTTTCCGGAGGGTCTTCCAAGTTTAAAACTTGATTTCTCGTGTATGGAACTATCACGGATTTTATGGCTTCAAGCCATTTGGTAGTCGAGGCCCATCATCGCTTCTTTGCATGTAGTCGGTTCATCATTGTCAAACAATAATGATTTACTCTCAAATCTCAGTATTTGATTGTTTATCCGACCGACTTGGTTCAATAAGAACTTAGACCTCCATGACCACAACCTTTGAGGCACGTGAGCCATGAGCATTCTGGCTGCCTCCGGAACATTTTCTAGCACTGCGCAAGTCAGCACATATAGTTATGGTTCATTAACCTTATCAAAGTTCTATTGTCCTCCCACTAAACTTTTATGAAAAAATCCTTTTTCAAGAAACTTCACATTTCAAGCGACAAACCCTTTTGTCCTTGGTGTTATGGAGGAATAACCAATTGTTATTCAAAATAACCTACAAAGACATGCTCATCCGACTTTGGTTGTAAACATCTTACTTATGTTTAGCATACCAAAATTTAAGAAAGGACAACTTGGGTTTTACCCCAAACCATAACTCATATGGTGTCATTTCAACAGATCAAGGTGGAGCTCTTTTCAGTGTAAAAGCGGTAGTCTCTAAAGCTTTAATCTTTTAAAACATAATGGCATTTTTATAAATAACACCTTTGATCCAACCATGTCAAACAAGGTTTTATTACAAATCTCAAACACTCCATACTCCTATGGTGTTTCATGAGATGTAAATCTAGGTGTTTTGCTAAACTTGCAACTCAAATAAATCCCTTTATGATAAAATCATAATTCAATTATTTTCTTGTTACACTTGTAACTCAAATAAATCCCTTATGATAAAATCATAAACCATTTATTTTCTTGTTACAATGATTTTCACTTCATCTTGAAAGTCTTTGAAACGTTTTTCAAATATTTCATACTTCTTTCTCATTAAGTGAATATTCACTCAAATTTCTGGAGAAATTATATGAAGTTGAAACCCATCGCTTACGACTACACATAGTGGACTAAATATATCGATATGTATAAATTCCAACATTTTAGCCATTCCTTCTTCTTTGGCCTTTGAACGAAGTTTTTAATTATCCCGAGGAAAGTCTCACAAGCGTCACTTGATCAAATCAAAGAATCCAAAAATCCATGAATATGGAAATTTTTCATGTTTTATTTCCAATATAATTTAAATGGCGATGTCATTTCGTAAGTGATTTTTCAATCATTTGTCTTGCGACATTTTAGCATTAGGTTTTATGGATGTGATTTCTCCAACTAGATTTGTAAATCATCCATCTTATATGGAATACGGTAATTATTTGAAAAACCTTTGTTCTCATAATACCTGATTTAAATAACAATTATTAAAACAAATCTTGAAGTCAAGCTTTGATGTCAACAAGAAATACACACAACGGTTTGTTTGTTTTCGATGAACATCATCACATATTCTCTTGCTAGTTACTTAGGCCATTGTGGTTCATGAATTGCGTCGTTCTGTATGACATTTCATACAAACCAATTCGGTATCCAATACCCAAGAACCACATTGTTTAACAAGCAAAGAATACAACCATAACATGTATATCATCCATATACCTAAATTGGATATTTCCAATATTTTCTTTTCTGCCAAATATATTTTATAGATTCTCTTTCAGCATTTCCTTTTCCTTTTTAAAAGAATCTATCAACATCAAAAGTGTCGCCATATACATGACACATAGTCCAAAGCGTGTATATTCAAATAATATTACCTTTGGACTTGCACTTTGAAGTAGATCACCATCATCAAAATGATCGGCATTCTATCAAAATCCATTCTATAGTAATCTTTTAGTGTAGTAAACACTTTACATACATCTTCTATTCACCTTATCATGACGACTTTCATGATCAAGCTACTATAGCTTATAAAGGCGAATCGTGAGTATAACATTACTTTCCAAAACCCTTTTGGATGATTAGGATGTCTAGCATCTCCAACCTTCGTAAATTCTCATCCAACAAGAGAACATATATTATACTCAATCATATTGCAACCAAAACATTGTTTCAGATATTGTTATATCTGCCACACATGATGGTTTCTGAAACAATTCTTTCAGCTCCTAGATAAACTTGATATTAAAACAATCAAGAATCATGGAGGCAAACATGATACTTAAGATACTATCACTAGAATTGTTACTCTCGATTTAATACTAACTATTAAATTTCACGGAGTAAATAGAGTTTGCTGAAAGTTTGCAATAGGACTTTAAACTTTAGATTGACACTCAACACAATACGATACCAGTTCGTAAAGTATATATATCCATAATTCTATAGTTCTATTATCAAAATTACAACTATGGATAAGGTGGTGAACGAATACCAATGACTACAACAAATTATGCAAATTCACTTTGATTTAATTTACGATAAATTGAGTTCTACTAATCCAAATTAGAAATGAACTCCCACTCACAAAATGACACCCCTCGTGCCTTTTTGGTGATTACATGAACCAAATCCACTACACCAAGTCCGATCATCACGTGAGTCGGTGTAGCTTCAAAGGCGAGCATCAAATGGTCATCATATCAAAACATATGACTCATGCTTAACCTTTTGGTCCGTGTTCCGAGGCCATGTATGTATATGCTAGGCTCGCCAAGTTAGAACCTTAGTATTTGCGTGTGTAACTGTCTTACACCCGAGATATGCTTGTGGATTCAAGTACACCCGATCATCACGTGATGTCTTGAAGCGACGAAACATTGTCGGTGTATACTTAAGGAAGAACACATTCTTATCTTGATATTTAAATGAGGGATCATCTTATTATGCTAATAAAACGCCAAACAAGCAATATAAGATGCAATCAAACATCACATGTTAATAAGTGAAATGATACGGTTCCCGCATATGATCTCCATCATGTGCACCGTGGTATGATCTCTATCATACCTCTATGTGTAAAGCCAAAGTCTATGGAACCTACACGTTATGTGTGTTGCAAGAGTATCATCTCATACTTCTACTTACAACATCACCATATCATAACACTAGCTCAGCAACAATCTAAACTATGAACCACAACAAGGATAACCAAATTGTTGACAACTCGCTAGCCACTTATGCAAAACTAGTTGCATGTCAAGTGTGGAACAGGTCTCATGTGCGAGGACATGTAAAGTTTGTCCGGGCCGCTTCATCCCACTATGCCACCAATATCCAAAGTACAACTAAGAACCAATAAAATGATCATCATCGCCCACATACTCATATGTGTACTACACGTGCAAAGCATCTACGCATAGATCCGGCTCTGATACCACTGTAGGGTTCATAGCATAGAAAACAAAAAATTTCCTACGATGGGAACAACTATGTACCAAGATCTATCTACTAGATACAAACAACGGGCGGATGTACATCCGTAGAGAACATACCCTTGAAGACCGACAAAGCTTAACGAGTCCAAACTCGTGGTTGATGTAGATGATCTCTTGCCGATCTCAAGATCGAGAGGAAGTCCTAGCGCCGCAAAACAGCAGCGCATCCGTGCTCGCACAGACATTCGAGGCACCGAGCAACCTCCGCCTCCTCGCTCCAGCAATGCAGCGGAAGCACAACTCTTTCTTGCCGAATAGCCACCGAGAACATGTATCTCGCTAGTCCGAGACCATGGGGAATAAATTCTAGAGTGGGAGAGAGATCCTTCACGAGGAGGTGTGAGTGAGAGAGAGGGAGGGGGCTCCTTTTATAGGGAGAGGGGGGCACCCAAGGGGCCATGCGCCCAGCCATGGGGCTGCCCCCACCTCTTCCATATTCATGTGGGTGGACACTCCACTCACTCAAATGCCTTTCAATTCCCTCCACTCAAAAACCCACTAAAATTCCCATTAAATTTCCACCAAATTTAATGCAAACTCTCATTAAATAAAACTCCTTTTATTTATTCAGAATTTTGTCAATTACTTTAATGAAAAACATTCACATATAACCCCTTGCTAGTATTTCATTTCACATGCAGAAACACTTTTTGCAATTTCACCCGAAAACCCGTTTCGGTATCTAGTGAAATCAATTCCTGCTCTTGTTATTCTTTTCGGCATGAAACTTTTGCTCCAAATGGATGTCAATGTCTCTTAAGTTTTTCACCCTACGGTTCGCGAATAATGCGGACATGATCGAGACCCCTCTCAGATCAATAATTAGAAGCGGGATCTGGAGACCCATACCGACTCCCACACATTCAACGATGACTTTCTTGTGATCGTCGGAACCTTTTATGCTAGTATCTTAACCCCTTTTGTTTCGCGATATATTACATGTCCGAGATTCGATCATCAATATCTCCATATCTAGTTTGATCTCGTTATTGACATGCACTCTTTTCTTGTTCCCGTGATCTAACATTCTAGTGATCAAATCACTTGCTTGCAAGCTAATCAATGTGATATCATCGAGAGGCCCAGAGCATATCTATCCGTCATCGGGATGAAAAAATTCCACTCTCGATCCATGGGCCTCAACATAACACTTTATTAGTTCTGAACCCATCTTTATAATCACCCTGTTACGGTGTGATGTTTGATGTTATCAAGAAACTCTTCCGGTGTTAGTGATTGACATGATCTCATGGTCTAAGGATTTTGATCACTTCGTAAGTTGTTATAGCAGTATAAACTCAATGACTTTGATCGTAATGCTATACTTCGGATGAATGTTCATCACACCATTACACTAATGTTGTGACCTCGTTATTAACAACATCCAATGTCCATGATCAGGAAAACTTTGATCATCTTGTTAATCAACGAGCTAGTTTATAAGAGAGGCATAACTAGGAACTTCCTTTTTGTTTATTAAACACACATGTATTAACGTTTCCGTATTAATACAATCATAGCATGTAAAATAAACATTTATCATAAATAAGAAATACGATAATAACCACTTTATCATTGCCTCTCGGGCATATTTCCTTTAGGGATGGACTAGGGTTTGGGTCTAGATCTAGGGTTAGGGTTTAGGATATGTGGGGTGGTAGTTGGCCTGTGGCTGGGCCTGGCCGTTTGGCTGCCTCCCCCACTAATTTTTTTAATTGTTTTTTTAAATCTTTAAAACGTTTTTGTAAATACCTTTTAGACAAACAAAATATCCCGATGCGACTGGGGTTTGATATTTGAAACAGAAAGGGGCTATTTTTATAAACCAAAAATAAGGCTTTTAGAAAATAGTTTTTGGCGAATGGATGCATGCAGACATGACGATGCTCAAATGCAATGTGGCATGATGACATGAGCATGCTGTCATGATGATGCACAAGCACAAGCGATTTTCTGGCAGTGGTTTTACCTAGGGTGCTACACATAGTTGCAAGGAAAAATACCAAACTTGGTATATTGATTGAATCTCGAAAAGTCCTTCCAAAAATGAGATATCATGTTCGAGGTTTCGTGGCTTTCGGTCCAAATGACCAATGTTTTGGCCAGAATCGTGATATAGTTCGTGATATTGTGCCCATGTGGCATGGTGACATGAGCATGCGGTCATGATGATGCACAAGCAATAGCGATTTTCTGGTAGTGGTTTTATCCAGGGTGCTACACATAGTTGCAAGGAAAAATACCAAAATTGGTATATTGATTGCATCTCAAAAAGTCCTTCTCAAAATGAGCTATCATGTTCGAGGTTTCGTGGCTTTCAGTCCAAATGACCAATGTTATGACCAAAATCGTGATATAGTTTGTGATACTGTGCCCATATTGTGCACTCATGTGCATCTTGGGATGATGAACAATGTTGTAGGAGGAAGTTTTCCTTTTCGTCACACGAAAAATCCATTTTCCATTTTCTGAGCGCCAAAAATGGGGCATTTTGTGAAGCAACCACCAAAGGTCTAATTCAAAATTATACCACCCTATTTTTCAAAAATACTAGACCACCTTACATGGTTGATGTCCCAACCAGGGTATCTCAAACCTTTCCATCCTCCCCGGGTGAAAAAGAAAAATGTTTGCCGAATCGGGTGGAAGTGGGTCCAGTTTGAACTACAAGTACATGATCTAATGCTTATGATTTTTTCAAAAAATCATGTTAGACTCACAATATGATGTTTATTCAGAGATCCAATGCAAGTTTAAACTTGGTATATTGATTGCATCTCAAAAACCACCAAAGGAAAAATTCAGAATACATATAGTCCATTGTTTCCTAAAATGCCTTGCTTATGATCACGTCGGCCGTAACCATGGAGAATATTCATCAATTAACATGATGCTTGGGTCATCCTTCACTACGAAGGAAGAATTTCATGAAACTTATCATAATCTTATGACATATCTATTTTGTCCTCCACTCCCACAATGTTTCTTTTCCCTGAAAGAATTATGTGGCGCTTTGGATCATCGTATGATGTATTCATTTACTTATCTTTTCTTTTTCTCGGTTTAGTAGATATGTTCTTCAGATTGAAAACTCGAGCCACGTCATTTTCTAGGACGGATGGTTTGTCTTTGTATGCATGATTATTGAGATCCACTTTTGTCTGTCCGTACTTCTGGTCTACTTTTACCCTGCCTCCTGTCAGTGTGACCCATTTGCACCGAAATAGAGGGACCTTAAAAGTGGGTCCATAGTCAAGTTCTCATATCTCCTCTATGTAACCATAATATGTGTCATTTGACCCATTATTGTATGTTGCATCAAACCGGAAACCACTGTTTTGGTTGCTGCTCTTTTTATCTTGGGCGATCGTGTAAAATATATTCCCATTTATCTCGTACCCTTGGAAATTCCATATAGTCGAAGATGGTGAGCTGGCCAACAAGTACAGCTGATCACAAACAGTGTTCTTATTCATGAGATGTGTTTGCAACCAAACGCCAAAAGTCATCATGTGCTCATCTCTAATCCAGTAGTCAGGCTTCCCAGATTGTTGGAGCGTATAATATTATTGCACAACAAGAAAAGTGTCCTTTTATAGCGGACGATTTTCGTGGTTAAAGGCCTTTTTTCATGGTTAAAAAGCCTTCTACATCGGATGCCATTAGTGGTAGAAGCCCCATCACAAATGAATATAACATGGTTTTTTTCGACCGTGGCAGATCAATACCCTTTAGCCATGAAAAGTCGTTCCAACGTAGATCTGTTTTCTAGCCGAGGTGACTGCTGACATCATGCAAACTGCCACGTGGTGAACGCCGTTAACAACCAGTTATAGTCGTTAACTATCAACAAAACCGTGGTAGAAGGCAGACCCAACTGATGAGTGCATATTCGCATCATGTTTTAGATTATTATTTTGCATTATAGATGTAGGATTTTGGTATTTTACGGTGTTCGCACACACTTTTTATGTTTATTTTCATCAGGATCAGATTAGATGATGGATCCAATGGACATAATTCTTGGAGCAGTTGTAATAGAGAGAAAAGGATCCAAAAACTACGTAAATCTCTTATTTGGGAAATATTAATAATACAAGAAGAAAACCCGAAGCGAGCAAAGAAGGCAGAATGATTGACGAACAACTATACGGGCCGCCGCCATATAGTTGGCGCCGCCTCTACCTCCTCAAATAGTTTCACGCCGTGCAACTGGTTCAGAGAGACGACATACATAACATCCACAAATCGCAAAAACCTCACCTTTAGAAGGCATCGGGAGTGGGAACTGGCCCTAGGGATCTATCTTCTCCCTAAGCATATCTGGGAGGCCAAAGCATCGATCTCCATCTTCATCAACCGCTGCATCTTCATAATCACAATCATCTCCATCCATCCCATCTAGATCTTGTTTTAATTCATGCACTAGTTGTGGATTTATACAAGTACTATTCATCGATAATCGTTTCCATTACCATTGCCATGATGATGTTTGCCTCCATGTTTGAGTAGATCATTAGTTCTTGGGGAGATGGAGAAACCCTAGCATAAGATTGAAATAAGATAAAGGTTATTATGATATTCATTGTTATGACCATGTATTAGAATGTCTACATCTTGATGTTGGGAGAAGTCGACCTCTCAATTTTTGCCTCTTGTGGGGACTTGATGTAGTGAACTACTTATTGGTAGACGGATGGATGTTAGCACTTACAGTGACTATAAAGCTGTTGGCACCCCTTACGTATCAACTTGGGAATCGAGAAAACTCACAAAACACTATCCATGCCATGGGATACGTCCTGCGGGATTATGTCCCTTAATAGCGCAGTAATTCAATTGATGTTGATCGTTGACTGGTGTGGTTATGAGGATGATTTGAGCAGTGGTTGCTGTCTCTTTGTCCAAGTACGGAGTTCCTCCCACACATACATAGTTTAGAATGTTCATGATAATAATCTTTACCTTATCCCCTTTATAATGCTAGTGGTGTATCCGCTAACCCCTAAGAACACCTTTTCCAACTAAAGTTTCAAATCTCTTTTACATACGTGATACTTATTTTCTGTATTTAGTTTTATTTACTTTACTCATTGTTCTCTTATACCAAAAACCCAAAAATACCTTTCTACGAAACACTTGCATTTTATCTTGTCATTTAGAACTTTATTTAGCATTTCTACTTTTAGTACTTATTTCAATAATTCTTAGACTTCAGACTCCTGATCCCTGTGGGATCGATATCTTTATTTCTAAAATAGCTACAACCGATCTGTGCACTTGCAGTCATCAAGCTATTTTCTGGTACCGTTGCCGGGGAGCTAAGCGTTGTAGGACTTTTAGTTTTTGCTTATTTACTTTAGGTTTGTTAAGTTTTGTATTGAGTTACAGGTTTCCACCAACATGATGGAGTTTGAGCATATGACTAGTGCTAACCACTCAACCGTTTTGGGAAGCCCTATGATATTTATAAAATAGACAACTCCAACGAGAAGACAAGGGGGTTTGAAATAAATGCTCCATTACTTGGTATTTTACACAAGAAGCAATTTACTAGAGATGAAGAAGATCCTGATCCATATGAGAATATTTCATGTTTCAAAGATATATGTGGCACGTTCCAATTAATGGGGTATACCGCCGATGAGGTAAGGGTTAAATTTTTTGGTCAAACTTTGACAAGTACAACTCTCTCATGGTATAGATCTCTACCCTTAGAAGCCACTACTACTTGGGATAATTTAGCTTGCAAAATTTTATCTAAATATTAACCATTATCAAAATCTTTTGGAATTAGGCGTAATATAATGACTTGGAGGAACCGTCCTAATGAAGGACTAGTAAGATCTTATATACGATTTAAATATTTACTTAGACAATGTCCTCATCATGATTTGCCTGAATGGTATTTATTGCATATCTTTTATGGCGGTTTAATTGAACCTAATAAAATTGAACTAGACTCTTGCGCGAGAGGAGCTTTTATGCATTCACCTATAACTAAAGCTTGGGCTTTAATTAATAGAATTCGTGGTCATAGAGTTTCATGGAATTTTGGTCTAGGAAGTGAAGGAGGCAGAGAAATAGATCATGAATGTATTCATGACTATAATAAAAGGGCCATGTTAATGAATTATCAAAAGAGCTTTATTTAGATTTAGATCTTGTGTTGCAAGTTATTAAAGCTTTTACAGAACACATCTAAGCTCCAAAAGAGGGTTCAGTCAAGTTTGATCCACCACCTGAACCTGCGAAGGAAAGAGAAGTTAAAGCAACATTGGCCTCCCTAAAACCAATGTATGAGATAACTTTTCCTAACACTACCAAAAAGCATATTTTGGAATATGAACAGGTCAAGGCAGTACAGGAGGTGAAAGAAGAGGAAAGTGTGCCAATAACTAAAGAACATCTAGAAGAAACCAAAGATGAAGAGGTAACCAAGGAAGCAATCATGGCTATGTATGTACATTGTAACATAGTTGGACTTGATGAATAGACTTCCATACTTGGTTGAAGGTAAAATTAAGGTAAAAGATGTGGGTACGCCTATTCTTCCTTGCATATTTAAAGAAACCTCGCATTACGGTTTATGTGATATCGGCACTGAAGTTAATGTTATATCCTGTAGCTTTTATTTAAAAATAAACTAAGAAATAGAACCAGCTACAATATAAAATACTGATATGAAAATCATGTTAGCCAATAAAAATCTTAGAATTCCAATGGGAGTAGTTGAAGATGTAACTGTCAAAATTAACAATAAAAATTTCCCTATTGATTTTGTAATTGTTGATATGACAATTGACACTCTTTGCCCAATCATATTTGGAAGAAACTTTTTGAGTGATATAGGTGCCACAGTTGACTTCAAAAGGAGGTTGTATCTCTTAACCTTGGGAAAGCAGAAAAATAATTCCACTTTTCCAAATTTAAAGACAAACCTCTACATATACATGAACAAGAGAGAGAGAAGACTATCGAGGAGATGACAGCTCTTTTCTTAAATAATCAAGATGAAGAAATAAATGAAGACCCAAATTGTGAAGAAATAATTATGGAGGACAGAACTTTAGAAGAATTAGAAAGTGAATTTGATTCATTTCCCATTGAAGAACCTTCAACTGATGAAGCTTTTGAAGAACCAGAAAAGAGAGGGGATGAAGAATTACCACCCCCATAATTAAAAACTCTACCAGATAATCTTAAGTATAGGTTCTTAGATGATACTAATAAATTCCTTGTTATTATTAGTGCTAAACTTTCAGGGGTAGAAGAAGAAGAACACATGAAGGTACTAAAGGACCACCGCAAGGCCTTTGGGTACTCAATGGATGACTTGAAGGGCATTAGTCCCACGATAGCCTCCCATAAAATATTCATGGAGGAAGGTGCTAAACTAGTTGCGGAATTTAATAGAAGACTAAACCCTCAAATGAAGGAAGTGGTAAGAAAATAAATGGTACGCCTACTTGATGTAGGTATAATTTATCCTGTAAAACAAAGTGAATGGGTAAGTCCTGTTCATTGTGTTCCTAAGAAAGGCGGCTTTACTATTGTTCCAAATGAAAAAAATGAATTTATACCTACTAGAACTATTGTTGGACATAGGATGTGCATAGATTTCAGGAAATTGAATAAGGAAACAAGGAAAGATCACTATCTTTTACTGTTCATAGATCAAACTTTGGAGAGATTAGCAAACCACACTCATTTTTGTTACTTGGACGGATATTCTGTTTTTTCCCAGATAGTTGTTCATCCTGATGACCAACTTAAAACAACTTTCATTAGTCCTTATGGTTTACATGCTTATCTACGTATGCCTTTTGATTTATGTAATACTCTAGCTACTTTTCAAAGATGCATAACTGCCATATTTGCAGATTTTAAAGAATTGATAATGGAAGTATTTATGGATGATTTTTCTGTCTATGGAACTTCATTTACTAGTTGCTTGGATAATCCCAATAGAATCTTGCAGTGTTGTGAAGCAACTAATCTTGTCTTGAACTGGGAGAAGTGCCATTTTATGGTCAAAGAAGGCATAGTCCTTGGACATAAAGTATCAGGTAAGAGTATTGAAGTAGATAGGGCTAAAGTTGAAGCAATAAAAAGAATGCCACAACCAAGGGACGTAAAAGGTATAAGAAGTTTTCTTGCTCATGTAGGCTTTTATAGAAGGTTCATTAGAATTTTTCTAGAATTTCTAAACCTTTGACTAATCTGTGGCAAAAGGGAGTAAAATTCAATTTTGATGATAAATGCCTTATTGCCTTTGATAAACTTAAATATTCTTTATCCCGTGCTCCCATCATTAAACCACCTACATGTGATATGAATTTTGATTTAATATGTGAAGCTAGTGATGATGCTGTAGGAGTAACTCTGTGACAACACATAGGTCGCAGATTTAATATTATACATCATGCTAATAGAACTCTCAATAGTTCTCAAAAGAATTATTCTAAGGAATAAAGAGAACTCTTTGCTGTATTTTTCTCTTGTGATAAGTTTTGTTATAATATTGTTGATGCAAAAGTAAGAGTTCATACGGATCTTGATGGTTTAAAATAAATCCACGAGAGGAAGTTTCATACGAGAAGACTTATCCGTTGGATCCTTTTACTTCAAGAATTTGAGTTGCAAATTATGCAGAGACAGGAAGCAAATGTAGTAGATGCATCATATATATATTAACCCAGCAAGACATCGATCTTATTTAGAGGAGTTTTAGTCTCGGTGATTTTTGTTTTCAACAATTACTATATGAGCTAAGGACAAATCCTCCCAAGAAGAAGAAGTCCTTGTTGTTGGAGGAGCTTGTCATGCCTGATTAAATGAATGGTAAGTGGAAGGTAAGTTTTCTAACTTTAATAAGTGCTTTTTTCACAATTTCTACTACTCCCTCCGATCCTAAATAAGTGTCACGGTTTTGAACTAATTCTAGTTCAAAATGTCGACACTTATTTAGGATCGGAGGTAGTATTAATTCTTTGCCTTTGAATTCCTCTTGTTTTTCTAAAGTTTTTGAGGGGTTTCTATAACTATATGGACACAACTATACGACGAGGGAAAATTATCCCGCCGTATAGTTGGTCGTTAAATGTTCTGTACCCTCGTTCTACTACTCGCTGCCGATTGCAGCATCTACCGTGGCCACTCCCATGACAGTGGCGCCCACCGTGGGGCTTGGACGGTCAGACTGGTGTTCTACGGAGAGATCCAATCTGCCCATCAATGAGACGATCGCCACCGGCCGGATGATTGCAATCAGCGAGATCCTCCAGATCTTTCCGAGTAGCTACGTCCCGGCGGCGCGCCCCGTGACGCACAGTGTGATCATGCCGGTTGGCATGATCAGCCTCTTCGTCGGCTTCACCGACGTCATCGCCTCAGAGGACTCGGCTCGCATCCGCGAGTTGCCACCGCGCGACCGGATCTCCGAGAGTCAGGTCCGCACCATCCATCGCCTCACCTCCGAGTATGACTAGGCCAACAACAACGTGGCCGAGACCAGCATGGTCACGGATGACGCGGCCCTCAATGACGACGCCGACTCGGTGACCCCGGCTTCAGTCGCCGGATCCATCGTCACCGTGTCGCCCGTGGGCTCCATCACCTAGGTCTCCAACATGGGGGACTTCGAGGTCCCCTCCATCCTTGTATCTTCGACTCCGATTCTGGACCGGAGAACTCCGGTGACTTCCACGCCGGATCCGGTCGCTACGTCGCGACCTACATGGCGAGCGGCACGGACGCCCCGCCAGACCCCTTCTCCATGCTGATCCCGCCGACCGCGAGGGCGACGGAGGTCAAAGCACTCCGCTTACGGCTGGAGGAGGCAGTCCACATGGAACAAGCCGAGCGCGAAAATTTTCGCCTCGAGCCAGTAACGGCGCAGGAGCTCTCGCGCTACCACCAACTCTACATCAAGTCGCGCCTGAACCCCACCGTTCAGGGCTGCGCCCTGATCTTCGACGACGAGAGCGACCCGGCCCACGCGGCCGATCGCGTGATCTGCGAGAACGCCCCGCCAGGAGGAAGCGCTCGACCACCACCAGGCGCATTAGCGAACGACGCTCCCCCACCACCGCCCGGCCGCACACCCCCTCCAAACCAACCGTGGATCATGATCTCCGCGCAGGAGCGGGACGCGAACGACCTCCCGCTGTTTTCTACTCTGATGGACAATGGCATCGCGAGCCGAGCCGCGGTCAACAACATTAACGTTACGGGGGAAGGCGCCCTGCAGATCCAGTACGCCAGGGCCTTACTCGCCAAGGCCGTCGAGAAACAAGCCGTGGGAGCTGACTCGCGGGGACGCGTCTCCTCCCGCTCGTCAGGAAGCAGGGCGGCCTCGAGTGGCTGCCCGACGATGGCAAACACTCTCAATTGCCCACCCCTGAGCCCCTGCAACTCCAGCCGCGACCCGTGAACACAGCACTCTCCACCAACGACCCGCGACCAACGAAAAACATGGTCACTGCCAACAGGCAGCCAGTCGATGCGCGGACCCACATCATCAAAAACAAGAGCTGGCATGCACGCCAGCCTGGCGACTTGAGGCATACCCTCACCAATCGCCGCGACGGCGAGCCAAGGGGATCGCTCAGCCGAGTCGGCCCCCAGTGCTTCGGACCAATGATCCGAGGCAAAAAGTACCCGGTGAAATTCAAAGCGCCGAAGGAGATCGAGAAGTACGACCCCTCGTACGAACCATCTATGTCGCTAGACACGTATCTCATGGCGATGGGAATCGCCGGCCACACTGACCTGCTCGCCGCCCGCTACCTCCCCCTGATGATGGAGGGAGTGTGGTGGGAATGGATTAACACCCTCCCCACAGACAGCATCGAATCCTGGGAGGAAATGTGTGACGCCTTCGTCAGGAACTTCGAGGGATCCTACACCCGTGCCACCACCATCGAGGACCTGGAGCGATGCGTCCAGGGACCCTGCGAGTCGACCCGTAGCTGGGTCCAGTGGTGGCAGGACCTGTGGTATAACGCGGCCGGAATCCACCCGGACACCGCGATTCACTGCTTTAAGACCTCGTTCCTCTATGAGCCCTTGGTTGCCAAGCTCAAGCGAGTGTACAAAACACTCGACAACATACCAGACCTCCTCGATATCTTCAAGAGGTATCTGGAGGAGGACCCGAACCAAGAAACCGACGACGAGTCGGGAGGAAACCGCGTCACGAGCGACCACGACAACGGGAGACGACTCGAGCTACGCTACAGCAACACTCGCCTCACCGACAAGCGCCGTGGTGACGGGCGAGTCGACTTCGTCGCCAATGCCGGCTACGCGCCATGCGAGCCCAAGAGCTTCCGCTGCGACGGAGGCCAGCGCCGTGATAGCGGCAACTTCAAGGCGAAGCCAAGGTTCGACCCCGCGGCTCTCCTCAACCAAACCTGTGTGTTCCACAGTGGGGAGGGGAAGCCCGCCACACACACGACCGCTGACTGCCACTCCTTGAAGGAGATCGAGAAGGCACAGCGCGCACGGGAGGACCCCAACAACCACCCGCCAAACGGCAGGGCATTCGGCAACAACGTGGGATCGCTCCACACCTTCACTGGATTCAGCACCAAGCGCGAGAAGAAGGTCATCGCCCGTGCCGTCGCCGTCAGCACGGTGTCCCAGGTTGACGTCCCACGCTTCCTCAACTGGTCCGAGCAGCGGATCACCTAGAGCCGTGAAGATCACTTGCCACATATCGAATATCCAGGGCGAGTCGCCTTGGTGGTCAAGCCCAAGGTGGGAGATTACCGGCTCCCCAAGACGCTGATGGATGGCGGAAGCTCCATCAACATTCTCTGCCTCGACACGTTTAGGCGACTGCGGCTCCCGCAGCCGATGACCGAGATAACCTACACCACCTTCCACGACATCGTCCCCGGTGGGAAGGCATACCCGATCGGCAAGGTGACGCTGCCAGTCACCTTCGGCACACCAGGGAACTTCCACGTCGAGCGCATCGTCTTTGAGTTGGTGCCCTTCAACAACCCCTACCACTGCGTCCTGGGGCGGCAGGCGTTTTCCAAGTTCATGGCAGCTCCCCACTACGCGTACAACGCGATGAAGCTCCTAGGGCCGTGCGGCATCATCATCGTCCACGGCTACCCCAACATGGCCGCCGAGTGCGAGGCCAAGGGCGCCGAGCTCGCCAACGCTTTCATAGCCACTGAAGCCAACCACGCAGAATAGCTCGCTCAGTACACGAGCGGGGTCAACAAATAAGACCCCACGATACTCAAGAAGCCCAACTCGGAGGGTGGCGGCTCAACGGCCTTCGTGGTGACCATGCACACGCGCTCCATCGAGCTGGTCCCAGGAGACTCCAGCCAGACGATGACGATCGGAACGGGCATGAGCCCAGCATAGGAAGGCGCGATCATCGAGATCCTCCGTGAGAATCGCGACATCTTCGCATGGAAGCCATCTGACATGCCTGGTGTCTCGAAGTAACTCGCTGAGCACAAACTCAACGCCGACCCCAAAGCGCGGCCCATTAAGCAATCGCTGTGGCCCTTCAATGAATAGCGCCGCCGAGCAATCGCCGAGGAGGTGCAGCGTCTACTCGATGCAGGCTTCTTACGGCCAATCAAGTACTCCATGTGGCTGACAAACCCAGTCCTGGTCGAGAAGAAAAACATGACCTAGAGAATGTGTATCGACTACACAAATCTCAACAGCGCCTGCCCCAAGGAGCAGTTCGTCCTCCCGCGGATCGATTAAATCATCGACTCGACCGCGGGCTCGGAGTCGCTGTGCTTCCTTGACGCCTATTCTGGTTACAACCAGATCAAAATGGCAGTCGAGGATGAGGAGAAGACGGCGTTCATCGCCATGACCTTCGGCTTCAAGAACTCCGGAGCGACCTACCAGAGGTGCATGCAGGAGTGCCTTGCAAGCCAAATTGGCCGCAACATCCACGTCTACATCGATGACGTGGTCGTGAAATCCACTCACTTGGGTGATCTACTCGCCGACCAGGCAGAAACCTTCGCAAACCTGCGGAGGTACAAGATCAAATTAAACCCAGGAAAGTGCACCTTCGTTGTACCTACTGGACAACTGCTGGGGTATGTAGTCTCCAAATGAGGGATTAAGGCGAAACCCACCAAGATCAACACGATCGCCCGGCTCGGAAAACCCGAGTGCCTTCGCAACGTCCAAAAGTTGGTCCGGCGAGTCGCGGCTCTTAGTCGCTTCATCCCCTGGCTAGGCGAGAAGGCGATGCCCCTCTACCGCCTAATGCACAAGAACCCTACGTTCTAGTGGGACAAGGAGGCAGACGACATGCTCCACGCACTCAAGGAGGTGCTACTCGCGGCCCCGCTACTCGCCACCCCGTCGACAAGGAGCCCATGCTCGTCTACGTCGCGGCCTCTGAGCGAGTCGTCAGCGCCGTCATGGTCATCGAGCGACCAAAAGAGGGCAAGGAGCACCCGGTGCAGCGACATGTCTACTACATCAGCGAAGTCCTCACCGAGTCGCGCCAGCACTACCCGCAGTACCAAAAATTGGTGTATGCGGTCTTTAGAGCCCAGCGGCGACTGCCGCACTACTTCCAGGAGCACCCAATCACAGTCGTCTCCTCAGCACCGTTGCAGGACATCATCCGCAACCACGAGGCGACCGGGCAAGTCGCCAAGTGGGCAGTGGAGATCGGAGTCCACAACATCAGGTACGATCCCCGTAAGGCAATTAAGTCGCAGGCTCTGGCAGACTTCCTCGCCGACTGGGAGGAGGCACAACAGCCAGAGAAGCTTCCGTACCTCCACTACTGGTCGCTACACTTCGATGGCTCCAAGAACGCAGATAGCGCAGGGGCAAGGATCGTCATCACATCTCCAAAGGGTGACAAGCTACGCTACGTTCGGTACCTCGACTTCACCCCCTGCACCAACAATATGGACAAGTACAAAGCGCTCCTCCATGGCATGCGAGCAACCAAGGAAATGAACATCAACCGTATGCGCTGCTACGACGACTCCGACCTCGTCGCCGGCACATGCGATGTAGTCTTCCTCACCATGGCGGCATACCGCCAAGCAGTGGACCAGCTGGGAGGCCACATTGCCAGCTACTCCATCGAGTGGATCGGTCGGTGCAAGAAAGAGGAAACCGACGCCCTCTCTCGCATCAGGTCGGCTCGTTTCGCGCCACCCACCGGCGTCTTCCTCGACACCATCACCAAGCCTTCCGTCTCTCCTCCGCGGGAGATCGACATCGGAATTCCGCTGCAACCAGAAGCAGCCGTGGTCGCCATGGTCGTCGAGCCAAGCGACTGTACCGCACCATACGTCGCCTACCTGGAGGGAGGCACCCTACCCGCTGACGAGACGGAGGCCCGAATGATAGTACGCCGCTGCAAATCCTTCGTCATCGTCAACAGCGAGATCCAGAAACGCAGTGTGACTGGCGTGTTCCAATGGTGTGTCCAACCCGCAGAAGGTCGCAAGATCCTCCAAGACATCCATGCTGGCGACTGCGTCCACCACGCTGGTGCTTGGTCCCTGGTCGCCAAGCCCATGTGACATGGCTTCTACTGGCTCACCGCGTACGCTGACGCGGTCGACATCGTCCAACGCTGCGTTGGATGCAAGAAGTACGCCAACCAGACCTACGTCCCAAGGTCAGCGCTCAAGACCATCCCCATTACCTGGCCATTCGCCTTGTGGGGCATGGACATTGTAGGCCCCTTCAAGAAGGCTCCCTCTGGCTTCACCCACCTCCTAGTCGTAGTCGACAAATTCACAAAGTGGGTGGAGGCCAAGCCAGTCCGCAAGTGCGACGGGAAGACCGCCACCAAGTTCCTACGCAAGCGCATCCACCGCTACGGGTTCCTGCACAGCATCATCACGGACAATGGCACCAACTTCACCAAAGGAGCCATGGCCGAATTCTGCGAGGAGCACCACATACGACTCGACCTCGCCTCAGCCGCCCACCCGGTGTCCAATGGCTAGGCGGAACGCACCAACCAGAGCATCCTCCATGGCCTGAAGCCACGACTACAAGTACCCCTTGAGTGAACTCCAGGGTGCTGGGTCAAAGAACTCCCATCCGTCATCTGGGGCATCCGCACCTCTGTCAAGAGGTCGACAAGGTTCACCCCCTTCTTCATGGTGTACGATACCAAAGCCGTCATACCGACCGATCTCGAGCACGACTCGCCTGGGGTTGTCAACTACACAGAGGACGACAACGAGCTCGCATGCCAGGACGGGGTCGACCAGCTCGATGAAGCACGTGACATGGCTCGCTCCCGCACCGCCATCTACTAGCAAGGACTTCGTCGCTACCACAGCCGACGAGTCCGGACTCGCACCTTCCAGGAAGGTGACCTGGTACTGCGTCTGATCCAGTACAAGAAGGGCATGCACAAGCTCTCTCCCCCTTGGGAGGGACCATTCGCCATCAGGCGAGTCCTGGGCAATGACGCCTACTACCTCACCGACGTCCGAGGCGATGGAAAACTCGACATCAAGCGGCCATGGAATGTAAACCTCCTATGAAAGTTCTACTCCTAGAACTCCAGACATGTACCTCCTACCCATTATAAAATAAAGAAGATAGACTCGCACAAATTGTGTCCACCATCCATACCTTGTGCCATTCGCACTCGTAATAACAGCACTATGCTACTCGCGGAAGTTAATACTTGGTAACATGACCGACACGGCCAAGTAGTGCGGTACGAGGGCACCAAAAAATTTTGGGCCTTGTACCGTCCACGAAAAAAGCCAACCCGGAGCCCCATCGGAGTCGCCTCGCTCGACTGTCTTTCCGAGCCAAGACAACCACATTTGCTTCCCACAGCGACCTAGTACTCCACATCTTTGGCGCAGCGACTCGAACGGCTAAGTACCACGCTCGGGGACTGACGCCGGTTCAAACCAGAGCGACTAGGGAAAACGCCAAGTATGAGAGCGCGTCCTGGACTCGCCACGCGACTGGTCCCACAGATCAGGTGGAGCGACGCGCCTAATACAACGCACCCCGTCCTCACCTACCTTGGGCATGCGACTAGAACAGCCAAGTACCACGCTCGGGGAATTGGACACCTGACCCCGTTCGCTCCCGGGAAAACAGCTAAGTATAGAGCACCCCTCGGAGTCGCCATGTGACTGGCTTTCCAAGACATGGCGAGTCGACCGCAATTTACAAACAGTTTAACAAGATACATACACATAAAAACGATGTAAACCCCACAAAAGGGCAGACGCGCTCGGGGACTCGCACAACCGACAATCAAATCAAAACATCGACAAAAGCATCCATGCATTCCTTACGGCAGAAAAATTTGTTCGCTCACATGGGCAGTTACATAGTTATTACAACTGACGCCACTCGGCAACTTAATTTACTCCGCAGGCTTCGACGACGACACGCCACCACTCCCGCGAACACGTATGAAGGGAACCCATGGGTTTGATGGGTACGTCGTCAAAGTACCAGCCATCGCCGAGCAGAAGGGCCGCTCCACCTTGGAGTCGCGGCTCGCCGGCTCGGGGTCGTTGGGCGCAACGATCGTCTCCTAGTACGGCAGGAGGTCACCCATCGCCAACACTCGGTTGGAGTGAACCACAGCCCGCTCGGTCAGCTTCAGCACCTCAGATTTTCGACCGCGCCCGTCGACAAAGGGTACCCACTGGTGACTTCGTCCAGGTCAAAGTCGTCGGGGAAGTGCACGAATCCAAGACTCCGCGCAGTCGCAGCACCACGTCGAAAGGCCGAGCGCGACATGAACTCCACAACCGCTGGAGCCTTCTCCAGATAGCGCCAAACTTCGACGAGGTCGCTGGGGATCACCTCCGTCGGTGAAATTTCCTGGAGGCATGCACAGATGCAAGTCGCCCATAGAGCCGCTGTGTCCACCAACATAGTGACACACTGCCGAGCGTCGTACGATTGCACTCCTCATCGTCAAGAATCCTCCCTGCAAACCAGGAGAAGCTCAAAATCAGAAACGCGCAAAAGAGTAAATCCGACCTGCGCATTCAGGAGTCACAAGACCAATCGCACAAAAATTGGACAGGATCACCAATCAACAAACGACAGCGCTCCGTGATGAAATCCTGTAGACCAGAGAGGTCATCCTGTAGCCCGGTGACGATTGCATCTGACATCTTCTGCTCCTCAGCAGCAGCAACGGCTGCCTTGGCCCTCTCATCCGCCGAGGTCGCCTCCGCCTTCACCTCCTTCAGCTCCTGCTGCAAGTCGGCGATTCGCCTCTCCGCGGCGCTCAAGGATGACTGAGCAACCATCAGTTCACTCGAAGGGACCATGCCTTGACGATCCTTCTCCACAGCGTCCGCATGACCCTCTGCATCAACAAAACCATGCATATGAACAAAGCAAGCGATACATCCAACAACAAGCACAATAAACACTTACCGGCAGTCGCCCGAAGCTACTCGTTTGTTCCTTGGACAAAGTGGAGCTCCTTCTACAGACGCTCCCTAGCGGCAAGTCGCTCCGCCGACTCGCACTGCAGGCCCTGCACAATCATGAAAGCATTAGCAAATAAATTCCTAAGTTCCTACCCGCTGATATTCAGTGACTAGCCACTCAGGGACTGGGCAGCAAAACAAATTCCTAAGTGCCTAGCCGCTAAAATTCAGCAACTGGCCGCTCGGGGACTGGACAGCAAAATCAATAAGGATCCGACCGGTAAAATTCAGCGATCAGATCCTCGGGGACTGGACATACCTGGATCGCTACACCTAGCATGTTGTGGAGCTCAACCGCGTCCACCGATGGAAGCACCACAGGTGTGCGCCCGCGACGCTGCTCCACTTCCGCTGACTGCGCTGGAGCACTCGACGTGGAGGCCCTCGCCACAAAGCGAGAGAAGGTAGCCACCGTCGCCCCCGCGGCACTCATCGTTGGGCCCGTTGCACCAACTGGTACCGCGGGCTCGACCTGCTGCAAGTCCTCGTCCATTGCGGCCGTCACAACCGCACCCGCTCCAATCGGAGCCTCACTCAGGGCGCCGACTGGCTCGTCCGAGATTGCGATGACCTCGTCACCCTTTGCATTCTTCGCACCCTCAACGGGCACCTCGACCTCGTCACCCTTCCTCTTCTTCGAAGAGTCGACTCGCGCTTCCACGGCACCCAAAGGGAACTTGGCCATCAAAGGGTGACCTATTTTCTTCACTCCAGTCCTCGAAACAATACCATCGCAAATTCGACAACCAAATATGAATTGATTGGAAAATCAAATAACCTAAGGGGTACTCACTTAGTGACTGGGATAAAATGCAAACACCGAGGGCTTCTTCGAGGATGAAGCCGCGATAGGAGGATCAGCGGCGATCGCCGCAGGCGCTCCCCTCGGCGGCGAGGCCCCCACGGGTGGAGCGGCCCCGAGCCCGGTGAATGTGGCGAAGGGTGGTGGCAAGGACGCCAATGGCACCTCACCTTCTACCATGTCTGCATCGGCCGCCGCGGTCGCATGCGCGTAGCCCAGCTTTCTCGGCCATGCTGGTAGCGTCGGAGCTACTCGCGGACCGAGGCGGTGACGACGGATTAGCCGGCCTCTTCTTCTTCTGTGGCGGTTTCTTCTTCGATGGCGTGGCCACGTGCCGTGAAGTGTGTTCAGGGAGCTCATCATCATCCCCATCATGAGCCTTGAGGCTCTTGCTAGCCTCGAGCTTGCGTTCCCGCTGCCCATGGGTCTTATGGACCATGGGTGCGGCGACCTCCACGGCTTCGCCATCATCTTCATCATCATCATCATCATCACCTTCATCGGCATCATCGCCTATGGTGTGGCCCTTGTCGATGAGGACTCGCTCTCGTCCTCGGCGGACTCGGTCGAGTTCTCGTTGTCAGCGGGTGGAAGCCAACATTCCACCACTTGGAACAACTGCGAAGATAAAATGCGATTAGCACGAACTGCGACTGCAAATGTACAAGAAAGTACGAACTTACCGTCGAAGCCTTGCGATTTGTGGTGTAAGGGGGAACCCCGGCCTTCGCGTCAATGTATTCCGCGTTGGTGGTTTTCTTCAGGGCCAAGGTTTAATCATTGATCCTCCACTCGGCAGTGAAAGACTTCGTCAGGTCGTCCTTGCTAGTATAATCGTACATGCAGTGGGCGCGACTGGCCAGAGGCACTAGTCACCGCCTAAACCAGAAATTATACAAGTTGATCGTCTAGAGGCCCTTCTTCTTCAAGCTGTGGATTATCTGCAACATTTTGTCGACCACCATCCGCTGGTCGTGCGGAAGCTTGGCGACTTGGAGCCGACGTGGCTCGGGCCGGTCGGCGGAATACATTGGAAGCGCCACCTCGTCGTCTGGCGGCGACTCGGTCACGTAGAACCAGTGCTTCTTCCACTCGTTCGCTGCCTTCTTTGGCAGCATCAGGTCGAAGAAGGAGTCCTTCGACTTCAGTTGAAAGGTGAGGCCGCCCGCGGCCAACATCGGGCCGCCTGTTTATTTGCGCCCGATCCTCCCGTGGAACAGATCTTGCCACAGGGGGAAGTATGGCCAGAATCCTAGGTAGCACTCGCAAAACGTCACGAAGATGGCGAGTTGCTTGATGCTGTGCGGTCCTAGGTCTAACGGCTGGATGCCTTAGTACACACAGAAGAGGTGAAAGAAGAGGGAGGTGGGGAATCCGAGCCCCCTCTCCAGGTGGCTGGTGAAGCGGATGAGCTCTCCGTCGAGCGACTCTCGTACCACTTCTCTGGCTGCGAGGATGCGCCAGCTCTCGGCATGGAGGATCCCTGCCTCCTCGAATGATTTCAACAGCACTTTCGAGCACTTGGATCTCCCCCATGGTTCGGTCGAAGGAGCCATTAGTTGGAAGATCTGGGGCTGTGGGTCGCTTTAGGTCGCTCTGGTCGCTACAGAGGGACGGATGACTGGGAATGCACGCGATCGAAGGAAGTGTGGGAAATGATCGCCCTTCACCCGTCACTCTCCTTATATAGAGTTTGTTACCCGCCATCTTGGATAAGCCGTTACCGCGCGGTGATTACATTGATATTACCATTGGATTACCCAACGGCTACTTTTACCAGTGTTGACGGTCCAACTTCGCCCACTCGACTCGCCGGCTTCAGTGATTCGACAACCCGCTGACCAGATTGCTCTAGCTGCGATTTGACTGCTCGCCGACCTGATCACCATAGCAGTGATTCGACTACTCGCTGACCCATTCGCCGCGCTGTGATTCGACTGGTCACCGTTATTGCGACTAGAATAACAAGTTCCCTCTTTTTTTTCAAGGAGTCCACCGCCGATTCTACTGGGCGTCCAATTTGGACCCGCATACTCCGACTACCAACAAACACCTGCGACGAATCAACGACAGCCTTGGGGACTACTAATGGGGATATGCCGAGTGGGGTATACCTAGCAGGACATTTCCTATTGGCCCAAGCTGCTAGCGAGTGGGCCCGCAGGACTGGAGGCTGAAGGCCCAGAAGCATAGCTAGGCCCAGTCGGATTAGGTCAAACACCCTCCGAATCCTTAACTAATTCGATTTTAGATCTGTAAACCCTAGCGAGGTGCGTATATATAAACCTCCCTAGGGTACGCATAGAGGACACGTTCCATCATACACCCCCTGCGACTCGTCGCCTAGTCGTCGAGCTCGCCCTTTGTAGTCTCTCATCAATACAATCTAGCAGGAGTAGGTCTTTACCCTCCGGGGGGGCGAACCTGGGTAAACCCTTGTGTCTCCGCCTTCATCTCACACCGCAGATGGCTGGCCGCCCTTGCCCCTTGCAGCATTTGCAGTGGCCATTCCCACAACAATTATTGACAAAAAACCTATTTGTCAATTCCTAGTCGGTCATCTAACCAATTTGGGCTCGAGAAATTTAGAAATATCTGCCCAAAACCAACTATACGGCAGCAACTATACAGGCCGCGACTGTATAGTTGGTCGTTATAGCGCAGGACTCCTCCAAATCTGCAATTTCTTTTTATAGTCGGTTTGGATTGTTTTCTTAGACGATAATTTGGTGTTTCTCGTGAGTTTTACCGACCTATGACCCATCTTATATACTGCCCTTATGCCTCTCTCTAATCACAAAACACCAGGAACAGATCCAGCGATGTGCTATACCGTCCCAGGCCGTGGAAAACCTATGGGGCTCATTGCCCCTAGGGACCTTTCTAGCAACCCATCGATGGAGGACGGCGATGAGGAGGTGGAGAGGTTTAGCGCGGGGTACAAAGAGTACGTCGAGCCAAGCTTCTACAATAGCAACACCGATGAAGGCTGGGGCGACGTTTACATCTGCCGTGACGTCTATGACCCCCCGGAGATCAACTGGGCGGCGATGAAAAGAACTCAAGAAGAGAGAGAAGGCCGCAAGCCGCACGGAAAAGGACGTGTGGAGATGGTCAAGTTTGTCACTACAGATCCAAGGCCGCATAAGCGTAAGGAAATACCTAACATTGGTGCTGGTGCTAGCATGGGACCAACGTTTTCCGCTCGAGGCCTACCAATGATGCTCGTATGAGGGTGAAGCCTCAAGAGTAGTGGAGGAGCATGTTCTACTTTCCCAATCCATCAATAATGGATGAGGAAGAAGAAGTTATCCCCAGGACAAAGGATCGTGTGCGGGCATTGTAAGTATATCAGAAGCAGGAGCTACTCCATCGCGTTGAAGTTCGTCATTACCTCAACGAGATAGAGGAGAAGGAAGACCTTCTCCCGATGATGACTAATCTCGCAAATAGGGTAGACATTCTGCAATCTGATTTGCGCAAGTGCTACAGCCGCATCACCGCTCTGGAGGACACTAACAAAAAGCTACGCACCGCGGTTCTACATGCTATGGCGCCACAGTAACCTTCAATAAAAAGCACGGTATCAAATAATCGCAAGGGATTATTTGATCCCGACTCGCTTGATTCCAAGCTTGGGGAGATCTTTAAGACCTTATCTTACAAGTTTTTATTTCTATTATAGGTTTGCATTAGTTCGAGCTCATAAATAAAAGTTTCCATCATTAGATTCCCTTCAAGAATAGTTGATCCCTCTTATGAAATTCTTAGTTTATTATAATATATGGATTATTATTGAGTTTGAGTTTGTCTTATTGGATATATGAATGACTTGAGTATGATTTTACTTGCACCTGATGATAGCAATAGGAGTCTTCCACACCATTGGTATTAATGGAATATATAAAGATAATTTGATCAATATGTTGTAGGTCAATGGTTTGATTTACAAAAAGGAGAAACTATCTAATTAATTAAGATGAAAAAGAAAATCCATGAACAAAGGAGAAATCATGAGTGCTATCAGATAGAGTGAGAACAAGTTGAGGTAGAATATTCAAGTTATAAAGATGCTTCATATATATTTGGAATTTGATAATTGAGAATATTAAACTTTGAAATTCCTACATGAAGTGAATATATGGCTAGCTCCTTTGCACAACACTTAAACAAAAGTGTGAGCACAAATATATATAGAAAAATAAGAAAAATAAAGATGAAGAAAAAGAGCGAATGTGCAAAGAGCAAATAGGCATATACCACTATATTATAGTAAGACAAATAGATGTTTGATATTTTGAACCTAAGTGAATATGTTAATCCTAAAAACACTTGGTACTACCTCACTAACTGATTCGGTCGAACCGAATACTTTTACATAATGTTGACAATAATCTTTTATGAACTATTAATTGCTAAGGTGTGGAAGCCTGCTAATATTATTCGGATGGTTCGAGTAACATACTATTCATGGACTTATTTATATCCTTTATGATCAGCACATGCTGCAACTTCCTCATTTATTTTATTGACTCAGCTTGATGAATATGAGGATCACATCCATTAAGCTAAACTTGCTCGGGACGAGCAAGATTCTAAGCTTGGGGAAGTTGATGAGTGCATATTTGCATCATGTTTTAGATTATTACTTTGCATTGTAGATGTAGTATTTTGGTATTTTACGGCATTCGCACGCACTTTTTATGTTTATTTTCACTAGGATCAGATCAGATGATGGATCTAATGGACACAATTCTTGGAGTAGTTGTACTGGAGAAAAAAGGAGCCAAAACCTACGTAAATCGCTTATTTGGGAAATATTAATAATACCAGAAGAAAACCCGAAGCGAGCAAAGTAGGTAGAAGAGTTGACGACCAACTATACGGGCCGCCACCGTATAGTTGTCGTAGTATAGTTGGCGCCGCCTTCGCCTCCTCAAATAGTTTCACCCCGTGCAACTGGTTCAGAGAGACGACATATAGAACACCCACAAATCGCCAAAACCTCACCTCCGGAAGGCATCTGCAGGAGGAACTTTCCCTAAGCAGATCTGGGAGGCCAAGACATCGATCTCCATCTTCATCAACCGCTGCATCTTCATCACCACCATCATCTCCATCTATCGCTTCTAGATCTTGTTGTAATTATTGCACTAGTTGTGGATTTATATAAGTACTATTCATCGATAATCGTTTCTATTACCATTGCCATGATGTTGTTTGCCTCCATGTCTGAGTAGATCATTAGTTCTTGGGGAGATGGAGAAACTCTAGCATGAGATTGAAATAAGATAAAGTTTATTATGATATTCATTGCTGTGACCATGTGTTAGATTGTCTACATATTGATGTTGGGAGAAGTCGGCCTCTCAATATTTGCCTCTTGCGGGGACTTGATGTAGGGAACTACTTGTTGGTAGATGGAGGGATGTTAACACTTACAGTGACTATAAAGCTGTTGGTACTCCTTACGTATCAAGTTGGGAATCAAGGAAACTCACAAAAACTATCCATTCCATGGGATACGTCCTGCGGGATTGTGACCCTTAATAGCGCAGTAATTAAATTGATGTTGCTTGCTGTCTGTTATGGTTATGAGGATGATTTGAGCAGTGGTTGCTGCCTCTTTGTCCAAATACGGAGTTCCTCCCACACATATATAGTTGAGAATGTTCATGATAATAATCTTTACCTTAGCCCCTTTATAATGCTAGTGGTGTATCCGCTAATCCCTTAGAACGCGTTTTCCCACTGAAGTTTCAAATCTCTTTTACATATGTGATACTTATTTTATGTATTGTGTTTTATTTACTTTACTCATTGTTCTCTTATACCAAAAATCCAAAAACACCTTTCTATGAAACACTCGCATTTTATCTTGTCACTTAGAACTTTATTTAGCATTTCTAGTTTCAATATTTATTTCAAGAATTCTTAGACTTTAGACTCCTGCTCTCTATGGGATCAATATATTTATTTCGAAACTAGCTACAACCAATCTATGCACTTGTAGTCATCACCAACCAAGGCCTGATAATTATTAAGTGGGTCGGCCCATTAAGAGAGCCCAATAATGTCATGGCCCGTTACTGTTTCCTCCAGCACTGTTATAAATGGGTCCACTAGAGCTGCCCATGGAGGCCCGTAAAGTTTCGGGCCCATTACTGTTTTGACCTACACTGTTTGAAATTGGTATTCTGTAGGGCCCGTGAACTGTCAGGACCATTAGTGTTCCCCCCTGTATTATTTGAAATGGGCCTGTTTGGCCTGTAACCTTTCTGGCCTATTACTGTATTGTTCTGCATTATTTGGGACGAGCCCATTTACGTAAGCCGATGCGGACCATACACATTTGGGTCCATTACTATTCAGGCTCATAAACATCCTGTTTTGGCCTGGTAGGTTTCTTGGCCTGTTACTATTCTACCACTAGGGCAATTCAGCCTGTTAGTGTTCTGGCCTGCTACGATCCTGGCCTTTTTCTGGCATGACCTTCTATTGTTCTAGCCCGTTACAGTTTGTCCATTTAAGGTTCTGGCCTTTTTACTGTTCTGACCCATTATTGTTCTTGGACTGTTACTGTTTCAACTTGTTACTGTTTTAGTCAATTACTGTTTCAGCCTATTACTTTTTTGGTCGGTTACTATTTCGGCTTGTCACTGTTATGGCCTTTTACTATTACTTAGCATGCATGTGGGTCGGGCCCATTACTTTTATAGTTTCTGCATTTCTGGAGCCCATTCCGATATCATAAAAGTTGTACAACTTGTGAGCATTTTTTACTGTTCATCGTCGGCCTAATGCAAGAGGGGCAAATGCAAATCACGATACTGTACCCTAATCGACCTGGCTAGAGCAGGTATGGAACCGCCTACTGCTATGTGTAGACAGTGTCAACTAAATTCCTACACAGCCTATGCGATTAATCTAAATATTACATCAAATGCAAACTACTTAAAATTATTACATATTATCAACTCAAGGGGAATAAAAATTGGCATTTCAGTTGACAATCGAGTTGTTAGTAGTCCTCAATTTGCTTTCTCCATCTATCACCTGCATCTCCCTTTTGATTATGACATCTACATTGGAAAACAACCTTGAGATATGATCTTGTAGCCCCTCTTTGGTGGCGATAGCAATAATTGATGTCTGAAACTAAGTAATAACAAGTTAATACATCAAATAAGGCAAACGACACATTTAACTAATATGATAGGAGCTACGAACTAGAGTTTACTACTAGTCAATGCTTCAAATATATTGACCATCATGTCAAACAAACAGGACAAACAAGCGTTAAACAAGTGTGCCTACCGTGAAACGAGAAATATAACAATGTGTGTGGCTTAGAATTTCAGCTATAAACTAGCCAGGTCATTTCAACAAATATATATTGAAGAATAAACCAGACAATGGCATGTAGTTACTGTCGTAGCTAAGAATGAACGAGAAAGAAATTATAAACAACATCATGTGAGAACTTGTAGAGCGGGAATGGAAATCACAAATGAACTATACAGTAGAGGATAGTTATGTCGTTGCTTAGGACGAACTAGAATAAGATACGAAATATAATGGCATCGCTTGTGAACCTGTAGAACAGGACAAGCAAGCATTAGAAAAGTGTGCCTACAATGAAGTGAGAAATTAAACCAGACAATGGCATGTAGTTACTGTCGTACCTAAGAATGAACCAGAAATTATAATGGCATCATACCAGAACTTGTAGAGTAGGAACATAAACCATGAATGAACTATTCGGTTGAGGATAGTTATGTCGTTGCTTAGGATGAACCAGCACCATATAAGGAAACAATGGCATCGCTTGTGAACCTATTGAAAAGGACAAGCAAGCATTAAACAAGTGTGCCTATAATGAAATGAGCAATAAATAAACTATTTCTTAGAATTTCAACAAATATATATGGAAGTAGTTGTTTATCCTGGAATGCAAGAGACGATGGGTGATTTAGAATTTGCGGTGATCTGCACAATGGGCCTTGTTGTTATTGTCATAGATAGGAATCAACCGAATAGAAATAATAATGGCATCAAAAGAGAACTTGTAGAGCAGGACTACAAACCACGAATGAACTATATATCCTATAGAGGATAGCTATGTCGCTGCTTAGGAGAACCACTTATATGAAATATATTGGCGTTGCTTGTGAACCTATAGAACAGGACAAGCAACCATTACACAAGTGTGCCTATAAATTAATTGAGCAATCAAATAGAGTGTTTCTTAGAATTTGAGCAAATATAAACTAGCCAGGTCATTTCAACAAATATATATGAAAGCAGTAGTATATCCTGGAATGCAAGAGACGTTGGGTGACTTAGAATTTGCGGTAAGCTACCAAATGGGTATGCAGTTGCTTTCATAGCTAGCATTCAACTGGACATAAATTATAATGGTATGATAAGAGAACTTGTAGAGCAGGAATGCAAACCATAATGAAATACAGAGTAGAGGATAGTTATGTCATTGGTTAGATGAACCAGCACCAGATAAGGAAACAATGGCATCACTTCTGAACCTTTAGAACAAGACAAGCAAGCATTAGTCAAGTGTGCCTACAATGAGATGAGAAATTAATCAAACTGTTTCTTAGAATTTCAACGAATATATATGGAAGTAGTTTTTTATCCTGGAATGCAAGAGTCGTTGGGTGACTCAGAATCTGCGATGATCTACACAATGGGCCTTATTGATACTATCGTAGATAGGAATCAACCGAATAGAAATTATAATGGCATGATAAGAGAACTTTTAGAGATGGAATGCAAACCACGAATGAACTATATATAGACAGTAGAGGATAGCTATGTCGCTGCTTAGGACGAACCACTAGATATGAAATATATTGGCATTGCTTGTGAACCTATAGAACAGGACAAGCAAGCCTTACACAAGTGTTCATACAAATGAATTAAGCAATCGAACAAAGTGTTTCTTATAATTTCAGCAAATATAAACTAGCCAGGTCATTTCAACAAATATATATGGAAGCAGTAGTGTATCCTGGAATGCAAGAGACGCTGGGTGACTTAGAATTTGCGGTGAGCTACACAATGGGCATGCAGTTACTTTTGTAGCTAGGATTCAACCGGATAGAAATTATAATGGCATCATAAGAGAACTTGTAGAGTAGGAATGCAAACCACATATGAACTACATAGTAGATGATAGTTATGTCATTGGTTAGGATGAACCAGCACTAGATAAGGAAATAATGGCATCTCTTGGGAACCTGTAGAAGAGGTTGTGCAAACCAACATGTTCAGTGTTCCCTTTTTGAGCTCTATGGAAAGAAAAAGAAAATAGTCAGTGTTGCAGCTTTTAAAGATCTAGATGGCAACACCAAAATTATAATTGAACTCATACGATGAGTTTAAATGGGTACTATAGGATAGAAGAACGATGCCAGAGAGGAAATAATAGCAGGAACTTTGCTCAGGATGAACCAGACAGATTCAGTAACTGTGGAGTAGGAAATCCACACTAATATTTTTCACTGACTTTATATTTTGCAAAAACTACACAATAGCAGGAAATTACTGTTCTAGGGTGTAGCTAAGAACATGTGCATGAAAAATAATAAACATGTGCATTACTTGAAATTTGTAGAGAAGTGAATGCAAACAAACATGTCCTGTGACCTTGTTTTAGATAAACGGCCACAAGGACCCGACTTTAAATTAATAAAGCCAGCAGTTCACAGAAGTTCACAAACACCAATTCATTACACGCCGAGACAAACAACTTAGCCAGCAAGAAGAGAATGACCAAATTATGGTAGAGGATAAAGCAAGAGTCTCGGCCACACCAGCCCAACAATACGGAAACAAAGGCGAGGTCATTAGTCCGGCACTCTAGGGGGCCAATTTACCGCGTGCAGGCGCCTTAGCTCACCCACCATCCAGTCCATATTTGTCCAATCTTCCAATCTTGCTTGAATTCTCCACAACTACAGGAAAGACAGGGTTTTAAATAAAATATTAGCCGGGTGAGAGATCATCTTTGATTCCATGGTGAGCTTATTGTGCACACCCCAAAGTGCCCAGGCCATAGCGAAAAAGGTCCAAATCGCTCTACGAGTCCCACCCAATAAAAGGTGCAAATAAACATGTCCCTAATGGATCTCCAAGCGAAGCAAGCCAAAGGACACTGGAAAAAATATGGGACACGTCTTCCTGTGCCCCGCATAGCGCACAGAAGCCATTGGCGGGGCCATGCCTATCAGCCACCAACTTGCTGGAAGGAAGGCGGTTGAGTACGAGCTGCCACAAGAAGACCCTAATCTTTAGTATCTTATCAGCCTAGACATCCTTGGCGTACGCCACCGTCAACCCACGTGACAATAGCGCGTACATATATTTCACCGTAAACTACCCTGAAGGCTCAAGTGCCCAAAACACCTCGTCGCACCCCTCGACGAGGGTAGTGTTCTGAATAATAATGCGTCACAGACCCCACTGCTAAGACATCACAGTGTTTAGAGACCTCCTGAACCTAAGGTGAGCGGACACAATAGACTTTACTAAGACATGCTGATCGTCCGTGATGCTGAAGAGAAGTGGAAATCTATCCTTAAGGGGGCCCTCCCCCTGCCACCAGTATGTCCAAAAACAGGTCCTTCTACCGTTCCTTACTCTAAATCTGGCACCCATCTTAAAAGGGTGCTTGATGTTGTGCAAACTCTGCCAGAAAGGAGATCCCCCCTAGCCATTCCCTTCAAAGATATTGTTGGCATCTACATACTTCGCTTCAATGATGTCTTTCCAAATGGACCTGTCGGGTTGGAAGAGCTTCCACACCCATTTAAGCATAAGGGAGACATTCATTTTCTTAGAGTTTATAATTCCTAGCATACCACATTCCTTTGCCCGACAAACAACTGGCCAATTGACGAGGTGGTATTTGCGGTATGGTCCTGTGAGCCCTCCCAAAAGAAACATGCTCGGTGAGAGTCCAATTTCCTGTGAACTCCATCTTGGAGAAGAAACGGGGCCATCAAAAATAGTGGCAGACCAGCGAGACAAGAATTAGACAACACAAGTCTGCCACCCGAGGCAAGGAACCTTCCGAGCCATGTCTCAATTCTTCCCGCGACCTTCAGAACCATAAATAGCCACAGTTCGATGGTGAGCCATCTATCCAAAACTGGCAGCCCAAGGTACACAAAGGGGAATGACCCCAACTTATAGTTCAACATGTTGGAAATTCTACTCTTCTCGGGGAGGTCGTGACCCATCACAATGACCTCACTCTTGTGATAATTTATTTTCAAGCCCGACATGTCTTCAAAACACATGAGAAGAAATTTTAGATTTGCGATCTGGTTGTCATTGTTTTGGATAAGGATAAGGGTTCCATCCGCATATTGTAGATGGGAGATTCCCCGTGGAATCAAATGGGGCACCACCCCTTGAATATGACCGGCAGCAGATGCCTTGTATAGCAAAGTGGAGAGAGCCTCACCGATGAATTTGAACAGTAGCGGTGAAAGTGGGTCCCCCTGACGCACTCCCTGTTTATTTCTGAAGTACGTCCAGATTTCTTCGTTGATTGAGATTGTAGTCTGGCCACCCATGAGTAGCTGCACAATTCTATGAATGTACCCTGCGTCAAAACCTTTTTTGTGTAACACTTCCAACAAGAAGTCCTAGTTCACTCTATCATAAGCTTTCTCAAAGTCATGTTTTAGCAAGATTCCCCCAAGTTTCTTAGCTTTTATTTCATGCACAATCTCTTGGAGGGCAATGGATCCGTCCAATATGAAACATCCATTGATGAACGCAGTTTGGTTGGGGCTGATAATTCTATGCGCCACTGGGTCTAACCTAGAAGTAAAGGCTTTCGAGATGATATTGAAAATCTTATATTTACTAATTGGAGGCACCATACAAGCCTCCATGTTAATTCTAGAGATTATCAAATATAGTCCATCGGATTACCCTTCAATTCACATGTAGCCATTAGATTAAGTACCAGATCCGCGTGCCTTATTCCACTGGCCTCCACCTGACGTCTTGAGGTGTGACTCCTGTCCTTCGTCTACCATCCCATAAAATCACGACGCATTTCATCGCTCCCAAGTTAATCGGGGAAAAGGAGATAAACCATCCATCTGATAGGTCCAAGTTAAAAGGTGTGGAAGAAATACTCCAAATAAGTCCGAACTAATCAATCTACCGATATATCTTCCTTCACACGGGAAAAAAGTAAACAACTGGTTGGCTTGGCCTCAATCAATTGGTAGTGCAACAATAATCCCCTGTGGTGGCGGCGCCGATCTCTCATTGATAGCACCAGGATCCTCATCGTGGTTTTTTCTAGGGAGGCTCCTCATCGTGTTTTATGATGCATGCCGGTATGAAGGCACACAACTATGTGCAGCACTGCAGCTCCACCTCCCGATGATGTATTTGTGATGTATTCATCTGATGTTTGCTGTAGGCAACCAGACATCAAGTATCATGATATTTTTCCCATTCTCTACGTATCTAGCTTCCTCATTATTTTTTTCAGGGATCGTCATGAGAAGCCATGGCTGAATATATATGGTGGCATCCCAGTATTCGTCGGAGCATTGACCAAGCGTCATTGATCGGCCTTAGAATGTCAGATTTATAGATCTATTCAGTTTGATATGATTAATTGAAGGGCTTATAGGAATGATGACTGTTATCGAGAGAAGTCAAGATACCATGGCGATGTTGCCCATATGGGATGTCCAAGAGTACTTTTTCTATAATCCAGAGGTCAGTTTAGTTGCGTGCAATGTAAGCAAATAGCCATATTAGTTGATTTCTTAATACTCCATATTACATTGTGTTGAGGTAGTTGCCTCTTTGATGAAAGGTTGGAGTTTCCTCTTCATGGTAGACATCAGTGCATGAAGTTTATGTTCAGGGGAAAATGCAATCGTGTGATTTCTAAAATTACATGGTTGGGCACATATCTGAAGCCTCCACCTACTCGGCTCTTTTAGATCAGTCGTTGCTCCTGTCTAGTGGAGTACTCCTCCCTCCACCTCTCAGCGGTGGACTCCCCTTCTCGGGTCGATGTTAGCGGCGCATACGATGTAAGATACATCGAATAGATAGCGCTCAGCTTTGCAGACAAAGAATCACGGAAAGAATACGTTGGTAGATGCAAGGTAAAGGAATGGTGAGAAGCAAGTAGTTACCCCTCCTTTCAATTGTCTCAGAAATTTTCTTCAGTTTCACGCATAAGAGTTAATTATTTTTTGTGTAATCAGTTTTACTAAGAGTTAAAAAATGATGATCTTTCTCTTTTTGTTGCGGAGGAGAACTTTTAGTAATGTGAGACAGCAAAAGGAGCTTTTTTACCGTATCTGAGAAAAGAAGCAACTTATATAGCTCTGTATAGTTTATGAATGCAACCGTGTGCTTTAAAATTCAAGGTATGTGTATTCAGTTGAGTCAACCGTGATATTAGTTCAAAACAGAGTTAAATGTGCTATGTACATAGCATCAGTTTGAAGACGTCAATTTAAGGAAATGCTAGAGTTTCTTCTATGAAATCATTTAGGATGTATGGATTTCTAAATACAAACCTAGACATTCTTCGAGGTAATGATGTATGTTATATTCCAAAGAAACGAAAATGAATGCTTTTTTATATTATGCGGCTAGCAAATTAATTTATGTGTCCAAGTTACGGTTATATCTCTTAGATTATCCAGGTTTGCTCTTTTTCTACATAGATTCTCTATTCCAAGACTGTCGACATATATACTGTATTTTGCGTACGGTCAGCTACATTTCCCTCTAATGATTAATTCATTTTTTATGGTGTGCTTATAGCGCAATGTAAATTCATTTTTTGGCATTACTATTAGTTAATCTTCTCGATCAACATTGATGTGCAGATGTGAATGTTTGGCGAGGTAGAGATGTCCAATTTAGTTTTTCAGATTTCAATGATTAAAATCTCATTTAATTTTGTTATTTAATCAGGTGTACTATACAAGGGTAACATACATTTTTTCCACCATGGTCCAGCATAGTAAATTGGTCAGATCAGTTAGTCATCCATCGGTCCTTATCCCCTGCTTTTATTTGTGAACTCTACTACACAGTGATCAATTCCCAATGATCTATAAATAACTTTAAGTTGATAATATGTGTATGTAAAATTCTTATTTTAGCATAACTATTCATACTAAAGTGGTTGACATAAACAAAATAATTTTTAAAACTTTGAGGAAATTTTATAAACTATATTTAAGATCTTATTACAAATTGTTGAATAATAAACACAATCACATAAATCCATGTACATCTTTATTATATAATAATTTATTCTTTCTGGGATAACTACATGTATTTGATATTGTACTAATTTATTCGAGAGGATAGTGTCTGCATTGTCAATGTCTTCCTATTAGATGATTAGTTGTAGATTTAAAGCTTTTTAAAAACAGAGCATACACATATCCGCTTATAATGCATACTGGCTATGCTATTAGTCTTCGTGTAATAGACTTGGTGCTTAATGATCAATTAGCACAAAGTTTCATAGGTCTTATAGATTTAATATATCTGCATCGAATCTGTATAGATCGGAACATGCTTATTAAGGTGGAATTCTGCAATGGCATGGTCATAAAAATTCATTTAAATATACATCTTGACCCGATGTTTGTTATAAGTGATTCTAAGGTAGTATTATGATCATAATTTTGTTATATTTTTTTTATTTTTTTTAACCGTTATAAAAACTGGTAACCCCGTACAGACGCATAGGTTAATGACTAGTGACATTAATGAGAGCAGTCGGCCTGAATTGAGTGATTAATTCTGCTCCTTGGACTTTAGGGATGAGAGATAAGACCCCAAAGTTGAGCCTCAAAATATCAATCCTTCCTAAGATGAAATCATTTAAGATGTGGAGGACAGCCAACTTGAGAGCGGGCCAAAACCTCTTGAAGAAAGTAACCGGATACCCATTCGGACCTAGAGCCGTGTCTGTCTTCATGTCGCTCACAATCTGCCAAAGTTCCATTTCCAAGAATGTTAAAGACAGAGCCAGATTTTCTACCGCATACATGCGACTTTACTTGGCCCACGTGTCGGTAGCCAGCCCACAATGGCGCCTTTGAGAAGTACCCAGCGACTCGTGGTTGAAACCATAAATGTGGTCCTAGATAGTCCTTTTCTTCGTTATTGTGCTGAGTGCCCTCTCGAGCAACAGGATGTCGCATTTCCTCCTTTAAACTTGGCCACAACATGAAAGTATGCCATGTTAGCATCTCCCTCAAGTGCCCAATGGATTCTGCCCCTTCGGCCCCAATATTCTTCCTTCATACGGAAGATCCGAAGCAGCTGCTCTTCGAGGTAATAGCAGAATGCCCAGTATTTTTCTTGAAGCTCGTCCTTGTCAGCCCAGGAGGCAACCTGTTGAATCTACCCCATCAGGATTTTCTTTTGGATCTTGGCATCCTAACCCATATTTTTTCTCCACCCTCGGAGATGCTGTCTGATCCCCGAGCTCATAAACACCCACCAGTCTATGATGTCGCGACCCCTCGCTTGCCCGAACAGACTGTCCCAAATAGCAAACACAATTTCCGGGAAGCCTTGCATCTCAAGACAATCCGTTTCAAAGAAGAAGCGGTTGCTTCAGGCGCGGACATCCTCCTCGGAGTCCAGGATCAGCTGGGTGTGATCTGACCCCCAACAAGTTTCGGCAACCAGCAAGCACAATGGGAAAACCACCTCTACATCGAGTGATAGGAAGACACGATCAATCACACAATGTACTGGGTTTAACTGTTTATTTTTCCAGGTAAATCATGCCCTCGTGCATGGAATCTCTTGGATGGCCCAGTTGCCAATGTCCGAGTTTAACAAGTTGATCCTGGCCTAGTTTATTTTCCCGTTGTTCTTGTCCTCGTCCGATCTGATCAAGTTAAAGTCGCCTCCGATGATAAAGGGGAGGAAGCCTCGGTCCACCTTTGCTGATACTTACCCCAGGAAGGCCGCAGAGAGTGCATGGTCTGCGGGCCCATAGATCCCCATGATTGCCACCTTGAGCTTGGAGGGACGATGCAGAGCTTCGGTACTTAGGAAGAAATGACCCATGTCGATGCTCCCTATCTCAAATAGATTGTCTTTGAAGCCCACGAGCATTCCGTCGGACTGGCCAATTGCTGGCAGCCACAACCAAAAGAATTTTTCGCCAACCTCTAAGCTCGTTAACTCTACTTGGGTAAAACTATGTTTAATCGTCCTCTGCAAGCAAAGGACATCAATCCTTTGGGTACGGAGATAGTCTTTCAGAAGGGTTTGGCGTCCCAGTCGACCGAACCCTCGAATGTTCCAGAATAGAATCCTCATAAGGCAACTTCCATTTGAGCCCGTGATAGGCGGGTTGATGGCTTCCTCCCTGGAGGGGGGAGGGGGGGCTTTCTTCTTTCCACTTGCCTTCTTTGGCCCAACCATTGCAACAACTTCTAGGGGAGGAACGGGAGTACTGGACCCTACCAGTACTCCACATTCCAACTCTGTCGCAAAGCCCTTGGTCGCGGACGCCACCTCCATTAATACAACCGCATCATCCTTGTCCCTGGCTTCTTTTTCCTTAGCAGCCTGCAATTCTCTCTCGATCCTGCCGCGGGTAGCAACCAGCTGCGCTTGGGCTAGCTCCCTAGCCAGTAGTAGATTCAAAAAGGACACAACTATCCGAAGCATCTTCCGGTAGCTTGTCTATCGGGCGCTCTTGGAGCACCAAAAAGGGCGAAAGAGAAGGGGAGGAGAGGGAGGAACCTGACTTGTTCATGACCGCCACCAGCTTCATTGCCCTGTCCAGCACCGAGTCTTCAGTGAAGCCAGCGCCCCTAGCGCTCTGCCTTAGACCTTCCACGGGAAATGCCTTACTGTGCGGGGCCCTAGCCACCGAGGCAGTCAGAGCCGACACCACAACGCCATTGAGCACCGGCAGGTTGAGCCTGCCCTACTCGGGGTTGTTAGCACAGCCCCTGTCGCCGAGTACTTTCCGACGACACCGACGAGGAACTTCCGACGAGACGACACGCACGTATCCGATAACTTCCGCCGAGATGCACGTGCTGCTAGCCGATCGATTCTTTTGATCTAACTAGTACACTCACGCACGCACACGCAAAACAACTTTGATTGCCAAAGGCTCTTGTCGAGCCTTGCTTTCTCTCTTGTATTGCTCAACTCCACGGTGTTGTCCGGTACAAGATTACAAGGCCAGGTGTGTGCATATATATATGCACTATTAGGACCTAATCAACTAGGAGTCGGTGTACTACTCCAAAACCTTGTCTAACACATATACGTATACTACCTGGACACTTACACCTATTCGGACTGCAATTCCAATGGGTGTAGGACACGTGATTATCTAACAATCACCCCCTAATCACGATGTGCTTCTTTACATCGACCTGGATCCCAAATGCGCCAGCTGCTTTTCGCGGGCGTCATCCACGGCATTGCTTTCGCCGCATCCTTACTCAGTACCCATGTCACCGACTTTGCTTTTGTCGACTTCTCCATGGCTTCACGCCGACAGTCCTTTTGTCGCCCTTCTCCATGCCTTCACCCCGACTATCCTTTTTGTCCACGCCTTGAGACATTATACTTGGTTTGATGAAGTACTTTCTCATCGATGCCTCACATATTTGATCTACTACTTGCCGGTGCTCTTGGATGCAATAGAACAAATAAGTAGGAGGTAACTCAAATTGGTTTTCTTCTAGCTTCTCTATACCATGTGAAAAGCCTTTTGATGGATCTGCACCCCTATTGTTGGGTCTCCTCCATCTATCTGGCCACCAGTCCACACTCTTGGACCATCGCCTTCTGGCCTTGCTGGCCTGTTTGCTGGGCTCACTTCAGCTCCCCCTCCTCATCTAATTTTTGGGCAAATAAGTGCAGGTATCGCTGCACATGCATCTGTACGCCTTCGATTCCGTATCTTGGCCACGCAGACTAGCCTTTTCTTCAAACTCTTTGTCTTCTGGGAGAATCCCTAGTGCTTCTGGCCTGGTGTCCACGCTTGGAGCTGCCCCTAGGCCTTCAATGTCTTCTGGGCCCGAACTTGTTGACAAGGATAAGCTCGATTGATTCATATTTTCTTCATACTCAAGATCCCACATGACGTGAAAAGTTGAATATTCCGGTTCGTCGTAGCCCCAATTCCATGACTTGCCTTCCTCAAAGATTACGTCTCCCTTGAAAACCACCTTATTGGTATAAGGATTGCACAAGCGGTATGTCTTTGAGCCTTCATAGTCTGTCATGATCATTGAAATACGTTGCTCCACCAATTCCGCCTTTACATGCGCCACACATCCAAAAGTACGAAGATGATCAACCGAGGGCTTCCATCCGTACCATGCTTCGTACGGTGTTATACCAACTCCACTCGATGGATTCCATGTTCAGCAAATACACAGTACCGTATTGTTGCCTCACCCCAGAATTTTCTGGCAAGCCTTTACTCTTCATCATGCTCCGTGCCATGGTCAACACAGTTTGATGCAGCTCACCCCCCTCATCAATGCGTAGGGCTCTTATCTTTGCCTCCACCTTGAACTCTTCGGCTTCCTTGATCTTCTCGAATGCTTGTTGAGCTTGATCCTTACTTTTCAGCAACACAATCCACATGTATTTACTATGATCATCCACCACAAGCATGAAGAACTTATTGCCGGACGGAGTTGCAGGTGAAATTCCAATGCATAGATCGCCATGAACAAGTTCCGAGGCTTCACTTGCCTCAAACGTGGCTTCACATGGGAACAGGGCACTTTGTTCCTCATGATGCACACACGGTAGATCGTGATCCACTTGCGCCACAATCTCCATAGCCGGTGATGGAGGATCCTCCTCATCCTTCAACTCGATTACTTGAGCATCGGCATCATCGGTCCATCATCTCCTTCTGGGCGATGAGAGCCCTCTCCTTTCCTTTGGTGCTACGGCAATCAGCCTTGAAGTGACCGAGCTCGCCGCAGTTATGACACCTTACTTTCTTTATGTCAAACTTCCTCCGCGGCGGGGTGTCATCTTCGTCCTCCTGCCCCGCGATGTACTTTTTCGCTGGGCGTTGCTTCTCCTTGCTGCTCGTGGAGCCTCCTTGCTTTTCTTTTGAAAGAGTCATCCACTGCTGCTTTGTGAGCATCAGGTGCTCAACCTGTTCTAGATCACCGAAGCTGATCCGGATTCTCTCATCGTGTGCCTTGAATCTTCCGACGAGATCCTCAACCGTCAATGTATTCAGGTCGAGACATTGTTCGATCGATGTAACGATCTGCATGTAGCGCCGCAAGCGCACGCACGCAGAACCTTCCGACATTCTTGATCTCATCCAATTTCTCGCCATATCCCGATTGCGTTGACAAGGGTAGCAAGCAGGCGGCAAACTGATCAACCGCTCGCTCTCCTCCATCTTCAGATCTTCATAGCTTTTGTCAAAGTTTGAAGATGCGCTTCACGCGGGCATGACCTTGGTGCAAGATCTTGATCGTCTCCCATGCATCCTTCGCCGATTTCTTTCCGGCCAGGTGCTGCATCACGTCCTTCGGCACGACGGAATAGAGTGCCGTTAACGCTTGGCGATCCTTCCGTATGCGCCTCCTTGGCGTACTCGTTGCCTCTGGATCGTGGCCTCCCAAACCTCCTGAGCCTCCATGGCCACCTCCATGTTGAGTGCCCATAGCCCGTAGTCCTTGCGATCGGGCGCGAATACAAAAGCCGCCCCGTCTCATCCTTGGTGCCGATGCCGAGCTCTCGCCAAACTTCACCATCGCCATGACCTCCTAGTACTTTCAGCAGATCACGAACGACAACCTTGGCTCTGATACCAATTGTTAGCACAGCCCCTGTCGCCGAGTACTTTCCGACGACACCGACGAGGAACTTCCGACGAGACGACACGCACGTATCCGATAACCGCCCGATATGCACGTCTGCTAGCCGATCGATTCTTTTGATCTAACTAGTACACTCCACGCATAAAACAACTTTGATTGCCAAAGGCTCTTGTCGAACCTTGCTTTCTCTTGTATTTCTCAACTCCACGGTGTTGTCGGTACAAGATTACAAGGCAGTGTGTGCATATATATATGCACTATTAGGACCTAATCAACTAGGAGTCGGTGTACAACTCCAAAACCTTGTCTAACACATATACGTATACTACCTGGACACTTACACCTATTCGGACTGCAATTCCAATGGGTGTAGGACACGTGATTATCTAACAATCACCCCCTAATCACGATGTGCTTCTTTACATCGACCTGGATCCCAAATCGCCAACTTTTACATGGCGTCATCCACGGCATTGCTTTCGCCGCATCCTTACTCAGTACCCATGTCACCGACTTTGCTTTTGTCGACTTCTCCATGGCTTCACGCCGATAGTCCTTTTTGTCCGCGCCCTTCTCCATGCCTTCACCCCGACTATCCTTTTTGTCCACGCCTTGAGACATTATACTTGGTTTGATGAAGTACTTTCTCATCGATGCCTCACATATTTGATCTACTACTTGCCGGTGCTCTTGGATGCAATAGAACAAATAAGTAGGAGGTAACTCAAATTGGTTTTCTTCTAGCTTCTCTATACCATGTGAAAAGCCTTTTGATGGATCTGCACCCCCTATTGTTGGGTCTCCTCCATCTATCTGGCCACCAGTCCACACTCTTGGACCATCGCCTTGGGCCTTGCTGGCTGTTGCTGGGCTCACTTCAGCTCCCTCCTCATCTAATTTTTGGGCAAATAAGTGCAGGTATCGCTGCACATGCATCTGTACGCCCTTCCAGTTCCGTATCTTCTGGCCACAGACTAGCCTTTTCTTCAAACTCTTTGTCTTCTGGGAGAATCCCTAGTGCTTCTGGCCTGGTGTCCACGCTTGGAGCTGCCCCTAGGCCTTCAATGTCTTCTGGGCCCGAACTTGCTGACAAGGATAAGCTCGATTGATCCATATTTTCTTCATACTCAAGATCCCACATGACGTGAAAAGTTGAATATTCCGGTTCGTCGTAGCCCCAATTCCATGACTTGCCTTCCTCAAAGATTACGTCTCCCTTGAAAACCACCTTATTGGTATAAGGATTGCACAAGCGGTATGTCTTTGAGCCTTCATAGCCTGTCATGATCATTGAAATACGTTGCTCCGCCAATTCCGCCTTTACATGCGCCACACATCCAAAAGTACGAAGATGATCAATCGAGGGCTTCCATCCGTACCATGCTTCGTACGGTGTTATACCAACTCCACTCTCAGTAGATTCCATGTTCAGCAAATACACAGCCGTATTGACTGCCTCACCCCAGAATTTTCCTGGCAAGCCTTTACTCTTCATCATGCTCCGTGCCATGGTCAACACAGTTTGATGCAGCTCACCCCCTCATCAATGCGTAGGGCTCTTATCTTTGCCTCCACCTTGAACTCTTCGGCTTCCTTGATCTTCTCGAATGCTTGTTGAGCTTGATCCTTACTTTTCAACAACACAATCCACATATATTTACTATGATCATCCACCACAAGCATGAAGAACTTATTGTCGGACGGAGTTGCAGGTGAAATTCCAATGCATAGATCGCCATGAACAAGTTCCGAGGCTTCACTTGCCTCAAACGTGGCTTCACATGGGAACAGGGCACTTTGTTCCTCATGATGCACACACGGTAGATCGTGATCCACTTGCGCCACAATCTCCATAGCCGGTGATGGAGGATCCTCCTCATCCTTCAACTCGCCACTTGAGCATCAGCATCATCGGTCCATCATCTCCTTCCTGGGCGATGAGAGCCCTCTCCTTTTCCTTTGGTGCTTTCTGGCAATCAGCCTTGAAGTGACCGAGCTCGCCGCAGTTATGACACCTTACTTTCTTTATGTCAAACTTCCTCCGCGGCGGGGTGTCATCTTCGTCCTCCTGCCCCGTGATGTACTTTTTCGCTGGGCGTTGCTTCTCCTTGCTGCTCGTGGAGCCTCCTTGCTTTTCTTTTGAAAGAGTCATCCACTGCTGCTTTGTGAGCATCAGGTGCTCAACCTGTTCTAGATCACCGAAGCTGATCCGGATTCTCTCATCGTGTGCCTTGAATCTTCCGACGAGATCCTCAACCGTCAATGTATTCAGGTCGAGACATTGTTCGATCGATGTAACGATCTGCATGTAGCGCGCCGGCACCGCACGCAGGAACCTTCTGACATTCTTGATCTCATCCAATTTCTCGCCATATCCCCTGATTGCGTTGACAAGGGTAGCAAGCAGGCGGCAAACTGATCAACCGTCTCGCTCTCCTCCATCTTCAGATCTTCATAGCTTTTTGTCAAAGTTTGAAGATGCGCCTTCACGCGGGCATGACCTTGGTGCAAGATCTTGATCGTCTCCCATGCATCCTTCGATTTCTTTCCGACGAGGTGCTGCATCACGCCCTTGACGACGGAATAGGAATTAGCGCTTGGCGATCCTTCGGTGCCAGCGCCTCCCTTGACGCATTTCGTTGCCTCTGGATCGACGGCCTCCCAAACCTCTGAGCCTCCATGGCCACCTCCATGTTGAGTGCCCATAGCCCGTAGTCCTGCGATCGAGGCGGATACAAAGTCACCGCCCGTCTCACATCCTTGGTGCCGGCGCGAGCTCTCGCCAAACTTCACCATCGCCATGACCTCCTAGTACTTTCAGCGATCCGAACGACAACCTTGGCTCGATACCAATTGTTAGCATTACCTGCGCGAGTACTTCCAGGCGACACCGACGAGGAACTTCCGGCGACACGCACGCGTATCCGATAACTTCCCCGAGATGCACGTGCTGCTAGGCGATCGATTCTTTTGATCTAACTAGTACACTCACGCATACGCAAAACAACTTTGATTGCCAAAGGCTCTTGTCGAGCCTTGCTTTCTCTCTTGTATTGCTCAACTCCACGGTGTTGTCGGTACAAGATTACAAGGCCAGGTGTGTGCATATATATATGCACTATTAGGACCTAATCAACTAGGAGTCGGTGTACTACTCCAAAACCTTGTCTAACACATATACGTATACTACCTGGACACTTACACCTATTCGGACTGCAATTCCAATGGGTGTAGGACACGTGATTATCTAACAATCACCCCCTAATCACGATGTGCTTCTTTACATCGACCTGGATCCCAAATGCGCCAGCCATGCAAGGCGTCATCCGGCATTGCTTTCGCGCATCCTTACTCAGTACCCATGTCACCGACTTTGCTTTTGTCGACTTCTCCATGGCTTCACGCCGACAGTCCTTTTGTCCGCGCCTTCTCCATGCCTTCACCCGACTATCCTTTTGTCCACGCCTTGAGACATTATACTTGGTTTGATGAAGTACTTTCTCATCGATGCCTCACATATTTGATCTACTACTTGCCAGTGCTCTTGGATGCAATAGAACAAATAAGTAGGAGGTAACTCAAATTGGTTTTCTTCTAGCTTCTCTATACCATGTGAAAAGCCTTTTGATGGATCTGCACCCCCTATTGTTGGGTCTCCTCCATCTATCTGGCCACCAGTCCACACTCTTGGACCATCGCCTTCTGGCCTTGCTGGCCTGTTTGCTAGGCTCACTTCAGCTCCCCCTCCTCCTCTAATTTTTGGGCAAATAAGTGCAGGTATCGCTGCACATGCATCTGTACGCCCTTCCAGTTCCGTATCTTGGCCTGCAGACTAGCCTTTTCTTCAAACTCTTTGTCTTACGGGAGAATCCCTAGTGCTTCCGGCCTGGTGTCCACGCTTGAGCTGCCCCTAGGCCTTCAATGTCTTCTGGGCCCGAACTTGCTGACAAGGATAAGCTCGATTGATCCATATTTTCTTCATACTCAAGATCCCACATGACGTGAAAAGTTGAATATTCCGGTTCGTCGTAGCCCCAATTCCATGACTTGCCTTCCTCAAAGATTACGTCTCCCTTGAAAACCACCTTATTGGTATAAGGATTGCACAAGCGGTATGTCTTTGAGCCTTCATAGCCTGTCATGATCATTGAAATACATTGCTCCGCCAATTCCGCCTTTACATGCGCCACACATCCAAAAGTACGAAGATGATCAATCGAGGGCTTCCATCCGTACCATGCTTAAATGCGGTGTTATACCAACTCCACTCTCAGTAGATTCCATGTTCAGCAAATACACAGCCGTATTGACTGCCTCACCCCAGAATTTTCCTGGCAAGCCTTTACTCTTCATCATGCTCCGTGCCATGGTCAACACAGTTTGATGCAGCTCACCCCCCTCATCAATGCGTAGGGCTCTTATCTTTGCCTCCACCTTGAACTCTTCGGCTTCCTTGATCTTCTCGAATGCTTGTTGAGCTTGATCCTTACTTTTCAGCAACACAATCCACATGTATTTACTATGATCATCCACCACAAGCATGAAGAACTTATTGCCGGACGGAGTTGCAGGTGAAATTCCAATGCATAGATCGCCATGAACAAGTTCCGAGGCTTCACTTGCCTCAAACGTGGCTTCACATGGGAACAGGGCACTTTGTTCCTCATGATGCACACACGGTAGATCGTGATCCACTTGCGCCACAATCTCCATAGCCGGTGATGGAGGATCCTCCTCATCCTTCAACTCAGTTACTTCGAGCATCAGCATCATCGGTCCATCATCTCCTTCCTGGGCGATGAGAGCCCTCTCCTTTTCCTTTGGTGCTTCGGCAATCAGCCTTGAAGTGACCGAGCTTCGCTGATTATGACACCTTACTTTCTTTATGTCAAACTTCCTCCTTGGCGGGTGTCATCTTCGTCCTCCTGCCTGTGATGTACTTTTTCGCTGGGCGTTGCTTCTCCTTGCTGCTCGTGGAGCCTCCTTGCTTTTCTTTTGAAAGAGTCATCCACTGCTGCTTTGTGAGCATCAGGTGCTCAACCTGTTCTAGATCACCGAAGCTGATCCGGATTCTCTCATCGTGTGCCTTGAATCTTCCGACGAGATCCTCAACCGTCAATGTATTCAGGTCGAGACATTGTTCGATCGATGTAACGATTCGCATGTAGCGCCCGGCGCGCGCGAGAACCTTCCGGCGTTCTTGATCTCATCCAATTTCTCGCCATATCCTGATTGCGTTGACAAGGGTAGCAAGCAGGCGGCAAACTGATCAACCGTCGCTCTCCTCCATCTTCAGATCTTCATAGCTTTTTGTCAAAGTTTGAAGATGCGCTTCACGCTGGCATGACCTTGGTGCAAGATCTTGATCGTCTCCATGCATCCTTCGATTTCTTTCCGACGAGGTGCTGCATCACGTCCTCCGCACGACGGAATAGAGCGCCGTTAACGCTTGGCGATCCTTCGGTGCCGCGCCTCCTTAGCGTACTCGTTGCCTCCTGGATCGACGGCCTCCCAAACCTCCTGAGCCTCCATGGCCACCTCCATGTTGAGTGCCCATAGCCTGCAGCACGTGCATCTTGGCGGAAGTTATCGGATACGTGCGTGTCGTCTCGTCGGAATTTCCTCGTCGGTGTCGTCGGAAAGTACTCGGCGACAGGGGCTATGCTAACAGGGGTCGTCCATGAAGTCCAGGGACAGCCGCCCTGGGGTGGGTGACGACACAGCCCTGGCAGCGGGATAGTCTGCGTTCTGCTTACTCTGCCGCTCCTTCATCCTCTCAGCTTCGGATGCCGCGTCCCCTATCCCTAGCACACCGTCACCCAGCCATGTGCGCCTATCTAACGAGGCAGCACAAATAGCGGATGGATACATGGGAGGGGGCACTTGTGGAGAGAAGGATCGTTTCCTGCTGTGCCGGCGAGTCCTGCTGAGCTGGGCCTTGCATGTATTCCATGGCAGTGGCCACCCGCAGACGATGCGTAGGAAAGGTGGGGAAGATGTCTCCCTGGGGTAGCAGTTTGGTGCCATACTGAGACTGGGTAGACCAAGGCAGACAGAAGGTGGGCTCGGACGTGGACCTATGAATTTGGTTGCCCACCATAGACGATTTATGGCCACCCGTCGTCCCGACCCCCTTGGCCAGAGGAGTGGACAACGCCAGTTGAATCTTAGGCATGTCATTCTTGCTCCGCCTGCCTGCCCAATCGTCCTCGTCCTCCGTGGACCTATCATTCCCACATTCTTTCCAGCTTCTCTTTGGGTGTGGCGGTTGTGGAGGAGAGGGGCCCCTAGCCCTTCTATCAAGCTTTTGTTCAAGGCGGCACTTGAAGACCTGGGAGTTGACGAAAAACGTGACTGAATCCCTCAGGTGAACAGGCGTCCTGCAGCCGAACTTCATCTCCACCACACGATCCTTATCAATCAAGGACATCTCATTCACTACAATAGGACGACCAATTTCCCTGGTAACCACCATCAGCCCATCCACATACCGGAGCGGGGGAGGGACATCATGAATGAGGACCCATATTTCCGAGAGAACCTCTGAAGGTTGAGCACTAACTTGCTTGGGATTGACCATGTCCCACAACTGGCACGACGGAAGCTGGATTCGCGCCCACGGACCTCCATACGCAGGCTCTCTTTGGATGGGAAGACCACCGCAAAGTCCGACTCGCTGAGCTTGCACACCTCGAAGTACCACTTCTCGTCGACCAAGTCCTTGATCTCGTCTTCCACTTCCTTGGCTGAGAGATTGCCATCTTTGATGTTGACCAGTGCGGCATTGAATGTCATCTTCTCCAACTCTTCTTCCGGAACTTCACAGCAGAAAAATCCCTCCCCCTCCCAGCTATAGCCCACCCAGAACGGCTCCGCTTTCTTTTGGTTGGTGCACATCACCGTTGGGTGGCCGCCTTGCTTGCATTTCTGACAGAACGCCGAGTCGGTACACTCAGCCTGAACGTGGGCTGGTTTGCCACATTTGTAGAACATGAGTTTTGTCGCCTCGGATGCCCCTGCGCCTCCTGGTTTTTCTGTGCTATGGAGTTGGGACTTCTAGATGGCGCCTGCTGCCCCGGTTGCTCATGCCCTCGTGAGGCCAGGAGCGGGGGCGGGGGTCTTGTGTCTTCATAGTGTCGGTGCTCGTTGTCGCAGAGGAGGGAGGCGTCTTGTTCCCGCTCCCAAAGATGCCGCTCATGCTCCTCTCTCTCTCTTGATGAAGCTTGTCTCGCAGATCGGCTCGATTGTATCTCCTCTCCCCTAAGAACTCCTCGAGGCATTGCTTCCCACGGTGCCCGTCACGGTCACGGTTCGGGTCCATGGGGAGAAGGACGCCGCACCGCCCGTTGGTGAGGGGATCCTCGAGGAAGACTAGGGTTTTGGCCTTGGAACGGTGGCGCCACAGGTTGCGCGAGTGGGGGCAGAAACCTAAAGAGGGATACAGGGTTCCCATCGGGAGCCAGAGCCAGTTATATATCTCCTGATGGGCTCTACCTAGGCCAGCGAAGCGTTAGGGCGGAGGTCGCACCATATCCACCAATGGACCAAGAATGTGGGATACGTGGCTCCCATCCGGCAAGTCACTATCCTCGCGGCAAGAAATGGGCCCTGGCCCATCCCGGTCCAAACCCACATCTTGCTAGGCCCAACTAACGGCCCAGCACGCGGCTCGGGCGCCCCAGTTCCAGCCGGCGCAAACCCTAGCATCGTCCCCACCCCCGACGATGGCGGATCTGGATCGCCCCCCCGGGGCAATGGGATCTGGAGACCGCCTACAAGGAATACTTCCCCAGAGGCTCTTGAGGCACCTAGGCAGGCCTCCCTAGCTTTGTCACCCCGCGTGACCATAGGAGGGATGTCCAACACAGTCAACTCCGATGGCGGCGCCGGCCGAGCTTCCCCCTAGAGCTCGCCAGCCCGCACGTGCGCATCTAGCCATGACCGAACTTTCTCCTCCGGTGAAAATCCCACCGCCACAGCGTCAAAGCTACCCAACAACAGTGGCGAGAAGTAAGATTCCAGCTGCTCCTCGACCTACCCATAGGCCGAGAGTGCCTCAGAACTGATTTCCATGAGGGCCACGAAGCGATTGCCGGTGTTCCCCGCCCTCGGGGAAGGCAAGCCACGCAGTGGGTGATGTGCAGGTCACCGAGGGTGTGGCGGTTGCGGCTAAGTAGATCTTGGGCAGTTAGGGAAGCGGATCTTGGGTGGTCGATGCTGGCTTGAGCGCAGTGGACGAGAGCATCGTCGAGGAAGATCCAGTGCCGTTAACGACAATGCTCGTGCAGCTGGTCTGGAGTGGTGGACATGGAACCCATTGAACTAGATCCCATCCTGTGGACACCTGTGAGGTAGCTCCTTTATGGTTGAGTAGCATTCGGCAGAGGGGAAGCAGATCTTGGGTGGTCGATGATGCCATCGGCAAGGTGAATGAGACTGCAGCTCTCCTTCCATGGCACAGAAGCCTAGTGAATTAGATCCGGTGGGGTGAGTGTTGGTGAAGCGGCTCCACGGTGGTGCATGATACTGCAGCTCATGCGACTCGGACTGCCGTGGAATTGCCGCCGGCTGATGCGCGCGGTGGTCGTGGAGGGGATAGAGGTGCTTGGGATTTTTGGGAGGGCCAGTGGGAAAACTGCGTGAATAGGGACCATACAGGTGAACATGAAACAAATTACGATCGTGCCCCCAAGATACCGACTTTAGCATGCCCCTTTGTCGTCTGAACAAAGGGTGGAATGGGAATTTTACAGTCAAAAGTTTTTGAAATAGAGCAGCGCGAAATGCTTCGAGGTTGATGGGTGATATTGTTGCTCGATTGAGATTTTGAATTTGGCTAGGACCCATCTTATATTCTAATAAAATGGTACTACCCAGTGGGAGATTTTGGCTTAAAGTTTTTGAAATGGAGGGGAGGGAAATGCTAAAAGGTCGATGGGTGGTTTTGCCGCTCGATTGAGATTTTGAATTTGGCTAGTGTCCATATAATAATAACCGCGGGAGATTTTTTCTCAAAATGTTTGAAAGGGAGGGGCACAGAATGCATCTGAGTCGGTGTTGGGATATGTTAAATGGGTGTCACAATTGCATGTCTCTAATCCAGATAACCCGGGTGGCCCATAGTTGGTAGCAAGGCCCATGTCCTGCTGGGTGTCCTAGTTATATGTATCCATAAGGGAGGCCCATGTCGGATAAAGGAAGGCTATGAGAGAGTCACCAACGTACCCGGAGCCTTGGAGTGCAAGAAACATAAGACTAGTTGTATTATGTGTAGGACTGTGTAACCTGTCCGGCTAGGAGTTCCCCTTTAACCCTAGGATCTAGCGACTATATAAGCCGGACCTAGAGGAGACATTAGGGCAAGAAAGAAACAAAGCATATCGTGCATAGAGAACCGATCTATGTACCTCATCGTATTGCCATTATAGTGATTTATAGCAGAAGTAGGATTCCGCCACCATCGTGGGATCTGAACCTAGGTAAGCTGTGTTAACTCGTACCCGCCAACTTGCCACCTCCCCCACTCTTTGAGGACCTCTCTATGGTGTACTCGTCGGCAATACCATGACAGTTGGATCCCACCGTGGGGCAAGAGGCGCTTCAAGCTCTACAACGGGCGAGGTCCAAGCTCTTCGCGGGAATCAGCAAAACCGTATCCATTGGTCGCGTTCTCTTCTCCGGCAACATTCTGATCGTACCTATGACAAGTTCTGGATCTCAACAAAGACAAACCCCACCCGCTGCTCGATCGTTCCTATCAGGGACATCCACCTCTTCATCGGTGAAACCGACTCGGGCGCTAGTTCCCTAGAAGTCGGAGGATCGTCAAGGCCCGCATGGACCGCCTACGGGCAGGATATGTTCGCAGAAGGATCGAACCCGGATCTCTCTTTGGAGTCTACCGTCTTAGATTGTAAAAATTCAAGGCCCACCCAAACCGCCTCTATGTAGGAAATAATGGTGGATGATCACCGCAAATCCGCCGGCTTCGCCGTGCGTCTGGAATGCAGCGATCACACTTCGTCAGCGTGGTGACTATCTTCGATCTGGCGCGATGCATCTAGAGAGAGGGTGAAAACCCTCACAATTACCTCGCCAGATGGCTCCGAATACGAGCCGATCTGGAGAATTACCACGATGATGATGCTATTTATCACTTCATGGAAGGGCTAGACCACGGCACACTTCTCCGGCATACGCTAAGGCGACAGCAGGACAACGGTCTCCTCAATTTTGAGGGAATGATCGGCACCATCAACAGCTTCGCCGCTATGGACGGAGTCGTCGTGGCACCTCCCATCAATGTACCCGGCCTACCGCCGCCACCGGAACCGCCGCCTCCAGCCAACAACCGTGTTGCCTCAGCATCGTCCTCTGTCATCGAGGAAGCCCCTACACCCTCTGAATCCATTCTAGATGCGCTTTACGCCGACATCAGCATGGACTTGGAGGAGATGGATATCAACCTGGAGGAACTTGACTCAGCTATGAAAGAGATGGAGGAGGATATCAATCGTGAGGAGCAGGCCGACAAGGCCGTCACATCCCGACATGTGTTTGTCACCATTGGGAGTGTGATGGAAGAATACCAAACCGGACAAGCTCCGCCTAAACCGCGGGATAATGGGAAGGGCCAGCCGATGACACCAACAATGATCGTGCGAAGGCCATGCCCCCTCCGGCTAACCTAGCGTAGCAGCTGCAGGAACTTCCCACCGGTCCGAGTAACGCCAACAACACAAATCCGCCGCCACTAGCATCTACGTTTGCGGCCACCCAAATCACTCTAGCTGATAGAGTTATGTATGGAAATTTGCTTGTCGAGCCTATGACTGTGGCCCATATACATAATGTAGTCTGTCTTGATGAGAAGCGGCAACAGCTACTGGAGGAAGCGCATGCCATCACGGAGCAAGGCGCAAAGTTAGATCAAGATCTGGCCAAGGCGCATAAATTGATTGAGACAGCTAGACCACTGGAGGCTGAGTATAAGACTCTGCTCAAGCAGCAGAAGGCTAAGAAAGCTCTGGCTCGCGTTGTCAACGACCCTGGTGTACAGCGCAACTTGGGGTGTGGTCTCCCTCGAAGCCGGCACAAGCTAAGCCATACATAGACAGTGAAGGAAGGCAAGTCATGCCCACACCCATACTCAATTTGGCCATCGCCAAGACCCTACTGGAGTAGGATAGATCACCCGCGGTTGTGGAACATGTCTATGACCTTGTCTCCATGGCTGTCAAACAGCTGGAAAAGGCCACCTCTGAGAGGCTTGACTCTGATCCAGCATATTGCCAGTCTAGCAATCACAAACGCCCAAGGGAAATATCTTGTCATGATGTTGGGTCCCAGAAGGGTTCATCAAAAAGAAGACGGAGGGACGCACCACAACAGGAAGGACGCTATCCCCATATCCTCCGACCACGGAGGCAAGGCTCACCCTAGTCACCCGTGTCCACCGCCCCGATCCCCCGACATCATGAAGACCCAAAAGCTCACCACTGTACGAGCATGCCAACGCCTAGACGCCCTCAGGGCGGCATCGTCATTCACAACAACATGGAGTATCCTCGTCATGGCGGGGAGCATAGTGGCAATCACAGACACAAGAGCAAGTCGCACCATGACCCTCCACGTCTGACAAGCAACCACGACAGACGTAAGGAGTTGTAGGAAGGGAACAGCAAGAAGGCTAAACCACCGCCACCTCCGCTTCCATCGCCCCCTAGAAGCCACCATGGCGGAGGAGGTCCACGTAGCTCACGCAGCCCTTCCGCTGATGGCAAGAAGAAAAAAGAAAACCCAGAGCAAGATTCAGGAGGACCGGGAAGGACAATACATAGGACCATGTTGCTTTGGACCCTTGATACGGACCGCAACCTACCCCAAGGGTTTTCGGATTGACAAGACGATCAAGCCCTATGACGGCACCGCCAAGCCAGCTACGTGGTTGCATGATTATGGCAACACGGTCGAGATCGCCGGGGGAAACCCCAACATTGCCTTCAAGTACCTCCCACTAATATTGACGGGCAGGGCCCGCCAATGGATTGAAGACTTACCGGAGAAGTCCATATGCCATTGGTTGGACATGCAAGAAGCGTTCGCCAAGAAATTCGATGGTACGTACAAACATCCCTACACTGTCAGTGATCTACAACGGTGTGTCCAGGAGAAGGACGAGACATCTCGAGCCTACCTCTCCTGCTGGGTAGATATGAAAAATTCCTGCGCAGGAGTGCATGATCAGACTACTATGGCCACCTACATTGATGGTTTGGAAAAAGGAACCTTGCTCCGACATAAGTTGAAGCGCCTGCAGGATAATCACATGCTGGATCTCAATCAGATGATCTCCCTGGCCAGTGAGTTCGTGGTTGCCGACGATGATGCTCGCGCCTCCTTGCCAGAAATTGCCATTCCAACCGAAGCTAAGAGGAACAACAGAACTAAGCGCAAGATCCCACCAGAAGAAAAGCCAACCTATGACATGGTCGCAATGAAGTTTGCATGAAGAGGTGATGTCGGACAGCACGGCCGAGGCCGGGGGGCTAGTCGTGGGTAGTAGAGCGATAGTGAAACTATCCTGGCAGTGACCTGCGTTCCCCAAACATACAAGGAATACCATGATATGCCGTGCCTCGTGCACCTCGATTCCACTGGCAAAGCTACCCACACCAATCGTCATTGCAAGTTCGTCAACGATCTAAAGAAGACCCAAGGTCCGGATAAAAACGAAGCCGGAAGAATCGACCGCGAGGCAAGGGAAAAGGGAAGAAGAAGGAAGAGGAGTCCAAGGATTCAAGTGACATGGACGAGGACGTTGACCCCAAGCATGCCAACAAGGAGGATGGCAAAGGCAAAAACGCCTTCGAGAAGAAGGCCCCCGTCTACCACACTTTCCTTGGCACCCCAACTGTCTGGGATCAGATGACCTCTCTCAGGATTCTGATGGCCACCCTACCCCAGTTCCCCAGTACCTGCGCTAGTCGAAAGTTCCAATCACATGGGACAGGAAGGATCACCCTAACCTCGTTCCAATGGAGAACCAATATGCCATGGTCATAAACCCCTTGGTTGACAACAATAAGTTCACCAAGTGCACGGTGGATAGCGGAAGTAGCATCAACATTATGTACCTGGATACACTACACAATATGAACTTGACGGAGACCAACCTAAGGCAGAGCAACACCATGTTCCATGGCGTAGTTCCTAGTCGGGAGGCTCGGTCCCTTGGATGCATCACGCTTCTGGTTGCTTTTGGTGATGTTAACAACTACCGCCAAGAATGCATGACCTTTGAAGTGGTCCCCTTCAAGAGCGTGTACCACGTCATATTCGTACACGACATCTTCCACTTCTTCATGGCCAAGCCATGCTTCGTTTACAACAAGCTCAAGATACCCGAACCAAATGGTGTCATCACCGTATCTGGAAGCTTTTCAAAGGCAAGGGACTGCAAGATTGGAGAAGCACCCTTTTGCAGAAGTTGTCCTCTATAGCGAAGAATTCAAGGAGATCCAAAGTAAGGTCAACGACTCGGAAATGCTGGCATCGAAGAAGCAGATTTCTGACTCCAATCCCTCCTTCAAGGCCGCCATCGAGACAAAGCCAGTGGAACTTGTGGTAGGATGCCTCCAAGTTCACCGCCGTTGGGATGAACCTGGATCCCAAATAGGAAAGCGCGCTCATCGAGTTCCTCCGTGAGAATAGGGGCATCTTTTCCTAGAAACCTGTCGACATGAAAGGTGTACCTAGGGAACTTCCAAAGCACAGTTTGAATATTGATCCAAAATGCAAACCGGTGAAACAACATCTACGATGCTTCGGGGACGAGAAGAGACGCGCCATAGGCAAAGAGATAGCTAGATTACTTAAGGATAGTTTTATCCGAGAAGTCCTTCACACCCAATGGGTGGCCAATCATGTACTTTTGCCCAAAAAGGTAACCAAAGAGTTAAGAATGTGCGTTCATGACACCGGATTGAACAAAGCGTGTCCGAAGGATCCGTTTGCTTTGCCTCGCATTGACCAAGTCATTGACTCGACGGCTGGCTCATAACTTCTATGTTTTCTAGATGCATACTCAGGATACCACCAGATCAAGATGAGGAAGTCGGACCAATTGACCACTTTGTTCACCACACCTTACGACACGTTTTGCTATGTCACGATGCCCTTTGGGCTGAAAAATGCAGGTGCTACGTACCAGCAGACTATGCAGCATTGCCTACACGGCCAAATTGGTCAGAACGTTCATGCCTATGTGGAAGATATAGCGGTGATATCTAAAAAATCAAATGACTTAATCTCTGACTTAAAGGAAACCTTTGATAATCTCAAAAAATACAGCATGATGCTTAACCCCAAGAAGTGTGTCTTCGGGGTTCCAGCCGGCAAATTGTTGGGCTTCATCGTTTCCCAATGTGGAATCGAGGTTAAGCTAGAGAATATCAAGGACATCCTAATATCAACCGTCCAGCATTCCTAAAGGACATCCAACGGCTCATAGGCTACGTTGCAGTGGTAAGCCAGTTCGTCAGTCAACCTGGAGAGAAGGCTCTGCCGATATACAAGTTGCTGAAGAAGGCGGAAAAATTCATATGGACAGACGAGGTGGATGCTGCACTTAAGGAGCTAAAAAGGATACTTTCTTTGGCACCTATACTTGCAGCACCTAGGCCAATGGAGTCTATGTTGATCTACATGGCGGCCACCAACCGGGTTATCAGAATCGTCGTCGTGGTGGAGCAGAAGGAACCAACGCATGAGTACGGAGTACAACGACCATTTTACTATGTAAGCAAGGTCTTGACGAATTCCAAGCAGTGGTACCCGCACTACCAAAAGCTAGCTTATGGAGTGTTCCTTGCTTCTCGGAAGCTAAGGCACTACTTCCAGGAGCACCCTTATCACAGTAGTGAGCAAGGCTCCACTTTCCGACATCATCAACAACAACGATGCTACGGGACGGGTCGTGAAGTGGGGCATTGAGCTTGCCGCCTTCGAGATCACCTACAAGAGACACGACACTATCAAGTCACAAATCTTGGCAGATTTTATTGCAGATTGGACGGAGATGCCAGATGCTACTCCTGTACCAGAGCCAGAATATTGGGTGATGCACTTTGATGGATCAAAGCTACTCAACGGCTCGGGGGCTTGTGTGCTACTATAGTCACCAACAGGATAAAAACTGCACAATGTCCTGCAAATCCACTTTGAGGCTACAAACAACATGGCAGAATATGAAGCACTCATTCACGAACTTCGCATAACCAAAGATATTGGCATCAAGCGCATAGTTTTTTGTCGAGATTTCGACATGGTTGCCCAGTAGGTGGCTGGTACCTGGAATGCGCGAAACCCTATGATGGAAGCATATCGAGACGAAGTAGACGAGATATCCAAGTGACTTGAAGGCTATGAATTCAAGTATGTCAAGAGGGAGGAAAATGAGGCGGCTGATCTACTGTCAAATCTTGGATCAGGACGCAAACCAATTCCGCCTGGTGTTTTTCTAAAGTATCCACGGAACCCATCCATGAAGGGAGAGGACCCCGAGAACCAAGATAGATTTGACTCATTTGTTAATGCAGTAACAATAATCCCTCTGTCTTGAAAAAACCTGTTCATGGAGTATCTCGTACACATAAATTTTCCCATCGACGAGGTCGAAAGTCAGCAAATATTACGTCGAGCAAAGGGATATATCATAATTAATGGGAAGATCTATACAAGAAGTACCACTATTGTATACCTAAAGTTTTTTCCTAGCAAGAATATATTGATATCCTTCATGAGATCCATCTCAGAGATTTCAGGCATCACGCCGCTCCTCGATCTTTGGTCTCCAAAGACTTCTGGCAAGGATTCTACTGGCTGACCGCAAAGGAGGACGCTCAAAAGCTGGTCAAGACATGCATAATATGCCAATATTATGCTCGATAACCACATGTACGAGCTCAAGAATTACAAACTATACTAATAACTTGGTCGTTTGCGGTCTAGGGGATTGACACGGTTGGACCATTACAAACGACACCTTGTGGGTTTACACATTTGCTAGTTGCTGTTGATAAATTCATAAAATGGATAGAAGCTAAACCCATTAGAAAGCTTGATGGGGCCAGTGCCCTTAGGTTTGTCCGGGATCTAGGGGTGAGATTTGGTCTCCCACATAGCATAATCAATGATAAAGGCATCAACTTATCACTCGAAGAAGTAGAGGCTTATTTTTGGGAGAAGGGCATCTGACTTGACCTAGAATCTGTGGCACATCCACAATCCAATGGTCAAGTTGAGCGGGCCAATGGATTAATTCTACAGGGAATAAAGCCACATCTAGAAGCACCGCTACATAGAGCAGTTGGAGCCTGTGCGGAGGAGTTGCCATCTGTTTTATGAAGTTTACGAACTACTCCCAACAGATCCACCGGCTACCCCCCTTTCTTCATGGTACATGGAGTAGAAGCAATTACCCTCCAACATCCTCCACGATTCACCAAGGGTTGCCTCCTATGACAAAGATGACGCTGAAGAGTCCAGACGCCTAGATGTAGACCTTCTCGAGGAGGAGCGCGTACTGGCATGCCAGAGGTCCACCATCTACCAGCAGAAGCTACATAGCTACCATAGTCGCCACGTCCGGCATCGCTCGTTTAAAGAGGGGTATTTAGTGCTCTGACTTAAGCAGAAGAAGTCACACAAATTATTCCCGCCATGGGAAGGACCGTTCATCATAAGCAAGGCGCTACTCAATGGTTCCTATTACCTCGTTGACAATCATGAATAAGAGGATAAGACAAACGAGGATCATAAGCATAAGCGACGTGACCCGGATGATGACTACCTGGACCTTGATCGGCCAAGGAACATAGCACAGCTACGTCCTTTCTACACTTAGTATATTTTATTATCTATTGTGTACTTATTATATGATCAATGAAATAAATTTCTTTGGTTCACTCATATGCTTGAATCTTTTACCTCCTTTAGTATTCATTTTTGGATCATATAAAACCTTTATGTGCAAGCTTTGCATTTGCACTTAAGTTTTCTGGTCTACACGTTCTTTGTTGTTTTTATGTGGATTCTAGACTAGTGACTTTAGGCACTCGAAGTCGGTGATTTTTTGCTTAGGTTTTTGACGGTCCCATTGGGTATCATCGCTTGAGAGCATAGTTCTGACTAAGGGTCTTCCAACTCATGAAAAGTCAAGCATAAGAACCAGAGTAATGGATAAGCCAACACTTTCTTAAAAAAATATATCCATGCTAGAATTAGTTCCTAAGTAGAAGGAAACTTATAGCAATAGTTTTCTGCCTTAAGATACACACCATTTTTTTCGCATACATAAATAAACTAGAGGTGACAAATATTACAAAGTGTTTTCACTTCTCTGGTGCGGGGGACTTCGAGGCTGCATCATCGGCTGTAGGAGATCCATCTTAATCATCAACACAGTTGGCAGTCTTTAAGGACTCGGAGCTAGCCTGGTCGTCATCAAGCACCTCAAGGGGAAAAAAGGTGTCCGACTTGACCAATTTGGCGACCCTGGTGTCGTAGCCGGCGAGCGAAGACCAGATTGCATCGTGGTTGATTTGTTGACCATCTTCATCCATGTTGGGGAGAGCAGAGGTCACCTTGTCGATGTTGGCATCGTCATAATGGGCCTTAACCATGGCTAGGGCCATCCTAGCGCCATCCCAGGTACATGAAACTTTCCATCTTATGATACGTTCGGGAGCTCGGCGAAGGATCTCTGAGTACTTCATGGCAGAGTCTACTGCCTTGATGTTGATGTCCAAGGGATGGGCAATCTCTTTCGCCTGGATGATTGCGGCGTTGATGAAGTTGCCGGCAAGAACCATGCATTCTTTTGGTAGAGGAGCATTATTGGTTAAGCCAATGGGGTTTTTATTTCCGACCAAGATATTTGAGAACATGAGTTCACCACAATAAGATCAAAAGTACCTAATTTATAGAAGTACAAGACAGAGAATGCTTACCAAAGACGCTGCTTTCCCCTTGCTGGAGAAGCTCCGCCATGGAGTCCCGTTCCTTTCGGAGAGTCTTATAAGCCTCAAGGTTCCGATAATTTTGCTCGTCGAAAGATTTCTTCTTCTCCTCAACACCGCATGAAGGAGAAGTCGGCGCAGCACCAGGATCCAGGGCAGAGCTGCTCGGAGTAAGCACCAGGAAGATAATCTTTGGAAGCTCAGTCTGGTTCATGGGTGCAACAGTTCCGCCTACACAGAAGTTCCGCCTTCCACCATCAATTCTTACCGCTTCTAGTTTTATCCTTATCTGGAGCTTCAGCCACTTTTGAGGATGTGCTTTCTTGCGTCTCTTGCTTGCCGGCAACGTAGATCACCGCGGTAGCATCTAGGACCTCCCGAGAAGGAGTATTGTCCACTTCCATGGCGGAAGGTTCAGCTGTTACCATTGTCGAAGATCCAATGGGTGTGGTGGAGGGTTGAACGGCAGGAGTGGGAGGAGCGATGGAGGGATAAGCTTGGACAAGCATATCTCTAATGTTTTTAGAAGCGCCCAATGTCTTGGAGATCTTCTTCAAACTCAGGCTAGCCTTCTTCCTAAAACGTGCAAAGTATAAGTACAAGAATAAGATGAGCAAGATGACAATGTTGGATGAAAAGAGGCTTACAAAACATTTAGTGTCTTGTTCAAAGGGATACTGGTTAATCTTCTTTTCTCTGCCTCGACGGCGGCGGTGGATCTCTTAGAGGCTCCACCCTCTGCCTTCTTTTTATTCCCTCCATCAGTAGCATCAGAGGTGGATCCCTTCCGCTTTCGAACTAACAGGACCTCGTCATCAAACACGATAGTGACTTCCTTCATCTTGGGGTCCTAGACTTGGGGAGCCATGCAGGTCTCCTCCAAATCCCCCAATTGTTAAGTGAATCCTAAGTGTTAGATACAAAGGTACGTTGTAGAGCCTAGCCATCTGATGCGCCTAAACCCCTAGCCGGTATAACCCCACTACAAGGTTATAGCTTCTAGAGTGAGCACGTGCCGGTCCGGTAATCGCGCCTCAGCATACAAAAGTGAGTATGTACGCCGGAGACATACAAGCACATGTCAGAGCACACCATGTACAAAGAAAGGAGATATAGGCAACAAGATCCATATATATATGTTTATAGATAGGTAGCACTCAAAGGACAGAGGTCCCAACAGTACATCATACATCAAGCGGAAAACGTGATTTAACATCCGAGTACGGATAAGACCCAAATGGGCATAAGATGCCAAGAAATAAGCAAGTGTCCTCTATGCCCACACGTCTTAGGACTTCCTGGTAGGATCCTGACTACTTCTCGTGGTAGTCCTCATCAGCGTAATCGACATAGTAAGAACCAGATTCATCCACCTGATCACACGTACCTGTAGAACGGGAAAAACCCAAAGCGAAAGAACATAAAGAAAACAAGACCGTCAGTACTGAGTCTAGTACACGGTGATACTAAACCGTCCTCACCTACAAGGGTATATGGTGTACTCAGCGGTGGCAAAGCTTACAAATGACTGACTTATAGAGACACACTACAACATCGGCTATTAGAGCGAGATAAGAGGGCGCCAAACGATAACATTAAGATAACTCCAAGCATAACCTATCCGACGCTTTCCCCCCTCGAAATCTAGTCGAGGAAGTAGTACCACAAAACACACACGTTGCAATTTTAGTTAAACAGTTGTTTAGTTGGTAAGACTAATTACTAGTCATATTATTAAGGCAAGGCATTAGTGGTGTTGTCTATAATCATGACACTATACTCCTGATAAGTCCATAACCGTGGACAAACGACTTCTCGAAATGATTTACCCTATAGGGGTGCACAACTGTACCCAAACGCATGTTCCACCCTTGAACCACTAAAACGCAAATAGGCGTGCCGTCCAACTCTCACAACAAGAACTGCCCCATAAATATGCGCACATCTAGAGGCATCACCTACCATGTGGAATTAACCAAGAGGTACGACGATTCTCAAGGAAGGCACAATGTTTAAGCCTACTGGTGGATCGGGCCCTGCGGGGTAACTTGTACACACCATGGGTGCCGCCACCGTGTGCCGCAATTTATGTGTGCAAGCCATGGCAATCCACTGTGGTGACCCAGCATACCACTGCATGTGTAGTACACTATAGTCTTTGATATAGCGTATCTTATAATCCACCCCTTCCAATCCTCCGGACAGGTCTGGCTCCTCGTAGTAGAAATCCTCTTGGCCTTCAATTGCATACATCTGATTGTCTTCTAGCTCCTCAAAGTCTAAGAAGGGGATCAAAGGAATGGGTGAGTAACAGCATTACCTAGCAAGTTCATTATATACAAGGTGGGAAGTTCGATGTACTATCTACCTCCTTAGACTATCAGTCGTTAGCACTATGAAGTTTTCATAAACATTTCTTCAAAGATTGATTTTGTTATAAAAAACTATGCCCATTTGTCTTCACAGGTTTACCAGAACTCTCATGGAGTTCCTTTCCTGCCGCGTTCGTAGCTACTTCCTAGAACGGGAGTAACAAGTTACAGTTCTTACACTCTACAGAGATGCGTTACTTGTCCCATGGGATATCAAATCCATGTTGCACAACCGGGCGTACTTTCCCGTCCACAATTCCATGATGTGGGTCCCACTAGGTGATCTAAGCCAATCACTGCCCTCTCCGTGATCACGTATGTCTGCACCTTTAGGGATGACTACACCTCCATTAATCCCCCTTTCGGGCAGGCTATAACCCTGATGAGTTCGAGAAGACTCTATGAGTTGGTGATGCCCCCGGCAACTTCCATATAGGTCCAGCTATACCTCCGGCGGCCACTTATAGATAATCAAGACACCAGAATCGTGGGGCATAAGTGTGCCCACCCATATGCTGGATCTGCACAAGGAATCACAACGTCACATTAAGGTCGCCTTGCCTACATAAGAAAGCAAAAGGATACAACTGACTTTTCCGTTCCATTCCAAATCTCATGGTTAACGCGTAATATATGACGCTAGAATCACTGATGTCATTGGTTTTTAAGTCCTATGTGATGACTCTCATTGCAACTAGAACCTAAGTTCCATTGCTCACTTTATCTTTACCAGCACTTAGGATGATACTAACATTTTGTTTATTATTGAAAATAATATTTTCTTTCTTAGAACATAGGTGATAACACATAAGATGCAATTACTTTGATAAAGACTCATCAAAGGACATGAGAAAGTGATGAACTTGCCTTGTGATTGCAAGGTAGTGAAGTCGGATGCTTTCACTCGACCTTGAGCTTCTATTTCTACAAAATACCATTATTTCCTGGTAAGGACAATATTTAAAGAAGCAAGAATGAATATGCATAGTAATGCAATGCATCATTTATTATTTATCTTCTTTGTGTGTTTTACCCATTATATAATTTTCCTGAATTTCTTTAATAAAGAAAATTGTTTTAAGAATAATTCTTAATATTTTCTAAATATTATATTTAATATTTTTGTAATAGAATATATTAGTCAAAGTGTTAAAAGCTGATTTTTTTATTTTTAACTCCTATTATTATTTTCTTAATATATTTAACAATAGGTAATTCAATTTAGAAGATTTTATTTTTCTACTTTAAATACCAATTTAGTATTTTTATAAAATACTACACTAATTAAGAATGATAAAAATAATTTTTATTTCTTTTTGGTATTTTATTTTTATTATAAAATTCCATAAGGAATATATATTATAAAAATTCTTAACCTAAATTTATTCTATTAAAAATAGAATTCTTAATTTTATTATGTAGCTTGTATTTTATGATCTCATGGATACATTATTTGTATTTTTAGGAATTTTCTTTATTTTTGTAGGACTTATTATATCCTGGGGGTATTTTGGTCTTTTCGTAATCATTTAATTCTTTATTTTAACTCTTGGGCCAAGCCCATTGGGTTGATTAGGCCCAATATGGCCCAAATAGGCTGGTCAAATCCCCCACTAGAGTGGTACTGGATCATACTAGCCTAGTACGCACCCATCTCTTTCTCTCTTACCCTCGTTCTTCCTCCTCACACTCGACCTGCTGCGGTGTGTTGTGGCCGACGCCGTTGCCGCTTGATTTCCGCCTCCCTGGGCTTCCCCGGCTGCTGCCGAGGTGCATGGCGAGGCAGTCGACACTGCTCTGCCATCTGGTCCTGCTCGATTTGTCTTTAGGCCCCTCTCCCAGGCTGTCTGACTCCACCCGGAACCCTAGGGTTTGGTGGTTGTTGGCAATGTGGTGTTTCACCGCCTCTGTGGTCCTGTGCCGCAACTTGGATGGTCCTCTGGTGCTGCTAGACCGCTTGTGTGGTTGTGGCCGCCATGCCATGGCTTGGCACGGGTTGTAGTGCCCTCTGGTGCTCCCCGTGCTGCTGTTCACTCGTCGGCCTATCTGCTTCCTCTTCTCAACGTCACCCAGGACCAAGGTAAGTTTCTATCTTCCCCCCTCGTGTTCTCTGTCCTTTACCTCTCTCGCTAGCCTCTGCGTGGTTCTAGTGAGTAATTCCTAATTAGGGTTCATCTGTTTTCTTAGGGTCCATTCCCCCCTTGTGTTGATTATTGAGGATAATGAATTCTTTAGGATTAATTGTGGTGATTATACTATTCTAGATGATTGTCTACTTGTGAATTTGGGGTTGTTAATGGCTTTGTTTATCAATTTATGTTGGATATTGGATACTGTCCAAATGGTGATGCTGTGACTCTAATCTGGTCTGACATCTTGTTAGTGATGATTGTTAGCTAGTTTTAGTACTATATCCGTGTTTGACTTCCTAACATTTACTATTGATGCCACAAGTGATTATTCCTTTAAACAAAACGATATGATTCCTAGTAGTATGGATTTCACCATTGCCTGTTGTGCTTAGTGCTGATAGTGGCACTGTCAGGATTATGTAATTGTTTACTTAACCCTTAAACATTGGCTTGTGTTTATATATTCAGACTTGAGTTGATTTGATACTCCTCCTATTCTCTGATTATGATAGAATGTTTAAATGTAAATATTATTCCTGGTTATTTATTCTAGGAACATGATGGAATATCTTTCTACAAGTTTACTTGTGAAATATATGTGTATGATTTGCTTGGTTTAGACTAGATACTTGTGACACCTTCCTTGTAATGGTACACAAGTGTTCATTCTAGTACTGGGCTAAATTCTACATGTGTCCTAGTGTGTCTTGGTGCTAAAATAAGTTGAAACTTCTGTTGGATATGTTAGCCTATGATGCATATGAATTTTCTTTGTCCTATGATGCTGGTCTGAGGCATAGCTAGTTAGAAACTAAAGTTTTTACCTGCTATTACTCACAGATGTGACTTAGTATTAAGTGTAAAACAATGATTCTTAAAGCCCTTTAAGAAAATTATTTGACATCCTTAATGTTTCATATAGGTCCTTAAAATGTATTGACCTCTGGGGTGCTACTATTTAAAAGATGTGCCCAAATTTTTTTATTTAAGGCTACTGGTATATTTGGATATAGAAATATGGATTAATACCCAATATCAGTGATGCTCAGGCTGAGAACTTGGTTTTGTTTGCAAAGATTGATAGTTGACCGTGTTTAATCTCTTTTATGATGGATACACCCCACTTGGATGTTTTTCTGAGAATATTTCATATAAAACAACACATGCTTGGATAATCTAAGATGTTTTGATCATGTGATGGTTTTATTTGTACTCACCATGCAACTTGATTGTTAGTGATGATGTTGTTGTGCTAGATAATCTTGCTAGCTTGGTCTTCCTGGCTTGATCCTGCTCTGCACCTCCTGGTGCTGCTCCTGCTCCTCCTAGCTCTTGTGATCTTATACTTGACCTTGCTATCCTTCTGCACCACCCCCTCCTTATGTTACCATCTTGAGGATGATTGGATGGTTTGTTGAGTTTCTAGATGGTGTTTTTGTTTGGGAATTTGGCAGGCTCAATGTTTTCTTGTAGCGTGCTTGAGAAGATAGAATGAATTCCCTATAGCTGTGCTACGACTATGAACTCCCTTTTGACTGCTTGTGTTGCTGCTATGGTTTGGACAACACACTACATGCATTTAGGTGACTAAGCTGCCTTGCTATTTGGGCTGGTTGTGGATTAGATCAAGTGAAATGTTTTTTCACTTCTGTCCCTTTGCTAGTTACCTTCCTGGTGAAACTTTCCCCTTTACTTTGTTGATGATGTGGTCTTGAGGCTTGTTTGATAAAAGAACAGATAATGCGCATTGGTGAAACTTGCCCCCTTTTAAATACTCAATGAAATAACATGAACAGTGCACTTCACTGTTCACCTCTGAGAGTAAAAATAACCAACTGACCTTTTATTTCTTTTTGAGTTGTTTTTCTTATTTTGCAGGAACAAGATCTGGATGATCAAGATGTAATATAGGAATAGATGTGTAGTATAGGTTTTTATTGTAATCTTCATTTAATTCTTATTGTAAAGAATCTTGTAATAATATTCTTACAATTTAATAAAGTTTCATTTTATTATAATTCACTTAATGTAATGTGTTATTTTTATTTGTTGTATCATTATCACTTTGTAATATTAAGAAAATAAATAAGAATTCATTTCTTATTTGAATTTAGTTGCCTTAAATTCTTATTATTGTTTATTATATCTTTAATATAATTAAACAATGTTATTAAATCATTTTGGAAAACAACTCAATACTACTAACTTTAAATTTTCAAATATTTTCCAAATGATTTATATTTCGAATTTGAATTCAAATTCTTCCCCCCAAAACTCATTAATCCCTAAAGGTCATGTCAAAATTTATAACAATCACTATAAATAGCTATTCCTACCTCTCGATAGTGAAAGAAACTTTGATCACTTTAGGTTTTTGTTTGGCAAAAAAATTACCCAGATTTTACATATGAATGAATGCACATGCTTAGATTCCTATTTCTACCCTTTGGTGGTTCCTAAATGCTATAGTGTTATAGACTTCCCCCCCTTAAATTAAACTTCGTCCCGAAGTTTGTTGATGTGTACCTGAATAGTTATGGATATGCTTCTCTTAAGTCATCTTCTTTCTCCCATGTGGATTCTCGCTTAGGGTGATGTTCCCATTGTACTTTATAGTATTTGATCCCCTGTTTGTCAACCTTTTCCAGTTTTCTTCCAGAATTTTATAGCGTTTCTCAACATAGGTCAAATATACTTGTAACTCAATTTGTTGATGTGTGATTGCATCATCAGGCACTTTAAGTCATTTCCGAAGTTGGACACATGGAAAACATTATGAACTTGAGCCAATCTTTTTGGAAACTCTAGAGCATAAGCTATTTTTCGATTCTTACTCAATATCTTGAATGGTCCGATATATCTCGAACTTAGTTTTCCTTTAAATCCTAATCTATTAGCTCCCTTCATTGGGCTTACCTTCTGGATGCCATATCCCCTACTTATGGATGCCATGATCTTCTACTTTCATCAGCATAACTCTTCTGTCAACTTTGAGCTATCTTCAATCGATCTCTAATAATATCGATGAAATCTTGATTCTCTTTAATATAGTCTGGTGCAAATTCCTTATTACTACTAGGTTCATACCAACATATGGGTGATCTACACTTTATCCCATAAAGTACTTGGTATGATGCTGCCTTTAGACTACTTTGATAGCTATTATTGTAGGAAAATTCTGCCAATGGTAGATGATCTTCTCACGAACCTCCAAAGTCTAATGCACAAGATCTTAGCATATCCTCCAAGATTTGATTGGGTCTTTCTGTCTGGCCTCTAGTTTCTGGATGATAGGTTGTACTGAAATCTAACTTTGAGCCAACTGCTTCATGTAATTGTTTCCAAAATGCTAAAGTAAAGACATATCCTCTAGCAGATACTATCTTCTTAGGTACTCTCTGCTTACTCACTATCTCTTTGACATAAATTTCTACTAACTTCTCGGCATTATCCTTTTGATTTATCGGAATAAAATGTGCACTTTTCGTTAATCTGTCCACAATCACCCATATCGTATCCTTCCATTTCGTTGTCATGGGTAATCCTGTGACAAAATCCATACCAATTTCTTCTCACTTCCATTCTAGAATTTCCAAAGGTTGTAATGGTCCTGCTGGACTTTGATGTTTAGCTTTTACCCTTTGGCAAGTATGGCATTCAGACACATATTTTGCAATATCTCTCTTCATGTTATTCCACCAGAACAATTCCTTCAAATCCATGTACATCTTTGTACTTCCTAGATGTATAGAATATGGTGTTTCATGTGCTTCTCGGAGTATCACCTCTCAAATTTTTGGTACATCTGGTACACAAAGACGATTTTTAAACCATAAAGATCCATAATGTCCTAGGTGAAAAGATGATGTTTGACCCTGAGAGATTCTTCGAATTTCTTCATCAATGAAAGGATCTTCATCTTGATGTCTAAAAATTTCATTCTAAAGATCACTACTCTGCTCTTCGACTACTCTCATGGTAGCTAATCCTCCAAGAACTTCAGTACTTATGAATTGGATTTCTAATCTTTCCAAATCCATCTGCAGCTCTTTTGGCAGTTGTCCATTGATGGTTTGAGTATCTGTGCGCTTCCGACTTAAAACATTTGCCACAATGTTTTCTTTTCCAGGGGTATATTTTATGGTCAAATCATAATCATTGATTAGCTCTAGGCAACTCCCTTGTCTCATATTCAATTCAATTTGAGTGAAGAAATATTTGAGACTTTTGTGGTCAGTGTATAGCTCACAACTTGCTTCATAGAGAAAATCCCTCCATCCTTTTAAATCAAAGACTACTACTGCTAACTCCAAATTATGAGTCGCATAATTGACTTCATGTGGTTTCAATTATCTAGATCCATAAGCAATTACTTTACGATATTGCATTAGCACACTGTAGCATCCCAATTGTCTAACAATTGTAATGCTACTTGATCTAGTAATATAATAGCTACTTCAACTATATAATTGTTGCATCATCATTATATCATGCTCATGTCATCATGCCACCTTGCATTTGAGCATCATATAAAACCCTTTTTCCATTTGGTTCTTATCTCATATGCATTATTAATTGTATTTGCCTCTTGATATTGTATTTGATTCTTGATATATTGTTGAAATGCCCAAGTTGAGTTGGGGGCATATCTTTTGTTAACTCCACCACCTTTTCTTTCACCACCTTATAATTCCACCATCCAACTAAACATGAGCTTGGCACTTATTGATTTACCTCTAGCTCATGTGGGTTGGGATGGATCCAATTCTTTCCACATGCTCCCATATATGCACCATGTTCTTTCCACATTGTTGGTATATGAGAGCCACATGGCCATCTTTGCTTGCCTTGTGAGTGGAACCCTTTTGCTAGCTTCCATATGTGTGGTGTGGGGTTATTTTCATTTTTGGATATTTTTGGGCTTATTAAATGCCTAGTGGCACATACACACTAGCAAGTCCCAATTTTATTCAAACATGGCCATCTCCAACTACTCCACATGGGGCATCCTTTCATTTCTGTTGCTTGGCCTTATTCCACCTTTGGAAATGCAAATGAATAATGCCATGTAATAATATTGTTTTCACCATAATCCACATGGTATTAAATATTTTGCATGGGCCATGCAAGTGCCACCTTTTTCTAGTATTTGGGTTTTATTGAATCTTGAGAGGCTCATCTCTATCTCTATCCCTTCTTTTGGGCTTGATCTATTTTGATCTTGCTTAAACCTCATCATCATCTCCATCCACCCATCACCACCTCCCTTTTCTTCTCTCTTTTGGCCATTTCTTGCTTGAGCTTGTTTTGTTCTTGCTTGATCTTGTCAAAGAGAACCACACCACATCTCTCTCTCTTACCCTCTAACTAAGATCCTCCCTATCATCTACCCCATCTTTACCATACCCCCTCTCCTAAACCCTAAACCTACCTCTCTCTCTCGGCCTCTCTCTCTATCTAGCTGGCCCCACCTAGCCACCCTTTCCCCTGGTCGAGCTACCCTCTCCCTGCCCCAGCTACCTACCCCTCTCCAACCCTAGACAAACCCTAGCCCGAGCCTCCCATCTACCCAAACCTAGCTCAAACCCGAGCCTCACCTCTCTCTCCCTAGCCCTCTCTCTCAGCCGCCCCAGCCTCACCCTGGCCCACTGCCCGGCTCCCTTCACCCCCCTACCTGCCCTGCCCTGCCCGACCGAGCACGTGCGAGGAGGAGGAGAGAAAGGTGGCCGAGCCACCTTTTTCCCTGCCCCGCTCCCCCACGGCACCACCTCCCTCTCCCGTCCCTATCCACCCTCTCTGCCTCGCCCAGCTACCCCCAGATCCACCCAGCGGCGCCCTGCCCTCTCCCCTCGCTGCTCCATCGCCACCGTCTACACCCTCGCCGCCACCGTCGGCCTCCACCGCGTCCAGCCGATCCAGCCGTCAAGTGCGCCGTCGAGGAGGCCTGGAAGACCAAGGCTAGTCCCATCGTCTCCAGACACGCAGTAGCGGAGGAGAAGCCCCAGACCGCCGGTACCAGCGCGAGGCCGACGCGAAACCCTAGTTCATCTGTCCGTCTGCATCACCGTCGTCTTGCTGCTCCTCTGCTCGATCCGTCCACGCCAACACCCCCACGGTGAGCTCTCTGACCTCCCTGACATGGTCCGCTTCGCCATGCTGCCCTAGCCTCGCCGACCTTTTCGTCGATCACCCTCTGCGCGCCGCCGCTCGGTTCTGCTTGCTCGCTTCCGCTTCGCTTAGCCCTCATCTAGCCGCGCAGCCGTGCCCCAGCAACAACACCGGCCCGCTGCAGTGGCTCCGCCCCCGCGCTCGAGCCCTAGGTCCCGCGTTCGAATCCTGCGCGCCACGCTTCGCCGCGTTCGGCACCGATCTGTCCGCGAGGAAGAACCACAGTGTCGCGGCGCCGTTCTGCAGATACCCCCTCCAAACCCTTTTGCCTCAACCCGCAACCCATCAAGCCCCACCTGTCAGCCGCGGATGAACATTTACGAAAAAGCGCCCAGAGTTTCCGCCCTCAACCCGCAGTCCTCGCTATGCCGCGTGGCACCCTCCCTTGGTCGCCCGCTGACGTGTGGGTCAGCAAAGCCCAGGCCCCACCTGTCATGCTCAGTGGCAGCGATCATGTGATAGGAGTTTTCAAGACGCTGTGTTGCCCAGTCAGCAACGGGCCCACCCGTCAGTGGCTGTGGCTGAATCTGTCTGGGTATAAAAAGGTTCTCTGGATTTCGGTTTTAATTCAAATCTTTTCCAAATTAAATCAAATTCAAATTTAATTCTGTTTTTAAATATCTTTTAAAATACGAATCCAAATAATACAAATAATATATGTTTTGAGATCAGAAAAATGTGAGGAGTTCAATTATGCCATTCAAAATATATTTTGAACATTTAAAATTCCAAGTTTATTTAAATTACAATAAACGCCCCTTTTCTTTAATAAATTAATAACTTTTGCTTTATAAATCCAAATTTAACAAATGATATGTCTAAAATGATTAGCTCGACGAGACCTTTCTATTTATGCATTCCTTGGTTTGATTTGAAGCATGCATCATATAAATATAAAGAGTACAGCAAATAAAATGGGAATAAAATGGGGCCAAAACTAAATAAAATGGTTTATTCTTGTGTTACACACCTCACCCATGCCATGCTACCTTATTGCCATGCAAATTGTGCATCATTCATCATAGCATGATTGTTTGCTTGTCGCATTTATTCATATGCTTGCGCACTTTATTTATGTTGGCCCTTGTTTGTTTGGTTCTTCTTGAATAGGCCGAAAGGGGGATATATCAAGAGAACCAGGAGTACCACCCAGATCCTTCTCTCGCTTCAACTGAGTTGCCAGGCAAGCACTACCACATGCTTGCATACATATAGTACCTATTGCCTCTATCTTATTCTTGCATCATTGAGTCGCGATTGCATTAAACTGAATCCCAAGTACTGCATAGCCTTTACTTTTAAACCCCACCGAAGCTTGTTCCTCCATCCCATGAGCCATTACTATAGGAGTTGTTTGAGCCATGCAGTCGAGAACAGCATGTGTAGGGTATGTGAGTGTCGATGGATAACGAGGTACCTAAACAACTTAACCTGAGTAGTAGTAATGGGATAACTAATGAAAGTGGCATCGGTGAGCCATATTCGCTATTTGGTTTTTCAGGCTCACTTGTGTCCCGTGAGGACCCAGTACTTGATTCCTGTTCCTTGAATATTCGCGCTATCCACATCCGGGAGGCTTATGAACCCCGAGCCAGAGCTTGATTCATTCTTATTTCTTGGGGCCACAAACTAGTTTGAGGTTTTATTTACTATCCTGTACTTATGCCATGCTTTCTCGCTTTATTTAAAATTGTGCGAGGAGCACCTTGTACTTTAGGAAAGCGGAGTGTTTTCGCGGTGTCGACAAGCCCAGTCACATTTTCGGGTTCCCAGTCGTTCACAGCCATTGATGCAAACCTTGAGGCCTCCTCGGAGTCAGCTAACTTCGTTGCGGGTAGCTCAATGGGGTGGCCCCCTGAAATATTTCTGAATCCTGTAGTTGCTTTCTCGTGACTGCCTCGTTGGGTTTTGATTTGGTTTTTCCGAGGCATATCGAGTGTGTTGTTATTTGTGCACCTGCAGGTAAAACTTTGAAAGCCGTGTCCGCGGTTATGGGCGACTTGGAGCACAGTTTCCGATCATAGACAAGCATAACTAAAGTACCGCTTTTAATCTGACTAGACTAGGTACCGACTAGTAAATAGCACAACACTCATGGAATGTTTAATAAAACGCCAGCGGATGGGGGGGTTGTCCGCTTCCTCGTCGATGGCGAGGAGGAGGATGGATCTGTGGATATTACCGTTTTAACTGTTATAACTGTTGCTATTGATTCACGGACATCCGTCTATCTCTGGTTAGGCGGATGGTTAGCGAGTATCTATAGAACTGTTAGGGTTTATCTTTTGCTGCAATTGCGTCACCCCAGGTTGTGTCCCTTTAGAGGCATAAAGACTTGCTGAGTACCCTAGGGTCTCACACGATAAATTATTGGTTCGGATGAACAGGTACACTCGCAAGATGGATCTTGGGTGGAAGAGAGACGATGTGGGCAACGATCATTCGGTGTAGAGATTCCGGGAACGGGGATCCGTGAGATCTGTGGGCGGGATCTGCTTATTTATGGGGCATCTTATGCCGATTTGCTTCTTATCCGTACTCGGATTTTGTCTTCCGCTTCCGCTTGATACTCTGATGTTTGATGTATGAGGAGATATCCTAAACTATTATATCTATCTAGGATATTTGGATCTTGCCGTATGGCGTTGCTATATTTCCTTTCTTTTTAGATGGAATGGCTCTGATGTACTATTGTATGGTGGCTTGCATACATACTCATTTGTGTATGTAGTTGATCCTTCGCTTGCCGATTACGCCCGTTCTTGTCCCGATGTTTGGAAATGGTTGGGACGGCCGAAAGGTCTACCTGTGAGTGGCATTTGGGCCCCACCGTACTATTTCAACCATTTCCGTTCATCCAGGCTTGTAACTAGGAGCGTAATTCACCGAGGTAGTTACACACACACACATCCTAGTCCTTTGGATGCATCACAATATACCGTGTAATCCTTTCCTATTTCAAGAACTGCTAAGACTAGTGTGGTAGTTAATCTGGTTTTCAACTCCTAAAAACTTGCTTCACACTTCCCATCCCATATAAATGGTGTATTCTTTCTTAGCATTTTGGTCATTGGTCCGGCTATCTTGGAAAAACCTTCAATGAATCTTTGATGGTAACCGGCCATAGCTAAGAAACCTCAGATTTGCTTCACATTGATTGGTGCATTCCATTCTAGTACGGATTGAACTTTGGACGGATTTATAATGATTCCATCTTTCCTGATTACATGACTAAGGAATTCTACCTTGTCCAACCAGAACTCACATTTACTGAACTTAGCATATAGCTTATGTTCCCTTAAGATTTGCAATACTATTCTCAAATGATCTGCATGATCTTTATCCTTTGAATATATCAAAATATCATCAGTGAACACTATGACAAACTTTTCCAGATAAGGCACAAAGATTTTGTTCATCAAATTCATGAATATTGCTGGTGCATTGGTCAATCCAAAAGGTACAACGAGATACTCATGGTGACCATATGTTTACAAAAATGTTGTTTTTGGAACATCTTCTGGTTTGATTTTTATCTGGTGGTATCCTGATCTTAGATCAATCTTGGAAAATACTCCAGCTCCCTTGACTTGATAAAATAGATCTTGAATTCTTGGCAATGGGTACTTGTTCTTGATGGTGACGTTGTTGAGATTTATATAATCCCCACACATTCTTCATCCTCCATCTCTTTTATCCACAAAAATCACCGGAGTTGCCCATGGGGATACACTTTCTTGAATAAATCGTTTCCTGGCTAACTCATCAATGTGTTCTTTAAGTTCTTTTAGCTCTTTAGGACCCATCTTATATGGTTCTTGGGCTATTGGTGTTGTACCAAGTATTAGGTCAATAGTGAATTCTATTTCCCTATCTGGTGGTATTCTTGGTAGCTCTGCTGGAAAAACATCTCGAAATTCCTTCACTATGGGAATATCTTTCAACTTTACCTCCTTCATTGAGTTCAATTGAAGATCTACCATAATATGACTGTGTTTATATGACTGATATACTATCCTTTCTCCACTTGGAGTCTTGATTGCAATATTTTTTCCTTGCAATTTATCTGAGCTCCATGTTCAGTCATCCAGGCCATACCCAGCACTACTACAATTCCCTTCAAAGGAATCACATATAGGTCCACGAAATTTGTACAACCATAGATCGAGATAACTTGATCTTGTTTAATGTGGCGTACCACTACATTTCCCCTGGCCGTCACTATGGTCATAGGGTTTTCTAACGTTACCCTTTTAATCCCAAATTTATCACATAATTCCTCAGATATGAAGGAAGTAGTTGCACGGGTATCAAATAAAACTTTTCCAAGATTGGTACGGATGTTGAGTGTACCTATCACTGCGTGCTCGGAGTTATCCACCTCCTCCAAGGTTGTAAAATTCATCTTCCCAGTAGGCCTACTCCTTTTGCCATTATTGTTGTTGACAAAATTTCCTCCCTTATTAAGTTATCCACTGCCTCCACTGGCTTGTCCTTCACCTTTTGTCAGCCAACCACCCGGTAGTTTACTTGGGCAATTTGGCCTGATATGACCCCTTTGACAACAACCATGACAAATAATCACTAGCATTTGGCAATACCTCCTCATATGACCTGGAAGTTTACAATTATGACATATAACATTCCTTCTGGTTGAATTTGCACTTCGATTGGGGTTCTTGTTGTTGTTTTCGTAAGGTTTATTTCTAGGTTTGAATTCCAAATTGGGTTTAAGTTTACTTGCTTGGATTATCTTGGTTTCCTTCTTTGCTCTCTTCCTGCGATCCTCTTGGACATTCTTGTAATAATCTTCAAATGTAATGGCTGCATCAAGTAACTGTTGGAAAGTCTACTTATTGGCAAGCCTTAGCTGAATTTTCACAAACAGATTTAAACCCCGTAGGAACCGTTTCTTCCTCTTTTCCTCGGTGATTACTTCATCCTTAGCATAACGAGATAATTGGATGAACTCCTGGATGTACTTCATGACACTAGTATATCCTTGTTGAATCTCTTCAAACTCTCTATGCTTCAACTCCATAACACTTCCTGGAACATGATACTCATGAAATCTTTGTTGAACTCCTCCTAGGTATACTCCCTTCCTGGAGGTTGCATTGCTAGCTGATTCTCCCACCACGATGCTACAGGTCCGGTCAGGAGATGCATACCACAACTTTTCCTCATCATTGCAACCGATAGTCTTCAGTTTTCTCTCGGTATCTGCTTACCAATCCTCCACATCCATTGGTCCAGGAGTTGATGCAAAAGGTAACGGTCTTGCATTCTAGAAATCAGAAAGACTCACTCCTCCACCTTCATGTGCTCTAGTGTTTCCAGCTCATCCCAACAACTCTTCCATGAATTTGTTCTGGATTCTTGCATCATTTGCATTTATTGCATAAATTTCTGCTCCATTAATGGCCTCATTGGTGGTGGTGGTAATTCTCCTTGGTTTTTGGTGGCCGTATCCGCCTTCTCCTTAGCCTCGCGCTCCATGCACTGTTGTTCAGATTCTGTCTCTACTCCTGATTCCATGACCCCTAGTCCTGCAACATAAAGCGAATACTCATATTACATCATGCACATGCGTTCTAAGCTCAACTTCATGCATAGAACTAGTCACACAATGGAAAACCAACTCCAAATAAGAACCAAATATGCATTTCACATATTATACATTACAAACCATATAGTTGGTGTAGGTTATTAATAGCTTGCACCGTATTGGTACTACAACCCATGTGGATTCTACCCCACTTATTTATGTACAACATTCTCTCAAATAATACAGTACACAACACCGGTTACTCTTCAACAAGTAACCTAAATCCTCAGTAGCCACGATGCTCATTATACATGCCTGAAGTCCAACCGTGCTGACGTGACGTCTGTTGCATAGTCTGTGGAACAAATGGCCTTCAAGATGGAATGTACTCAGTATCTGAAGTATCAGGACTTGAGTTATCACTCAGCCTGAGTGCATTGACTCCCTCCAGCTCAGCTGAAAAGTCTATAGAAACCTATTCATTACTATCACCCACTTGCATCTCATGAGCCCCATTCCTAGAGTAATCAACCGAATACTCATATTTCGTTGCTCCCCAAGTGCTTTGCTGGGCAAGATAGTTAAACACTGTATAATGTACATTCCCTGGGTTTCGATAACGTGTCAGTGATTCAAACACCCTCTCCTTAGGATCTTCCTCATCATCCTAACTTCCTCCAAACGTGGCATTTCTAATACTATAATTGGTATTGGTTATCGCGCATGTCCAGCTAGAATGTCCAACATCTCTGTCAGATCCATCCACTGAAATTTGGTTGCCTCGAGATCCATTAGGTGATCCCATCCTCCATCCATCAAAATTCTCAATAGGAAGTTCTGAATCAGACTCTTCCTCGGGAACCTGTGGTATAGGATATCTCGTATCTAAAGTAGGATCATAGGTAGGTTCTGGTCTAGGTGAATAAGGATATGGTGTAAAAGATTCTGATCTATAGGAATATGTTTGTAAATTAGATAAAGCCCTACTCACCTCTTCATTCTCGAACTGTGATGCTAACTTCTCCCTTCATTATGGATCAGTTAGATCCTCTAACATGTCATCCTTATCTTCCACTATGACTTGATGTGTCTTATACAAAGACCCAACTATCAGTCGATATCAATCCATAAACTTGGAAGCTAACTTAGGATGCTTATTTACTAAAGTAAGATGATCCAATACTGGCTCCATGTCAATAGAATCATGAGGAATCATAGAAAGTGTGCTTACTTCAAGCTCTTGGGATTTGTGCTCCTGGATATTGGCTATCGCCTCCATAATAGCAACATGATATACTGCTAAGTGAATTCTACCTTCACCCATGGGTAAATCGTGATATAACCCAAGCTCCTCTAGAAGTTGTATTCTCATACAATACTTGGATATCATACGACCATCATAATAGGTTATGGTGTTCACTGGAATATTGGTTTAAAAACTAAAAACCCTCAAAAGTTAACGAAGTTGATTAGTGAATGATCCTTGATAATCATTGAGAGTCTCTTCCTTCCTTATCAAAGTTTGTTTTGTAAACTTTGGTGCCATATCCATTGTATACAAAATATTTTAATTAGTAATCATAACAAATAATTATCGCACTAAAATATAAAACGGAATATTATCATTTGATTACCCATTATACCCTTTTAGAGAATTCTTTATCGTTGCTATTGGTTCCTACAAGTAATACCCTTTATTAGATTTCCAACGTAAGGTCAAAGAAATTGCTCTGATACCAGATGCGGTGACCCAACATACTACTACATGTGTAGTACACTATATTCGTTGATATGACATACACAAAACACTGTTCTGTAAATAGCAAATCCCTTATATTGGTACAACAGAAACATTGCAGGTCCATATTACAAACATACACACTTCATTATTTTTACAATACCAGAAGTTCGGAACTTTAAAGGATTTAAACTTACAAACCAAACTTAAATTGTTTTAGCGTAAGATTCAAAATTTCAAACATAAACTCAGAATTGAGCTCAACAACTTATTATATAAAATTTATGCTGCTCGGCTCAGTTGGTTTACTAATAACTAAGGCAACTACTCGGACTCGCCGCCTTCCACTCCATAGTGTATCTCATAATGCACTCCTCCGAACAGGTCTGGCTCCTCGTAGTAGACATCCTCTTGGCCTTCAATTGCATACATCGGATTGTCTTCTAGCTCCTCAGAGACTAAGCAATGGATCAAAGGAAAGGGTGAGTAACAGCGCTACCCAGCAAGTTCATTATATGCAAGGTGGGAAGTTTGATGCACTATCTACCACCTCGTACTATTATTCATTGGCACTATGCATTTTTCATAAACATTTCTTCAAATATTGATTTTATTAGCAAAAACTATGCCCATCAGTCTTCACATGTTGACCAGAACTTTCATGGAGTTCCATTCCTGCCGCGTTCGTAGCTCCTTCCCGGAACATGTAGTAACAAGTTATAGCTCTTACACTCTACGGAGGTGCGTTACTTTTCCCATGAGAGGTCAACTCCATGTTGCACAACTGGGCATACTTTCCCATCCACAATTCCATGATGTGGGGCCCAGTAGGTGATCCAAGCCAATCACTACCCTCTCCGCGATCCCGTATGTCTGCACAATCCTTCAGGGATGACTACACCTCCGTTAAGCCCCCTTTCGGGCAGGCTATAACCCAGATGAGTTCCTAAAAACTCTATGAGATGGTGAAGCCCCTGGCAAGTTCCATATAGGTCCGGCTATACATCCGACGACCACTCATAGATAATCAAGACACCAAAATCATGGGGCGTAAGGGTGCCCACCCATATGATGGATCCGCACAAGGAATCACAACGTCGCGTTAAGGTCGCCTTGCCTACATACGAAAGTAAAAGGATACATTTGACTTCTCCGTCCCATTCCAGATATCATGGTTCACGCGTAATATACGGCGCTAGATTCACTGATGTCATTGGTTTTTAAGTCATATGTGATGAATCTCGTTGTAGCTAGAACCTAAGTTCCATTGCTCACTTTATCTTTACCACCACTTAGGATGATACTAACATTTTGTTTATTATTGAAAATAATATTTACTTTCTCAGAACATATGTGATAACACATATTTGCAATTACTTTGATAAATACTCATCAAAGGACATGAGCAAGTAATGAACTTGCCTTGTGATTTCAAGCTAGTGAAGTCGGATGCTTGGACTCGACCTTGAGCTTCTATTTCTACAGAACACCATTATTTCCTGGTAAGGACAATATTTAAAGAAGCAAGAATGAATATGCATATTAATGCAATGCATCATTTATTATTTATCTTCTTTGTGTGTTTTACCCATTATATAATTTTCTTGAATTTTTTTAATAGAGAAAATTGTTTTAAGAATAATTCTTAATATTTTGTAAATATTATTTTTAATATAATATATCATTAAGAGTGTTAAAAACTGATTTTTATTTATTTTTAACTCCAATTATTATTTTCTTAATATTCTTTTTAAGAATAGGTATTTTAATTTAGAAGATTTTTTTTTCTACTTTCAATAGCAATTTAGTATGTTTATAAAATACTATACTAATTTAGAATGATAAAAATGATTTTTGTTTATTTTTAGATATTTTATTTATTTTTATAAAATTCCATAAGGAATATATATTATAAAACTTCTTAACCTAAATTTATTCTATTAAAATAGAATTCTTAATTTTATTAAGTAGCTTGTATTTTATGAACACATGGATATATTATTTGTATTTTTAGAAATGTTCGTTAATTTTTGTAGGAATTATTAAATCCTGGGGGTATTTGGTCTTTTCTTAATCATTTAATTCCTTCCTTTAACTCTTGGGCCAAGCCCATTGGGTTGACCAGGCCCAATCTGGCCCGAATGGACTGGTCAAATCCCCCACTAGGGTGGTACTGGATCAAACTGGCCCAGTACGCACCCATCTCTTTCTCGCTTACCCTCGTTTTTCCTCCTTGCGCTCAACCTGCTGCGGTGTGTTGCCACCGAAGCCGTTACCGCTTGATTTCCGCCTCCCTAGGCTTCCCCATCTTCCGCCGTGGTGCATGGCAAGGCATTCGACGCCGCTTCGCTTTATGGTCCTGCTCGATTTCTCTTTAGGCCCCTCTCCCGGCCAGTCTGTGTCAACACCCGGTTTTTTAATCCCAGATGCCTGTTATGCCATACATCGCAATCCTAGGATTACCATTTTTGCGAGACATAACAGATTGGTACCATAGTTCATCATCCATTACAAACCATAATAAAGGTCTTACAAATAAAGGATCTCATGTTCTAGTCTTAATACAATCAACGCAGCAGAATAATATAATAACGGTAGCGTGGGCGAAGCTCCATCTTCAGGGTCACAGGCAATGCTGACGATGGGAGATGATCCTAGTTGTCGTAGACTTCCTGTTGTCCATCATCCCGGTAATCCTCCTTATAGTCTGGCCATAGGAATGTCCATCATCCCGGTAATCCTCCTTATAGTTTTGCAAAAAGCCAGGTTTACCTCTAGCTGAGTTCAGAAGTAAAGAAAATTAACTTAATGATTTACAACACCTAAGTGGGAACTTAGTTTTCATGTTCACATCCTTGTTGTGGTCAAGTGAAAGTCATAGTTCATTTCACAAGTCATTTTGAAAACATCTGACGATGGAACAGTATGGCCACTCCAACTGTCCATAATCGTGGACGCGGCTATTCGAATAGTTTGACACTCTGCAGAGGTGGTACACTTTCACCACAACATTCGATCCATCCGTCAGGAACAATCCTGAATCACCATACTCAGTATGCGAATAATCAATCCCAACCTTTCAATTACACACCCTAGTATAGGCACCTCCCCTATGAGTTTGGCCTCCCAACCATGACTATCTGTCATCATGGGAACTGCATAGGTGGACAATCATCACGAGGTAACCTTAGATCAAACCTCTTCCACAAGGGAACCTGTAACATCCCAAAAATACTAAACTTGGATCATAAAACTCTAATCATCAAAATTAGGGTTAATAAAACTTTTCTAAATAAAATTATGGAAGCATGCATGTGAGTATGCATTTCATTTTGAATTATTTTGGACCACCTTGTTTGTGTGTTCCATTGCTTGTAAATGGATGCTTAGGTGAAATAAACATCATCTAAACATTTCCCACACTTTTCCCAAAGACAAGTAAATCAAAACAAATAAAATAAGGGAATGGTCATTTTGACCAATTTAACTCCCGTGCCTACTTTAGCTGTCTCAAACTTTCAGAACCTAATGTAAACTTTTCGGATCTTTTACCCCTTGATTGTACTCATAACAAAGTATCAAGGCCCACTTTGTGATCATCCAGAAACTTTCAAATGCAAAGTTTAAATGACAATTCAAAATTGAATCTTTATCATATGGGAAGATCCCACTTCTTCAAAAACCACTCAAACAAGCTCAACTTTCAAAACCCAAGCATCTGCAGACTCACCAGTACCAACCTAGCACACCCACCAAAAATCTTTTCAATATTCAAAACTTGAGTTCTTGCGGCCATTTCATCAAATACTTGGCAGACACAAATCAAACAAGATCCAAACACTATTGTGAGTAGTGATTGAAGCCTAACTTGTTCCCTCTCTGGTTACAACTAGGTTTTAGTAGATCATCTAGCTCAATTGCACACCCTTAGCATCACTATAAGATTGGCATTGCCATCAATGGTGAGCAGGCCGAATGCACACTTGTCACCCCCATGTCGACAGCAATCTAGGAGGAGAAACAAGCCTAGCCAGCATGTCTGGGAGCAAGCCAACACCCCACCACCACTCCCTGTCCAGCGCTCGAACGTTGCCAGCCACTGGACCACACGCACGAACCATGCCAACCTCGCCAGCAACCATGCCGAGAGCACGCCCCGTGCGCCACGCTCGACCGACGCCCACAGACCGCGCGCCGCCCTCGCCGCGTGCATACGTGATCACCACTGTCCCAGCAACCCCGCAGACACGCTCGATCGACACCGTGCGGACCACGCGCGCTGTGCGCCATTAAATTCTCCGTCGGGCACGCGCAGAGCATCCATTAAATTCTCCGTCAAGCCGTTGGATTAGAACCAGATCGAACGCACCACATCGCCCCATACTGCTTCACACCCCCTGTCTTACTGACGCGTGGGGACAGCCACTTACGCAGCCTGGGGAAGCGCTGTGCTTAGCAGGCCGGCCCGTTAACCTTTCCCGCGCAGCCCAGTTATTTGAATTAAACCTTTTCCATTTTATTTCAAACACACTTCTGTACCCAGTTTCAAAAATCAACCCAGATCGATTCAGTACACCAAATTGAATGAAACTAATTTTTTTAGAAAGGTATTGAAATGCTGAATCCAAGCCCGTTGGATGCAAGTCATTTGGATCTCTAGATCACCCTTGGTAAAAATAACAAGGCAGAAGCTTTTCTGCATTCAAGCATTTTTCAAATTAAAACCATAATAGCTTTTGAGTTGATTCCAACTCTCAAAAATCACATTTAACCATACCTTTCAGAATATATAAAAATAACAAGGTTTACTTGCAGAAATATTGACCAAGTAATAAAAGAATGTCACATAGGCATTTCTAGCCACTTTAATTAATTAAAATAAAAGGGTAAAACTTATTAAATTGTGACACCACTTTAAATCACATTCCCTTGGACTTAAATGTGTGGTGATGACATGTGTCAACATGATCCCATGTTTGGTTTGGAGAATATTAAATCTTAAGTAGTTTTTCAATGAGTAGAAATTACTTTTCTAAAAATAAAAAGGAATTAAACCAAGATTTAATCTTGTAATGTTAGTGATGATGCTAGATCTATAGGACCCTTTTGTGTGATGATTGCAAGTAGTTAAGTATTTTTTGGTGATTGTGTACATCCTATTTATTTATAGACGCTAGTACCGACCAAGGATACGATGAGCAAGGAGGATACTATGAAGAGGAAGCCGAGGAGAACTTCAACCACTACTCTGCACAAGGCAAGCCTAATACTACTAGTGAATGTGCAAGCTAACCCTTGCAAGATATTCTACTGATGCAAACAAACCCTTACTTGTTACCATGCCAATCCTATGCCTTAAGCATATGTGATGATATCCACTTGTTACCCCCTCCTAGTTTTATTCGCAAGCTTTCTAGTTTATTTCCTTATCAAAGCTACTTACTTAGAGAGTACTCAAGTGACTTGTAGATTTTAGAAAGATATAGTTGAAGGTTGCATAAAGAGCATAAAATTTGGCCTAAGTTAGAAACCTTGATTTCATCCTAAGATATAAGGTTGTACTTAGTTGAAACTCCACTAGTTTACCACCCCTCATTAGTACCTATCCCCACTTATAGATGCTAGTGCTAAGCATAAAACTTGATCAACTTTAGATGGGAATACTTGGTGAAAATGGTATGAAAACCTTAGAATGATGGATCATTCTACTGAGATGTTTTGACATGTGTTTCCAAACACCAGATGATTATGGTGATGAAAATGTTGAGGCATGAGCCTTAGCCCTTTATAAAACTGATGGTTGTCTGGATGCGATACCATTCCAATTTTATCGTACAACCACAATACCCGAAGATTGGGTAGGTCTTGACTGGAAATTTATATACCTTAGTATTGGTTCCCTCACGGCCAAGGTATGAGCTGAGGCTACCTTGTGAAGATTGTCCACCTGTGCACTACCCAAGATGACAGTTGGTCATGGTTGGGAGGCCAAACTCACAGGAGAGGTGCTTATACTAGGGCGTGTAATTGAAAGGTTAGGATTGATTATCCGCATACTGAGTATGGTGAAATCAGGATTTGTTCCTGACGGATGTATCGAATGTTGTGGTGAAAGTGTACAATCTCTGCAGAGTGCTATTCGAATAGCCGCGTCATGATTATGGACAGTTAGTGGCCATCTTGTTCCCCGTCAGCTGTTTTCAAAATGACTTGTGAAATGAATTGAGACTTTGACTTGACCACAACAGGGTTGTGCTACGAAATACAAGTTCCCACTTAGGTGTTATAAACTTCAACTAGCTCTCTTACTACTGAACTTAGTAGGGATAAATCTGGCCTTTGTAAAACAACCCTAGAGCCTAGTGTCCTATTATCCAGAAACCCTTTTACTTGTTAGTATTAGTTTGCGAGTAGTTAAAGAGGACTCATGTCTTTGTCCCTGGCTATTCCCTGGCCATACTATGAAGAGGAGTACCTGGAGGATGGACCCCAGGAAGGTTACGACAACTAGGATCATATCCCATCGTCAGCATTGCCTGTGACCCCGAAGATGGAGCTTCGCCTATGCTATCGTTATTATTACGTATTCCGCTGCTTGAAGTTGTATTAAGAACTGGATCATGAGATCCTTATTTGTGTAAGGCCTTATGTATGGTTTGTAATGGATGAAGTACTGTGGTATCCAATTCTGTTATGTCTCGCAAAAATGGTAATCCTGGGATTGTGATGTATGGCATAACAGGCATCTGGGACTAAAAATCCGGGTGTTGACAAGTTGGTATCAGAGCCATCCTGACCATAGGAGACCCTAGTTAGACTGGACGTTGAATCAAAAACTGAGTTTCAAAACCAAAGGAAGCAAATATTTACAAAAACTTATTCTCATTCTTATCCCTTTGATTCTTTCATGAAAATACATGTTCCTCAAAAATTCTTGCAAAATACATAAAATTTGACACACTTGATCACTCTACTAACTTACTCATCCTATATTCTTATAGATGGACGTGAAGTACAACAAGTTTTATCAGTTGGGGAATGGAGGAGACCTTATCTTTGAGAGGGATTTGGACCATCTTCGAACTTACGGGCGTCACTTTTGAGTTCTTCGGAGCTCAGCTCAATGATCGAGGAGGAGAAGATCTGCAGTGGGTAATTGTTGCAAGTCTCCCAGGAAAGATTGAACCTCCCTCTGCTGAGGGAATTCAGTTTACCTTGAGAGAGAATAACTGGCTCGATGGACTTGCCAGGGCCATGCAGGAAAGTCTTGCCCGTCTGTGTGGGCAGAGCATCAATCAGATCAAGGGAACTCGCTTTGAGTTTTGCCCGAGGCGTGATGCAAATGGACAACCACTAGAAGCACCATACCACCCCGAGCTAAAGACTCAATTGGACCACCTTAGCTTCATGATGTACGATCGTCAGCAGAAGTTGGATAACTGCCGTGACTACTCCAACCAAAAGTCTGCCATCATCAGAACGAAGGATCAAACCATCGCCATGCTGGCAAAGGATCGCATGTCTCACCGCCGTCAGCTCGACAAGAAGGAGCGCATCATTGCCCGTCTTCGCCACCGCATCTCATCTTTGGAGGAGACCATCCACAAGAGATACATGCAGTTGGAGGAAAGGGAGAATGCCGAAGAGGACCTTCGTGGAGACCCCTACTCCTATCTCAGTGATGATGATGATTTTCTAGAGGATCAGGCTATGGATTTCTTCACTGATGAGGATGATTTCGCCTTCATTGATGATGATGAAGCCACCGATTCCGAGGAGTAGTACCACTTAAGCACTAGCGTAGTGAGTAGTATCCGGTCCCACTGTATCGTAGTTTTCAGAATGGTTCTTAAAACCATCTGTTTTTCTTTGTTGTGGTGTGTGTTGTATCGTGTGCTATGAGTGAATGAATGAAAAGCAAGTTGCTAGAAAAATCTGAGTCAAACTTTAAAAACTTTAAAGTCCCCGAAACCTTAGAAATTTCCCTCTTTTCTCATGATCTATCCCAATCTTCAGATGCCACGCAGAGGAAGTGGTTCATCCCCGGACCCGATGTTGCAGATCCTGCAAATGTTGGTTTCGGACCGCGAAGCTGAAAGAGCATAATGTCAAGCCAACCTAGCCACCCTGCAACAGATAGCCCAGCTTGCCCACAACAACCAAGGCCACGGAAATCAAGACAACCATGGATCTAAGCTCAAGAATTTCCAGAATACCAACCCACCTGTTTTCACTAAGTCAGAAGAGCCCCTAGACGCCGACGATTGGTTGCAAACCATGGAAAATAACCTAGAAGTTGCCGGAGTGGAAGCCAACGAGAAAGTTCTGTTCGCCACCCACTATCTAGCCGGAGATGCCAGGACATGGTGGAACAGTGTTCGCGCAATGATCGGAGGCCAGATGATGACCTGGGAGGAATTCAAGGTCAAGTTCAGCAGAACCCATGTGCCATCGGGTTTGATCAAGAGGATGAGATACGAGTTTAGTGAACTGAAGCAAGGAAGGATGATTGTAGTGGAATACCGTGACAAATTCTTGTCATTAGGTAGGTATGCCCTAGATGAAATTGACACCGAAGCCAAGAAGAAAGAGAGATTCTTGAATGGTCTACATGATGAGATGCAGACGGTGTTAGTCAATATCCCCTTTGCCGATATTGAAGCCCTTGTAGACTCTGCTATCCAGATGGAAGGAAAGATCAACCAAGCCAACGATAACTGCAAGCGTCGCATGATGCATCAGCCAGGAACCCATCAGACCCCAAAGTATCGCCCTAACCCATCTCCAGGATTTGCCCCAAGAACAAACAGACCCCCGATGAGCCGTCCGACCTATCCCAACCGTGGAAACCCTACACCCGGAGGAAATCACAACAACCCCGGCAACTCTAGCAATTTCAACCGTGCCCCACCCAAGTTCAACAACAACAATGCTGCCACCAACACCAATACTGCCCCTAGGACCGGAAGCAATGCGGTGCCTGTAGCAGCAAAGGACAAGTCGCAAGTGACTTGTTATGACTGTGGAAATAAAGGTCACTGCTCTAACGAGTGCCCGAACAAGAAGAATGCCGCAGCCCCAATACCAATGCCCTAGCTCAACAGCAGCGTCGTGTTCAGCCAGGAAGAAGATTTTCCCCAGGGAATTCGCTCAACCGCAACGGCCGTCTTTTTCTCATGCATGCTGAAGAAGCTCAGGAAGCGCCAGACGTCGTGCTGGGTATATTTTCTGTTAATTCAGTACTTGCAAGAGTGTTGTTTGATTCTGGTGCATCGCATTCATTTTTCACCGAAGAATTTGCATGCACTAGTAAAATTCAACCAACCAAACTGAAGCATGTTATGATTGTTCAAATTCCCGGATCAACCACCAAGGCTAGGCAAATTTGCAAAGTCGTCCCTATCCGAATCCATGGCATAGATTTTTATGCTAATCTGATAGTACTCGGAACTAAAGGTTTGGATGTAGTACTAGGAATGGATTGGATGTCCAAACATAAAGGATTGGTTGACTGTGCCAAGAAAGCCATAACCATGACCAGTACAGCCGGAGTATCAGTCGAGCATATATCTGAAACCTTACCTCGTCAATTCAAATGCAACAAGAGTATAGCCCAACCTACCATTGACCAAGTCCGGATAGTCTGTGAATACCCTGATGTATTCCCAGATATTCTGCCCGGTATGCCCCCAGATCGGGATATCGAGTTTATCATCGAACTAATCCCCGGAACTGGACCCATAGCCCAGACACCCTATAGTATGAACCCATCAGAGCTAGCAGAACCGAAGAAGCAACTGGATGCCATGCTGGAAATTGGATTGATTCAACCAAGTGCGTCACCATGGAGATCACCTATCTTGTTTGTGGACAAGAAAGATGGAGGTAACCGTTTGTGTACGGATTACCGGAAGTTGAATGATGTCACCATCAAGAACAAGTACCCCTTGCCCAAGATAGAAGATTTGTTTGATCAGTTGACTGGTGCCAAAGTGTTTTCTAAAATTGATCTTAGGACTGGCTATCATCAACTCAAAATTCGTGCAGAGGATATTCCAAAGACTGCCTTTACCACCAGATATGGATTATACGAGTATACAGTCATGTCTTTTGGATTAACCAATGCCCCCGCTTATTTCATGAATCTCATGAATAAGGTTTTTATGGACTTCCTGGATAAGTTTGTCGTTGTTTTCATCGATGACATTCTGATTTATTCCAAATCAGAAGAAGAACATGAGCTACACCTAAGGACCATTCTTGGAACCCTTAGAGAGCATTAGTTGTATGCCAAGTTTAGCAAATGTGAATTCTGGTTACAGGAGGTAGGATTCCTCGGTCACATTGTATCCGCCGGAGGAATTGCCGTTGACCCTGCCAAAGTGAAATATGTAGAAGATTGGCAAGCCCCAACCACTCAAACCCAAGTTCGTGCATTTCTCGGATTGGCGGGATACTACCGCAAATTCGTAGAAGGATTCTCGAGTATCGCCAGACCTATGACCCAATTGCTAAAGAAGGACAAGAAGTTTGAATGGACCGACAAATGTGAAGCGAGTTTTCAAGAACTCAAAAGGAGATTGATTTTAGCCCCAATCTTGATCATGCCGGATATCACGAAGCCCTTCGATGTGTATTGCGATGCATCCAAGATCGGTCTCGGATGTGTGCTAATGCAAGAAGGCAAAGTTATATATTATCTATATCGGCAATTGAAGCAACATGAGCAAAATTACCCAACCCATGACCTCGAACTCGCAGCCGTAGTTCTAGCCCTGAAGACATGGAGACATTAACTGATGGGAAACCGTTGTGAGATTTATTCGGATCACAAGAGCCTGAAGTATATATTCACTCAGAAGGAGCTGAATATGAGACAGAGGAGATGGATTGAGCTAATCAAGGATTATGATCTGGACATTCACTATCACCCTGGTAAAGCCAATGTGGTAGCAGATGCCCTTAGCAAATTTCCGTGCCGCTTGAACTCCATGATTTTGAAGGAGCAACCAAGTTTGCACAAAGAGATGGAAGATTTTCGAATAGAATTAGTGAGTGAAGGATTTTTGGCTAGCATAGAACTTCAACCCACTTTGATCAGCCAGATCAAAGAGGCGTAGAATGGAAATGCTAGTATCGACGGAATCAAGCGTCGTATTGGTATAGGCAAAGTACCTGGATTCACCGAAGACAAAGAAGGAGTTCTGTGGTACAAAGGACGCATTTGTGTACCAGCAGATTCTGAGTTGAAAGAAGTGATTCTGAAGGAGGCTCATGATACTCTTTATTCTATCCACCCCGGAGTAACTAAGATGTATCAAGATTTGAAGGAGCAATTTTGGTGGCATAAGATGAAGAGATAAATCGGAAGCTATATCGCCAAGTGTGACATATGTCAGCGAGTCAAGGTAGGACATCAAAGACCCGCTGGATTGTTGCAACCCTTATAGATTCCGGAATGGAAATGGGATTTCGTTGGAATGGACTTTATTACCGGACTGCCTACTTCTAGTAGGGGAAATGACTCTATCTGGGTCATAGTGGACCGATTTTCCAAAGTCGCGCATTTCTTTCCCGTCAAGACCACCTATCAGAGTTCGAATCTAGTAGAGTTGTACATCTCTAGAATAGTTCGTTTGCATGGAGTCCTCAAGAACATCGTATCGGATCGGGGAACTCAGTTTACCTCGAGATTTTGGAAGAAAGTCCAAGAAGGTTTAGGAACCCGCCTAGATTTCAGCACCGCGTATCACCCTCAGACAGATGGACAAACGAAGCGAGTAAATCAAATACTCGAAGATATGCTGAGAGCATGTGTGTTAGAATATGGATCCAAGTGGGAAGACTGTCTACCGTTTGCAGAATTTTCTTACAACAACAGTTATCAGGCTAGTTTGCAAATGGCCCCATTTGAATTCATGTATGGAAGAAAGTGTCGCACCCCTTTGAATTGGTCGGAAGTAGGAGAGAGTCAGATTTTCGGACCCGACATCCTACGAGAAGCAGAAGAGAAGGTTCACAAGATTCATGAGCACCTCAAGACTGCCCAATCCAGACAGAAGAGTTACGCCGACAAGAGACGTCGAGACCTCGCCTTCAACATAAGAGATTTTGTTTATCTGAAAGTCTCGCCATTGAAGGGAATGCAGCGTTTCCAAATCAAAGGAAAGTTAGCCCCAGATATATCGGACCTTTCAAAATTTTGAACCGTCGCGGAGAAGTATCGTATCAATTTGAAACTAGCTAAAGAGATGTCCGCAGTGCACAATGTGTTCCATATCTCATTACTTCGCAAGTGTCTCGAAGTCCCAGAGAAGACCGAAGTGTTCAAGAACATCGACCACCGGACCATAGAGATCAACGAGGACCTGACCTATCCCGAAGTGCCCATCCGTATTTGGGAAGAAGCCTTCAGAACTACCCAAACCCGAAGCATAACGTTTCTCAATATTCAGTGGAGCAACCACACAGAAGAGTAAGCTACCTGGGAGCGCGAAGATCACATCAGGACGGAGTTTCCCGATCTCTTCAAATCCTAGGTAATATTTTTCGTCCTTTTTCAAATCTCGGGACGAGATTTTGTTTAAGCGAGGAAGGTTTGTAACATCACAAAAATACTAAACTTGGATCATCAAACTCTAATCATCAAAATTAGGGTTAACAAAAACTTTTCTAAATAAAATTATGGAAGCATGCATGTGAGTATGCATTTCATTTGGTATTCTTTTGAACCACCTTGTTTGTGTGTTCCATTGCCTGTAAATGGATGCTTAGGTGAAATAAACATCATCTAAACATTTCCCACACTTTTCCCAAAGACAAGTAAATCAAAACAAATAAAATAAGGGAATGGTCATTTTGACCAATTTAACTCCCATGCCTACTTTGGCAGTCTCAAACTTTCAGAACCTAACAGAAACTTTTCTGGATCTTTGCACCCCTTGATTTTACTCATAACAAAGTATCAAGGCCCACTTTGTGATCATCCAGAAACTTTCAAATGCAAAGTTTAAATGACAATTCAAAATTGAATCTTTATCATATGGGAAGATCCCACTTCTTCAAAAACCACTCAAACAAGCTCAACTTTCAAAACCCAAGCATCTGCAGACTCACTAGCACCAACTTAGCACACCCACCAAAAATCTTTTCAAAATTCAAAACTTGAGTTCTTGCGGCCATTTCATCAAACACTTGGCAGACACAAATCAAACAAGATCCAAACACTATTGTGAGCAGTGTTTGAAGCCTAACTTGTTCCCTCTCTGGTTACAACTAGGTTTTAGTAGATCATCTAGCTCAATTGCACACCCTTAGCATCACTGTAAGCTTGGCATTGCCATCAATGGTGAGCAGGTCGAATGCACACTTGTCACCCCCATGTCGACTGCAAGCTAGAAGGAGAAACAAGCCTAGCCAGCATGTCTGGGAGCAAGCCAACACCCCACCGCCACTCCCTGTCCAGCGCTCGAATGTTGCCAGCCACTAGACCACACGCACGAACCATGCCAACCTCGCCAACAACCATGCTGAGAGCACGCCCTGTGCGCCACGCTCCACCGACGCCCACAGACCGCGCGCCGCCCTCGCCGCGTGCATACGTGATCACCATCGTCCCAGCAACCCCGTAGACATGCTCATTCGACGCCGCGCGGACCACGCGCGCTGTGCGCCATTAAATTCTCCGTCGGGCACGCGCAGAGCACCGTCGCGTTCCGACCAAGCCGCACCGCCCCACGTCTCTCCACCGTATCGTTGAGCATTGCCAGGGAGCACCGCACCGCCTCCTACCGTCGCCCATGCCGATAGCCGTCTGTACCATCGACCACGACGAGCTCACCGTGCGCCCCGTCGGTCCCCTCTCGCCACTATAAATAGAGGTCACCCCCAGCCGAATTGAGCACACCATCTCACTCCCCTCTCCTCACTGATCATTCCACCCTATTCCCGAGCAAAGGCGCAGGCAGCGCGAATTTCACCGAGCCCTTGCTTTGGAGAAGAAGGGAGCCAGCGAGTGGAGCCGCCCCAGGAGAAGCTACCGGTACCAGGAGGTTCGCCGTCGTCGACTTCGTCGTTTGCCTGCCTCGCCGACCCTCGCCTGAACCCCGGTGAGCCCCCAATGACCCCTACTAGTCGCGCTAGGTTTCTGTCTTGCCGGCGTTGCCCAACGTCGACGATGACCCTCAGCCGTTGGATTAGAACCAGATCGAACGCACCACATCGCCATCTTGCCGCACCCCTGTCTCAGAGCGTGGGACAACCACTTCACTTAGCAGCAGGCGCTGTGCTTAGCAGGCCGGCCCGTTAACCTTTCCCGCGCAACCTAGTTATTTGAATTAAACCTTTTCCATTTTATTTCAAACACACTTCTGTACCCAGTTTCAAAAATCAACCCAGATCGATTCAGTGCACCAAATTGAATGAAACTAATTTTGTTAGAAAGGTCTTGAACTTCTGAATCCAAGCCCATTGGATGCAAGTCATTTGGATCTGTAGATCACCCTTGGTAAAAATAACAAGGCAGAAGCTTTTCTGCTTTCAAACATTTTTCAAATTAAAACCATAATAGCTTTTGAGTTGATTCCAACTCTGAAAAATCACATTTAACCATACCTTTCAGAATATATAAAAATATCTAGGTTTACTTAAAGAAATATTGACCAAGTAATAAAAGAATGCCACATAGGCATTTCTAGCCACTTTAATTAATTAAACTAAAAGGGTAAAACCTTATTAAATTGTGACACCACTTTAAATCACATTCCCTTGGACTAAAATGTGTGGTGATGACATGTGTCAACATGATCCCATGTTTGGTTTGGAGAATATTAAATCTTAAGTAGTTTTTCAATGAGTAGAAATTACTTTTCTAAAAATAAAAAGGAATTAAACCAAGCTTTAATCTTGTAATGTTAGTGATGATGCTAGATCATCTATAAGACCCTTTTGTGTGATGATTGCAAGTAGTTAAGTATTGTTTGGTGATTGTGTACATCGTATTTATTTATAGACGCTAGTACGATCAAGGATACGAGGAGGAAGGAGGATACTACGAAGAGGAAGCCGAGGAGAACTTCAACCACTGCTCTGCACGAGGTAGGCCAAATACTACTAGTGAATGTGCAAGCTAACCCTTGCAAGATATTCTACTGATGCAAACAAACCCTTACTTGTTACCATGCCAATCCTATGCCTTAAGCATATGTGATGATATCCACTTGTTACCCCCTCCTAGTTTTATTCGCAAGCTTTCTAGTTTATTTCCTTATCAAAGCTAGTTCCTTAGAGAGTACTCAAGTGACTTGTAGATTTTAGAAAGATATAGTTGAAGGTTGCATAAAGAGCATATAATTTGGCCTAAGTTAGAAACCTTGATATCATCCTAAGATATAAGGTTGTACTTAGTTGAAACTCCACTAGTTTACCACCCCTCATTAGTACCTATCCCCACTTATAGATGCTAGTGCTAAGCATAAAACTTGATCAACTTTAGATGGGAATACTTGGTGAAAATGGTTATGAAAACCATAGAATGATGGATCATTCTACTGAGATGTTTTGACATGTGTTTCCGAACACCAGATGATTATGGTGATGAAAATGTTGAGGCATGAGCCTTAGCCCTTTATAAAACTGATGGTTGTCTGGATGCGATACCATTCCAATTTTATCGTACAGCCACAATACCCGAAGATTGGGTAGGGCTTGACTGGGAACTTATATACCTTAGTATTGGTTCCCTCATGGCCAAGGTATGAGCTGAGGCTACCTTGTGAAGATTGTCCACCTGTGCACTACCCAAAATGACAGTTGGTCATGGTTGGGAGGCCAAACTCACAGGAGAGGTGCTTATACTAGGGCGTGTAATTGAAAGGTTAGGATTGATTATCCACATACTGAGTATGGTGAAATCAGGATTTGTTCCTGACGGATGTATCGAATGTTGTGGTGAAAGTGTACAATCTCTGCAGAGTGTCAAACTATTCGAATAGCCGCATCCGCGATTATGGATAGTTGGAGTGGCCATACTATTCCCCCGTCAGCTGTTTTCAAAATGACTTGTGAAATGAATTGAGACTTTGACTTGACCACAACAGGGTTGTGCTACGAAATACAAGTTCCCACTTAGGTGTTATAAACTTCAACTAGCTCTCTTGCTACTGAACTTAGTAGGGATAAATCTGGCCTTTGCAAAACAACCCTAGAGCCTAGTGTCCTATTATCCAAAAACCCTTTTACTTGTTAGTATTAGTTTGCGAGTACTTAAAGAGTACTCATGGCTTTGTCCCTGGGTATTCCCGTGGCCAGACTATGAAGAGGAGTACCTGGAGGATGGACCCCAGGAAGGTTACGACAACTAGGATCATCTCCCATCGTCAGCATTGCCTGTGAGCCCAAAGATGGAGCTTTGCCTACGCTATCGTTATTATTACGTATTCCGCTGCTTGAAGTTGTATTAAGAACTGGATCATGAGATCCTTATTTGTGTAAGACCTTAAGTATGGTTTGTAATGGATGAAGTACTGTGGTATCCAATTCTGTTATGTCTCGCAAAAATGGTAATCCTGGGATTGCGATGTATGGCATAAAAGGCATCTGGGACTAAAAATCCGAGTGTTGACAGAACCCATACTAAGATATATAAACTTCCAGTCAAGCCCTACCCAAATTCTGTTATTATGGTTGTACGGGTGAAAAATCATCACGAGATAGCCTCAGCACAAACCTCTTCGGCAAGGGAACCCATAATAAGATATATAAACTTCTAGTCAAGCCCTACGCAAATTCGGGAAGTGTGGTTGTACGGTAAAATTGGAATGGTGTCGCATCCGAACACAACCATCAGTTTTATAAAGGGCTAAGGCTCATGCCTCAACATTTTCATCATCAAATCATCTGGCGTTCATAACCCATGTCAAAACATTTCATTAGAATGACTCATCATTCTAAGGTTTTCATAATCATTTTCACCAAGTATTCCCATCTAAAGTGATCAAGTTTTATGCTTAGCACTAGCCACTAAATTTGGGGGCTAATCACTAATGAGGGGTGCTAATCAAGTGTGACTTATCTAAGTATAATCTCATGCCTCAGTATGACATCTAGTTTTACCTATCTTAGGCCAAGTTTTATGCTCTTTATGCTATCTCTAAAATACTTCCAAAATATCACAAACACTAACAAAAAGTAAACAAAGAATTTTGATAAAGAAATAAAAATAATAAAGCTTGCAAGTAAAACTGGGATTTGGTATAATAAAGGGGCATAACCAAATATGCCTAAGGCATTCAATAGGTTAAGTGGTATGGTGGGGCTTGCAGGTATTAGCTTGCATAGTCAACTTGTAGTGTTAGGCTTGCCTTGATTAGTGTAGTGGTTGAAGTTCTCTTCTGCTTCTTCTTCGTAGTAGTTTTCTTCCTCTTCGTATCCTTGGTCGGTACTAGCGTCTATAAATAAATACGAGGTACACAATCACCAAAAATACTTAACTACTTCTATTAGGCACACAAAGGTTCACACTAGATGATCTAGCATCATCACAATTATCACAAGAATTAAAGACTTAGTCTTATTTATTTTATTTTAGAAAAGTAATTTCTACTCATTGAAAAACTACTTAAGATTTAATATTCTCCAATTAAAATATGGAATCATGTTGACACATGTCATCACCACATATTTTAATACTTGGGAATGTGATTTAAAGTGGTGTCACAATTTAATAAAGTTTAACAGTATTATTTTAATTATTTAAAGTGACTAGAAAGTCCTATGGGGCATTCTTTTATTACTTGTCCATTATTACTGCAAGTAAACCTAGATATTTTTATATATCTAGAAAGGTCTTATCAAATGTGATTTTTGAGAGTTGGAATCAACTCAAAATCATTTATGGTTGATTTTCGAAAAACATTTGAATGCAGAAAAGTCTCTGCCTTGTTATTTTTACTATAGGTGATCTGTATATTCAAATGGGTTGAATCCAATGGGCATCTATTAATAATTCCAACACCTTTCTAACAAAATTGGTTTCATGCAATTTGGTTCATAAAAACTCTCTGAATTGATTTTTGAAGTTACTGTCTAAGCTAGGTTTGAAACTAAATTAAAAAATCCAAATTTAAACTACTGGGTTGCACGGGAGATCTAGATGGGTCGGCCCACTATGCACAACGCGCGTGGGGGATGGTTTAAGTGGTGTCCCCACTCATCAGTGAGACAGGGGGTGCCAAAGGGGTATGGGATGATTACGACCGTATGATTAGATGCATGATCAACGGCTCATGGCCATCATCCTCATCTGAACAGGACACGACAGGGACGAACCCTAGCACAGCAAGTGAGGGTCTGGGGAGGCTCACCGGGGCTCAGGCGAGGGTCGATGACGGGGGCGAATGAGGTTGTCGACGAAGGCGGTTCTCCTGGTACTGGCGGCGTCTCCTGGGGTGGCTTGAATCAACGGCGCCCTTCTCCTCCTGCTGCGGTGGTCTCCGATGAAATTGCGGTGACCTGGTGCCCGCCTTGCTCTAGGGAAGGGTGTGGGTGGTTCTGAGAGAGAGGGGAGTGAGATGGTGTGGAAAAATGGTGCGGGGGAGTCCTCTTTTATAGGCGAGCGAGAGAGGCCGAGCAACATGGGCAGAGCTTGTCGGGGTCGGCGTTACAGCGGGCTACTAGCATGGCGCGGGGGCTAGGACGGTGCGCGGTTCCCTGACGATGCTCAAGGAGGTAATGGCGTGGCAAGGGGCAGTCGAGAACGGTCGGAACGCGTTGTTGCTCCGAGAGGCATCGACGTCATTTTTGACGACGCACAGGTGCTCCTGGTTGTGCGGCAGCGAGCGGGCATGTCTGGTGGTCTCCTGGGTTGGTAGTGAACGTGTAGACAGGCGGCAAGAGCGAGGCGCGGCGTGTGCAAGCGTGTCGGGCGCGACAGTCTGGCGTGCTATCGGCATGGCAGGGAGGAACTGGGCGCGGCACATTCTCCGTGGTCCACTGCCTGGCAGTGCTCGAGGGCTGGACAGGGGGTGGCGGTGGACGGTGGCCTGCCTCATGGAAATGGTGACTAGGCACAGCGACCGCTCCTGCTAGCTTGCCATGGTCGGTTGGCAAGGGGGTGGTCGGGGTGGCTCAGTACTAGTGCAAGGGTAGGGTTCTAGCTTTTTTAATGCAATGGTTGTCACTGGGGGAGACAAGGATGAGCAAAGGGATACAATGGATTGAATGATCACTGCTCCAAATAGTGTAGGTAGGCAGAGTTTGATTTGTGTCTCCAGGTGTTTGATGAAATGGCCGAAAGAAATTTATATTTAAATTTTTGGATGAAATTTGGTGAGTGTACTGGTAACATACTGGGTAGTCTCTGGTTTCTTGGATTTGTCAAGGTGAACTGGTTCGGTTGGGTTTTGAGAAATGGTGATCTTACCATATGAACTAGATTCAATTTTGAATTGTCCTTGGCATAGATTTGCAAGATGTTTCTATGGGTTTGCAAGGTGGGCTTGGGTTCACTCTTACTTGGTCTAGCAAGATGTGAAAATAATTGGATTTGTTTCTGTTAGAAATCTTGGACTAGAAACACTCAAAGTGGTCTAGTGGTTAACTTTGGTCAAAATGACCATTAGCTCATATTGTTTGTTTTTGAATTTCTACTGATTTGATTCTTCTTGTAAATGATTTAGAAGATGTTGTTTTCATCTTTAAACCAATCCTTGCTATTCATAACAATCAAACAAGTCCATACAAGCATTCATGCAATCATCACATACAAACATGCATTCATATTGATTTTAATTAACAAAAGTTTTTGTTAACCCTAAATTTGGGTGATTAGAACTTGATAACCTTGATTATTATTTTTGGGATGTTACAAACCTTCCCCCCTTAAACAAAATCTCATCCCAAGATTTGAGAAAAAGAAAACTAGGATTTAAATAGATCTAGAAACTCATTCCTAATGTAATCTTCTCGCTAGCTTCTTCTTCAGTGTGGTTACTCCACTGGATCTTGAGAAACTTGATACTCTAGGTCCTAGTGGTTCTGAAAGCTTTCTCCAAAATACAAATGGGTATTTCTGGATATTTCAGGTCATCGTTGATCTCTATGGTTCGGTGATCAATATTCTGGAAAACTTCGGTCTTCTTCGGGACTTCTAGGCATTTGCGAATTAAGGAGATATGAAACACATTATGCATGGCTAACATCTCCTCTGGCAGTTCCAGTTGATATGATACTTCTCCTCATTGATTCAAAATCTTGAAGGGTCCGATATATCTGGGGGCAAGCTTTCCTTTGAGTTGGAAACATTGCATTCCCTTCAAAGGTGATACTTTGAGATACACAAAATCTCCAATGTTGAAGGCTAGGTCTCGACGTCTCTTGTCGGCATAACTCTTCTGTCCGGATTGGGCGGTCTTGAGGTGTTCATAGATCTTGTGAACTTTCTCTTTGGATTCTCATAGGATGTTGGGTCCGAAAATCTGACTCTCTCCTACTTCCGACCAATTCAAAGGGGTATGGCACTTCCTTCCATACATGAATTCAAATGGGGCCATTTGCAAACTGGCTTGGTAATTGTTGTTGTGTGAAAATTCTGCGAAAGGAAGACAGTCTTCTCATTTAGATCCATATTCTAACACACAAGCTCTCAACATATATTCGAGTATTTGATTTACTCGCTCCGTTTGTCCATCAGTTTGAGGGTGATAAGCTGTGCTGAAATCCAGTCGGGTTCCTAATCCTTCTTGGACTTTCTTCCAAAATCTCGAGGTAAACTGGGTTCCTCGATCCGACACAATGTTCTTGGGAACTCCATGCAAACTGACTATTCTATCGATGTACAACTCTGCTAGCTTGGAAACTCTTACAAGTGGTCTTGACAGGTAAGAAATGGGCTACTTTGGACAGTATATCTACTATAACCCAGATAGAGTCATTTCCCCTACTAGATGTAGGCAAACCGGTGATAAAATCCATTCCAACAGAATCCCATTTCCATTCCGGAATCTGCAATGGTTGCAAAAGTCCTGCAGGTTTCTGATGTCCGGCCTTGACCCTCTGACAGATATCACACTTGGCTATGTAGCTTCCGATTTCTCTCTTCATCTTATGCCACCAAAATTGCTCCTTCAACTCCTGATACATCTTCGTTCCTCCGGGGTGGATAGAATAAAGTGTATAATGGGCTTCTTTCAAAATAACTTGCTTCAACTCAGAATCTGCTGGTACACCGATACGTCCTTTGTACCACAAAATTGCTTCTTCATCTTCGGTAATTCGGGGTACCTTCCCTGTACTGATACGACATTTGATTCTGTCAATACTAGCATTTACTTTCTGCGCCTCCTTGATCTGACTGATCAAAGTGGGTTGAAATTCTATGCTAGCAAAAAATCCTTCACTTACTAGCTCCATTCTGAAATCTTCCAACTCCTTGTGCAAACTTGGTTGCTCCTTCAGAATCATGGAGTTCAAGCGACATGACAATCTGCTAAGGGCATCTGCTACCACATTGGCTTTACCGGGGTGATAGTGAATGTCAAGATCATAGTCCTTGATTAGCTCTATCCATCTCCTTTGCCTCATATTTAGCTCCTTCTGGGTGAAAATATATTTCAGGCTCTTGTGATCCGAATACATCTGACAAACGGTTTCCCATGAGGTAATGCCGCCATGTCTTCAAGGCTAAAATTATAGCTTCTAGTTCAAGGTCATGGGTAGGGTAATTCTATTCATGTTTCTTGAGTTGTCGGGATAAATAAGATATGACTCTTCCTTCTTGCATCAACACACATCCGAGATCGATCTTGGATGCGTGACAAAACACATCAAAAGGCTTCGTGATATCTGGCATGATCAACATTGGGGCTGAGATCAATCTCTTCTTAATCTCTTGAAAACTTGCTTCACATTTGTCAGTCCATTCAAACTTCTTATCTTTCTTCAACAATTGGGTCATGGGTGGTAAGTAACCCACGAAACCCGCACGATTTCTGAGGCATGGGGCTCCTCTGAGGTGACCGTTGGTCGGCCTCCGGCTTTCGCCGGCGTCTCACTAGCAAAAGCTCTGCATGGATTCCTCAGGGGGTTGTTGGAAGATCACCTACTCTGGTGTGACCACGGGTGGTACGTTTCTCGAGGGCTCTCTCGCTCTCTCGGCTGATTCTTGGCTGGTTCTTCTCAACGCCAAAGTCTCTCCCCTTGAGGGTAGATGTTTGGAAAATGGGGAGAAGATCTCTATTGGATCTGTTTTGAGGTTCCCCTCTCATCTCTCTCGTGTTAATGATTCTCTGGATCCTTCATCTGGTTTTCTTGGTAGATCTCCTACCATCTCTGGAACAGATTAGGACACTGGTTTTAAATGGCATGCCCTTTGCTCATCTTTGCCGGCCGATGATCTTGAGCCTTCTAAAGGTTTTTTGATGCTTTTTCCTAGTTCAAAAAGGCTGGTTCTCCTCAACCACAATGAGGTAGTGATTGATGCTAGATACTTGATTCAAGGTGAGGTTGTGGCCTCGGGTATTTCTATTGATCTTCAGGTGAAAAGGGTTGTAGTCGGCGCATAGATTTTGACCAGCCCTTTGGTTAAGAAATTTTCCCTCAATATTGAGAAGATTGTGCCAAAAACGCTGGATTTCACCGAGAACCTTCCTTTGGAGTGTGCTATCAAGGATGAACCTTTGAGTCAACCTGCCCTGGATTTGTCATTAGGGCAGGATTTTGAGAAGAAGATTTTTGATAAATTCAGACATCAAGTTAATTTCCTTTGTGGTTTCAGAAAGAGACCTTTCTATCTGGTTTGTTCTTTTGGAAGAGCAAATTTTTAGTTGGATTTCCATACGGTTAGTCTTGCACTCTAAGCTTGTTTTGGTGGTCAGGCTTCTAAATTCCAGGTGAAGTTTCTGCAAGATAGACCTTTTTGTTTCTCGGTTGCTTCACGGGCGGTGGGTTTTGAAATCTACAATATTTCAAAGTTTTCATGCAAGTCGTTTGTGATTCACGTCAACCTTTGGGGTAATGGGGGACCAAATTGGATTTATGAAGAAAAAGAGTTTTATAAAGAATCTGCAGGAGAATGGAAAGTTGTCACGTACAAAAAGGATAATTCCAAAAAATCTCCTTCGTTGAAGCCTAGTAATAAAGGTGTTTTTGTTTTCCATTGGCTCAAATTTCCGAATCCTGTTGCGGTTTCATCGCCTGTGTCTGCGGAACATAGTAAGTGTGATTTCAAATCAAGCATTCATGACAGATCCTATGCGCGGGTGCTCGCTGATGGCGGTGTTAAACCAGTAGTAACGCCGGTCGGGTCATCAGGAGGCTCCAATCGCGCGACATTTAAACTACCTGGTCTCATTCCCTTTCTGAAATTCCCTTCCTTCCCAAAATGCATATGGCCCGACAATTCTTACAAGGGGTGGTTCAAGGCCCAGAAAAATACCCATTCGTGGCCCATCATTCACAATAGTTTTCACGAGTTCACCATTTCTTTGCAAAAAACAACTGCCATTTTCCCTGTCTCCTCAACTCCCCCGTCTGCAGAAACCCCATTCCCCTCTTGCTCGTCGCCGGTGAAGAGTGTTGAAATGGCAAACATCCCGATTGATCCTGCTCCTTTCTTGCCGAATGGCTTCCAGGTTATGCAAGTGGCTGTACGGAATCGTGTCAAACGGGTGGTGGTGCCGCGGAGGTCGAGGACGCATGAACAGTATGCTATTGCTACCATTAATCCCCTCCCCCCTGGTCCAGTTCCTTTCTTGAATATTCGTGATGTCCTGGTTGATTTCCTCAACAATGAGGTTCGTGTTCACTTTCGGGATGTCCAGGCATGTCCCTTTGGGTCTGCTTATGTGCAATTTCACCATGTCAGTGATCGGGACAGGCTCATTGCGGCTAGCCCCATTCCTTTTCAAGATGTGCATGTTTCTTTCGTTAAGCATAATGAGGGAGAAAATTGGAGGAGGGCTCAATTCAACAATGAATGTTGGGTGATGCTAGTTGGTCCTCCATTGGACCACTAGCATAGTGAGGATCTGAATGCGGTTTTTGCTGATATTGGGAAGGTCCTTTTATGGGAGAGGGAGCCGGACAAAAAAGGAAGGATTCTTGTGAAGATTCGTGTTACTGATCTGGTTGATATCCCCAAGAGTGTAAGGTTTACTATTGGCGACTTGGTGGAGTCTGAATCCTGGACTTTTTCTGTTGAAGTGCTGCAAAGTGACCTGCTTGGGGGGGGCACCTGATGAGGACCCACTTCCAGATGACAATGTGGACCCACATCCTGCACCTGTCTTTGGGCCCCAGATCCCCCCTCCTCCCCCTCCCCCCTGCTCCTGGGGGTGGTTGGGGTCAGTGGTTGGCCCCTGTGCAGGATCCTGCTCCTGAAGGTGACAATAATGAAGGTTGGGGCCCCTGGGAAGCTTCTGCTGTTGCTCCTGTTCAAGGCCCTGTCATTGCTCCTGGTGAAGACATGCTAGTGGACAACCATAATCTTCCCCCACAGGATGTTAACAGTAGGGTTACAGGTGCCATCCTTGTACAAGACTGGGAGTCAGATGATGATGAGTCTGTAAATGTTGAGCCTATGGTTGCTGAGGATCAGGATGTGGCTGCTGGACCCCAAGGTGTTGGTATTGGTGAAGGCCTTCAAAACATTTTACAGAACTATTTGGTTGATGATGATGAGGTAAACTCAGATGATGAGGGGAGGGTGGGGAGCCCCATGGATTCAAGTGTTGTGGCTGCTGAACATGAGGATTGGATGTTGGAGGATCAGCATCTCCTTTCTCCTAATGAAGCACATCTCTTGGTGGGAATGGTGAGAACTTTTGTGTCCATACCTGATGTGCATGCTGCAAAACAGGGCTTTTCCCAGCAAGGCCTGGAGCTCTGGGAAAGTTATTTTGCTCCTCATATTCAGAAGGACGCTTCCTCAAAAGGCTCTCTCATGTGTGATATCCCTGTAAGTTGGTTTAACTTTATTACTCTCATGCTTGCTACCCCTGAGAAGTTTAGTTGGGTCAAGAGCTTCCTTACTTCTCCTTTATGGGAAATTATTAAAGAGCCTATTGCTGAAGAGAACTCCATTTCTTTCATCATCCCTAATGAGAGCATTTCTCAGATGGATCCTCCTTGTCTGGGCATTGAAGCTAAACAATCTTCCTGCTCTCCCTCTACCCCTTCCAGAAAGAGAAAGGGCAAGGAGCCTCTTGTTGACACTGAGGTGAGAAGAAGCCCTAGAATTGTTGAACTGAATGGGGGTTTTAGAAGACACCTAAATTGCTTAATTGCTGATTGTTTGGTTTGCAATGCTGTTCCACCATGCTTGAATTCTAAAGTGGTTAAAAATCTTGCTGCCTCTTTATGCAAGGTTAAGGATGGTGACCTGGAGAAGAGGTTGCTCAAGAAAGGGAAAGCCATTGAAGTGGCAGTAAAGGCTCCTCAAAAAGGCATCATCAAGCTTGAGCATTGGAGGCAAGAAGAAAGCTGGGGCTGCTAGTACCTGTGGTCAGCAAGCCAAGGAGAAAGCCCCCACTTAAGTGTTTTAATGTATCAATCTAAGTCTTTTGCTGGAGTCTTGTTGATTCCCTGTTCTGTGACCTGCTCTTGTGGTCTTTTCATGTGTATGGTACTTGTTGTTGAATTTGTCAGTGGAGTTACGATATGGATTGCCTTTTGTCTATGTGGCTGTTGTTTTCTCAATTGGGTGTTTACATTACTTATATCACCCCATCATTCTACATACTTATGGTTTATTAATGGATAACAAAAGAATTTGGAAGATCTTGAACTGGAATATCAGGGGAATTAACTCTGAAAAAATGGGTTGCTCTCAGAAATAAAATTGATGAGTCTGGCTGTGATATTATTTGCCTTCAAGAAACTAAGAGAGAAGATTTTGACATCTCTTACATAAAAAAATTCTGCCCCCCCAAATTTACCAATTTTGAATTTCTTCCCTCCAGGGGAGCCTCTGGGGGTTTGATCACCATTTGGAATAGTTCTCTGTTCTCTGGGCATCTTTCCTTTCACAATGAGTTCTCCATCTCCATCACCTTGACATCTCTCTTGTCCAATGAAACCTGGATCCTCACCAATATTTATGGGCCTTGCTTACCTGAAAAAAAGGCAGATTTTTTAGATTGGTTTGGAAATATTGATATGCCTGATGATATGGATTGGCTCATTGTGGGTGACTTCAACTTCTGTAGAAAGCCTTCTGATAGAAACAGACAGGGTGGGGATGTGAATGGTATGCTTCTATTCAATGAAGCCATTAATAATTTGGGTCTCATAGAATTACCCCTTAAAGGTAGAAAGTTTACTTGGAGTAACATGCAAAAATAACCCCTTTTGGAAAGGCTGGACTGGTTCTTTACTTCTGCTTCCTGGACTCAGAGCTTTCCTTCAACTTTTGTTGCTCCTCTTACAAAGCCTACCTCTGATCATTTTCCTTGTGTCATCTCCATTGGCACAATGATACCCAAAGCCTAGGTGTTCAGATTTGAAAATCATTGGATGCATCATAAGGAATTTAAAGCTATTGTTCAAAATGCCTGGAATATTCCTGTTGGATTTCTGGATTCTGCCAAAAAAATTAATGCTAAATTCAAAATGTAAGAAGGGGGCTGAAGCTCTGGGCAAAAAAATCTGCCATGCCTAAAATCACAAATCTGCAGTGTTAATGCCACCATTGATCTACTGGATGCCATGGAGGAAATGAGAACTCTTACTATCCTAGAATGGAATCTCAGAGATCTCCTGAAGAATCTTATAATTTCTCTGTTACAAGATCAAAATACTTATTGGAAGCAAAGGGGGAAAATTAAATGGGTTAAGCTGGGTGATGAAAACACAAAATTCTTTCATTCCAAAGCTACCATAAGTTTCAGGCATAACTACATTTCCATGCTCAAAGATGATTCTAATGATGAGATTCATGATCATGATGGCAAAGCAGATCTCCTATGGAAAGCCTTTAAAGATAGATTGGGTACTTCTGATAAGCCTGAAATGCACTTCAATCTTAATGACTTGGCAGGGGAATGCTTAAGGCAAGAGGAAAAGGATGCTTTGGAAAAACCTTTCTCTGATGACGAGATTGAAGATGTAATTAAAGAACTTCCAAATGATAAATCCCCTAGCCCAGATGGTTTTAACAATGAATTCATGAAACAATGTTGGCCTATTATTAAGGATGATGTGAAACAACTCCTTATGGATTTTTATGAGGGGCAAAATTCCTTGGAAAGCATTAATGCCTCTTTCATCACCCTGATTCCAAAAATTGAAGCTCCTCTGACGCCTGCTGACTTTAGGCCTATTTCTCTCCTAAACAGTGTCCTCAAGATTATAACCAAAATTCTGGCTAATAGATTGCAGAAGTTCATCCTTAAACTTGTCCACAAGAATCAGTATGGTTTCCTCAAACAAAGGTCTATTGAAGATTGTTTAGGTTGGGCATTTGAATTCCTTGACCAATGCCACAAATCCAAAGAAGAAATTTTAATTCTTAAGGTTGACTTTGAAAAGGCTTTTGATAGAATTGAGCATTCTGCAATTATCAATATCCTCAAAGCCAAAGGTTTTGGTGATAAATGGATTTATTGGATTCAGTTAATCTTTGGTTCAGCTTCCTCCTCTATTCTGTTAAATGGAGTGCCTGGAAAGAAATTTTATTGCAGAAGAGGTGTAAGACAAGGTGATCCTTTATCTCCTCTCCTGTTTGTATTGGCTGCTGATCTTGTTCAAAGCATCTTCAATAAAGCAATGAATATTGGTATTCTTTCCCTTCCCATTGAAGGTGTGTTCTGTCCTGATTTCTCTGTTGTGCAGTATGCCGATGACACTTTATTAATCCTTAAGACTAACTCTGAGCAATTATTGTGCCTCAAGGATCTCCTTCATACTTTTTCTCTCTCCACTGGACTCAAAGTTAATTACTCTAAATCTAGTATGATGCCAATTAACATGGACACTGTGAGGCTTGAGCACTTTGCCAATACACTATCTTGCCTCCCTGGCTCATTGCCATTCACCTACCTTGGACTGCCTTTAAGCATTAATAAGCCTGTAGTGGAACATTTTCTGCCTATTGTTCAGAGAGTTGAGAGAATATTGTGTGGGATTGCTGATTTTCTTAATTATGGGGGGAAATTACAGTTAGTTAAATCTGTTTTATCTTCCCTTCCCATATATTACATGAGTTGTTTTGATCTTCCTGTCACTATTAAAGATCAGCTGATTAAGTATATGAGGCAATGCCTGTGGAGAAAGAAAACATCTGATGTTCAAGCTAGGGGTCAAGCTCTTGTTGCATGGAAGAAAGTTTGTCGACCAAAGAACCATGGGGGATTGGGGGTGCTTGACCTTAATGTTCAAAACTCCGCACTTCTTTTGAAGAATTTGGATAAATTTTACAATCACAAGGATATCCCATGGGTTCACCTTATATGGAACACTTATTACTTTAATGGTAAACTACCTGGAAGAAGTCTGGAAGGATCCTTTTGGTGGAAAGCTCATCTGAAATTGGTTGACATATTTAAAGGAATTGCAAAGTGCTCGGTGGGTGATGGAAAATCCACCCTTCTCTGGTCTGATATGTGGAATGATGGATGTCTGCAGCATAATCTTCCTCATCTCCTTTCTTATGCAAAAAACCCACACATCTCTGTCAATGAGTTTCTGCAGACAGCTAATATTCAAGATCATTTTTTTCTCCCTTTGTCACAGCAAGCTTACCAGGAATATCAAAACCTTGAGAAAATACTCAGTGTTGGCATGCAGGGGGAAGCTAACAACTGGAGTTACATTTGGGGCAGTAATTTTTCAGTCCAAAAGGCTTACTATTCTTTATCTGGTTACCAGCCTATACAGCCACATTTATCCTGGTTGTGGAAATCCTCCTGTCAACAAAAGCATAAATTCTTCTTCTGGCTCTTGCTCCTTGATAGGCTAAACACACGGAACCTTCTGAAAAGGAAATGTTTTACTCTGGCTTCTTATGAATGTGTGTTTCATGGCTGCATCAGTGAGGAAACCATTCTACACTTATTTTGGGACTGTCCTTTTGCAAGAGCTTGCTGGGATGAAATTTCCCATGTCCAAGTGGCTGATCACAATCTTTTTGAAGCTTTATCCAGTATTAAAAAAGATCTTAAAGTCCCTTTTGCAATGGAAATTATTATCTTAGGAGCTTGGGGCATATGGATATGCAGAAACAATGAAATCTTCAACGGCAAGCATGCTTCGCTTGAGGAATGGAGGGCTATTGTCGCCCAGGAATTAAGATGGGTCCTGTATAGAATTAAGAAAAAGAATTATCAGGGCCTCAAAGATTGGATTAAGAATAATTTAGACAGGAGATAGCTGCTTAGAATGTTATCCCTCTTTTGAGGTGGCCTGAACTTGTAAATACTTTTTTGTAACTCTTTATGATTTATAAAAATTGCAGTGGAGTTCTTTACCCTACTGTTTTATCCTCAAAAAAATTGGGTCATGGGTATTGTGATGCTCGAAAATCCTTCTACGAACTTGCGGTAATATCCCACTAATCCGAGAAATGCACGAACTTGGGTTTGAGTGGTTGGGGCTTGCCATTCTTCAACATCCTTAACCTTGGTAGGGTCAACAGCAATTCCTCCCCCCGACATGATATGTCTGAGGAATCCTACTTCCTATAACCAGAATTCACATTTGCTAAACTTGTCATACAACTGATGCTCCCTAAGGGTTCCAAGGATGGTCCTCAGGTGTAGCTCATGTTCTTCTTCTGATTTGGAATTGATCAGAATGTCATTGATGAAAACAACGACAAACTTAACCAGGAAGTCCATAGAAATCTTATTCATGATGTTCATGAAATAAGCGAGGGCATTGGTTAATCCATAAGACATGACAATGTACTCATATAGTCCATATCTAGTGGTAAAGGCAGTCTTTGGAATATCCTCTGCGCGAATCTTGAGTTGATGATAACCAATTCTAAGATCAATCTTGGAAAACACTTCGGCACCGGTCAACTGGTCAAACAGATCTTCTATCTTTGGTAGTGGATACATTTTCTTGATGGTGACATCATTCAGCTTCCGATAATCCGTACACAAACGGTTACTTCCATCTTTCTTATCCACAAACAATATAGGTGATCTCCATGGCGACGCACTGGGTTGAATCAGTCCTATCTCCAGCATAGCATGCAGTTGCTTCTTCATCTCCACTAATTCAAATGGGTTCATACTATACGGTCTCTGAGCTATGGGTCTGGTTCCAGGGATTAATTCAATGATAAACTCGATATCCCGATCTAGGGGCATACCGGGCAATACATCTAGGAATACGTCGGGATATTCACAGACTACTCGGACTTGGTCAATGGTTGGTTGGGATAGACTCTTGTTGCACTTGAATTGACGGGGCAAGGCTTCAGATACATGCTCTACTGATACTCCAGTGGTACTGGTCATGGTTATGGCTCTCTTGGCACAGTCGATTAATCCTTTATGTTTTGACATCCAATCCATTCCTACTACTACTTCCAAACCTTTGGTTACAAGTACTATTAGATTAGCATAAAAATATATGCCATGGATTCTGATAGGTACGTCCTTGCAAATTTGTCTAGCTTTGGTGGTTGAACCAAGTATTTGAACTATCATAACATGCTTCAATTTGGTTGGTTGAATCTTACTAGTGCATGAAAATTCTTCTGTAACAAACGAGTGCGATGCTCCAGAATCAAACAACACTCTTGAAAGTACTGAGTTAACAGAAAACATACCCAGCACGACATCTAGTGCTTCTTGGGCTTCTTCAGCATTCATGTGAAACAGACGGCCGGTGCGGTTGAGCGAGTTCCCTGGGGCAAATCTCCTTCTAGGCTGAACACGGCCTATTCACTATTTAGCTGGGGCACACAAGCTTCTTGGGGCACTCATTGGAGTAGTGACCCTTGGTTCCGCATTCATAACAAGTCACATGAGACTTGTCCTTTCCTGCAACAGGAATATCATTGCTTCTAGTCCTCGAGGCAGTATTGGTGTTGGTGGGGTTGTTGACTTTGGGCGGTGCACGATTGAAGTTGTTGGAGTTGCCGGGGTTGTTGTTTTGGTTTCCTCCGGGCCTTGGGTTTCCTCCTCCACGGTTGGGATAGTACGGACGGGTCATTGGGGGTCTATTGTTTCTTGGGGCATATCCTGCAGATGGGTTGGGGCGATACTTTGGGGTATGGTGGGTTCCTGGTTGATGCATCATTCGACACTTGCGGTTCTCATTGGCTTGGTTGATCTTGCCTTCTATCTAAATGGCAGAATCCACTAAGGCTTCAATGTCAGAAAAATAGAATATTGACTAACACCGTCTGCATCTCATCATGCAGACCATTCAAGAATCTCTCCTTCTTCTTGGATTCAGTGTCAATCTCATCTGGTGTATACCTTGCTAATGACAGAAATTTTTCATGGTACTCAACTACTGTCATCCTCCCTTGCTTCAATTCTCTAAATTCATCGCTCATCCTCTTGATTAAACCCCGCGGCACATGGGTTTTGCTAAACTTGAGTTTGAATTCATCCCAAGTCATCATCTGTCCACCATTCATGGTGTGAATGCTATTCCACCAAGCTCTTGCATCTCCTACCATATAGTGGGTGGAAAAAAGTACTTTCTCCATGGTCTCCATATAGTGTGAATGCTATTCCACCAAGCTCTTGGCCTCCATTCCTGCAACTTCTAAGTTGTTCTCCATGGTTTGTAGCCAGTCATCCGCATCTAATGGCTCTTCAGACTTACTAAAAATGGGTGGATTGGTGTTCTGAATGTTCTTGCGCTTGGATCCATGGTTGTCCTGGTTTCCATGGCCTTGATTGTTATTGGACATCTAAGCTATGTGTTGGAGGGTGGCTAGGTTGGCCTCACGTTCTGCTCATTCATATTTGCGGTCCGAAACCAACATTTGCAAGATTTATAGCAATGGGTCCGGGGATGAACTGCTTCCTCCGCGAGGCATCTGAAGATTGAGATAGATCATGAGACAAGAGGGAAATTTCTAAGGTTCAGGGATTTTGTTTTTGAAAAGTTTTTAAACTTTGAGTTTGACTCAGGTTTTGCTAACTAGCAACTTGCTTTCATTCATTCATAGCACACAATACAAACACACACCACAATAAGGAAATAGATGGTTTTAAGAACCATTTTGTGAATCCACGATATAATGGGACCGGATACAACTCACTAACGCTAGTGCTCAAATGCTACTACTCATCGGAATCAGTGGCTTCATCATCATCATCAATGAAGGCGGAGTCATCATCATCAGTGTGGAAGTCCATGGCTTGGTCCTCCAGGAAGTCATCATCGTCACTGAGGTAGGAGTAAGGGTCTCCATGGATATCTTCCCCTGCATTCTCCCTCTCCTCAAGCTGCATGCCCTGCTCATGGATGGTCTCCTCCAAGTCTATCACTCTGTGATGAAGGTGAGCAATAATGCTGACCCTTCTTGTCACGAATACGGCGAAAGGTCTTGCGCTCATTTGCAGGATGGCGATGGTCTGGTCCTTCTTGACAGCGATGGCATATGTGGTTGGCATAGGATCGGGCATTGTCCAACTCCTTCTGCCTATCATACAACATAAAGCTGAGATGATCCACCTGATGCTTCAGCTCGGGGTGGTATGGCACGTCCAATGGCTGTCCCATAGCATCACGCCTTGCGTAGAACTTAAAGTGGGTACCCTTGATCTGATTTATGCTTTGCCCACACAAACGAGCACGAGCTTCCTCCATGGCCCTTGCGAGTCAATCTAGCCAGTTGTTCTCTCTTAAATTGAACTGGATTCCCTCTGGAGTGGGGGCTTCAATCTTCCCTCTAAGACTTGTAACAATCATCCACTGCAATTCTCCTCCTTGTTGATCGTGGAGCTGGGCTCCGAAGAACTCGGGGTGCGGGCACTCCAGAATTTCCAAGAGTTGGTCCAAATCACGCTCAAAGATGAGCTCTCCTCCATTGCCCAACTGATAGAACTTTCTATACTTCATGTCCATCTATAAGAATGTAGGATGAGTAAGTTAGTAGAGTGATCAAGTGTGTCAATTTTTATGTAAGATTTTGCAAGAATTTTTTTGAGGAACATGAATTTTCTTGAAAGACTCTAAGTGATAAGAATGAGAATAGGTTTTCATAAATACTCACTTCTTTTGATTTGAAACTAAATTTTTGATTCAAGCGTCCAATCTAACTAGGGTCTCCTATGGTCAGGATGGCTCTGATACCAACTTGTCAACACCCGGTTTTTTAATCCCAGATGCCTGTTATGCCATACATCACAATCCCAGGATTACAATTTTTGCGAGACATAAAAGATTGGTACCATATTTCATCATCCATTACAAACCATAATAAAGGTCTTACAAATAAAGGATCTCATTATCCAGTCTTAATACAATCAACGCATCGGAATAATATAAAAACGGTAGCATGGGCGAAGCTCCATCTTTAGGGTCATAGGCAATGCTGACGATGGGAGATGATCCTAGTCGTCGTAGAATTCCTGTTGTCCATCATCCTGGTAATCCTCCTCATAGTCTGGCCATAGGAATACCCAGGGACAAAGCCATGAGTACTTTTTAAGTACTCGCAAACTATCACTAACAAGTAAAGTGGTTCAAGTCGGAAATACTAAGCTCTAGGTTGTTTTGCAAAAATCCAGGTTTACCTCTAGCTGAGTTCAGAAGTAAAGAAAACTAGCTTAATGTTTTACAACACCTAAGTGGGAACTTAGTTTTCATGTTCACAACCCTGTTGTGGTCAAGTCAAAGTCATAGTTCATTTCACAAGTCATTTTGAAAACATCTGACGACGGAACAGTATGGCCACTCCAACTGTCCATAATCGCGGACGTTGCTATTCGAATAGTTTGACACTCTGCAGAAGTGGTACACTTTAACCACAACATTCGATACATCCGTCAACAATCCTGAATCACCATACTCAGTATACGGATAATCAATCCTAACCTTTCAATTACACACCCTAGTATAGGCACCCCCCTATGAGTTTGGCCTCCCAACCATGACCATCTGTCATCTTGGGAACTGCACAGGTGAAAAATCATCATGAGATAGCCTCAGCACAAACCTCTTCCGCAAGGGAACCCATACTAAGATATATAAACTTCTAGTCAAGCCCTACCCAAATTCGGGAAGTGTGGTTGTACGGTAAAATTGGAATGTTGTCGCATCCGAACACAACCATCAGTTTTATAAAGGGCTAAGGCTCATGCCTCAACATTTTCATCATCAAATCATCTGGTGTTCATAACCCATGTTAAAACATTTCATTAGAATGACTCATCATTCTAAGGTTTTCATAATCATTTTCACCAAGTATTCCCATCTAAAGTGATCAAGTTTTATGCTTAGCACTAGCCACTAAATTTGGGGGTAATCACTAATGAGGGGTGCTAATCAAGTGTGACTTATCTAAGTGTATTCTCATGCCTCAGTATGACATCTAGTTTTATCTATCTTAGGCAAAGTTTTATGCTCTTTATGGTATCTCTAAAATACTTCCAAAATATCACAAACACTAACTAAAAGTAAACAAAGAATTTTGATAAAGAAATAAAAATAATAAAGCTTGCAAGTAAAACTGGGATTTGGTATAATAAAGGGGCATAACAAAATATGCCTAAGGAATTCAATAGGTTAAGTGGTATGGTGGGTCTTGCAGGTATTAGATTGCATAGTCAACTTGTAATGTTAGGCTTGCCTTGATTAGTGCAGTGGTTGAAGTGCCCCTCTGCTTCTTCGTCGTAGTAGTTTCCTTCCTCTTCGTATCCTTGGTCGGTACTAGCGTCTACAAATAAATACGAGGTACACAATCACCAAACAATACTTAACTACTTCTATTAGGCACACAAAGGTTCACACTAGATGATCTAGCATCATGACAAGAATTAAAGACTTAGTCTTATTTATTTTATTTTAGAAAAGTAATTTCTACTCATTGAAAAACTACTTAAGATTTAATATTCTCCAATTAAAATATGGGATCATGTTTACACATGTCATCAACACGTATTTTAATACTTGGGAATGTGATTTAAAGTGGTGTCACAATTTAATAAGGTTTAACAATATTATTTTAATTATTTAAAGTGACTAGAAATACCTATGGGGCATTCTTTTATTACTTGTCCATTATTATTGCAAGTAAACCTAGATATTTTTATATATCCATAAAGGTCTTATCAAATGTGATTTTTGAGAGTTGGAATCAACTCAAAATCATTTATGGTTGATTTTTGAAAAATGTTTGAATGCAGAAAAGTATCGTCCTTGTTATTTTTACTATAAGTGATCTATATATTGAAAGGGATTGAATCCAACGGGCTTGGATTAATAATTCCAACACATTTCTAAGAAAATTGGTTTCATGCAATTTGGTTCAGTAAAACTCTCTGAATTGATTTTTGAAGTTACTGTCTAAGCTAGGTTTAAAACTAAATTGAAAAATCCAAATTTAAACTACTAGGTTGCGCGGGAGATCTAGATGGGCCGGCCCACTACGCACAACGCGTGCGGGATGGTTTAAGTGGTGTCCCCACTCGTCAGTGAGACAGGGGTGCCCAAGGGGTATGGGATGATTACGACCGTAGAATTAGATGCAAGATCAACAGCTCACGGCCATCGTCCTCATCTGAACAGGACACGACGGGGACGAACCCTAGCACGACCAGTGAGGGTTTGGAGAGGCTCACCGGGGCATAGGCGAGGGTCGGTGACAGGGGCGAATGAGGTTCTCAACGACGGCGGTTCTCCTGGTACTGGCGGCGTCTCCTAGGGTGGCCTAAATCGACGGCGCCCTTCTCCTCCTGCCGCGGCGGTCTCCGGTGAAATTGTGGAGACCTAGTGCTCGCCTTGCTCCAGGGAAGGGTGTGGGTGGTTCTGAGAGAGAGGGGAGTGAGATGGTGTGGCGAAATGGTGCGGGGAGACCTCCTTTTATAGGCGAGAGGCCGAGCGTCGAAGCTCGTCGGTGTTACAGCTGTCATGGCCTTGAGGCTAGGACGGTGCGCGGTTCCCTGGCGATGCTCAAGGAGGTAATGACGCGGCAAGGGGCAGTCGATAACGGTCGGAACGCGTTGGTGCTCAGAGCGGCATCGACGACATTTTTGACGACGCACAGGTGCTCCTGGTTGCGCGGTGGCGAACGGGCATGTCTGGTGGTCTCCTGGGTCGGTGGTGGTCATGTAGACGAGCGGCGAGAGCGAGGCGCGGTGTGTGCGAGCATGTCAGGCATGACACTGGCGTGCTCTCGGCATGGTAGGGACAAACTGAGCGGCATGCTCTCTGTGGTCCACAACCTGGCAGTGCTCGAGGGCTGGATAGGGGGTGGCTGTGGACGGTGGCCTGCCTCATGGACATGGTGGCTAGGCGCGGCAAGCGCTCCTGCTAGCTTGCCATGGTCGGCTAGCAAGGGGGTGGTCGGGGTGGCTCAGTACTAGTGCAAGGGTAGGGTTCTAGCTTGTTTAATGCAATGGTTATCACTGGGATACAAGGATAAGAAAAGGGAGACAATGGTTTGAATGATCACTGCTCCAAATAGTGTAGTTAGGCAGAGTTTGATTTGTGTCTCCAGGAGTTTGATGAAATGGCCGAAAGAAATTTATATTTGAATTTTTGGATGAAATTTGGTGAGTGTACTGGTAACATACTGGGTAGTCTCTGGTTGCTTGGATTTGTCAAGGTGAACTGGTTTGGTTGGGTTTTGAGAAATGGTGATCTTACCATATGAACTAGAATCAATTTTGAATTGTCCTTGGCATAGATTTGTTAGATGTTTCTGTGGGTTTGCAAGGTGGGCTTTGGGTTCACTTTTACTTGGTCTAGCAAGGGGTGAAAATAATTGGATTTGTTTCTGTTAGGAATCTTGGACTAGAAACTCTCAAAGTGGTCTAGTGGTTAACTTTGGTCAAAATGACCATTAGCTCATATTTTTTGTTTCTGAATTTCTACTGATTTGATTCTGCTTGGAAATGATTTAGATGATGTTGTTTTCATCTTTAAACCAATCCTTGCTATTCATAACAATCAAATAAGTCCATACAAGCATTCATGCATTCATCACATACAGACATGCATTCATATTGATTTTAATTAACAAAAGTTTTTGCTAACCCTAAATTTGGGTGATTAGAACATGATAACCTTGATTAATATTTTTGGGATGTTACAGGCTGACTCCACCCCGAACCCTAGGGTTTGGTGGTTGTCCATGATGTAGTGTTCCGCCGCCTCTGTGGTGTTGTGCCACGGTTTGGATGGTCCTGTGGTGCTGCTAGACCGCTTCTGTGGATGTGTCCGTCGTGTCGTGGCTTGACGTGGGTTGCAGCGCCCTCGGGTGCTCCTCGTGCCGCCGTGCACTCGTCCGCATATATTCTTCCTCTTCTCAATGTCAGCGAGGACGACGGTAAGTTTCTCTCTTCCCTCCTCGTGTTCTCTATCCTTTACCTCTCTCACTAGCCTTCGTGTGCTTCTAGTGAGCAATTCCTAATTAAGGTTCACCGGTTTTCTTAGGATTCATTCCTCCCTTGTGTTGATTATTGAGGATAATGAATTATTTAGGATTAATTGTGGTGATTATGTTGTTCTGGATGATTGTATACTAGTGAATTTGGGATTGTTAGTGGCTCCGTTTCATCAATTTCTATTGGATATTGGATACTGTCCAAATAGTGACGCTGTGACTCTAATCTGGTCTGACATCTTGTTAGTGATGATTGTTAGCTAGTTTTAGTACTGGATCTTGAGTTTGACTTCCTGGCATTTACTATTGATGCCACTGGTGATTATTCCTTTAAACAAAACAATATGATTCCTAGTAGTATGGATTTCACCATTGTATGTTGTGCATAGTGCTAACAGTGGCACTGTCAATAATTTGTAATTGTTTACTGAACCCTTATACATTGTCCTGTGTTGATATATTCAGACTTGAGTTGATTTGATACTCCTCTGATTCTCTGATTATGATGGAATGTTTAAATGTAAATATGATTCCTGGTTATTTATTCGAGGAACATGATGGTATATCTTTCTGCAAGTTTACTTGTGAAATCTATGTGTATGATTTGCTTGGTTTAGAATAGATACTTGTGACACCTTCCTTGTAATGGTACACAAGTGTTCATTCTAGTACTGGGATAAATTCTACCTGTGTCCTAGTGTGGCTTGGTGCTAAAATGAGTTAAAACTTCTGATGGATATGTTAACCTATGATGCATATGAATTTTCTTTGGCCTATGATGCTGGTCTGAGGCATAGCTAGGTAGAAACTAAAGTTTTTACCTGCTGTTATTCACAGATGTGACTTAGTATTAATTGTAAAACAATGATTCTTAAAGCCCTTTAAGAAAATGATTTGACATCCTTACTGTTTCATATAGATCCTTAAGATATATTGACTTCTGGGGTGCTACTATTTAAAAGATGTGCCCAGAAATTTTTATTTAAGGCTACTGGTATATTTGGACATAGAAATATGGATTACTACCCAAGATCAGTGATGCTCAGGCTGAGATCTTGGTTTTATTTGCAAAGATTGATGGTTGACTGTGTTTAATCTCTTCTATGATGGATACACCCCACTTGGGTGTTTTTCTAAGATGATTTGATCATGTGATAGTTTATTTTTACTCACCACCCAACTTGATTATTGGTGATGATGTTGTTGTGATAGATGATGTTGCTGGCTTCGTCTTCCTGGCTTGATCTTGCTCTGCACCTCCTGCTGCTCCTTCTCCTCCTAGCTCATCTGATCTTGTACTTGACCTTTCTATCGTTCTACACCACCCCCTTTTTTATGTTACCATGTTGAGAATGATTGGATGGTTTGTTGTGTTTCTGGCTGGTGGTTTTGTTTGGGAATTTGGCAGGCTCGGTGTGTTCTTGCAGTGTGCTTGAGAAGATAGAATGAATTCCCTGTAGTTGTGCTACGGCTATGAACTCCCTTTTGACTGCTTGTGCTGCTGTGGTTTGGACAACACACTACATGCATTTAGGTGACTAAGCTGCCTTGCTATTTGGGCTGGTTGTGGATTAGATCAAGTGAACTGTTTTTTCACTTCTGTCCTTTTGGTAGTTACCTTCCTGGTGAAACTTGCCCCTTTACTTTGCTGATGATGTGGTCTTGAGGCTTGTTTAATAAAAGAACATATAATGCGCATTGGTGAAACATTCCCCCTTTTAACTACTCAATGAAGTAACATGAACATTGCACGTAACTATTCACCACTAAGAGTAAAAATAACCAACTGAACTTTTATTTCTTTTTGAGTTGTTTTTCTTATTTTGTAGGAACAAGAGCTGGATGATCAAGATGTAATATAGTAATACATGTGTAGTATATGTTTTTACTATAATCTTCATTTAATTATTTTTGTAAAGAATCTTATAATAATATTCTTACAATTTAATAAAGTTTAATTTTATTATAATTCACTTAATGTAATTTGTTATTTTTATTTGTTGTATCATTCTCACATTGTAATAGTATTAAGGAATAAATAAAAGAAATAAGAATTCATTTCTTATTTGAATTTACTTGCCTTAAATTCTTATTATTATTTATTATGTCTTTAATATAATCAAAAAATGATATCAAATCATTTTGGAAAATAATATAATACTACTAACTTTAAATTTTCAAATATTTTCCAAATGATTTATATTTGAAATTTGAATTCAAATTCTTTCCCCCCAAAACTCATTAATTCCTGAAAGTCATGTCAAAATTTATAACAATCACTATAAAGAGCTATTCCTTCCTCTCGATAGTGAAAGAAACTCTGATCACTTTAGGTTTTTGTTTGGCGAAAGTTTACCTAGATTTTACAAATAAATGAATGCACATGCTCACATTCCTATTTCTACCCTTTGTTGCTTCCTAAATGTTGGGGTGTTACATCCACCAAAATATCAAGTCCGAAGACATATCCAACACACCCATGTCCGAGGACATGTTATGCATATGCACCAAAATGGAAAACCAATTTTGTAACCCTATGGATATACGAATAGAGCCGGTAGTAGAGGGGGGATCCCAGAGCCCCCATGTTAGGTTAGCGCGATCAACTCAGAACTGGTATCGTAGAACGAACGATTCCTAAGTCGACTCAAGTAGTCCCGAAAGGTGGTCGCTGTCGGAGACTTATCATTAGGTGAAGCCATTTACCAACAACATCAGATTAGTATTTATATCAACAACATTATCCAGATATCAAGTTCCACCTATAATAGAGCAATGCTAAGGAAGCCTACGACTCGCAAGGACAAAGCTAGCTAAACAAACAAGGCAGTAGGATAACCAAGTAAATATAGTGGAGCAGGTAAAATAAAGGTACGGTACTAAAGCGTCGACAATAAGGATAGCAATAGATCAACAGAAGGAAGTAAAGACTATAAATGAAAAATAGGTAGAAGGGGGTGAGGTGCTCGCCTGACTGATCAAAGGAAGGAGTCGGTACAAACACGAGAGGGTACTCGCACTGCTCAAACTCATGTTGGTACTCGTCGGGATCGCCTTCTACCGATAAGAACCAAATGCCATACATAAAAAGGAAATAACACAATCAACACATGAACAATGCGATGCAGTCAATAATGTAGCATGGCAGTATCTGATGCAATATGATTAATGAGTCAAATTTAAGTGACCGAGGGACAAATGCATAGAAATAAAGTAAATAGGCCACATGTTAATTAGGTGTCCGGGTGCAAATTTTATTAGGGTTTGGTGATGCATGATGCAAACGATCAAACGGATACCACGATTTGAAAGAACATGTGGGCCCCCATGTGTGGTTTTGGTAATTAATGACAATATTTATGGACTAATGTGTGTATTAAGTTGTACTTGTAGGATTTGTCCATTGGCATCGCTTGGAGCTTGTGTTGGCTCCAATGTCGATAATATGAAGAAGAAGATATGTTGTGCAAGCTCAAAATGCGTCATCTATAGAAGATCTCATGTTTGATGCTTGCCATCCTTGGTGATCATGGATCGATGATGAGGAATCAAGAAAGACGTTGCATCTTGAGAAGGTCAAGTTCGTCTACATCGAGCTCAAGTGGAATGCTCAAGGCAAAGGTATAATCTTGATAGGTTTTCCCTTTTGCCGGTCTCATGTTGTGTGTGGGAGACCGGGTTTAGGATAGATAACCGTACTATTAAGAGGGACTCTCGAATGAGTAACTCAATCATATCGTTCGGAGAGAGCTCAAACCTTTGCATACTTGCATCATCGTATTTGGTTGTTATTTGGTCTTATCCATGTGAGGATTTAGAGCTTGTGGTAATCTCCATAACAAGCTCTTGTTCATCAAAATTGGATCTCCCATATATATCTTGTTGCGATTTTGATCTTGGCGGTTTTCGGTTTCTCACCAAGTGAGGTATCTCACATTATTGTACTTGATACATTCTCACTTGGTGATAACCAATATTTTCAATATTTGCCTATTTCATTTGAAAAAGGAAAATAAAAAATCTTGTGTAGGCGGTACGGTACTACCAAGATCGCTTTAAGGTGGGATGCGCATGACCCGCCTCATTATCACCTTTACTTTTTCAGTAATCGACTGACTTGGGGCGGTACTACCGGCCGGCCCAGGAGTTTTTCTGCCCAGCGCCAGCCCATCTCCTCACGCTGCATCACTAATTGCCGAGTGCGTTGACCGGCCTCGCCTTGTGTGCCCGGCTGGCCCTGGCCTTCATTGGGCCGCCCCGGCGCCGCCGCCTGCTGGTTGGCCCTCGGCCTTCCTCGCCTCGCTGCTCCCACGCACGCGCTGCCCACCGCTGCCTCGCGTGTGTGTGCTCTCGTTGACCCGCGTGCTAGGTCCCACCAAAGCCCCGCATGCTGGATCGCGCGCGCCTGCCTTGCGCGATGCTGTGCTACCTCGTTGTGTGCGTGAGCTTGCTCGGGAGTTGACCCAGCTGCCGCCTAGATGGCCTACTGCCGCAGCTCGCGCTGCACCGCATCCCATGTGCGCGCTCGCTGGCCCCACCTCGCGCTGTGGCCACACTCGATCCCCTGCTGCGCTGCTGCTTCTCTTTTTCCTGGAACATGCGGTACTACCGGTTAAATCCGGTAGTACCGGACTGTTTTGAAAATCTGCCCCAACGGCCAGATTTTTGGGGCTCCTATTTAAGACTTTGCCCGTTTTAGTTTTGTAAGCTTCTTCCTCTTCTATTAGGCTAAGATTTGTCCACACTTGCTCTAGATCTTGAAGCTTGCCTAATCTTTTCCCTCCGATGATTCTTTCCAATATTTGAGTGGAAGAGAGAGAGGAGATCTAGATCCACGTTTTGACCTAACCGATTCATCTCTTTGTGAGTGCATCTTTGGGGATCTAGATTTTGGGGGATTTTGTGTCTCTCTTTGATTCCTCCTCTCTTGTTCCCCCAATAGCTTTAGTAGCTTTGTTGGAACTTGAGAGTGAGGGATTTGAGCACCTTTGTGGTGTTCTTGCCATTTGCATTTTGTGCATCGGTTTGAGTTATCCTCGGAGGATTTGGTTTGAGTTACTCATTGGAGCTTGTCCCTCTTGGGTTCTTGGAACCCTAGACGGTTTTGTGGCCTTGGTGGCATTGTGGCCTTTTGTGGCGTTTGTTGGGAGCCTCCAATTAAGTTGTGGAGAAGTGCCCCAACCTTGTGAGAGGTTCCGGTTGCCACCGACAAGTGCACCGATAGTGGAAGCGTGGATTGATCCCATTGCGGTGAGATTCACCGGAGAATAAGGGAGGCCTTTTGTGGCGTTGGTGGTTTGATACCACCCCCTCTCCAAACGAGACGTACTCCATGTTGGGAGGAACTCGGTAAAATATCGTTGTCCCTGCGTGCCTCGGTTATCTCTATAGCCGATCTCTTTACTTATGCACTTTACATTGTGATAGCCTTCGTGCTTGAAGTAATATATATCTTGCTATCACTTTGTTGATTGTATTGCTTAGCATAAGTTGTTGGTGCACATAGGTGAACCTTAGTTGTTCTAGGTTATGCTTAACAAAGTAAACTCTAGTTTTATTCCGCCTTTGTTGAGCCACTCTAGGAAAAAATTTAATCGCCTATTCACCCCCCCTCTAGGCGACATCCGTATCCTTTAAATTGGTATCATAGCCCGGTCTCTCATTTTAGGCTTCACCGCCTTGAGAGTAAAGATGTCGGCAAGAGGATTAGTGCATAATGACATGTTCATATTCGATGGCACAAATTATGATATATGGAAAACTCGTATGCTTATTCATTTTCGGGACATGGACCCTAATTTGGAGTGTATTGTAGATATAGGTTTTTCTCCTCCTATGGATTTCAAAAATGTATCTTGTGAGGATGAGAAAAACTTATATCTTGATGCTCAAGCTTCTAATGTTCTTGTTAATTCTTTGAGCTATGTAGTTACATCTTCAATCATTCCTTTTTGGAGCGCTCCTGAGTTATGTACAAAACTTCAAGATAAATATGTTGTGTCCAACATTATTGAGGATGATTGTGTTCCTTCCACTTCCGATCGAGATGAGTTCTCATCCTCTACCACTTCACCAACATGTGACTTTTCACAAGGTAATGATATGGTGAGTGGTGATAGAAATTGCAATTTGGATAGTGTGCTTACTATTTGTAATCCCTCATCTCTATCTAGTTGCAATGATCTATCTTTGGACTTTAACACTTCTAGCACTACCAACTTCTTACATGCTTGTGTTAATCGTCCTTGCATATCATGTAGAAATGACTTGAATAAATCTCATGATTATATGCTTGTGTTGTCTTGTTTCCATGATAAAAATGCTTCTATTTCCTCTAGTGCTTTGTGTTACTAACCATGTAGAGGAAAATGAAGATTCTATGGGCCAAGACAAGGTCTTGAAGAGAGCTACAGTGCAATCTCATCATCACCTTCCTCTGGTTCTCACATATGCACCTTGATCCCAAATGCAATTATCATAATTGGTGCATTATCTTTGGGGAGCTCATCTAATTCACTTAATAATGCTCATTTGTCTTCTTTCTCATTTTTGTGCCTTAAATGTTTATGGAGGAGTGAGGATTCCATAGTGTGCATTTTTGTATTGAAATACAATGATTCTAAAGTGTGCACAAATCTTGGGGAACTTCTCTATTTTATTTAAGCATTTATTTGATATTTCAGTTGTTGTGTTTCAAAATCTTATGGGGGAGCGAGGATTCCATATTTGTGCATTATGTAATCCAATACATTTATTTTAAATTTGTGCACAAATATTGGGGAGCTTATCTATTTGTTATTTAAAACACTCTTTTGCTCATATCATAATATCTTGTAGTTTCCATTTGGACTCATTTGTTGTTTTCATATTGATTTGTCGGACCTTGTAATTGCTTGCATCATTTGACTTTATTTTGGAAATCTTCGGGTCCTCGATATAGTTCTACTCCCTCCCAAGTATTCATCATTGGATATGTGCGAAGGCACACCTTTGGAGGAATTATTACTATATTTGCCTTATAGAACTTGTCACCCATTTCGGCAATCGATGCCAATGGGGGAGAAGTTTTAGAGGGTTTAAGGGAAGTTGGTTTATGCATTAAGTTTGTTCTTGTGCATTTTCCTCTGATGCTCTTGCATCTTTGTTGTTTCTTAGCATGTGGTATATATAGAGGAAACTCCACCAATGATAATGATTGGCAATATATGCAATGAAATTCAAGTTCATCACACATGCATAGATTGTGGGGGAGTTTGATATATATATGGTGGTGGTACCAATATCACTTACTTTTGTAGTATTTGATATTGGTATTACCATTTTATTCATCAATATTCCTTATATAAACCCTCTTAAAGGGATTGTCATCAATTACCAAAATGGGGGAGATTGAAAGAACATGTGGGCCCCCATGTATGGTTTTGATAATTAATGACTATCTTTATGAACTAATATGTGTATTAAGTTGTACTTGTAGGATTTGTCCATTAGCATCGCTTGGAGCTTGTGTCGGCTCCAAGGTCGAGAATATGAAGAAGAAGATATGTTGTGCAAGCTCAAAATGCGTCATCTATAGAAGATCTCATGTTTGATGCTTGCCATCCTTGGTGATCATGGATCGATGATGAGGAATCAAGAAAGGCGTTCCATCTTGAGAAGGTCAAGTTCGTCTACATCGAGCTCAAGTGCAATGCTCAAGGCAAAGGTATAATCTTGATAGGTTTTCCCTTTTGCCGGTCTCATGTTGTGTGTGGGAGACCGGGTTTAGGATAGATAACCGTACTATCAAGAGGGGCTCTCGAATGAGTAACTCGATCATATCGTTCGGAGAGAGCTCAAACCTTGGCATACTTGCATCATCGTATTTGGTTGTTATTTGGTCTTATCCATGTGAGGATTTAGATCTTGTGGTAATCTCCATAACAAGCTCTTGTTCATCAAAATTGGATCTCCCATATATATCTTGTTGCGATTTTGATCTTGGCGGTTTTTGGTTTCTCACCAAGTGAGGTATCTCACATTATTGTACTTGATACATTCTCACTTGGTGATAACCAATATTTTCAATATTTGCCTATTGCATTTGAAAAAGGAAAATAAAAAATCTCTTGTCCGGGCAGGCAGTACTACCCCAAGATCGCGCAGGCCAAGGCCGTCAGCCTCATTATCTTCACCATTTTTTTCTCGGGTAGTATGCGGGGGTGCATTGTACTACCGGCCGGCCCAGGAGTTTTTCTGCCTAGCGCCAGCCCATCTCCTCACGCCGCATCACTACTTGTCGCGCGCGTTGACCGGTCTTGCTTTGCGCGCGTTGACCGGTCTTGCTTTGCGCCGTCGCTCCGCTTCGCCCTACTCCGCTCCGCTTCGCCACATGCCTGCAGCCCCGCTCCGCTTCGCTCGCTTTGCTGCGCCGCCTTGCCTTGCCGCGCCGCCTCGCGTGTGCGTGCTCCCGTTGACCCGCGCGCTAGGTCCCACCAAAGCCCCGCATGATGGATCGCGTGTGCCTGTCTTGCGCGATGTTGCGCCTTTTTGTGTCAGTGCGCTTTCGTCGTTGACCATTACTGCCGGCCTACTACCGCTTATTTGCGCCGCATCCGCGGCGCTTGGCTGCCCACCTTGCACTGCCGCCACGCTCGATCCCCTGTTGCACTGCTGCTTCTCTTTTTCCTGGAACATGCGGTACTACCGGTTAAATCCGGTAGTACCGGACCATTCTGAAAATCTGCCCCAACGGCCAGATTTTTGGGGCTCCTATTTAAGACTTTGCCCGTTTTTAGGTTTGTAAGCTTCTTCCTCTTCTATTAGGCTAAGATTTGTCCACACTTGCTCTAGATCTTGAAGCATGCCTAATCTTTTCCCTCCGATGATTCTTGCCAATATTTGAGTGGAAGAGAGAGGAGATCTAGATCCACGTTTTGACCTAACTGATTCATCTCTTTGTGAGTGCATCTTTGGGGATCTAGATTTTGAGGGATTTTGTGTCTCTCTTTGATTCCTCCTCTCTTGTTCCCCCAATAGCTTTAGTAGCTTTGTTGTAACTTGAGAGTGAGGGATTTGAGCACCTTTGTGCTGTTCTTGCCATTTGCATTCGGTGCATCGGTTTGAGTTCTTCTCGGAGGATTTGGTTTGAGTTACTCATTGGAGCTTGTCCCTCTTGTGTTCTTGGAACCCTAGACGGTTTTGTGGCCTTGGTGGCATTGTGGCCTTTTGTGGCGTTTTTTGGGAGTCTCCAATTAAGTTGTGGAGAAGTGCCCTAACCTTGTGAGAGGTTCTGGTTGCCACTGACAAGTGCACCGATAGTGGAAGCGTGGATCGATCCCATTGTGGTGAGATTCACCGGATAATAAGGGAAGCCTTTTGTGGCGTTGGTGGTTTGATACCACCCCCTCTCCAAACGATACGTACTCCATGTTGGGAGGAACTCGGTAAAATATCGTTGTCCCCGCGTGCCTCGGTTATCTCTATACCCGAGCTCTTTACTTATGCACTTTACATTGTGATAGCCTTCGTGCTTGAAGTAATATATATATTGCTATCACTTTGTTGCTTGTATTGCTAAGCATAAGTTGTTGGTGCACATAGGTGAACCTTAGTTGTTCTAGGTTGTGCTTAACAAAGTAAACACTAGTTTTATTCCGCCTTTGTTGAGCTACTCTAGGAAAAGTTTTAATCGCCTATTCACCCCCCCTCTAGGCGACATACGTATCCTTTCACGGTTGGATTCGTGTCGTCGAGTTTATCAATTTAGACATATCATTTGTCAAATTTGGAATTACGGACTAAAAGTTATTTAATTGCATTTTAGGGCCAAAAGGGCAAAAATGTCAAAGTTGTAATTGTTGGGGGTGTTTCTGCAAAATTCCACTTAGGCCATTTTATTCATCTCGGAAAATCATTTACTTTTCATGTTGAAATTATTTGGCAATTCGAAATTTTTTAAAAGTTATTTGAGTTTGAATGTATTTGAATTAAGTGACTTAATAAAAGAATTAGAATGGGAAAGGAGAGGTGGGCCGCCGTAGAAAGTGGGCTTGGCAGCGCGAATTAGTTGCCGCTCACATGCGAGAAGGACCAAGTTGGGCCGGCCCAAAACTGGGTCAGCAAGGAGGATCGTGGGTTGAGCAAGAAAACCTGCAAGGGTCCTCTTTGCAAAAACGATAGGGGCAGACCTAACTCTGAAATTCGGATCTGAAAAAATTGACAGCAAAACTCCTTGATTTCGATTGAGATTGGCGACAAATCTAGACATAATTTGAATATGACATTAAAAGAAAAGTTCTAGATATCACCAAGATCTACAACTGTGAAGAAGGAAGATTTTACAAAGGAGCTATGTACGGGACGAAAAAGGTTGACGAACAGAGCTGATTCAGTTTTGGATAGGAATAACAGAAATAAAGCCTAGATTACAGATCAAGATTTAGGCAAAACCAGTAAGAATTTGGACTCATGGTACAAACTAAATTTGTCGATCACTCCAAGGTCTACAACTTTTATGAAGGAGGATTCTCCAAAGGAAGCTGGTACACGATGATAGAGATGGACGAACAAAACGGATTCCTTTTGAAACTGCCGCAATTTTCAGAAGCCAGTTTTTCAAGTCGATCTTCACAAATTGATATCTCCATCTACGGTTCACTAAATCGAGCACCGTTTGATGCGCTAGAAAGCTGTGATGTAGGGGAACAAGTTTGATGTTCGGAGTTTTCGCAAAATATCAAAGAGAGCACTGGTACGAGTTGCTGGCTGTTGTTGTATGTGTCACGTTCCAGACGCGTCAACAAGGGCGTCGCGCATCGTCGGAGAGCTAGGAGAGCGAGGGAAAATCATATGGAAAGAGGGGACGTGGGCTCGACTCACTATAGGGGTGCTGGAGAAGGTGGCAAGGCGATGGGACGGCAACAGGACGGAGACGAGCGACGACCGCGGTGAGCAGCTGCGCCTATGGCGTGCTGCGGCTTGGCGAGCTCCAGCTAGCGGCGGACGATGACGAGGTTAGTGGAGGGAATAGGAAGGGGAAGGAAACAGAGGCGAGACGTCCATGGCGAGGCACCAGCAGCAGCCTGGGATTTGTTTGCGAGAGGACAAGGTGAGGATGAGGAGAGACACGCCGCTGCTTGTTTTAACAGGGGAAGAAAACGTGGGGCACGCGACCGGCATGACATGAGGCTGCGGCTGCGTAGCTGGGCTCGTGCGGGTTTGGTGCGTGCCTCTATGCTTCTACCTGGTGCAGAGCTGTTGTGTGTGCGCGAGCTGTATGTGCTAGCTTGGTGCTGGTTAGTGCCGTGTTCGTGTGTGGCGTTGTGTGGTTAGATATGATTAGGATTAGGTGTAGAGTTAGCTAGTTGGGTGAGATTAGGTGTAAAATAGTTTAGGATTTAGGGTTTTAGGTGGGATTTACAAAAGATTTAGGATAGAAATTAAAATGGGGCTTTTGGAAGATTAAGTAGGGTAGACAAAAGGGGTAGATATAGTTGTAGGAATTAAAAGAGAGGCTCTAGATAGACATATGGGGTGTTTTATGATGGGATAAAAAGGATGGGTTTAAATAGAAGATAAAATAAGATTAGGTAAAATAGAGGGAGTGCGCATGATCAAAAGGATATGGGGTATGTATGTATATGCATACACATATACATATAGAAAAAGAAGGGGTTGATCAAGAATAGAGATGGATCAAGTAAAGGAGATCGATACCAAAGAAAAATACAAATAAAATAGAGCTATGGATTATGGGGAAATGTAAGTGGGGGAATTAAATACCAACAAGATTCAAATAGAGGCACACATATTATAGATGCAATAAACAAAGAATACGATGAGATTTTCAAGATGTTAGTGGTAGGAAGGAGATAAAGAGAGATGCCCTCAACTCAAGTTGAGCATTAAGGCAAATTTAATAAATGCCAAATACAATTATACCAAGAACAAAATAAAATGCCAACAAACAAATATGATGCATGCATGATGAAAACAAGAAATGCACAAAGTAGATCAAATTGCAGAATTGAAACCTTGGGATGTCACAACACGCCCCTCCTTGAAGGAATCGCATCCCGAGATTCTAAGAAGAGGAAAATAGAGAGGGGTACTCGGATCTCAAGATATATTTGCGCTCCCAGGTTGCTTCTTTATCAGAGTGATGTGACCATTGAACTTTGAAGAACTCTACGATTTTGTTTCTTCTCTTTCGTTCATCCCCATCAAGAATGTGAATAGGATGCTCATGGTAAGAGAGGTCTTCCAACTCAATAGAGGAATGATCCACGGCTCTACCGGGATCCTTGAAGCATTGCCTCAAATGAGAGACATGGAAGGTGGGGTGAACATTTTTAGATTCTCGGGCAACTCCAAGACATAAGCAAGAGGGCCTGATCTTGAGAGAACATTGAAGGGATTGATGTAACGGGGGGAAGCTTCCCTTTGATACCAAAGCAGTGTGTGCCTCTCATCGGGGTCACACAGAGATAAGCAAGATCACCCACTTTGTACACCATATCATGGTGTTTTCTATCATAGTAGGCTTTCTATCGATTTTGAGGAATTTTAAAGTTGTCACGAACAATCTGACACTTTTCTTCTGCCTCTTTGATGATATTCGGACACATTTTTGGATCTAGAGGATCTTTGTTTCTCAAGATCTTCCTTTCACTAGTTTCTGACCAGTAGAGAGGAGTATGGCACTTGCGACCATAGAGAACTTAAAATGGTGACATGTCCAGACTTGATTGATGAATTTTTTATAAGAGAATTCAGAAAAAGGAAGACATTCTTCCCATTTCATGCCAAATGAGATGACACAAGCTCTGAGCATATCTTCAAGAATTTTATTTACTCTTTCCACTTGGCCTTGAGACTGAGGGCAATACATAGTGCTAAACTTGATATTAGTTCCCATGTACTGCTAGAAGGATTCCTAGAATCTAGAAGTAAACAAGCTTCCACAATCAGATGTGATTTCTTTAGGAACACCATGGAGGCTTACAATCCTCGCAACATAGAGTTATACCAATTGACTAGCTGTAATAGTCTCCTTGACAGGCAAGAAGTGAGCCACTTTCGAGAAGCGATCGATCACCACAAAGATGGCATTGTTGCCCTTCTGAGATTTCAGAAAACCAATGATTAAATCCATCTCGATTTTACCCCACTTCCACTTAGGAATTTGGAGAGGTTGAAGAAGACCAGCGGCTCTCTGATTTTCTGCTTTCACTCTTCTACAAACATCACACTCTGCAACATACTTGGCAATTTCATGCTTCATGCGCGTCCACCAATAGTAAGGCTTCAGATCATGGTACATATTTGAGCTACCAGGGTGAATAGCAAGCAGAGTTTCATGATCTTCTTTGAGAATTAGATTCTTAGTGCTTGCACTTTTGGTACAACAATGCACCCTTCGAATCTGAGAGTGCCATTAGCATCAATGAAATAGGATTTGTACTTGGGAAAACCCAATTCCAGTTTTTGCTTTATTTTGAGGACCATAGCACCAGTCAACTGGGCCTCACGGATTTTCTCTTCAAGATTAGGATCCAAGAAAATATTTGCAAGATGCCCCTAAGGACCAATCTCAAGATTGTACAGCTGAATTTCTTTGAAGAGATGCTTATTGGTTTCCTTGACAATGAGTTTATTGCAATAAACTTTATGACTAAGGGCATCAACCATTACATTATCTTTCCCTGGGGTGTAGTCAATGGAGACATCGAAGTCTGAGATGGTTTCCATCCATATTCTTTGTCGCATGTTTAGATCAGGCTAAGTGAATATGTACTTGAGACTCTTGTGATCAGTGAAGATTTCACAACGGTTTCCAAGCAAGTAGTGTCTCCATGTTTTCAACGCATGAACAATCGCTGCAAGCTCGAGATCATGAGTAGGATAGTTTATCTCGTGTGGACGCAAATGTCGAGATGAATAAGCCACAACTTTTATTTCTTGCATAATAACAACACCAAGAACTTGAATTGAAGCGTCATAGAATGTCTGGAAAGGCTTGGATGTATCTGGAGGAGTTAGAATAGGAGCTGAGGTGAGCTTCTTCTTTAGAGTTTCAAAGCTTTCTTGACAAGCTAGAGACCAAAGAAATTTCGTATCCTTCTTAAGGAGCTCATAAAGAGGTTTTGCTATCATCGAGAAGTTGTCAACAAATCGGCGACAATAACTTGCCAAACCGAGGAAGCTTCGGACATCCTTGACATTTTTAGGAGGAACTCAATCCACAATTGACATGATTGTTTTTGGATTGGTTGCAATCCCATTTTCAGAAATGACATGGCCCAGATAAACCACTTTAGAAAGCCAAAATTCACACTTAGAGAACTTAGCATACAAGCGATGCTCTCGGAGCTTAGAAAGAATAAGTCGAAGATGTTCTCCATGTTCTTCCATCGACTTAGAGTAGACAATAATGTCAAAGATATATACCACCACGAACTTATCAAGGTATTCCATGAAAACTGAGTTCATGAGGCGACAGAATGTTGCAGGAGCATTGGTGAGGCCAAATGACATTACGGTGTACTCATACAAGCCGTATCTGGTGGTGAAAGCTGTTTTCGGAATATCCTCCTTGCAGATTTTTATTTCGTGGTATCCACTTCTCAAATAAATCTTAGAGAATACTTCTACTCCAGCGAGCTGATCAAATAGGTCTATAATGCGAGGTAGAGGATACTTATTCTTCATTGTTTTTGCGTTGATACCACAATAGTCAATAACTAGATGATCCATTTTATCTTTCTTTTTAACAAAGATGGTCGGGCTTCCCCACGAAGAAGTTCTATGTTGAATATGTCCTCTACTTTCAAGTTCATCAAATTGCTTCTTGAGCTCGGTCATTTCATTAAGACCCATATTATATGGACGTTTGGAAATTGGAGCTGTTCCGGGTTCCAATTCGATCACGAATTCAACAGCCCGGTCAGGTAGCATTCCTGGTAGCTCTTTCGGAAACACATCTAGAAATTCACACACCACAGGTACATTTTCCAGTGTTGGCAAAGGATCAACATTGAGAGCAAATACTTGTGTTGAAGGAATTGCATTCGGAGAATAGATTATGTGGCCTCTTGGATGTTAAAGAGATACCGACTTGTTCACACAGTCGATAGTTGCACCATTAGCTTTGAGCCAATCCATGCCCAGAATGACATCAATGTCGGATTTCCCAAGGATTATCAAAGAAACAAGGAAGGTATGGCCTGCACTAAGAATTTGTTTGCCAAGAATTATTTTGGAAGATGTGAATCGAGACCCAAGAGCGCTTATCATGAGGTTGCGAGACAAAAATTCCATGTTCACACCATTAGAATCAGCAAAACTCAAAGAGAGAAACGAATGCGATGCTCCAGTATCAAAGAGAACTTTTGCAAGAATAGAGTTAACAGGTAATGTACCAATGACAACATCAGGTGCCTAGTCTTCTTCTTATGCCACAAAATTTTCCACTGACCATCTTTGAACTAGGCCTATTATTACTGCTGAAGGCCTTCCCTAGAGGTGTGACTCTCACCATGGCTTTGGAAGCCTGGAGAGGGTGAGGGGGAGGAAGCTTTGAAGTGTTCTGACAGTCTGGTGACTTGTGTCCAGGTTCTCCACACTTGTAGCAAATGATAGACCGACGTGCATATGGTCCCTGAGGAGAACCGGAAGGAGCATGGGGCTGTTGTTGCACCTACTATTGCTGTTGTGGCTGAGCGCCCTGCCTGATATAACCTTGAGGAGGCCTTGGCTGAATCATCTAAGGACGAGGAGTAGCCCATGGTTGCTTCTGTTGATAGGAGGTCCTAGCAGGTTGGGGAGCTTCCTGCTGGTAGGCACGACGCCTTTGAGGTGGGCCAGAGTGAGTGGCTGAGCCTAACTCACGAGCATGTTCAGGGTTCTTTCATACTCACGTCTGCCAGTTTCAGCCTTGAATGCCATATTTACCAACTCTTCAAAGTTCTTGCAAGTGGTGAGGCTTAAGCTGAGCTTGATTGAAGGCTCAAGACCATTTATGAAGCAAGCTTGCTTCTTTTCATCAGTTGATATTTCATCACCAGCATAGCGAGCCAAGAGAGTGAATTTCTTGCTATAAGTCAAGACATTGTTAGAGCCCTGAGTCAAATTCATGAACTCTTATTTCATTTTGTCCAATTCACCTTGAGGAATGTGATGATCACGGAACAATTTCAGGAATTCCGCCCAAGAGAAAGGAACATTTGGATCCCTGACATTCTCCATAGTTTCCCACTAGGTTGCTGATTCACCAGTAAGCATATAGAAAGCAAAAGCCACTTTGTATGCTTCAACCACTTTAGCATTAACCGGAGTGAAGTTGATACAACGGATCTAGTCGTTTGCATCGAGAGGAAACTTAGGAGTGTCAAAGTTCTTTGGGTTGAGACTGAGAAACTCCCTGAGAGTCACCCTTTGAACAAAGTCCTGCTGACCAAGTGAGCCTCGGTCTGCTCCTGACCACGAACAAGCTGTCCCAATAGGTTTGACACTGTTAACATCGCTTCAGCCAACTGAGGGTTTGGCGGGGGAGGTCGAGGAGTATATTATCTCCTTGGAGGCATCCTGATGACAATCATCAAGAAACGAGTTAGCACATGTTCAGGATAATAAAATCCAACATAAATGCAAGAAGATATACAATTAGAACAAGAATGAGCCATAGGTATCATCAAGGTACAATTAAAGTACGCAAGAATTAACCACGAGCAACATGTAGAATTACATAATAGCATTCAATATATTTCACCCATTACAAGTTTCATATTGCTATAGAAACCAAATTACAATTACGAGTGTAGGAACGACCCAAGTTATGTATTTCAGCAGATTAGATTTGATAGCGCTTAACATATTTCACTCGTGATAAGTGTCATATAGCTATACAAAAATATTACAATCGTGAGAGTCCAAAATAACTCAAGTTATGCATGTATTGGAGAAGAATGGAAGACAAAGTAAAAACTTCTGATTCACGCATCGGTAGCAAAGAACAAGTCGGCAAGACCATGCCAACAAGTAGAAAGGTTTAAAACTTTTGATCAAAACAGATGGATTCGATGAAAACAATTTGAATAAAACCAGGATTTTTTAGGATTCAAAGGCTTCGAGAGGAACAACGGATTGAAGATAACTAGGTATTTGATTTGAAGCAACTTTACTCTGACACAAAAAACAAACTTATGATGGTACTACGGATAGCCGAAGACGTTCGACCCTAAAGAAGGTGATGAGAACAGATAAAACGTTGCACTTCCTGACCAGAAAAGTGTGGGAGGGTGGGAAAAGAAATAAAGAGCAAGAAGTCCTACTCTCCGATTTTTTTTCCTAGTATATAGCTACCAAAATATTTTTCTAGACTCAACAATGTCCGCTGCAAGGTATCCTAGCAGGTCGACCATGTTCTAATACCAACTTGTAGAGCCCAGCCATCTGACACGCCTAAACCCCTAGCCGGTATAACCCCACTACAAGGTTAAAGCTACTAGAGTGAGCATGCGCCAACCTGGTAATCGTGCCTCAGCATACAAAAATGAGTATGTACGCCGGTGACATACAAGCACATATGAGAGAATGCCATCTACAAAGAAAGGAGATATAGGCAACAAGATCCAAATATATATGTTTATCGATAGGTAGCACACGGAGGACAGAGGTCCCAACAGTACATCATATATCAAGCGGAAAATGTGATTTAACCTCCGAGTATGGACAAGACCCAAATGAGCATAATATGCCAAGAAATAAGGAAGTGAGCTCCATGCCCATACGCTCAGGACTTCTTGGTAGGATCCCGACTACTCCTGATGGTAGTCCTCATCAGCGTAATCGACATAGTAAGAACCCGATTCATCCACCTGATCACACGTACCTGTAGAGCGGGAATGAACCCAAAGTGAAAGAACATAGTACTAAGGCTAGTACACGGTGATACTAGAATTCAACGACCTCTCCTACAAGGGTATATGGTGTACTCAACGGCGACAAAGCTTGGAAATGACAAAGTTATAGAGAGACGCTACAACATCGGCTATTAGAGCGAGATAAGAGGGCGACAAACGATAACATTAAGATAGCTCCAAGAGTAACCCATCAGAGGCTTTCCCCCCTCGAAATTTAGTCGCGAAAGTAGGCCCGCAGAACACAGACATTGCAATTTTAGTTAAATAGTTGTTTAGTTGGTAAGACTAATTATTAGTCATATTATTAGGGCAAGGCATTAGTGACGTTGTCTATGATCATGACACTGTACTCCTGAGCATTCATAACCGTGGACACACGACTTCTCGAAAAGATTTACCCTGTAGGGGTGCACAACTGTATCCAAACGCATGTTCAACCCACACTAAAACGTAAATGGACATGTTGTCTAAGTCTCACAACATGAACTGCCCCATAACTACGCGCACATCCAGAGGCATCACCTACTGTGTGGAACTAACATAGAGGTACGACAATTCTCAAGAAAGCCATAGCGTTTGCGCCTACTAGTGGATCGGGACCTGCGGGGTAACTTGTACACATCGTGGGTGTCTCCATCGTGTACCAGAATTTATGTATGCAAGCCATGGAAATCCACCAAAATATCAAGTCCGACGGCATATCCAACACACCCATGTTCGAGGACATGTTATGCATATGCACCAAATGGAAAACCAATTTTGTTACCCTCTGGATATACGAATAGCGCCGGTAGTTGAAGGGAGGGATCTCATAGGCCCCACCTTTGGTTAGTGCAATCAACTCATAACTGGTATCATAGAACGAACGGTTCCTAGGTTGACTAGAGCAGTCTCCAAAGGTAGTCGCTGCCAGGGAATTATCATTAGGCAAAGCCATTTACCAAGAACATCAGATTAATATTTATATCAACAATATTATCCAGATATCAAGTTCCACTTGTAATAGAGAAATGCTAAGCAATCCTACGACTCACAAGGACAAAGCTAGCTAAAAAAACAAGGCAGTAGGATAACCAAGTCAATACAGTGGAGCAGGTAAAATAAAGGTATGGTACTAAAGCATCGACAATAAGGATATCAATAGATCAACTTAAGGAAGTAAAGACTATAAATGCAAAATAGGTAGAATGGGGTGAGGTGCTCGCCTGCCTGATCAAAGGAAGGAGTTAGTACAAACTCAAGAGGGTACTCGCACTGCTCAAACTCCTGTTGGTAGTTTTCAGGCTCGTCTTCTATCGATAAGAACCAAATGCCATACATAAAAAGGAAATAACACAATAAATACATGAACGATGCGATGCAATCATTAATGTAGAATTGCATTATATGATGCGATATATTTAAGGAGTAATTTTAAGTGACTAAGGTACAAAGGCATAATAATAAAGTAAATCGGCCACATGTTACTTAGGTATTCGGGTGCAAATTTTATTAGGATTTGATGATGCATGATGCAAAAGAGAAAGAAGATACCATAGTTGGATTCATGTCATCGAGCTGATCAATTTAGACATATCATTTGTTAAATTTGTAATTACAACTAAAACTTATTCAATTGAATTTTAGGGCCAAAAGGCAAAAATGTCAAAGTTTTAATGGTTGGGGGTGTTTCTGCAAAATTCCACTTAGGCCATTTTATTCATCTCGAAAAATAATCATTTACTTTTCATGTTGAAATTATTTGCAAATTCAAAATTGTTTAAAAGTTATTTGAGTTTGAATGTATTTGAATTAAGTGACTTAATAAAGAATTAGAAAAGGAAAGGAGAGGTGGGCTGTCGTAGGAAGTGGGCTGGCGGCGCGTATTAGCTCCCGCCCACGTGCGAGGAGGACCAAGATGGGCCAGCCCGAAAAGGGTCAGGGAGGAGGACCGTGGATTGAGCAAGAAAATATGCCAGGGGCCTCTTTGCAAAAACAACAGGAACATACCTAACTCTAAAATTTAGATCCGAAAAAATTGACAGCAAAACTCTCTGATTTCCTTTGAGATTGGCGACAAATCTGGATATAATTTGGATATGACATAAAAATGAAAGTTGTAGATCACGCCAAGGTCTACAGCTGTGAAGAAGGAAGATTTTATAAAGGAACAACATACGGGCCGAAAAAGGTTGATGAATAGGGCGGATTCAGTTTTGGACAGGAATAACAGAAATAAAACCTAGACATCAGATCAAGATTTAGGCAAAACAAGCAAGAATTTGGACTCGTGGTAAAAACTAAAGTTTTCGATCACTCCAAGGTATACAACTTTGATGAAGGAGGATTCTCCAAAGGAAGCTCGTACGCGACGATAGAGATGGACGAACAGAACAGATTCCTTTTGAGACTGACGAAATTTTCAGAAGCCAGTTTTTCGTGTTGATTTTTAGAAATTGATATCTCCGTCTAAGGTTCACTAAATCGAGTGTCGTTTGATGTGTTGGAAAGCTGGGGTGTAGGGGAACAAGTTTTATGTTCGGAGTTTTCACAAAATCTCAACGAGAGCAACTGGTAAAAAATGAGGAAGCGATGGACTGGGAAAGGTACGAGTTGCTGGCTGTTGTTGTCTGTGCCTTGTTCCAGACGCGTTGGCAAGGGCGTCGCGCCTCGTCGGCGAGCTGGGAGAGCGAGGGAAAACAATAGGTAAAGAGGGGAAAGAGGGGCTGTGGCCTTGGCTCACCGTGGGGGTGCCGGAGAAGGTGGCGAGGCGGTGGGACGGAGACGAGCGACGACCGCGTTGAGCAGCCGCACCCATGGTGAGCTGCGGCTTGGCGAGCTCGAGCTAGAGGTGGATGGTGACGAGGTTATAGGAGGGTATAAGAAGGGGAAGGAAACAACGGAGAGACGTCCATGGCGAGGCGCCGGCAGCAGCCTGGGATTTGCTTGTGAGAGCGGAAGGTGAGGATGAGGAGAGACACGGTGCTGCTTGTTTTAACAGGCGAAGAAAAAGCAGGGCACGCAACTGGCGTGACGCGAGGCTGCGGCTGTGTAGCTGGGCACGCGCGGGTGCAGTGCGTGCTGCTATGCTGCTAGATGGTGCAGCGCTGCTTTGTGTGCGCGAGTTGTGTGTGCTAGCTTGATGTTGCTGGTTAGTGCTGCGTGCGTGTGTGGCATTGTGTGGTTAGATATGATTAGGATTAGGTGTAGAGTTAGCTAGCTGGGTGAGATTAGCTGTAGAATAGATTAGTATTTAGGCTTTTAGGTGGGATTTATAAAATATTTAGGACAGAAATTAAAATGGGGCTTTTGGAAGATTAAGGAGGGTAGACAAAAGGGGAAGATATAGTTATAGGAATTAAAAGAGAGACTCTATAGACATATGGGGTGTTTTATGGTGGACCAAAAAGGATGGGTTTAAATAGAAGATAAAAGAAGATTAGGTAAAATAGAGGGAGTACTCATGATCAAAAGGAGATGGGGTATGTATGCATATGCATACACATATACATATAACAAAAGAAGGGGTTGATCAAGAATAGAGAGGGATCAAGTAAAGTAGATTGACACCAAAGAAAAATACAAACAAAATAGATCTATGTATTATGGGGAAATGTAAGTGGGATAGGAATTAAGTACCAACAAGATTCAAATAAAGTCTCACATATTAGAGATGCAATAAACGGAGAATACGATGAGATTTTCAAGAGGTTAGTGGTAGGAAGGAAATAAAGAGAGATGCCCTCAACTCAAGTTGGGCATTAAGCCAAATTTAATAAAGGCCAAATACAATTATATCAAATCACATGCCAACAAACAAATATGATGCATTCATGATGAAAACAAGAAATTCACAAACAAGATCAAATTGGGGAATTGAAACCTTGGGATGTCACATACGTGCAAGACGGAAGAGCTGGAGTATATGTCAAAAAGCAATAAACATGAAATATATGAATACCTTTGGGCACTTGATGCCCTCAAACATGTCATAGGTGATGATGAAGCCACGCTTCTGATCCTTCATCTTGACTATGTCCTTCAAGCGAAGCTTGATAGAGTCACTAGAGAAAATATCCTCGGAAATCCGGAGGCTATCGTTTCTGTCTTTGGTGTACTGGTATATGAGCTTTACGCGGTGCTGTAGAGGTTGGATTTGCCTGACGAACCAACACATGGCTACGTCCAAGCCGGTCGGACCCGTCTCTACGAACCAGTCAATCCTCCTTATGGCGCGAGAGGCTTCATCGTCAGAGGGAAGGAGGGCTTGTGATCTCCATGTCGGGGCTTCGGCGGCAACCCCGTCAACGAAGTCTGGGTATGACTCTTCTCGGCCAGCCAGAGGGATATATGGGCCGTAGAAATAGGTCTGCTACCAGTTCTTGCAAGACTCATGTCCTACGATGTCAGGGAATCGCCGGCCAGGCCGGATCATGAAGCTAATTGTTCCACAGTTTCTGAGCTCCTCTTTGCTCACTCCGGCTTCCCTCTTCACAGTGAAGAAATAAATATACAGATATAACCTAGGGCTAATCCCTAGGTATCCCTCGCATAACACCGCATAATTGCTAAGCGCAAGGATACTATTCGGAGACAGGTTCTGAGGTTGAACCCGGAAGTGTCTAAGGACTTGCACTACTAGGAAAATGCTATAGGTAATCAGCACATCCGTGGCTCACATTGTTGAAGTGCCCCACGGCTAACACAGGCGTGGCTCACCTGTGGGCAGTGCCCTACTAGTAACTAGAACAACTGTGGCGCACATGGTCATAGTGCACCACATATATGTGTGGGCCAGGGCCCTGCTGGCCGCATGCTGCATACCCGTAGCGCACATGGGGGAGGTGCGCTACGGTTGTTACGGTTAACCGTGGCGCACATGCAGGTCGTACGCTACACCTAAATGAAGGCCCCTCTGTTCTGTAAATGGGCAGAAACATCCGTGGCGCACTCTGGCATGTGCGCCACGGTTGTGATTTTTCCCTGTGGCGCACTAGGGCCATGTGCGCCACAGATGTGTCGACCAGTATTTTTTCGGCAGCTCCACTTTGTGCACCTGTTCGATGGCAAATCCGAGGCCCGAGGAATCCTAGAGCGTAGGAGCAACGAAGAAGTGGAAGAGTTGCTGAAAAACTAGAAAGATTGTCCTAAGCCTGGAAAGAAGCGAAAGAGGAAGCAAGACAAGCCGCTGATGAAGGTATGGAAAACAAGGTCTGTTTTCTGTGAGTTTCCATACTGGATGTTTCTCTGCACGCCTCATAGCCTCGACATCATGCATATCACCAAAAACGTGTGCGAGAGTCTGGTCGCCACCATAATCAACATGATAGATAGGACGAAAGATGGTCCGAAAGCAAGGCACGACCTGATATTCATGGGTATCCGGAAGGAGCTTCACGGAGGACGCACTACTCCTTATGATCAGGAAGATGACGATGATCATGAGTTGGAGACGACACAAGGTCGTCGGAAGGGTAAAAAGTTCAAGAAGAACGAATGTTACTACCCTCCTTCTTGCTTCACTCTAAGCCAGGATGAGATCAAACAGTTTTTCAAGTGCCTTCTAGGAGTCAAATTTCCTTACGGCTACGCGGGCAAGATAAGTAGATACCTAGATGAGGCAAAGCAGAGGTTCAGTGGCATGAAGTCTCACGACTGTGTCGTGCTAATGACGCAGGTACTTCTGGTTGCACTAAGAGGGATAATGGACGAGCACGTCCGTGAAACGTTATTTGGCCTCTGCAAGTTTTTCAACGTCATCTCTAGGAAGTCGATTGGCGTGAATCAGCTCGAGAGGCTACAGGAGGAGATCGTGGTGATACTATGCGAGCTTGAGGTCTACTTCCCGCCCGCATTCTTCGAAATTATGGTGCATCTGCTGGTCCATGTCGTGGAGGACATCGTCCAACTTGGGCCGATGTTCCTCCGCAGCATGATGGCATTCGAAAGGATGAACGGACACATCAAAGGATACGTTCGCAACAGGTCCCGTCCAGATGGAAGCATAGCCAAGGGCTTTCTAGCCGAAGAGTGCATCTCTTTCTGCACGAATTATCTAGACATCGAGAACCCTGTCGGCCTTCCCGTCAACAGTCACCTTGGCAAGCTCGACGTATCTGGTCACCAAAAGGGTCGTCGCATACTGCATGTAGACTTCGATTTTTGACATGCAGACTTTGATCGATCAAACCTCGTCGTGCTACAACATTTAGAACTGGTCGATCCTTGGGTACAGAAGCACAAAAGGTTAATCGAGAAGAAGTACAGTGACCGAGGCATACAGAGGACGCAGGGAGAAATAATCAAAGAGCACAACTCAGATTTCACGCGTTGGTTTAGGCAGACGCTCCTTAATAATCCCCCGCGATCGTATTCTTCTGACACGGAAAAGATCATATTCACCTTGTCGCAGGGACTGATGCAAAACCTGGTGACATATCAGGCTTATGATATCAACGGGTATATATTCTACACGGAGGAAAAGGACAACAAGTGTGATTATTAGAACTCAGGCGTAACGTCGGAATTCTACACCGATGACAACGTGAAGGAAAGATTCTACGGAAGAATCTAGGAGATCTGGGAGCTCGAATACTATGGAGAAAAGGTGCCGATGTTCCGTGTCAGATGGGCAAAGTGCGTCGAAAGAGAAGAGCGGTATTTCACAACCATGGTTATACCCGAAGCAGCCAAATCCAAGGCATTGAGTGCAACGTGGCCGCGAAAAATGAACCGTGGGTACTGGCTACCAAAGTGGACCAATGTTTTTTCATTACCGACCCGACAAAGCCTAGCCGTGTTGTCGTGAGGAGAGGAAAAAGAAACATCATCGGAATGCATGGAGTCGCCAACGAGCAAGACTTCGACCAGTACAGCGATCCAAAGATTGAAGATGACGACGACTACGATGTAGCAACATACATCACAAGAAGAAAAAGGACAACCCTACCCAAAAAAGGTAGCCCGTTCGAAAGAAGAAACATTAAAGTGCCAGGGCTAAATTATTCAACCGTGACAAAGAAGGGAAAAAAGATTGTAAAACGCGAGCTCAAAAAATATTGTAAAACTTATGGTCAAAAAAGATTGTAATATTCATGGACAAATTATTATGACATATTTGTATCATGGACAAATTATTATGACATATTTGAATCATATTTAATTTGTACCACTTTTATGACATATATTATCACTTTTGGGCATTTTTGGAATATTTAAAAGTATTTTAAAAACAAAACAAAACTTTTGTGGCATATATCACCACTTTTGGGCATTTTTTGGAACATTTAAAAGTATTTTAAAATAAAAATAAAAAAGGTGGGCACCAGGATTCGAACCTGGGTGCTCACAAGTTTAGAATAGAGCAGTGGGCAGAACTACTGGGATAGGGCAGTGTTAGTTGACAATAGGGGTGGCCGCGCCGTCTTATGTGACTAGTCGTACCCAGTTAGGCGTAGCACACCCTGGCCAAGTGCGCTACAGTTACCCGTAGCGCACTTGGCCAGGGCGCACTTGGCCAGGGTGCGCTACGCCTAACTGGGTACGACTAGTCAACCGTGCCACACCCGCGCGCCTCTCCTCCCCATATCAAACACCGCCTCTCATTCCCATGTCTGAGCCCCACCGCCACGCTCTCGATTCGCCGCCGCTCTAGGAGGAGGACGTGGAGGAGGAGGAGCCCGAGCCCTGCCAGCTGCCGCCGCTCGAGGAGGAGGTCATGGAGGAGGAGGGCCGTGCGCGTCCAAGGAGGAGGAGTCCGTGGAGGAACCCTCCGTCGTCCGCCTGCCGCTCTAGGAGGAGGACGTGGAGGAGGAGGAGCCCGAGCCCTGCTAGCCGTCGTCGCTTGAGGAGGAGGCCGTGGAGGAGGAGGCTCGTGCGCGTCCGAGGAGGAGGAGTCCGTGGAGGAGCCCGCCGTTGTCCGCCAGCCCTTATCGTCCTCATCTCAGAGGTGCGCGTCGCCCCTACCCTCTCTCCTCAAGCAATGGTTAGGGTTAGGCTGCCTCTGCAATGTTTTAGGGTTAGGCTGCCTCGAGCAATGGTTAGGGTTAGGCTGATGTACTTTGGTGCTTGCAGAATATTGCCTTGATAGCTAAAAACTGATGATTAGTACTGATGATTCACTACTGGCCAAATTGATTAGTACTGATGATTCACTAAAAACTGATTAGTAGTTTTTGGGTCAATGTATGAGTTATCTTGATAGCTAATCCTACTGGCCAAATAGAATTTAACTTAATTTGATTGAACAACTAGCTGAATTGAGGTGCTAATAAACATTTCAATTGGAAACTCTCCCACTGTTTTGCCCAAAAAAAAGCTAGATTGGTGCCTAGTGAATCCAGATGATAATTGTAAATGCCCATTGCTTGATGTGGCTGGGCATGCTAGCTGACGCATTCTTAACCAATGTGTTTTCTACCTAGATGTTTTTGTGGTGAGTTTTTATGAATCACTCAATGTATTGGTTTTTATTGCTTTATACATAAGATAAAACCACTAAAGCTAAGAAAATTACTACAATCTAGGTGGTTCTTAGTGGTGCCTTAAGACCACTAAAGCTAAGCAAATTACTAGTTCATATTCCTAGTATTTTCTATTTTGTTTCAGTTGCTGAAGATTTGGTAAGTCCAAGTAGGATCTAGGCTAGAGGAGGGGTGAGGGACACTCATGGACAGATGAAATAGGAGGATGGTGAGATGTGGGTGTGTTAAGTTGAGGAAGACCAATACTATGTTGCCAGAGTTATGAAGATGTTGTATATACTACTGCAAGCAATATATGTAGGGTGTATACTACTATGTATACTACTATGTATACTACTGTGTATAATTGAGATATGAAGATACTACTGTGTAGGGTGTATACTACTGTGTATAATTGATTTTTAGCAATCAGAGAGCTTGTGGGTTTAGGCTTGTAGGTTTAGGCTTGATTTTTTTAGCAAACAGAGAGAAATATGATCCTGGTTTGTGACCTCCTGGTTATGATCTGTGGCTAGGTTTTAGAGCAAGAGATATATGATCTGAAATGCTCCTGCTGAAATCCTAGTTATGGTGATGGTTTTAGTGTTGACTGGTATCCACACATATATAGCTCAAACAATGTGTATATACTGATGAAATGTTCTTGCTGAAATCCTAGTTATGTTGTATGGTTTTAGTACTGATCCTGGTGATGGTCTAGTAGTGATGAAAAGGCACTACTGCAAGCAATATGTTGAAGTGAATATATAAAATGAATATGTGCTGAACCAAATGTGTGAATATATAAAATGAATATGTACCGAACCAAATATCCTGGTGATGGTTTTAGTGATGAAATGCTCATGGTGATGGTCTAGTAATAATTACTTGATCAATTCCTTCATCAGAAGCATGCTATCATATAAACTTGTATTTGCTTGCTGTCATATTTTTTGTCATATAAACTTGTATTTGCTTGCTGTCATATAATGACACGTGCTATAATCTGCATGTATTTGCTTGCTGTCATCAATGACAGGTGATATAATCTGTGGTGATATAATTTTAGCACTTGAAATTGTGCTTATTCTTGTATGAAGCACTTTATTATGTCGTGTATGCAGGTTCTTGTATGAAACGAGTCCCGATTTTTGCCGGAATGTTGATTAACTTCCGTTTCGGCAGAAATAGGGCACTCCTAGTTTAAGAAAATTAGCAAAGGTCATGCCGGATTTCTCCGTGCATTTAACCAATTATTTGTTTTTTATTAGTGCAAAGATGTGTGACAACGACGAGGCTAGATGTTCTAACCGCATCAGCGCTAAATGAGAACTCAGACCTCCGAATAAACAATTGACATTCTGGGAGGTGGCCCAGCGGCTAGAATACGATGAAGAATACCATCCTTTGGAGAGCGAGGATGATGAGATGGAAGACGCGGAGGAAGAATCCGAAGGAACGGCAGGTGATGAAACCACTGATGGCGGCGAGGGCATAGGGAGTGGTAGCAATCCTCCTAAGAATAAGAAGAAGACGAAGGAACGGCGCCCGAACACGGTCGGCACCGTCAGGGAGGAAATTACCGAAGTGAGCCCAACAGGGGTTCCTTTGGATCCCGACCTTGTCGTCAGAGGGTACGGTGGGAAAGTGGCGGCGATCACCCGGACAACCATCTCGATCAACACCGAGAATCTCCGGCATAAAGATAATGGCCACTTGCGCACACTCCTCTTCGAGAAGCTGCACGCAAGATACAAGTTCCCTGGTGAGTATCGGATCACAAATTATCATGGGAACAAAGTAAACAAATCCGCCCTCACAAAGATGAGCACCACCCTGGCCAGCTGGAGAACCCGGATAAAGAAGAAGATCTATAAAGAATGCAAAAGTCTCGAGGAGATCCAGAAGATTGACCCGCAGATCACCAAAGATCAGTTCTGGGAGTTTAAGGAGAGGTGTGAATCCGAAAGAGCCCTGGCCAATAGTAATCAGGGAAAGGTGCTGTAGGCGATGAATATAGGTCACCACCATCTCGGATCTGGTGGATACAGAACCGCGGAGGCCAAATGGAATAAGGAGGACGAAGAGTATAGATCTAAGGGGATAGAAAACCCCTTTGCGAAATTCGAACCCTGGCAGGTTCGAAACATCATCAGGGCCCGTTACCATGTGGACCCAAAAACAAAACAACTCACTGCGGATCCTGCGGTGAAGGAATTCACGGAAATTGTGGTAAGTAATCTAATTACCGCGGATCAACTCGATTGCATTATAATCGATGAAGTCTAGTTTCTAAACGATTCACTGTTACTTCTTCTGCAGGAGGAGGAAATTGTTGCTAGTCATGGATCCCAGGGTTCCTCATCCTAGGGGTCGACAGCGGCCACCCTGTGGGATAACCCTTTTAACAGGGCGACGAACCGGGCCAAGAAAATAGAGCCGATTCTGAAGAAGTCGTTGCTGGCCGTCTGGCCGGCCTCGGGGGTAAGAATTGGGTGGATCATTTTGGTCCACCGCCGAGGACGCGTGTGGCGCCGTCGGGAAGGAGCGAGGAGGAAAACCACGAGGTTCAAGACCTTAAGGAACAAGTGGCATGGATCCCGCAGATCGTCCAAGACAACCTGGCAATCACCCTCACGTCCATCCTGCCTACCTTGGTGGAGTCAATAGCGAACCGGAGTGCGGGTGGTCGAGTAGGGCCGTGCCCGATTCCAAGCATGGTCAGCAGCCACTCGAACAACGAGGCACCGATGAATCAGGCAAACTATGTGTTCGTGACTCCGCCCGCTAGCACCGCGGTGCCGCAAGTGTTGGTGACTCCCCCTTCCATCACCACGGCGCCAGACATGTTGGTGTCCCCCTGCCATTGTCGCGGCGGCACCGGAGCTCCAAGCACCCGGTAGGGAGAATACACCGGCGGCCAGCACCGCGCCATCAAGCAGCGCCTCCATATCTTGCACGCCCGTCGCCGTATGCGGTGCATCGACATTAGCCGATCTCGACGCCATCACTGTAAACAAATTGCTTTACCGCCTTTCACGCTATCTATTACTCTTATGGCATCTCTGACGATGCCGTACATGTTTTCCGCAGACGGATGTTCCTTGCACTCTCTTATGCTATGTGAACAACGAGCTGAGGGATGTTGCCAAGGGTACCATCGTTCAACCCTTGCAGCGCACATTCCACTCAAGGCTGATGCCAGATAGCTTGCACAGGGTTAAAATTAGTCGGGTGCTAAGGGGCTACGACGACCTAGAACCTCCCATTCAACCCCCAGGAGGGGATGAAGAAGAGCCGGCTGTCCTTAGAAGTTGCTTCGGCTTATTCTTGCAATGGCCAAAGACCATGATCCATTTGGGGACAGCGGGGGCCATCACGCCACAGACAACAGCACCACCTATCGTGCCAGCGACAAGCGGTGGCAAGGCCCCCTTACCGCCCTCGCCGTCACCTCCACACGGTGGGTCGGATGATCATGTTGATGATAGGAACATGGCGCAGGATCCGGCCGCCGATGACGAAGACTGGAATGATCACTTCTTCAACACTCAGTTTAGCAACGAAGACCTAGATGGTGGCCCCACAGAGAAGCCCACTATCACCAAGCATCTGTTTGGTTCTCAGGAGACGCCTCCAGCTTGCACCTTTACAGAGCCAGCTGATACAACCAACTGTCCCTTTATTCTAAGCCCTGACACACTACATAGGGCGGCCAGTGCTCAGATTGCGGTGCCTACCCGCTCTCCAAAAGGAAAAAAGGGAAGGAAAAGAAAATCTAGCAGCTCGAGCCAGCCGGTGGCGTCAACTGCGAATCCGATCAGGTTTCGGGACGGGTGACCAACACCCGAGGGTATTATGTGGAGGATTCATGTGGCGGGTGAGCCCATGCTACCTAAGAATTTGTGAAGGCTCGCCAGTTCAGAACTGCAGAGTGTGCATGACGGCGTGTTGACGATAGAGAGACGCCTTCTGGCGGAGAAATATCCCTTGCACCTGGTATTCGTGGTTAAGGTGCCACCAGGCTTGGGCTTCGTCGACAATGCCCTTGCGGATCTGTTCTTCCTGCGGTTCGACGACATCTTCAATATGTTCCACCTATACCCGCTGCACTATACTATGGTCCGCCTGTTTTCTCTCAGCCTGGCCATGCAGATCATTAGAGAGAACACACCGGGCATCGTTATAGTGGACCCCTACTACATGCGTGACGACTGCATGGGTTCCCCCTCTGAACGAGTATCGTGGCCTCGTACCAATAGAGAATCTTCGTGGCGAACAAGACAAATGAATACATTCTCGTGCCTTACTTTCCCGAGTAAGTCGTTATTCACTCGCCACCATTGATTGGATTTATTAGATTATCATCATTCTTTTTCCAACACATTCCATTTGAATTGTTTGCGCAGAGATGAACACTGCACGCTCATCTCCTTATCGCTTAAGCATTCCCACGCCACGTATTTCGACTCGGGGAGTCTAGAAAAGAAGAAAAACTACGACAAGATCAAGGAAGTTCTGGATGATGCTCTCAATGGCTATGACTCGTGAGGCACCACCTTCATGCGTCTGAAGGTCAAGTTCGAGCACGTCTACAACCACGTAATGGAGTTCCCTGCGTGAAGCCGGAAGCGATATGAAGGAAGCCTACTACACACTCCATCCCATGAGGGCGTTCCTACTAGACCAGCAGAATTCTACGCTGCCAGATCATCTCAAACAGTGGCCCGAAGCAAAGGCCAAGATCACTGATTCAGATATTAGACAAGAGATGTATCGCATCCAGCAGCAGTTTGGGGCAATCATCTTTCGTGATGTCATGACTTCGGGGGGGATCTTCTACGGAGGAAATATCCCAAATAACTGTGACATAGATGATCGCCTAGAGATGCAGGGTGACTATAGGAAGTTCATGACGAGACAAGGCGTCCTCCTGTTCCCTAAGCCGATCCAGGAGGCTTGATGTTGGCCTAGTTGTAGTTCCAAACTATAGATGACCTTTGTGTGTGTGTGGACAAGTGTACATGCTACTACTTATCTTATTAGGTTTATGAATAATCGCTTACTTCTTTTTTCCTTACTTTATTAGAATTTTTTCAAGAATAATGCCGATGATTGAAATGTCGTGGCACACTATATATGTGAATGTGCTATGACGGGATTGTGAGCCTTGTGATATGCACAAGTCTAGGTCTTGTGCATCCTACTTGGCTCACCGTTCTGTCGTAGCATATTCCTGTGTCCAACGACCTATGTATATATATGAGGCATTCTTTTTGATTTACTTTGGTCTTTTTGAGAATAATGCCAATGATTGAAATGTCGTGAAACAATATATATGTGAATGTGCTACGATGGGATTATGAGCCTTGTGATATGCACAAGTCCATGTCTTGTGCATCCTACTTGGCTCACAGTTCCATTGTAGCCTATTCATGTGTCCAACGACCTATGTATATATATATGAGGCATTCTTTTCGAGTTATTTTGGTCTTTTTCGAGAATAATGCCGATGATTGAAATGTCGTGGCACACTATATAAGTGAATGTGCTACGACGGGATAGTTAGCCTTGTGATATGCACAAGTCCAGGTGTTGTGCATCCTACTTGGCTAACTGTTTCGTCGTAGCATATTCCTGTGTCCAACGACCTAGTTATATATGAGGCATGAGTTTTGAGTTACTTTGGTCTTTTTGAGAATGCCGATGATTTAAATTTCGTGGCACACTATATATGTGAATGTTCTGCGATAGGATTGTACACCTTGTGCTATGCAGAAGTCCAGGTGTTGTGCATCCTACTTTGCATACAGTTCCATCATAGCATATTCCTGTGTCCAACAACCTAGTTATATATAAGGCATGATTTGTGAGTTACTTTGGTCTTTTTTGAGAAGGCCGATGATTTAAATGTGGTGGCACACTATATATGTGAATGTGCTGCGATGGGATTGTCCGCCTTGTGCTATGCACAGGTCCAGGTGTTGTGCATCCTACTTGGCGGACAGTTCCATCGTAGCATATTCCTGTGTCGAACAACATAGTTATATATGAGGCATGGTTTTTGAGTTTGATCTTTTTGATTTAGGAGTACTTTCTATAAGTGTATCTTCATATGAGAATTTAATTATACCTATTTTTTTAATCACCAGTTAATTATTATTGTCAACTTGTAGATGACGTGGTACGTCGTGTACAATGGACGGGTTCCCGAAGTCTACGATGATTGGGAAGACTACCGGAGACAGGTGCACCGTTTCAGCAGCAATAGCTACAAAGGGTACAACACTATGGTGGAGGCGGAAGCTATATACATGCACTATCTAGCGGGAGTTAGGACGAGGAACCAGATGAAGACCTACACCTTCGTCGCGGTGATCATGCTTATCGTCTTTGGTTGTTTATCCCGCGTTTGTGTCTAGCTAGTTTAGATGTCTAGGCGAGCTTCCGAGCTCTAAATTGTTCGAGACACATGTATTCACATGTCACCAACTACTTTGTAACTTGATCGAAACAATGTAACTTATACTATGTATTCATGTATGAGACTTATCTATATGTATTTGTTTCAATCTTGTTTTGCAAATTGTGTATTTATATATATAATTGTATATCTTGTATCTGTGTGTGTATATCTGCCTGTAATATTGTATATAATCTGTATTGTATATCATCTGGCTCTGAAATAATTAAAAAATAAAAAAACAACCGTGGCGCACATGACCTAGCTTTTGTGGCGCACTACATCTAAAGCGCCCCTGTGCAGCTTAGTGGCACACTGCAACATGCGCCATAGAAGATCCAAAGCGTAGTGCACCTGCAAACATAGCCGTGGCGTACTAGCAGGTGCGCTACGACTTTCTCGACACAACCGTCGCGCACCAGGCAGTGCGCCACGGCTAGGAGAGAGCCGCAACGCGAGTCTAGTGGCGCACTGCTAGTGTGCCACGTATGGCCATTCCATGTGCGCCACAAACAGGAATTTTCCTAGTAGTGTTGGATGCAGAAGTCGGATAATGGAAGGGAGACTCCACGCACAAATTGGGCCTTAAGGTATACCTTTTATCCGGGTTGGGGAGAAGGGATGACCTCGCTGGCTGGCGCCGCCCGCCAGACCAGGCCCTCCGTCGCAGGAAGGTACCCTTCAAAGATCATCTCCCTAATGTCGCTCTCGAAGATGTCCGGGCCTCGCCACTCTCCCTTGTGGGAGTCTGCTTCCTCCTCTAACGGCTCCAACGCCGCTGGGATATGGTCGCTGCCAGTGGACTCAACCACCGTAGGGCGTGGCACCACCACTCCCTCCAGAGGAATGTGGATCGTGTTGGATGGCTTGAATGAGGCCTTGCTAGACGTCGCCATTGCTGGTGTGTTGTTGCTTCTTGCCATTGGAGAAAAGGGAGATGGGTTGGAGATTGGAAGGATTTAGGGTTCTCATTTATGCATGAGATGAGATCGAAGAGGGGCTTAGGCTGGAGGAACATGATGACGCAAGGGGAATGATGTGAAAAGATAAAATTCCACCATGGTTAAAATATATAGCCCTTGGTGTCAAGACTCGTGCAAGTTGATCTAACTGTTCATAAGTGGATAGCGCGTGCGTGAACGTGTGTGGAAATTTCTCCACGTTCCCACTATGGCCACCAATGTTTCAGATCCTTCACGTGGGAAAAACGGCTATAATTACATTCTTTGCATGTGTGAGTTACAAGGCGGCGCTGACCTATGGTCTACGACATCTCATTGACGCGTGCAGGCGAATAGTCCCATTTGAAGATTCCTGCATGGACAGATTCTGTCCGGCTACGAGAAGAGTACGATGGAAATATCAGTGATTCTCTGACTTATGTATCGAAGACGGGGAATATTGCAGGGTTTTTGGGAGGACTACAAGATGTTGCTTGACGATTTGCCAACATTCACCTAGATGGAGCATTTAATATAAAGAAGCAAGACGGCGCAAAACTTTGAGTTCTCTAGGGGCTACTGTTGGGGATATGCTAAATTGGTGTCACCATTGCATGTTTATAATCCAGATAACCCGGGTGGCCCACAGTTGGTAGCAAGGCCCATGGCCTGCTGGGCGGCCACTACTAGGAAAATGCCTGTTTGTGGCGCACATGGAACAACCATCTGTGGTGCACTAGCAGTGCGCCACTAGCCTCGCGCTGCGGCTATCTCATAGCTATGGCGCACTGCTTGGTGCGCCACGGTTGTGTCGAGATAGGCGTAGCGCACCTGCTAGTGCGCCACGGCTATGTTGGCAGGTGCGCTACGCTTTGGATCTTCTGTGGCGCACGTTGAAGTGCGCCACTAAGCTACGCATGTGCGCTTTAGATGTAGTGCGCCACAAAAGCTAGGTCATGTGCGCCACGGGTGTTTTTTATTTTATTTTAGAGCCAGATGATATACAATACAGATTATATACAATATTACAGGCAGATATACACACACAGATATAAGATATACAATTTTATATATAAATACACAATTTGAAAAACAAGATTGAAACAAATACATATAGATAAGTCTCGTACATGAATACATAGTATAAGTTACATTGTTTCGATCAAGTTACAAAGTATTTGGTGACATGCGAATACATGTGTCTCGAACAAGTTAGAGCTTTGAAGCTCGCCTAGACATCTAAACTAGCTAGACACAAACACGGGATAAACAACCAAAGACGATAAGCATGATCACCACGACGAAGGTATAGGTCTTCATCCGGTTCCTCGTCCTAACTCCCGCTAGATAGTGCGTGTATCTAGCTTCCGCCTCCTCCATAATGTTGTACCCTTTGTAGCTATTACCGCTGAAACGATGCACCTGTCTCCGGCAGTCTTCCCAATCATCGTAGACTCCGGGAACCCATCCCTTGTACACGACATACCACGTCATCTACAAGTTGACAATAATAATTAACCGGTGATTGAAAAAAAATCATGTATAATTAAAGTCGCATATGAAGATACACTTATAGAAAGTATTCCTAAATCAAAAAGACCAAACTCAAAAAGCATGCCTCATATATAACTAGGTTGTTCGACACAGGAATATGCTACGATGGAACCGTCCGCCAAGTAGGATGCACAACACCTGGACTTGTGCATAGCACAAGGCGGACAATCCCATCGCAGCACATTCACATATATAGTGTGACACGACATTTCAATCATCGGCATTCTCGAAGAAGACCAAAGTAACTCAAAAATCATGCCTCATATATATCTAGGTTGTTGGACACAGGAATATGCTACGACGGAACAGTTAGCCAAGTAGGATGCACAACACCTGGACTTGTGCATATCACAAGGCTAACTATACCGTCGCAGCACATTCACATATATAGTGTGCCACGACATTTCAATCATCGGCATTCTCAAAAAAGACCAATGTAACTCAAAACTCATGCCTCATATATAACTAGGTCGTTGGACACAGGAATATGCTACGACGGAACAGTTAGCCAAGTAGGATGCACAACACCTGGACTTGTGCATATCACAAGGCTAACTATACCGTCGTAGCACATTCACATATATAGTGTGCCACGACATTTCAATCATCGGCATTATTCTTGACAAAAGACTAATAAAGTAAGGATAAAATAAGTAAGCGATTATTCATAAACCTAATAAGATAAGTAGTAGCATGTACACTTGTCCACACACACACAAAGGTCATCTATAGTTTGGAACTACAACTAGGCCAACATCAAGCCTTCTGGCTCGGCTTAGGGAATGGGAGGACGCCTTGTCTCGTCATGAACTTACTATAGTCACCCTGCATCTCTAGGCGATCTTCTATGTCACGGTTATTCGGGATATTTCCTCCTTAGAAGATCCCTCCCCCCCCCCCGAAGTCATGACATCATGAAAGATGATTGCCCCAAACTGCTTCTGGATGCGATACATCTCTTGTCTAATATCTGAATCAGTGATCTTGGCCTTTGCTTCGGCCCACTGTTTGAGATGATCTGGCAGCATAGAATTCTGCTGGTCTAGTAGCAACGCCCTCATGTGATGGAGTGCGTAGTAGGCTTCCTTCTTACTGCTTTCCGTCTGCTTCACGCAGGGAACTCCGTTATGTGGTTGAAGACATGCCTGCCGAACTTGACCTTCGTACGCACGAAGGTGGTGCCTTCCGTCGAGGCATAGCCAGTGAGAGCATCATCCAGAACTTCCTTGATCTTGTCGTAGTTTTTCTTCTTTTCTAGACTCCCCGAGTCTAAATACGTGGCGTGGGAATGCTTCGGTGATAAGGAGATGAGCGTGCAGTGTTCATCTCTGCGCAAAAAATTCAAATGGAATGTGTTGGAAAAAGAATGATGATAATCTAATAAAGCCAATCAATGCTGGCGAGTGAATATGGACTTACTCGGGAAAGTAAGGCACGAGAATGTATTCCTTTGTCTTGTTTGCCGTGAAGATTCTTCTTAGGTACGAGGCCACAATATGTCGTTCAGCGGGGGAACCCAAGCAGCCTTCACGCATGTAGTAGGGGTCCACTATAGCGATGCCCGGTGTGTTCTCTCTAATGATCTGCATTGGCCAGGCTGAGAGAAAACAGGCGGACCATGGTATAGTGCAGCGGGTATAGGTGGAACATATTGAAGATGTCGTCGAACCGCAGGAAGAACAGATCCGCAGGGGCAATGTTGACGAAGCCCAAGCCTGGTGGCACCTTAACCACGAATATCGGGTGCGAGGGATCTTTCTCCGTCTCTATCGTCAAGACGCCGTCCTGCACACTCGTAGTTCAATCGGCGAGCCTCTGCAAATTCTTAGGTAGCATGGGCTCACCCGCCACATGAATCCTCCACATAATACCCTCGGGTCTTGGTGGCCCATCCCGAAACCTGATCGGAGTTGTAGTTGACGCTACCGGCTGGCTCGAGCTACTAGATTTTCTTTTCCTGCCCTTTTTTCCTTTTGGAGAGCGGGGCAGGCACCGCAATCTGAGCACGGGCCGCCCTATGTAGTGTGTCAGGGCTTAGAATAAAGGGCCGGTTGGTTGTATCAGCTGGCTCTGTAAAGGCACAAGCTGGAGGCGTCTCTTGAGAACCAAACATACGCTTGGTGATAGTGGGTTTCTCTGTGGGGCTACCAGCTTGGTCTTCGTTGCTAAACTGAGTGTTGAAGAAGTGATCATTCCAGTCTTCGTCATCCTCGGCCGGATCCTGCGCCATGTGCATATCATCAACATGATCATCCGACCCACCGCATGGAGGTGATGGTGAAGGCGGTAAGGGGGCCTTGCCACCGCTTGTCGCGAGCACGACAGGCGGTGTTGTTGTTTGTGGCGTGATGTCCCCCGCCGTCCCCAAACGGATCATGCTCTTTGGCCATTGCAAGAATAAGCCGAAGCCACTTCTGAGGACAGCCGACTATTCTTCATCCGCTCCTGGGGGTTGAATGGGAGGTTCCAGGTCATCGCTTTTAGATGTATATATCTGTATATTGTATTTCCTCCATATGTTAGGGGGCTTCCTGCATATTTGCCCCGTACCTGTACTATATATTGTGTCCTTTGGCCCCCAGAGGAATACATGTTGCATATTCCTGACATGGTATCAGAGCTAGGTTAGACTGCCAGAAACATCGTCCACCACCACCGCCGTCCTTGTCGCTGCGTTTTCCGACGTCGCCGCCGCCGGTTGCCGCTGTCTCCGGCCATCTCTCCGGCCACTTCCTTCCTGTCATCTGAACGGCCGCCGTTCCGCTCCGTCTGCTGTGGGCGATCAGATCGGATCTGGGCGATAAGATCGGTTCCGTCTCCAGCTTGATTGCCCGCGTACAGGACCAAACCAAGTACGGGAAGGAGCGAACCAAGTACGGGATCGAGCCCTTGTCTCCCACGCTCGCCTGCCCGTCGCTGTTTTCTCCTCCACGTCAGGAGACCAACGCCTGCCGCCCGTCTGACGCTCTCCATCTGAAGCCCGACGCCCTGCTGACCCGACCAGGCCTGACGCTGACCAACACCCGAGGCCCGACGCGTCGCATGGGACTTCTCCACGCCGCCAACTCCCGCCTGACGGGACTCCTCCACCTCACGCGCGTCCTGCAGCGCGTCCGCTGGGTCAACACGCCCGACGCCAGGAAGGCCACGCGCGGCCTCGCCTCCCTGACACCGCCCACGTGCGGCCCCACACGCAGCGCACGCTCCCGTATGCTGCCTGCCCCACGCGCAGCGCACGCCAGGCACGCCTGCCCCATCCTGCCTCGACGCCCGCACCCTGCCGCCCGCGTCCTGTCCTTGACGCGCGCTCGCGTCCTTCCTCCCTGACGCGCGCCCGGCATTTGTCCGGCCTGCTGCTTCCCGATTGGATCTGGGCGTTCAGATCTGAGAGTTAAAAAAAACGAAAAAAAAAGAGAGAGATATGTCTTCTTCCTCGGGTTATGTTGCGATTCCTCGCTGCCCGATGATCTTCGATGGCGCGAATTATCCTGATTTCGCTGCTGCCTTTGCGCGCTTCATGCGCGTCTCCGTCTTTTGGGTGTGCTCTCGGCGAGGTCTCCTGTCCGCCGTGCCCCGCTCTCCCTCCTCTTCTTCCGCCGACGCCGATTGTTCTCGGCTGATGCTTCTCGAGGCCAAGGATGCTTCAGAGTCTTGATAATCTGGCTGTTGCTTATGACCAAGTTCAAGCGGTACTCTTCCGATCTCGAGGCCTATCGATGTGATCGATCGCTACACTCGGGTTGATGAGGATGCTCGTGCCGCTGTTCTCACCTCCATGTTACGCAAAGATGTCTGCTGAGTTCATGAGTCTCCCTCATGTTGCCCGGTGGGCCCATCTTCGTCGCTATCCGCCGTCTGGGATGCTCTTTACTGTTCGTGGTTCGCCAGAGCATGCTCTCCAGCGGGGTGATTCTACTATTGATGAGTTCTATACTCAGTCTGCTATCTGGCGTCGCCTTGATTCTCTCATCGCTGTTTGTGGCACATGCTCGTGCCAGATTGTCTTCGGACTTGGAGTTTCACGCATCTATGAGTTTACGTCTCGGCCGCCAGGAGTTTGAGCCCGCGTGCTCAGCTGAATGCTCGTGGTCGTGTTCCGCTCTCGAGGTGTTGTCGAGCTTGGTGAGGAGACCTGTCTCCGTGGTGCTGGTCTTCTTGCGGTTCCATCTGCGCTTGCTACTCGTGGTGCTCCTTTGCCGTATGCTCCCTCGACTCAGCCACGGTCCCCTGTGTCGCCGCCGCCGATACTACCCACTCCTCTAGGTCGGTCGGGTCGTTGGCAGCCTGACCAGCAGCTCGTGGGTCGAGTCAGCATCAGCAGACTCGTGGTCAGGGTCGCCGTAGTTCTCTTCGTCACTGCTCTTACTGCAACAGGGATGGTCACACTTGGGCCACCTGTTATACACGGGACCCCATTTTACATTAGCAGCACCAGGCTCGTGGGCAGTCGGCTTCTTCCGGATCTTCAGCAGTTGCTCTCTCTGATCAGGACATTATCGAGTCTCGCAGTCCGCTTGTTGCTCTGAGCTCTTCTTCGACGGACACTGCTGGTTCTGTGGATCGACTCTTGAGCTTTGTCGACACCACCTTCTACGGTCAGTGCACGTGTCGTGGTATCTGGATTCTGGAGCTTCTTTTCATATGACCTCTGAGTCTTCTTTTCTGTCCGCTCTTCGTTCTCTCCCTTCTCCTGTCCATGTTTTTACGGCTGATGGTACCTCTCTCCCTGTTTCTAGTCGGGGCACCCTTTCTACTTCTTTTTTTGTTCCTGATATTTCTCATGTCCCTCTTCTTAAGATGAATCTGTTCTCTGCTAGCCAGCTTACTGACTCTGGTTGTCGCGTCATTCTTGATGCTGATTCTTGTGTTGTTCAGGACCGTCGCACCCAGGCCCTGGTTGGAGTTGGCCCTCGCAGCCGTGACTCTTCAGGTCTTTGGGAGTTAGACTGGCTTCGTGTTCCTTCTGCTGCCACTTCATCTTCCAGTTCTTCTCCGGTTGTCGCCTCTACTACCAGCTCTTTTCAGCAGTGGCATCATCGTCTTGGTCACATCTGTGACTCTCGCCTCTCGTCATTAGTTCACCGTGGTCTTCTGGGGTCTGTCTCAGGAGATGGGTCTTTGCATTGTCAGGGCTGTAGGTTGGGTAAATAGATTCAGCTTCCCTATCCTACTAGCGCGTATGTATCTCAACGACCTTTTGATTTAGTTCATTCCGATGTTTGGGGTCCGGCTCCCTTCGCTTCGAAAGGGGGCCATCGCTACTATATTTTATTCATCGATGATTTTTCTCAGTACACTTGGTTGTATTTTATGCGCTCTTGTAGTGAGGTGCTCTCCATATATCAGCGTTTTGCGGCCATGGTTCGTACTCAATATTCTACCCCCATCCGTGTGTTTCGTGCTGATTCTGCTGGTGAGTATATATCCCAGATGTTGCGAGGTGTTCTTGCTGAGCAGGGCACTCTTGATTAGTTCTCCTGTCCTGGCGCACACGCCCAGAATGGCGTTGCTGAGCGTAAGCATCGCCATCTTCTTGAGACCACTCGCGCTATGATGATTGCTTCTTCTCTTCCGCCGCATTGGCCGAGGTCACGTCGTCGGCTTACCTCATCAATATTCAGCCTTCTGCTGCCTTGCAGGGTGGTATCCCTCTTGAGCGCCTCTCTGGACAGTCTCCAGACTACTCCATGCTTCGCTTGTTTGGTTGTGTTTGCTATGTTCTCCTTGCTCCCCGCGAACGCACCAAACTGACCGCTCAGTCTGTTGTGTGTGTTTTCCTCGGATACAGTGATGAGCATAAGGGCTATCGCTGTTGGGACCCTATTGGTCGTCGGATGCGTATCTCTCGTGATGTTACTTTTGATGAGACGCGTCCTTTCTATCCTCGTCCCACCGCTGGTACTTACCCGGTGGAAGATATCTCTTTTCTTCTCTTCCCTGACACACCTCCTTCTACCCCTATTGTGTCTTCTTCAGGATCTCCTCCCCCTAATGTCTCTTCTTTGACATCGTCCTCTTCTGCTCCATCTAGTTCTCCTAGTTCTCCTCGTTCTTCGGAGTCTTCCTCTCCTATTCCCTCTTCTTCATCATCGTCTCCTGCATCGTCTTCCTCTGATGATCTTCCCTCTACTCGTCCTATTCGTCAGCATCGTACCCCAACCGTTACTCTCCTAGTCAGTATGGTATTTCTGTTGCCTCCGATCCGACCTCTTATCGGGATGCTGAGCATCATCCTGAATGGAAGCTGGCCATGGCCGAGGAGATTGCTGCGCTTGAGCGCACTGGCACCTGGGATCTTGTTTCTCCTCCTCCCGGTGTTCGTCCTATCACGTGTAAGTGGGTCTATAAGATTAAGACTCGCTCTGATGGATCTCTTGAGCGCTATAAAGCGCGTCTTGTGGCTCGTGGTTTTCAGCAGGAGCATGGTCATGACTATGATGAGACCTTTGCTCCTATCGCTCATATGACCACCGTGCGTACTCTTCTTGTTGTTGCTTCTGTTTGTCACTGGTCTGTGTCCCACCTTGATGTTCAGAATGCCTTTCTCAATGGTGAGTTGAGTGAGGAGGTTTATATGCAGCCTCCTCCTGGGTACTCTGTTCCTGAGGGGATGGTTTGTCGTCTTTGACGTTCTCTTTATGGCCTCAAACAGGCTCCTCGTGCCTGGTTTGAGTGCTTTGCTTCTGTAGTGACAGCTGCTGGTTTCTCCCCTAGTGCTCATGATCCAGCGTTGTTTGTTCACACTTCTCCTCGTGGATGCACTCTTCTTCTTCTCTATGTTGATGCTATGATCATTACTAGTGATGATCCTGAGTATATAGCCTTTGTTAAGGCTCGTCTTCGTGATCAGTTTCTTATGACTGATCTTGGTCCTCTTCAATACTTTCTTTGGGATTGAGGTTTCCTCCACTTCTGATGGCTTTTATATCTCTCAGGAAAAGTATATTCAGGATCTTCTTGCTCGTGGTGCTCTTGGGGATGAGCGCACTGTTGAGACCCCTATGGAGCTTAATGTTAATCTTCAACTTACTGATGGTGATCCTCTTTCTGATCCGACGCGTTATCGTCATCTTGTTGGGAGCCTTGTTTATCTTGCTGTCACTCGTCCTGACATCTCTTATCCTATTCATATTTTGAGTTAGTTTGTTTCTGCTCCTACCACTGTTCATTATAGTCATCTTCTTCATTATCTTCGTGGTACGATCACTCGTCGCCTTTTCTTTCCTCGTTCCAGCTCCCTCCAGCTCCAGTGCTATTCGGACGCCACGTGGGCGAGTGATCCTTCGGATCGTCGTTCACTTTCTGCTTACTGTGTGTTTCTTTGTGGTTCGCTCATTGCTTGGAAGACGAAGAAACAGACAGCGGTTTCCCGTTCGAGTGTTGAGGCTGAGTTGCATGCTATGGCCTTGTTGACTGCTGAGGTGACCTGGTTACGGTGGTTACTATGATTTTGGGGTCTCTATTACCACACCTAGTGCGGTTTTATCCGATGACAGTGCTATTAGTGTTGCACGTGATCCGGTCAAGCATGAGCTTACCAAGCATATTGGTGTTGATGCTTTCTATACACGTGCTCAGGTGCAGGCTCAGGTTGTTGCGCTTCAGTATGTGCCTTCAGATTTGCAGTTGGCGGATTTCTTCACGAAGGCCCAGACCAGAGTGCACATGATTTCTTACTCTCCAAACTCAGTGTTGTGGATCCACCATGAGTTTGTGGGGGGTGTTAGATGTATATATCTGTATATTGTATTTTACCCATATGTTAGGGGGCTTCCTGCATATTTGCCCTGTACTTGTACTATATATTGTGGCCTTTGGCCCCCAGAGGAATACATGTTGCATATTCCTGACAGTCGCAGCCCCTTAGCACCCGACTAATTTTAACCCTGTGCACGCTATCTGCAATCGACCTTGAGTGGAACATGCACTACAAGGGTTGAACGATGGCACCCTTGGCAACATCCCTCAGCTCGTTGTTCACGTAGCATAAGAGAGTGCAAGGAACATCCGTCTACGGAAAACATGTACGACATCGTCAGAGATGCCATAAGAGTAATAGATGGCGTGAAAGGCGGTAAAGCAATTTGTTTACCATGATGGCGTCAAGATCGGCTAATGTCGAGGCACCGCATATGGCGATGGGCGTGCAAAAGACGGAGGGGCTGCTAGATAGCGCGGTGCTGGCCGCCGTTGTATTCTCCCTACCGGGTGCTTGGAGCTCCGGTGCCGCCGCGATGATGGCAGGGGGGCCACCAACATGTCCGGCATCGCGATGATGGCAAGGGGAGTCACCAACACTTGCGGCGCCGCGGTGCTAGCGGGCGGAGTCACGAAAACGTAGTTCGCCTGATTCGTTGAAGCCGCATTGTTCGAGTGGATGCTGACCATGCTTCGAATCGGGCACGGCCCTACTCGACCACCCGCACTCCAGTTCGCTATTGACTCCACCAAGGTAGGCAGGATGGATGTGAGGGTGATTGCCAGGTTGTCTTGGACGATCTGCGGTATCCGTGCCACTTGTTCCTTAAGGTCTTGAACCTCGTGGTTTTCCTCCTAGCTCTTTCCCAACGGCACCACACGCGTCCTCGGCGGTGGACCAAAATGATCCACCCAATTCTTACCCCCGAGGCCGGCCAGACGGCAACCGACTTCTTAGAATGGCTCTATTTTCTTGGCCCGGTTCGTCGCCCTGTTAAAAGGGTTATCCCACAGGGTGGCCGCTGTCGACCCCTAGGATGAGGAACCCTGGGATCCATGACTAGCAACAATTTCCTCCTCCTGCAGAAGAAGTAACAGTGAATCGTTTAGAAACTAGACTTCATCGATTATAATGCAATCGAGTTGATCCGCGGTAATTAGATTACTTACCACAATTTCCGTGAATTCCTTCACCGCAGGATCCGCAGTGAGTTGTTTTGTTTTTGGGTCCACATGGTAACGGGCCCTGATGATGTTTCGAACCTTCCGAGTTCGAATTTACATAAAGGGTTTTCTATCCCTTAGATCTATACTCTTCGTCCTCCTTATTCCATTTGGCCTCATGGTTCTCAGATCCACCAGATCCGAGATGGTGGTGACCTATATTCATCGCCTACTGACCTTTCCTCGATTACTATTGGCCGTGGCTCTTCGGATTCACACCTCTCCTTAAACTCCCAGAACTGATCTTTGGTGATCTGCGGGTCAATCTTCTGGATCTCCTCGAGACTTTTTCCTTCTTTATAGATCTTCTTCTTTATCCGGGTTCTCCAGGTGGCCAGGGCGGTGCTCATCTTTGTGAGGGCGGATTTGTTTACTTCGTTCCCATGATAATTTGCGTTCCGATACTCAGCGGGGAACTTGTATCTTGCATGCATCTTCTCGAAGAGGAGTGTGCGCAAGTGGCCATTATCTTTATGCCGGAGATTCTCTTTGTTGATCGAGATGGTTTTCCGGGTGATCACCGTCACTTGCCCACCGTACCCTCTGACGACAAGGTCGGGCTCCAAAGGAACCCCTGTTGGGCTCACTTCGGTAATTTCCTTCCTGACGGTGCCGACTGTGTTCGGGCGCCGTTCCTTTGGATTCTTCTTCTTAGGAGGATTGCTACCACTCCCTGTGCCCTCGCCGCCATCAGTGATTTCATCACCTGCCGTTCCTTTAGCTTCTTCCTCCGCGTCTTCCATCTCATCATCCTCGCTCTCCGAAGGATGGTATTCTTCATCGTCTTCTAGCCGCTGGGCCGCGACAAGGTGAATATGATCTTTTCTGTGTCAGAAGAATGCGATCGCAGGGGATTATCAAGGAGCGTCTGCCTAAACCAACGCGTGAAATCTGAGTTGTGCTCTTTGATTATTTCTCCCTGCGTCCTCTGTATGCCCCGGTCACTGTACTTCTTCTCGATTAACCATTTGTGCTGCTGTACCCAAGGATCGACCAGTTCTAAATGCTGTAGCACGACGAAGTTTGCTCGATCAAAGTCTGCGCGTCGAAAATCGAAGTCTGCATGCAGTATGCGACGATCCTCTCGGGGACCAGATACTCGAGCTTGCCAAGGTGCCTGTTGACGGGAAGACCGACAGGATTCTCGATGTCTAGATAATTCATGCAGAAAGAGATGCACTCTTCGGCCAGAAATCCCTTGGCTATGCTTCCATCTGGACGGGACCTGTTGCGAACGTATCCTTTGATGTGTCCGTTCATCCTTTCGAACGCCATCATGCTACGGAGGAACATCAGCCCGAGTTGGACGATGTCCTCCATGACATGGACCAGCAGATGCACCATAATGTCGAAGAATGCGGGCGAGAAGTAGACATCAAGCTCGCATAGTATCACCACGATCTCCTCCTGTAGCCTCCCGAGATGTTTCATGCCAATCGACTTCCTAGAGATGACGTCAAAAAACTTGCAGAGGCCAAATAACGTTTCACGAACGTGCTCGTCCATTATCCCTCTTAGTGCAACCGGAAGTACCTGCGTCATTAGCACGGCACAGTCATGAGACTTCATGCCACTGAACCTCTACTTCGCCTCATCTAGGTATCTGCTTATCTTGCCCGCGTAGCCGTAAGGAAATTTGACTCCTAGAAGGCACTTGAAAAACTGTTTGATCTCATCCTGGCTTAGAGTGAAGCAAGAAGGAGGGCAGTAATATTCGTTCTTCTTGAACTTTTGACCCTTCCGATGACCTTGTGTCGTCTCCGACTCATGATCATCGTCATCTTCCTGATCATCAGGGGTAGTGCGTCCTCCGTGAAGATCCTTCCGGATACCCATGAATATCAGGTCGTGCCTTGCTTTCGGACCATCTTTCGTCCTATCTGGCATGTTTATTATGGTGGCGACCAGACTCTCGCACACGTTTTTCGTGATATGCATGATGTCGAGGCTATGAGGCGTGCAGAGAAACTTCCAATATGGCAACTCCCAGAAATAGACCTTGTTTTCCATACCTTCATCAGCGGCTTGTCTTGCTTCCTCTTTCGCTTCTTTCCAGGCTTAGGACAATCTTTCCAGTTTTTCAGCAACTCTTCCACTTCTTCGCTGCTCCTACGTTCTGGGATTCCTCGGGTCTCGGATTTGCCATCGAACAGGTGCACAAAGTGGAGCTGCCAAAAAAATACTGGTCGACACATCTGTGGCACACATGGCCCTAGTGCGCCATAGGGAAAAATCACAACCGTGGCGCACATGCCAGAGTGCGCCACGGATGTTTCTGCCCATTTACAGAACAGAGGGACCTTCACTTAGGTGTAGCGTACGACCTGCATGTGCGCCATGGTTAACCATAACAACCGTAGCGCACCTCCCCCATGTGCACTAAGGGTATGCGGCATGCGGCCAGCAGGGCCCTGGCCCACACATATCTGTGGTGCACTATGACCATGTGCGCCACGGTTGTTCTAGTTACTAGTAGGGCCCACAGGTGAGCCACGCCTGTGTTAGCCGTGGGGCACTTCAACCATGTGAGCCACGGATGTGCTGATTACCTATAGCCATTTTCCTAGTAGTGGGCCCAGTTAGATTGGTCCAGAAGGGAGGCCTATGCCGAATAAAGGAAGGCTACCAGGGAGTCACCAACGTACTTGGAGCCTTGGAGTGCAAGACACGTAATACTAGTTATATTCTGTGTAGAACTCTGTAACCTATTCGGTTAGGACTTTCCCTATAACCCTATATGTAGGGGTTCGTAGCATGGAAAACAAAAATTTTCTATCGCATACAAACAAACAAGCCAAGATCTATCTACTAGATTGTAGCAACGAGTCGATAGTGGAACTCACCCTCGAAGATTCCAAAGCGGTTAACGAGAGCAGATTCTCGTGGGTGATGTAGTCGTACTCTTTCCGATCTCAAGATCGCGGAGACGATCCTTCCGCGCCAAGGCGTTCCCAGCGCCTTCCCGCTCGGTCACACGCTCGTACTGACGAAGACCTTCCTCTCCCTTGTTCCAAAATGGAGGTTGTAGCACTCTCTCGCGATTCCAAAGACAACGGGCGTGGTACCGAAGTAGAGGGAGATCCCGAGGCTTCGCTTAAGCCGGTGCAGTATGGTGGAGCTTATGAGAGAGGCTATTAGTGGTCTAGTAATTAGACACACCAATTAGAAGGCTCTAAACCAATTAGAAGGCTCTAAACCGAAATAGCTCTAAACCGGGGTTTAGGTCTAGGGTTTAGATTAGAGGATAGGAACTTGTGTGTGTAAGGAGGGGAGCCCTGCCCCTCCTTATATAGGTGGGAGGGGGCTGGCGCGCCAGGGGGAGGGAGTGGAGTCCCTCCCCAACTCGGCATTGGAGTTGGCCGCCGGTTGGAGGAGGTCTCCCTCCCCAACTCGGTTTCCCTCTTCTCCTCTTTCCACTTTCCAAAACTTGCCGTTTGACTTTCAAACTAGCCGTTTGACTTTTCAATTTAGGATTTAAATAAACCCTTTATTTTGGACAGCGAGAACACTTAGTACATGATGCAATCATTCCAACTTACAATGACACATTCATGTACCCTTCCCCCTCCGGAGTGCCGGACATTCCGGGACCTTCTAGAATGTTCCCGATGAAAACACCGGAACCATTCCCCAACTCCGAAATGGGACTTTCCTTATATGAATCTTATTCTCCGACCATTCCGGATCTCCTCGTGATATCCGGATCCCATCCGAGACTCGAACAACATTCGGTCTCTTTCTCATAATACCATAACTACTCAAACAACGTCGAATCCTTATGTGTCTCCCTACGGTTCGTGAATTATGCGGACATGATCGAGACACTTCTCCGAACAATAACCAATAGAGGAATCTGGAAATTCATATGGCTCCCACATATTTCTACGATTACTTTTGCGATCGAATGAACCACTTACATACGATACCAATTTCCCTTTGTCTCACGATATGTTACTTATCCGAGGTTATGATCGTCGGTATCTGCATACCTAGTTCAACCTCGTATCGATAAGTACTCTTTTCTCGTTCCCGTGATATGTGATCCCTTGTGACCAAGTCACATGCTTGCAAGCTAATTGGATGACATTTCACCGAGAGGGCCCAGAGAATATCTATCCGTCATGTGGATGGACAAATCCCACTCTTGATCCATGTGTTTCAACCAATACTTTCCGAACACTCAATGCCACCTTTATAGCCACCCTGTTACGGTGTGGTGTTTGATGACATCAAAGCATCCATCCAAAGGCAATATGCATGATCTCATGGTGAAGGAATTAGGTTACTATGTATCAGAAAGCATATAGCAATTGAACTATTGAAATGACTTGATCTTTATGCTACGCTTATCTATAGGAGTATGTCCACCATATCATTCTCCTAACGATATGACCCTGTTGTTAATAACATCTCTATGTTCATGATCAGGAAACAATGATCATATATTAACCAACAAGCTAGTTTAACAAGAGGCTTTACTAGGGACTCTTTTATGTTTACAAATCACACAAGTATTAATGTTTCCTGTTAATACAATTATAGCATGGTATGTAAACATTTATCATAAATATGAAGATATGATAATAACCACTTTATTATTGCCTCTTGGGCATATCTCCAACAGTCTCCCACTTGCACTAGAGTCAATAATCTAGTTTCAAACCTTTGTGTATTCAACACCTATGGCTTTCCGGTGTTGTATGTACACGATGTCTAGTGGTCAACTGATCTCCGGATCTGACACTTCCAGGTCCGTGTAATTGCATGTCTTTGCCTCACGCATCACTCATTCTCTAATGAGATGGCTTTGTATGATTTGGTCTTTCGGTGTGACCTTTAGTTCTTTGGGGTTAAAACATGTTGATAATATTGTCGCACAATATATCTTCATAGTATTATCCTCATTGAACTACACCTAGTTTGATAACAAACTACTTGACACAAATGCCCTCTTTTGCTGCTATAATAGCAGTCATATACTTAGCCTTTTGTTGAAGTATCTGTCACAATGTCTTAACTTTGGAACTCATCCAAATCCATTATGGAACTCACTTTCCATTATATTGTGCCACCCTTAATTTAGATTTGAGATAAACTAAATTTGTACTTTGTGACAAAACTAGTATCAATGTAGTACTTTTACAATGAACTAACCATCTATTTGTCACTTCTACAAATAATATACTCTTAGTTCTTCCAAAAGATCATAAGAATATCCTTACTATCGTCCAATGATCATCTTATGAATCATTCGTATATGCTCATAATATTTACAGCATAGGACATATCTGGATTTGTACATATCACAAGATGATTGATATAAATACTCTTTGTGATTTCATACATCAAGTATCAATCTATACTTGAATCTTTGTTTCACTTACCAAGTGCCAATACACTTGAATATATCATCAACATTGAACTCTTTCAATCCTTTCTGCAACAAGAACCTTTCTTGTAGTTTCTATATTGAATTCATTCAATATCTGCCTATGTACTTCCGCACAACCATATTAGCGTCTATTGATGCCAAATATTTGGGTTTTGCCTAAGTCTTTCATCTGGATGAAATTCTTAATATGTGTTAATAAAAGATACATTATTTCCAATCAACAATATGTCTTCCACATAATGTATTAGAAACATGTCTTAGCGCTCCCACTTAATTTCTTGCAAATGCAAGCATCTTCATTGTCTCCGATGAAATTAAACTCTTTTAACAGTTTCATCATAGTGAAGATTCCAACTCCCCTATGCTTACTTCAACCATTGAAGTTTGCATATGTATTTAGCATCCTTTGAATTAACAAAACCCTTTGGACCGTGTCATGCACACGTCCTAGGTAACCATTCTATTAGAAGAACTTGTTTTGTTTATTCTACTACCACATAACAAATTATATGTAGTGGTTGCTACATTAATCCGTCTAGACTAAAAATCGCTATGAAAGATCAAATCTTGTCATATACAACCTTTGAACATTGTTGTGAACTCTTTCCCAACATGTCGACTATTTCATAGATGTGAAACATCCATGTCTACTTCTTTATAGATCCAAACACAACTGTAAGGTCTTACACCTTTCTCGAGGGTCCTTTAAGTTCAAAACTTGATTTCTCGTGTATGGAACTATCACGGATTATATGGCTTCAAGCCATTTGACGGAGTCAGGGCCCATCATCGCTTCTTTGCATGTAGTAGGTTCATTATTCTCAAATAATGATTCAACCCTCAAATCTTGTCATTTGATTGTTCATCCGACCTACTTGTTTCAATAGAAACTTAGACCTCCGTGACCACAACCTTTGAGGCACGTGAGCCATGAGCATTGTTGCTGCCTCCGGAACACTTTTCGGTGCTGCGCAACTTTGCACATATAGCTAAGGTTCTTTTAACCTTATCAAAGTTCTATTTTCCTCCCACTTAACTTTTCACAAAAAAATTCCTTCTCAAAGAAACTTGACGTTCTAAGCGACAAACACTTTTGTCTCCGGTGTTTATGGAGGAATACTTAACAGTAATACAAAGACAGGTTTATCCGACTTTGGTTGCAAACATCTTTCTTATGCATAGCATACCAATGTTTAAGAAAGGACTACTTGGGTTTTATCCCAAACCATAACCTTATATGGTGTCATTTCAGCGGATTATGATGGAGCTCTTTTAGTGGAAAACGGTAGTCTCTAAAGCTTTTAATCTTTAAAATATAATAGCAGTTTTATGAATTATACCTTCGATCTTACCATGTCAAACAAGGTTCAATTACATATCTCGAACGCTCCATACTTTTATGGTGTTTCGGGAAATGCAAATCTACGGACCGATTCCTTAAATCTTAGGTATTATGCTAAACTTGTAACTTAAATATCTTCCTTTACGATCTTATCATAAAATATTTATATTCTTGTTACAATGATTTTGCACTTCATCTTGAAAGTCTTTGAACTTTTCAAGTGTTTCATACTTTATCCTTATTAAGTAAATATTCATATATTCACTCAAATTTTCGGAGAAAGCATATGAAGTTGAAATCCGTCGCTTTTGACTGCACATAATGGATTTCGTACAACAATATGTACAAGTTCCAATAAGCTAGTCTTTCGTTCCCTTTTGGCCTATGAACGAAGTTTTAATTATCTCTAGGAAAGTTTCACAAACGTCATTTGATCAAAAATCAAAAGACTCCAAAATTCCATCCACATGGAGTTTCTTCATGTTTTCTTTCCAATATAATTTAAACGGCGATGTCACTTCCTAAGTGATCTTTCAATCAATTTGTCTTTCGACAATTTTAGCACTAGTTTTATGGATGTGATTTCTCCAACGAGATTTGTGAATCATCCATCTTTTATGGATTACGGCAATTATTTGAACAACCCTTTTGTTCTCATAATACCTGATAAAACAAATCTTGAAGGCAAGCGTTGATGTTTAACGAGCAACAAAATAACCCTTTATTTGTTCTCGATGAACATCATCACCTATTCTTTTGCTAGTTACTTAGGCCATTGTAGTTCATGAATTATGTTGTTTCGTATGACGATTCACACCAACAAATTCAGTATCAAATACTTAAGAACCACATTGTTTAATAAGCAAAGAATATAGCCATAACACATATATCATCTATATACTTAAACTGAACAATTCTAGTCTTTTCTTTTCTGCCATATACTTATGAGATTCTCTTTCAAGATTTCCTTTCGCTTGAAAGAATCTATCAACATCAATAGTGGAGTCATACATATGACACATAGTCCAAAGCGTGTATAGTTTAAATACCAATGTCTTTGGATTTGCACTTTGAAGTAGATCACCATCATCAAATGTTTGGTGTTCTTTCAAATTCCTTTCTTTAGTAATCTCTTGGCGTAGTAAACATTTTACCTACATCAAATATTCACCTTCATCATGGAATCGTCCATGACCAAGCTACTTTTAGCTTATAACGGTGAATCACGAATATAATGTTGCTCTCCAAAACCTTTTGGAAGATTAGGACAACTAGTGTCTCCAACCTTTGTAAATTCTCATCAAAATATGAGAACATGACTTTTGCCATATTATACTCTATCATGTTGTAACCAAAACTTCGTTTCAGATATCACAATATCTTCCACACATGGTTTCAAACAACTCTTTCAGATCCTAGATAACCTTGATATTAAGATAAACTTTTGAATATCAAGAATCATGGAGACAAACATGATACTCATATACTAACACTTGGAATTGTCACTCTTGTTTTAATACCAATTATTAAACTTCATAGAGTAACCGGAACTTACTGAAAGTTTGCAATAGGACTTTTAAACTTTAGATTAACACTTCAAAACAATACGATACCATCAGTAAAGTAACTAACCAGAATTCTATAGTTCTATCATCTCAATTATAACTAAGCGCAAGGTGGTAAACGGATGCCAATGACTACAACAGCTATGCAAATTCACTTTGATTTAGTTTATGATAAATTGAGTTCTAATTAATAATTAAATTAATCTAGGTGAACTCCCACTCAAAACAATATCCCTCACATTGTTTTAGTGATCACACGAACCAAATCCACCACATCAAAACCGATCATCACGTGAGTTGATGTAGCTTCAATGGCGAACAATCAACATGTTCATCATATCTACTATATGACTCATGCTCTGCCTTTCGACAATCCGTGTTCCCGAGGCCATGTCCGTATACATGCTAGGCTCCAAGATCAAACCTTAGCTACCGCATAAGCAAATCTGGCTTGCTTACGTTGTATTCACCGGAATCAAAGACACCCGATCATCACGTGGTGCTTCAAGCACAAGCTTTGGCAACGGTGCATACTAAGGGTGAACACTTTAGAACTTGAAATTTATGTGTATAAGGGATCATCTTATAATGCTACCGCTGCCTACTAAGCAATACAAGATGCATAAAGGATTAACATCACATGCAATTCATAATATGTGATATGATATGGCCTTTTCTTTGTGCTTCGATCTCCATCTTCAAGCACGAACATGATCTCCATCATCACCGCATAGCATCAAGGTCAATGACGCTTCTTCATGGTTGTCGTCCACCAGCTTCAACTATTACAACTACTTTGAATAGACACGAGGTCTTAACAAAATTAAAGACAACCATAAGGTTTCCCGCCGTTGCCAACTTACAATAAGGAACATTGCATACATCAAATATAATCACAATCATGGCCATATCACATCATCAAGACACCCTCGCAAAACAAAGTTAGACGCCTCTACTTTCTTTGCATATTTTACGTGGTTTGGGGCTTTCAATAAGTGTCGTTCTAACTTACGAACAAGAACCACAACATTGATACTAGCATTGTTGATCACCCGTTGTAAATTGGATCTTTACTATGCTAGGAGAAACAGCACCAAGAAGCCACTTATGCAATACAAGTTGCATGTCAAACGTGGAGCAAGTCTCATGAACGATGTCATGTAAGGTTAGCCCGGGCCGCTTCATCCCAACATACCGCAAGATGCAAAGTACACAAAAGGCAATCTACAATAAAAGCATCAACGCCCACAATGACCATTGTGTTCTACTCGTGCAACAGATCTACATATAGACACGGCTCGATACCCTTGAGGGGTTCGTAGCATGGAAAACAAAATTTTCTATCGCATACAAACAAACAAGCCAAGATCTATCTACTAGATTGTAGCAACGAGTCGATAGTGGAACTCACCCTCAAGATTCCAAAGCGGTTAACGAGCAGATTCTCGTGGGTGATGTAGTCGCATTTTTCCGATCTCAAGATCGCAGAGACGATCCTTCCGCGCGCGTTCCTGGCGCTTCCCGCAATCGGTCACACGCTCGGTACTGACGAAGACCTTCCTCTCCCTTGTTCCAGCAGGCAGCGGAGGTTGTAGCACTCTCGCGATTCGGCAAAGACAACGGCGTGGTACCGGAAGTAGAGGGGAGATCCCGCAGGGCTTCGCCTTAAGCCGGTGCGAGTATGGTGGAGCTTATGAGAGAGGCTATTAGTGGTCTAGTAATTAGACACACCAATTAGAAGGCTCTAAACCAATTAGAAGGCTCTAAACCGAAATAGCTCTAAACCGGGGTTTAGGTCTAGGGTTTAGATTAGAGGATAGGAACTTGTGTGTGTAAGGAGGGGAGCCCTGCCCCTCCTTATATAGGTGGGAGGGGGCTGGCGCGCCAGGGGGAGGGAGTGGAGTCCCTCCCCAACTCGGCATTGGAGTTGGCCGCCGGTTGGAGGAGGTCTCCCTCCCCAACTCGGTTTCCCTCTTCTCCTCCTCTTTCCACTTTCCAAAACTTGCCGTTTGACTTTCAAACTAGCCGTTTGACTTTTCAATTTAGGATTTAAATAAACCCTTTATTTTGGACAGCGAGAACACTTAGTACATGATGCAATCATTCCAACTTACAATGACACATTCATGTACCCTTCCTCCCGAGTGCCGACATTCCGGGACCTTCTAGAATGTTCCGATGAAAACACGGAACCATTCCCCAACTCCAAATGGGACTTTCCTTATATGAATCTTATTCTCGGACCATTCCGGATCTCCTCGTGATATCCGGATCCCATCCGAGACTCAACAACATTCGGTCTCTTTCTCATAATACCATAACTACTCAAACAACGTCGAATCCTTAAGTGTGTCTCCCTACGGTTCGTGAATTATGCGGACATGATCGAGACACTTCTCCGAACAATAACCAATAGAGGAATCTGGAAATTCATATGGCTCCCACATATTTCTACGATTACTTTGCGATCGAATGAACCACTTACATACGATACCAATTTCCCTTTGTCTCACGATATGTTACTTATCCGAGGTTATGATCGCGGTATCTCCGCATACCTAGTTCAACCTCACATCGATAAGTACTCTTTTCTCGTTCCTGTGATATGTGATCCCTTGTGACCAAGTCACATGCTTGCAAGCTAATTGGATGACATTTCACCGAGAGGGCCCAGAGAATATCTATCCGTCATGTGGATGGACAAATCCCACTCTTGATCCATGTGTTTCAACCAATACTTTCTGAACACTCAATGCCACCTTTATAGCCACCCTGTTACGGTGTGGTGTTTGATGACATCAAAGCATCCATCCAGTAAAGGCAATATGCATGATCTCATGGTCGAAGGAATTAGGTTACTATGTATCAGAAAGCATATAGCAATTGAACTATTGAAATGACTTGATCTTTATGCTACGCTTATCTATAGGAGTATGTCCACCATATCATTCTCCTAACGATATGATCCTGTTGTTAATAACATCTCTATGTTCATGATCAGGAAACAATGATCATATATTAACCAACAAGCTAGTTTAACAAGAGGCTTTACTAGGGACTCTTTTATGTTTACAAATCACACAAGTATTAATGTTTCCTGTTAATACAATTATAGCATGGTATGTAAACATTTATCATAAATATGAAGATATGATAATAACCACTTTATTATTGCCTCTTGGGCATATCTCCAACACTATACATACTAGTAGAGTCAGGAGTACCTCGTGTCAGGAACCCATCAGTAATAAACTTTGCTCTGACATTGAACTGCCTTCAACTCCTCTTCTCTTTTCGCTGCTGCCCTCTTCCCCTGCCTATGTTTTATTCTCTCTACATGTCTAGCGTATGGTTAGAGGTGAGCATTTGTACATTATAGTGCTAGTAGATGAGTAAGCTCCACCGTTTAGACAGTGTCTATACGAGATGATTCATGGGACCTACTAAACTAAAGATGCTAACTTTTGCATAGGAGTTTATAGCTTGGTCATACACTTCCAAGTGGGCTCATTATTTGATTTTTCCTGAGCATCCGCAATGTGATAAAATAACACCTTAAGGTTTACGTGGCATCCGCTAAGGTTCACCTTATACATTCCGGTTCCTACCTTGTGGCAAATGTCTGGAAAGTTGGCTTGTGGCATTCAGATCCATATTCTTAGGACTTCCTTTACGGGAAAGAACAATCTCGTCGCATTTTTTTAAATAATATGATTCTTTGTTAAATTCCACGAATAATACAAAAATTTAGGAATTTTGAAAAGTAGCACGGCCTCGGTTTCTCAAACACCGACCAACACCCATAGGTAGTTGAACTACCAAGAAGCACTCGTCGGTATTTGAACCACCAAGAAGCGCTCGTCATGCACCACTCTACGCCTGGATCAAACCAAATTGTCGGGAGTTAATCTCCCGAAAGGTCTTTTTTAGGAGTTCAAACCCCGAGGCCGCGCTAGATTTTGAGTTTTTCAGGAAAAAATTATTATTCGTGGAATTTAATAAAAAATCGTATTATTTAAAAAAATAGCAATCTCGTCCTCACTCTGAAAACTGAGAATGTTCTTTCGTGATAGTTGGAAACTCACACTAACAATATTGTTTACTATAAGAAGATGCACTGATCTACCTTCGAGAAGACATTTAATTCAAGAGTAATCTATCACGCTTACTTGTAGGTCAAGTTTGGCCTAATTTCATTAAATTGTGAAGGTGCAAATTCTTAGAAAGAAGTTGAACCTGTCTTCAAAACTCTTGGTGGTTTGATATATTAATTGCGACGCCCGATGGGTACCTCCAAAAGCTTATTCGTAAACTTTTAAAGCAACCCACGATTTACTTGCAGTAGTTCAAATTTTACCTAATTCCGATAAATCGGCATAAAATCATTCAAGTGGGCGGGCTATAGGAGACATGCTTATAGGAGGCACATTTAGACCATATGTACCTCCCATAAAATAGGCGAGCCACACTCCTTATCCATGCGCCTCTAGTATAAAAATAGGAACGACGCATACGATAAGAATGCACCTCCTATAATCCTTGTACAAACGAAATCTAGCAGCTCTAGATTATGCGAGGCGCATTCTAGTCATATGCGCCTCCTATATATCATATAGGCAAGGCGCATATGGGCAAAATGTGCCTCGCATAATCTGTGTGGGCCCGGATGTTGGTTGGTGCTCGGATATACGAGGCACATATAGTCATATGCACCTCCTATACTTGATAATATGCGAGGCACATATGGTCATATGTGCCTCAAGTAACTCCTGCGGGCCCAGGTGGAGGTAGGTGATAGGCGAGGCACATATTGCTATATATGCATCCTATAGTTTGAATTATAGGAGACACATATTGTGCAATATGCGCCTCCTATAATCTGGCACCACCTTTTTCCAGCTTTTTGCACATGGAGCCAACTACCATCCCACTCACTTGTCTCACTTCTTTCTCCTCCACCAAGACAAATCTGGTCGCCCCCTTCTCCTCCCCACCTCATTTCCCCCATTGATTCACCATAGAAGCTTGCTCAACCTCCATTGGTTGACACTCATATGTAAGTGAAGTCTCTCACTTTTGAGAATACTCACTTTTGTTCTTTTAGCAATATTTGAATACTTAAAATATTTGCAATATATTATATAGTTCATATTGTGTTTGGACAATGTTTTTACATGAAAAATGGCCTTTTAAAAAAATCCAAAAAAATTGTTGCCCCAGGATTCGAACCTAGGTGGCCAAGGTTTGAAATAGGACAAGGAATGTAACCAGTGGGCTGCTATGTGTTTCTTGACAAAAACCAGCGCAATGCGCTATTTGACTAGAACTAATACTATACGAGGTGAACTTTGCAATTTGCGCCTCGCATAATCTGATACCTCGCACGCACAACGCTACGAAAGGATTCCCTTTCTCTCCCGCACAGATCTCACGCACAGATTGAAGCTCCCATACCCTTCCTGCCGTCGGTCGTCTGCACCCGCAGCAGCCCGCCGACCACCGTCATCGAGAGGTGAGCCCCAACCCCATTCCCCATTCCCCTCTCCCTCTCCTTCCCCCTACCCCTCTTGCCTCTCCCTAACATTTTGGCGACAAGCCACAGGAGAAGCACCTCGCTGGTGACCCGTCCGCCCCGTGGAGGAGGAGCCCGACGCCGCCTGCTCCGTGAAGGAGGAGCTCGCGCCGCCCCGCCTCGTGGAGGACCCGCTGCGCTCGTGGAGGACCTTTTGTTGCTGCTGCTCGAAGACCACCTCGTGGACAGCGCCTACCGCCAGCCACCGTCGTTTGCAACCTCACCTTCGTCCTCGCCGAGCACCCCAAGGTGAGCGACGCTCCCCCTCTCCCTTAGTGATATCTGAATATTCATAGGCATTGTAGTACAAAAATCGTTCATATTGTGTCGGTGTGCATAGTAGCACCCATTTCCTAAAACTGATCTCTGAATAGGAGAGAAATTAGCACCATCTCAGCTTCATGTCAATACATAAAATGGTCAATCATGTGGAAGATCACATCAGCACCATCAGAATTCAAGAAATAGGTCTTAGATTGAAACAACGGAAGAAATGAGGACAATGAGTCAGTTTCTGACTCAGCTTCAACCTACTTATCAACTGACTGATTGCATCACATTTCATTTTGGGCATTGCACCTTAGATGAATACTATTAACTCATATGGCCAAAGATCATTTTGGGCATTTTGGGCATTGCTTCAATCTACAGAGGCAGTCCTTTCCCCTCCTTTTTCAAGAAAAAAATGAATGAAGCTACTACCCAGCAATGCAAGATGAGCAAGACGTTATTTTTTCTGCGATTATACAGCTATAAAGCATATGCACCAAGCTATCCTGAATAGGCATAAAATGGAGGGCCTGGTGTGTTTGACAGCAAGGACTGCGTCTGTACTGGTCCGTGACAACCTACCAACTTAAATGGAAGCCTTTTCTATCTCTTGTGTTGGTGGAACTATACCCCACATTATCAACTACTAATGAAATACTATCATCGAAGAAGCAGCTGTAGCATTTTGCAAATTATCAGTGCAAGCATGGGCAGTCTTGCAGTTAATTACTAGACCATAATTGAATCTCTTGGTGCTAGGAATTTCTAGAAATACCTGAATGGTGTTCCTGTACACTTATGTTCTAACAAGATCAGGAAACATATTTACCAAGCTGACTATAGTATTAGTTGTGTGGTGTTTGTTTATTTCTGATATTCCTAGAATTGTGCTCTATTTATCTCTGATATCCCTAGAATATGGTTGTATGTGTTCCTGGGTAGCCGACTCAACAGCCGAACAAGTCTTGATGATTGCATTTCCTGAGTAGCTAGCTGTTAGTTCCGAACTCGTATTGCAACCTCTTATCACTATGTTAAACTTGCCTAGCAAAACCTCTAGAGTATGTTTCGTCAACCGTTGTACTTGATTGTGAGTGACACTAGCTAGTTATTTCTTTTATGAACTATTTTAAGTGCTTGTTGCTTTTCATTCGTTATTGCTACCCTACTTCTTGTGGTTTGATTTCTTTGTATTTCTTCGAAATGCCAATGATTAGAACAGGTTGTGGCGTCATGTGTATAACAATGCCGCTGTTCGATCTGGTGTGCCAAGTTGACTAGTAATTTGGGCATACACTCTACTTGCAGCACAAGATCAAACAACGAGCATTGTTATTTCTGTGCCCAACCTAAGTATGAGGTACTAATCCAAGTCATTCTTTGTTTGCTTTTTTTGTTCTTTCTTCGAAATGCCGATGATTAGAACATGATTTCTTACATCTTGTTGCACCCATATATATACATGATTCTATCTTGTGAACTACTAGCTATTGCTTTCCACTAACATAACTAATATCATATTTCTTGTGTGTAGGAGATGGAGAAGAAGTGCTATGTCGTGTACATCGGTCGGGTTCCAGGTGTGTACAAGGAGTGGAAAGACATCCAGAAGCAAGTGAACAACTTCTTGGGCAACAACTACCAAGGCTATGAGAGTAGAGAGGTGGCGGAAGAGAAGTGGAGCAGGCACAGAAGGAAGAAGTGGCGGAACTTCCTCGTGATCACCACCTTGTTGCTCTTCATGGTAGATTATGTGCTCTACTTCATCTAGCTAGAGGTCTGTAGTCGGAGTTGTAATGTGATTGTGAACTTGTACTCGGAGGTGTCAACTTGTGGCACAAACATTTGGTGTTGTGTGAAAACTTGGCACTTGTTGATTCTACTTGATGTATGAACTCGTATGTCACGATTGATTTGTAATGTATTGTATTCATGTTGGTTCTATTATGCTTTGGCCAATTGCAGGTTTCTGAAAAATTATGTGATGTTTATACTCCATTCTGGACTGTATTGTATATTTCATTATCTGTATACTGTTATTTATAGTGATATGTAAAACTTGAATTTCGAAAATATTATAGGAGGCGCATATAGGACACTATAGGAGGCGCATATAATATAAATATACGAGGCGCATTGTGAAACATATGCGAGGCGCATATGATATGCGCCTCCTATACTTCACATATGCGAGGCACATACCTCGCATATCGATATGCGCCTCCTATGTGAAGTATAGGAGGTGCATATCATATGTGATATCTGTATACTGTTATTTATAGTGATATGTAAAACTTAAATTTCAAAAATATTATAGGAGGCGCATATAGGACACTATAGGAGGCGCATATACTATAAATATATGAGGTGCATTGTGAAACATATGCGAGGCGCATATAATATGTGTGTCCTATACTTCACATATGCGAGGCGCATATCGATATGCGCCTCCTATGTTAAGTATAGGAGGCGCATATCATATGCGCCTCACATAAAAAATAGGCAATGCTGATGATGGGAGATGATCCTAGTTGTCGTAACCTTCCTGCGGTCCGTCATCCTGGTACTCCTCTTCATAGTCTAGCCACGAGAATAGCCAGGGATAAAGCCATGATTACTCTTTAAGTACTCGCAAACTAATACTAACAAGTTAAGGGGGTTTTTGTAGTAGGATACTAAGCTCTAGGGTTATTTTGCAAAAAGAGAGATTTACCTCTACTAAGTTTAGAAGCAAAGAAAACTAATTGGAAGTTTTATAACACCTAAGTGGGAACTTGAATTCATATCACAACTCAGTTGTTGTCAAATCAAAGTCACAATTCATTTCATAAGTCATTTTGAAAACATGTGACGGGGAAACCGTATGGCCACTCCAACTGTCCATAACCGCGGATGAGGCTATTCGAATAGTTTGACACTCTGCAGAGATTGTACACTTTCACCAGAACATTCGATACATCCGTCAGGAAAAATCCTGAATTTACCATACTCAGTATGCGGATAATCAATCTTAACCTTTCAATTACACGCCCTAGTATAGGCACCTCTCTTGTGAGTTTGGCCTCCCAACCATGACCAACTGTCATCTTGGGTACTGCACAGGTGGACAATCTTCACAAGGTAGCCTCAGCTCAGACCTTGGCCGCAAGGGAACCCATACTAAGGTAAATAAATTTCTAGTCAAGCCCTACCCATTTTTTGGGTATTGTGGTTGTACGATAAAATTGGAATGGTATCGCATCCAGACAACCATCAGTTTATAAAGGGCTAAGGCTCATGCCTCAACATTTTCATCATCAAAATCATCTGGTGTTCAAGAACACATGTCAAAACATTTCAGTAGAATGACTCATCATTCTAAGGTTTTCATAACCATTTTCACCAAGTATTTCCATCTAAAGTTGTTCAATTTTTATGCTTAGCACTAGCATCTACAAGTGGGAGTAAATACTAATGGTGGGTAATAAACAAGCGTATCTTATCTAAGTAAATCTCATGCCTCAGGATGACAATAAGATTATCTAACTTAGGCCAAATTTTATGCTCTTTATGCTACCTTCAGTTATCTTTCTAGAATCCACAAGTCACTATGTAAACTCTAAGAGAAAGCTTTGATTAAGAAAATAAAGTATTAAGCTTGCAAATAAAACTAGGATTGGGTATCAAGTGGTGTAAGCTTGCTAAGTTAATAGCTTGCTCATTCAACTAGTAGTATTAGGCTTGCATAAGTAGGGTATATTGCAAGTGTTAGCTTGCATAATTGCAAGTATAAGCTTGCTAAGTTGCAAGGGTTAGCTTGCCTTGTGCAGAGCAGTGGTTGAAGTTCTCCTCGGCTTCTTCTTCGTAGTATCCTCCTTCCTCCTCGTATCCTTAGTTGGTACTAGCGTCTATAAATAAATACGAGGTACACAATCACCAAACAATACTTAACTACTGCTAATCATCACACAAAGGTTCACACTAGGTGATCTATCATCATCACTAACATTACAAGCTTAAGGCACTTGTCTTATTTATTTTAATTTGAGAAATGTAATTTCTACTCATTGAAAAACTACTTAAGATTTAATATGCTCCATCTCAAATATGGGATCATGTTGACACATGTCATCACCACATATTTTAGTACATGGGAATGTGATTTAAAGTGGTGTCACAATTTAATAAGGTTTAGCCTTTTATTTTAATTAAATAATGTGACTAGAAATGCTTATGTGGCATTCTATGATTACTTGAACATTATCTCTGCAAGTAAACCCATATGTTTTTATATCTTCTGAAAGGTATGATCAAATGTGATTTTTGAGAGTTGGAATCTACTCAAAAACTCTTATGGTTGAATTTTGAAAAATGTTTGAATGCAAAAAAGCTTCTGCCTTGTTATTTTTACCATGGTTGATCTATACATCCAAATGGTTTCAATCCAACGGTCTTGGATTAAGCTTTTCAGTACCTTTCTAACAAAATTAGTTTCATGCATTTTGATTTAGTGAATCGACCTGGGTTGATTTTTGAATCTAGCTACAGAACTGTGTTTGAAAATAAATGAAAAAAAGTGAATTTGAATTGTTGGGTTGCGCAGGATGTTTTACTGGGCCGGCCCACTACGCACAGCGCACGCGCGGGCTGGTTAAGTGGCTGTCCCCACGCGTCAGTGAGACGGTGAGGGGCGAAGCGGTACGGGGCAATGTGGACCATGGGATCTAGTTCTAATCGAACGGCTCTGGTTCATCGTCCACGTCGGGCAGCGCCGGTGAGACAGAACCCTAGCGCGGCAGGTGGGGGTCGTGGGAGGCTCACCGGGGCTCAGGAGATGGTCAGCGACGGGGGAAAACGACGAAGTCGACGATGGCGGTTCTCCTGGTACCGGCAGCTTCTCCTGGGGCGGCTCCAATCGACGGCTCCCTTCTCCTCCAGCAGCGGCGGGCTTCGGCTAAATTCCGACGATGCGCTGCTGGCCCTGCTCTGGGAGTGAGGTGGGGTGGTTCTGAGGGAGAGGGGAGTGAATCGGTGTGAAGAAAACAAGCGGTGGAGGCCTCTATTTATAATGGCTAAAGGGGACCGACGGGCGCGGGCTGGGCTCGTCGTGGTCGACGGCACAGAGTGCTACTGGCATGGGCGACGGTAGTGGCGGTGTTGTGCTCCCTTGCGATGCTCAACGGCGTGGTGGCGAGGCGTGGGGCGATGCTGATTGGTCGGAACGCGTCGATGCTCTAGGCGGGTCCGACGGCGATTTTAATGGCGTACATCGTGCGTGGTCCGCGTTGCGCCAAACGGGCATGTCTGCGGGGTTGCTGGGGCGGTGGTGATCACGCACGCAAGCGGCAAGGGCAGCGCGCAGTCAGTGGGTGCTGGTCGAGGGTGGCGTACTAGCGCGCTCTCGGCTCGCGCATAGAGAGGTTTGGCATGGTCTTCCCATGTGGTCCAGGGGCTAGCAGTGCTCGGGGCTGGGAAAGGGAGTGGCGGTGGACGGTGGAGTGTCTGCTAGACATGCTTGCTAGGCTTGGTGCTGCTCCTAGCTTGTTGTTGACAATGGGGTGGAAAGGTGAGGCTCGGCATGCTTGCCATTAATGGCATGGTCTGGTTTATAGTGAGCTAGAGGGGTTAAACAAGTTAGATGATCTACTGATGGTATAGAGTGAGCTAGATAGGGAACAAGTTAGGACAAATTTACTGCACACTATAGTGTTTGATGTTTGTTTTATTTGCATCTGCAAGGTGTTTGATAAAATGGCCGCAAGAGATTCAAATTTGAATTTTGGATTCAAACTTGGTGGGTTTGATAGGCACATACTAGGGAGTGTCTGGTTAGTTGGATTAGTCAAGGGGCACTGGTTTGGTTGGGTTTTGAAAATGGCTGATCTTCACATTTGATAAAGATTCAGTTTTGAATTGTGATTTGAATGAGGTTGCCAACTGTTTCTGTAAGTTTGAAAGGTGGACTTTGATTCACTTTTACTTGTTCTAGCAAGGGGTGAAAAGAATTGGGGAAGTTTCTGTTTGAAATCTTGGACTAGAAACACTCAAAGTGACCTAGTGAGCAAGATTGGCAAAAATGACCATTTGCTTTATTTGATTTGTTTTTGATTTTCTCTTGATTTGTTTCTGCATGGAAATATTTTATATGATGTTATTTTCCTATTTAAACCATTTCTTGCTATTTAGGTTAATCACACAAGTTCATTCATGCATTTATCAAATCATCTCATTCACACATGCATTCATATGATTTTAATTAATCAAAGTTTTTGTTAACCCTAATTTTAGTGATTAGATTTTGATGATCATTGTTTTATATTTTTGGGATGTTACAGTTCTGGGTAGTAGGTAGGAGACAATGGAGATTGGGTTGCAATGGCTGGGTTCAGAGGCAACATAGAGCTTCGGAACGTGTACGCTCGTCACAATATTCCTCTCCCAGCATTGACATTCCAAGCAACTGACCGACCAACCATGTTCTTGTTGGATAATAATAATCATGCAGATATAATGCATAAGATTTCTATTTGCCAAGTTCCCACAGCTGTTGGGAGATATAAAGATTTCTCACTTGTTGTAGTCAGTAACGTCAGAATTGCTGTCCTTCGAGGCGGTGACGATGGATGGACAGTTCTTCCACTTCCTTTTAACCACACCCTGAGCCCTTACAGTTACAATGATGGAATTACCCATGACGGACTGGTGTTCGCCATAACTCTATATGGAAACGTTCATGTTTGAGTTCCTCTACAACCTGGTAACTGTTCCTTCATATGTAGTGTAGTGAATTCATGTGCCCAGGATATTTTACTGAATCGACTTAGGGAATATTTTGTTTAAATAAAAATACGAGTAGTTATTTTAGACTCTATAAATTGTATGAATCATAGGATTTATTCTTAAAGCAGACATTTGATTCATACGATTGAATTATGTAGAATTTCTGAATGTCTTTTAGTTCATTCGATAATAATTTAAGATCTACTTGAAGCTCCTGAAAAGAATTCGTTCAATGGTTTTCTGCATTTGCACGTGTTTTTGGCAAGTTCCCTTGCAAATGAACCGATCAATTCTCTTTGCCTTTTTTAAATAAAAACGAGGCAAAATTTCCTGTCTTGATCTAAAAAAAGACGAGTCCATCCTTTTGGGCATTTTACTATAATGCTTTGTTTGCTTTGTAGGATTGTAAGCCGTAGTTTTATTCCTATGTTCAAGCTACTTTGCATGCAGTTTAATTAGAAGGAAATTTTTCAGTAGGATTCACTATATCATGTTGCCGGAATCTTAAGTTAGAACATTCTACCTTTTTCAAGGTCCCGCGCTAGTCTTGGCGTGATCTACTGTCGCGGATGACTTGATGGATGCATTTCTTAATACTACTGGGGACGAGCACGACTACTTTTTTGGTTTTTGTTGGTTAGCAAGATCTGGAGATGGTTCCAGACTTCTTCATATATGCGCTTGGCGCTTCTTATGATCCCAGTTGTCTTACTTCTCATTGCCACCATCATACTGGTGATGCTCATCCTCGTGTTTTATTCTGCGGTCGTATTGTTTCCACTTATACTTCTGGGTTTGGCTTCTTGGTGTTCTCAATGAACACTGGTTAGGTTGATCAAGGTAATCCATGGGAAAGGATTGCTGACCTTGGATCATATTCTCTTTTCCATTGAGTGAACTATCCGATTATCATGCATGTAGGTGGTACAGATCTTGCCTCAGGTTATTTGACGAGAATAAACTGTGTCTACATCTTACCAACTACAGCATGGCTTTTCAAGGAGTGACAGCCTGAATTATGCCACTTTAGTCTGAGGGGTAAAGACTACGGTCTGACTTCTGAAGTCAATGTCTTGGAGGGAATTAGTAACAGTGAAGAATCAACTTTGGTTCCTCCCAACCTTTGCGAACTCCCTCGATTGGAACCGGCCTCATGTTTAAATAAGAAACCAGACATGTTGCGATAGTATGTACTGATGCAATCCGTATGTAATACTTGGTACTACAATTAGAGAAATAGTTCTTGACCATGTTGAACTGTTTATTTTATTTGGTTGTCTGAAGTCATTAGCTTTCAACTTATTGGTATCTCTTCTTTGAAACATGTCCTCGTATTGGTACTATGTCTTATCGTAATCAGTTTGGTTATTCATATCTACATGACTATATTTTCTTTGGAAATTATGGAAATTTTAGCATCAATAGGATATTACAAACCACATGCCGTACACTTGAAGAAACAATCATCTTAATGCTTATGTAATAAGAGTCGTACTCTATGTAAACAATCTTTCCTTCAACGATTCTTGGTTCATGCACTACTATTTGGTTACGATGATGTGACAAGACCATATTTTGTTAGATATTTACTATTATATAGTGTACGGATAACTTTCAATATTAATGGTTGTATCAATACTAGCAAATTCCAACATTGCTAACCATCGAATCTTCTATTCCATTCTAGCATCTAGGACATTCTATTGATAGAAGCACGATGAATGGTACGCACAAGGAACAAATATACATCTGATACTTTATGGATATGGCCCGAAATTATAATTATTCTTTGTGCTTTACATATTACTGTATAATTGTATATTGTGATGATATATCATTCTACTAGTACTAGTACAGTAGTAGAATTATCTGAGTTGCGAGGCACGTGCAACCCAATACTAGTACTGAGGAGTACACTATAGAACATATTGGCGTGCCAGCATAGCCCCCTTTATCTCTGCCCCACCCCTCTATCAGTGGACGGATGCATGGTTTTAGCAGTGAGCATGACCTTCGTTGCCAACCGATACCGAGTGCACGCTCCAGGCGGGCTCGGTGCTTGTGACGATAATATTTCAAAAAATTAGTTATAGTACCAATGACACAATATTGTAGCAAGACATGGTAGTTACAACAATTACAATGCAGGACGTGGCTATTATATAACAATACTTACAATAGAACATTACTCTACTCGTCGTCGTCGTCATGGTCCTCACCATCAAAGCCGTCGGCGTCCTCGGTTGAATCGTCAGCAACTCCCTCCTCATAGATATGCGCCCTCTCCTTGTCGAAGTCCTCCTCCTCGTAGTCCCATGGGCCGACGTCACTCTCCTCCGCTTCTGCCTCCAACTGCTCCATGAACGCCTCCTCGTTGTCCGAGTCGTAGTTGTCCTCATCGCTGGCTCCTCTATTCCTCCTGTCCTTCTTCATGGTGGTCTCGTAGGCCTTCCTTCGGCTCTCCTCCATCTTGGTTGCTGCTTGGCGCTCCTCCATCTCTTTCGGTGCAACGCGCTTCTCGGGCGCGGCGGGTACGACAAGATTCGACGTCGCGGTGTCCTCAAACACCGATGTCGATGGATCCTGGCACAGTTGGACACGTCGTGGTGCCTCAGATGGCTGCCAGCGGGCAAGAACGATGCCGCGACAAGCAGGTGACGCAGGAAGGTTAGCTACCAGCAAGGATCTGCCACTTGTTCGGCGTGGTTCCATCTTGCGCGAGAAATTTGTTCGGAATGCGCGATGGTGGGTACATAGAGTTGGGTGCCGATCCTATATAAGGGGCGCGAGGAGTATACTCGTAGTTTGGTCACGTAAGAATTGTACCGCATCGTAAAATATCGATGTATTGGGAGTGTAGTCATGTACAAATCACAAAATGCGCCCTCTATCGGCATCGGGAAGTGTCCAGTGCATGCCTGTCAACATGAAGTTCAACGTATCAGCATGTTGTGTCCGTGCAAAAGTTTCTATGTTGCAAGGCATGTGCAACCCAATACTAGTATTGAGGAGTACACTAAAAAACGTATTGGCGTGCTAGACTAGCTAGCTAATTAAAGTATCATCGATGCAGGTGAGCCATCTCTCGCACATGCAAAAAAGGATCATTTGGTATCATCTCCAGTGCGCGCTACACTCATTTTCCTCGCCATATCGCCCACAACATCGATCCTTACAACAGTCATAGATTGATCAGCCCTTGCCCCCAATCCATCGGGATGTGATGGAGGATTTAGGGCCCAACAAGCGGCACGGGAGATGGAGCAAGGTCGGCGCCGACATCTTCGACGAGATCGCTATGCATATGGACACTACCAGCGTCGTTTGGCTAGACGCATACCCCAAGGAGTTGAAATTCCGAGTCACCAGCAGAAAAGGAAGTAGATGCCCCAACGACGGTTGTGGGACATTGGTCGGCTACCGTCAGGTACACAACCACAAGATCGCGTGCCTGCACGGACCGTGCAACTGCATGTTCACCGCCTCGCCTGCAGCGCTCCTCACCCACCTCTCTGAAGCTCACTCGATTAGGGTGCGCAGTTTCCGCTACGACAAAACAGGGTGGTACACCTCTAAGCCTCTGCTGGCAATAGGCCTGCGAACAGTAGATATCATCGGATTCGGGAATGATGGTACGGTGTTTGCGGTGCAATTTTACACACGCTAATCGCTACATGTTGTATCTGTCGTATGAGTTAGGTCAGCAGCGTGCTTGTTGTCGCAGTACCTGGTGAAGTTTTGGTCATCGACCGTGATTGAGGGTAGAAGGTTCAAAAAATCAGGGCTATGCATGCCGGAGAGCACCGCGTCGCCGGACAGTGTTCCATTCGATGAGCTGCAGTTGCTCCTGCCGCTGCCGATGTCGCACCTGGTAGCTCGTTGACCTTCGGTGTTCACCCTGGAATACCGTCTTTGCATTAACAAGATTCATGAGTGAGATAAACACATCTTAATGTTCGTTTGAGTATTTGCACTGCTAGAAAGACTTACTACACGTTCTTAGTAGTTGTACTTAGGAGTATTTATATGGAGTTCACCTACTACTAATGTATTTTGTAGTAATACCTACTGTATTATATGTACTGGTACTTATCATTTTGGGAGATGTGGTTCCTAGCTTAAGGTGTTCTGAGTATTTTGTATGGAGTTCTTCCTCTGCTAATCTATTTTGCAGTAATAACCATGTACTTATACTTGTTTAGATCGATCTATCGAGTGCAGAGTATGGTCTCGCTTTCCTTTTGAATCAGACCTTGCTGAATCTATCAATTCTTATGGTTATTGTCTGTGTACTTCTAATCGGTCAATTTGTAATGCTGCTGAATATGAACTGGCAATCTGTCGATATTTTTTTTGGTCTTATTCTGTAGTGCTGAATCTATCAAATGTTCTATCGTTACTACTACTACAATATTTTGAAAACTAACTGTGATGTAATTGGAGTACTTTTTTAGATCAAGTGTGTAACATCCCAAAAATATTAATCAAGGTTATCAAGTTCCAATCACCCAAATTTAGGGTTAACAAAAACTTTTGTTAATTAAATCAATATGAATGCATGAATGCTTGTATGGACTTGTTTGATTGTTATGAATAGAAAGGATTGGATTAAAGATGAAAACAACATCATCTAAATCATTTCAAAGCAGAATGAAATCAGTAGAAATTCAAGTATAAACAATATGAGCTAATGGTCATTTTTGCCAAACTTGTTCACTAGACCACTTTGAGTGTTTCTAGTCCAAGATTTCTAACAGAAACAAATCCAATTATTCTCACCCCTTGCTAGACCAAGTAAAAGTGAACCCAATCCCACCTTGCAAACCCACAGAAACAGTTCGCAAATCTATGCCAAGGACAATTCAAAATTGAATCTAGTTCATATGGTAAGATCACCATTTATCAAAACCAAACCAAACTAGTTCACCTTGAAAAATCCAAGCAACCAGAGACTACCCAGTATGTTACCAGTACACTCACAAAATTTCATCCAAAAATTCAAATATAAATTTCTTTTGGCCATTTCATCAAACACCTGGAGACACAAATCAAACTCTGCCTAACTACACTATTTGGAGCAGTGATCATTCAAACCATTGTCTCCCTTTGCTCATCCTTGTCTCCCAGTGACAACCATTCCATTAAACAATCTAGAACCCTACCCTTGCACCAGTACTGAGCCACCCCGACCACCCCCTTGCCAGCCGACCATGGCAAGCTAGCAGCAGCGCTCACTGCGCCTAGCCACCATGTCCAGGAGGCAGGTCACCTTCCACTACCACCCCCTGTCAAGCCCTCCAGCACTGCTAGGCCGTGGACCATAGAGAACGTGTCGCGCCCAGTTCGTCCCTGCCATGCCGAGACCACGCCAGAGTGCCACACCCGACACGCTCGCACACGCCACGCCTCGCTCTCGCCGCCCGTCTACACGATCAACATCCACCCAGGAGACCACCTGACATGCCTGTTCGCCGCCGCGCGACTAGGAGCACCTGTGCGTCGTCAAAAATGTCGTCGGTGCCGCTCGGAGCACCAACGCGTTCTGACCATTCTCGACTGCCCCTTTTCACGCCATTACCTCCTTGAGCATCGCCAGGGAACCAAGCATCGTCCTAGCCCCCGCGGCATGGCAGTAGCTCGCTATAACGCTGACCCCGACGAGCTCTGCCCATGTCGCTCGGCCTCTCTCTCTCTCACCTATAAAAGGAGGCCTCCCCCGCACCATTTCTCCACACCACCTTACTCCCCTCTCTCTCAGAACCACCCCACTTCTTCCCGGGGAGCAAGGCGAGCACTAGGTTGCTGGAATTTCACCGGAGACTTCCACAGCAGGAGGAGAAGGGCACCGTTGATTAGGCGACCCCAGGAGACACCGCAAGTACCAGGAGAACTGCCATCATCGACAACCTCATTCTCCCCCATAACAGACCCTCGCCCGAGCCCTGGTGAGCCTTCCTAGACCCTCACTGGACGTGCTAGGGTTCGTCCCCATTGTGTCCTGTTCAGATGAGTACGGTGGCCGTGAGCTGTTGATCTTGCATCTAATCCTACAGTCGTAATCATCCCATACCCCTTCGGCACCCCCTGTCTCACTGACGAGTGGTGACACCACTTAAACCAGACCGCACGCATGTTTTGCGCAATGGGCCGGCCCATCTAGCTCTCCCGCGCAACCCAGTAGTTTAAATTTGGATTTTTCAATTTAGTTTCAAACCTAGCTTAGACAGCAATTTCAAAAATAAATTCAGAGAGTTTTACTAAACCAAATTTCATGAAACCAATTTTGTTAGAAAGGTGTTGGAATTCTTAATCCAAGCCCGTTGGATTCAACCCATTTGAATTTATAGATCACCTAGTAAAAATAACAAGGCAGAGACTTTTCTGCATTTAAACATTTTTCAAAACTCAACCATAAATGCTTTTGAGTTGATTCCAACTCTCAACAATCACATTTGATAAGACCTTTCTGAATATAAAAAAATATCTAGGTTTACTTGTAGCAATAATGGACAACTAATAAAATAATTCCCCATAGGCATTTCTAGTCACTTTAAATAATTAAAATAATACTGTTAAAGCTTATTAAATTGTGACACCACTTTAAATCACATTCCCAAGTATTAAAATATGTGGTGATGACATGTCTCAACATGATCCCATATTTTAATTGGAGAATATTAAATCTTAAGTAGTTTTTCAATTAGTAAAAATTACATTTCTAAAATAAAATAAATAAGACTAAGTCTTTAATTCTTGTGATAATTGTGATGATGCTAGATCATCTAGTGTGAACCTTTGTGTGCCTAATAGAAGTAGTTAATTATTGTTTGGTGATTGTGTACCTCGTATTTATTTATAGATGCTAGTACCGACCAAGGATACAAATAGGAAGGAGACTACTACGAAGAGGAAGCAGAAGAGAACTTCAATCACTACACTACTCAAGGCAAGCTACCAACTAAGCATGCCATCCTAGCAAGCTAACACTTGCATGATAACTATGAAAACTAGATGCCTTAGGCATGTTTGGTTATGCCCCTTTATTATACCAAATTCCTGTTTTACTTGCAAGCTTTTTATTTTATTTCTTTATTAAAATTCTTTATTTACTTCTAGTTAGTGTTTGTGATGTTAAGGAAAGATATTATAAGTAGCATAAAGAGCATAAAACTTTGCCTAAGTTAGATAGAATTAGATATCATCCTAAGACATGAGATTAGACTTAGATAAGTCACACTCGATTATCACCCCTCATTAGTGATTACCCCCAACTCTAGTGGCTAGTGCTAAGCATAAAACGTGATCACTTTAGATGGGAATACTTGGTGAAAATGGTTATGAAAACCTTAGAATGATGAGTCATCCTACTGAAATGTTTTGACATGTGTTATGAACACCAGATGATTTGATGATGGAAATGTTGAGGCATGAGCCTTAGCCCTTTATAAAGTTGATGGTTGTGTTCGGATGCGACACCATTCCAATTTTACCGTACAACCACAATACACGAATTTGGGTAGGGTGATACGTTGGAAACGTATCTATAATTTTTGATGCTCCATGCTTCTTTTATATCTACTTTGCTTTAGTTGTCCACACTTTGAGGTGCTTTTTACATGTTTTCTGGTACTAACCTATTAACAAGTTGCAACAGTGCCAGATGCCTGTTTTCTGCTGTTTTTGGTTTTAGAAAAGTTAGTAAAGAAATATTCTCAGAATTGGATGGGACAAACAACAAAGTCAATTACTTTCCATGGGGAACAAGAAGTCTAGAGGAGAGCCGGAGGGGCCAGCCAGGGGGCCAGACCCACCCCAGGCGCAGGTGGGCCCAGCCCCGCGCCTGGCTATGGTTTGCTAACCCTGGACGCCTCCTCGGTCTCCCCCTTCACCTATAAGAAGCCCCCGATGCAGAAACCCTATGTACCCGATCAAAAATCCACGAAACTTTCTATAGCCGCCGCCACCATCGTCCCTAGATCGGGGGGGATCTGAAGTTCTTCCCAGCACCCTGCCGGAGGGGGGGATATGAAGTTCTTCCCAGCACCCTCTCGGAGGCCTTCTCTCCGGTATGATGCGTGAGTAGTTCCACCTTGGACTATGGGTCCATGTAGTAGCTAGATGGTTGTATCTCCTCCTTTGTGCTTTCATGTATAGATCTTGTGAGCTCCGTTCATGATCAAGATCTAATCTATTTGTAATCATGCATGTTGTGTTTGCGGGGATCCAATGGATATTGAGATTATTATGTTTGTTTGATTAATGGTTTTGTCTTTATGATTCTATCATGTCTATGTTCTTTATGGTTTTGTTAGTAGCTATCTTGGCCAAGTAGTTGCTAGTGACTCCAAGAGGGGGTATTTATGCTCGATAGTGGGTTCATGCCTCTAGTTTCTAAGGGAAGTGACAATAATATCTTCGGTTGTAGATGTGTTGTTACTACTAGGGAGAAAACAATGGTCTCTTATTCATGGAACATGTGGACTGTTTAATTTACACACTTTTGTTAAAGCAGTTGTCTGTTTCTTGCAACTTAATACTGGAGGGGGTTCGGATAATAACCTGAAGGTGGACTTCTAGTCATAGATGCAGTTGGATGGCGGTATGTGTATCTTGTTGTATTTCCCAATCGAATCTCATAGGATCTTTTTCACTAGTAATTTCATTGTTATGCCTTGCTCAGTTCCTGTCAATTGCCCTGCTGTAATTTGTTTACTCTTCATGCCATGTTGTTTATCTAAGGAGAGGACCTCTAGTGAACTATAGACCCCGGTCCAATATTTACCATTGATACATCTTCCACTGTTACTTGTTTACTTGCTGCAAACCATTACCTTCCACACCATACGTTTAATCCTTTGTTACAACAACCGGTGAGATTGACAACCTCACTGTTAGTTGGGGAAAAGTCTTGAGTTTGTGTTGTGCAAGTCTCCGTGTTGCTTGCAAAACCTGTGTGACGTTTCCTTCCTCCTACTGGTTCGATAACCTCGGTTTCTTACTGAGGGAAGACTTGCTGCTATGCTGCTTCACACCTTGCTCTTTGGGTTCCCAACAGACTCCACGTCAAGCACCAAGTTCTCTGGTGCCATCAAGGAGTCATCAACAAGTTTTCTGGCGCCGTTGCTGGGGAGGCTAAGGACGTCTTCACAAGGGGAGTCCTTCACTTCCTTTCTCTTTACTTTGTTTTTAGTTTCTTTGTTTCTTTTGCTTGGTTTTGTTTGCCTCTTTCCAAAAAAAAACCCCAAAAAAGTAGTCTAGTTTTGTTTGCTTTCTCTATTCAAAAACACAAAAAAATTAGTTCCTACTCTAGTAGCTGGTCTGTTGTTGCCTTGCTTGGTCATGCTTTCTATCAATGGATGGTTTCTTTGAAACTAGTTCTTATTGGCAAGGTGGGTTCATGGAAGAACAAAAGTATTATTATAAGTAATATCATTTGTCAGAAAAAGGGAAACACTTATGGGAACAAATTGATAAGTTGAATACTATTTCTAGAGACGTGTGCTCTACTTATAATGTTACTTATTGCTTTGATAAATCTTGCTGCTGCAGGAGGTATAAACACCTTCCTTTTTAGTGTGAGTATAATGATAATGTTACCATATCTTCTTATGTTAAGGGAAATTATGACTTTTATGATGTGGAACAAATTGAAGAATTTATTGCCTTCAAGGGTGCATTTGAACTTGCCAGTTTGCTTGAAAATGCTGATGATGCACCTTATGAATATGAGGTTTATGAGATACTTAAATTTTTCTTTGATAATTACATGGAAGCAAATGGCTATATCCTTGAATATTTTAATAGATGCTTTCCACACATGGAAGGGACTAATGCTTTGAAGGAGCCTATGGAAGAAGAAATTGTTGAAACTGAAAGCTCATTAGATGAAAAAGAGGAGGAGAGTGACGAACAAAGGGAGGAAGAATGGATCTACCCATGTCTACCTTCTAATGAGAGTAACTCCTTACCTCTTACATTATTTGATTGTCCTCCATGTGTTACCAAAGGAGGATGAATGTTATGTTCCTGTGGATCCTTTTGAAATATCTACTTTGGATAAAACCTGTGAAGGTTTTAATCCCATTATTTTTAAGCTTGATAGAAATTATGTGTTTGTAGCTCATGAAAAGTCTGCTTTATGTGATAGTTATATTGTTGAGTTTATTCATGAGGATACTGAAAATTATTATGAGATAGTAAAATATGGTTATAGAAGTTTTCATGGTACTGAAACACCTCTCTATGTCCTGAAAGTTTTGAAGTTACTCTCGTTTCATCTTCCTATGCCTGTCACTTTGTTGTTTGTGAATTTATTTGCATACAAGATTCCTATGCATAGGAAGAGGGTTAGACTTAAATGTGTTTTGAATTTTCTTCTTGATGCTCTCTTTTACTTCAATTCATATTTCTTATGTGAGCATCTTCTCAAACTATCGTGCCTAACTTAAAGGCGTTAAATAAAAATACTTGTTGGGAGATAACCCAAGAGTTTCCTTGAGTCTTGGAAGTTATTACTTCTATAGTGACCTATCCTTATCCTTTTTGTTTGCTTTTTGTGCCAAGAATGACCTTTAATGAGAGGGAAGTAAGATTTGGGGAGTTGTTGTCCCGAATAGATTTCTGTCCTCCACCAAAATAATTCGTGAGGAGGCTCTGTAACTTGGATTGAGCTCAATATTTACGAATAAATCCCCCAGTATGTTAGATAACTTTCGTTAGTTCAACACTTTTTGATTTGAGCAACAGAAGATGTTTTAAAAAATCGGTTTCTACCTGTTGGTCTGTTTTGACAGATTTCTGCCATTATTTGCATTTGCTTCTTATTGATTCCTTTTTGAGTTCTCTTTACGTGAATTGAGATTTTTGAAGGAGTCACTACAGTAGCTTGTGTTTTTATTGAAAAGCCTTGCTGTTCCAAAGATTTGCCAGGGGTCTAATATCTTTTGAATACACTAATGTTTCTAATGAAGATTATGTGAAGTTTTGTATGAAGGAAAAATTTCAGGTGTAAAGAAAGAATGATACAATGAGATGAAGAATGGACAAAATCTCAATCTTGGGGATGCCACCATGATGTCACCCCAAGAAATATCCAAGAGGTACAAGCGTCAAAGCTTGGGGATGCCCAAGGCATCCCCTTCTTCATCAATAAAAACCTCAAGTCTGTCGAGACACTTCGTTTTTATTGTTTCATGCACAGTTATGTTGTTCTTGGAGCGTCTTAGTTTTCTTTTGCTTTGCTTAGGTTTTTTAGTTTGCTTGAATAAAGTAGTTTGGAACCTCGTTCTCGTTGTGTTGTTGTAGTGACCTCGGATCAAGTAAGATCCTAAGTCCCTGTGAATAACATGCTAGTCCCTGGATCAATAGCTAGCACTCACAGTCGATGAAATATCATGTAAAACACAAGTCTTTATTACATGAATCGAATAATCCAGAGTTTACATTATTACAACAGAAGCGATATAAATACAACTTGGAGTCCCATCAATGCCATAGGCAGGTTGAGTGAAGACCCGCGATCCTAGCGCACCTTTCAAAGATCTCCGAAATTCTGCACATGAAACGTGCAGCCAACAAGTTGGGTCAATACTTTGAATGTATTGGCAAATTACACCAAGGAAGGAAAGACTAACTCTACATGCAAGGCTAGTTTAGGCTTTGGAGTTCATTTGCATCAAGCTAATTTTCTCTAAGTATGGAGAAAAGAGAGGGAGAGTTTTACCCTACTTTGTAAACATTTGCTTAGATAAAATAGGGTTGAATGGCACATGAGGATATTATGCACCAAGTGTCCAAACAACCAAACACTTGGATATTACGCACCAAGCGTCACTTGGATATTACACACCAAGTTCCCAAATTCCCACCCATTAGCGATATTACGCATGCCATGGGGTTTCAAAACTTTGTTTTAGAAAATAGAGAGGAAGATCCTTCAGAGGCTCCATCCTTCAGATGCTCAATGTTGTTTTGTTTCCGTGAACACGGCTGATCGATCAGATTGCAATACTCTCGAGAGTTTGTGCACTTTACCCACAATCCACGATCAAGTACTTTTACAAACAAGACCATGGCGAGCCTTTCCCTTAGTAGCCCCTCTACCTTCCGGATCCAACCGTGCCAAGAACCTCCAAATGTTGGTACCCAGGTGAGGTTTCCCACTAAGTACTAGGCCAAGACAGAGCCCATAATGTATTGTGGTTGCACTGGAAGCTTCTGAATTCTGAAACATGGCAGACTTCTTTGATTCCTGGGCGGCCGTCCTCCACCAAAATCTCACTCGTCGACCCCGACAACCATTTCGCCCAGAAGAAAACTTAGTTTTATTTTGAAGTGGATTTGAGAAGAAAACTTTGCTCTAGAGAGCCTTCATACTTAGAAAAATTCTTTGTCTTTCGAACCCCCCAGCGGTACTTTGTATATATAGCATAGCAAGCAATACTTAGCAAGAACAGGGGTAACCTATTAGGAGAGGAAAAATCCTAAGTATAGAGCTACTCATGGTATACTACAAAATCATCGCACTTGCAAAATAATACTAAGGAAAAATTCTACTAGAACATCCTACACATGCATACTACAGAATTTTGAAGATCACATGCATAGAATCAAAACTGGGACAAAATTATGAACAAGTGGTGTAACTTGCCTTATGTTGATAATATGGGTGTTGATTGTATTTGTCCGCAGCAATCGCACTCTCCGAACAATCTAATACGAGGACAAGGTAGTTCCAATCAAAACAATTGCAAACATAGCAAACACAACAAGGATGATCGAAAACATGCATGATGATTTTAACATGACACAATGGTTATAATTAGTTTTATGAATATTAATATATCATGTGATGCATGTATGAGTTCATTTAATGCAATAGGGTACTTGTTATTAATAATTACTTGCCAATATAAGGGTTTTGATAGTTCTGTTGTAACGACTGTTCTAACTGTAGAATTAAATTTGTTTCTTGGGTTTACTGGATAGAGGACGTTAATACGAACCAGTAGGCGTTGGATTCACCCTAATCGGAGTTATAGATATTTTTATATGACTTAAATAGTGTTTAATGGGTTTTAAATGATTCATACAGTTTCTGTTGCCTAAAAATCAAACAAAAAATTATATCTGTAATCTCCACGGAATTGTGATTTCAGGGACATATTATTTGTAATTTTCTGAATAGTATTTATTTTATTATGAATTTATTACTCTAAATAGGCTATTAAACCATTTAAACCTTCACGGCAAATCCTTACAGTAAAATGCTGAACTAATTGCATATTGATGATATACATAGAACCAGCTTTCCATCGGTATATCATTTGTATTTTTGTGACAAGCAATTAATTTGCTATAAATTTAATGATTTATAAAGCCATTAAAACTAATTAAATTTCTACGGGTTAAATAATCTGCAAAGGATAGATCCAACCAGATATTATTAGAGTACATTACAGTAGCTTCAATTTGATATATTATTCATATTTTTCGGAGTTACAGATAATATCCTATGAATTTATTAACCTAAAAGACCATTAAAACTAATTAAATTACTGCAGTAACCACGTACACTAAAAGTTGGATCTATTCTGATAACATGATTCTACGTGAAATTATCTTCAATTTGGTATATTATACATAATTTTTGGACATGGTATGAATTTCTAATGAATTTTACAAGTTAGATCTATAATATGCAAAATTAAATTCGAACGGAATATTCCAGGGAATATTCCGCTGACTGGACAGGTTGACTTTGCATGCTGACTGGGACTAGATGTTGACCTTACGTTGACGTGGCGTTGATGAGGAAGATGACCGGGATGACGTGGCGTCTAGAAAACAGATTTTTGCACGGAAATTAAAGCACTAGATCGATCGTTCTCTGTACCCGGTCGTGGCTGGTTCGGTCGGTCCTTGCTGGGCCGGCCCATTAGATTTTTTTTTTCTTTTTCTTTTTTCTATTTACTTGTTTCCCTCATATCTTTTGCATACGAACTCCAAATGATATGATTCTTGTTCCTAAATTTTTCTAAAATCGAATAGGTCATTATAGAATCAAATTTGTAATCTTTTTACTAGTTTGGAAGTAGTGGGTTTATAAATCCTTATATATCTCATTTTATTTATATCTGTATGTGTTTGTATTTATTCCATAACTTTTTCATACTAGCTCCAAATGAGCTCAATTTGGTTTCTAAAATTTTGTAGCATTAATTGGATCTCTTTAGGCTATGATTTAGCAATAATTTATGCCTTAGCAACAGTGGGTTTTAATAAGTCAATTTAATTACACTTAGGAACATTTGGGCGAATCAACTATAGGATTTAGATACCAGGATTTGGATTTAATTTGTGAGAACTTTGCATGGATGAAATGCATATGAATGCTTCATGATTTTCATTTTGAAATCTTGCACACCAATTCTACAATCCATAATCAATCCATGCCCTTTTGCCTATATGGCTACTTAGGTCTTAACAAAAGAATATAAGATTTTGAATTCAAGGTTGAGAGGATTTTCTATTCAAAAAGTTTCTTCTCTTTGAGAATTTTCAACAAAGTCAAACAATCAATCAATCTTATTTATTTGTTTCACATTCCAAAATTAGGAGAATTTTGGGATGTGATGATCACCTACCTTAAAAGAAATCTCGTCCCGAGATTTGGGAAGGCTAGAAAGAAAGAAAGGTTCGGGATCCATTAGGATGCTACCACCCTTAAAAGAAAATTGACAAGGTCACTTCTCAAGGGTTCACTTAGCTCAGATTGGTTCTCCTTTAGACTTTTATTGGCACAATGTCTCTAGCACATTCTAAACATCATGATTGATAGTTTCCGAGAAAGCACTTCTTAAACTAGCAAAACTCTCATGGTGGGAAAATAGGGAATGTTTACTTCACGGTGCCCATAACTCACGGTTGGGATTCATCCTTACCGTACATCCTATGCTTAGCAATGGATGCTTTTATAAGGGTGTAACAATATACTATTCTAGGGTTTAGGCTCAACGTCGACTCTCTGCTAAGGTTGAAAAAGGCACTCAAGATTCACAAAGCCAACAGTACAAGAGCGAATAATAAGAGTAGTAGGAATGGTGATCAATCCATCCTGCACCCAAATAATTACCATGTATGAGGATAGGTGAATCACGTTTTTCTATCACTCGAGCATTCTTACTTGCCTTGAAGAATGTTTCCATGGGCACGAACTAATGCTCTATGTATACTCCCATGTATTCAATCAACAAATCTACCACTAAAACTAAGCTATCGATACTTTCACTTTCAGGTTGGGTAATCTACTACATAACATCATGTGTAACACTTCATACTTCCACATCCTTTTTCCATTAGGTGAAGCATTTTCTTTCCTAAATGCATTGTGTTGTTAAACCTTCCACTTAACACATCATTATATCTCCAAGGGTTCAAGATAGGAAAGAATAGATTCTATAGGAGAGAAACGACTAAGAAAATAATCCTACCCATAACTATATGAAGCAATCAATGTTACAAACAAGGAAGCAATCATAGGCGATCAACACTCAATCAAACACTTGTATAATAACATTACAGCTGTATAAACTTAGTAGTATATAACCACAAAATAGTTTGAAAGCATTGGGAACAATACTAGAGTAAAATAGAGCAACATATAAGCGATAAACAAAATCTATCAAAACGGTACATCAGACTTCACGAATTTTTCTAACCGACCTAAACTCGTCAGGAATTCTAGCCAATTTTTGTGCATGTACTACAGGTAATTATACTCTAGACCCTATTGTTTTTAGATTTTTCTGAGTTACCAATAAAATATGAAAAATCGCGCGGTACAACAGGTCAGGTAAAAAACTGCAGCAGTAAAATCACGAATTTCAATCAATTCACACCATTAAACTAATTTAAAAACCTCATGAAAGTTCCAACAACTTTAGTGTTTCAAAACAACAGATCCTAAACAAGGCATCACACGATATGATTCAGTACAAACCAGCAAGCAACCTATATTGTCATACCACATAAGTTGGTAAAAACAATATGCTAACACGATAGCGATGATCTCCTAAAGAGATAAAATATGGTGGTCCAGACCTAACCAAACATGATGAGATGTTTATTTATGTCGTACTATTTGTTCTTTTACTTAGCTAACTCTAATATAGGTATCATAAGAATGGACAACTACAATTTGAACAAGAAGAGGTTATAGAAAAGATAGACAAGAAATATAAGAACATCTAATAAGTATAAAATATGATAGTTCTCCTAATAGAGGTCTTCTATTGCTATTACCATCGTCGTTTTTATCCTTTCCAGCTACATTCACATGTTTTGGACAATTATCAGCATAATGCCCAGGATTGTGACACGGGAAGCATAGGACTTTTGCTTAGATCCTTCCTCCTTTTTGGCAAGGACATCCCACCTTGTGGTTCTTCATGCTCTACCTCAACATTTGGAAGCCTTGATCGTTTCCTTGAGCCAGTTTGGGGAAAATGGGCATTCCTTTCATATGTCGAGTATTGCAAAGTGATGACTTTGGGTGTGGTGTCTAGAGTCTTGAATCCATCCCTTGTATTTGTCGTGTCCTCGCGGAGCTTCATGAGGTCTTGGCGCATTCCGTCTCTGACTTGTTGATTTAGTTGATGTACCACCGGGTAGAGGTGCATTGAGCGGGGTTGTGATTGGTCCTTCGCAGGGAAGAATGTAACTTGAGAGGTGGGACATTCTTCCGATGGGTGCCTTCCTTCACATGAGGGGCTGATCATGATGCTCCTTGGTGATATGCCCTATTTCTCCATAGATCGTGCAAGCTAAATGTTTTGGGACTTCAACTTCTTGGATTTTTGGTATACGAGACGAGATTGAAGTAGAACCACTTTAAATTCTTCCTAATATATCACCCCTTGATGATCATCAATGGTTTGTTGCATCTCCCACCAAGTTGGAGCGTCGTCCTTTAGGAATTGGGTGGCATAATGAAGCATTCTGTTGACTTCAATGTTGGCATCCTTCATTCTTTCTTCAACCTGGAGCATCCATTTCTTTGCATCGGCGTGGCTCTTACGCTTGGTGGAGTTGAGTTCCTTGTCCTCCTTATTGATATGGTCCATCCGTCGAGTTGACCAAGGTTTAGAGTAGGAACGAATGGAGTATGGAAGAAGAAGAATAACCCATACAAGAAATTTTATTTAGAAAACAGGTTTTCATTAGCTAAGGTAATAAACCATACAAGATAGCAAACAATTTGTCGCATCTATATTTAGCGAAATCTTATTCGGGTTTGGTTCCTAATAGGTCACTTGGAATCTTCGAGGCTTCGAGTCTCCAAAAGTCTTCGTGCTCTTGATAGTCTTCATGTTCTTCATAATCTTCAATCTTTCGAGTTCTTTAGTTAATAACATTGACTTAAGGCCTTTGAAGACTTTAATCTTGTATCATCAGTATTGGAACATATTTCATGGAGGTCTTCAAGTACCAACTTAATCGAAACATTGAGATGATGTTCTTTGAAAAGGTAATCTTGAGAAAAGTTTCTTCTTGAAGTGTGTAGTGGTCATTTTCTAATGTTGAAAAGAAGAGACTTAAATTTTAAAACCCCAAAGGTAGATGATGAGAAGTATGAGAGTTTTCTGAAATAACTTAGAAAATATTTGTCCTAAGGTTTTTCCATGTCTAGGGTCACGATCTACATCAACTTATGCTCGATACCATCTAGTGACCTCGGATCAAGTAAGATCCTAAGTCCTAAATAACATGCTAGTCCTGGATCAATAGCTAGCACTCACAATCGATGAAATATCATGTAAAACACAAGTCTTTATTACATGAATCGAATAATCCAGAGTTTACATCATTACAACAAGCGTTTATATAAATACAACTTGAGTCCCATCAATGCCACAGGCAGGTTGAGTGAAGACCATGATCCTAGCGCACCTTTCAAAGATCTCCGAAATTCTGCACATGAAACGTGCAGCCAACAAGTTGGGTCAATACTTTGAATGTATTGGCAAATTACACCAAGGAAGGAAAGACTAACTCTACATGCAAGGCTAGTTTAGGCTTTGGAGTTCATTTGCATAAAGCTAATTTTCTCTAAGTATGGAGAAAAGAGAGGGAGAGTTTTACCCTACTTTGTAAACATTTGCTTAGATAAAATAGGGTCGAATGGCACACGAGGATATTACACACCAAGTGTCCAAACAACCAAACACTTGGATATTACACACCAAGCGTCACTTGGATATTACACACCAAGTTCCCAAATTCCCACCCATTAGCGATATTACGCACGCCATGGGGTTTCAAAACTTTGTTTTAGAAAAGAGAGAGGAAGATCCTTCAGAGGCTCCATCCTTCAGATGCTCAATGTTGTTCTGTTTCCGTGAACACGGCTGATCGATCAGATTGCAATACTCTCGAGAGTTTGTGCACTTTACCCACAATCCACGATCAAGTCCTTTTACAAACAAGACCATGGCGAGGCTTTCCCTTAGTAGCCCCTCTACCTTCCGGATCCAACCGTGCCAAGAACCTCCAAATGTTGGTACCCAGGTGAGGTTTCCCACTAAGTACTAGGCCAAGACAGAGCCCATAATGTATTGTGGTTGCACTGGAAGCTTCTGAATTCTGAAACATGGCAGACTTCTTTGATTCCTGGGCGGCCGTCCTCCACCAAAATCTCACTCGTTGACCCCGACAACCATTCCGCCCAGAAGAAAACTTAGTTTTATTTTGAAGTGGATTTGAGAAGAAAACTTTTCTCTAGAGAGCCTTCATACTTAGAAAAATTCTTTGTCTTTCGAACCCCCCAGCGGTACTTTGTATATATAGCATAGCAAGCAATACTTAGCAAAAACAGGGGTAACCTATTAGGAGTGGACAAATCCTAAGTATAGAGCTACTCATGGTATACTACAAAATCATCGCACTTGCAAAATAATACTAAGGAAAAATTCTACTAGAACATCCTACACATGCATACTACAGAATTTTGAAGATCACATGCATAGAATCAAAACTGGGACAAAATTATGAACAAGTGGTGTAACTTGCCTTATGTTGATAATATGGGTGTTGATTGTATTTCTCCGCAGCAATCGCACTCTCCGAACAATCTAATACGAGGACAAGGTAGTTCCAATCAAAACAATTGCAAACATAGCAAACACAACAAGGATGATCGAAAACATGCATGATGATTTTAACATGACACAATGGTTATAATTAGTTTTATGAATATTAATATATCATGTGATGCATGTATGAGTTCATTTAATGCAATAGGGTACTTGTTATTAATAATTACTTGCCAATATAAGGGTTTTGATAGTTCTGTTGTAACGCCTGTTCTAACTGTAGAATTAAATTTGTTTCTTGGGTTTACTGGATAGAGGACGTTAATACGAACCAGTAGGCGTTGGATTCACCCTAATCGGAGTTATAGATATTTTTATATGATTTAAATAGTGTTTAATAGGTTTTAAATGATTCATACAGTTTCTTTTGCCTAAAAATCAAACAAAAAATTATATCTGTAATCTCCACGGAATTGTGATTTCAGGGACATATTATTTGTAATTTTCTGAATAGTATTTATTTTATTATGAATTTATTACTCTAAATAGGGTATTAAACCATTTAAATCTTCACGGCAAATCCTTACAGTAAAATGCTGAACTAATTGCATATTGATGATATACATGGAACCAGATTTCCATCGGTATATCGTTTGTATTTTTGTGACAAGCAATTAATTTGCTATAAATTTAATGATTTATAAAGCCATTAAAACTAATTAAATTGCTACGGGTTAAATAATCGGCAAAGGATAGATCCAACCAGATATTATTAGAGTACATTACAGTAGCTTCAATTTGATATATTATTCATATTTTTCGGAGTTACAGATAATATCCTATGAATTTATTAACCTAAAAGACCATTAAAACTAATAAAATTACTGCAGTAACCACGTACACTAAAAGTTGGATCTATTCTGATAAGATGATTCTACGTGAAATTATCTTCAATTTGGTATATTATACACAATTTTTGGACATGGTATGAATTTCTAATGAATTTTACAAGTTAGATCTATAATAGGCAAATTTAAATTCGAACGAAATATTCCAGGGAATATTCCGCTGACTGGACAGGTTGACTTTGCATGCTGACTGGGACTAGATGTTGACCTTATGTTGACGTGGCGTTGATGAGGAAGATGATCGGGATGACGACATGGCACGCACCGGTTTGATTGGATCTCGACCGTCTGGATAGGATCCGGTGGCTAGAAGAAGAGATTAACCCGATTTTGGCTCAGAATAGACAAGAAATAGATCTATGTTAGAGAGATAAATCCATTCAAATCGAAAAACTTAGAACATGAAAGTTGTGGGGAATCATTATTCCTACCTTCTCACCAAAGGAATTTGGATTTGAATGAACGAGCGCGAGTACATCTTGGATTTACACCGTAAGATCTGAAATATTGCGATACGAAATTCTCCGGCTGTGGTGGATGAAAAGAGGTGAGGTTTGTCGGGATTGAAAGATTTCGACGCGGTCTTCAACTTTCGTTTTTTGACCGAAAGCAAACAACGAAGTCTAGATGGGTTAAAAAGCGAAACAAGATTTGGAATAGGTAGATTCGGGATTTCGAGAATAGAAACTCATACAGCCGTGGCTCCACGAGTTTATATGGAGATTTAGGATGGTGTAGAGATAGGCCTTGGAGTAGGGAACAAGTAGAAATAAACGGAAGTCGATTCGGAGTTGTAGAGATAGGTCTAGAAAACAGATTTTTGCACGGAAATTAAAGCACTAGATCGATCGTTCTCTGTACCCGGTCGTGGCTGGTTCGGTCGGTCCTTGCTGGGCCTGCCCGTTAGATTTTTTTTTCTTTTCTTTTTTTTTCTTTTTCTTTTTTCTATTTACTTGTTTCCCTCATATCTTTTGCATACGAACTCCAAATGATATGATTCTTGTTCCTAATTTTTTCTAAAATCGAATAGGTCATTATAGAATCAAATTTGTAATCTTTTTACTAGTTTGGAAGTAGTGGGTTTATAAATCCTTGTATATCTCATTTTATTTATATCTTTATGTGTTTGTATTTATTCCATAACTTTTTCATACTAGCTCCAAATGAGCTCAATTTTGTTTCTAAAATTTTGTAGTATTAATTGGATCTCTTTAGGCTATGATTTAGCAATAATTTATGCCTTAGCAACAGTGGGTTTTAATAAGTCAATTTAATTACACTTAGGGACATTTGGGCGAATCAACTATAGGATTTAGATACTAGGATTTGGATTTAATTTGTGAGAACTTTGCATGGATGAAATGCATATGAATGCTTCATGATTTTCATTTTAAATCTTGCACACCAATTCTACAATCCATAATCAATCCATGCCCTTTTGCCTATATGGCTACTTAGGTCTTAACAAAAGAATATAAGATTTTGAATTCAAGGTTGAGAGGATTTTCTATTCAAAAAGTTTCTTCTCTTTGAGAATTTTCAACAAAGTCAAACAATCAATCAATCTTATTTATTTGTTTCACATTCCAAAATTAGGAGAATTTTGGGATGTGACAGTTGTTTTGCAAATAAGTTGCTTCGTGTTGGAAAGGAGTAGTAAGTTCTTGCTTGAAGTGCAAGAGGATCTTGCATTGACTGTGACTTAGACTTTAGCATGACATGCTAGGTGTTGTTTTGACCTTATGGTTAGTGATTATTGCTGTAGAATGTCTTGTTCCAAACAATTAGGATTGCTTAGTGTGCCTTGAAGAAATTATGCGTTGTTTTAGCATGCAAAAGCATAGTATTGTGGTATTCTCCTTTGATGCTTTGCTTGGGTTGACTTGGCACATGCTCACACCATGTTATGACTATGACAAGTCACCATTAGCCTCTATGATCATTTAGTCCTTGACTTGTAGTACCACTCTTTGCTTTGATTAGTATGCTTTGTTCCACTGCATGATTATGGCCATTATTGCTCTCTTAGTTGGTTGCTCCCAGTCTTTTGCTAGCCTCCACTTGTTTGAGTAAGTTTTACTCATGCCTCCAACTACCAAGAAACCAAGTTATTCCAAAGTGTCCACTATAAACTCCTATGCATGATGTGTTACACCATTCCAAGTATATTCTTGTTTTCAACTATCTTCCAATTAAAAACTATTTTGTTATGTGAAAACTTAGTGATTAAATCCCTCACGAACTTTATGGCACACTTCATTCTTTGCCCCTAATAAACTTGAACCATTGTGACAACTTTGTTGTATGCTTGCACTTACAAGTTGGAATTAGCAGAACCGTGCTGTCACGGGGAACGTTTTCAACATTGCACTTGTACCTTGTTGTACTCAGTTGATATCATGTTCTTTTGTCTATGGATGTCACCGGTGTGAAATAAAGAGAGAACTTGTAAGTCCATGGAGTTTGTATCCTGTGTTAGGGAAACGCCTGGGCCGCTAGCCTAAGCCATGCCTAATCATGGTGGAAACTTGCAGCATCACCATAGTGAGCTATCTATGAAGCATCCTCAATAAAAAGCTATGCATATGGTAAATAAAAAGATTGCTGAGATGCTCATTGTCTGCTTGCCTTGTCATTTTGGTTATGGGAAAGCTCCTGTACCATGTGCAAGGGGTACCCCGTTGGTTGTTCTCAATGTTATGCAAATACAGTGACAAGAACTTACCTGGACCCAAAGTTGAGTATGCATGAGGTGTGGCCCTCGTATTCAAGGGACATGAGATTGCCAACTTATACTTCATCAAGCATATACTCCAACTTTGCCACTTTAACCTTAACCACTTCAAGATGCTTATGATAGGGGCAATGAGGGGTGAAAGCTAACAAGTACCATAATTTTTGGAAACTATTTTTGAAACTTGTAATCCCTGCTTCCTTTACAAAAAAGGCCTTTCTTCCACCATTATTGAGTCTCCACCTTCTACCTTTAGGCACCATTAAGAGAGCATAGTTGTCATTCTGTGTGTACTGTCCCGAAGCTTATTAATTGATGCATATTGAGTTATTACTTGTTCTTGTGCTATTTGTTTCTAGTCACCCTTGTGAACTTTGAAGGTGTCCTATGCATCTATTTGCTACTCTATGAGGGACAAGCTGATTGCCACTATGCCATGTTTTCTGTATGTGAAACAAACAAACATTTTTCAATGCATGTTATTCATGATCTTTGTTTGTAACTTGTCATGTTACAAGCATAGTTACTATGTCCTATTGTTAGAACTCCATATTTCATGCACATGTTTAGAGTTCTTTGATCCCAGCTTTCAATGCTTGCAAATGGTTGGATCTTTATTGTGAGGGTGCATGTAACCTCAAAAATTATTCTGTTTATCACTTACCTACTCGAGCACGAGCAGGAGTTAAGCTTGGGGATGCTGATACGTTGGAAACGTATCTATAAGTTTTGATGCTCCATGCTTGTTTTGTATCTACTTTGCTTTACTTGTCCACGCTTTGAGGTGCTTTTTACATGTTTTCTGGTACTAACCTATTAACAAGTTGCAACAGTGCCAGATGCCTATTTTATGTTGTTTTTGGTTTCAGAAAAGTTAGTAAAGAAATACTCTCAGAATTGGACGGGACAAACGACGAAGTCAATTACTTTACGTGGGGAACAAGAAGTCCAGAGGAGACCCAGAGGGGCCAGCCAGGGGGGCCAGAACGACCCCAGGCATGGGTGGGCCCAGCCCCGCGCCTGGCTAGGGTTTGCCAACCCTGGCCGCCTCCTCGGTCTCCCCCTTCTCCTATAAGAAGCCCCCGATGCAGAAACCCCGATTACCCGATCAAAACTCCACGAAAACGCTTGTAGCCTCCGCTACCATCGTCCCTATATTGGGGGGGATCTGAAGTTCTTCCCAGCACCCTGCCGGAGGGGAGATCATCCCGGAGGCCTTCTCTCCGGTATGATGTGTGAGTAGTTCCGCCTTGGACTATGGGTCCACGTAGTAGCTAGATGGTTGTATCTCCTCCTTTGTGATTTCATGTATAGATCTTGTGAGCTCCATTCATGATCAAGATCTAATCTATTTGTAATCATGCATGTTGTGTTTGTGGGGAGCCGATGGATATTGAGATTATTATGTTGGTTTGATTAATGGTTTTGTCTTTATGAATCTATCATGTCTGTGTTGTTTGTGATCTTGCATGCTCTCCGTTGTTAGTAGCTATCTTGGCCAAGTAGTTGCTAGTGACTCCAAGAGGGGGTATTTATGCTCGATAGTGGGTTCATGCCTCTAGTTTCCAAGGGAAGTGACAATAATCTCTTCGGTTGTAGATGTGTTTTTGCTAATAGGGAGAAAACACAGTCTCTTGTTCATGGAACATGTGGCTGTTTACCTTACACACATTGCTTAAATCAGTTGTCTGTTGCTTGCAACTTAATACTGGAGGGGATTCGGATGATAACCTGAAGGTGGACTTCTAGTCATAGATGCAGTTGGATGGCGGTCTATGTATCTTGTTGTATTGCCCAATCGAATCACATAGGATCTTTCTGACTAGTAATTGCATTGTTATGCCTTGCTCAGTTCCTGTCAATTGCCCTGCTGTAATTTGTTTACCCTTCATGCCATTTTGTTTATCTAAGGAGAGCACCTCTAGTGAACTATGGACCCCGGTCCAATATTTACCATTGATACATCTTCCACTGTTACTTGTTTACTTGCTGCTATTTGGAAGATCTTTTTGAAACTTGTAATCCCTGCTTCCTTTACAAAAAGGTCTTTCTTCCACCATTATTGAGTCTCTACCTTCTACCTTTAGGCACCATTAAGAGAGCATAGTTGTCATTATGTGTGCAGTGTTGCAAAGCTTATTGATTGATGCATATTGTGATATTACTTGTTCTTGTGCTATTTGTTTCTAGTCACCCTTGTGAACTTTTAAGGTGTCCTATGCATCTATTTGCTACTCTATGAGGGACAAGCTGATTGCCACTATGCTATGTTTTCTGTATGTGAAACAAACAAACGTTTTTCAATGCATGTTATTCATGATCTTTGTTTGTAGCTTGTCATGTTGCATTCATAGTTACTATGTTCTATTGTTAGAACTCCATATTTCATGCACATTCTTAGAGTTCTTTGATCCCAGCTTTCAATGCTTGCAAATGGTTAGATCTTTATTGTGAGGGTGCATGTCACCTAAAAAATTATTCTTTTATCACTTACCTACTTGAGGACGAGCAGGAGTTAAGCTTGGGGATGCTTGATACGTTGGAAATGTATCCATAATTTTTGATGTTCCATGCTTGTTTAGTATCTACTTTGCTTTGCTTTGTCTACACTTTGAGGTGCTTTTTACATGTTTTCTGGTACTAACCTATTAACAAGTTGCCACAGTGCCATTGCATGTTTTCTGCTGTTTTTGGTTCCAGAAAAGTTAGTAAATAAATATTCTCGGAATTGGACGGGACAAACTTCAAAGTCAATTACTTTTCATGCGGAACAAGAAGTCCAGAGGGGGGACGGAGAAGCGGACCAGGGCAGCCAGACCCCCCTAGGCGCGGCCAGGGGTGGGCCCGCGCCTAGGAGGGGTGTGGCCCCTATGGCCGCCTCCTCCGCCTCCCCCTTCTCCTATAAGAAGCCTCCGATGCAAAAACCCTAAGTACCCGAATAAATATCCACGAAACTGTCTGTAGCCGCCGCCACCATCGTCCCTAGATCGGGGGGATCTGAAGTTCTTCACGGCACTCTGCCGGGGGGGAGATCATCCCGGAGGCCTTCTCTCCGGTATGATGCGTGAGTAGTACCACCTTGGACTATGGGTCCATGTAGTAGCTAGATGGTTGTATCTCTTCCTTGTGCTTTCATGTATAGATCTTGTGAGCTTCGTTCATGATCAAGATCTAATCTATTTGTAATCATGCATGTTGTGTTTGCGGGGATCCGATGGATATTGAAATTATTATGTTGGTTTAATTAATGGTTTTGTCTTTATGATTCTATCATGCCTGTGTTGTTTGTGATCTTGCATGCTCTCCGTTGTTAGTAGCTATCTTGTCCAAGTAGTTGCTAGTGACTCCAAGAGGGGGTATTTATGCTCGATAGTAGGTTAATGCCTCTAGTTTCCAAGGGAAGTGACAATAATCTCTTCGGTTGTAGATGTGTTGTTGCTACTAGGGAGAAAACAATGGTCTCTTGTTCATGGAACATGTGGACTAGTTACCTTACACAATTTGCTTAAAGCAGTTGTCTATTGCTTGCAACTTAATACTAGAGGGGGTTCGGATGATAACCTGAAGGTGGACTTATAGTCATAGATGCAGTTGGATGGCGGTCTGTGTATCTTGTTGTATTGCCCAATCGAATCTCATAGGGTCTTTCTGACTAGTAATTGCATTGTTATGCCTTTCTCAGTTCCTGTCAATTGCCCTACTGTAATTTGTTTACCCTTCATGCCATGTTGTTTATCTAAGGAGAGCACCTCTAGTGAACTATGGACCCCGGTCCAATCTTTACCATTGATACATCTTCCACTATTACTTGTTTACTTGCTGCAAACCGCCATTACCTTCCACACCATACGTTTAATCCTTTGTTATAGCAACCGGTGAGATTGACAACCTCACTGATTCGTTGGGGCAAAGTCTTGAGTTTGTGTTGTGCAAGTCTCCGTGTTGCTTGCAACACCTGTGTGACGTTTCCTTCCTCCTACTGGTTCTCTAACCTCGGTTTCTTACTGGGGGAAGACTTGCTGCTATGCTGGTTCACACCTTGATCTTGGGTTTCCCAACAGACTCCACGTCAAGCACCAAGTTCTCTGGTGCCATCAACGAGTCATCATAGGGCTTTACTGAAAGTGTACCACCTCTGCAGAGTGTTACACTATTTGAATAGCCGCGTCCGCGGTTATGGACAGTTGGAGTGGCCATACTGTTCCGTCGTTAGATGTTTTCAAAATGACTTGCGAAATGAATCATGACTTTGACTTGACCACAACAGGGTTTTGAACATGAAAACTAAAGTTCCCACTTAGGTTTTGAAAGACATTAAACTAGTTTTCTTTACTTCTGAACTCAGTTAGAGATAAATTTGGATTTTCGCAAAACAACCTAGAGCTTAGGATTCCTACTCAAACCACTTACTTGTTAGTGATAGTTTGCGAGTACTTAAAGAGTACTCATGACTTTGTCCCTGGCTATTCCTATGGCCAGACTATGAGGAGGACTTCCAGGATGATGGACACAGGAAGTCTACAACAACTAGGATCATCTCCCATTGTCAGCATTGCCTGTGACCCTAAAGATGGAGCTTCGCCCATGCTATCGTATTATATTATTCCGCTGCGTTGATTGTATTAAGACTGGATCATGGGATCCTTTATTTGTAAGACTGTTATTATGGTTTGTAATGGATGATGAACTATGGTACCAATCTGTTATGTCTCGCAAAAGTGGTAATCCTGGGATTGCGATGTATGGCATAACAGGCATCTGGGATTAAAAATCCGGGTGTTGACAAGTTGCTATCAGAGCCATCCTGACCATAGGAGACCCTAGTTATAATGGACGCTTGAATCAAAAATTTAGTTTCAAAACAAAAGAAGTGAGTATTTATGAAAACCTATTCTCATTCTTATCACTTAGAGTCTTTCAAGAAAATTCATGTTCCTCAAAAAAAAAATCTTACAAAATCATACATAAAAATTGACACACTTGATCACTCTACTAACTTACTCATCCTACATTCTTATAGATGGAAGTGAAGTATAGTAAGTTCTATCAGTTGGGCAATAGATATCATCTTTGAGCGTGATTTGGACCAACTATCGGAACTTCTGGAGCGCCCGCACCCCAAGTTCTTCGGATCCCAGCTCAACGATCAACGAGGAGAATTGAAGTGGATGATTGTTGCAAGTCTTAGATGGAAGATTGAAGCCCCCACCTTAAGAGAGAACAACTGGCTAGATGGACTTGCCAGGGCCATGCAGGAAGCTCTTGCCCGTATGTGTGGGCAAAGCATCAATCAGATCAAGGGTACCCGCTTTGATGTTATGGGACAACCATTGGAGGTGCCATACCACCCCGAGATGAAGCATCAGGTGGATCATCTCAGCTTTATGTTGTATGATAGGCAGAAGGAGTTGGACAATGCCCGCTCCTATGCCAACCACAACTATGCCATCGCAGTCAAGAAGGAACAGACCATCGCCATCTTTTCAAAGGAGCGCAAGACCTTTCGCCGTCTTCATGACAAGAAGGATCACATTATTGCTCGCCTTCGTCACAAAGTGACAGGCTTGGAGGAGACCATCCATGAGCGGGACATGCAGCTTAAGGAGAGGGAAAATGCAGGGGAAGATATCCGTGGAGACCCTTACTCCTACCTTAGTGACGATGATGACTTCCTGGAGGACCAAGCCATGGACTTCCACACTAATGATGATGACTCCGCCTTCATTGATGAAGATGATAAAGCCACCAATTCTGATGAGTAGTAGCACTTGAGCACTAGAGTTAGTGAGTTGTATCCGGTCCCATTGTATTGTGGTGTGTGTTTGTATTGTGTGCTATGAATGAATGAAAGCAATTTGCTAGTTAGCAAAACTTGAGTCAAACTCAAAGTTTAAAAAGTTTTCAAAAACAAAATCCCTGAACCTTAGAAATTTTCCTCTTGTCTCATGATGTATCTCAACCTTCAGATGCCTCGCGGAGGAAGCAGTTCATCCCTAGACCCAATGCTGCAAATCTTGCAAATGTTGGTTTCGGACCGCGAAGCTGAAAGAGCCGAACTTCAAGCCAACTTAGCCACCCTTCAACACATAGCTCAAATGGCCAATAACAATCAAGGCCTTGGAAACCAGGACAAACATGGATCCAAGCTCAGGAACTTTCAAAATACCAATCCACCCATCTTTAGTAAGTCTGAGGAGCCATTGGATGCTGATGACTGGCTACAGACCATGGATAACAACTTAGAAGTTGCAGGAGTGGAGGCCAATGAGAAAGTACTGTTTGCCACCCATTATCTGGCAGGAGATGCAAGAGCTTGGTGGAATAGCATTCGCACCATGAATGGAGGACAGATGATGACTTGGGATGAATTCAAACTCAAGTTTAGCAGAACCCATGTGCCATCGGGTTTAATAAAGAGGGTGAGAGATGAATTCAGAGAATTGAAGCAAGGGAGGATGACAATAGTTGATTACCATGACAAATTTCTGTCATTAGCTAGTTATGCACCAGATGAGATTGACACTGAAGCCAAGAAGAAGGAGAGATTATTGAATGGTCTGCATGATGACATGCATACGGTATTAGTCAATATTCCGTTTGCTGACATTGAAGCCTTAGTGGATTCTGTCATTCAGATGGAAGGCAATATCAACCAAGCCAATGAGAACCGCAAGCGTCGAATGATGCATCAACCAGGAACCCACCATACCCCAAAGTATCACCCCAACCCATCTACAGGATATGCCCCAAGAAACAATAGACCCCCGATGACCCATCCAAACTATCCCAACTATGGAGGAGGAAACCCAAGGCCCGGAGGAAACCACAACAACAACCCCAACAACTCCAACAACTTCAATCGTGCACCACCCAAAGTCAACAACCCCACCAACACCAATACTGCCCTAAGGACTAGAAGCAATGATGTGCATGTTGCAGGAAAGGACAAGTCTCAGGTGACTTGTTATGAATGCGGAACCAAGGGTCACTACTCCAATGAGTGCCCTAAGAAGCTTGTAGCAGCTACCAATGTGAATGCCCCAGCTCAGTAGCAGCATCGTGTTCATCCTGGAAGGAGATTTTCCCCAGGGAACTCGCTTAACCACAACGGTCGTCTGTTTCACATGAATGTTGAAGAAGCCCAAGAAGCGCCAGATGTCATGCTGAGTATGTTTTCTGTTAACTCAGTACTTGCAAGAGTGTTGTTTGATTTTGGAGCATCGCACTCGTTTGTTATAGAAGAATTTGCATGCACTAGTAAGATTCAACCAACCAAATTGAAGCATGTTATGATAGTTCAAATATCTGGTTCAACCGCCAAAGCTAGACAAATTTGCAAGGCCATACCTATCAGAATCCATGGCATAGATTTTTATGCTAATATAATAGTACTTAGAACCAAAGGTTTGGAAGTAGTACTAGAAATGGATTGGATGTTGAAACATAAAGGATTAATTGACTGTGCCAAGAAAGCCATAACCATGACTAGTACCGCTGGAGTATTAGTGGAGCATGTATCTGAAACCTTGCCCCGTCAATTCAAGTGCAACAAGAGTCTAGCCCAACCCACGATTGACCAAGTCAGAGTAGTCTGTGAATACCCCGACATATTCCCAGATGTGTTGCCTGGTATGCCCCCAGATCAGGATATCGAGTTTATCATTGAATTAATCCCTGGAACTAGACCCATAGCTCAGAGACCGTATAGTATGAACCCATCTGAATTAGTGGAGCTGAAGAAGCAACTGGATGCTGTGCTGGAGATAGGACTAATTCAACCCAGTGCGTCGCCATGAAGATCACCTGTATTGTTTGTGGATAAGAAAGATGGAGGTAACCGTTTGTGTACGGATTATCAGAAGCTGAATGATGTCACCATCAAGAACAAGTACTCACTACCAAAGATAGAAAATCTGTTTGACCAGTTGACCGGAGCCAAAGTGTTTTCAAAGATTAATCTTAGAACTGGTTATCATCAACTCAAGATTGGCGCAGAGGATATTCCAAAGACTGCCTTTACCACTAGATATGGACTGTATGAGTACACTATCATGTCTTTTGGATTAACCAATGCCCCCGCTTATTTCATGAACCTCATGAATAAGATTTTTATGGACTTCCTGGATAAGTTTGTCATTGTTTTCATTGTTGACATTCTAATCTATTACAAATCAGAAGAAGAACATGAGATATACTTGAGGACCATCCTTGGAACCCTTAGGGAGCATCAGTTCTATGCCAAGTTTAGCAAATGTGAATTCTGGTTACAGGAAGTAGGATTCCTCGGACATATGGTGTCGGCAGGAGGAATTGTTGTTGACCCTGCCAAGGTTAAGGATGTTGAAGAATGGCAAGACCCAACCACTCAAACCCAAGTTCGTGCATTTCTCGGATTATGTCACATCCCAAGATTTTCCAAATCTTGTAATGTGAAAATAAATGAATAAAATAAAACTTTGTTGATTTTTAGGGCCAGAAGAAACTTTTTGAATCCAATTGGAAACCTTCAAACCAATTTGGATTCAAATAAAATCCTAAAGAGATTTAAAAATATTTGATGAAGGAAAATAAAATATTTTGGGAATTACTATTTTGGATCTTTAAAAAAACGATTTGGTTTTCAAATGAAATAGAAGTTTTAAAAATAAAAGATTATTTAGAGCCCAATTAAACCTTGGCCAAGCTTATGAAATGAAATGTTTTGTTTTGATAAAAATAGTAAAGGTTTATTTAAAATAAATTAATAAGGATTTAATATCCAAGTTTTATAAATAAAGGTTTTACTATTTTAATTAACCATCAAAACTTATTTATTCTATTTAAAATAAGTTTTCCAAGTATTTTATATTTTCAAATAAAACCTACTGATTTGGTTTTGAAAATAGATGGTTTCAAATAGAGAATTTAAATAAAACAAATCCTATTTGATTTAATAAAATGGTCTAATTATTTAATTAATAATGGACCCCAAAATAAAATTATTATTTTGGTTTTAGAATTTTGGTTTATGTTACTGAACAGAACCAAATTCAAAACTTCAAAGCTTGGTGATTGTTTGAATGGATTTGGTTGTTGTTTGATTGTTTGAAATTTCAAAACAGAAATTAGAATCAAAAAAGGGAAAACAATTTGAAAGAAAAAAAATAAGGTTTTGGTCGACCCAACCCAGCAGCCCAACAAGGCCTAGAACCAGCCCAGCACCCCCTCCCCGGAAGAAAACTTTTCGCACCTGGCAACTGACCCGCGAAGCCAATGACTGGTGGACCCTTCCCTCACTCCTTTTCCCACTGATCAACCGACCCCACTTTTCCAACTCACCTTCTTCCTCGCGCAGACGACGCCGGCCGTTTCTGCCAGTGATTCCGTGGCTTCCATTCGCAGTAATGCCACGCTTAACCTCGCTGCGACCACGTCCTATTAAACGCTTGCGTCTTCTCCTCCTTTCCCCTCTGTTGCCCCCCTCTCTCTGCCCCGAGGCTGCCTCAATTCGGCGTGACACTCTCATTGCTCCGACTACTCTCCATGTCGATTCCGACCAAGCTCCACCACCACTTGCCTCCCCGAGCACACGAGCAGACTCCCCACACCCAGACGATTCTCCCAGTACCCTCCGTTCAACTGCGGGCACCCCAGAGCGTCCCCTTCGACAAGCTCTGACCTCACCGCCGCGTCTGCAACTTCTCCGGCGAAGTCTCCTGGTAAGTCCAGACCGCCCCGCGCCTTCTCGTTCATGCACGCGTCATCTCCTTGGTCATACGCGTCTAACCATGCTTCTTGTTTGCCCTCTCGTGAACCGTAGCACCGTCCTCGACCTCGACCGCGTGCAACCGTCGCCAGACCTAACTCCGGCGAGGAATTCCTCCTGTCCTCGTGCGCCCCTTGCCCAGACGACTTCACGTTGAGCTTCCACAGGCCTTTGCGATCACGGTGAGCACTTTCCCTTCCCTTCTAGCTCCCTGTATCACCGGCGCCGCCACCATCTACTCGTCGCCGCCGCGCACAGCCGTCGAGCGCCTCCAGTTAATGGCCTGTTGTTTAGGTCCGTTAGATCTAGATCGTATGGCTGTGATAGAATATAAGCGAAGAGGTATCATATGCCTCTGCGCCGCTCGATCTAAATTAAATCCTACGGTCTACAGCACGCGATCCACCCGAACCGGTACCAGCCAGTGACGTTGTGACGCGTGGCCAGTTTTGTTTAAAAACAGAAATTTGAAAACAGATTTGGTTGCAGATTTGAAAATTCTATAACTTTTGATCCACATGTCCAAAAATTACAAATTTGATATCATTGGAATCAGTGGATCAAGCCCTAGCCAACCTTGCAATTTGTTTAGTAAATAGTATCTGTTCGATTGCTTGTTTTTGCAGAAACTTTTGTATGCTTGTTTAGATTAGAAAAATGATTCAAAAATGTTTTTGAGGTTGAAACCATGGCAAATTGATTTGTGGTAAACTTACTGACCCTAGGAACCAACCCATGGTTTTGAAAATGAATTTGGTAAAATTTAGGATGGATTATTTGACTTAGCCCATTTCTAGCCAAATAAAATAATGGTTTTTGTTATGAAAATGATTTTGGAGTAAAAACTTTGGGAAAATGTTTTGGACCAAACCTACTGACCCAAAACACCAAGTTTTGAGAATTAGCAACTCATTTGGTGAAAGACTTAAAAGTTTTGTTTTGATAAAAATATTTTTCACCACATAAAATGATGAATGGGTTTAAAAATGGTTTATGGATAAAACCCTTTTGCAAATGACTTTGCCACTTTGGAAAATGACCACCTTGAACATTACAAAGTTTAGAAGCCTAGTGGAAACCATCCTTGCAAATAAACCTATCTCTTGCATGCTTACATGCATGGCTTGGATCCCATTGTTTTGTGTGTGTGAATTGTTTGATTGATTATTGGTTTGGAATTTTAGTTGATTTTGTGTTTGCTTGATTGACTTGTAGTGAAGTTAGAGAAGTGTGAGATTAACAAGATCAAGGAGTGAACCCACATTCCCTACCAAAAGGCAAGTTACACTATCATCTAAAGTCCTACTATTTTCATTATACTTAGTGGATTTTGAAACATGCATGAAAATAATTTTATACTTATGCTATGCTAAATCCTAATAGGATACCCTATACATTCCTTAGTGAAAACAATGTAGTTGTTACATGCTTAGCCATGTTATATTTTGAAAAGAGATACATGTTGAGATTTTATGAAGTTGAGAAAAGGACTTGTGGTTTTATATAATAAAACAAGGACTCAATGAACCACCTGGGTGGCCAAGGATACTTTGAGTTTTGGAGAAGGTGGCAACAAAAGGAACCATGTCTATGACAATCTCTTTGTGTTGTGCTCCAAAAGAAACCACCCAGGAAACTTAGAGATTGAACATGTTTCTCCAATTGTGGCTTTCGTGTGCAACCAGATGCTATTATGGCTCTGGCTTAGTCAACTACATTGGGAAGACCCATGCATTGTCTTCAGTTTACTGGACATGGGGACCTGGAATCCTACATGGGTGCTGAAGACAAGCTAGCAATGGTGTATGGGTGGACCCTTTGGAAAGACTTCGTCACATTCTCAATCTGCCAGTACTCCATCTTGGTGAGCACTAATCCAGCCCTTGGTGGCAACAAGATGGGATTGTGACATGTGGGTAAAGTGTGCAACTTCTGCAGAAGATAATAAAATCTAAGTACTTAGCCGTGTCCCCGGTTATGGACAATACTGAGCAACTAAAGTTTGAAGCTATGGGAAATCTCGACATTCCAATTTCTAAAATAAAACTTGATGCACTTGGGGGTACCAAGGAGCTCAAGAGATTTAATAAAACTTGATGCACTTGGGGTTACCAAGGAGCTCAAGAGATTTGATAAAACTTGATGCACATGGGGTTACCAAGGAGCTCAAGAGATTTTGTTGAAAACTTGAACACTTGGGGTTACCAAGGTGTGCAAGGAGATTTTGTTAACAACTTAAACACTTGGGCTTTGCCAAGGGATTTTCAAAGATTTGATCAAAGATTTAAAAACCATTTTGAAGGATAGGATAAATTTTGCTTTATGAAAATGAGCCTAAAACCCTACTTAGCCAAAAATGCATGTAATGATAGGATCCACTTATATTCTACATAGTAGTGAAACTTGCCAATACAATTCAAATGTATTGACCCTTGTGGCTGTAACTTGTAATGTTGCAGGTTTGATTGATTTTAGTGAAGATTGATTGATTAGGATTACAAAGTCTACAACCAACATCTGCCTGTGGCACTTTGAAGATGAAGGACCCCATGCTTGTAGTTATTCCGCTGCAATGTAATGTAATAGCCAAATGAGCTATGAAAAGATGTAATAAAATTATGTTATTCCTGGTTATAAAGCTATATTATGACCTTTGTTTCTTGATATTACATCTAAACTGTGGATGCTAGCTATTGATCCAGGGACTAGCATTGTAAACACAGGGGACTCCACCTTATATTGTTTAAAGGTTGGGACACTCCCTCTACAGATGGTATCAGAGCATTGTGTTGCCTATAGGATTTGTAAACCTAGGATTGGACAAAAACCCCTAGAAAAATAGGAGTTGTATTTGTTCCAAAACTTATTTACAACACAATCTTGTAAACTCTTTCCTCAACCATTTTGGTTTCAACTCTACATCTCTTCTATTTTCAACTTGATGGAAAAACCTACCCCAGGGCCAAAGACTAAACCATGTGCAAAGGACTTCTTCAACTCTAATGACTTCAACTTCTTCAACTCTAATGACTTCAACATCTTCAGCATATTCACCAAGGACTTCCAACTTGGATATCACTAAGGACTACATGTGAGACAAGGAAATCTTGCTCAAGATTTAGAGACTGAGGGAATGCAAAAGTTAGAAGGAGCCCACATCACTAGAAATTATTGTAACCAAGAGTTTTTCTCAAGGAAACCATGATCTCAAGTAAGGAGAAACAACTAAGAATGATGGAAAGATCACAAGTGAACCATATAGATGGACCACCATATTTTAGTTAAAGTCAAACACACCAACTTATGTGGTGTAACAAAAATATTTTTGTTGCCTAAGTGTGTGCTTGAACTTTGTTGTTTGAGTGAAATGTTTGGTTTGTGAGTGCATGCATATTGCTTGTGTGAATTGTGATGTGTGTGATTAGAATTGATTCCTTAGAACTATCTTGCCTATTCTAATCTTCCTTCAACCCAAACAGATGACTACTCCAAGAGACTCCAACATCAAGGTTGATGACACCAACACCAACCAAGAGAACAGCATGAAAGAGCTCATAGCAACCCAACACCAGCTGAACCAAGTGACAACTCAATTCATAGCTAACACTAGTGGAGAAGATCCAGCCCTGCAAAGATTTTTGGAAACTCAAGGCCAACTGATGCTTAAGGTGACTGATCAAATGATCAAAATGGAAGAAAACTATTCCAAGAAAGTTTATGACAACAAGGATGACATAAATGTTATTCTAGATGGAGCCCCAGCTTGCATTATTTGTGGAGACAAGGATCATACTTCCAAGGAGCATGGAGATCAATGCCCCAACTGTGAAGAGAAACATCCTGTTGGACAATGTCCCACCTCCCAAGCTACTTGCTATCTATGTGAAGGAAACAACCATGTCCCTATCCAATGCCCCATCTATTCCATTGTGAAACAAAGGAAACAAGGTGGAGTGCAACAAATGATTGCAAACCATCAAGAAGGATCCAAGTCTACCAAGAAGGTTGATGACAAAGGAAAAGGTCCACTTATACCTCCAAACAAGACAACCCAGTTCAAAGGACCAAAGAAACCCAAGAAGCAAAAGAAGGACAAGAGCCATGTGCAATGTCATAAATGTAAGGAAATGGGACACTATTCCGGTGAATGCCCAGAGAACAAGAAGAATAAAGAGATTGGCCAAGTGGTGTGCAACAATTGCAAAGAGCTAGGCCATTATGTAGCAACTTGTCCACAAGAGCTACGTAAAGAACTCAAGGATATCAACTGTTTCAATTGCAAGAACCCAGGGCATTATGCAAGCAACTGTCCAGAAAAGATGAAGAACAAGTTGAACAAGCCTATGGAGAAACTCAACCTTGGCCCATGAGTCAAGTGTGGAAACCAAGGACACAATGCAAATGTTTGCCCAAGGAAGTTTCCCTGGATCCCAAGAAGGCCAATATGTAATTTTTGTTTGAAAATTTTTAAGGGTGGTAGTACCCTACTTGTTTTGAGCTTACTTGTAACCCTAGCCTTCCCAAATCTCGGGACGAGATTTATTTTAAGGGTGGTAGCCTGTCACATCCCAAGATTTTCCAAATCTTGTAATGTGAAAATAAATGAATAAAATAAAACTTTGTTGATTTTCAGGGCCAGAAGAAACTTTTTGAATCCAATTGGAAACCTTCAAGCCAATTTGGATTCAAATAAAATCCTAAAGAGATTTAAAAAGATTTGATGAAGGAAAATAAAATATTTTGGGAATTACTATTTTGGATCTTAAAAAAAAAAGATTTGGTTTTCAAATGAAATAGAAGTTTTAAAAATAAAAGATTATTTAGAGCCCAATTAAACCTTGGCCAAGCTTATGAAATGAAATGTTTTGTTTTGATAAAAATAGTAAAGGTTTATTTAAAATAAATTAATAAGGATTTAATATCCAAGTTTACAAATAAAGGTTTTACTATTTTAATTAACCATCAAAACTTATTTATTCTATTTAAAATAAGTTTTCCAAGTATTTTATATTTTAAATAAAACCTACTGATTTGGTTTTGAAAATAGATGGTTTCAAATAGAGAATTTAAATAAAACAAATCCTATTTGATTTAATAAAATGGTCTAATTATTTAATTAATAATGGACCCCAAAATAAAATTATTATTTTGGTTTTAGAATTTTGGTTTATGTTACTGAACAGAACCAAATTCAAAACTTCAAAGCTTGGTGATTGTTTGAATGGATTTGGTTGTTGTTTGATTGTTTGAAATTTCAAAACAGAAATTAGAATCAAAAAAGGGAAAACAATTTGAAAGAAAAAAAATAAGGTTTTGGTCGACCCAACCCAGCAGCCCAACGAGGCCCAGAACCAGCCCAGCTCCCCCTCCCCGGAAGAAAACGTTTCACACCTGGCAACTGACCCGCGAAGCCAATGACTGGTGGACCCTTCCCTCACTCCTTTTCCCACTGATCAACCGACCCCACTTTTCCAGCTCACCTTCTTCCTCGCGCAGACGACGCCGGCCGTTTCTGCCAGTGATTCCGCGGCTTCAATTCGCAGTAATGCCATGCCTTAACCTCGCTGCGACCACGTCCTATTAAACGCCTGCGTCTTCTCCTACTTTCCCCTCTGTCGCCCCCTCTCTCTGCCCCGAGGCTGCCTCAATTCGGCGCGACACTCTCACTGCTTCGACTACTCTCCTTGTCGATTCCGGCCAAGCTCCACCACCCCTTGCCTCCCCGAGCACACGAGCAGACTCCCCACACCCAGACGATTCTCCCAGTACCCTCCGTTCAACTGCGGGCACCCCAGAGCGTCCCCTTCGACAAGCTCTGACCTTGCCGCCGCGTCTGCAACTTCTCCGGCGAAGTCTCCTGGTAAGTCCAGACCGCCCCGCGCCTTCTCGTTCACGCATGCGTCATCTCCTTGGTCATACGCGTCTAACCATGCTTCTTGTTTGCCCTCTCGTGAACCATAGCACCATCCTCGACCTCGACCGCGTGCAACCGTCTCCAGACCTAACTCCGGCGAGGAATTCCTCCCGCCTCGTCGCCCCCTTGCGACTTCACGTTGAGCTTCCCCGGGCCTTTGCGATCACGGTGAGCACTTTCCCTTCCCTTCTAGCTCCCTGTATCGCTGGCGCCGCCACCATCTGCTCGTCGCCGCCGCGCACAGCCGTCGAGCGCCGCCAGTTAATGGCCTATTGTTTAGGTCCGTTAGATCTAGATCGTATGGCTGTGATAGAATATAAGCGAAGAGGTATCGTATGCCTCTACGCCGCTCGATCTAAATTAAATCCTACAGTCTACAGCACGCGATCCACCCGAACCGGTACCAGCCAGTGACGTTGTGACGCGTGGCCAGTTTTGTTTAAAAAACAGAAATTTGAAAACAGATTTGGTTGCAGATTTGAAAACTCTATAACTTTTGATCCACACGTCCAAAAATTACAAATTTGATATCATTGGAATGAGTGGAGCAAGACCTAGCCAACCATGCAATTTGTTTAGTAAATAGTATCTATTAGATTGCTTGTTTTTGCAGAAACTTTTGTATGCTTGTTTAGATTAGAAAAATGATTCAAAAATGTTTTTGAGGTTGAAACCTTGGCAAATTGATTTTTGGTAAACTTACTGACCCTAGGAACCAACCCATGGTTTTGAAAATGAATTTGGTAAAATTTAGGATGGATTATTTGACTTAGCCCATTTCTAGCCAAATAAAATAATGGTTTTTGTTATGAAAATGATTTTGGAGTAAAAACTTTGGGAAAATGTTTTGGACCAAACCTACTGACCCAAAACACCAAGTTTTGAGAATTAGTAACTCATTTGGTGAAAGACTTAAAAGTTTTTGTTTTGATAAAAATATTTTTCACCACATAAAATGATGAATGGGTTGAAAAATGGTTTATGGATAAAACCCTTTTGCAAATGACTTTGCCACTTTGGAAAATAACCACCTTGAACCTTACAAAGTTTAGAAGCCTAGTGGAAACCATCCTTGCAAATAAACCTATCTCTTGCATGCTTACATGCATGGCTTGGATCCCATTGTTTTGTGTGTGTGAATTGTTTGATTGATTATTGGTTTGGAATGTTAGTTGATTTTGTGTTTGCTTGATTGACTTGTAGTGAAGTTAGAGAAGTGTGAGATTAACAAGATCAAGGAGTGAACCCACATTCCCTACCAAAAGGCAAGTTACACTATCATCTAAAGTCCTACTATTTTCATTATACTTAGTGGATTTTGAAACATGCATGAAAATAATTTTATACTTATGCTATGCTAAATCCTAATAGGATACCCTATACATTCCTTAGTGAAAACAATGTAGTTGTTACATGCTTAGCCATGCTATATTTTGAAAAGAGATACATGTTGAGATTTTATGAAGTTGAGAAAAGGACTTGTGGTTTTATATAATAAAACAAGGACTCAATGAACCACCTGGGTGGCCAAGGATACTTTGAGTTTTGGAGAAGGTGGCAACAAAAGGAACCATGTCTATGGCAATCTCTTTGTGTTGTGCTCCAAAAGAAACCACCCAGGAAACTTAGAGATTGAACATGTTTCTCCAATTATGGCTTTGGTGTGCAACCACATGCTATTATGGCTCTGGCTTAGTCAACTACATTGGGAAGACCCATGCATTGTCTTCAGTTTACTGGACATGGGGACCTGGAATCCTAAATGGGTGCTGAAGACAAGCTAGCAATGGTGTATGGGTGGACCCTTTGGAAAGACTTCGTCACATTCTCAATCTGCCAGTACTCCATCTTGGTGAGCACTAATGCAGTGGCCACTGGTGGCAACAAGATGGGATTGTGACATGTGGGTAAAGTGTGCAACTTCTCCAGAAGATAATAAAATCTAAGTACTTAGCCGTGTCCCCGGTTATGGACAATACTGAGCAACTAAAGTTTGAAGCTATGGGAAATCTCGACATTCCAATTTCTAAAATAAAACTTGATGCACTTGGGGGTACCAAGGAGCTCAAGAGATTTAATAAAACTTGATGCACTTGGGGTTACCAAGGAGCTCAAGAGATTTGATAAAACTTGATGCACTTGGGGTTACCAAGGAGCTCAAGAGATTTTGTTGAAAACTTGAACACTTGGGGTTACCAAGGTGTGCAATGATATTTTGTTAACAACTTAAACACTTGGGCTTTTCCAAGGGATTTTCAAAGATTTGATCAAAGATTTAAAAACCATTTTGAAGGATAGGATAAATTTTGCTTTATGCAAATGAGCCTAAAACCCTACTTAGCCAAAAATGCATGTAATGATAGGATCCACTTATATTCTACATAGTAGTGAAACTTTCCAATACAATTCAAATGTATTGACCCTTGTGGCTGTAACTTGTAATGTTGCAGGTTTGATTGTTTTTTAGTGAAGATTGATTGATTAGGATTACAAAGTCTACAACCAACATCTGCCTGTGGCACTTTGAAGATGAAGGACCCCATGCTTGTAGTTATTCCGCTGCAATGTAATGTAATAGCCAAATGAGCTATGAAAAGATGTAATAAAATTATGTTATTCCTGGTTATAAAGCTATATTATGACCTTTGTTTCTTGATATTACATCTAAACTGTGGATGCTAGCTATTGATCCAGGGACTAGCATTGTAAACACAGGGGACTCCACCTTATATTGTTTAAAGGTTGGGACACTCCCTCTACAGATTAGCAGGATATTACCGCTAGTTCGTAGAAGGATTGTCACATCCCAAAATTTTCCAAATTTTGAAATGTGAAAAATAAATAAACAAAAGAAACAATTGTTGAAATTTAGGGCGAAAAGAAAATTTTTGTTTCTAAATGGAAACACCAAAACCTATCTTGAACAAATTTGATTAAAAGGGAATCCAAAACATTTCAAATAAAGTGAAATGCATTCATCAATGAATGTATCTTGGAATTTAAACACTTGGATAAGTTAAATCAAAACCCTAAATCCCTAATGGAAGAAAATCATTTCCAAGATCTCCCTAAGACTATGGATTTGATCCATATAAAAATTTAGCAACAAACATTCATAAATGATCAAAAATGATAAACAAAAATATTATAACACCATAGAAATTGGTTTCATTTAATTTGGAGGCATGGATAAGAACTTATGAAATTAATAAGATAAAAGGAAATAAAATTTCCAAAACTAATAAAGATCCTATCTAAAATCCATACCAAATCTTGAGCAAGTAATCCTAAAAGGATTTAAAAGGATAAACAAATATTAAATAAAATCATACAAATTGGAATCACCAATTTTGGACCTATAAATAAAAATATATGGATTTTATAAAATAAAGAAAGAAAGAAATAAATAAGGAATATTTAAAAGCCGAATTATATCTTGGTCAAATCCATAAACAAATGAAAGTTTATTGAATAATAAAAAGGAATAGAAGAATTATTTAAATAAAACTATATGGGCTTTGAACCATATCCAATTTTATTTAAATAAAGACAAATTGCCTAAATAATAAATCCCAAGAAATTTACTTGGAAGATAATTTAAACCTTGAGTTAAAATCCATAAGAAAATGGAATAAATATAATCCAAATAAAATAAAGGGATAAATAATATTCAAATAAAAATTATATGGGATTAAACCATATTCTATTTATTTAAAAGAAGACAAACTCCCTAATAAAAAGGAATAATTAAATCATGAGAAATATAATTGGAATTGCCCAAAATGGATTAGAAGTTATCAAATTAACTTAAAAAGAATAAAGGGTTAACTAAATAGAATTATATGGTTTGGAACCATCATCAAATCCATTTAAATAAAGACAAATGCCCAATTTAAATGAACATTAAATCATATTAAAATATTTTAAATAATTCAAAGTGAATTATTTGCACTAATGAATGAATAAAATCTACTAAAAAAGGTTTGGTAAAAATTGGAATTCAAATAGAAGTTTGAAAATATATTTAAAATCTTATTTAAATAAAGACAAGTGTCTAATTTAAATAAATAATAAACCATAAAAGAATATAATATAATATCCAAAAATGGATTCTAAAATACATTGTTAAAAAAATATTAAAACATACTGAAAGTTGGGAAAGTTTGAATTCAAACAAGTGTTTGAATCATTTGAATAAATTCAAAACAGAATAATTAGAAAAGAAAAAGAAAAAGAAACAGAATAAAAAAAATGGAAAAGAACCAGCATAGCAAACCAGGCCCAGTCCAGCCCAGCAGCAAGCCCACTCTCTCCCCTCCCCGCAAACCGTTTTTCTCACTCACTCACCTACCCACCCACTCACTGACAGTCAGGACCCACAAGCGCCACCTCATCATCGTCAACCCCGTACTAACCTCGCCCCCAATCCTTCCTGGAAGTTTCTGTCACCGATGAATGCTCATCAATTCGCATCAATGGCTGATTTATTCTGCCCAGTGACCACGCGTACTTAATCGCCTCCTCCCCCTCTCTCATTCCCCTCAATCCCCCACACCTCTCGGCCCCTAGGCTGCCCGAATTGCTTGCTGCACTCCACTGTCTACGGTGAGCCTTAAACGTCGATTCCGGCGACAACAGCCACCCCCACTGTCCCTGGTTTCCACGAGCATGCTCCCCACCTCCCTACGCATCTTCCAGTACCTCCCACTTGCCTGCGCAAGCCCCAGAAGCTCGGCTTCGACTATAATAGAGAGCCATCATCGACTCATCAACTCCGGCAACCTTTCCCCGTAAGCCCCGTCTTTCGCTCTCCCTCTCGTTGATAAGCGTGTGATCACCAACCCCATGAGAATCTAACGCAACCTTCTGCTTGCCCTAGCGTGGACCATAACCTCGCCAATGTCACCGGCCGAGCGTGCACATCGCTAGAAGCTTCTCCGACGAGCAATCCCCTTCGCTCCCGTGCGCCCCTGGACATTCCATGACAACGTTGAGCTTGTTCACGCCACGGTGAGTCTGGTAAACCCCTTCTCCCTCTCCCGTTCATCCTAGTTTCTCCGAAACAGTTCTTCCCTTGCGTGCCTCCGCCATCTACCATCACCAGCGCCGCCAGTAAATGACCAGTAGATGCGAGCCATTGGATTCCGATCCAAGTGATGCGATAGAATCACTAAACGAAGGGGTACGAATCAATCTGTTTCGTGCGATTCACTTTAGATCCAATAGCCCACGATGCTCGATCCAGACGAAGCGGTACAGACCAATAGCAACAAGACACGTGGACTGCCTGATCTTTTAAAAACAAAAACTATCCTATTAGTTGTTTTAATTTGTAAATTCCATAACTTTTGATCCACACATCCAAAATTTGTAAACTTTATATCAATGGAATCAGCAAAACGAAACCTTTGCAACCATGCCCTTAGTTTAGCATTTTTCTTCTGGAAAATTGGTTGTTTTTACAGAAAAATTTCTAGTCTTATTTACAGTATAAAAATTATTCTAGAAATGATTTTTGAGTAAAATCTTTTGCAATTTTTTTGTTTTGAACATACTGACCATAAAAACCAACTTTTGGATTTAAAAGTATATTTTGTGACACTAAGGAATTATTCCTTGAATACAAGCATTTATAGTAAAACAAAAATTGTTGATTATGTTTTAAAAATAATTTTTGAGTAAAGCCTTTTGCAAATGGTTTGATTTAAACTCTCTGACCCTAAACCACTATGTTTTGGATTTTAAAATACATTTTATTAACCATAGAAAATTATTCCTTTGAATAAAGTCATTTCTAGTAAAATAAAATGTTGCTTTGATTTAAAAAATGATTTTGAGTGAAACCTTTTGTAAATGGATTTGTTTTAAAACACTTTGACCATAAACATAATTATTTGTGTTTAAAATCATATTTGGCAAATACTAGAAATTATTACTTTGATTTAAATCATTCTAGCAAAACAAAAAAAAAGATTTAAATGGCCATTTTCACTAACTTGATTTTAAATGGTTTTGCCACTTTTATAAATGACCAATAGGCATTTTAAAATGTTTATATCCTATTAGAAACCACATTTCCAAATAAAACAATCTTTTGCATGCTTGCATGCATTGCTTTGTTTTCATTATTTTATGTGGTGAATTGTTTGAATGTTAGATTGAATTTGTGCCTTGATTGAATTGTAGTGAACTTTGAAGAGTGTGACAATTGCAAGATAAAGAAGTGAACTTATTCTCTACTAAAAGGCAAGTGGTGCTTCATATTTTTGTCCTGATATTTTGACTATGCTTTAGTGATATTTTGTATAGGGCTTGCATGATGTTTTTGCTAAGTATCTATATGCTATGCTTGGGAAATCCTAGTATTTGTAGACTTGTTAGAATTTTATCTAAGTAAAGATACTTGCTATATTGCCATGCTTAGCCTAGCTAGTAGCAAACAAGGGTGGATTATATACATGCTATGGAAAATGTTGCTAAGTCTTTGACTTATGTTTTTGCTTAATAAAACAACTAAGTGAATGAAACACCTGGGTGGAATGGTAATTGCATGGATGGATTTTTGTTGAGTGGTTACCAGGGCCCCATTTCCATGGCCTAACCTGTGTATCTCACTTGTGGAATGCCACCAAGGAACAAAGGGATTTGAGATGCCATATGTTAAGAAGCTTCTAGTGCAGCTACTTGGCAATATGGGCTCTGTTTGGATCATATAGGTTGCAATAACTTAGCCAAATGGATAGAATGTGGTAGGGGTGATAGGTTTGGAACGCGTCCATTTGGTCTAAGGGAAGGCTTCTGAAAGATCTTGTCTCGATGCATGTCGAGTCTTGTGGGGAAAGTGCACCACCTCTCGAGAAGGAAGAATCTAAGTACTTAGCCGTGTCCCCGGAAATGGACAATTTGAGCATCAAGACATGGAAGCTATCTAAGATCTCCTCATCCCAATTTCTAAGTTAAAACTTGTGGTTGAACAAGGGTAAAGGATCACCAATGTTCATCGGTTGATGCCTTGGGAGTTTTTGTCAAACAAAAACTTAGTGTTTTCAACTGATAGGTAAAACCTATTTTGAGCAAAGCAAGCCTAAGCTACACTTAGCCAAATTCATATAGAAGCTAGAAACTATTATTCTACTAAGGTATCACTTGCCAATACTATTCCAATGTATTGACCCACTGTGGCTATAACTTGTGATGTTGCAGGTTACTCTGATGAGGATTAGGGTTATGAGTCTACATTCAACATGTTTGCCTGTGGCACATGAAGATGAAGACTTTACTTTATTTTGTTATGTTGAACTCTTGTACTAGTATGGCTATGGAGTTGTAAAAGACTATGTTATCTCTAGAATGACGATGTAATAATGACCTTTGTTTCTATGTACTTCATCTTAAACTGTGGATGCTAGCAATTGATCCAGGGACTAACATTGCAATCACAGGGACCTTTACCTTTATAAAGGTGGGGTCTTACAAGGATTTTCGAGCATCACAAGACCCATGACCCAATTGTTGAAGAAAGATAAGAAGTTTGAATGGACTAAAAAATGTGTAGCAAGTTTTCAAGAGATTAAGAAGAGATTGATCTCAGCACCAATATTGATCATGTTGAATATAACGAAGCCTTTTGATGTGTTTTGTGACGCATCCAAGATCGGTCTTGGATGTGTGTTGATGCAAGAAGGAAAAGTCATATCTTATTTATCCCGACAACTGAAGCAACATGAACAGAATTACCGTACCCATGACCTTGAACTAGCAGTTGTAGTTTTAGCCTTGAATACATGGCGGCAATACCTCATGGGAAATCGTTGTGTGATTTATTTGGATCACAAGAGCCTGAAGTAGCTTGAACATTAGAAGGAGCTGAATATGAGGCAAAGGAGATGGATAGATCTGATCAAGGACTATGATCTTGACATTCCCTATCACCCCGGTAAAGCCAATGTGGTAGCAGATGCCCTTAGCATATTGCTGTGTTGCTTGAACTCCATGATTCTGAAGGAGCAACCATGTTTGCACAAGGAGTTGGAAGATTTCAGAATGGAGTTAGTAAGTGAAGGATTTTTGACTAGCATAGAACTTCAACCCACTTTGATTAGTCAGATCAAGGAGGTGCAGAAAGGAAATGCTACTATCGACGAAATCAAATGTCATATCGCTATAGGGAAGGTACCCGGATTCACCGTGGATGAAGGAGTTTTGTGGTACAAAGGAAGTATTTGTGTACCAGCAGATTCAGAATTGAAGTAAGCTATTTTGAAAGAAGCCCATGATACGCTTTATTCTATCCACCCCGGAGGAACGAAGATGTATCAGGATTTGAAGGAGCAATTTTGGTGGCATAAGATGAAGAGAGAAATATTAAGCTACATAGCCAAATGTGATATCTATCAGAGAGTCAAGGCAGGACATCGGAGACCCGCAGGACTTTTGCAACCATTGCAGATTCCGACATGGAAATGGGATTCCGTTGGAATGGATTTTATCACCGGTTTGCCTACATCTAGTAGGGGAAATGACTCTATTTTGGTTATAGTAGATAGACTGTCCAAAGTAGCGCATTTCTTACCCGTCAAGACCACTTATCAGAGTTCAAAGCTAGCAGAGTTGTACATTGCTAGAATAGTCAGTTTGCATGGAGTCCCCAAGAACATTGTGTCGGATCAAGGAACCCAGTTTACCTCGAGATTTTGGAAGGAAGTCCAAGAAGGATTAGAAACCCGACTAGATTTCAGCATAGCTTATCACCCTCGAACTGATGGACAAACGAATCAAGTAAATCAAATACTCAAAGATATATTGAGAGCTTGTGTGTTAGAATATGGATCTAAATGGGAAGACTGTCTGCCTTTCGCAGAATTTTCATACAACAACAGTTACCAAGTGACGAGGTTTAATCTCGTCAATGCCCATTGTTATGGACTTGGGTTTTGGAGAAGATGGGGATGCTGGAGATCGTGGCACGGTTAACAGACAAGCAACCAGGGGACACAAGCTTTACCCAGGTTCAGGCCCCCGGAGGGAAAACCCTACTCACGCTTGCGCTCTTTGATTACGGTGAACCAGAAGGTTCTGAGTGCCTGATTCGATCTGGCGTGGATGCGTGTGCGAAAGTATGAGTCGAGAGATCTAGGTCTATTGTGGGTGGAGAGATTAGGTCGTGCCCTTCTCGTTGGACCCTCCTAGCCTTTATATATGGGGAGGCTAGGTCTCGGGTGCCAATACGAGTAGGTTACAAGTTGTATTCAAACTCTAGTCTTGAGATTTCCTTGTCTTGTACGTTTGAGATTCCATGTCCACATGGCTTCGTACCAGCCGAACCGTCATGAGCGTCATGGACCTCGGTAGATCGTCGAGTGGGCCTTCCTTCGGGCTGGACCAGGTAGGCTAACATCGGGTACCCGCAGGGTATAACCATGTCAGTAGCCCCTGAGTGTCCATCCGAAACGTAGATTCGGGTGGAGACTTAGTTGTCTTGAACCTTGTATTTGGATGTCAGAGTCGAAAGTTGTGTCGAGTGCGAAGCACTTCACCCGGAAGTTCATCGGGTCAGCTGAATTTGTTCGGCTGTTGTAAAGGAATTGATATCATGGACGTAGTCAACACAATAGACTATAGGGTGCGCGACCAGCGCTCCCTATGGGAGTAACCCGAAAGTGTCTGCTTTGAGTCGTGACTCGGCGTAGACTTTAATTCAGCCGTTGTTTGCTTCAGGTCCGTAGGACACAATTTTTTCTTCGGATGCTTGAATCAATCCTCCCTATGGGAGTAGCCCCCAAGTCCGTAGTGGAGTCGTAGACTCGGCGTAGGACTCGAAGATCTTGTGTGTGCGCGATCAGCCCGGTTTGAGTAGCCCGAAAGTGTCGGCGGAGTCGTGACTCGGGCGTAAACTCGAGTATTGTATCTTGTAGCGCGTTCGACAATCTCATGGGCGCACATGACCCGGAAGTACATCGGTGTGCGACCAGCGAGAGTATCCCGGGTGTCTAGTCGAGTCGCAGACTCGAGTAGAGACTCATGCGAGGAAAAACCACTGACCCGAAAGTGCATCGAGTCAGGGTCTCACGCATAAGGAGCCAGGAGTCAACGTAGTGGAGTGATGCGGCATTTTAGCCGGAAGGACTCGACGTTGCGGATGAAGTCGATGCCGTTGCTTCGGTCGGGTACATAGTCAGCATCGCGCTTATGTAGCATCAAGCGATGCAACCATCCGAGGAGGGTTTCGACTCGGGCCTTGAGTTTATGGCGTAGCCAGTTGCTTTGTCGACTCCTGTTGGAGGACCCGATAGAATAGTTCGACGCAGTCGACATCCTTGTAAGCTGTAGAAAACATAAAAAGTTGTGAAGTACTTGTATCTTGTAAAGAATATTTGCCTGTCGGCTTGTATAGTAAGATTCTGGTGCCGATCGAGTCAGACACTTTTGCACTGTATGCTAGGCCTTTTCGTTAGCCTGATTACCCTTAGTCTCAGTACCTTGCCGAGGCACTCGGAGTTCAAGGATTCGACGATCTGGCAGAATCAGCTACTCGGGCTGTCGCGTTCGAGGTGCTCGAGTGCGTGGAGCCGATGGCACATTAGGTTACTCGAAGAGGGCGCAGCCCCAGAGTGTTTCGAGTGTGTGGAGCCGATGGCACATTAGGTTACTCGAAGAGGGCGCAGCCCCCGAGTGTTTCGAGTGCGAGTTAAAAATAAAAGAATCATCTCTAAGTAGAGGAGAACTTAGCTTTGTTTGTTGTCGATGAGGTGAACGGGTCGCGGGAGTCGAAGATACAGACGGCGCCTGCAGATTAGTTGGCTGCTGCCGCAGCTTTTGGATCCGGAACCGTAGGTCCCTTCATCCGAAGGTGGATCGCATAGATCGGAGTTGCAGCTGCTGCTACTGTAGAACTCATCTGTTGATGGTTACGTGCGTAGCACGGGGTGTGGAGCCCACGAAGCAGGCCTGATTGAAGGTACGGGCACCCGCTCAGGGAGGCGGAGGGTGCCAGTTTTGTCCCACCTGGAAGCAGAAGCTCCCGAACAAGATTTCGAGTCCGTCGCCTACGGGCTCGAAATCCTTCATGGTGGCCGGCGAGTGGGCAGTGAAGTCGAAAGCGCCGAAGAGGAGGTGATTCTCCGTCGCCCACGGACGGCGCCAATTGACGAGGTTTAATCTCATCAATGCCCATTGTTATGGACTTGGGTTTTGGAGAAGATGGGGATGCTGGAGATCGTGGCACGGTTAACAGACAAGCAACCAGGGGACACAAGATTTACCCAGGTTCAGGCCCCCGGAGGGAAAACCCTACTCCTGCTTGTCTGCTCTTTGATTACGGCGGAACCGAAGGTTACAAGGTGTGCAGATTCGATCTGGCATGGATGCGTGTGCGAAAGTATGAGTCGAGAGATCTAGGTCTATTGTGGGTGGAGAGATTAGGTCGTGCCCTTATCGTTGGACCCTCCTAGCCTTTATATATGGGGAGGCTAGGTCTCGGGTGCCAATACGAGTAGGTTACAAGTTGTATTCAAACTCTAGTCTTGAGATTTCCTTGTCTTGTACGTTTGAGAGTCCGTGTCCACATGGCTTCGTACCAGCCAAACCGTCATGAGCGTCATGGACCTCGGTAGATCGTCGAGTGGGCCTTCCTTCGGGCTGGACCAGGTAGGCTAACATCGGGTACCCGCAGGGTATAACCATGTCACCAAGCCAGTTTGCAAATGGCCCCATTTGAATTCATGTATGGAAGGAAGTGTTGTGCCCCTTTGAATTGGTCAGAAGTAGGAGAGAGTCATATTTTCGGACCCGACATCTTAAGAGAAGATGAAGAGAAAGTTCACAAGATCCGTGAGCACCTCAAGACCACCCAATCTAGACAGAAGAGTTATGCCAACAAGAGACGTCGAGACCTAGCCTTCAATATCGGAGATTTTGTGTATCTCAAAGTATCACCTTTGAAGGGAATGCAACGTTTCCACCTCAAAGGAAAGCTTGCCCCCAGATATATCGGACCCTTCGAGATTTTGAAGTTCTAAGGAAAAGTATCATATCAAGTGGAACTGCCAGAGGAGATGTCAGCCATGCATAATGTGTTTCATATATCATTACTTCGCAAATGCCTAGAAGTCCCGGAGAAGACCGAAGTTTTGAAGAATATTGATCACAGAACCATAGAGATCAACGATGACCTAACATATCCTGAATTACCCATTCGTATTTTGGAAGAAGCCTTCAGAACCACCAGGACCCGGAGTATCAAGTTTCTCAAGATCCAGTGGAGTAACCACACTGAAGAAGAAGCTACCTGGGAGCGAGAAGATTACATTAGGAATGAGTTTCTAGATCTCATTAAATCCTATTTTTCATTTTTTAAAATATCAAGACAATATTTTGTTTAAGGGGGAAGGTTTGTAACATCCCAAAAATATTAATCAAGGTTATCAAGTTCCAATCACCCAAATTTAGGGTTAACAAAAACTTTTGTTAATTAAATCAATATGAATGCATGTGTGTATCTGATGAATGCATGAATGCTTGTATGGACTTTTTTGATTGTTATGAATAGCAATGATTGGTTTAAAGATGAAAAAACATCATCTAAATCATTTCCAAGCAGAATCAAATCAGTAGAAATTCAAGTGTAAACAATATGAGCTAATGATCATTTTTGCCAAACTTGTTCACTAGACCACTTTGAGTGTTTCTAGTTCAAGATTTCTAACAGAAACAAATCCAATTATTTTCACCCCTTGCTAGACCAAGTAAAAGTGAACCCAAGCCCACCTTGCAAACCCATAGAAACAATTTGCAAATCTATGCCAAGGACAATTCAAAATTAAATCTTGGTCATATGGTAAGGTCACCATTTCTCAAAACCCAACCAAACCAGTTTACCTTAACAAATCCAAGCAACCATAGACTACCCAGTATGTTACCAGTACACTCACCAAATTTCATCCAAAAATTCAAATATAAATTTCTTTCGGCCATTTCATCAAACACCTGGAGACATAAATCAAACTCTTCCTAACTACACTATTTGGATATGGTAAGTGATCATTCAAACCATTTTCTAACTTTTCTCATCCTTGTCTCCCCCAGTGACAACCATTGCATTAAACAAGGTAGAACCCGAACCTTGCACTAGTACTGAGCCACGCCGACCACCCCCTTGCCAGCCGACCATGGCAAGCTAGCAGGAGCACTCGCCGCACCTAGCCACCATGTCCAGGAGGCAGGCCACCGTCCATCGCCACCCCCTGTCCAGCCCTCGATCACTGCCAGGCCATGGACCACAGAGAACGCGCCGCGCCCAGTTCGTCCCTGCCATGCCGATAGCACGCTAGAGCATGGCGCCCGACACGCTCGCACACGCCGCGCCTCGCTCTCACTGCCCATCTACACGATCACCACCGACCCAGGAGACCACTGGACATGCCCGTTCACCGCCAGTGCGTCGTCAAAAATGCCATTGGTGCCGCTCGGAGCACCAACGTGTTTTGAGCGTTCTCGATCGCCCCTTGCTGCTCCATTACCTCCTTGAGCATCGCTAGGGAACCGCGCACCGTCCTAGCCCCCGCGCCATGCCATTAGCTCGCTGTAACATCGACCCCGATGAGTTCTGCCCATGTCGTTTGGCCTCTCTCGCTCGCCTATAAAAGGAGGCCTCCCTCGCACCATTTATCCACACCATCTCACTCCCCTGTCTCTTAGAACCACCCACTTCTTCCCCGGAGCAAGGCGAGCAGCAGGTCGCTGGAATTTCACCGGAGACTATCGCAGCAGGAGGAGAAGGGTGTCGTCGATTCAGGCCACCCCAGGAGACACCGCCAGTACCAAGATAACCGTTGTCGTCAACAACCTCATTCGCCCCCATCGCCAACCCTCACCTGATCCCCGGTGAGCCTCCACTGACCCTCACTGGCCATGCTAGGGTTCGTCCCCGTCGTGTCCTGTTCATATGAGGACGATGGCCGTGAGCTGTTGATCTTGCATCTAAACCTACAGTTGTAATCATCCCATACCCCTTCGGCACCCCTTGTCTTACTGACGAGTGGGGACACCACTTAAACCAGCTCGCGCGCGCTGTGTGCAATGGGCCGGCCCATCTATCTCTCCCGCGCAACCCAATAGTTTAAATTTGGATTTTTCAATTTAGTTTCAAACCTAGCTCACACAGCAATTTCAAAAATCAATTTAGAGAGTTTTACTAAACCAAATTTCATGAAACCAATTTTGTTATAAAGGTGTTGGAATTCTTAATCCAAGCCCATTGGATTCAACCCATTTGAATTTACAGATCACCTAGTAAAAATAACAAGGAAGAGACTTTTCTACATTCAAACATTTTTCAAAAATCAACCATAAATGCTTTTGAGTTGATTCCAAGTCTCAACAATCACATTTGATAAGACCTTTCTGAATATATAAAAATATCTAGGTTTACTTTCAGCAATAATAGACAAGTAATAAAAGAATTCCCCATAGGCATTTCTAGTCACTTTAAATAATTAAATAATACTGTTAAACCTTATTAAACTATGACACCACTTTAAATCACATTCCCAAGTATTAAAATATGTTGTGATGACATGTCCCAACATGATCCCATATTTTAATTGGAGAATATTAAATCTTAAGTAGTTTTTCAATTAGTATAAATTACTTTTCTAAAATAAAATAAATAAGACTAAGTCTTTAATTCTTGTGATAATTGTGATGATGCTAGATCATCTAGTGTGAACCTTTGTGTGCCTAATAGAAGTAGTTAAGTATTTTTTTGTGATTGTGTACCTCGTATTTATTTATAGACGCTAGTACCGACCAAGGATACGAATAGGAAGGAGACTACTACGAAGAGGAAGCAGAATAGAACTTCAATCACTACACTACTCAAGGCAAGATACCAACTAAGCATGCCATCCTAGCAAGCTAACACTTGCATGATAACTATGCAAACTAGATGCCTTAGGCATATTTGGTTATGCCCCTTTATTATACCAAATCCCAGTTTTATTTGCAAGCTTTATTATTTTATTTCTTTATCAAAATTCTTTATTTACTTCTAGTTAGTGTTTGTGATGTTAAGGAAAGATATTATAAGTAGCATAAAGAGCATACTTGGCCTAAGTTAGGTAGAATTAGATGTCATCCTAAGATACGAGATTAGACTTAGATAAGTCACACTCGATTATCACCCCTCATTAGTGATTACCCCCAACTCTAGTGGCTAGTGCTAAGCATAAAACATGATCACTTTAGATGGGAATACTTGGTGAAAAATGGTTATGAAAACCTTAGAATGACGATTCATTCTACTAAAATGTTTTGACATGTGTTATGAACACCAGATGATTTGATGATGAAAATGTTGAGGCATGAGCCTTAGGCCCTTTATAAAGCTGATGGTTGTGTTCGGATGCGACACCATTCCAATTTTACCGTACAACCACAATACCCGAATTTTGGTAGGGCTTGATTAGAAGTTTATATATCTTAGTATGGGTTCCCTTGCGGCCGAGGTTTGAGCTGAGGCTACCTCGTGATGATTGTCCACCTCTGCAGTTCCCAAGATGACAAATGGTCATGGTTGGGAGGCCAAACTCATAGGGGAGGTGCCTATACTAGGGTGTGTAATTAAAATGTTAGGATTGATTATCCGCATAGTGAGTATGGTGATTCAGGATTGTTCCTGACGGATGTATCAAATCTTGTGGTGAAAGTGTACCACCTCTGCAGAGTGTCAAACTATTCGAATAGCCAAGTCCGCGGTTATGGATAGTTGGAGTTGCCATACTGTTCCATCGTCAGATGTTTTCAAAATGACTTGTGAAATGAAGCATGACTTTGACTTGACCACAACAGGGTTGTCAACATGAAAACTAAAGTTCCCACTTAGGTGTTGAAAGATACTAAACTAGTTTTCTTTACTGCTAAACTCAGTTAGAGATAAATATGGATTTTTGCAAAACAACCTAGAGCTTAGGATTCCTACTCAAACCACTTACTTGTTAGTGATAGTTTGCGAGTACTTAAAGAGTACTCATGGCTTTGTCCCTGGCTATTCCTATGGCCAGACTATGAGTAGGACTACCAAGATGATGGACAACAGGAAGTCTACGACAACTAGGATCATCTCCCATCGTCAGCATTGCCTGTGACCCTAAAGATGGAGCTTCGCCCATGCTACCGTTATTATATTATTCCGATGCGTTGATTGTTTTAAGACTGGATCATGAGATCCCTTATTTGTAAGACCTTTATTATGGTTTGTAATGGATGATGAACTATGGTACCAATATTTTATGTCTCGCAAAAATGGTAATCCTGGGATTGTGATGTATGGCATAAGAGGCATCTGGGATTAAAAATCCCGGTGTTGACAAGTGCAGCAGATTGTCTTCCTTTTCTTTTGAAACATAGCTTTGTCACAATTATCTAGACGCGTCTTGGGCATTTTGGGTTGCATATAGGTGTCAAACATTCATTGACGTAAGGAGGAGATATTCACATAGAAGAAGGCTTGATCGTCAGTTTTGCTTGCTCCAATGATCGAGTCTGTTCAGAGAACATGGCAAACTAATCTTGTGCCAAGGTTTTTGAGCTAGAACAAGAACTTATTCTTGCTGTACTGCTATTGAATTTCAAGCAGGAAAGCTACTGAATCTCTCAAATGTTCTATCGTTGTTATTACAAAAGCATTTTGTGGAACTAATACTGATGTACTGCTACTTGTTTAAATCAAGGGCGGTCAAAAGTCTTGCTTTTCTTTTGAAACATGGCCTTGTCACAATCTAGATGAGACTTGGGAATTTTGGTTTGCATCGGGGGTCACACAGGCATTGATGTGAGAAGAAGGTACTCAAAGCAAACTCAATCTTTAGTTTTGCATGCTCCAATGGTCAAGTGTGTTTGGAGAAAAGGGCAAACTGATCGGGCGACAAGGTTTTAAGAGCTGAAATAAGAACTAGTTTTCTCTGTACTTCTATTGTGTTTCAGAGTCTGTATTGCTGAATCGCTCATTTTGAAATGATGCTGAATTGGTCTAGTGCTGCTGAATGCAAACTGTGAATTTGTCGATAATTTTTCAATCTTATTCTATACTGTAGAGTTTATATAAATATCCGCCAAAAAATTATTGATTTCTATCTCTCCTTCTTTGAGGTCTTTGTTTTGAATCCAGCTGAGCCACAGCAAAATGCAATTTTTATATACAAGGAGAAGAAATCTATCTCACTCGGCCCCTCTTTAGACCAAAACATTTTAATTCGGCTTTTTAAGGGTCAGGGGCCTGCTGACCACAGCCCAGGGAAGTTTGAGAAAGGATCCCATGGAGAATAGACTATGGAGTATAGCCCATGTAGAGAATCCCATGTAGAATATCGAAACTCTTTTTAATGCGCCTTTTTGGGCATTGCCCCCCACCTCTCAATTTTTTTAAAATACTCTGAGTTTTTAGTTTTTTTAGAGCGCCTGCAGTATTAAGTTTAGCTGCAAGGAGTGCCGCCTTATTATTTGATGGGAGATAAAAATGTTCAAAAAAGTCTTTTTAAGGAGAGAAATCTGTAAGTTATAATAGTAAATTTTAACGATTCTATTGTATTAGCTATTTCTTTCGTAGTGCAAGGCACCCAGTTCACCGCTGGTGAGGTCTCGAGTTCGAATCCTAGGAAATTTGTGTTAATATATAGTTATATTTTTTGTACTCTCAGGCTGACATCTGGGACCCATATAAACTGTTGATGCATCTAGCAATGTTGCCAAGGACAGGACGGCAGACTCGACCCAAAAAATAGTCCAACATATATACACACATTTAATTCAAATAGAGGTTGACATGTGGGACCTAGGATAGCCACTTTTAATTCAAATAGAGGCTGACATGTGGGACCCAGCCTAGACACGTATCCTGCACAGAGAAGGCTGACATGTGGGACCCAGCATAGACATGTTTCCTGCATACAGAAGGATGACAAGTGGGACCCAACAACGGAGTATAGATTAATATTTTTTGTACTCTATAAAGCTGACAGCTGGGACCCAGATAAATTGATGTTGCATCTATCAATGTTGTCAAGGTCATAATGGCAGACTCAACTAAAAAAACATTCCAACATACACAAGTTTCTTTCAAATAGAGGATGACATGTGGGACCCAACATAGACACGTTTCCTGCATAGAGATTGCTGACATCTGGGATCCATCTACGGACCAAAGTTAGAACAACGGAGGCGGCCCAAAAAAATTCCATCATAGCACCTTTCATTTACGAAGAGGCTGACATGTGGGGCCCACTAGAGAGATATTATATAGGTGCTGCATCGAGCAACATTGCCAAGTTCGAATAAGGCAGGCGCAAGCGAGAAAAAAATTCTAACATGCACATGTTCTTCTAATGAGATGCTGACATGTGAGACCCAACAACGTGACCAAATGGCAGATTCGTCGAGCAAAACTATCTAGTTCGGAACATGGTAGCGCTAGAGAAGAAAACAATTCCATCATATACACACGATTCTTCTAATGTGGGGCTGACCATGGGACCCACCAGCCTATATAAATGGCCGATGCATCAAGTAACGTTGCCTAGTCCGAAAAATGGAGGCACGAGCAAGAAAAAATTCTAACATGCACACATTTTTCAAATGAGATGCTGACATGTGGGACCCAGCAGCCTGTATAAACGGCTGATGCATCGAGCAATGCTCCCAATTTCGAAACACGGAGGCGTGAGCGAGAAAAAAAGTCCAGCATGCACATGCTCTTCTAGTGAGTTCCTGACATGTGGGTGTAACATCCCAAAATTTCCTAATTTTGGAATGTAAATATAATAAAATAAGTTTGGTTGATTGCTTGACTCTATTGATAAATTATCAAGGGAAAGAAACCTTTTGGATTGAATATTCTCTCCGTTGTGACCTAAGTAGCCATATAGTCAAAAAGCTTAAATTGAGTTTTAGTTTTAATATTTGCGTGATTGTGTGCAAAATGAAAAAAAATCATATGGCATGCATTCATAATGCATCATGGCACCAAATAAAACCAAACTAAGATATTAAAAAAACCTCCAAAATCCTATACTTAAATTGGTAGAATGTTACTATAAGAAATATATAGGTAATTATAAATACAATTTTTAAAAAGCTAGTAAAAATGTTAAAAAAATGATCCTACAGTGATTTATTGAATTTTATAAAAATTTAGAAACAAGAATCATATCATTTGAAGTTTGTATGCAAAAGATATAGAGGATATACCAAAAAAGGAAAGGAAAAAGAAAAAAACTAATGGGCCAGCCCGGCTAAGCCGACCGAACCAGCCACGCACAGTTGAACTCATCGATGACTCATGTGCTTTAAAAAGCGTGCGAAAATTGATTTTCTATACTTATCTCTGTTCAAATACCTATTTCTTTTAATCTCTAACTCCGAATTGATTTCCGTTTGTTTCTACTTGTTTCCAACTCCAATATCTATCTGCCCACCATCCTAAATCTCCATATAAACCCCAGTAACCACATCCATATCACTTCTACTTCTTGAAATCCTGAATCTACAAATGCCCGAATCTTATTTGGCTTCTAACCCCATCTAGACTTCGTCGTTTTCCTTCGGCTAAAACACGAAAGTTGTTGATCACGTCAAAATATTTTAGTCTTGACAAACCTCACCTATTTTTATCCACCATAGCCAGAGAATTTCACACCGCAATATTTCAAATATGATGGTGTAAATCATAGATATACTCGCGCTCGTTTATTAAAATATAAATTCCTTTGGTGAGAAGGTAGATCTAATGATTTTGGACAACTTTCATATTATAAGTTTTTTGATTTGATCTATGGATTTGTCTCTCTAACACAGATCTCTTTCTTATCTACTCTGAGCCAAAAAAAAACGAGCACATCTGGAGCCAATTTTGTGTCCTAGCAACCGGATCCCATCCCGAGGATCGAGATCCGCTCAACACATGCCACATTGTTGTCCCGGTCAGCTGTTTCGTCACCGCCACATCGTTAGGTCAGTGTCTAGTCCTAGTCAGCATGCAAAGTCAACCTGTCCAATCAGCGGAATATTCCACGGAATATTCCGTTCGAATTTAAAATTGCAGATTATAGATCTAACTTGTACTGTCCAAAAATTACATATAATATACCAAATTGAAGATAATTTTATGTAGATTCATCTTCTAAGATTATATCTAACTTTCGCTGTATAGTTTGCTGGAAATAATTTAAATAGTGTTAATATCCTTTTGGAGTAATAAATTCAAAGTAAATTATACATAGATCGGAAAATTATAAATAATATGTTTCTGGATTCAAAATTTCGTGTACTATACATAGTGGGTCTTGTATATAAATTTTGATGAAGTAATTATTTTAAGTTATTTAAATTCTATTAAATAGTAATTAAATCATAGAAAAAGATCTACAACTTCGATTAAGGGGAATCCAATTTTTACTGGTTCGTATTGATGCCATTTATGTAGTAAAACCAAGAAACAAATTTAATTTGACAATTAGGACAGAAAATGCAACAAAACTATTAAAACCTATTTAATGGCAATCAAGAATTAGTAATAAATATCCTATTGCATTAAATGATCTCATGATTGCATCATGTCTTATAATAGTATTTAGAAAACTAAGTAAAACCATTGTGACATCAAATCATCATGCATGTTTATGATAATCATTGTTGTGTTTGCTATGTTTGCAATTGTTTTGATTAGAATTACTCTATTCTCGCGTTAGATTGTTCCGAGAGTGTGATTTCTACGAAGAAATATAATCATCACCCATATTATCAACATAAGGCAAGTTACACCTCTTGTTCATATAATGTCCCAGTTTTGATTCTATTCATGTTTGATCTTCAAATTTTGTAGTGTGTATGTGTAGGATGTTCTGGTAGAATTTTTCCTTAGTATTATTTTTGCAAGTGCGATGATTTTGTAGTATGCCATGAGTAACTATATACTTAGGATTTTCCCTCCTAATAGGTTACCTATGTTTTTGTAAGTATTTCTTGCTATGCTATATATATAAAGTACCATTGGGGGGCTCGAAAGACAAGAAATTTTCTAAGTATAAAGGCTCTCTTCAGCGATCTTTTCTTCTCAAATCCCGCTTCAAAATAAAACTAAGTCTTCTTCTGGGTGGAATGGTTGTCGGTTCAACGAGTGGAATTTGGTGGAGGACGGTCGCCCAGTAACCAAAGAAGTCTTCCATGTTTCAGAATTCAGAAGCTTCCAGTACAACCACGATACATATGGGATCTTTCTTGGCCTAGTACTTAGTGGGAAACCTCACCTCGGTACCAATATTTTGAGGTTCTTGGCATGGTTGGATCCAGAATGTAGAGGGGTGTAACATCCCAGGATTAACACCTCGAAATAGACCGGACACTTGTTTGAGCATTGCATTCCCGCATCAGATAATTCGGGGAATTTTCGCGCAAAACTAAATGAGCTATAGAGGGATCGAGATCTTTCATGTTTTGATGGAAACGTTAGGACAAATGCGCCAGATTTCGACATGACCTTTATTGTATTCTTGTGTTTGAGGGAACATCAAATCAAATTTGAATATTCAGTTGATAAATTTGAACCCATAAAGGATTTGAAATGAAATAATAAATGGAAATTGAATTGTAATAAGAAATAAGAGTTGAATTCTTATTTATGAATAAGATACAATACTTACAAGTCTCAACTAAATATAAAAGAACTTACAGAAATGAAATGAATACCTGAGTAATGTAATTTATTCCAATAAATAACTAGTTAACAAGAATTGATAAAGACTATCTTATTTACATCCCATAATATTACATTATTTTTTTTACAATAATGCACAAAAAGGATAATAAGTCAAATGAAATAGAGAAGAATCATTTTATTACAATAAACAAACATTACACTATTTTTTATTAAGTTCTAAATAAAAATGAAGGATTACAATAAAGAATAAAAGAATAGAAGGAATATTACAATAATTCGAAAATAGATAATACAAGGTTACACTATTCTTTACAATAATAAAATAAAAGAATATTACAAAAGTAAATGGAATATACAATCCTACACAACTTTTCCTATCTAAAGTCCTGAGCTACTCCTTGATCTTGATATCTATAAAACAAAACGAAGACAAACAAAAATAACAGAAGAATTGAGGTTAGTATTAGAAAGAGTGCTCTCAGATATATAGGTGTAATGCACCTATTCAAATCATCATAGAGCTAATCCCAAATAAGGTGCCAAGATTAAATATATGTTCTTATCAGTATATGAACCTCAACTTAACTTCATTGGCAATGGATCCAAAAATTGAATTATAGAGAGAAGGTAAGGTAAGGGTCAGCGGATAAGCACTGGGTGCATATAGCAAAGATTGCTAATGCACAATCTGGATAGGAATAGATCCATCGATGAAGCAAGCACACATCTCAAAAGCACCATATTCACACATGAACTCAGTGAGTTGTCAACACAAAGGAGAGTGAGCAAAAGGAACCAAAACAACCACCTCTGAGGCATCAACCATAGACACCACAATTTCTTATCACAGGGACTTCATCCACACACATCACTATTCTTCACTAGAACAGCAAATCACCATTTCTACATCAATAAGAATACCAGATCTTTCCACCAAACTATCACCCAACTTATGGTTGCTTCAAGAATCCATCCAATAGCTATGACAAGGAGGATTAGATCAAGATCAGCAGCATCACAAGGAGGAGCGGACCAGCATCACAAGAAGAAGAGTAGGAGAAGATTAAGGAGGAGATGTAACCAGAACCAGAAGGGAAATTAGTAGTAAATCAAGATCTCCAATAGGCCACCAACAACAGGTATAAGTCCATGAGAAATATAAATTAGATCATGCAACACCTATTCTTATTATCTTGCACCATCAAATTCAAGTGAAATAATGGCTATGTTACAAATCATCCAAATCCAGCTACCCTTCAACTAGAGGATGTCTAGGAGGATTAGAAGGAGAGATTTCTCTCATTTTGCATAGGGATGCTATGCAAGTTCATCATAGAGAATGAAAGCCATTGAAATAAATATCTTTTCTTATTATCCAATAGTGCCTCATCCTTTGCATCATAGGCCGGGTCAAGAACTTCCTCCACAAAAATCAACCATAGCATCTGATTTTAACCATGTATCAAGAAGGTGGTTTAAGAAAGGGAAAACTCTCTGATCCACATAGAAAACCATGAAAATATCATCCCTGAGTTATTTAGCTTCAGACCAGCATCATTAGCCTATTATCTAGCATTTATTAGCCAAACATAAACCAAAGATGCTAGGTTATAGGGCACATACACAGAGGGTAGCACCTCTGTACCTACCAGATTTAGAGTTTCTTGAGTATAAGCTCAAGTCCATTTTCTTAAATCCCTAAATCATTTTCCTAAAAAGATTTAGGAATCATTTAAAATGGTTGATTCCATATATACAATGTACTCATATTGTCCACTCATTTACACTTACAAATATTACCCAAATAATCTTATCATTTCCCTAGCAGGATCTCTAGGAATCAAAGTTGTACATTATTACACTGTCAAATTCGACATAGAACAAATCATTTTCCTAGGAAATATTTGTAGAAATCATTCCAGTATGTTTTCCATGATCTCATAACAGCAAAGCTTGGTTGGGGTACAATACCAATTTAGCTAGTCCAATAATTCTAGGACTGCAATATAATAGGATTTGTGAACATTTCCTAGCCAACACTCTAGGAGTCATTTATAATTCCACTGTCATAACATCAGTATTTGGGACATGGAATTCATGTTATCATATATACCACCATGAAAATAGATACTCCACAATAGCACTTATTTAGATAATAGAGCCTTCTATTTAAAAAGGCATAGCCAACATCAAGGGTACAGGTCTAGGAAACACCTGCAAGTGATTTCATAGTACCAACATCACACAAGAATCAAACCATTCAATCAATCACTGTCATGTTTGATAGTTGTAGAAATTTAGTATTACATTATCCAAGCATCAATTCATTATAATACAGTATGGGCTCAATGAAGGGATACGGGTAGGCTACACTAGCGCAAATCAAAATTTTCTACCGCGTAAACCAGGATTACTGTTGTCATAGATCACGAGATTACCACTAGATGCGCAGTTGTGGAACTTGATGAAGCGCGTCGAGGCAGTGTAGGCGATCTATGTCTCCTCCTCGTTCTCGTCCAAGAGCATATCCCCTTGCACGGCTCGTCCAAGCGCTACAGATACAACGCCTCCGAGGTATCCACACGTACAGAGTGGAAGCGTCAGACACCGGACTGCTAGGTTCGCGCGTGCAACACAAGCGTGAGGAGTGGAGGCTGGGTGGAATGGTCTAACCCTGGTCATCTCGCCCCACCCTCTCTTATATAGGCGTCCCTAATGGGCTTCTACATTAGCAGCCCATTAGTAGCCTAAGTCTGGTCTAATTCGGATCCAATCCTCATTAGGCTTTTAGCCCCTTAAGTGTGTGACCCTATAGGTTCATATACGTATAGACATGACACGAATTAACTTATTCTGTCAATAGTTGGTAGCGGCCTCTAGTAAGAAGTGCCAACTCTTAAACGTATACAATGATCATATCGGACGAACCATCACAAGGTTTAGTACATATCTTTCCCTTTGCCTCACGATATTTGGTCTAGCTCCAAGCTGACCTCCCTTTCTGGACACTGTGATTCGGAATCCCTTTACTAGGTTAACTCTTAACCATATGTAGCACGGCCATGCATTTCTGGATCCGATCACTCGAGGGTCCTAGAGATATCTCTCTCAAGTAGAGAGGGGTAAATCCCATCTTGACTGACCATGCCTTGCGGCATGCTTCAGGACAAACCCGAAAGCTACCTTTATAACTACCCAGTTACGGAGTAGCGTCTGATAGCCCCAAAGTATGTCGATCCACATCTCAAGTACATGCGACAATCTCAGGTCTAAGGACAAAACGTACACGATGTGAAGAGAGAGAAGTGCAACTAATTGCCAGTCTCAAGTTGGGTGAGTCCAACCCCATGTTCATAACATGTGTCCACATCATTGGTTTGACATCTCCATGTCTATGACTTGCGAAACATAGTCATCAACCAATCGATGTGCTAATCTAATATTCACATGTGTCCTCACATGAACTCCGACTAGGGGAAACTATTAAATAACCATACAAGTAAAGAGTTTCACAAACAATTCACATAATTTCCAATCAATACAAGTTGCCTGATATGGATATTGAAGGAACATTACAATAACTCATGGATACATAAGAAATATAATCATCTCTATGATTGACTCTTGGGCATATTTCCTTCAGTCTCCCACTTGCACTAGAGTCAATCTTGATTATATCTAATACCTATTGCTCTTGTGTGCGCCTCATGTGCAGGCTGCGGGAGTGGCTTTGTAAAAGGATCAGCAACATTTGAGTCCGTATGTATTTTGCATATCATGACACTACTATCCTCAACGAACTCTCGAATCTGATGGTAACGCATGCGAATATGTTTCTTCTTCTGGTGTTGTCTAGGTTCCTTGGCTTGTGCAATAGTACCATTGTTGTCACAATAAACGTCCATGGGATTGGACGCGCCCTGAACCACACCAAGAGCGATCAGGTAATTCCTAATCCAAATAGCTTCCCTTGCAGCCTCCAAGGCGGCAATATATTCAGCTTATGTTGAAGAGGAGGCCACCGTATCTTGCTTGGAACTTTTCCAACTCACAACACCACCATTCATGACAAACACATAACCAGATTGCGATCTGGAGTCATCTGAGTCGTTAAGGTAACTCGCATCTGTGTAACCCCTTACATTGAGTTCATCCTCACCTCCATAAACTAGGAACACATCCTTAGTCCTTCTCTAGTACTTAAGGATATTCTTTACCGCTGTCCAGTGACCTTCACCTGGATCAGCCTGATATCTGCTCGTAACACTTAGAGCATAGGAAACATCTGGGCGAGTACATATCATTGCATACATAATGGATCCAATGGCCGAAGCATATGGAACCCTACTCATGCGCTCATGCTCATCGGTAGTCGAAGGACACTGAGACTTGCTGAGTTTAATGCCGTGAGACATGGGCAAGAACCCCTTCTTCGCCTCTTCCATGCTGAACCGTTTCAACACTTTGTCAATGTATGTACTCTGGCTTAATCTAATCAGCCTCCTTGATCTATCTCTATAGATCTTGATGCGCAGAATATATGCCGCTTCTCCTAAGTCCATCGAAAAACTATTTTTCAATGAGGTCTTAACAGACTCGAGCATAGGAATGTCATTTCCAATCAGTAATATGTCATGTACATATATGATTAGAAATACCAGTGCTCTCCCACTTTCCTTCTTGTAAACACAAGGTTCTTGTTCGTTTTTTATGAAGCCAAACTCCTCTACAACTTCATCAAATCGAATGTTCCAACTCCGAGGTGCTTGCTTCAGCCATAAATAGACTTTAGAAGTTTGCATACCTTTCCAGGATTGTTTGGATCAAAAAAAACCTTTGGGCTGCATCATATACACGTCCTCAGTTAGGATTCCATTTAGGAAAGCCGTCTTGACATCCATCTGCCATATTTCATAGTCGAAATATGTAGCAATGGCTAGAACGATCCGTATAGACTTAAGCATCGCTACGAGCGAGAAAGTCTCGTCGTAGTCAACTCCTTGAACTTGTCAAAAACCTTTTGCAACAAGTCGAGCTTTATGGATGTGAACATTTCCATCCATATGAATCTTCTTCTTATAGATCCATTTGCACTCGATGGCTTTAAAACCATCAGGCAGGTCAACCAATTTACAAACTTGATTATCTCCCATGGACTCTATCTCGGATCTCATGGCGATCAGCCATTTCTCAGAGTCTGGGTCCACCATCGCTTCTGCATAGGTCGCAGGCTCATCATTGTCTAACAATAATAATTCCCGCGTCTCGGGGAGCCTCGCCGACCTTCGTGGTTGAGGTGCTTCTGTTGCCACGGGTTCCTCAACTTGTTCTGCTACAATAGCATCACTCGTAGAAGCATCCCCAACTGGCTCATCTTGAACTTCTTCAATTCGCACCTACCTTCCACTCGTTCCCTTTGTGAGAAACTCTTTCTCTACGAAAACACTGCTGCGAGCGACAAACACTTTGCCCTCTTCTCGGTTGTAGAAGTAATACCCTAAGGTTTACCTCGGATATCCCACGAAAATGCACTTATCTGATTTGGGTGTTAGCTTGTCCGACTGAAGTCGCTTGACAAATGCATCACATCCCCAAATCTTTAGAAAAGACAAAATGGGATTCTTTCCAGTCCACATCTCATATGGTGTCTTAACTACGGATTTAGATGGTACCCTGTTAAGTGTGAAAGCTGCCGTTTCTAGCCCATAACCCCAAAATGATAATGGTAAATCTGAATGTCTCATCATCGATCGAACCATGTCCAACAAAGTTCGATTCCGCCGTTCGGAGATGTAACATCCCTAAAATCATGTTTCAAAACTCATGCATCCATGATCATTTAGGGTTCCATTTCAAAATCATTTCAAAAACAAGAGCATATGTTGCTCATTATTTTATCTAAGTATGCTCTAGCCTTAGTGCTACTTTCTAATGAGAAGAGTACTTGTTTTGTTCAGTAATGTTTTAAATTCAAACTTAAGTACTTTCCAAAGCTTGAGCAAAGTTTTCAAAACAATGTGTGAAAATAAAACCAATTTTATGCTTATTGTTTATATCACATTAAGGCTTGGTTTTATTTTTTTATATTCAAATGATCAAAGTGTTTTTGAGTAAACAGTAGTGTTTGACACAGATTTTAGTGCAAAGTTTACTGTATAAAAACTTGGAGAAGATTTGAAATCAAACTTATTTGAATTAGAGTTGAAAAATCGTTTCTGGAAAATCAAACAGAAAAAGAAAAGGAGTAAAGGAAAAAAATAAGACAAACAGCCAAACTGGCCCAACTAGCCCAGTTCGACCCATCTAGCCCAACTACCCCCTCCCGCGAAACGTTTTCCTTTACTCGCAAACACACCCACAGAGTCGCTGACGTAGGGACCCCACATCCTCTCTTTTTCCCTTGCTGACAATGCGGCCCACGCAACGGTCATCGTCTCCACCCGACGATGAGTTCTTCCCCCAAATCACTCGGCCGTTTCATTTTAGATTCGCGGCTTCAATTCCGTTGAATGCCCGAGTAAATCACGCCCACGTCCTCGCCTACTTAAGCACCATGCCACCCTCCTCCTTTTCCCCCAAACCACACCCCACCGGAGCCACCAGGCTGCTCGTATTTCTCTCTGGACGCCCCTCTGCTCTGACGAGTTCGCCGTCGAATTCCGGTAAACCCCGCGTCCCCCTCTGCCTCTGGTTCAAACTAGCTTATTCTACATCTCCATGCGCATCTACTGACGCCCTCCGTTTGCTCGCGCATGCTCTGTAGCCTTGGAAGCGTCATCGACTGAGCTCCGCCACCGTCTGCTCGAACTCCGGCGATCATTCCCCGTAAGACCCAGCTTCCCCTCTCCCTCTGGTTGATACGCGTGTGATCCCCAGCCTCCTACGCATCTAACGGCACCCTTTGCTCGTCTTAGCGTGGCCCAGAACGTCGACTCCGTCGCCAACAGAGAACACCGTCGCCAGGGACTTCTCCGACGAGCAATCCACGACGACTCCGAGCGCCCCTTCACCAACCGAGCACACGTCGAGCATCTCCACGTCACGGCGATTCTGGTGAGCATCCTCACACCTCCCCGGGCGACCTAGCTCGCCGGAAAACTTGCAGCCAGAGCACGCTGCCGCCTGTCGCCGCCGCCAGCGCCGCCATTTGTTGGTCAGTCGCCGAGAGCCGTGCGATGTAGATCGGACGAACACGATAGAACATAGTCGAAGGAGTAAGTAGAGATCTGAGCCGCGCATTTTAGTTAGATCTAACGGTTGGCAAGCGTGATCCGCCCGAACCGGTACCATCCAATTAGAAAGCGCCGCGTGGCACGAGTTTTGTTTTAAAATTTTTGAATTAGATCTATTAGATGTTAAACTTGTTTAATTCATAACTTTTGAATGCCACGTCCAAATTTGACAAATTTTATATCAATGGAATCAGGAGAGAAAATACTTTCCAACTATGCAATGTGTTTAATGTTTTGCCTCTGATAAAATGATTGTTTTTACAGAAACATTTGTAGGCATATTTTGTGTATAGTAATTATTTGAAAAATGTTTTATTGTGCAAATAAAGTTTATTTGGCAAGTTTTGAACTTGTTTATGAATCAGTACTGTGCACTTGTCTTGTTTGGTATAGAAAATCATCAGATGGCATTATGCATGCATCCATGTATTTTTGCTTGTTTTGATTATGTATGTGATTTTGGTGCTATTATTTTATGTGTAGATTTTGGTGCAAATAGTGATTGTGATTGTGAGGATTGTAGATACTCTCCAAACTACCAAGGCAAGTGGTACTTCATGATTTATTCCTATGTTTTTCAACTCTGCATTAGAAATATTTTGCTAGTCTTGCATGGTTATTTTGAGCTATATGCTATGCTTGGGAAATCCTAGTAGTTGTAGAATTGCTAGAAATATTTCTAAGTATTATCAATGCCATGCTTAGCCTAGCTAGTAGCAACCAAGGGTGGTTATATATTCATGCTATGAATAAATATTTCTAAGTCTTTGGACTATGTTTTTGCTTAATAAAACAACTAAGTGAATGAAACACCTGGGTGGAATGGAAAGAATGGGTTATGTTGAGTGGTTACACAAGGCCCATTTCTATGGTTTAACTTGTGTATCTCACTTGTGGAAAGCCACCCAGGAACAAAGGGATTTGAGATGCCATATGTTAAGAAGCTTCAAGTGCAGCCACTTGGCAATATGGGCTCTGCCTGGATCATATAGGTTGCAATAACTTAGCCATTTGGACAGTTGGTGGTAGTGGGATGATAGGTTGGAGCGCGTCCATTTGGTCTAAGGGAAGGCTTCTGAAAGGTCCTGTCTTGGTGAAAATCAAGTCTTGTGGGGAAAGTGCACAACCTCTGCAGATGGAAGAATCTAAGTACTTAGCCATGTCCCTGGTATTGGACAACTTGAGCATCAAGACATGGAAGCTATCAAGAATCTCCTCATCCCAATTTCTAAGTAAAAACTTGTGGTTGAACAAGGGTGAAGGTTCACCAATGTCTATTGGTGGTTCCTTGGGAAATATATTGTCAAAGAAAAACTTAGTGATTTCAACTAATAGGTAAAACCTATTTTGAGCAAAGCAAGCCTAAGCTACACTTAGCCAAAATGCATATAGTATTTAGTCTACCAATATTCTACTAAGGTATCACTTGCCAATACTATTCCAATTTATTGACCCACTGTGGCTGTAACTTGTGATGATGCAGGTTACTCTGATGGTGGTAGAGGGTTATGAGTCTACACTCAACATGCTTGCCTGTGGCACATGAAGATGAAGACTTATTTATTTTATTACATATTTAAACTCTTGTACTAGGCCTGTGGCCATGGAGTTGTAAAAGACTATGTTTGTCTCTGGAATGACTTGTAATAATGACCTTTGTTTCTGTGTACTTCATCTTAAACTGTGGATGCTAGCATTGATCCAGGGACTAGCATTGCAATCACAGGGATCCTTTCCTTTACAGAGGAGGGATCTTACAGATGGTATCAGAGCACTGTGTTGCCTGTAGGATTATGACCCTAGGATTGGAAACCACTAAGGAAAAAAAATTCAACAACTTCCACACTTGTCTTTTCTTCTCGTAAACTTTTCTAATCTTCTTTCTCATCTCTATTTGTAGATGAACTCCATCAACAAAGCCGTGAAGAAGGGACCACTCATGAATATGACTTTGGAATGTGAGATGGAATTCCCCAAGGCTCTCAAGGACCTGATGGTTGCCATGGGAATACATGGTGCAGCTGTGTACAAAGGTTTTCCTGTGATGGATGAAGGAGTTGAGTACTGGTGGGTGCAACTTCACTTATATAAAAACAAGGAAGACAACCACAAGGACTCAGGATTCTACATGGTCATCAACTCAGTGATGCACACTACATTCTTTGATTCAGTAAGGGATGCAGCTTGGAAGGACATCAAAGAACTTGGTGATAGAATCAAGTGCAGAATGCTCAATACCCAGAATGATCTTAAGGAAGAAAATAAGCATACCCAAGAGTTAGAGGCTACCAAACAAAGCTTAAGGAAGGACATCATAGACTTAGCAATGGAGTCATGTGATCTAGATAAATAGATTGCCTCTAGGGATGCCCTGTTAGCAAACTTGGCAAGTGAGATGGGATTGTAACATACTTCGTTAGTTGGACCACCACACTTATCATTTTATTTCTCAAATGTTGTTTAAAATAAGTTGAACCTTGGTTGTTGTAATAAATCCATGTCTGCCATGACTTGTGTGATTTGATTTCCAAAGTTATGCATGTGATGCCTTGTCTTATGATTTGTCTTAAATTGTGTTGATTCTAACTTTTCTATCTTATTAAATAGATGCCTAATGTTACTATCAGCACGGCTGAAGAGTTTAAGGGAACTCGTTTTGGCCCTCATATTATTGAGCTCACTAGTCTTCTCAATCTCCCTCTTCCTACTATCATGATGCTTCCCCTCACCAAGTTTGAGAGGAAAGACCTTTGGGGCTTCAAGGTTAATCAGCCAGGACGCCAGACTAAGCCAGCCACGGAGGCAATCATCTTCAAGCTCATGCATGATGACAAGGAGAGAGGCCTAGAGGTAGTCATGCAGGATTTGCTTGGACGTTTACTAGGGAGACACTCTCGAGAGGTTAGAGGTACTCACTTACACACCTTTGGTAGACGTGTTGATGATGGTGAGGCCATTGACTTTGAGGATACTTCGAGAGAGACGGCAGAGCCGATTCGCCTATACCTCCAGGACTTAGAGGTTCTTCTTAGGCACATAGACACCGATAGGACCAACATCATGCTTAGCAATGACGAACTCCAGGTGCAGCTTCGTGAGAAGGACAAGCTCTTCGCGGAGCAAGATGAGATAGTCAAAGAGATGGAGGCCAAGTTTGAGAGTCAAGACAGAAAGTTCAAGAGTCAAGAGAAGCGAGTCCAAGATATGAACAAGAGGATTCGAGACATGACTGCAGAACTAGAGGCCAAGGACTTCAAGCTCAAGCATCAGCAAGGTGTGATTGAGAGGCTTCGTGCACAGAAGAGGGCTCTCAAAGCCAAAGTAGAGACCTTGACCACCAATGTCGAGGAATAGAAGACCGCCATGGAGAATGCAGGTCTTACATTTGTTGATGAGGAGGTTGATGCAGAGGAGTAGTGATGACTACTCATTTACCTTTATTTATCATGTCTTTGATTATTGAGTCGCAATGACCATCCAACATGTGGATGGCTTGCTATTGGTGTGTTTACATTTCCAAAAACATGTTGTCTGTGTTGTTGAACCTTTACTACTATGATGCATGATTGTGATTTGTTATGTGATGTATTGTGCATGTTAGCATCTATGGGTATCTCATTCTTATCCTTATTGAAAACCACAGATGCCTCCCCGACGTGCCAATCCCAACCCCAACAACAACAACATCACCCCTGAGATGCAGCAGATGATGACAGCTCAGACTCAGTTGATGCAAATGATGACCACGTTCATCCAGAATCATAACAACAACAACAACAACAATAATAATAATAATAATAATAACAACAACAACAACAATCAGAACAACCCACCGGGTTTTGACATGCTTACCAGGTTCTTAAGGCTAAGGCCAGCAAAGTTCTCAGGAACTACTGATCCTATGGTGGCCAATGATTGGCTACGCTCTGTGAACAAGGACTTGGTAACTGTTGGCTGTACTGATGAAAAGAAAGTCAGATTTGCAGCTCACTTGTTGGAAGGACTAGCAGCCACTTGGTGGGATAACTTCCAGATCACCACTCCCATTGAGGATGTGACATGGGCTATCTTTGCAGATGGTTTCCGTACTGCTCACATCTCATCCGGAGTGATGAGTTTGAAGAAGAAAGAGTTCCATAACTTGAAGCAGTGCCACCGCAGCGTGGCTGAATATATTGAGGAGTTCAACAATCTGGCGCGATATGCACCGGATGAAGTTGACACTGATGTTAAGAGGAAGGAAAAGTTCCTTGAAGGGTTGAATGATGAATTGAACCTGCAGTTAGCTGTGGCCTATGTTCCCACATACCAGTCTCTTTGTGACAAGGCTGGTATTTTGGAGAGCAAGATGAAACAAGTTGAAAGAAGGAAGAGAAAGCACTCTGACAAGCACAGCTCGGGATCATCTCACAAGCGTTCCCATTATGATGACAGTGGGAGTTCTGGATCCCACAAGCATGGGAAGTTCAACAAGCACCACAACCACAACCGTTATCATGACAACAAGCACAACTGTATTCATGACAACGATAAGTACAAGAATCACAAGGGTGGATATAAGAGCCACCACAATGGAAGTGGAAGTGGAAGTGGAAGCCAGCCTGTCAAGAAGGATCTTAGTCAGGTTGAATGTTTCAAGTGCAAGAAGATGGGGCATTATGCAAATGAATGACCAGAAAATAAAGTTGAAGGACCCAATAAGCCCAACCCTTTTCAAAAGGGGCAAGTGAACCACATTAATGTGGAGGAGATCTATGAGGAATCTAATGCTGTGGCTGGTAAGTTCAAACTCAATTCTATTCCAGCACTTGTTCTTTTTGATACTGGTGCATCACATTCATTCATATCAAAAGCATTTGCTGATAGAAATAGGTTTCCAACTGAAAACATTGGGTGTCCAATAAAAGTAAGTTCTCCAGGTGGAGATATGATAGTAAGTCTTGGATGTCGGGATCTAGTGATAGAGTTTGGCAAACATAAGTTTCTAGTGAGTCTGATAATCCTAGATTCCCAAGGACTGGACGTAATTTTGGGAATGGATTGGATGACCAAGTATGAAGGAGTACTAGATTGTGCCAATCGTATTGTTGCACTCACAACCCCAGAAAAGAAACGGATTAGATTCAAGTCTAACTTTGAATCAAAAGGGAGTAAGCTAAATTCTCTTAAGGGGGTTAGCATAGATAGTATGCCAATTGTGAGTGAATATCCGGATGTGTTTCCGGAAGAATTTCCAGGAATGCCACCAGAGAGAGATGTGGAATTTCTTATTGATTTGCTACCAGGATGTGGACCAATAGGAAAGAGACCGTACAAGATGTCAGTGGATGAGTTGAAAGAACTCAAGAAGCACCTTGGAGAACAGTTGTAGAAAGGTTTTATCCAACCAAGTTCTTCATCTTGGCGAGCACCAATTTTGTTTGTGGAAAAGAAAGATAGAAGTCAAAGGTTATGCATAGATTACCGTTCACTCAATGAGGTGACTATCAAGAACAAATACCCTTTGCCTAGAATCAATGACTTGTTTGATCAGTTAGAAGGAGCTTGTGTGTTCTCAAAGATTGATCTCCGGTCAGGTTATTTCTAGCTCAAGATAAGGGAACAAGACATACCTAAGACAGCTTTCACCACTAGGTATGGATTGTATGAGTATACCGTGATGCCATTTGGTTTGACCAATGCACCAGCATACTTCATGAATATGAGGAAGAAGGTGTTCATGGAATTTCTTGATAAGTTTGTTGTCGTTTTCATCAATGACATTTTGATCTACTCCAAGAGCAAAGAAGAGCATGAAGGACATTTACGTTTGATACTTGAGAATCTTAGAGAGCATAAGCTGTATGCCAAATTCAGCAAGTGTGAATTTTGGCTAAATGAAGTTGGTTTTCTTGGACACGTTGTGTCAGGAAATGGTGTAGCAGTTGATCCTGCTAAAGTTTCAGCTGTAACTGAATGGGAATCTCCCAAGTCAGTGAAAGAGGTTCGTAGTTTCCTTGTCTTAGCAGGTTACTACAGAAGGTTCATTGAGAATTTCTCCAAGGTAGCTAAGCCTATAACAGAATTGCTAAAGAAAGACAAGAAATTTGCTTGGACTGAGGGTTGTGAACTCAGCTTTCAAGAAATGAAGAAGAGACTAGTGACAGCACCAGTCTTATGTTTGCCAGATTTGGAGAAAGATTTCCAAGTGTATTGTGATGCATCTCATCATGGATTAGGTGCAGTACTTATGCAAGAAGGGAAAGTTGTGGCTTATGCCTCGAGACAACTCAAAACTCATGAGGTGAACTACCCTACTCATGATTTAGAGTTAGCCTCTGTTGTCCATGCACTCAAAACATGGAGACATTATCTTTTCGGAAAACATTGTGAAGTGTTCACAGATCACAAGAGTTTGAAGTATATCTTCACCCAGAAAGAAATTAACATGAGACAAAGAAGATGGCTAGAACTCATCAAAGACTATGACTTGAGTTTGCAATACCACCCCGGTAAAGCAAATGTTGTAGCGGATGCTCTAAGCCGTAAGGTTTTTGTGAATGGCCTTACTAAAGGAGAATTGCCAGATGATCTGTGTGCCCAATTTAGAGATCTCAGATTGGAGATTGTGCCTGAGGGACATCTCATGTCTTTGGATGTTCAACCCACTTTGTTGGACAAGATCAAAGAAGCCCAAAAGACAGATAAGGAAATTGAAGAGATTAAGGAAAAGATTGGCAAGGGAAAAGCCAAAGGATTCCATGAAGATGAATAGGGTACTTTATGGCATGGAAAACGTATCTGTGTTCCACAGGATCCGGAACTTTGGAAACTGATTTTACAAGAAGCCCACAACTCACCGTATTCCATTCATCCGGGTAGCACCAAAATGTACATGGATATTAAAGAAAGATTTTGGTGGAATAATCTCAAGAAGGACATCGCCGAACATATTGCTTTGTGTGATGTATGTAGCAGAGTGAAAGCGGAACATCAGAAACTAGCAGGATTGTTACAACCACTACCTATTCCTGATTGGAAATGGGACAAGATTGGTATGGATTTCATCACCGGATTGCCAAGGACCAGGTCAGGATATGATTCTATTTGGGTTGTAGTATATCGCCTAACTAAAGTGGCTCATTTCATACCCGTGAAGACAACCTACACAAGTGCTAAGTTAGCCAATATCTATATGAGCAAAATTGTATGTCTACATGGAGTATCCAAGAGTATTATGTCTGATAGGGGAACCCAATTCACTTCTCATTTTTGGAGGCAGCTACATGAGTCATTGGGAACGAGGTTGGAATTCAGCACTGCTTTTCATCCTCAGACTGATGGACAGACAGAAAGGACTAATCATATTCTTGAAGATATGTTGAGAGCATGTGCTCTAGACTATGGAGACAGTTGGGATGAAAGTCTGCCTTATGCAGAATTCTCTTACAACAACAGCTATCAAGCCAGTATTGAGATGGCACCATTTGAGTTTCTCTATGGAAGGAAGTGTAGCACCCCATTGCTATGGAATGGTGTGGAAGAAAGAAGTTTGTTCGGACCAGAACTAATCAAAGAAGCTGAAGAGAAAGTCAAGCTAGTTAAGGACAGACTAAAGATAGCACAATCCCGACAAAAGAGCTACGTAGATCCTAAGCGTAGAGAAGTCACCTATGAAGTAGGTGATAGAGCTTATCTTAGAGTGCCACCACTTCGTGGAGTGAAGAGGTTTGGTGTCAAAGGTAAATTGGCCCCAAGATATGTTGGACCATTCAAGATTCTGAGTCGTAAAGGAGAAGTTCTTATGAGATTGAATTGCCAGAGTCTTTGTCAGCTGTTCATAATGTGTTCCATGTGAGTCAGCTTAAGAGATGCCATCCAGAGATGGAAGAGACTTCTTTGAAGGATACTATACCTTTCGAAGAGGTTCAATTGGAGGGTGATCTCACCTATGAGGAGAAACCTATCAAGATTCTTGAGACTGCAGAAAGAGTTACTCGGACTAAGATTATCAAATTCTGCAAAGTTCAATGGAACCATCATTCCGAAGAAGAAGCAACATGGGAAAGAGAAGATGATCTTCGGAAAGACCACCCTCACCTATTTGCTAGCCAACCCGAATCTCGAGGGCGAGATTCACCTTAAGGGGGTTAGATTTGTAACATCCCTAAAATCATGTTTCAAAACTCATGCATATCATCCATGCATCCATGATCATTTAGGGTTCCATTTCAAAATCATTTCAAAAACAGGAGCATATGTTGCTCATTATTTTATTTAAGTATGCTCTAGCCTTAGTGCTACTTTCTAATGAGAAGAGTACTTGTTTTGTTCAGGAATGTTTTAAATTCAAACTTAAGTACTTTCCAAAGCTTGAGCAAAGTTTTCAAAAAAAAGTGTGAAAATAAAACAAATTTTATGCTTATTTTTTATATCACATTAAGGCTTGGTTTTATTTTTTATATTCAAATGATCAAAGTGTTTTTGAGTAAACAGTAGTGTTTGACACACATATTTAGTGCAAAGTTTACTGTATAAAAACCTGGAGAAGATTTGAAATCAAACTTATTTGAATTAGAGTTGAAAAATCATTTCTGAAAAATCAAACAGAAAAATAAAAGGAGTAAAGGAAAAAAATAAGACAAACAGCCAGACTGGCCCAACAAGCCCAGTTCGACCCATCTAGCCCAACTACCCCCTCCCGTGAAACGTTTTCCTTTACTCGCAAACACACCCACATAGTCGCTGAAGCAGGGACCTCACCTCCTCTCTTTTTCCCTCTCTAACAACGCGGCCCATGCAACGGTCATCGTCTCCACCCGACGACGAGTTCTTCCCCCAAATCACTTGGCCGTTTCCTGTTTGATTCGCGGCTTCAATTCTGTTGAATGCCCGAGTAAATCACGCCCACGTCCTCGCCTACTTAAGCACCATGCCACCCTCCTCCTTTTCCCCCAAACCACACCCCACCGGAGCCACCAGGCTGCTCGTATATCTCTCTGGATGCCCCTCTGCTCCGACGAGTTCGCCGTCGAATTCCGGTAAACCCGGCGTCCCCCTCTGCCTCTGATTCAAACTAGCTTATTTTACATCTCCGTGCGCATCTACTGACGCCCTCCGTTTGCTCGCGCATGCTCTCTAGCCTTGGCAGCGTCGTCGACTGAGCTCCGCCATCGTCTGCTCGAACTCCGGCGATCATTCCCCGTAAGACCCATCTTCCCCTCTCCCTCTGGTTGATACGCGTGTGATCCCCAGCCTCCTACGCATCTAACGGCACCCTTTTCTCGTCTTAGCGTGTCCCAGAACATCGACTCCGTCGCCAACAGAGAACACCGTCGCCAGGGACTTCTCCGACGAGCAATCCACGACGACTCCGAGCGCCCCTTCGCCAACCGAGCACACGTCGAGCATCTCCTCGTCACGGCGATTCTGGTGAGCATCCTCACACCTCCCCGGGCGACCTAGCTCGTCGGCAAACTTGCAGCCAGAGCGCGCCGCCTCCTGTCGTCGCCGCCAGCGCCGCCACTTGTTGGTCAGTCGCTGAGAGCCGTGCGATGTATATCGGACGAACACGATAGAACATAGTCGAAGGGGTAAGTAGAGATCTGAGCCACGCGTTTTAGTTAGATCTAACGGTTGGCAAGCGTGATCCGCCCGAACCGGTACCAGCCAATTAGAAAGCGCCGCGTGGCACGAGTTTTGTTTTAAAAGTTTGAATTAGATCTATTAGATGTTAAACTTGTTTAATTCATAACTTTTGTATGCCACGTACAAATTTGACAAATTTTATATCAATAGAATCAGGAGATAAAATCCTTTCCAACTATGCAATTTGTTTAATGTTTTTCCTCTGATAAAATGATTGTTTTTACAGAAACATTTGTAGGCATATTTTGTGTATAGTAATTATTTGAAAAATGTTTTATTGTGCAAATGAAGTTTATTTGGCAAGTTTTGAACTTGTTTATGAATCGGTACTGTGCACTTGTCTTGTTTGGTATAGAAAATCATCACATGGCATTATGCATGCATCCATATATTTTTGCTTGTTTTGATTATGTATGTGATTTTGGTGCTATTATTTCATGTGTAGATTTTGGTGCAAATAGTGATTGTGATTGTGAGGATTGTAGCTACTCTCCAAACTACCAAGGCAAGTGGTACTTCATGATTTATTCCTATGTTTTTCAACTATGCATTAGAAATATTTTGCTAGTCTTGCATGGTTATTTTGAGCTATATGCTATGCTTGGGAAATCCTAGTAGTTGTAGAATTGCTAGAAATATTTCTAAGTCTTATCGCCATGCTTAGCCTATAGTAGCAACCAAGGGTGGTTATATATTCATGCTATGAATAAATATTTCTAAGTCTTTGGACTATGTTTTTGCTTAATAAAACAACTAAGTGAATGAAACACCTGGGTGGAATGGAAAGAATGGGTTATGTTGAGTGGTTACACAAGGCCCATTGCTATGGTTTACCTTGTGTATCTCACTTGTGGAAAGTCACCCAGGAACAAAGGGATTTGAGATGCCATATGTTAAGAAGCTTCTAGTGCAGCCACTTGGCAATATGGGCTCTGCCTGGATCATATAGGTTGCAATAACTTAGCCATTTGGACAGTTGGTGGTAGTGGGATGATAGGTTGGAGCGCGTCCATTTGGTCTAAGGGAAGGCTTCTGAAAGGTCCTGTCTTGGTGAAAATCAAGTCTTGTGGGGAAAGTGCACAACCTCTGCAGATGGAAGAATCTAAGTACTTAGCCATGTCCCTGGTATTGGACAACTTGAGCATCAAGACATGGAAGCTATCAAGAATCTCCTCATCCCAATTTCTAAGTAAAAACTTGTGGTTGAACAAGGGTGAAGGTTCACCAATGTCTATTGGTGGTTCCTTGGGAAATATATTGTCAAAGAAAAACTTAGTGATTTCAACTAATAGGTAAAACCTATTTTGAGCAAAGCAAGCCTAAGCTACACTTAGCCAAAATGCATATAGTATTTAGTCTACCAATATTCTACTAAGGTATCACTTGCCAATACTATTCCAATTTATTGACCCACTGTGGCTGTAACTTGTGATGATGCAGGTTACTCTGATGGTGGTAGAGGGTTATGAGTCTACACTCAACATGCTTGCCTGTGGCACATGAAGATGAAGACTTATTTATTTTATTACATATTTAAACTCTTGTACTAGGCATGTGGCCATGGAGTTGTAAAAGACTATGTTTATCTCTAGAATGACTTGTCATAATGACCTTTGTTTCTGTGTACTTCATCTTAAACTGTGGATGCTAGCATTGATCCAGGGACTAGCATTGCAATCACAGGGGTCCTTTCCTTTACAAAGGAGGGAGCTTACAGGAGACCCCGTTTCTTTGAGGCGTTCCGGGCGACATGAGTTGTGGAACAATTCCGCAACTCTTAAGATGATTGCTAAATTTGTGACTAAAATATTCACCTCCGCGATCAGATCGCAAGGCCTTTAATTTCATGCCACGTTGATTCTCTACCTCACTCTAAAACTCCTTGAACCTTTCAAAAGTTTCAGACTTATGCCTCATTAAATAGACATAACCATATCTACTGAAATCATCAGTGAAAGTAATGAAGTAGTGATATCCTCCTCTGGCTGTCGTGCTCATTGGTCCACACACATTAGTATGTATGAGTTCCAACAAGTCTGTCGCTCTCTCGGGTAAACCCGAAAAAGGCTCCTTGAACCTTTCAAAAGTTTCAGACTTATGCCTCATTAAATAGACATAACCATATCTACTGAAATCATCAGTGAAAGTAATGAAGTAGTGATATCCTCCTCTGGCTGTCGTCCTCATTGGTCCACACACATTAGTATGTATAAGTTCCAACAAGTCTGTCGCTCTCTCGGGTAAACCCGAAAAAGGCGATTTGGTCATCTTTCCAAGTAAACAAGCCTGACATGTCTCGTATGATTCAAAATCAAACGAAGTTAGAAGACCATCACCATGAAGCTTCTTCATGCGCTTTTCACTTATATGCCCCAAACGACAATGCCATAAATAGGTAGGACTCAAATCATTAGGCTGAAGCCTTTTAGCACTAACATTGTAAACATATACATCATCAAGATTTAAAATAAATAACCCATTCACAATGGGAGAATTAGCCATAAACATATCATTCATAGAGATTACACAACCATTGTTCATACTCGCAAATGAATATCCATCCCTCATCAAACATGAAGGTGATAAAATGTTTCGACCCATACTTGGAATGTAATAATAATTATTCAACTCCATAATAAATCCTAACGGAAGGTGAAGTTGCATGACGCCGACGAATAATGCAGCAACCCTTGCTTTATTTCCGATGCAAAAATCCACTTCGCCTTTCTGCACTTCTCTAGTCCTTATTAGCCCCTGCATCGAATTGCAAATATGAGCAACCGATCCGGTATCAAATACCCAAGAGTTAATATAGGAATCAGCGAGAAGAATGTCCACAACATTTACAACAAGCGTACCTGAGTGGGAAGTACTCTTACTTCCACTCTTCTTCAAAGAAGCCTGGTACTTGCTGCAGTTTCTCTTCCAGTGGCCATGTTCATGTCAAAATAATCACTGAGTGTCTTCTATAGGTCCAACCTTTTGCTTGGGTGCAGGCTTAGGAATCGTAGTCTTAGCCTTGCCCTTCTTATTCCAAGAAGTACCCTTTTTCTTGAAGCTAGGCTTGTTCTGCAGAGCCATCACATGGCTATGCATGCACACTTCTTCATGTCACTTTCTGCTGTTTTTAGCATCCCGCATAACTCATTAAGGCCCTTCTCGACCCCATGCATATGGTAGTTCAAAATGAACTGCCCATAGCTGGATGGAAGAGACGCCAAAATGAAGTCAGTGGCCAACTCTTGGCCTAGTGGAAAACCAAGCTTTTCCAAAGTCTGACTGTAACCAACCATTTTGATCACATGGGGGCCTACAGCTGCTCCCTCTGCTAGCTTGCATTCGACAAAGGACTTGGCAACATTGTACCTCTCAGTCCTTGGCTGATCTTGGAACATGTCCTTAAGCGCGACGATCATATCGTACGCATCCTGATCCTCAAACTTCTTTTGGAGTTCAGGTTCCATGCATGCAAGCATAAGACAATGAATCTCAAGAGAATCATCACATGCTCTGTTGTAGGTGTTCTTTAGTGCAGCAGATGCATTATCAGCAGGTTCATCGGGGATTGGGGTATCCAGAACCGTTTCCTTTTTATCAGACCTGAGAACAATTCTCAGGTTACGGACCTAGTCCGTATAGTTTGTTCCATTTAGTTTATGTTTGTCAAGAATCGAACGCAAAGAAAAAGGTGATGTAGTGTTCGGTGACATTGATCTACAATAGAATACATGCAAAATACTAAGCCATGTAACCAAGAAAGAGTAAAACATATTAAACAATTTAATAGCATATACTCCCACTTAGATCAATATCCCTCTATTGATACTAAGTGATTCAAGATCCACAATTAACAAGTCGACTAGTGAGCTTTAGCATCACTGCTAGAAGACAAGGTAAATTGGTAAGCAACACTTTCTAATCATATCACATATGACTCTTGTTGTTGGGTGACATCTCTATGTCAAAACTAGGCGCCCAACCTTTGTTGGAATTATGCCCTAGAGGCAATAATAAAGATGTTATTGTTATAATTCTTGTTCATGATAAAGTTTATATTCCATGCTAGAATTGTATTAAGCGCAAACTTTGATACTTGTGTGGTTTATGAACAACACCGTGTCCCTAGTACGCCTCTATGGACTAGCTCATTGATTAATGATGGTTAAGGTTTCCTAACCATAGACATGAGTTGTCGGTTAATAATGAGATCATGTCATTAGGAGAATGATATGATGGACATACCCAAATCAAGCAGAGCAATTAGATCGTGTCATCGTGTTCATCTTTGTGAAGCTTTTTCTTATGTCAAATATTGTATTCCTTAGACCATGAGATAATGCAACTCCCTAGTATCGGAAGAAAGCTTTGAGGTCATCAAACGTCATCCTATGTGAGGGTGATCATAAAGGTGTCTCTCAGGTGATCGGAAAGTACTTGTTGGGTTGTATGTATCGAGATGGGATTTGTCCCTCCCAAGTCGGAGAGATATACTTCGGGCCCACTCGGTAATCGATATCAACACCGCTTCCAAGCACGTGGTTAAGGAGTTGATCACAAAGTGATATCGGATTATGGAACGAGTAAAGTATGTGCCGTGAACGAGATTGAACTAGGTATGCCGATACCAACGATCGAATATCGGGCAAGTAAAATATCGCATGACGAAGGGAATATATATATGGGATTAATTGAATCCTGGCATCGTGGTTCATCCGATATGATAATCGATGAATATGTGGGAGTCAATATGGGTTTCCAGATCCCGCTGTTGATTATTGATAGAAGATCATGCCTGCATATTCTCGAACCCGTAGGGTCACACACTTAACGTGCCTCGACGCTAGGATAGAATGGATAATTGGTTTGTGAATTTTTTTTGGAGTGTCGGATGAGACCCAGGACATCACGAGAGGTTCCGGAATGGTCCGGAGAATAAGATTCATATAATGGAAAGCATTTTTTGGATTTTGGAATCGTTTCGGAGTGTTCGGTATTATACCGGAAGGTTCTAGAAGCTTCCGGAGTGGGACCAACGTGGCCCCACTTGTCGGAGGGGTGCGTGGGACTACGAGGGAGTGCCCTGGCCGCATTGGGCCAGGGGCACAAGGCCCCATAGGCCCAGCCGGCCAAAACCCTAGGAAACCTTCTAGAAGGGGGGGAAGACTTGCCCCCCACTCCACCCTTGGGGCCGCCGCCCTAGGGCTTGGAGGAGGGGGAAAGGGGTCCGTCCAGCCCCTATATAAGGTGGGTAGGGGGCGCACCCTCCCCTCACCCCAAACCCTAGCCGCCAGCTGCTGCCCTACCTCCCTCTCTCTCCCAACTGCGTGTAGGCGAAGCCCTGCTGCAGAAACTCTCCACCATAGCACCACGCCGTCGTGTTGTAGATCCAATCTATCTCTCCACCCCACTTGCTGGAACGAGGAAGGAGGAGACGTCGCAGCACCGTACGTGTGCATCTCTCAGAGGCGCTGCGACTTGCAGCGTATGATCGGATCGGATCGCGAGGAGGAGACGACGAGTACGACTACACCAACCACGTTCTGTTGAACGTTTCTGCTGTGCGATTTCTTCAAGGGTATGAAGATCTCATCTATCCCTCTCGTTGTTTTCATCTCCTAGATTAGATCTTGGCTTTCCCGTTCGCATCTTATAGAATTTTTTTGATTTACTATGCTGCGAAACCCATCAGTGGTATCAAAGATAGAGCTATGCGTAGATGTGTTTCACGAGTAGAACGCAACATGCTTGTTGCGGGCGTTGATGTTTTCTGTTGCAAGCTTATTGTTGTGTACTTCTTATGACGCGGGATAGTGATATCGAAGCGGTCCAGGCCAACTTTACGCGACCTCATTCGCGAGACCGGCTCCGCACTTGACGTGTGGCTTATTCCATACATGCGGCTGGTGGATGCCAGTTTCTCTCACTATAGTTGTCATGGGATTTACACTGGATGTTGGCAACCATAATATCACCGTTGTGGCTTTCCGTAGGTAAGAATCATTCTTAGCTTGTTACTCCCATAAGCCACGTAAAACATGCAACAACAAAGTAGAGGCGTCTAACTTGTTCTTGCAGGGAGTGTTTTGTGATATGGTATGGCCCAAGATGTGATGTGTATGTTGTATGCAATGATCATGTTTTGTAATATTTCACGACTTGCATGTCGATGAGTACACAACCGGCAGGAGCCATATGGTTGTATTTATAATTGTGTATGACCTGTGTGTCAACTTCTTATACGCCATGTAATAGCTTCACCTTATCGCTAAGTAGTTAGCAATAGTTATAGTTGCTATTCGTGGTGGAGGCAATCATGGTGGAATGATAGAGATCAAGCGGGCACACACAATATGGAGATCATTGCGCGAAGATTGGCTATACCATGTCACATAAAATTATATGCATGTGATGTTTATCCTTTTATGTATCTTATTATGCTTAGATCGCGACGGTAGCATTATAAGATGATTCCTCACTTAAAGATCAAGATAAAATTGTGTTCTCCCCATGTATGCACCGTTGCGAAAGTTCGTCGTGTTCAAGCATCTCGTGATGATCAGGTGCTATAAACTATACGTTCACATACAACAGGTGCAAGCCAGTATTGCACACGCGGAAATACTTGGGTTTGACTTGACGATCCTAGCATGTACAGACATGGCCTCGGAACACACGAACCGAAAAGTTAAGCATGAGTCATATGAATGATATGATCGACAATTTTTTGTCCACCATTGAAACCACATCTCTTCTCATGAAGATCAGATTAGGTGTGGTGAATTTGGATCGTGTTCACTAAACAACTTGAGGGATGTTGAATTTAGTGGGAGTTCATCTAGTAATTTGATTAAGTTGAACTAGTTATCATGAACATAGTCTAAATTGTACTTGCAAATTTTGTAGATCAAATGGCTAAGTCCAACTTAAACTTCAACGTTTTTGCTGAGAAAGAAAAGCTTAAGAACAATGGGTCTAACTTCACCAACTGGTTCTGCAATCTGAGAATCATTCTCGCTGGCGGACAAAAGGACTATGTCCTTGAGAAAGCGCTAGGTGACGCCCCTGCAATAGATGCGCCGGCTGATGAAAAAGCTGTTTATCAGTCGCGCAAAGATGATTATGGAGTGATTAAGAGTACCATGTTGTTTGCTATGGAATCGGACCTTCAAAATCATTTTGAGGAGTTCGCCGGGCCCTTTGAGATACTTGAGGAACTGAAAACCATGTTTTAGACTCAGGCCCGCTCTGAGAGATATGAGATCTCTGAGAAGTTCTTTAACTGCAAGATGGAGGAAGGGAGTTCTGTTAGTGAGAACGCCATTAAGATGTCGGGCTACACTCAACGCCTTGAGCAACTGGACTGCAAGATTCCAAAAGAGCTCAAGATTGACAGAGTTCTGCAATCACTCCCTCCTAGCTACAAAGGTTTTGTAGTTACTCACAATCAGATTGGTTCCACTGATACGATCACTGAGCTCTTCGCTAAGCTGAAAGTTGCGGAGGTGGATATCAAGAAAGATAACCATGTGTTGATGGTCAACAAGCCCCCTAGCTTCAAGAAAGGTAAGGGTGCAAAGAAGTCCTTCAAGAAAGGCAGCGGCAAGCGCGTTGCCCCTGCTGAGAAGAAGCTCAAGTCTGGACCTAAGCCGGACACTGAGTGCTTCTATTGCAAGGACAAGGGTCACTAGAAGCGCAACTGTCCGAAGTACTTAGCGGACAAGAAGGCTAGCACCATTAAAGGTATATTTGATATACATGTTATTGATGTTTACCTTACTAGCGCTCGTTGTAGTGCCTGGGTATTTGATACTGGTTCAGTTGCTAATATTTGTAACTCGAAACAGGAGCTACGGAATAGACGGCGGCTAGAAAGGGATGAGGTGACGATGCGCGTTGGCAACGGATCAAGAGTTGATGTGATGGCCGTCGGCACGCTCTCCTTAGTTTTACCTTCTGGATTAGTTTTAAACCTTAATAAGTGTTATTATGTGCCTGCGTTGAGCATGAACATTATATCTGGATCGTGTTTATTGCAAGACGGTTATTCATTTAAATCGGAGAATAATGGTTGTTCTGTTTATATGAGTAACATCTTTTATGGTCATGCACCTTCTATGAATGGTTTATTTCTTCTGAATCTCGAAAGCAATGAAACACACATCCATAACATTGAGGCTAAGAGATGCAAAGTAGATAGTGATAATTCGACTTATTTGCGGCCGCTTGCCTAGGTCATATTGGTGTAAAACGCATGAAGAAACTCCATTCTGATGGACTTTTGGAGTTTCTTGATTTTGAATCATTTGACACGTGCGAGCCGTGCCTCATGGGCAAGATGATCAAAACCCCGTTCTCCGGAATAATGGAGCGAGCAACAGACTTGTTGGAAATCATACATACCGATGTATGCGGACCAATGAGTGTTTCGACGCGCGGTGGATATCTCTATTTTCTCACTTTTACTGATTACTTAAGTAGATATGGGTATATCTATTTAATGAAACATAAATCTAAAACGTTTGAAAAGTTCAAAGAATTTCAGAACGAAGTGGAAAACCATCGTAATAGGAAAATTAAATTTCTACGATCCGATCGTGGAGGTGAATATTTGAGTTATGATTTTCTCACGCATCTTAAAGCAAGCGGAATCATTTCGCAACTCACGCCACCCGGAACACCACAGCGCAATGGTGTGTTTGAACGCCGAAATCGAACTCTATTAGATATGGTGCGATCGATGATGTCTCTTACAGATTTGCCGTTATCATTTTGGGGTTATGCATTAGAAACCGCTACATTCACATTAAATAGGGCACCATCTAAATCCGTTGAGACGACACCGTATGAACTGTGGTTTGGTGCTAAACCTAAGTTGTCGTTTCTTAAAGTTTGGGGATGCGAATCTTATGTCAAGAAGTTGATGCCGGACAAGCTCGAACCGAAAGCGGAGAAATGCGTCTTCATAGGATACGCTAAGGAAACGATTAGGTATACCTTCTACCACAGATCCGAGGGAAAAGTGTTTGTTGCAAAGAACGGATCCTTTCTTGAGAAGGAGTTTCTCTCGAAAGAAGTGAGTGGGAGGAAGGTAGAGCTAGACGAGGTTATTGAACCTTGTCTCGAGTTGGAGGGTAGCGCAGCACCTGAAATTGTTCCAGTGCCGTCTGCACCAACAAGAGAGGAAGCTAATGATGAGGATCATGAAACTTTGAACGATGCTACTGCTGAACGTCGCAGGTCGACTAGGTCGCGTGCCCCTCCTGAGTGGTACGGAAACCCTGTCTTAACTGTCTTGTTAGTACACAACAGTGAACCTGCAAACTATGAGGAAGCAATGATGAGCCTAGACTCTGAGAAATGGCTAGAGGCCATGAAATCGGAATTGGGATCCATGAGCGAAAACCAAGTATGGACTTTGGTGGACCCTCTTAGCGACCATAAGGCCATTGAGTGCAAATGGATTTTCAAGAAGAAAACGGACACGGATGGTAATTTTCCTGTCTATAAAGCTTGACTTGTCGTGAAAGGTTTTCGACAAGTTCAAGGTGTTGACTACGATGAGACTTTCTCTCCCGTAGCGATGTTTAAGTCCATTCGGATTTTATTAGCAATTGCTGCATTTCATGATTATGAAATATGGCAGATGGATGTCAAGACTGCGTTCCTCAATGGCAACATTGATGAAGAGTTGTATATGATGCATCCCGAAGGTTTTGTCGATCCTAAGGATGCTGATAAGGTGTGCAAACTTCAGCGTTCCATTTATGGACTGAAGCAAGCATCTCGGAGTTGGAACCTTTGTTTTGATCAAGTGATCAAGAGCTTTGGATTTGTTCCAAATTGCTACGAACCTTGTATCTACAAGAAAGTGAGTGGGACCTTAGTGACATTTCTAGTACTATATGTGGATGACATATTGATTATTGGAAATGACATTGGTATGCTTAACGATGTGAAGAGTTATTTGAATAAATGTTTTTCAATGAAAGACCTAGGAGAAGCTGCTTATATATTAGGTATCAAAATCTATAGAGATAGACAAAGACGCCTAATAGCTTTAAGCCAAAGTACATATCTAGACAAAGTTCTGAAAAGGTTCAGAATGGATAAGGCAAAGAAAGGTTCAGTGCCCATGTTGTCAGGTAAGATATTGATCAAGGCTCAGTCTCTAGCTACGGTAAACGATAGAGAAAACATGAGCAAAGTGCCATATGCCCCAGATTAGATCTTGGCTTTCCCATTCGCATCCGTAGAATTTTTTTGATTTACTATGCTGCGAAACCCATCAACCTTTATGCCCCAAGATCCTTAACTGTTAAGATGACCTTGTCAAGCTCACCAACCCTTATGCATGTAGGTATCCGATACAAACCCATCCAGCCAAGGAAAACCGCGGCACCCTAATTTCATAGGCCCAGCAACAACTGTACATGGCATAGGATGGTGCAAGGTTTGGTTGGGAGGGCATGGTTTAACTTAAACTTTGTGAGGGATCGTTCTACTTCTATCATCTAAGCATGCATAGAGTAAAATGCATAAGAATAGCATTCACATAAATGTGACACAGTATGGCCCATTTTCTCATGGTGATCTCCATCGCCATAGAACCTGTCCACCATGATGATCTCCATCTTCATGTTCCATGTGAGCCATCCTCCAAGTGATGAGTCCTCCAAGAACTAATATATAAGCTATTACTCCTAACAGCTAGTAATCAAAATTACATAGAATTTGGATCATCACAAGTTGGCACGCAGGACATTACAATAATTCACAACACATATGGCTCCAGCCGTATTGCCGTACTCACGACACACAGGTCATGATAAATTTCATACATGCATCACATACATATATGGGCCATACTGATCACATACATCCTGCAAAAATAAGTTGTGCATAGAATCGCATTCTACCGGACCATGTGACATCGCAGCACCTAGTTACCATAACGAGATACAAAAGGGGCTATGATTAAGGGGGGGTCTAGGGGGTCTCCCCCTGCGGGGTTCGAAGGGGCAAATCAAATTTTCTTTAAAGATTTTGATCGACAAATCAAATTTACCATAAACCGACTATTGTTCCGATCCGATCAAACTCCTTTGATCACGGTACATCGATTTTAGATCTAGGTTCCAATTCGATCAATCATATTGATCTTCGCGTGATTCAACAGGATTTATGTGTCACTGTCTACCCCGCGGAAGCTGACCGGTAGGGGTAAGTCGTTCGACAACCTCAGAATCACGATCACGGAAAGCAAGATCATAGATCATTCCTAAACCACCACAATACAAACGATCACATCATTCATATCAATCTGCATATCACCATATGCAAACATCCCGAACCTATAACTGAACATCATCGGCTCTGATACCACTGAAGGGATACGGGTAGGCTACACTAGCGCAAATCAAAAATTTCTACCGCGTAAACCAGGATTACTGTTGTCATAGATCACAGGATTACCACTAGACGCGCAGTTGCGGAACTTGATGAAGCGCGTCGAGGCAGTGTAGACGATCTACGTCTCCTCCTCATTCTCGTCCCACGAGCAGCTCCCCTTGCGCGGCTTGTCCAAGCGCTACAGATGCAACGCCTCCGAGGTATCCACACGTACAGAGTGGAAGCGTCAGACGCCGGACTGCTAGGTCCGCGCGTGCAACACAGGCATGAGGAGTGGCGGCTGGGTGGAATGGTCTAACCCTGGTCAGCTCGCCCCACCCTCTCTTATATAGGCGTCCCTAGTGGGCTTCTACATTAGCAGCCCATTAGTAGCCTAAGCCTGGTCTAATTCGGATCCAATCCTCATTAGACTTCCAGCCCCTTAAGTGTGTGACCCTATAGGTTCATATACGTATAGACATGACATGAATAAACTTATTCTGTAAATAGTTGGTAGCGGCCACTAGCAAGACATGCCAACTCCTAAACGTATACAATGATCATATCGGACGAACCATCACAAGGTTTAGTACATGTCTTTCCCTTTGCCTCACGATATTTGGTCTAGCTCCAAGCTGACCTCCCTTTCTCGACACTATGATTCGGAATCCCTTTACTAGGTTAACTCTTAACCATATGTAGCACGGCCATGCATGTCTGGATCCGATCACTCGAGGGGCCCAGAGATATCTCTCTCAAGTAGAGAGGGGCAAATCCCATCTTGATTGACCAAGCCTTGTAGCATGATTCAGGACAAACCCGAAATATACCTTTATAACTACCCAGTTATGGTGTAGCGTCTGATAGCCCCAAAGTATGTCGATCCACATCTCAAGTACATGCGACAATCTCAGGTCTAAGGATAAAACGTACATGATGTGAAGAGAGAGAGTTGCAACTAATTGCCAGTCTCAAGTTGGGTCAGTCCAACCCCATGTTCATAACATGTGTCCACATCATTGGTTTGACATCTCCATGTCTATGACTTGCGAAACATAGTCATCAACCAATCGATGTGCTAGTCTAATATTCACATGTGTCCTCACATGAACTCCGACTAAGGACAACTATTAAATAACCATACAAGTAAAGAGTTTCACAAACAATTCACATAATTGCCAATCAATACAAGTTGCCTGATATAGATATTCAAGAAACATTACAATAACTCATGGATACATAAGAAATATAATCATCTCTATGATTTCCTCTAGGGCATATTTCCTTCACTCAAGTGATTGAATACCATTTAGCAACCTATACCACTAACATCACTAGCACTGAAGCAAGCTAGGGTTCATAGGCTTAAAAACCATTCCTTATGAAAACCATTATGAATCATTGAAACACTAATAGGACTAGGAAACTCTAATCAGAGCTATCTACGAGGAGGAAAGGAGGAAGACCAGAATTAGAGGAGAAGAGGATACTTACCCGGAGGTCCTCGCCCAGCAAGAAGAGGAAGCAGAACACGATGTTGTAGGGGATCAGAGGCAATGGCCATGTCACAGCAACACGGTGACCACCGAGGGCGCCACAAAACCACCTGTGCCAAGCCACGGAAGCATGAGCACGTCCATACCCAACACACCATCACCAGCACCAAAGGGCGTAAGGAGCAATGCCGGCGCGCAAGGGCGATAGCAACCACTACTAGGAAAACGGCTATAGGTAATCCACACTTCTGTGGCGCACTTGCTAGTGGTGCCCCACGGGTAAAATAGGCGTGGCGCACTGCCCACAGGTGTCCTACGGCTAACTGTCATAAGCGTGGCGCACATGGGGGTGGTGCGCCACGGCTATGTGTTGGCCAGGGCACATGTGGCTACATCACACATACCCGTAGCGCACTAGGTCAAGGTGCGCTATGGATGTTTGACTTATCCGTAGGGCACCTTGACCTAGTGTGCTACGGGCATGTTTGCTGCTGCAGCTGGGTTAACTTAGCCGTAGGGCACTATGCCCTAGTGCCCTACGGCTAAGTGGCATGCACCAACTCCACACCCCCCCGTGGATCGCCTTTTTAGGCTTTGCAAAAAATAAAAGAAAATGATAAACACTTCAAAAAATTAAATCCTTTCATATTTAGGTAGGTAATGTGGTATAGCTTCTAGTAAAATTAACAAACATGAGTTTCGACTTTATTTGCAAAAAAAAGTCATGCCACGGTAAAAAGGCCATAACTTTTGCATACGATATCGAAAAAATCGTATAATATACCAAAATGACGAGAACGAGATTTCGCATCAGCTCGCAACGACCATATAGCGATTTTTTAGATTTTCAAAATTCGAAAAGAGTAAAAAGTTACGGTCAAAAGACCATTTTTCCTGCAGAAAAAACAAATAGAGGGCGACTTACCCGTAGCGCACCACCACCTAGTGCGCCACGGATAAGCTTGGCGGGATTCAAATTTGAATCCCCACCCCGCCCTCCTCCCTTTTCCTTTCCCCTTTTCCCTTCCCCTTTTCCCTCTTCCTCTCCCTTTCCCTTCTCCTTCTTCCTTCTTCTTTCTCCCTTCTTCCTTCTTCCTTCTTCCTTCTCCTCCTTCCCCTTCTCCTCTCCTTGCAGTGACGGCGCGACGTCGGCCTCCTTCTCCTCCTCCTCGCAGTGACAACGGGCGACGACGGTGCAACGGTGGCCTCCTTATCCTTCTCCTCGCAGTGACAACGGGCGACGACGACATCCTTCTCCTCACCGACCTTCCTTCCTCCCTCTCTTCCTCCATCTCTTCCTACCTCCCTCTCTTCCTCCATCTCTTCCTTCCTCCCTCTCTTCCTACCTTCCTTTCTCCAACCACACCCTTTCTACCACCTCGACGCCGGCGAGGACTAGAGCGGCCACGACCCCTCCCGCACCTCCCTGCCACGGCCATGCTCCGGCAAGGTGACACGACTGCGGCGACGATGCACGGACCCGATTGCTTTTGCAATTCAAAACGAGGGTGTTTTTTGCATTTTTTTTGATTTTTGAAAAAACATCCGTGGCGCACCTTTCTACCCCTAGTGGCGCACTGGTATGCGCCACGCCTATCTCGATAACCGTGGTGCACCATGCAAGGCGCCATGGCTCTGAGATAGCCGTGTTGAGCTGTGGCGCACTGCTAGTGCGCCACGGAAGGCCTTTTTAGGTGCGCCACGAATAGGCGTTTTTCTAGTAGTGAACCCCGTGAACCTAGCATCTGTAAGGGTTGGGCGCGGTCGCGTGGGAGCTCTATTCTCAAATCGAGTTCATCAAGAGTATGAAGGAGGAGGTGGTGCGTCCTCTACGTCAGGCACTAGAGTTGAAGGCCCACGGCAAGGGCCGAAGGCAGGTGGCGGCTCTACCGGTGGTGAGGCGAGTATAGGGAGCAAGAGAGGTGAGGCCGTGCGGGTGTGCGTGAGTGAGGGGTGTGAGGGAGATAGGGTTGGGCTAGGAATAGCCCAGCTAGATGGCCCTTGGTGGGCCGATTCGGCCTAAGGGCCAGATTGTCTTATACACTAGGTTCAATTAAAAAAGTAATATACATTAATTATACAATATTAAATTACCAAAATACCCTTAATAATATACAATCCCTGGAAAATGTAGGAAAATCTTAAAAATACCATTGATATATAAAAATGATATCTATCCAAGAAAAATATAAAACCACTTGATTAAACTAAATAAATAACACTAATTATTAAATGCACTAGAGTTCTCAATAAATTATAAAAATATAATAAAATTTCCTAAAAATTAATAAAAATCATTTTTATGTATAAAAATAAATCTACTATTTTATAAAAATACTATACTAATTTTTTTTAAAATAAAATTTTAAGTAAGTATTCAAAGACATTTAATCCTTTATGGAATTTTATAAACATAAAATTATTACTTAACAATACGTAAAAATCATTTTTAAGGTCTTGAATAAATTTACTACACTAGAAAAATATTGAATATATTATTAGAATAGTTTTTAAGTAATAAATCCCTATCTATTATCTATTTTTGAAAATTCTTAAAAAACATTTCTTAAGTAAGAATAATTATATTTCTTTAGCAATATTAAAACCTTAAAATCTAATTACTAAAGTTCTAAACCATAACTAAGGTTTATAATAAAACTTAAGTGTAAATTATTAATTTTATAATATATTTTAAAACCTTAAATTAAAATTTCAAGCCCACAACCCTAAAAATAAATTTACACATCATTCACTGATATTAAGGGGGGGAAATATTAATATCAAAATAATAATTAACATGACTTTAAATCTAACACATTAATAATATCATCCAAATTATACTTTAATTTAATAATTGCATATTATTTTCATAATAGAAAAACAAATTTAATCTAATCATTCACTTAAATATAAAGTGAATAATTCCACACCTTGGTCACACTTATCATAAATCAAAAACTTGAGAATAATTGAAACAAATTCCACCTTAAGTTTAATTACCCTTTTAAAGTTAACTTTAGTCTCAAAATCTTATAAGCATCATGTCTAATAAACTACTTATATTTTATAGTTCACTTTGGTCTGTTTCCAAATAAGACCTAAAGCATCTCAAGAACAAACTAATCGAGCAAACACCAAGAAACATAGAACATATTATATTAACCATAAATATTGTTTAAACCTTATCAAAGAAACCTTTTCTTCGAAGGTTATTCTTTTTGCCACTTCAAACAATAACTCTATAACAATTAGCTTCAACCCTTAAACAACCCAATACATATAATGTCATCATAATGACCAAATAGCAACTAATCTCAATCTTAGATTACTATGGCACTATACTTTTATATCTTATATATCAAGACATAAGTTCCCTATAAATGTATTTCTTGTGAAGTAAAATTTAAAGATGAACCAACTCTTAAAACAATCACCTAAGTTCAGTTCACTTAAAGTATTGGGGATACACTTTGGAGTTTTATAAAAGTGCATAGCATTACTTATGCATAATAGCATATTTATTCTTTAAACATTAGTCCTTACCGGACTAATGATGCTGATTTCAGATATTGGATCTTCTATTGTCTCGAAGATTGTGATTTCATAATCTTGCAATCACAAAGGAAGTTCACACTTGCTCATGTCCTTTGATTATTTTCTGTGAAGTATTTTCAAAATCCAGTGTTGTCATCACCTGCATTTTAAAAAGGTCAGAAAAACACCATTTTCATAATAATATGATTATAGGTTATTTACCATGAGGTAATAACCTACTATGAAAGTTTCGGTGGTAAAGCAACATATGATCTAGGACTTAACAACCAATGTCGCTAGTGATTCTTGCGCCGTATATCACGCGTTAACCATGAGATTTGGAATGGGACGAAGAAGTCAGCTGTATCTTCTTCCTCTCGCATGTAGCCAGATGTGCAGGTCGTGGTTGTTATCCTTGTAGCATGCATTAATTGGTAATTCATAGAGGATATGCAGCATATGGGTGGGAACCCTCAACTTCGCATGATAGTTCTGGCATCTGACAGTGTGTACTAACCATTGTCATAATTCAATGGGTGGGTATGGCGTACACCAAGGAGACATGAGGGGTCGCGAAGGGGGTAATGATTGGCTTGGATCATCTTCTAGGCCCCACACCATAGGAAGTGTGGACGGGAAAGATCGCCCGGTTGTGAAATAAGGATTTGATCTCTCATGGGTAAAGTAACACACCTGTACAGAGTGTAAGAACTGTAACTTGCTACTCCCTGTTTCGGGAAGGAGCTGCGAACGCTGCAGGAAAGGAACTCCATGATAGTTCTGGTAAACCTGTGAAGGCTGACGGACATAGTTTTTGAGAATAAAAGCAACCTTTGAAGAATTGTTTACGAAAACCTGCATTGTGTACGACCTATGGCCTGTGGCTGTAGCTAGTGCATCAGACACTCCTTTCTAGTGAACTTGCCTAGCACGATCATACTCAACGTATCCTCTTAAGCCTTGCAAGATTCTGAAGCCAATACAGACGATGTCAACAACAACTTATGCTCTAGGGAATGGTCATCAACATATCAAGTTCTTCAATGAAGTCAATGAAGTCAACATATACATCAACTAAAGTGAAGTCGAAGTTGCTGATTAGATAGGAATACAATCTCTATCCATAAAACCTACTTCTGTAGAATATTGCAATAGCAGCAATGCAATCCAAATAGTTAGATGCTAATATTATTAGCATAATAGTTATGAGTTGATTATTTCTGATTCTTCTTTGTAATAAGTTTCTTCTCTCTCTTTAACATAGAGTGATCTCTGGATCTTTTGTAAATAGTCAAGTTGAAACCTATAGTCATGTCTTGGACCTGTTGTGTTTCTGTGGTACCACTCCGAGGGATGTAATACTAATGAACGGTGTTTCATTGGTGTTATGTCAATGACTATAGTGTACTACATCATGCAGTGGTATGCTGGGTCACAGCAAGGGGCTACTAAGGTAAAGCCTCGCCATGGTCTTGTTTGTAAAAGGACTTGATCGTGGATTATGGGTAAAGTGCACAAACTCTTGAGAGTAATAATTTGATCGATCAACCGTGTTTATGAAGAAAGAACAATTTGAGAGTCTGAAGGATGGAGCCTCTGAAGGATCTTCCTCTCTCTTTTCTAAACAAAGTTTTGAAACCCCATGGCGTGAGTAATATCGCCAATGGGTGGGGTTTTGGGACTTGGTGATTAATATTCAAGTGTTAGGTTGTTTGGACACTTGGTGAACAATATCCTCATGTTCCATTCGACCCTATTTTACTTAAGCAAATGTTTAGAAAGTAGGATAAAACTCTTCCTATTTTCTTCTTACTTAGAAAAAAATGGCTTAATGCAAATGAAACCCAAAGCCTAGTCTATCCTCATATGTAGAGTTAGCCTTATTCTTTCCTTGGTGTAATTTCCCAATACATTCAAAGTATTAACGAACTCATTTGGTTGCACGTTTCATGTGCATAGAATTTGGAGATCGTTGAAAGGTGCGCTAGGATCGCGGGTCTTCACTCAACCTGTCTGTGGCATTGATGGGACTCCATGTTGTATTTATATTGCTTTTGTTGTAATAATGTGAACTCTAGATTATTCGATTCATGTAATAAAGACTTGTATTTTACATGATATTTCATCGACTATGAGTGCTAACTGTTGATCTAGGGACTAGCATGTTAATCACAGGGACTTAGGATCTTTCTCGATCCGATGTTACTACAAATGGTATCAGAGCATCAGAAAAACCAAAGTTATTTAAGAAAACAATCATACTTCTCATCATTTATATTTTGTGTTTTAAAATTCTTTAGTCTTTTCTTTTGAACATTAGAGATGCCCATTTCAAGAAGAAACTTCTCTCAAGACTACACTTCTAAATAAGATCTTCTCAACATTTTTGTCAAGTTAGGAATTGAAGATCTCTATAGAAGATGTTATAAGACTGAAGCTACGAGAATTGAATACTTCAAATCTACAAGTACCGAAGACTTAGAAGGCCTTAAGACAAGTATGTTAAAAGATTGAAGAGCATGAAGAGCATGAAGAAGAGAACAAAGAATTTTGAAGACTCAAAGCCTCGAAGATTTCAATTGACCTATTAGGAACCAAAACTGGATAGATTTCGCTACAAGCTTAGATGCGATGATTTGTTTGTTGTCCATTTTATGGTCTTGTGTATAGCAACAAATAAAACTTATATCCAAAATACAATTTGTTTGTATGGGTATACCTGTATCCACTCTAGATTCAATTCTTCCCTATCTTAAACCCATGAAGCGAGAAGAATGAATTCAAGACATGCATACGATGCAAAGGATGCCAATGTGAATGCAAAGAAGATATTCTACCATATATATGAACAAATACACACAAAGAACAAAACAAATGGGGGATGATGCACCAAGACTTCGAAGACCGACAAGAAGAAATCATCATTTCAAGGTGTTACTTGTTGGAGATATGCCCAAAAGGCAATAATAAAAGTAGTTATTATTATATCTTTGTGTTTATGATAAATTTTTACATTTATGATATAATTGTATTAACCAGAAACATTAATACTTGTGTGATTTGTAAACTTGTTAGAGTCCCTAGTATAGCCTCTTTATAATACTAGCTTGTTGGTTCATAGATGATCATGGTTTCCTGATCATGAACATTGAGATGTTATTAACAACAAGATCATATCATTAGGAGAATGGTGTGATGGACATACTCACGTAGATAAGAGTAGCATAAAGATCAAGTCATTTCAATAGTTTGTTTGCTATAAGCTTTCAGATACATAGTAACCTAATTCCTTCGACCATGAGATCATGCTAATCGCCATCACCGAATGGATGGTTTGATTACATCAATCACCACTTTGTAACTGGTGGTTATAAAGGTGGCATTGAGTGTTCGGAAAGTATGTGTTGAGTCACATGGATCAAGAGTGGGATGTGTCCATCCATATGACAGATAGATATACTCTGGGCCCTCTCGGTGGAATGTCATCCAATTAGCTTGCAAGCATGTGACTAGCTCACAAGGGATCACATATCACAAGAATGAGTAAAGAGTACTTATTGGTAATGGGGTTGAACTACGTATATAGATATACCGACAATCATACCTCGGATAAGTAAAATATCGCGAGACAAATGGAAATCGGTATCGTATGCAAATGGTTCATTTGATCACCAATTAATCATAGAAATATGTGGGAGCCATATGAATTTCCAGATTCCTCTATTGGTTATTGATCGGAGAAGAGTCTCGGTCATGTTTGCATAGTTCATGACCCTTCGGGAGACATACTTAAGGATTCGATGTTGTTTAGTAGATATGGAATGTGAGTAAGAAGACCGAATGTTGTTCGGAGTCTCGAATGGGATCCGGGATATCACGAGGAGATCCAGAATGGTCTGGAGAATAAGATTCATATAAGGAAAGTCCAATTCCGGAGTTAGGGAATGATTCCGGTGTTTTCACCGGAATGATCTAAAAGGGTCTAGAAGGTTCACCAAACAGGAAGGGGAAGGGTATATGAATGTGTCATGACTAAGTGGAATGATTGAATCATGTCCTAGGTCACCTGGCTGGGCATTTAAAATAAAGAAATCAAACTCGAAAATTGAAAGTCAAAAGGCAAGTTTGAATATTTAAACTGGGACAATTGTTCCTGGTGGAGGGAGGAGAGGAAATGTCAACACCCAGATTTTTAATCCCAGAAGCCTGTTATGCCATACATCGCAATCCTAGGATTACCATTTTTGCGAGACATAACAGGTTTGGATATCATAGTACATCATCCATTACAAACCATACATAAGGTCTTACACAAATAAGGATCTCATGATCCAGTTCTTAATACAACTCAAGCAGCGGAATAACGTAAACATAACGATAGCATGGGCGAAGCTCCATCTTCAGGGTCACAGGCAATGCTGACGATGGGAGATGATCCTAGTTGTCGTAACCTTCCCGCGGTCTGTCATCCTGATATTCCTCTTCATATTCTAGCCACGGGAATAGCCAGGGACAAGACATGAGTACTCTTTAAGTACTCGCAAACTAATACTAACAAGAGAAGGGTTTTTGAATAGGATATACTCAGCTCTAGGGTTGTTTTGCAAAAAGCAAAATTTACCTCTACTAAGTTCAAAAGCAAATAAAGCTAGTTGAAAGTTTTATCACACCTAAGTGGGAACTTGAATTTCATATCACAACTCTGTTGTGGTCAAGTCAAAGTCATAAACCATTTCATAAGTCATTTTGAAAAAACATCTAACGATAGAACAGTATGGCCACTCCAAATGTCCATAACCGCGGACGCGGCTATTCGAATAGTTTGACACTCTGTAGAGATTGTACACTTTCACCACAACATTCAATACATCCGTCAGGAACAATCCTGAATTCACCATACTCAGTATGCAGATAATCAATCCTAACCTTTCAATTACACGCCCTAGTATAGGCACATCTCATGTGAGTTTGGCCTCCCAACCATGACCAACTGTCATCTTGGGAACTGCACAGGTGGACAATCTTCACAAGGTAGCCTCAGCTCAGAGCTTGGCCGCAAGGCAACCCATACTAAGGTAAATAAATTTCCAGTCAAGCCCTACCCAAATCTCGGGTATTGCGGTTGTATGGTAAAATTGGAATGGTATCGCATCCAGAAAACCATCAGTTTTATAAAGGGCTAAGGCTCATGCCTCAACATTTTCTTCATCAAAATCACCTGGTGTTCGAGAACACATGTCAAAACATTTTAGTAGAATGACTCATCATTCTAAGGTTTTCATAACCATTTTCACCAGGTGTTCCCATCTAAAGTTGATCATGTTTTAGACCTAGCACTAGCATCTACAAGTGGGGGTAAATACTAATGATGGGTAATAAACTAGTGGGGATTTACTAATTTCAATCTCATGCCTTAGGATGACATCAAGATTATCTAACTTAGGCCAAATTTTATGCTCTTTATGCTACATTTAGTTATCTTTCTAGAATCTACAAGTCACTAAGTAAACTATAAGAGTAAGCTTTGATAAAGAAAATGAAGTATTAAGCTTGCAAGTAAATCTAGGATTGGGTATCAAGTGGTGTAAGCTTGCTAAGTTGCAAGTGTTAGCTTGCTCAGTTAATATCTTGCTAAATCATCTAGTAGTATTAGGCTTGCATAAGTAGGGTATCTTGCAAGTGTTAGCTTGCCTTGTGCAGAGCAGTGGTTGAAGTTCTCCTCGGCTTCTTACTCGTAGTATCCTCCTTCCTCCTCGTATCCTTGGTCGGTACTAGCGTCTATAAATAAATACGAGGTACACAATCACCAAACAATACTTAACTATTTCTAATCATCATGCAAAGGTTCACACTAGATGATCTATCATCATCACTAACATTACAAGATTAAAGCACTTGTCCCATTTATTTTATTTTGAGAAAAGTAATTTCTACTCATTAAAAAACAACTTAAGATTTAATATTCTCCAACTCAAACATGGGATCATGTTGACACATTTAATCACCACATATTCCAGTACATGGGAATGCGATTTAAAGTGGTGTCACAATTTAATAAGGTTTACCCTTTTTATTTTATTTAATTAAAGTGACTAGAAAATGCCTATGTGGCATTCTTTTATTACTTGATCATTATTTCTGTAAGTAAACCTATATATTTTTATATATTCTGAAATGTATGGTCAGATGTGATTTTTGAGAGTTGGAATCAACTCAAAAGCTTTTATGGTTGAATTTTGAAAAATGTTTGAATGCAGAAAAGCTTGTGCCTTGTTATTGTTACCATGGGTGATCTACAATTCTAAATGGTCTGAATCCAATGGGCTTGGATTAAGCATTCCAGTACCTTTCTAACAAAATTGGTTTCATGCATTTTGGTTTAGTGAATCGAGCTGGGTTGATTTTTGAATGTAGGTACAGAACTGTGTTTGAAATTAAATGAATAAAAGTAAATTTGAATTTTTGGGTCGCGTGGGATGTTTAACTGGGTCGGCCACTACGCACAGCGCACACGCGGGCTGGTTAAGTGGCTGTCCCCACATGTCAGTGAGACATTGAGGGACGAAGCGGTACGAGGTGATCTAGGCCGCACGATCTAACTCTAATCGAACGGCTCTGGTCATCGTCCACGTCGGGCAGCGCCGGCGAGACAGAACCCTAGCGCGACCGGTGGGAGTCATGGGAGGCTCACCGGGGCTCAGGCTATGGTCGGCGATGGTGGCGAACGACGAAGCCGACGATGGCGGTTCTCCTGGTACCGGCAGCTTCTCCCGGGGCGGCTCCAATCGACGGTAGCTCTTCTCCTCTGCAGCCACGAACTCCGGTGATATTCTGGCCACCTGGTTCTCTCCTTGCTCCGGGAGTGAGTGGATGTGATCAGTGAGAGGTGGGGAGTGAACTGGTGTGAAAAAAATGAGCGGGGGAGGTCTCCTTTTATAGTGGCTGAAGGCGACCGACGGGCGCGGGCTGAGCTCGTCATGGTCGACGGCACAGAGGGCTAATGGCATGGCGGCGTGAGGCGGTGCTGTGCTCTGGCGGCTCAGCGGCTTGATGGCGGTGGCGTGGGGCGGTGCTGATTGGTCGGAACACGTCGATGCTCTGGGCGGGTCTGACGACGAATTTAATGGCGCACAGGTGCTCCTTGTCGCGCGGCGGCGAACGAGGTTGTCTGGCGGGGTGCTGGAGTGTTGGCGATCACGCACGCAAGCGGAGAGGGCGGCGTGCTCTCGTCTCACGCGCAAAGAGGATGGGCGTGTTCTTGGCGGGTGGTCTAGTGGCTGGCTGCGATCGGGGCTGGGATAGGGAGTGGCGGTGGACGGTGATGCGTGTTCCAGACGAGGTTGGCGGGGCTAGTTCTTCCTCTAGCTCGCTGGCGACATTGGGGATGGCAAATGCGCTCGGCATAGTCACCATTAATGGCTATGCCAAGCTCATAGTGGTGATAAGGCTTGTTAATTGGGCTAGATCATCTACTTAGAGTGTAGTGAGAGATAGAGAGGGAACAAGGTTGGCCAAAATCACTGCTCACTATAGTGTTTGTTGTTTGTTTGTTTGATGCCAGCAAGGTGTTTGATAAAATGGCCGAAAGAAATTCAAATTTCAATTTTGGATTCAAACTTGGTGGGTTATCTAGGCACATACTAGGGAGTCTTTGGTTACTTGGATTAGTCAAGGGGTATTGGTTTGGTTGGGTTTTGAAAATGTAGGATCTTCACATATGATGGAGATTCAGTTTTTACTTGTGATTTGAATGAGGTTGCCAAATGTTTCTGCAAGTTTGAAATGTGGGCTTTGCTTCACTTTTACTTGGTCTAGCAAGGGGTGAAAAGAATTGGAAAAGTTTCTATTTGAAATCTTGTACTAGAAACACTCAAAGTGACCTAGTGAGCAAGATTGGCAAAAATGACCATTTGCCTTAATTGATTTGTTTTTTATTTTATCTTTATTTGTTTCTGCTTGGAAATGTTTTATATGATGTTATTTTCATCTTTAAACCATTTCTTGATATTTAGGTTAATCACACAAGTTCATTCATGCATTTATCAAATCACCACATACACATACAGTCATATGATTTAAATTAATCAAAGTTTTTGTTAACCCTAATTTTAGTGATTAGAGTTTGATGATCATTGTTTTATTTTTTTGGGATGTTACAGGAAACCTCATCTCCCTCCACCACGCGCGCCAAGGATAGGGAGAGTTGGGGGAGGATACGGCCTCCTCTCCCATAGCTGCCCCTCCCTCTCATAAAAAGAGGGGAGGGGCTGCCCCCCAAGAACACCACAAACCCTAGCCCCCCTAGCCGTCGCCGTCGTGTCGCCGCCTCCCTAGACGCCGCTGGCCCCACCTCCTCCTCTTCAGCCTCTAAACCCTAGATGGAAAGGAACCCCTCTACTCCACCTATCTGCACCGGCTTAAGGAGAAGACCTGCGGGATCTCCCCTCTAATCTCCGACACCACGCTGTCGTGCTGCCAGAATCGCGAGGAGAGAGCTACAACTTCTGCTGCCTGCTGGAAAAAGGGAGAGGAAGGTCTTCATCGAGTACCGAACGTGTGACCAACTGCGGGAGCGCTGCTGGAACTCGGCGTCGGAAGGATTGTCTACGCAATCTTGAGATCGGCAAGTGAACGACTACATCACCCATGAGAATCTGCTCTCATGAACCACTTTGGAATCTTCGAGGGTGAGTACTCTATCGACTCGTTGCTACAATCTAGTAGATAGATCTTGGCTTGTGTGTGTTCATGCGATAGAAATTTTTTGTTTTTCATGCTACGAACCCCTACAGTGCTATCAGAGTTGTCTCTATATGTAGATCCGTTGCATGAGTAGAACACAATGGTCATTATGGGCAGTGGTGCTTTTATTATCAATTGCTTCTTGTGCACTTTGCATGTTGCGGTATGGTGGGATGAAGTGGTCTGGGCTAACCTTATATGGCATCGTTCATGAGACTTGCTCCACGCTCAACATGCAACTTGTATTGCATAAGTGGCTTTGCGGGTGTCTGTCTCTCCCATCATAGTAAAGATTCAATTTACAATGGGCACTTGATAGTTCAACCATCAACGTCGTGGTTCTTGTTCGTAAGATAGAATGGTACTTATTAAAAGACCCAAACCACGTAAAATATGCAAAGAAAATTAGAGGCGTCTAACTTTGTTTTGCAGGGGTGTGCTATGATGTGATATGGCCATGATTGTGGTTATATATGATGTATGCAATGTTCCTTATTGTAAGTCGGTAACCGGCAGGAGCCTTATGGTTGTCTTTTTAATTTCGCTAAGACCTGCGTGTCTATTATTCAAAGTAGTTATAATATTTGATGGTGGTGGACGACAACCATGGAGCAGTTCCATTGACCTTGATGCCACACCGATTATGATGGAGATCATGTTCGTGTTTGAAGATGGAGATCCGAAGCACAAGAAGAAAGGCCATATCATATCACATATTTTGAATTGCATGTGATATTTATCCTTTTATGCATCTTGTATTTCTTTGATCGCGACAGTAGCAGAATAAGATGATCCCTCTCACAAAATATCAAGTTATAAAGTGTTCATCCTTAGTAGGCACTGTTGCCAAGAGTCGTTGTTTCGAAGCACCGCATGATGATAGGGTGTGTTAGATTCTACGAGGGTATACAATGGGAGCAAGACAGTTTTGCTCATGCGGAAACTAAGGTTTAATCTTGACGAGCCTAGCATGTATAGACATGGTCTCGGAACAAGGATCACCGAAAGTTAAATCATGAGTCATATAGTAGATATGATAAACATGTTGATTGTTCGCATTTGAAACTACATTATGTCTCGTGATGATCGTACATGATGTAGTGGTTTTGGTTCGTATGATCACTAAAACAATGCAGGGATATTGTTTTGAGTGGGAGTTCACCTAGATTAATTTAACTATTAATTAGAACTCAATTTTTCATAAACTTAGTCTAAACTATTGCAAATATGTTGTAGGTCAATGGCGGCCCTACCATCAATTTTAATGCGTTCCTAGAGAAATAAAAGTTGAAAAACAATGGAAGTAACTTCGCGGATTGGTTCCAAAATTTGGATTCTTTTGAATTGCCATGGTTCTGTGTTTCTTTGCTTGTAAAATGATTCTTAGGTGAAATAAACATCATCTAAACAATCCACAAACTTTTCCCAAAGACAAACAAGTCAAAACAAACAAATTAAGTGAATGGTCACTTTGGCCAAATTAACTCCCATGCCTACTTTGGCTATCCTTAACTATCAGAACTGAACAAAAATATGTATATATCTTTGCACCCCTTGATAATACTCATAACAAGGTACCAAGGCCCACTTTGTGATCATCCAAAAACATTTAAATGCTTAGTTTAAATGACAGTTTAAAATTGAATCTATTTCATATGGGAAGATCTCACTATTTAAAAAACCACTCAAACAAGATCAATTTTCAAAACCCAAGCATCCACAGAATCCTCAACACATGCCTAGCACACCCACCAAAAATCTTTTCAAAATTCAAAACTTAAGTTAATGCGGCCATTTCATCAAACAGGTTGTAGATTCAAATTAACAAAATCAAAAACACTATGTTGAGCAGTATTTTGGGCCAACCTTGTTCCCTCTCTGGTTACAACTAGCCTTAGTAGATCATCTAGCAACCTTACCTAACCTCTAGCACCACTATAAGCTGGCCATTGTCATCAATGGTGAGCAGGCCGAGAGAACACTTGTCACCCTAGTATGGACAGCAAGCTAGGAGAAGAACTAGTCGTGCCAACCTTGTCTAGCATGCAGCCCATGCCTCACCGCCCCCTCTCGACCAGGCCTAGCTCGAAGACAGCGACCAGAACCGCTAGGAACGCCGCGCCCGTGCCGCTGTCGACCATGCCGACGTGCACCGCAGAGCACGCGCCGTTCCCACACAACCCGACCACCTCGAGCCCTTGCCGCCCGCCAGCATGCACCCCACCGTCCCAGGAGACCACCAGACATGTTCATTTCACCGCCGTACCCCGTAGCCACTGCTCGCCGTGGAGTTCGCCGCCTCTGCCTCGCAGAGCACCGCGCGTTCCCGACCATTTTCCACTGCCCCTACACGCGCATTTAAGCTCTAGAGCATCACCAGGAGACCACCCGTCGATCGCCAACCATAGCCATGCCCCTAGCCACCCGTAGCCGTGTTGCCACCGTCGCTTGCCCATCCCTCTTGGTCTCGCCGTCGAGCCTATAAAAGGAGACGGCCCCCGCTCGACTTCTTCACACCATCTCACTCCCCTCACCTCACTGATCATTCCATCCCTTAGTCGGAGCACGAGGAGAAGCAGCTCGCCGGAATTGCGCCGGAGCAGGCCGCCTCTAGAGAAGAAGTGAGCCGTTGATTTCCACCACCCCCGGAGCTGCTGCGACCACCCATGAGTTCGCCGTCGTCGACTTCGTCATTTTCCCACCTCGCTGTCGTCACTGGAGCCCCGGTATGCCCCCTATGCACCCCCACCGAGCCGCTAGGGTTCGAGCTCGCCGGTGACATGTTCATCGTCGACGACAACCCTTAGCTGTTGATCTCACTTCTAATCCAACCCACCACATCGCTCCGTATCGCTTCGCGTTTTATGAGCCACTAACCAGTAGACCCCCCCTGTTAGTTGATACCCGCGCTGCGGAGTGACACTGGGCCGGCCCAATAACCCTTCCCGCACAACCCACTCGTTTGAATTTAGCTTTTTCTATTTATATTCAAACTCAGTTTTGTACCTAGTTTTAAAAATCAACCCAAGTCAATTCAGTGAACAAAATTGCATGAAACCAATTTTGTTAGAAAGGTATTGAAATGCTTAATCCAAGCCCGTTGGATTCAAATCATTTGGATATGTAGATCAACCTTGGTAAAAATAACAAGTCAGAAGCTTTTCTGCATTCAAACATTTTTCAAATTTCAACCATAATAGCTTTTGAGTTGATTCCAACTCTCAAAAATTACATTTTACCATACCTTTCAGAATATATAAAAACATATGGGTTTACTTACCGAAATAATTTTCAAGTAATAAAATAATGCCACATAGGCATTTCTAGTCACTTTAATTATTTAAAATAAAAAGGTTAAACCTTATTAAATTGTGACACCACTTTAAATCACATTATCATGTACTGAAATATGTGGTGATGACATGGGTCAACATGATCCCATGTTTGGTTTGGAGAATATTAAATCTTAAGTAGTTTTTCAATGAGTATAAATTACTTTTCTAAAAATAAATAAATAAATAATGAAAATGCTTTATTCTTGTAAGGTTAGTGATGATGCTAGATCATCTATCGAAAACCTTTGTGTGATGATTTAAAATAGGTAAGTATTGTTTGGTGATTGTGTACCTCGTATTTATTCGTAGACGCTAGTACCGACCAAGGATACGAGGAGGAAGGAGGATACTACGAAGAAGAAGCCGAGGAGAACTTCAACCACTGCTCTGCTCAAGGAAAGCTATTAACTTAGCAAGCTAACACTTGCAATTATGAAAGTTAGATAGCCTATGCAATGCACTAAGCATGCTTGGTTAGACATATTTGATGATACCCAATCCTAGTTTTACTTGCAAGCTTTCTACTTTATTTCTTTATCAAAGCTACTACTTAGAGCTTACTTAAGTGATTTGTAGATTCTAGGAAGATAATTGAAGGTTGCATAAAGAGCATTAAATTTGGCCTAAGCTAGATAATCTTGATGTCATCCTAAGGCATGAGATTGTACTTAGTTAAACTCCACTTGTTTACCACCCCTCATTAGTACTTAGCCCCACTTGTAGATGCTAGTGCTAAGCATAAAAATTGATCTACTTTAGATGGGAATACTTGGTGGAAAATAGTTATGAAAACCTTAGAATGATGAGTCATTCTACTGAGATGTTTTCGAACACCAGATGATTTGGATGATGAAAATGTTAAGGCATGAGCCTTAGCCCTTTATAAAACTGATGGTTATCTGGATGCGATACCATTCCAATTTTACCGTACAACCACAATACCCGAAAATTGGGTAGGGCTTGACTGCAAACTTATATACTTTAGTATGGGTTCCCTCACGGACAGGGTCTAAGCTGAGGCTACCTTGTGAAGATTGTCCACTTGTGCAGTACCCAAGATGACAGTTGGTCATGGTTGGGAGGCCAAACTCACAGGAGAGGTGCCTATACTAGGGCGTGTAATTGAAAGGTTAGGATTGATTATCCGCATACTGAGTATGGTGAATTCAGGATTTGTTCCTGACGGATGTATCGAATGTTGTGGTGAAAGTGTACAATCTCTACAGAGTGTCAAACTATTTGAATAGCCGCGTCCGCGGTTATGGACAGTTGGAGTGGCCATACTGTTCCCCCGTTAGATGTTTTTAAAATGACTTGTGAAATGGATTGAGAATTTTACTTGACCACAACGGAGTTGTGATATGAAATACAAGTTCCCACTTAGGTGTTATAAAATTCAACTAGCTTTTCTTGCTTCTGAACTTAGTAGAGGTAAATCTGGATTTTTGCAAAACAACCCTAGAGCTTAGTGTTTTACTACAAAAACCCCCTTCACTTGTTAGTATTAGTTTGCGAGTACTTAAAGAGTACTCATGGCTTTGTCCCTGGCTATTCCCGTGGCCAGACTATGAAGAAGAGTACCAGGACGAAGGACCCCAGGAAGGTTACGACAACTAGGATCATCTCCCATCGTTAGCATTGCCTGTGACCCCGAAGATGGAGCTTCGCCTACGCTACTTTTATTATTACGTTATTCCGCTGCTTGAGTTGTATTAAGAACTGGATCATGAGATCCTTATTTGTGTAAGACCTTATGTATGGTTTGTAATGGATGATGTACTGTGATATCCAAATCTGTTATGTCTCGCAAAAATGGTAATCCTAGGATTGCGATGTATGGCATAACAGGCATCTGGGATTAAAAATCCGGGTGTTGACAAGTTGGTATCAGAGCCATCCTAACCATAGGAGACCCTAGTTAGACTGGACGTTTGAATCAAAAACTTAGTTTCAAAACCAAAGGAAACAAATATTTACAAAAACTTATTCCCATTCTTATCACCTTGTTTCTGTCATAAAAATTCATGTTCCTCAAAAACTCTTACCAAATACATAAAAGTTGACACACTTGATCACTCTACTAACTTACTCATCCTATACTCTTATAGATGGACGTGAAGTACAACAAGTTTTATCAGTTGGGGAATGGAGGAGACCTCATCTTTGAGCGGGATTTGGACCAGCTTTCGGAACTTCTAGAGCGTCCGCACCCCGAGTTCTTCGAAGCTCAGCTCAATGATCAAGGAGGAGAAGATCTGTAGTGGCTAATTGTTGCAAGTCTCCGAGGAAAGATTGAACCTCCCACTGCCGAGGGAATTCAGTTAACCTTAAGATAGAACAACTGGCTCGATGGACTTGCCAGAGCCATGCAGGAAGCTCTTGCCCGTTTGTGTGGGCAGAGTATCAACCAGATCAAGGGTACCTGCTTTGAGTTTTGTCCAAGGCGTGATGCTATGGGACAGCCACTGGAAGCCCCATACCACCACGAGCTGAAGACTCATTTGGAACACCTTAGCTTCATGATGTATGATCGTCAGCAAGAATTGGATAATTGCCGTGACTACTCCAACCACAAGTCCGCCATCATCAAGACGAAGCATCAGACCATCGCCATGCTAGCGAAGGATCACAAGTCTCTACGCCGTCATCTCGACAAGAAGGAGCACATCATTGCCCGTCTTCTCCACCGTATCTTGGATTTGGAGGAGACCATCCACGAGAGAGACATGTAGTTGGAGGAAAGAGAGAATGCCGGAGAGGATCTTCGTGGAGACCCCTACTCCTATCTCAGCGATGATGATGATTTTCTGGAGGATCAGGCTATGGACTTCTTCACCGATGAGGATGATTTTGCCTTCATCGATGACAACGAGGATGATGAGGATGACGACTACATCGACTCCGAGGAGTAGTAGCACTTGAGCACTAGCGTAGTGAGTTGTATTCGGTCCCACTGTATCGTAGTTTCCAGAATGGTTCTTAAAACCATCTGTTTTTCTTGCTTTGTGGTGTGTGTTTGTATCGTGTGCTATGAATTAATGAATGAAAAGCAAGTTGCTAGAAAATCTGAGTCAAACTTTAAAAACTTTTCAAAGTCCCTGAACCTTAGAAATTTCCCTCTTTTCTCATGATCCATCTCAATCTTCAGATGCCACGCGGAGGAAGTGGTTCATCCCCGGACCCGATGTTGCAGATCCTGCAAATGTTGGTTTCTGACCGCGAAGCTGAAAGAGCCGAACGTCAAGCCAACCTAGCCACCCTTCAGAAGATAGCCCAGCTGGCCCACAACAATCAAGGCGAAGGAAATTAGGATAACCATGGATCTACGCTCAAGAATTTCCAGAACACCAACCCACCTGTTTTCACTAAATCCGAAGAGCCCTTAGACACCGATGATTGGCTGCAGACCATGGAAAACAACCTGGAAGTCACCGGAGTGGAAGCTAACGAGAAAGTTCTGTTCGCCACCCACTATCTAGCCGGAGATACAAGAGCATGGTGGAACAGCGTTCGTGCAATGACCGGAGGACAGATGATGACGTGGGTGGAATTCAAGGTCAAGTTCAGAAGAACCCATGTGGCAGCGGGTTTGATCAAGAGAATGAGAGATGAGTTGAGAGAACTGAAGCAAGGAAGGATGACCGTAGTGGAATACCGGGACAAATTCTTGTCATTATCTAGGTATGCCCCGGATGAGATCGACACGGAAGCCAAGAAGAAAGAAAGATTCCTGAATGGTCTGCACGATGAGATGCAGACTGTGTTGGTCGATATCCCCTTTGCTGATATTCAAGCCCTTGTCAACTCTGCCATCCAGATGGAAGGAAAGATCAACCAAGCCAATGATAACCGCAAGCGTCGCATGATGCATCATCCAGGAACCCATCAGACCCCAAAGTATCGCCCTAACCCATCTCCAGGATTTGCCCCGAGAACCAACAGACCCCCGATGAACCGTCCGACCTATCCCAACCGTGGAAACCCGAGGCCCGGAGGAAATGACAACAACCTCGGAAACTCTAGAAATTTCAACCGTGCACCACCCAAGTTCAACAACAACAATGCTACCGCCAACACCAACCCTGCCCCGAGGACTGGAAGCAATGGTGTGCCTGTTGCAGCAAAGGACAAGTCGCAAGTGACTTGTTATGACTGTGGAAATAAGGGTCACTACTCCAATGAGTGCCCCAAGAAGAATGCCGCAGCACCCAATGCCAATGCCCCAGCTCAGCAGCAGCGTCGTGTCTAGGGAACTCGCTCAACCGCAACGACCGTCTTTTTCTCATGCATGCTGAAGAAGCCCAGGAAGCGCCAGACGTCATGTTGGGTATGTTTTCTGTTAATTCAGTACTTGCTAGAGTGTTGTTTGATTCTGGTGCATCACACTCATTTGTCACCGAAGAATTTGCATGCACTAGTAAGATTCAACCAACCAAACTGAAGCATGTTATGATTGTTCAAATCCCCGGTTCAACCACCAAAGCTAGGCAAATTTGCAAAGTAGTCCCTATCCGAATCCATGGAATAGATTTTTATGCTAATCTGATAGTACTTGGAACTAAAGGTTTGGAAGTAGTACTAGGAATGGATTGGATGTCCAGACATAAAGGATTGATTGAATGTGCCAAGAAAGCCATAACCATGACCAGTACAGCCGGAATATCAGTCGAGCATGTATCTGAAACCTTACCTCGTCAATTCAAGTGCAACAAGAGTATAGCCCAACCTACCATTGACCAAGTCCGGATAGTCTGTGAATACCCCCGATGTATTTCCAGATGTTTTGCCCGGTATGCCCCCAGATCGGGATATCTAGTTTATCATTGAACTAATCCCCGGAACAGGACCCATAGCCGAGAGACCATATATTATGAACCCGTCTGAACTAGCAGAACTGAAGAAGCAACTTGATGCCATGCTGGAAATTGGATTGATTCAACCAAGTGCGTCACCATGGAGATCACCTATCTTTTTCGTGGACAAGAAGTATGGAGGTAACCGTTTGTGTACGGATTATCGGAAGTTGAATGATGTCACTATCAAGAACAAGTACCCATTGCCCAAGATAGAAGATTTGTTTGATCAGTTGACCGGTGCCAAAGTGTTTTCTAAGATTGATCTTAGAACTGGCTATCATCAACTCAAGATTCGCGCAGAGGATATTCCAAAGACTGCCTTTACCACCAGATATGGATTATACGAGTATACCGTCATGTCTTTTGGATTAACCAATGCCCCCACTTATTTCATGAATCTCATCAATAAGATTTTTATGGACTTCCTGGATAAGTTTGTCGTTGTTTTCATCGATGACATTCTGATTTATTCCAAATCAGAAGAAGAACATGAGCTACACCTAAGGACCATTCTTGGAACCCTTAGAGAACATCAGTTGTATGCCAACTTTAGCAAATGTGAATTCTGGTTACAGGAGGTAGGATTCCTCAGCCACATTGTATCAGCCGGAGGAATTGCCGTTGACCCTGCAAAGGTGAAAGATGTCGAAAATTGGCAAGCCCCCACCACTCAAACCCAAGTTCGTGCATTTCTCGGATTGGCAGGATATTACCGCAAGTTCGTAGAAGGATTCTCGAGTATCGCCAGACCCATGACCCAATTGTTGAAGAAGGACAAGAATTTTGAATGGACAGACAAATGTGAAGCGAGTTTTCAAGAACTCAAGAGAAGATTGATTTCAACCCCAATCTTAATCATGCCGGATATCACGAAGCCCTTTGACGTGTATTGCGATGCATCCAAGATCAGTCTCGGATGTGTGCTAATGCAAGAAGGCAAAGTTATTCTTATCTATGTCGACAACTGAAACAACATGAGCAAAATTACCCAACCCATGACCTCGAACTCGCAGCCGTAGTTCTAGCCCTGAAGACATGGAGGCATTACCTGATGGGAAACCGTTGTGAGATTTATTCGGATCACAAGAGCCTGAAGTATATATTCACACAGAAGGATCTTAATATGAGACAGAGAAGATGGATTGAGCTAATCAAGGATTACGACCTGGACATTCACTATCACCTTGGTAAAGCCAACGTGGTAGCAGATGCCCTTAGCAAATTGCCGTGCCGCCTGAACTCCATGATTTTAAAGGAGCAACCAAGTTTGCACAAAGAGATGGAAGATTTTCGAATGGAATTAGTGAGTGAAGGTTTTTTGGCTCGCATAGAACTTCAACCCACTTTGATCAGCTAGATCAAAGAGGCACAGAAAGGAAATTCTAGTATCGACGGAATCAAGCGCTGTATTGGTACATGCAAAGTACCCGGATTTACCAAAGACGAAGAAGGAGTTCTGTGGTACAAAGGACGCCTTTGTGTACCAGCAGATTCTGAGTTGAAAGAAGTGATTCTGAAGGAAGCTCATGATACTCTTTATTCTATCCACCCCGGAGGAACGAAGATGTATCAAGATTTGAAAGAACAATTTTGGTGGCATAAGATGAAGAGAGAAATCGGAAGCTATATCGCCAAGTGTGATATATGTCAGCGAGTCAAGGCGGGACATCAAAGACGCGCTGGATTGTTGCAACCATTGCAGATTCCGCAACGGAAATGGGATTCCGTTGGAATGGAATTTATCACCAGATTACCTACTTCTAGTAGGGGAAATGACTCTATCTGGGTCATAGTGGACAGATTGTCCAAAGTCGCCCATTTCTTACGCGTCAAGACCATATATCAGAGTTCGAAGCTAGTGGAGTTATACATCGATAGAATAGTCAGTTTGCATGGAGTCCCCAAGAACATTGTATCGGATCGAGGAACTCAGTTTACCTCGAGATTCTGGAAGAAAGTCCAAGAAGGTTTAGGAACCTGACTAGATTTCAGCACCGCTTATCACCCTCAGACCGACGGACAAACAGAGCGAGTAAACCAAATACTCGAAGATATGCTGAGAGCATGTGTGTTAGAATATGGATCTAAGTGGGAAGACTGTCTGCCGTTTGCAGAATTTTCATACAACAACAGTTATCAAGCTAGTTTGCAAATGGCCCCATTTGAATTCATGTATGGAAGAAAGTGTCGCACCCCTTTGAACTGGTCGGAAGTAGGAGAGAGTCAGATTTTCGGACCCGATATCCTACGAGAAGCAGAAGAGAAGGTTCACAAGATCCGTGAGCACCTCAAGATAGCCCAGTCAAGGCAGAAGAGTTATGCCGACAAGAGACGTTGAGACCTCGCCTTCAACATAGGAGATTTTGTGTATCTGAAAGTGTCGCCATTGAAGGGAATGCAGTGTTTCCAACTAAAAGGAAAGTTAGCCCCCAGATATATTGGCCCCTTCAAGATTCTGAACCGTCGAGGAGAAGTGTCGGATCAATTGGAACTACCCGAAGAGATGTCAGCCGTGCACAATGTGTTCCATATCTCATTACTTCGCAAGTGCCTCGAAGTTCCGGAGAAGACTGAATTGTTCAAGAATATTGATCACCGGACCATAGAAAGCAACAATGACCTGACCTATCCCGAATTACCCATTCGTATTTTGGAAGAACCTTTCAGAACCACCAGAACCCGAAGCATCAAGTTTCTCATGATTCAATAGAGCAACCACACAGAAGAAGCTACCTGGGAGCGCGAAGATCATATCAGGACGGAGTTTCCCGATCTCTTCAAATCCTAGGTAATCTTTTGCGTCCTCTTTCAAATCTCAGGACGAGATTTTGTTTAAGGGGGGAAGGTTTGTAACATCCCAAAAATATTAAACTTGGATCATCAAACTCTAATCATCAAAATTAGGGTTAACAAAAACTTTTCCCATTTAAAAATATGAAAGCATTCATATGTGTGTGTATTAAAATTTGGATTATATTGAATATCCATGGTTCTGTTTCTTTGCTTGTAAAATGATTCTTAGGTGAAATAAACATCATCTAAACAATCCCCAAACTTTTCCCAAAGACAAACAAGTCAAAACAAACAAATTAAGTGAATGGTCACTTTGGCCAAATTAACTCCCATGCCTACTTTGGCTATCCTTAACTTTCAGAACTTAACAGAAACATTTATAGATGTTTGCACCCCTTGATAGTACTCATAACAAGGTACCAAGGCCCACTTTGTGATTATCCGAAAACATGTAAATGCTTAGTTTAAATGATAGTTTAAAATTGAATCTATTTCATATGGGAAGATCCCACTATTTCAAAAACCACTCAAACAAGCTCAATTTTCAAAACCCAAGCATCCACAGAATCCTCAACACATACCTAGCACACCCACTAAAAATCTTTTCAAAATTCAAAACTTAAGTTAATGCGGCCATTTCATCAAATAGGTTGCAGATTCAAATCAACAAAATCAAAAACACTATGTTGAGCAGTGTTTTGGGCCAACCTTGTTCCCTCTCTGGTTACAACTAGCCTTCGTAGATCATCTAGCAACCTTAACTAACCTCTAGCACCACTGTAAGCTAGCCATTGTCATCAATGGTGAGCAGGCCGAGAGCACACTTGTCACCCTAGTGTGGATAGCAAGCTAGGAGAAGAAATAGCCGTGCCAACCTTGTCTAGCATGCAGCCCATGCCTCACCGCCCCCTCTTGACTAGGCCTAGCTCGAAGACAGCGACCAGAACCGCCAGGAACGCCACGCCCACGCCACTGTCGACCATGCCGATGCGCACCACAGAGCACGCGCTGTTCCCACGCAACCCGACCACCTCGAGCCCTCGCCGCCCGCCATCATGCACCCCACCGTCCGAGGAGACCACCAGACATGTTCGTTTCACCGCTGCGCGTTCCCGACCATTTGCCACCACCCCTACACGCGCATTTAAGCTCTAGAGCATCGCCAGGAGACCACCCGTCGATCGCCAACCGCAGCCATGCCCCTAGCCGCCCGTAGCCGTGTCGCCACCGTCGCTTGCCCATGCCTCTCGGTCTCGCCGTCGAGCCTATAAAAGGAGACGACCCCCGCTCGATTTCTTCACACCATCTCACTCCCCTCACCTCACTGATCATTCCATCCCTTAGCCGGAGCACGAGGAGCAGCAGCTCGCCGGAATTGCTTCGGAGCAGGCCGCCTCTAGAGAAGAAGGGAGCCGTTGATTTCTACCAACCCCCGGAGCTGCCGCGACCACCCCTGAGTTCGCCGTCGTCGACTTCGTTATTTTCCCGCCTCACCGTCGTCACTGGAGCCCCGGTATGCCCCTATGCACCCCCACCGAGCCGCTAGGGTTCGAGCTCGCTGGTGACATGTTCATCGTCGACGACGACCCTCAGCTGTTGATCTCACTTCTAATCCAACGTACCACATCGCCCCGTACCGCTTCGCGTTTTATGAGCCACTGACCAGTAGACCCCCCTTGTCAGTTGAGCCCCACGCTATGGAGTGACACTGGGCCGTCCCAATAACCCTTCCCGCGTAGCCCACTTGTTTGAATTTAGCTTTTTCTATTTATATTCAACCTCAGTTCTGTACCTAGTTTCAAAAATCAACCCAGCTCGATTCAGTGAACCAAATTGCATGAAACCAATTTTGTTAGAAAGGTATTGAAATGCTTAATCCAAGCCCGTTGGATTCAAATCATTTGGAACTGTAGATCAACCTTGGTAAAAATAACAAGGCAGAAGCTTTTCTGCATTCAAACATTTTTCAAATTTCAACCATAATAGCTTTTGAGTTGATTCCAACTCTCAAAAATCACATTTTACCATACCTTTCAGAATATATAAAAACATATGGGTTTACTTACAGAAATAATTTTCAAGTAATAAAAGAATGCCACATAGGAATTTCTAGTCACTTTAATTATTTAAAATAAAAAGGTTAAACCTTATTAAATTGTGACACCACTTTAAATCACATTCTCATGTACTGAAATATGTGGTGATGACATGGGTCAACATGATCCCATGTTTGGTTTGGAGAATATTAAATCTTAAGTAGTTTTCAATGAGTAGAAATTACTTTTCTAAAAATAAATAAATAATGCAAATGCTTTATTCTTGTAAGGTTAGTGATGATTCTAGATCATCTATAGAAAACCTTTGTGTGATGATTGAAAATAGTTAAGTATTGTTTGGTGATTGTGTACCTCGTATTTATTCATAGACGCTAGTACCGACCAAGGATACGAGGAGGAAGGAGGATACTACGAAGAAGAAGCCGAGGAGAACTTCAACCACTGCTCTGCTCAAGGCAAGCTATTAACTTAGCAAGCTAACACTTGCAATTATGAAAGTTAGATAGCCTATGCAATGCACTAAGCATGCTTGGTTAGACATATTTGATGATACCCAATCCTAGTTTTACTTGCAAGATTTCTACTTTATTTCTTTATCAAAGCTACTACTGAGAGCTTACTTAAGTGATTTGTAGATTCTAGGAAGATAATTGAAGGTTTCATAAAGAGCATTAAATTTGGCCTAAGCTAGATAATCTTGATGTCATCGTAAGGCATGAGATTGTACTTAGCTAAAATCCACTTGTTTACCACCCCTCATTAGTACTTACCCCCACTTGTAGATGCTAGTGCTAAGCATAAAACTTGATCAACTTTAGATGGGAATACTTGGTGGAAAATAGTTATGAAAACCTTAGAATGATGAGTTATTCTACAGAGATGTTTTGACATGTGTTTCCGAACACCAGATGATTTGGATGATGAAAATGTTAAGGCATGAGCCTTAGCCCTTTATAAAATTGATGGTTGTCTGGATGCGATACCATTCCAATTTTACCGTACAACCACAATACCCGAAAATTGTGTAGGGCTTGACTGGAAACTTATATACTTTAGTATGGGTTCCCTCACGGCCAAGGTCTGAGCTGAGGCTACCTTTGTGATGAACTACAACATGCAGCACATGGATAAGACGTTGCCAGAACTCTTCTCTATGTTGAAGTCTGTGGAAGTGGAGATCAAGAAAGAGCACCAAGTGTTGATGGTCAATAAGACCACCAATTTTAAGAAGAAAGGCAAGTCTAAGAAAAAGGTAACCTTCAAGAAGGGCAGTAAGAAAGCTACTACACCAGCGAAGAAGACCGAGGCTGGGCCTAAGCCTGATAATGAGTCTTTTACTACACGGGAGAGGGTCACTGGAAGCAGAATTGCCCCAAGTACTTGGCGAATCTGAAGAACGGCAACATCAAGAAGAAAGGTATATCCGATATACATGTTATTGATGTGTACCTTACTATTAGTTATAGTAGTGCCTGGGTATTTGATACTGGTTCGGTTGGTCATATATGTAACTCGAAACAGGTGCTGCAGAATAGACGGAAACTAGCGAATAACGAGGTGACGATGCGCATTGGAAATGGATCAAAGGTTAATGTGATTGCGGTCAGCATGCTACCTCTGCATATACCATCAGGATTAGTTTTATTCTTAAATAATTGTTATTTGGTTCCTACGTTGAGCATGAACATTATATCTGGATCATGTTTATTGCGAGACGGTTACTTGTTTAAGTCTGAGAATAATTGTTGTTCAATTTATATGAGTAATATGTTTTATGCACATGCACCTTTGATAGATGGTCTATTCTTGTTGAATCTTGATTGTAGTAATACACATGTTAATAATATTGAAACTAAACGTTTGAAATTGAGCGGTAATTCTACATACATGTGGCACTTTCGTCTTGGTCACATTGGAGTGAAATGTATGAAGAAACTCCATTCCGATTGACTTCTTGAATCACTTGATTCCGAATCACTTGAAAGATGCAAAGCATGTATGATGGGTAAAATGACTAAGACTCCATTTTCTGCTATGATGGAGCGAGCTACGGACTTATTGAAAATCATACATACTGATGTGTGTGGCCCGATAAGTGTGGCATCGCGCGGTGGTTATCGTTATGTTCTTTCTTTCACGGATGACTTGAGTAGATATGGGTATATCTATTTCATGAAACATAACTCCGAAACTGTCGAGAAGTTTAAGGAATTTCAAAGTGAAGTGGAGAATCAACGTAACAAGAAGATTAAATTTCTGCGACCTGATCATGGAGGTGAATATCTAAGTTACGAGTTTGGCGAGCATTTGAAGAAATGCGGAATACTTTCACAATTGACACCGCCAGGAACACCACAACGTAATGGTGTGTCCAAATGTTGTAATCAAACTCTCTTAGATATGGTTTGTTCTATGATGTCACTTATAAATTTACCTTTGTTATTTTGGGGTTATGCATTAGAAATAGCCATATTCAATTTAAATAGGTCACCATCTAAACCCGTTGAAACGACACCGTATGAATTATCATTTGGGAAGAAACCTAAATTGTCGTTCCTTAAAGTTTGGGGTTTCGAAGCTTATGTAAAGAAGTTACAACCCGACAAGCTTGAACCCAAAGCAGAAAAATGCGTCTTCATAGGATACCCGAAGGAAACTATTAGGTATACCTTCTATCATAGATCCGAAGGCACAATCTTCATTGCCAAGAATGGATCCTTTCTAGAGAAGGAGTTCCTATCGAAAGAAGTGACTGGAAGGGAAGTAGAAATCGACAAGGTTGACGAACCTTCTCTCAGATTTGAGAGTAGCGCATCACGGAAAGAAGTTCCTATGGCGCCTACACCAATAAGAGATGAAGCTAATGATGATGATCATGAATCTTTGGTCGAAATTTCTACGGAACCTCGCAGATCGACAAGAACTCATACCACTCCCGATTGGTATGATCATGTTATGAGTGTCATGTTGGTGGACAACACCGATGACCCTGTGACATATGAGGAAGCGATGATGAGCCCAGATTCCAACAAATGACAAGAAGCCATGAAATCTGAGATTGGATCCATGTACGAAAACCAATTATGGACTTTGGTGGACTTACCGGATGGCCAGAAGGCTGTCGAGAACAAATGGATTTTCAAGAAGAAAACAGATGCTGACAGTAATGTAACCTTCTATAAAGCTCAACTTGTCACAAAAGGTTTTCGAAAAATAAAAGGAGTTGAATACGATGAGACTTTCTCACCAGTAACATAGCTGAAGTCTGCGAGGATTTTGTTAGCAATCGCTACATATTATGATTATGAGATATGTCAGATGGATGTCAAAACAGCGTTCCTCAATGGAGACATTGATGAAGAGTTGTATATGGTACAACCCAAAGGTTTTTTTGATCCTAAAGATGCTAACAAGGTATGCAAACTTCAGCGGTCCCTTTATGGATGAAGCAAGCATCCCAAAGTTGTAATCAACGTTTTGGTAAGGTGATCAAAAGTTTTGGTTTTATACAAACTTATGGAGAATCTTGTATTTACAAGAAAGTGAGTGGTAGCTCTGTAGCATTCCTGGTACTATATGTGGACGTCATATTGTTGATTGGGAATGATATAGACCTTCTTAAAAGTGTCAAAGATTATTTGAATAATAGTTTTTTCAACGAAATATCTTGGCGAAGCTGCTTACATATTAGGCATAAAGATTTATAGAGATAGATTGAGACTCCTAATATCTCATTCATGGAGTACATATTTGGACAAAGTTCTAAAGAGTTTTGGAATGGATGATAGCAAGAAAGGGTTCTTGCCCATGTTGCCCAATAAGACCTTGAGTAAAACTCAAAGTCCCTCTATGTTAGAAGATAGAGACAGGATGAGTAAGACTCCCTATGCCTCAGCCACAGGATCTATCATGTATGCCATGATATGTACTAGACCCAACATTTCATATGCTATTAGTTTGACTAGCATATATCAATGTGATACAGGGGTGGGTCATTGTCCAGTGGTCAAAATCATCCTTAAGTACTTGAGAATAACTAAGGATATGGTTCTTTCTTTTGGAGGTGATGAACAACTCATTATTAATGGTTACACCAATGCTAGTTGGAACACCGATCCGGATGATTCTAAATCTCAATCTGGATATGTATTTACTTTGAATGGTGCAGAAGTTAGCTGGTGGAGTGCAAAGAAAAGCGTTGTGGCCAGATATTCAACTGAATCGGAATACATAGCTGCTTCGGAGGCTTCACAAGAGGCGATATGGATGAAGGAGTTCATTACAGAGCTTGGTGTGGTTCCGAGTGCGCTTGACCCATTGTCTATCTATTGTGATAACATGGGCGCCATAGCCAATGCCTAGGAGCCAAGGTCACACAAGAAGCTAAAGCATATCAAACTACGTTTTCATGCTATTCGAGAGCATGTCCAAGATGGTGACATAAATATTTGAAAAGTACACACAGGTCTGAATGTGGCGGATCCGTTGACTAAACCTCTCGTGAGGGCAAAACATGACCAGCACCAAACCGCCATGGGTGTTTGGTACATTACCATGTAATCTAGATTAGTTGACTCTAGTGCAAATGAGAGACTGTTGGATATATGCCCTAGAGGAAATAATAGAAGTAGTTATTATTATATCTTTGTGTTTATGATAAATGTTTATATTCATGCTATAATAGTATTAACCGGAAACATTAATACTTGTGTGATTTGTAAACTTGTTAGAGTCCCTAGTATAGCCTCTTTATAATATTATCTTGTTGGTTGATAGATGATCATGGTTTCCTGATCATGAACATTGAGATGTTATTAACAACAAGATCATATCATTAGGAGAATGGTGTGATAGACATACTCATGTAGATAAGCGTAGCATAATGATCAAGTCATTTCAATAGTTCGTTTATTATAAGATTTCAGATACATAGTAACCTAATTCCTTCGACCATGAGATCTTGCTAATCACCATCACTGATGGATGCTTTGATGACATCAAACACCACTTCGTAATTGGGTGGTTATAAAGGTGGCATTGAGTGGTCGGAAAGTATGTGTTGAGGCACATGGATCAAGAGTGGGATTTTTCCATCCATATAACGGATAGATATACTCTGGGCCCTCTCGGTGGAATGTCATCCAATTAGCTTGCAAGCATGTGACTGGCTCACAAGGGATCACATATGACAGGAACTAGTAAAGAGTATTTATCGGTAACGGGGTTGAACTAGGTATGTAGAGATACCGACGATCAGACCTCGGATAAGTAAAATATTGCGAGACAAAGGGAAATTGGTATCGTATGTAAATGGTTCATTCGATCACAAAGTAATCATAGAAATATGTGGGAGCCATATGAATTTCAAGATTCCTCTATTGGTTATTGATTGGAGAAGAGTCTCGGTCATGTCTGCATAATTCATGAACCGTAGGGAGACACACTTAAGGATTCGATGTTGTTTAGTAGATATGGCATGTGAGTAAGAAGACCGAATGTTGTTTGGAGTCTCGGATCGGATCCTTGATATCACGAGGAGATCCGAAATGGTCCGGAGAATAAGATTCATATAAGGAAAGTCCAATTCTGGAGTTCAGGAATGATTCCGGTGTTTTCACCAGAATGATCTAGAAGGGTCTAGAAGGTTCACCAAACCGGAAGGGGAAGGGTACATGAATGTGTCATGACTAAGTGGAATGATTGCATCATGTCCTAGGTCACTTGGCTGGGCATTTAAAAGAAAGAAATCAAACTCCAAAATTAAAGGTCAAAAGGCAAGTTTGAATAGTCAAACTGGGACAATGGTTCCTTGTGGAGGGAGGATAGGAAACCTCCTCTCCCTCCACCAGGCGCGCCAAGGAGAGGGATTTGGGGGAGGATACAGCCTCCCCTCCCCTAGCTGCCCCTCCCTCTCATAAATAGAGGGGATGGGCTACCCCCAAGAACACCACAAACCCTAGCCCCCCTAGCCGCCATTGGCCCCACCTCCTCCTCTTTGGCCTATAAACCCTAGACACCGAGGAACTCCTCTACTTTAGCTACCCACTCCGGCTTAAGGCAAAGCCCAGTGAGATATCCCCTCTAATCTCCGATACCACACCGTCATGCTGCCGGAATCGCGAGGAGGGAGCTACAACTTATGTTGCCTGCTTTAACAAGGGATAGGAAGGTCTTCATAGAGTACCGAATGTGTGACCGACTGCCGGAGCGTTGCCAGAACACGGTGCCGGAAGGATCGTCTACGTGATCTTGAGATCGGCAAGTCAACGACTATATCACCCACGAGAATCTGCTCTCATTAACCGCTTTGGAATCACCGAGGGTGAGTACTCTATCAACTTGTTGCTATAATCTAGTAGATATATCTTGGCTTGTGTGTGTTCATGCGGTAGAATTTTTTTGTTTTCCATGCTACGAACCCCTACATTACTAAGACAACCTCACTTCATCATATATATGTGGAATAGAAGACAACAACATCAAGATATAGTAAATATAAAAGTTTTGAGAAAGACCTCAAGAGATAGAATCTTACCTCTATGAGATGTGAGCACGAAGAAGTACACAAATTTTGGCATACCCGAAGGAATACAATATTTTAAGGGTGGTATCACCCTAGCTTCTCCTAAACCCTATTTATTTCTAGCATTATAGAATCTCGAGGACGAGGTTTCTTTTTAAGGGTGGTAGTCTGTAACATCCCAAAATTTCCTAATTTTGGAATGTACATAAAATAAAATAAGTTTGGTTGATTGATTGACTCTGTTGAAAAATTCTCAAGGAAAAAAACCTTTTGGATTGAATATTGTCTCCGTTATGACCTAAGTAGCCATATAGTCAAAAATCTTGGATTGAGTTTTAGCTTTAGTATTTTTGTGATTGTTTGCAGAATAAAAAAATTATATGGCATGCATTCATAAAGCATCATGGCATCAAATAAAACCAAACAAAGATATTGAAAAAAACCTCCAAAATCCTATATTTAAATTGGTATAATGTTACTATAAGGAATATATAGGTAATTATAAATACACTTTTTAAAAAGCTAGTAAAAAGGTTACAAAAATGATCCTACAGTGATCTATTGAATTTTAGAAAAAATTAGAAACAATAATCATATCATTTGAAGTTTGTATGCTAAAGATAGAGGAAATATCAAAAGGAAAAGGAAAAAGAAAAAACTAACGGAACGGCCCGGCTAAGCTGACCGAACCAACCACGCACAGATGAACTCATCAATGACTCGGGTGCTTTATAAAGCGTCCAAAAATTAATTTTCTAGACTTATCTCTATTCAAACACTTATATCTTTTAATCTACAAATCCGAATTGATTTTCGTTTGTTTCTACTTGTTTCCTATTCCAATATCTATCTTCCCACCATCCTAAACCTCCATATAAACCCCAGTAACCACATCCATATGACTTTTACTTCTCAAAATCCTGAATCTACAAATGCCCGAATATTATTTCGCTTCTTACCCCATCTATACTTCGTCGTTAGCCTTCAGCTAAAACACGAAAGTTGTAGATCATGTCAAAATATTTTAGTCTTGACAAACCTCACCTCTTTTCATCCAACATATCCGGAGAATTTCATACCGCAATATTTTATATATCACAGTGTAAATCCAAGATCTACTCGCGCTCGTTTATTCAAATCGAAATTCCTTTGGTGAGAAGGTAGATCTAATGATTTTCCACAACTTTCAAATTTTAAGTTTTCCTATTTGATCTAAGGATTTGTCTCTCTAACCCACATCTCTTTCTTATCTATTCAAAGCCAAAAAAAAGAGCACATCTGGAGCCAATTTTGTGTCCTAGCCTCCAGACCCCTTCCCGAGGGTCAACATCCGCTCAGAGTATGCCACGTCGTCACCCCGGTCAGCTGCTCGTCATCGCCACGTCGTTAGGTTAGTGCCTAGTCCCAGTCAGCATGCAAAGTCAACCTGCTAGTCAGCGGAATATACCTGTACAGTCAGCGGAATATTCCCTAGAATATTCCGTTCAAATTTAAAATTGCATATTATATATCTAACCTGTAAAATTTATTAGAAATTAATACTATGTCCAAAAATTACATATAATATATCAAACTGAAAATAATTTTATGTAGATTCGTGTTATAAGATTATATCTAACTTTCTCTATATTGTTTTCTGGAAATAATTTAAATAGTGTTAATATTCTTTTGGAGTAATAAATTCATAGTAAATTATTCATAGATCAGAAAATTATAAATAATATGTTTCTAGATTCAAAATTTCGTGTATTATACATATCTGGTCTTATATATAAATTTTGACGAAGTAATTATTTTAAGTTATTTAAATTCTATTAAATAGTAATTAAATTATAGAAAAAGATCTACATCTTCGACTAAGGTGAATCCAATTTATACTGGTTCGTAATTATGCCATTTATGTAGTAAAACCTAGAAACAAATTTAATTCGATAATTAGGACAGAAGTTGCAACAAAACTATTAAAACCTCTTTAATGGCAATCAAGAATTAGTAATAAATGCCCTATTGCATTAAATGATCTCATGATTGCATCATGTGTTATAATAGTGTTCATAAAATTAAGTACAACCATTGTGACATTAAACCATCATGCATGTTTATGATAATCATTGTCGTGTTTGCTATGTTTTCAATTGTTTTGATTGGAATTACTCTATTCGCGTTAGATTGTTCTGAGAGTGCGATTTCTACAGAGAAATACAATCATCACCCATATTATCAACATAAGGCAAGTTACACCTCTTGTTCATATAATGTCCCAGTTTTGATTCTATGCATGTTTGATCTTCAGATTTTGTAGTGTGCATGTGTAGGATATTCTGGTAGATATTTTCCTTAGTATTATTTTTGCAAGTGCGATGATTTTGTAGAATGTCATGAGTAGCTATATACTTAGTATTTTTTCCTCCTAATAGGTTACCCCTATTTTTGCTAAGTATTGCTTGCTATGCTATATATATAAAGTATTGTTGGGGGGGTAGAAAGACAAGAAATTTTCTAAGTATAAAGGCTCTCTTGAGCGATCTTTTCTTCTCAAATCCCACTTCAAAATAAAACTAATTTTTCTTCTGGGATGAATCGTTATCGGGTCAACGAGTGGAATTTGGGGGAGGACGGACGCCCAGGAATCAAAGAATTCTGCCATGTTTTAGAATTAAGAAGCTTCCAGTGCAACCACAATACAGATGGGCTCTGTTTTGGCCTAGTACTAAGTGGAAAACCTCACCTAGGTACCAACATTTGGAGGTTCTTGGCACAGTTGGATCCAGAAGGTAGAGGGGCTACTAAGGTAAAGCCTCGCCATGGTCTTGTTTGTAAAAGGACTTGATCATGGATTGTGGGTAAAGTGCACAAACTCTCGAGAGTAATAATTTGATCGATCAGCCGTGCTCACGGAGAAAGAAAAATTTTGAGCGTCTGAAGGATGGAGCCTCTGAAGGATCTTCCTCTCTCTTTTCTAAACAAAGTTTTGAAACCCCATGGCTTGAGTAATATCGCCAATGGGAGGGGTTTTGGGACTTGGTGAGTAATATCCAAGTGTTAGGTTGTTTGGACACTTGGTGAGTAATATCCTCGTGTTCCATTCAACCCTATTTTACTTAATCAAATGTTTACAAAGTAGGATAAAACTCTTCCTCTTTTCTTCTTACGTAGAAAAAATTGGCTTTATGCAAATGAAACCTAAAGCCTAATCTAGCCTTGCATGTAGAGTTAGCCTTATTCTTTCCTTGGTGTAATTTGCCAATACATTCAAAGTATTGACCAACTCGTTTGGCTGCATGTTTCATATGTAGAATTTGGAGATCATTGAAAGATGCGCTAGGATCACGGGTCTTCACTCAACGTGCATGTGGCATTGATGAGACTCCAAGTTGTATTTATATCGCTTCTGTTGTAATAATATAAACTCTGGATTATTCGAGTCATGTAATAAATACTTGTGTTTTACATGATATTTCATCGACTGTGAGTGCTAGCTATTGATCCGGGGACTACCATGTTAATCACAGGGACTAAGGATCCGAGGTTACTACAGTGGGACCCAGCTTCTTGACCAAAGGGAAGATTCGTCGAGCAACGCTATCTAGTTAGGAACAGGGTAGCGCTAGAGAAGAAAAATTCAATCATATACACACAATTCTTCTAATGCGAGGCTGACATACGTGACCCACCAGCCAGAATAAATGGCTGATGCAGCAAGCAACGCTATCAAGTTAACACGAAGGCGTGACCGAGGGAAAAAATTACATCATACACATGTTTTGAGAGGATGACATGTGGGGCCCAACTGCGTGATTAAATTGTAGATGATCTGGCAGCGCTATCAAGTTCAGAACAGGGTAGCGCGAGCAAAGGAAACAAAATCAGTCATGCACATGTTTATTCTAGTGTGAGGATGACATGTGGGGCCCAGCTTCGTGATTAAATGGTAGATGCATCTAGCAACACTATCAAGTTCGGAATAGTTTAGCGGGAGCAAAGGAAAATTTTCATCATACACATGATTCTTCTAATGAGAGGTTGTCATGTGAGCCCAACAACTTGATTAATGGTAGATAGATCGAGCAACATTATCGAGTTCAAATCAGGGATGCACAAGCCAAGGAAAAAATCCATCATGCACATGTTTTTTCTAGTGTGAGGATGACACGTGGGACCTGGCTGCCTGATTAAACGGTAGATGCATCAAGAAACGCTATCAAGTTCGGAACAGGGAAGGAAAAAATTCCATCATACACACAATTCATGTACTGTGAGGCAGACGTGTGGGACCTAGCAGCCCGACTAAATGGAAGTGGTATCGAACAACGTTATCGAGTTCAAATTAGGGAGGCATGACCGAAAAGTTTGGTCCGCTAGAGACACTGACGTCTGGGACCTACACTCAAAAAAATACTTTGGCGAGTCATCATCTCGCGAGAAACCGGAAATATTACTTCTGTCATGCGCATGTCGAGCTTCGTCCATGTTTTTAGCAATTTCGTCGTAGTAGAGGGGCGCGAAACCGAAAAAAAAGTTTTGCATCAGCCACAGTCGAGCCGAAAATTTAATCACAGAAGACGCGCCTTCTATGAGGACCGACGGGCCTAGTCATTACGGAAGGAAACATTTCTTGTAGTGTTGTGTTCCTTGATATACGAGGCTGCCAAGGTGGAATTCTATAGAACTGTGTAGTGTGCTTGAGTGAAAGAATACATGTCCCTACATATTATTGATTTCCTTCCTAGTGTGTCTTTTTCGCTCAGTCTCCCCTCATGCCGCGATTCAGGAACACCAATCGTCTTAATGTTAGGAAAAAGTCAATACAAAACTCAATGACGTCCTCTGTTCCATAGCTCTTGGATATGCTTCATTCTGGGCTAGCATGGTTATGAACATATTTCTTTAAGACTCCCATGAACCTCTCAAAGACGAACATATTATGTAGAATTACATGACTCAAAATGGTACTATCGTCGACTAGGTGTACCGGGAGATGGATCATAATGTTGAAAAAGGATGGTGGGAACACCAACTCAAAACTGACGAGACATTGGACCACATCATTATGTAACCTTGGTAGAATTTCTGGACCGATGGCCTTCTGAGAAATAGCATTGAGGATTGCACATAGCTTCACAATGGATAGCCGAACATTTTCTGATAGAATCCCCCTCAATGCAACCAGAATCAATTGCATCATAAGCACGTGGCAGTCATGAGACCGGACAGAATCAGGTGGATGTGAATGATTCTTGAGGAAGAGTAATCCTTCTCATTCCGACAGACACGACACGCACAACATATAAAACCATTCCTCTTGTTTGCCTCAACCACATCGAGAAAAGAATGCACGCCTTTAATGATCGCGTCAGACATTCGGGGAGCACCGTATGTCCATGGCCGGATCATTTGCATTATAATTAAAATCTTGGATCATATAAAATTTTTGGATCATTTTCACTTTATTTACTTGTTGAAATCTAAAAATTTAGTGTGTACTAACAACATATATATATAATGTTACATGCACCTATTTTTAATTTGGATAAAAATGTTAACATAAAAAATGTTGAGTTTTTAATTATAATCTAGTAGTGAAAACCTTATTCAATTTTGAGCTCAGAAACTCTAAAATTACATATCTCAACTTTCAGTAACTTTTTGCATAATTAAAATTTGCCTAAATTACACATCTAAAATTCCCTCTACTTCTAAAGCATGAAATCCCTCGCTACTTCTAGAGCATTGGCATAAACTAACAATGAGTGATGAAAGAATGAAATTGCTAACCTTTTAGAACCTTGGATTGATGGGTGCCACCAAATCTTGAATAATCTTAAATAAAAAGTAGGGATAAACTTGAGCTAGCTTATAGCAAAATGTCCGTAAGCTCGGACAGGATCGAAGTAGTGTATATAAAAAATATTAGTCCTTATTGGTATTACAAATCGGAACTAGTTCGTGACCTCTAGTCCCGGCTTATAACACCAACTGAGACTATAGGGTCTCCTGACTCCTAGCCGTTGGCGTCACACCTTTAGTCCCGGCTGGTATTACCATCCGAAACTAGCCACGTATGGCATCCTAGCTGTTGGAACCGGGAAGAAGCAGAACAAGTGCTCACACTAATCCTGATCGCAAATCCAAACAGGACTAAAAACTATGGCACCTCCAAACCAAAAGCATGTTCTCTACTAATGATAGCTAGTATGCAGGGTCTCGCTCGCTTGCTTTAAACACATCTGGTTGCCGCCTTGACCAGCGGCGGCATGCCCATCACCACCACTAGCTCACCGTCCGCTGCAACATGCTGTTATATGGCGACATGTGACATGTGTGTCCTGGCTAGACCTGCCGCCACAGAAAAGTGGTCTTTTTATATAAAAAATTAAAGGTGCTCTTTTTTGACAATTCACTTATGGATGTGGTCCTTTTTATCAAAAATTCATTTGACGCAGGCATGTAGTCAGGTTGACTAGTCGGTGTATTAGTGAAGTCGAGCACAATAATTTTAGCAGAGCTAAACCTCTAAAAGTTATGAATGTATTCTATCAAGGCACTATAATTTTAGCAAAGCTAAACCTATAAAAATATAAATGTATTCTGTCAGACACGATAATTTAGTAGAGCTAAACCTCTAAAGAATATAGATATACTCTGTCAGGAACTATATTTTTAGCAAAGCAAAATTTAACGGATCAGTTTACAAATGCTAGGTAGATACACTTAGTGAGATTCATGTTTCTTGAGGAAATGAGCAACTAGTAAATTGATGCGGTTAATTGTTTGGTTGTCCTGCTGTCCGTGCATTACTACAGCTTGCTCAATTGACTCTATTATGTATGTGATTATTTTTGATAAATGCAGATGATGAGAACTCTCAATTAGGTCAGTGCAAGGCCGAGTACTGATACATCGGAAACGTATCTATAATTTTTTATATTTCATGATTGTTTAGTATCTACTTTGCTTTGCTTTGTCTACACTATGATGTGTTTTTATATCTTTTCTGTAACTAACCTATTAACAAGTTTCCACGGTGCCAGTTGCCTGTTTTCTTCTGTTTTTGGTTCCAAAAAGGTAGAAAAACAATATTATCGAAATTAGACGGGACAAAAGCCAAAGTTATTATTTTTCCGGAGCAACACGGAACCACGAAGCAGAGCCGGAGGGGGGCCACAAGGTGGCCAAAACCCCCCTAGGCGGGGGCAAGCCCTGGACGCGCCTGTAGGGGGTGTGGGCCCCCTGGACCCCCACCGACCTTGATTCATGCGCCTATAAGATCCCCCCGGTGAGAAAACCCTAGAGAATCCAGAAGAAAGCCACGAAAACCTTTGTAGTGTCGCCGCCACCAAAGGGGAGATTTGGGGGACAGAAAGTCTCTGTTCCGGCACCCTGTCGAGACGGGGAAGTGCCCCCGGAGCCATCTCCATCGATCTCCACCACCATCTCCATCACCATTGCTGATTCCCATGATGAGGAGGGAGTAGTTCTTCCTCGAGTCTAAGGGCTCTACTGGTAGCTTTGTGTTCATCTCTCTCTCTATGCATGGTCATAATGTGGTCATGAGCTTTGTAATCAAGTAGATCTACCTTGTTACTCAAGTGCTTCAATAGATCTCTGCTCTCCCCATGTGTGTGAAAGTGACAGCGTGCACACCATGGTGGCACTTAGGTTTGAGTCTACATAAATACTCTTTGTGCTTTAATAGATCTATGTGTTTCCCCACGTGTGTGAAAGTGACAGCGTGCATACCGTGTGTGGCACTTTGGATAGATTGAATATTTTTTATGAGTTATATTTATAGTTGGATGTATCTATCAAATTGTAGTGTTTGTTAGAACCATCTAGTGCTCAAGGTGACAGTGTGGGGTTATCTAGATTGGGGAAGGCGGACTTTGAGGAGTGTTGTTAAAGCCTTATCGATGATTAGAGTGTCCAGCCGGAGAGTAGTTAAGAGTAGTATCAGGAAGAGAGGATATTTATATGAGAGAGTGTTCACTAGTGAAAGTATGATCCCTAGGCCTTGTTTCTAAACATTGAAACACCGTTTGCATCTAGATCTATTGCATGTTTGCTTGCTTCCATCTTTGTTCCATTTGCCGGGGAGGTTTTGGGCTTTTACCTTTCCTCCACACCATCAGCTTTTTTTTGGCACCGTTACCCCACATCAACAATAGGTCAGAAGGTATTTTTTGGCACCGTTACGACTTGTATTTTACTATCTCTTCGCCGAACTAGTGGACCTATACACCTAACAAGTGTATTGGGTGTGTTGGGGACACAAGAGACTTCTTATATCTTGATTGTAGGGTTGCTTGAGAGGGATACCTTTGACCACTTCCTGCATGAGTTCGATAAACCTTGGGTGATCCAATTAAGGGAATCTTGTTGCTGTTCTACAAACCTCTGCACTTGGAGGCCCAACAACTGTCTACAAGAATAGAAGTGTATATACATCAAGATATTTTCTGGCGCCATTGCCGGGGAGGTAAGGTAAAAGGTACTCGCATCCTCCGGTGTGAGTGCTCGAAGTTATTTCCTTTAGATTCTGCAATTTTGTCTTTTTGTTTCTTGTTTTCACTAGTTAGGATTAATGGAAAACAACAAAAAAATTAGAGAGCTCTATAGTATTTATCTTGAGTTAGGACATGAAGTGTTTGAAGAGAAAATTTAAAAACCTATGGAGCTTTATTTGCATGCTAATAGCAATGTTATTAGTATGAATTTTTTGAACACCATTGTTACTAATGGTATGGAAACGTCTCAGCTTGGGGAAGCTAGTTTTTATGAGAAAGATCTTTTTAGCTCCCCGGCTTTAGGGAAGAAAATTTGCTCTAATGATACTTTATCTCCCATATGTGGTAATTCTAATGATACTTGTGATATTTTAAATCAACATACAGAAAGTGTCCTTTTTAAAATACCTATTGGAATTGTTGAACGTGTTATGAACAACTGCTATTTTCGAGATGGAACTGTCCATCCTAGTGATCATTTAGTCTTTATACATCAATTATGCGAGTTGTTCAAGTGTGCAGGTATTTCAATGGACCAAGCTAAGAGGAAGCTATTCCATTTCTCATTTAGGGGCAAAGCAAGGGAGTGGTATGAGCTACTAGATGATCCTCATCATTTGGAGTGGAAGGAACTTGAATCTCTCTTTTATTCTAAATTTTATCCTCCTCATGAAATTCATAAAGATAGTAATTATATTTATAATTTTCATCCTCATGAGGGAGAGAGTATTGCCCAAGCTTGGGGGAGATTGAAGTCACTAATGCTCAAATGTCCCATTCATGAGCTCCCCAGTAATATTATTATCAATATTTTTTGTGCAAGGCTTTCAGGACATTACAAGGACTATCTAGATACCTGTTCAGAGGGATCCTTCACAAGTAAGAAGGTCAAAGATAAGTGGGATCTTCTTGAAATAATTCAAAGCAATACTGAAGATTGGGATAACGACAAAGGTAAAGAACCAGGTATAAACTATGAGTATGATTGCATTAAGTCTTTCGCTGAAACTGCTGATTTTCAAGAGCTTAGTGCTAAATATGGTCTTGATCCTCAAATTCTTGTTAGATACTATAGAGCCTTTGCTTCCCATATGAATGCTCCTAGAGAAAAATGGGACATGTATCATGAACCTTTTAAAGACACTTGCTTGGAAAATGAAAATGTTATTAATGATTGCAATAAACATGCTCAAACTTCTGAAAGTACTATTTCTTATAAGCATGTTAATTTTTGTGGTATGCATAGACCTTATGAGAAGAATCAAATAGAAGAATAATATTGTATCACCCACTGGAATGAAAAAACCAGAACATGGTATAAGGCTCTAAATGATCTTGGTAAAAAAAATTGTGCCCTCTGCCCTTTTATTTGTGAACTCTGCTATGAAGTGGGTCATTTCAATTTTCAATGCTCAGGCCATATGAGTACTGCAAGCTTGTATTGTGATAACGCGATCACTTATAATCAACATGATGAACTTACATTGTTTTTGGGGTGTGAAGAGTTATCAAGAAAAACTTCTTTGGTAGACATGAGTGCTTTTGGTATGAATTGCATCCTGCATGGGTGTCATCTTTATTGTGTTTATAATTTCCAAGCGAATACTTACATACAAAATCTTATAAAATATGATATTTTACCAAAATATTATAGGACTAATATGAGCTTTGTTCTTATTAATGAAAAGAAGGAATCCTCCAAAGTTTCTTCTATTGTCTCTAACAATAAGCCAGGGTATGTGGAGAAGCTTCCTTCAAGCCTCTCCCTCCAAAAGAGGAGGAGAAGAAGAAGAAGAAGAAGAAGAAGAAGAGGAGTAAAAGGGGAGAGGAAACGGTATCTTCCTCTAATCATGTTCCTCCTATCATAGTTTTTGCTGATGAGTCTGAACTAGATGATGTTCCTATGCACGTTACCTATATTAGTGATCATGATTGGGAAAAGAACACCACTTTTGATATTGAAAATTTCTTTGGTACCAATTCTAAAAATGATGATATTAATAATTATTGTGCTATTAGTTATATCCATGTTCCTTCCAATGATGATATGTTTACAAATGAACACACTTGGGAAGATAGAAATTCTATTGCTTATGATGATACTATACCTCCAATGTATGATGATTATGATATTTCAATCCACCTAGTATTGAGGAGAAAATTTATTGTGATTACAATATGCCTCATATATTTGATGATTATGGTGATGAGAATAACAATGATAGCTATTTTGTTGAATTTGCTCCCACTACAATTGCTAAGAATGATTATGCCTATGTGGAGAGTAATAATTATTTTATGCATGTGGCCCATGATAAGAATGTTTTATGTGATAGTTATATTGTTAATTTTATTCATGATACTGAAATTTATTATGAGAGAGGGAAACATGGTCTTATGTATCTCAACAATATTAAGTTTCCCCTCTTTATGTTGAAAGTCTTGAAGTTGCACTTGTTTTGCTTTCCTATGCTTGTTCCTTTGTGCTTTCATGGCTTGTTTCTTTACAAGATTCCTATCCATAGGAAGTGGGTTAGCCTTAAATGTGTTTTGAATTTGCTTCTTGATGCTCTCTTTTAAATCAATTCATATTTCTTATGTGAGCATCTTCTCAAACTATCATGCCTAACTTAAAGGCGTTAAAGAAAAGTACTTGTTGGGAGATGAGTCTTGGAAGTTATTAGTTCTGTAATGACCTCTCCTTATCCTTTTTGTTTGCTTTTTCTGCCAAGAATGACCTCTAATGAGAGGGAAGTAAGATTTGGGGAGTTGCTGTCCCGAAACAGATTTCCGTCCTCCACCATAAACATTCGTGAGAAGTCTCTTTAAGTCGGATTAAGCTGAACATTTACGAATAAATCCCCCAGTATGTTATCTAACTTTCGTTAGTTCAACACTTTTTGATTTGAGCAACAGAAGGTCTTCGAAAAAATTGGTTTCTTCCGGCTGGTCTGTTTTGACCGATTGCTGCCATTATTTGTATTTGCTTCTTATTGATTCCTTTTTGAGTTCTATTTTGGGGAATTGATCTTTTTGAAGGAGTTACTACTATAGCTTGTGTTTTTAGTGAAAAGTCTTGATTCTCCAAAGCTTTGCCTAAAGGTCTATTATCTTTTAAATACACTAATGCTGCTAACGAAGATTGTGTGAAGTTTTTTATGAAGGAAAAATTTCAGGTGTAGAGAGAGAATGATGTAATGAGATGAAGAATGGACAAAAGCTCAAGCTTGGGGATGCCACCTCGGTGTCACCCTAATAAATATTCAAGAGGTACAAGCGTCAATGCTTGGGTATGCCCAAAGCATCCCCTTCTTCATCAATAAAAATCACAGGTCTTTCTAGACACTTTGTTTTTATTGTTTCATGCATTGTTGTGTTGTTCTTGGAGCGTCTTAGATTGCTTGAGTAAGTTGGTTGGTTACACCACACTTATTTTAAAGAGACACACACTCTGTTTTCATTGCCTAGAACACTCTAGTTTTCACTCTTATTGTTTTGTGAGTGTTCTCTTTTGCTAGCACTGTGATTAGCCTTAGTTTTCTTGTGCTTTCATCTTAGAACTTTTTAGTTCTTCTTTGTGGATTTGTGAGACAAGCTCACTAGTCTTTATTGATAATTATCTTTGTGAGTTGTTTCAAATAGGTTGATTGGTGTTGGAAAAGAGTAGTAAGTTCTTGCTTGTAAGTGCAAGAGGAGCTTGCATTGACTGTGACTTAGACTTTAGCATGATATGCTAGGTGTTTTTTTGACCTTATGCTTAGTGATTATTGTTGTAGCATGTCTTGTTCCAAACAATTGGGATTGCTTAGTGTGCCTTGAAGAAATTATGCGTTGTTTTAGCATGCAAAAGCATAGTATTGTGGCATTCTCCTTTGATGCTTTATTTGGGTTGACTTGGCACATGCTCACACCATGTTATGACTATGAACCAGTCACCTTAGCCTCTATGATCATTTAGTTTTTGACTTGTGGTACCACTTTATGCTTTGATTAGTAATGCTTTGTTGCACTGCATGATTATGGCCATTATTGCTATCTTAGTTGGTTGCTCCCAGTCTTTTGCTAGCCTCCACTTGTATGAGTAAGTTCTACTCATGCTTCCAACTCCCAAGAAACCAAGTTATTCCAAAGTTTCCACTATAAATTCCTATGCATGGTGTGTTACACCATTCCAAGTATATTCTTGTTTTCAACTATCTTCCAATTAAAAAACTATTTTGTTATGTGAAAACTTAGTGATTAAAGCCCTCACGAACTTGATAGCACACTTTATATTCTTTGCCCCTAATAAACTTGAACCATTGTGACAAATTTGTTGTATATGCTTGCACTTATAAGTTGGAATTACCAGAACCGTGTTGTCACGGGGAACGTTTTCAACATTGCACTTGCACTTTGTACTCAGTTGATATCATGCTCTTTTGTCTATGGATGTCACCAGTGTGAAATAAAGAGGGAACTTGTAAGTCCATGGAGTTTGTATTTTGTGTTAGAGAAACGCCTGGGCCGCTAGCCTAAGCCATTCCTAATCATGGTGGAAACTTGCAGCATCACCATAGTGAGCTATCTATGAAGCATCCTCAGTAAAAAGCTATGCATATGGTAAATAAAAAGATTGCTGAGATGCTCATTGTCTGCTTGCCTTGTCATTTTGGTTATGGGAAAGCTCCTGTACCATGTGCAAGGGGTACCCCGTTGGCGGTTCTCAATGATATGAAAATACTTACAATGACAAGAACTTACCTGGGCTCAAAGTTGAGTATGCATGAGGTGTGGCCCTCATATTCAAGGGACTTGAGATTGCCAACTTATACTTCATCAAGCATATACTCCATCTTTGCCACTTTAACCTTAACCACTTCAAGATGCTTATGATAGGGGCAATGAGGGCTGAAAGCAAACAAGTACCATAATTTTTGGAAGCTCTTTTTGAAACTTGTAATCCCTGCTTCCTTTACAAAAAGGCCTTTCTTCCACCATTATTGAGTCTCCACCTTCTACTTTTAGGCACCATTAAGAGAGCATAGTTGTCATTCTGTGTGCAGTGTTCCAAAGCTTATTGATTGATGCATATTGTGATATTACTTGTTCTTGTGCTATTTGTTTCTAGTCACCCTTGTGAAATTTGAAGGTGTCCTATGCACCTATTTGCTACTCTGTGAGGGACAAGCTGATGCCACTATGCCATGTTTTTTGTATGTGAAACAAACAAACGTTTTTCAATGCATGTTATTCATGATCTTTGTTTGTAGCTTTTCATGTTGCATGCATAGTTACTTTGTCTTATCATTAGAACTCCATCTTTCATGCTCATGTTTAGAGTTCTTTGATCCCAGCTTTCAATGCTTCCAAATGGTTTGATCTTGGTTTTGATGGTGCATGTCACCTCAAAAAATTATTATTTTTATCACTTACCTACTCGAGGACGAGCATGAGTTAAGCTTCGGGATGCTTGATACGTTGAAAACGTATCTATAATTTTTTATGTTCCATGCTTGTTTAGTATCTACTTTGCTTTGCTTTGTCTACACTTTGAGGTGTTTTTATATCTTTTCTAGAACTAACCTATTAACAAGTTGCAACAGTGCTGCTTGTGCTTTTCTTCTGTTTTTGGTTCCAGAAAGGCAGAAAATCAATATTCTCGGAATTGGACGGGACAAAATCCAAAGTTATTATTTTTCCTGGAGCAACACGGAACCACGAAGCAGAGCCGGAGGGGGGCCATAGGGTAGCCAAACCCCCTAGGAACGGGCAAGCCCTAGAGGCGCCTGGAGGAGGTGTGGGCCCCCTGGACCCCCACCGACCTTGATTCCTGCGCCTATAAGAGCCCCCCGATGAGAAAACCCTAGAGAATCCAGAAGAAATCCATGAAAACCTCTGTAGCGCCGCCGCCACCGAAGGGGAGATTTGGGGGACAGAAAGTCTCTGTTCCGGCACCCTGCCAGGATGGGAAAGTGCCCCGGAGCCATCTCCATCGATCTCCACCACCATCTCCATCACCATTGTTGACTCCCATGAGGAGGGAGTAGTTCTTCCTCGAGGCTAAGAGCTCTACCGGTAGCTATGTTTTCATCTCTCTCTCTATGCATGGTCGTTATGTGGTCATGAGCTTTGTAATCAAGTAGATCTACCTTGCTACTCAAGTGCTTCAATAGATCTCTGCTCTCCCCATGTGTGTGAAAGTGATAGCGTGCATGCCATGGTGGCACTTAGGTTTGAGTCTACATAAATACTCTTTGTGCTTTAATAGATCTATGCTTTTCCCCACGTGTGTGAAAGTGACAGCGTGCATACCGTGTGTGGAACTTTGGCTAGATTGAATATTTCTTATGAGTTATATTTGGAGTTGGATGTCTCTATGAAATTGTGGTGTTTGTTGGAACCATCTAGTGCTGAAGGTGACAGTGTGGGGTTACCTAGATTGGGGAAGGCGGACTTTAAGGAGTGGTGTTATAGCCCTACCGATGATTAGAGTGTCCAACCAGAGAGTAGTTAAAAATAGTATCATGAAGAGAGGATATTTATATGAGAGAGTGTTCACTAGTGAAAGTATGATCCCTAGGCCTTGTTTCTAAACATTGAAACACTGTTTGCATCTAGATCTATTGCATGTTTTCTTGCTTCCATCTTTGTTCCTCTTGTCTGGGAATTTTTCGGCTTTTACCTTTCCTCCACACCATCAGCTCTTTTCTGGTACCGTTACCCCACGTCAACAACAAGTCAGAAGCTATTTTCTGGCACCATTACCACTTTTATTTTACTATCTCTTTGCCAAACTAGTGCACCTATACACCTGACTAGTGTATTGGGTGTGTTGGGGACACAAGAGACTTCTTGTATCTTGATTGCAGGGTTGCTTGAGAGGGATACCTTTGACCACTTCCTCCCTGAGTTCGATAAATCTTGGGTGATCCACTTAAGGGAAACTTGCTGTTGTTCTACAAACCTCTACACTTGGAGGCCCAACAACTGTCTACAAGAATAGAAGTGCGTAGACATCAAGTAATTCTCCAAGATGAAACTCTGGTTTTGCATCTCTGACATTGACGGTCCCTGTTGTGCGAGGGCAGGCTCCGGGAATGGCACACATTTTGGGGAATCAAGATGTGCAAGCTGAGTGCCACACGACCATCGACTATCCAGCAGAAATTGCCAGTCTAGTTTCAGAAGGTTTTGCATAGCTAACTTCTTCTAAACTATACATCGCTACGAAATTGACTTTGATTATGCTGTCTTCACTGGTTTGGAGGTGACCATCGAAGATGCCCGTAAAAGAGGCAACAAGATGTGTATGACCAAGCACAACTCCAAGAGATGGGACCTTCTCAACACCACCATCATCAAGTCGGTGTACTGATTTATTCTGGATCTTCGAGTCGTCTTTGAAGGTCATTTTAACTATATCAAAATTTGAATGTATCTAGTGTCTAGATATATTTAAATTTAGATGAATTTTTGACATCCTTTTTACAATGGAAGTACTAGTATATGGTGTGTGAGTTAAATGTTGTGCTTGTCATGATAGTTTAGTCCTTATGCAAATAATTGTGCATGCCTCATATAGTGGTGCCGTTCCATGAGTTGTTTTTAGATCAACAGGTACCCATGTCCCTGGTTTTATTGATTAGATCAACGAGTTCTGAAACGATCTCAGGTCCGAGAGTTCTTATAAGAAAACTACCAAAAGAGAAGTTCCAATAACCGCAACAAAAGCAAAGTAGAAAGCCAAAGGCGCATACACACCAGCTGACAGTAACCTAAAACTAATAGGAGAAGTAAAAGGTGTCGCCTCCAGGGTGGATGTCAGCACGGACCAAGCCCCTTGCAGCACAGCTTTCTTGGGAGCTGGGGATGAGGAGGGGTCTTGAGGTTCCCTCTCATTAGATGACGGCTTGGTCAACCACTTGTCAACGCGAAGTTTGAGTCCAAGATCTTGGATATGTGGCTGCAGAAGCAGTCCACGTCTGCCATCATGTCTTCCTTGAAGATCAATCTCCAGTGCTTCACCAAATTCAGTACCTTTCTCAAAATCTGATGCAAGTTAAGCCATGGGAGACCATTAAAGATCACCTCATTTCTAAACCTCCAAAGACACCAAAGAGTAGCATAGCAAACTGAATTCAAAATTGCATGCTTCTTGTTAGCTATCCAAAACTTAGTTGTAGACAGGTAATCACTTCCAATTTTAATTTGAAAGAAAATAGAAATGATATCCCAAAATTTTCTAGCAACTAAGCAATGGAAAAAGCGATGATCAATAGATTCATTCCGAGCACAAAAAACACAGTCTTCAGGTTTTTGTTAAAATGTCCTTTTTCAGATTATATCTAGTCATTAACTTATTATGAGAAATCAACCAAAGAAAGATGTGTACTCTTGGGGAATATGGAGTTGCCAAACAGCAGGAAAACAAATAGAAATTACACCCCAAAGTTAATTGTGGGATCCCTGGATTTATGGTTCGAGAATCCCCGTTATGCATGCATTTCACGTTCCCATGATCAGTGAGCCGTGAGCATAAACGACTAGTATCATTACATCATCCATAAAGTATCGATTACATAATCTTATAACATGTCCAGTATGGCGATTACATCACAAATAGTGGAAGTCTTCAATCGCAGAGCCCATGTCATGCCTTAACCTACAGGCGACTGACTGGGAAGACGTCCTACCTCGCATAGACGTCAGCAATCTCCATCATTTCTCTTACTTTTGAAAGTCTGGCCAAGTAAATAGCGAGGGACAATGCCAGTGAGTACTTTGAATGTACTCACAAACCACCTTAAGAGAACAATAATACAGGATATGCAATATGGCTGTGGTAGGATGGCTCCATAAGAGATTCTTTTATAAATTAGTTTCTCTTGTAGATATAGCATATCTCTATATCTTTTTTAAAAAACTTTTGTAAAAAATTTGGAAACCTTTTTGAGAAGTTTTAGAATTCACTAGGATTGGGTCACCCAATTGTTTATTCCTTCCGGTCATCCCATGAACAAACTTCTTTTCTTACTTTCAGACCATCCCATGGTCAAAAAATTTCCAAAGCCATTGCTTTTTGAAATCCTTTTTGAAATCAAAACCAGCACCGCTCTACAACAACCTTCCCAACCGTCCATGATAGAGGACTCGGCTATTCGAATAGATTTACACTCTACATAGGTTGTACACTTTAACCACACCATCTGAGTACCTGCCATGATCTACACTGATCGTGGGTCGGGTAAATGGTCAAGACCTTCGTAATGCCCGCTCCAATATATGAGCCTACCCTATAAGTGGTTCCCCTTAATACCGGGACATCGAGTATCGTGGACCAATCGGAGCGCATTTTACACTGAACACAGTGGGCGCTTTCAATGAGGGGCTCATAGTAACCTTTTTGTAAAAGCAAAACCTTTTTCCTTTCTCAAACTTCTCTTGGTAGGTCGAACCTCACAAAGGTTTATCCATAAAACCTTTTTATAAAACTTTTTTGGGTCTTCCCATCCCATAGTTTCGCTTCGGCTATAAATGGGGTTTCCAAAGGGGCATGGTGTTATTCACCATCTACCATACTAGGGAAAAGTAGGTGTCATCAAGGTATTGTACTAGTAGTACAAACATGTAATGACTTGGAAGAGCCAAGCCACTTCCATATATAGCTCATCGTATAATAAACAATGCAGTTTCGATAAACAGTAGGTAAAGCATGCATAAGTAAAAACAGTAGGACATGGCTTATGAACATGAAGGTGGCTTGCCTATGACCAGCGAGATGTCTTATGACTTCTTTAGAAAACCATAATACTGATAACCATAATAATAATAATAACCCAATTCTTCCTTCTTCTCAGCGTCACACAAACGCAACTATCGCCGTTATCGAGCATACATGCAAAAAAACACCACCACCATCAATACAATGCATACAGGCATCAAACCATATAGCAAGAAAAGGATAATCACATGATATACATCATTAGGATGTTGGATGATTGGTTTGATTAGATTGGTAGAAGATTTGGAGGCATTGGAAAAAGATCCTTTTGGATTTATAGTCTAGGAACTACATAAGAGAGGTGTTTGTGCCAAGGACATGTTCTGTATGATACTGTTATATAAAATGGTGCCATCAGATAGATATTTATAAAATGAAACCAACAAAAGTGGTTTCCCTATTTTATCAGTCTCCATTGACTTAATATGCATTTTCTAGTGAATAAACTTCTAGTTTTAGGAAATAATTCACCAGAAAAGTTTTGGAGGTCCAAAAATTATTTCCTTAGGTAATTAGATAGGATTTTGTGGACTGGTTTAATAGGAGTTAAATTCAACTTAAAATAATTACCATAATGCCGTCAAGAATTTCCCAAAGGCAGTACTGGAAGCATTTTGTCTTTTTCACCATATTTAATCTATAGAAGTTTTTGATGTGAATCCAAGGACACATGTTAGGTATTCATAGTACCTTCATGTAGAGCTTGGAATCACTCCTTTTGGGTTCACATAAATATCTTGGTGAATTTATTGGTGAAATAACCATGCACAAAATAGTTTAATTCACCATAATGCAACAAGGGCTTCTAAAAAAATGAGCTATTGGGGTTTGAAATATTTTGATATTTATATGTGTAGGGAGTTGGAATTAGGTCAAAACCATCTTTGGTTTTATCTAAGGGAATTTTCTAAAGACAGAAATGGACTGATTTTTTTATTTTCACCAGGGGCAAACTAGGAAGCCAATATTGGTGGGGCTAGTGGTAAATGCAAGGTATGCTTTATACCTTCCAGCACCAACAAGGTTTACATCATTTTGTTTTATAGAACCTCCAGAAAGAATTTATTAGTGAATACAGGTACTTCTTGCATTTATTTTACCAGGAAAATAACTGGGGATTATTTTGGTGCAACACTTATTCTGCAAGGTTGGGAAAACCTTAGGGAATCTGTAGAATGTTGGATCTCGTAAATTGGATCAGTTTCCATTTTTGAATCTAATTAAACCAAACAAGTATCTTGCAGATCTAGATTTTTGAACTTAAAGAAAAAGGGAAAAGGAACCCGCGGGCCGGATCTGACCGGCGATGGGCCGCACAGTGGAGGGCCAGTCCAACTTGCAGGTGCCACGCGTGGGCTGCCATGATTTCAAAACCGCGGGGCGGGTCCCGGTTGTCGGTGGTGGAGAGTGGCGAAAGGGTACGAGGCACCCTAAGTTGTTCAATTAGACGGGGATGGACGGCTCCCGGTCGTCTTCTTCCTCTAGATGCCGGCGTAGGGAGGAAACCCTAGCAGAGGGTGGAAGGGGCGCGGGAAGCTCACCTGAGCGGCGGGGATGGCCTAGGGTGATGTTGTGGCCAGAGGGAAGTCCAGCAAGGGGCGGCACGGGCGGGGGTCAACAGCGAGAGAGGTCTCATGCGAGCATGCCTTGGAGCATGCTCGGGAACTCGTTAGAGTGGCTCCCACGGTTTCTACATGCCAAAAACAAGAACACCATTATCACTAGGAGGGCGACGGGATAACGTGAGTGCGACATGTAGAGGTTGAGGAGCTCAGGGGAGAGGGCTTGCTCGATTTTTAGGAGAGGGTCGAAGTTTCCTCTCCTCCTGATTTTGGGCAGTACAGAGCTGGGGTGAAGGAGTGGTGCTCTGGGGAGGGTAGGTGGGTGGTGACGAAGAAAATGAGGGAGGGGAGAGGGGTTGTACTGGCATGTGTCCTTATTAACCAATAGGGGGAGGTGTTTGATGGACTAGGTATATTTTGAGCATGGAGGAGGGGTGCTGCTCAAGGGTTGGGCCTCAGGGGAGAGAGTGATGTGGGGTACTGGGGTCGAGCAGTGAGATGTGGAAGGGGTGGTGTGGCTACTTCCTCTTTAATTCACAAGATATTCCAACATGTGCCTTTCTCTCTCTCTATTTCATTTAAGCTCATGGGACAAAAATAGGGAGTGATACAGTGTGGCAGGACCAGAGGGGTGGGGGAGTGCTATGCAAACTTGCTTCACCAAGCTTGGTGATGGTTGTATGTGATTTAGCTCAAGGTTTGATTGATTTGCCAAAATTTATCAAAGAGGAGCTTGTGGAGGAAGTTGAATAATTTGTACTTGGCAATATGGGGAAAGAGTACTGGTGGGTAAATAGGGTCAATGCATGATCCCGGGTATTATTTGGGATTTTCAAAGGATTTAAAGTCTACTTAAGATCATTTATTCAACAAGTGCAGAAGTAGTTTTTGATGTTTTTACATTAGGCAAGATTGGTTTTTGACGTGATATGGTCCTAAATACCATATCACACATTGGAGAATTTTATTGGAATTTATTTGGACAGACAAGTATTTGTAAGCAATTATTTCTTGTTTCTGCCATATAAGAAAAAGGGCAAAAATAAATAATAAGGGATCTCAAAAATAATTATTTTTGAGTTGGGAATATGGGATATGATATATAGGCATCAAATGTGTGGCAATGTGATTTGGAGGAAAACAAATTTTCCTTTAGAGACAAATATTCTAGGGTTTTGCCAAAGGTGGAATTTGAATATTTTTAGGATCCAAATAATTATGGGAATTATTTGGGGAATTATCATATCCAAGGTAGATGATGTAAACTTGATTTATACATCATTTCCAACTAGAGTTTTGAAGAAATATGGTGGAATTGGAAGAAAACTATATTTGGGGGAATCTAGGGTTTTGATATTTTTATGTCTCCTAAACATGGTTGGATTAGTGAGCTCAGAGCTCACCTTTTTTTTGTTAGTGAGCTCAGAGCTCACCGTGATACAAGGGATATATGGATGATTATACCAAGTTTTATAAATGACCCTGTCATCAAGAGTTGGGCTTGGATGTATTTGAGGTGGTCTAGAAGAGATGGCAAACTTTGTTGAAATTAAGGCTGCCATAACGGATACATCATGATGCCTCATAAACCATGTGGTTTTAAGAAGCACAAAGCTCCAATGGAAACAAGGGAAGATTGGATTGATAGACCATGATTAGTAAGTCATAATCATGAAAAAAGTTGGTCAAGGGGTGGTAGAATATGGATGTGAGATTCTGTCAAAGTAGGCAAGATGATAAGGTTTGCAGAAAAGATTATTATCTTGACTACAAAACCATGATGGATGAGGGGGAACCACAAGGGTTCATCCATGGAAAAGATTGAGATTTGGTAGTACTAATGATGTACTATAAGATGGTTCAATTTAATTTTCAATATTGCACATAGGTTGGAGTAGGTGGAGTTCCAAAGATTGAATCTAGTTAAAGATTCCAGACATGCCAAATTTGGCACACTTGTGGATTTGGACTAGTATGGGAGAGGGAGACATTTGAAGAGGGGGCAAAGGTTTATACTTACCATCAAGTGGATGATGTTGAAGTATAGATTAGGTAGATGGGATCCATGCTTGTAGTTGGTCTTTGATGGGTTGGATGCTAATACAAAGGATTAGCTCAGGATTGATCTAGGTAAGTAGATTTGAGACTCACTTGTGGATATCACGATAGATTTAGTTTTAGATACTTGGTTTGAGATTGATGATATCAGCTATTGGTATGATCCCTAATGATGAGCTACTAGATTGGCTCATTCTACTTCTTAAGCAAACAAGGCAATCAGCAGATCAGGCCAATTCATCAGACAGCAGATTAAGCCAATTCATATTATCAAACTTATCCAACTACTAGGGTTACCATCAAGCCTAGATTGAGGTAAGATTGGGTATTTTGAACTGGTTTTGCTTTGAAGTAAGATAAGGACCTCTTGGTACTTCTACCAAGATTGGAGTGAAGAGGTTTTGGAAAACCTAGAGATAAGAGTAGTTGAAGTTCTGTATTGAAAACATAAGGAGATTATACATAGTTCTCCATAGTTTTTGTACATAGAAACTAGGAAAATATTTTGTTGTATCAAAATCATCTTGGCTCAGGTTTAGAATGATCCAAAATCAGTTGAGACAGGAAGTATATCACCTAATACACAATCAGTTGCATGATCACAAGCAAACAAGTAAGCCAACATTGCAACACTTAATAAGAAAAAGTTTTTGTTCCCCCTAATTTTTGCCTTTTTGACCAAAAGATCGGGGTTGCTGAAATTGGCATGTTACATTAATGATAGAATAAAAATAAGTAGTAGAGTATAGTCCTTTGATGTCATATTTACAAATTAAAGCATCAATATTAGAGTTAAAAAAATACCAGAAGAAATCCCCTATAACTCGTACTATTGAGCCATGAGCTTAGCAATAAGATTTCTCCTAAATGTCAGTTTTAGGGAAGATCCAACCCACATCAGCTGCACAGTTTTATTATGTTCATTACAAATAACATTAGCCAAGTCAGGGATTCCTAAACCCCCAAATTATTTCTTCTGACATACTAGTTTCTAGCTAGCTAAATGCAGCTTCCCGTGCCCTTCAAAATCATTCCAAAAACATGTTTCCATCTATGAGTTGATTAAGTAGGGCCCATTTTGGAAACCTGAAAAAGAAAGAAGATATATAGGAATACTTGCTAGACAAACTTTGATGAGAGTTAGTCTAGCAGCATAGGAAAACAACTTTCCTCTCCAACCAGCAATCTTTTTGAGAATTTTATCAATTAGAGGCTAGATATCCTCCCTTCTTAACTTCTCATAATGTAGAGGAATCCCTAGGTATTTCATGGGGAAGGTGCCAACAGCATAGCCCAAAATGTTAGAGAACGTGAGGATATCATCTCCCTCAAGGCCTAAAGGAATGAATTCACTCTTAGAGTACTTAGTTTTCATCCCGCATACTTGTTCAAATCATGTTAAAACCCACTTGAGGTTAGTAGCATAGACAGGATTATTAGCAGAAAACAAGATGGTGTCATCTGCATATTGGAGTTAGATGACACCATCACGGTAAAGATCAGAACATAGACCCATAATTAGATCAGCACTATAATCTTTAATTAACTAGAATTAAGACATCAAGAAACAAATTAAACAATACATGGAAAATGGGGTATCCCTGTCTGAGCCCTTTCCAAGTGACAAAGAAATTACCAATGGTATTATTGAGCTTAACACCTACATAACCACCATGTATGATGGCTTTAATACAAGTAATAGTTTTTGGGCTAAAGCCTTTTTTAGCTAGCAAGTCTAAAAGGAAATTTAAATATACTTTGTTAAAATCCTTCTCATAGTCTAACTTGAGAACTAGCCTTTGACTTTTATCATAATAAATAGAGTGAATGACCTCATGGGCAGTGACCACACTTTCCAAAATGAATCTGCCTTTGATAAAGGCAGATTGGTTAGAGGAAGTGATGACACCCATGATCAAGGCCAATCTATTCGTAAGAACCTTAGTAATTTTCTGAAAACACATTTAAGGAGGCTAATAGGAATAATTTTTTTATACTACTAGCCTGAGGTTCTTTTGGGATAAGAGTCAAAACGGCAAAATTCAATCTGTAAATATCTAACTTTCCATGATAGAAGTCAGCAAACACTGCCATAAGATCATTTCTGACCACATCGCAAAAATGTTGATAGAATAAAAGGACATCCCATCAGGACCTGGGGCCCCATCTGAGTAGGAATGAAACATAGCCTGTTAGACTTCTTCCTTAGTAAAAGGAGCCTCAAGCATATGATTTTGTTCCTTAATGACTTTTTCACTAGGACAAAAAGAAATCCTCATCTAAACTACAACCAGAGGAGTCTTATTTTTTGAAGAGGTCCTTATAGAAGGAGGTGGCTACTTCCATCATCTCACCCTCTTCATTGACAGTCCCATCAGGCCCATCAAGAGAGTGGACTAATATTTTCCTCCTTTACTTAGAAAAAACATGAAAATAAGCTGTGTTTCTATCCCCTCCTTTAATATCCCTATGTATGGATCTTTTTTTGCTTTAACTTCTTGTTTTAACCATAGAACATTCATTTCAGAATATATTTACTTCATCCTATTTTGTTCATCAACAGAGAGTTCTATTGTTTTAGATTTGACATCTAACAAATCATATTCTTCCATGAGGTTTCTTTAAGGTTCCTGATCTAGATTCATTATTCCTGCTCCACCCTTTAGACCATTTCCTAAATATCCTTGTTTTATTTTCCCATATGTCAACTACATATTTTCCTGTAATAGGCTTAGACCAGTTTTCTATGGTATGCTTTTTGAAATCCTCCCTCATAAGGCAGCATTTTTCCAATCTATAAGTAGCAGGCTTAGGTGTGATCCCACACCCAAATTCCCACAGAATGAGTGTGTGATCACTACCAAGCCCGAGGAGAGCCCTAGCTAAGGATAGGGGGAAATTTGGTCTAACTCTACATTACAAAAAACCCTATCAATGTTAGACATGATCAAGTTTTCTCTATTATTCCCCCAAGTAAACCTCCTATTGCTTAATTTAACTTCAAGTAGGCTCCAAATTTTGATCCAAGCATTAAATTTATCACTCCATTTGTGATATATGTTTCCATTGGTTTTATTACTTTGGAATCTAACAATATTAAAGTCACCACCAATAATATTATGAACACTATAATCAACAAAGAGGGTACGAAATTATGAAATAAAAGCCTCTTTCTTGTCTTCATAGGAAGACCCATAAACTGTAATAATCCTAACTAAAGTGTCTTTGGCCTTTGTCTTGACAATGATAGAAACTGAAAAATATTAAACTTACAAACTAATCACATCAAAGTAATCTAAATCTACACCTGCTACTATGCCTCCAGCAGAGCCTACAGCAGGTAAAGCTTTCGAATCAAACATCCTATTACCAACTAAGGAATTCAAATAATTGACATAAAGAACCTCTTTATTGGTCTCTTGGAAACGAACATTGCGCATGAGTTTTATTGAAAAGGTCAATTATTGCATTTTTCCTACCTAGGGCTTGAATCCCCTTAGGGTTCCAAAAACACAATTCATTGGAAACTAACTTTTTTGGGGTGCTTTCCCTGCCTATGTTTCCCCACAAGGGACCAGCTTAAAACATCACGAGAATCATCCTCATAATTTCCATCCTCCAGATGGTTTTGAGAAGTAGAATCATGTAAATAAATAATAGGTGGCAAATGTACATCTACATTACTAGAATGAGAAATACCAGAGGAGCAGTCATCTAGATCAGGAAGGTTAACACCAATAGTATTAGCCATCCCTCTAAGATTACTAGGTGCTAGCACACCAAAAGGGTTTTGCTTGATTATACATTTTAATTTTGATGCAGCAAAGGTTGTTTTCTCCAGGTTCCTCTTCATGGTGATTTCCTGAGATCTCTGCATTATGGTTTTTCCTTCCTTATCATTGAACCTGGAACTGTGTCTTGCACCACAAATTGGACCCCATTTTCTTTTGGTTTGTTGGTTCTTGGCAACTGCTTTTTCCAGAGCAGCAATCTCTTCCTCTTGTCTCTGAATATCCTATTGGCAAAGTTCTCTGTCTAGATACTTATAGAAAAATGTACTCTCATTGTCCAGCTCCATTTCCTACATCAGGTTGACACAAGCTTCATCTGAATTGTAAGTCTGCATCTAGTCCATGACTTTCGACCTTTCCATTTCTTCTTCATCCATAATGGGGGTGATTTTGCTGGAACCTGAAAAAGCTGCTCCCCTTCCGTCCAAATAGATGTGAGCTAATTTTTGTACTTTATCAGCTAGACCAGCAAGAATTTCTAGTTAGCATTGGATTTATCATTGCTCTTCTGTTGATCAGGAGCAAGAGTGCTTGGATTCTTGCTAACCCCAGCACTAGAGTCAGTATCCATTTTATCACATGTTCTCTTAGCTTTTGGTGGCTGATCCTCTTGGTGATCACTGTGCTCATTAGGGTTTGGAGGATGAATGTTATTAGGGTCATCCTCTTCCACATTGACCACACTAGCAGACCCCTCAACACTAATGTGAATCTATAATAGCACTCCCCCAATCTCGAAGATCATGGTAGTTGGGATCTTAGTGTGGTCCCTACATTTTATCTTTACCCTGACTGTCTCATAAAAGGATCTGAACATCCCATACCAATCCACATCTTTCATAATACCAAAAATAGTCACAAATAGCATAAGAGTGGGCCACTTGCACCAAGACGGATTTAGACCTTTGATTTACAACCAAATATCCTAGAGTTCAGCATAGTAGTCTAGAGCCCCATTCCACACATGAACCTTCACAAAAACACCCTCCTTGGGGAGTCCAAATCTAGGGTAACTAGAAATCTCCTCCACTTTGTATGAGGAGGGAACTTCTGCTTCCGATTCTTCTGCTTCTGATTCTTCCCCATCTAAGAGTTGCGGTTGTTCCCCTATGCTCTCTGCTATGGAGGCTGCTGCATTTGGCTATTGAGGTATCCATTGCCCAGTGTACCCTGGGGGTGTCTATTGCCATGGCATGTGAAATTGCCTGGGGAAGGGTTGGGGTGGAGGTTTTCCATATGGCCATGGGAGGAAATTGAAGGGGGAAGGAACCATACTAAGGGGGTGGCATCATCTATCCTTATTGATTTGGTGGAGGCTGTTGAAAACCGTACCCAAATGCTGGTTGTTGTACCGGTTGCGATGGTGCTCGCTACCAGTGGTCTCCTCTGCCACCACCACCTCGCCCCTTACCCCTGCCTCGAGTCTTGTTCTCCATGCCATAGACCTCGAAGATCTAAGTGAAAGAAGGTTTTGGCCCTTGATGCCAAACTTTGTCACTCAATATGACGTGGATTTCAGGTGGAGTGGTATCAGTAGTAGAGAGGGGAAGAAGTTCGCCACCATGAAGGAGAGGCTATGGATAAGCTCTTTTCTGATCCAGCCACGGAGGGTGGCTATAACATCCCAGCATTAGACCATAGAAATAGGCTAAGCTCAGATGTTGTAAGATCCCTCCTTTATAAAGGAAAAGGATCCCTGTGATTGCAATGCTAGTCCCTGGATCAATGCTAGCATCCACATTTTAAGATGAAGTACACAGAAACAAAGGTCATTATTACAGTCATTCCAGAGACAAACATAGTCTTTACAACTCCAAGGCCACAGGCCTAGTACAAGAGTTTAAATAAGTAAATAGATAAAAGTCATCATCTTCATGTGCCATAGGCAAACATGTTGAGTGTAGACTCATGACTCCTAATCCTCATCAGAGTAACCTGCAACATCACAAGTTACAGCCACAGTGGGTCAATACATTGGAATAGTATTGGCAAGTGATACCTTAGTATAATATTTGGTGGACTAGATACTATATGCAATTTGGCTAAGTGTAGCTTAGGCTTGCTTTGCTCAAAATAGGTTTTTCCTATTAGTTGAAATCACTAAGTTTTTCTTTGTCAAAACTTTTCCCAAGGAACCACCAATAGACATTGAGGTCCTTCACCCACAAGTTTTACTTAGAAATTGGGATGAGGAGATTCTTGACAGCTTCCATGTCTTGATGCTCAAGTTGTCCTTTTCCAGGGACATGGCTAAGTACTTAGATTCTTCCATCTGCAGAGGTTGTGCACTTTCCCCACAAGCCTTGATTTTCACCAAGACAGGACCTTTCAGAAGCCTTCCCTTAGACCAAATGGACGCGTTCCAACCTATCATCCCACTACCACCAACTGTCCAAATGGCTAAGTTCTAGCAACCTATGTGATCCTGGCAGAGCCCATATTGCCAAGTGGCTGCACTAGAAGCTTCTTAACATTTGGCCTCTAAAATCTCTTTGTTCCTGGGTGGCTTTCCACAAGTGAGATACACAAGGTAAACCATAGAAATGGGCCTTGTGTAACCACTCAACATAAACCATTCCTTCCATTCCACCCAGGTGTTTCATTTACTTAGTTGTTTTATTAGGCAAAACACAAGTCCAAAGACTTAGAAATATTTTTATCATAGCATGTATATTTTCACCACCCTTGGTTGCTATTAGCTAGGCTAAGCATGGCATAGATAAGCATCTTAACTTAGAAATTTTCCTAGCAATTATACAACTACTAGGATTTCCCAACATGGCTTATAAGCAAAATATAACATGCAAGACTAGCAAAATATTTCTAATGCTTAGTAGAAAACATAGGGATAAAAATATCATGAAGCACCACTTGCCTTGGTAGTTTGGAGAGTAGCTACACTCCTCACAATCACAATCACTATTGGCACCAAAATCTACACATAAAATCATAGCAACAATCACATACAAAATATATACAAACAAAAATATATGATGCATGCAATATGATATGTGATGGTTTTTAAAACTCAACAAAGCAAGTGTACAGTACTGGTTCATAAACAAGTTCAAAACTTGCCAAAAAACATTTATTTAAACCTTAAAACATTTCTTAAACAATTCATATACTCAAAATAGCCCTACACATGTTTCTGTAAATAAAACCATTTTAACCGAAGCAAAACATTAAACACATTGCATATTTAGAAAGGGCTTGTTCTCCTGATTCAAATTTGGACGTGGGGATCAAAAGTTATGGCTAAATCAAATTCAAACATCTAATAGATTTAAATCCTGATTATAAACCTAAACTCTAGCCACGCGTCTTAATCTGATTGGTGCATACCGGTTCGCTCAGGATCGCGTCTGTGAGCTGTTAGATCTACTTAATCTGCACGGCCTAGATCTATTCGTAACGCTTCGATAAGTGATCTGTTTATTTGTGCTGGATCTAGATCCTACGGTCCTGGATCAATCGACCACAGATGGGCGGCGCTGGCGGTGGCTACTGGCAGCGGCGAGCTCGGTCAGCGGCGCGGCGCTACAGGTGGCTCTGGGGTCGTCGGAGATGCTTACCAGAATCGTGGCGATGCACTGATGCTCAACCTAGCGACGGCTTGGCAAGGGGCGCATGGACACGGCTGCACGGGCTCGTCGGAGTTGCTGTCAGCGTCGGGCTCGGGTGGACGACGACGTTGGCGACGCTCCTGGTCACCCTAGGATGAACAGACGGCATCAGGAGATGCGCAAGACTAAGGCGAACATGATCGTGTGAATCATAGGTGAAGGGAAACAAAGGGCTCACCGAATTTAATCACCGGAGTTGAGGACATCGTCGGAGCCTTGCTGTGCTTGTCGAAGACGACGACCTGGGGCGGTATAGAAGGAACCAACGGTGTCAGTAGGTGCGCAAGGAAGTGGCGATGCTGTCTGCAAGAACCAGAGAAGAAGGGGCGCACGGGGCTCACCGGGATTGGTCGCCGGAGTGAGCTTTCTCTGCGGCGGCGCGAGGATGATTGCGGGCAGCCTGGGGGCGTTTCTGTCTGGCTGTGTTGGGGGAAATGGCCATGAGGGGGAGGTGGTCTTATAGCCAGAGCGGGGGCGAGAATTACGCACGGTATCAAGGGCAATTAAGCGAGGAATCAACGCGGCAGTGAATGGCGGAGGGAACGGTCGTGGGCGCGGTTTGGGGAAGATGAGGATGAGCTGGCGAGGTCCACCAGTCAGCGAGTGAAACAGAGAGGGGGTGGGGTCGTGTGATCAGTGACCTGGTGGGTTCGCCTACGAGTGAGAGAGAGAGGGGGAACCCGGGTGGGCTTAGTGGGCTGAATCCATTGTTGGGCTAGTTAGGTAGCGCTGGCCTTTTTCCATTTCTTTTCTCCTTTTCTTTTTCTGTTTTCAATTTCAGGAACCAAATTCAAATGATTTCAAAATCTATTTGAATTCAAATCTTTTCAAGATTTTTGTAGTGTGCAACAGTCACATTTCTAGGCATAAAACCAAGTGGTCACTTTGAATTGGCTTGGTCACTTGGAATAAAATAAAATAAGCAGTGGCATAGCACTAGTTTGAATAGGTTTTGAAATTGGTTTTCAAATCATATTTATTTTGAAACTTTGGTTTAAATCTTAGCAATCTAGCAATACAACCTGAGAGCAATAAGACAACAAAGTTTGGTTTCTTGAACAACAATCTCCCATTGGAGAGTAGCATTTGTTTCAAATGCTGATCACATAAAATAATGAGCTCATATGCTCCTGTTTTTGAAATGATTTGTTTGAAATGAACTCTATATGATCATGGATGCATGGATGATATGCCTGAGTTTGAAACATGATTTTAGGGATGTTACAAATCTAACCCCCTTAAGGTGAATCTCGCCCTCGAGATTCGGATTGGCTAGCAAATAGGTGAGGGTGGTCTTTCCGAAGATCATCTTCTCTTTCCCATGTTGCTTCCTCTTCGGAATGATGGTTCCATTGAACTTTGCAAAACTTGATAGTCTTAGTCCGTGTGACTCTTTCTGCAGTCTCAAGAATCTTGATAGGTTTCTCCTCATAAGTGAGGTCACTCTCCAACTGAACCTCTTCTAAAGGTATAGTATCCTTCAAAGAAGTTTCTTCCATTTCTGGATGACATTTCTTAAGCTGACTCACATGAAACACATTATGGACAGCTGACAAAGACTCTGGTAATTCAATTTCATAAGCAACTTCTCCTTTATGACTTAAAATCTTGAATGGTCCAACATATCTTGGGGCCAACTTTCCTTTGACTCCGAACCTCTTCACTCCACGAAGTGGTGACACTCTAAGATAAGCTCTATCACCAACTTCGTAGGTGACTTCCCTACGCTTAGGATCTGCGTAGCTTTTCTGTCGGGACTGTGCTATCTTCAATCTGTCCTTAACCAACTTGACCTTCTCTTTAGCTTCTTTGATAAGTTCTGGTCCAAACAAACTTCTTTCTCCCACAGCATTCCATAGTAATGGGGTGGTACATTTTCTCCCATAGAGAAACTCAAATGGTGCCATCTCAATGCTGGCTTGATAGTTGTTGTTATAAGAAAATTCTGCGTAAGGCAGACTTTCATCCCAACTGGCTACATAGTCTAGGGCACATGCCCTCAACATGTCTTCAAGAATCTGATTAGTCCTTTCTGTCTGTCCATCAGTTTGAGGATGAAAAGCAGTGCTGAATTCCAACCTCGTTCCCAATGACTCGTGTAATTGCCTCCAAAAATGGGAAGTGAATTGGGTTCCTCTATCTGACACAATACTTTTGGGTACTCCATGTAGACACACTATTCTGCTCATATAGATCTTGGCTAACTTAGCACTTGTGTAAGTTGTCTTCACGGGTATGAAATGAGCCACTTTAGTTAGGCGATCCACTACTACGCAAATAGAATCATATCCTGACCGGGTCCTTGGCAATCCGGTAATGAAATCCATACCAATCTTGTCCCACTTCCAATCAGGAATAGGTAGTGGTTGAAGAAAACCTGCTGGTTTCTGATGTTCCGCTTTCACTCTACTACACACATCACATAAAGCAATATGTTCGGCGATATCCTTCTTGAGATTATTCCACCAAAATCTTTCCTTCATATCCATGTACATTTTGGTGTTACCCGAATGAATGGAATACGGTGAGTTGTGTGCTTCCTGCAAAATCAGTTTCCGAAGCTCCGGATCTTGTGGAACACAGATACGTTTCCCATTCCATAAAGTACCCTGTTCGTCTTCATGGAATCCTTTGGCTTTTCCTTTGCCAATCTTTTCCTTAATTTCTTCAATTTCCTTATCAGTCTTCTGGGCTTCTTTGATCTTGTCCAGCAAAGTGGGTTGAACATCCAAAGACATGAGATGTCCTTCAGGCACAATCTCCAATCTGATATCTCTAAATTGGGCACACAAATCATCTGGCAATTCTCCTTTAGTAAGGCCATTCACAAAAACCTTACGACTTAGAGCATCCGCTACAACATTTGCTTCACCGGGGTGGTATTGCAAACTCAAGTCATAGTCCTTGATGAGTTCTAGCCATCTTCTTTGTCTCATGTTAATTTCTTTCTGGGTGAATATATACTTCAAACTCTTGTGATCTGTGAACACTTCACAACGCTTTCCTAAAAGGTAGTGTCTCCATGTTTTGAGTGCATGGACAACAGAGGCTAACACTAAATCATGAGTAGCATAGTTCACTTCATGAGTTTTGAGTTGTCTCGAGGCATAAGCCACAACTTTTCCTTCTTGCATAAGTACTTCACCCAAACCATGATGAGATGCATCACAATACACTTGGAAATCCTTCTCCAAATCTGGCAAACACAAGACTGGTGCTGTCACAAGTCTCTTCTTCAATTCCTGAAAGCTGAGTTCACAACCTTCAGACCAAGAAAATTTCTTATCTTTCTTTAGCAATTCTGTCATGGGTTTTGCTACCTTGGAGAAATTCTCAATGAACCTTCTGTAGTAACCTGCTAAGCCAAGGAAACTACAAAATTCTTTCACTGACTTGGGAGATTCCCATTCAGTTACAGCTGAAACTTTAGCAGGATCAACTGCTACACCATCTCCTGACACAACGTGTCCAAGAAATCCAACTTCATTCAACCAGAATTCACACTTGCTGAATTTGGCATAAAGTTTATGCTCTCTAAGCTTCTCAAGTATCAAACGCAAATGTCCTTCATGTTCTTCTTTGCTCTTGGAGTAGACTAAAATGTCATCGATGAAAATGACAACAAACTTATCAAGGAATTCCATGAACACCTTGTTCATCATATTCATAAAGTATGCTGGAGCATTGGTCAAACGAAATGGCATCACGGTATACTCATACAATCCATACCTTGTGGTGAAAGTTGTCTTAGGTATGTCTTGTTCCCTTATCTTGAGTTGGAAATAACCTGACCGGAGATCAATCTTTGAGAACACACAAGCTCCTTCTAACTGATCAAACAAGTCATTGATTCTTGGAAAAGGGTATTTGTTTTTGATAGTCACCTCATTGAGTGAACGGTAATCTATGCATAACCTTTGACTTCTATCTTTCTTCTCCACGAACAAAACTGGGGCTCCCCAAGATGAAGAACTTGGTTGAATAAATCCTTTCTGCAACTGCTCTCCAAGTTGTTTCTTGAGTTCTTTCAGTTCATCCACTGACATCTTGTACGGTCTCTTTGATATTGGTCCAGATCCTGGTAGCAAATCAATAAGGAACTCCACATCTCTATCTGGTGGCATTCCCGACAATTCTTCCGGAAACACATCCGGATATTCACTCACAATTGGCACACTGTCTATGCTAACCCCCTTAAGAGAATTTAGCTTACTCCTTTTTGCTTCAAAATTGGTCTTGAATCTGATCCTTTTATTTTCTGGAGTTGTGAGTGAGACAGTATGGTTGGCACAATCTATCACTCCCTTATGCTTAGTCATCCAGTCCATTCCCAAAATGACATACAATCCTTGGGAATTTAGGATTATCAAGTTAATGGGAAACTTATACTTCCCAAACTCTATGACTAGATCATGACATCCTGAATTCACTATCATTTCTCCACCGGGAGAACTTACTTTTATAGGACACCCAATAGTTTCTACCGGCAGTTCATTTCTTTCAACAAATGCTCTTGATATGAATGAATGAGATGCACCAGTATCAAAGAGAACAAATGCTGGAACGGAATTGAGTTTGAACTTACCAGCAACAGCATCAGGCTCCTCCTAGATTTCCTCCACATTGATGTGGTTAACTTGCCCTTTCTGAAGAGGGTTGGTCTTGTTGGGTCCTTCAACTTTCTTTTCTAGGCATTCATTTGCATAATGCCCCATCTTCTTGCACTTGAAGCACTCAACCTGACTAATGTCCTTCTTGACAGGCTGGCTTCCACTGCCACTTCCACTACCACCGTGGTGGCTCTTATATCCACCCTTGTGGTTCTTGTACTTGTCATTGTCATGACTACGATGATGCTTGTTGTCATGATGACGGTTGTGGTTGTGGTGCTTGTTGAATTTCCCATGCTTGTGGGATCCTGAGCTTCCACTATCATCATAATGGGAACGTTTGTGAGACGATCCCGAGCTGTGCTTGTCCGAGTGCTTTCTCTTTCTACTCTCAACTTGCTTCATTTTGTTCTCCAAAATAGCAGCCTTATCACAAAGAGACTGGTACGTGGGAACATAGGCTACTGATAGCTGCAAGTTCAGTTCATCATTCAGCCCTTCAAGAAACTTTTCCTTCCTCTTAGCATCGGTGTCAACTTCATCCGGTGCATAACGCGCCAGATTGTTGAACTCCTCAATATATTCTGCCACGCTGCGGTGGCGCTGCTTCAAGTTATGGAATTCTTTCTTCTTCGGACTCATCACTCCAGATGAGATATGAGCAGTACGAAAGCCATCCTCAAAGATAGCCCATGTCACACCTTCTATGGGAGTGGTGATCTGGAAGTTATCCCACCAAGTGGCGGCTGGTCCTTCCAGCAAATGTGCTGCAAATCTGACCTTTTCTGCATCAGTATAGCCCACAGTTACCAAGTCCTTGTTCACAGAGCGTAGCCAATCATTGGCCACCATGGGATCATTTGTTCCTGAGAACTTTGCTGGCCTCAATCTCAAGAACCTGGTAAGCATGTCAAAACCCGGTGGGTTGTTGTTGTTGTTATTGTTGTTATTGTTGTTGTTTTGGTTCTGGATGAACGTCGTCATCATTTGCATCAGCTGAGTCTGAGCTGCCATCATTTGCTGCATCTCAGGAGTGATGTTGTTGTTGTTGGGGTTGGGATTGGCACGACGGGGAGGCATCTATGGTTTGTTAAATAGAGATAAGAATGAGATACCCATAGATGCTTTCATGCACAATACATCACATAAACAATCACAAAGCATGCATCATAATAATAATAGTTTAACAACAAAAACGACAAGTTTGCAAAGTAAACACACCAATAACAAGCCATCCACATGTTGGATGGTCATTGTGACACAAATAAAGTATGATAAATAAATGATAAATGAGTAGTCAACTCTACTCCTCGGCATCAACCTCCTCCTCAACAAAGGTAAGACCTGCATTCTCCATCGCGGTCTTGTATTCCTCGACATTGGTGGTCAAGGTCTCTACTTTGGCTTTGAGAGCCCTCTTCTGGGAACGAAGCCTCTCAATCACAGTCTGCTGATGCTCGAGCTTGAAGTCCTTGGCCTGCAGTTCTCCAGTCATGTCCCGAATCCTCTTGTTCCTATCTTGGACTCGCTTCTCCTGACTCTTGAACTTTTTGTCCTGGCTCTCGAACTTTGCCTCCATCTCCTTGACTATCTCATCTTGCTCTGCGAAGAGCTTGTCCTTCTCACGAAGCTGCACCTGGAGTTCGTCATTTCTAAGCATGACGTTGGTCCTATCAGTGTCCACGTGCCTAAGAAGAACCTCTAAGTCCTGGAGGTATAGGCGAATTGGCTCAACTGTATCCCTCGAAGTGTCCTCGAAGTCGATGGCCTCTCCATCCTCATCACGTCTACCAAAGACGTGGAAGTGAGTACCTCTAACCTGTCGAGAGTGTCTCCCTAGCAGACGTCCAATCAAGTCCTGCATAACTACCTCTAGGCCTCTCTCCTTGTCATCGTGCATGAGCTTGAAGATGATGGCCTCCGTGGTAGGCTCAGTCTGGCGTCCGGGCTGATTGACCTTGAAACCCCAAAGGTCTTTCCTCTCAAACTTGGTGAGGGGAAGCACCATGATGGTAGGAAGAGGGAGATTGAGCAAAGTAGTGAGCTCAATAATACGAGGACCAAAGCGAGTTCCCTGGAACTCCTCAACTGTGCTGATGGTAACATTAGGCATCTATTTATAAGATAGAAAAAGTTAGAACAACACAATTTAAGATAAAACACAAGGCAAAGCATCACATACATATCCTTGGAAATCAAAACACACAAGTCATGGAATACATGGATCCATTACAACAACCAAGGTTCAACTTATTTAAGCAACATTTGGAAAATAAGGTGATAAGTGGCGGTCCAACTAACGAAGTACGTTTACAATCCTATCTCACTGGATCTGTTGGCTAACATAATGTTTCTAGTAGCAATCAGTCTATCTTGATCACATGACTCCATCACTAAGTCTATAATGTCTCCTTTTAAGGTTTGGTTGGTAGCCTCCAACTCTTGGGTATGTTTCTTCTCTTCCTTTAGGTCATTTTGGAGGTTGAGCATTCTGCACTTGACTCTATCACCAAGTTCTTTGATGGTCCTCCAAGCTGCATCCCTTGTTGAATCAAAGAATGTAGTGTGCACCACTAAATTGGTGAACATGCAGAATCCTGATTCCTTGTGGTTGTCTTCCTTGTTTTTATACAAGTGAAGTTGCACCCACCAGTACTCAACTCCTTCATCCATCACAGGAAAACTTTGTACACAGTTGCACCATGTATTTCCACTGCAACCATGAGGTCCTTGAGAGCCTTGGGAAATTCTGTCTCACACTCCAAGGTCATTGTCATGAGTGGTCCTTTCCTTACGGCTTCGTTGATGGAGTTCATCTACAAATAGAGATGAGAAAGAAGATTAGAAAAGTTTACGAGAAGAATAGACAAGTGTAGAAGTTGTTGAAAATTTTCCTTAGTGGTTTCCAATCCTAGGGTCATAATCCTACAGGCAACACAGTGCTCTGATACCATCTGTAAGATCCCTCCTTTATAAAGGAAAAGGATCCCTGTGATTGCAATGCTAGTCCCTGGATCAATGCTAGCATCCACAGTTTAAGATGAAGTACACAGAAACAAAGGTCATTATTACAGTCATTCCAGAGACAAACATAGTATTTACAACTCCAAGGCCACAGGCCTAGTACAAGAGTTTAAATAAGTAAATAGATAAAAGTCGTCATCTTCATGTGCCACAGGCAAACATGTTGAGTGTAGACTCATGACTCCTAATCCTCATCAGAGTAACCTGCAACATCACAAGTTATAGCCACAGTGGGTCAATACATTGGAATAGTATTGGCAAGTGATACCTTAGTATATTATTTGGTGGACTAGATACTATATGCAATTTGGCTAAGTGTAGCTTAGGCTTGCTTTGCTCAAAATAGGTTTTTCCTATTAGTTGAAATCACTAAGTTTTTCTTTGTCAAAACTTTTCCCAAGGAACCACCAATAGACATTGAGGTCCTTCACCCTTGTTCACCCACAAGTTTTACTTAGAAATTGGGATGAGGAGATTCTTGACAGCTTCCATGTCTTGATGCTCAAGTTGTCCTTTTCCAGGGACATGGCTAAGTACTTAGATTCTTCCATCTGCAGAGGTTGTGCACTTTCCCCACAAGCCTTGATTTTCACCAAGACAGGACCTTTCAGAAGCCTTCCCTTAGACCAAATGGACGCGTTCCAACCTATCATCCCACTACCACCAACTGTCCAAATGGCTAAGTTCTAGCAACCTATGTGATCCTGACAGAGCCCATATTGCCAAGTGGCTGCACTAGAAGCTTCTTAACATTTGCCCTCTAAAATCTCTTTGTTCCTGGGTGGCTTTCCACAAGTGAGATACACAAGGTAAACCATATAAATGGTCCTTGTGTAACCACTCAACATAAACCATTCCTTCCATTCCACCCAGGTGTTTCATTTACTTAGTTGTTTTATTAGGCAAAACACAAGTCCAAAGACTTAGAAATATTTTTATCATAACATGTATATTTTCACCACCCTTGGTTGCTATTAGCTAGGCTAAGCATGGCATAGATAAGCATCTTAACTTAGAAATTTTCCTAGCAATTCTACAACTACTAGGATTTCCCAACATGGCTTATAAGCAAAATATAACATGCAAGACTAGCAAAATATTTCTAATGCTTAGTAGAAAACATAGGGATAAAAATATCATGAAGCAACACTTGCCTTGGTAGTTTGGAGAGTAGCTACACTCCTCACAATCACAATCACTATTGGCACAAAAATCTACACATAAAATCATAGCAACAATCACATACAAAATATATACAAACAAAAATATATGAATGCATGCAATATGATATGTGATGGTTTTTAAAACTCAACAAAGCAAGTGTACAGTACTGGTTCATAAACAAGTTCAAAACTTGCCAAACAACATTTATTTAAACCTTAAAACATTTCTTAAACAATTCATATACTCAAAATAGCCCTACACATGTTTCTGTAAATAAAACCATTTTAACAGAAGTAAAACATTAAACACATTGCATATTTAGAAATGGCTTGTTCTCCTGATTCCAATGATATAAAATTCATCAAATTTGGACGTGGGGATCAAAAGTTATGGCTAAATCAAATTCAAACATCTAATAGATTTAAATCCTGATTTAAACCTAAACTCTAGCCACGCGTCTTAATCTGATTGGTGCGTACCGGTTCGCTCAGGATCACGTCTGTGAGCCGTTAGATCTACTTAATCTGCACGACCCAGATCTACTCGTAACGCTTCGATAAGTGATCTGTTTATGTGCGCTGGATCTAGATCCTACGGTCCTGGATCAATCGACCACAGACGGGCGACGCTGGCGGTGGCTACTGGCGGCGGCAAGCTCGGTCTACGGTGGCGCGGCACTATAGGTGGCTCTGGGGTCGTCGGAGATGCTTACCAGAATCGTGGCGATGCACTGATGCTCAACCTGGCGACGGCTTGGCAAGGGGCGCATGGACACGGCTGCACAGGCTCGTCGGAGTTGCTGTCAGCGTCGGGCTCGGGTGGACGACGACATTGGCGATGCTCCTGGTCACCCTAGCATGAACAAACGGCATCAGGAGATGCGCAAGACTACGGCGAACACGATCGTGTGAATCAGAGGCGAAGGGGAACAAAGGGCTCACCGAATTTAATCGCCGGAGTTGAGGACGTCGTCGGAGCCTTGCTGTGCTTGTCGAAGACGACGACCTGGGGCGGTATAGAAGGAACCAACGGTGTCAGTAGGTGCGCAAGGAAGTGGCGATGCTGTCTGCAAGAACCAGAGAAGAAGGGGCGCACGGGGCTCACCGGGATTGGTCGCCGGAGTGAGCTCTGTCTGCGGCAACGCGAGGATGATTGCGGGCATCCTGGGGGCATTTTTGTCTGGCTTTGTTGGGGGAAATGGCCGCAAGGGGGAGGTGGTCTTATACCAAGAGCGGGGGCGAGGATCGCGCGCGGTATAAAGGGCAATTAAGCGAGGAATCAATGCGGCAGTGAATGGCGGAGGGAACGGCCGGCGACGTGGTCGTGGGCGCGATTTGGGGAAGATGAGGATGAGCTGGTGAGGTCCACCAGTTAGCGAGTGAAACAGAGAGGGGGTGGGGTCATGTGGTCAGTGACCTGGTGGGTTCGTCTGCGAGTGAGAGAGAGGGGGGAACCCCGGTGGGCTTAGTGGGCTGAATCCGTTGTTGGGCTAGTTAGGTAGCACTAGCCTTTTTCCATTTCTTTTCTCCTTTTCTTTTTCTGTTTTCAACTTCAGGAACCAAATTCAAATGATTTCAAAATCTATTTGAATTCAAATATTTTCAGGATTTTTGTAGTGTGCAACAGTCACATTTCTGGGCATAAAACCAAGTGGTCACTTTGAATTGGCTTGGTCACTTGGAATAAAATAAAATAAGCAGTGGCATAGCACTAGTTTGAATAGGTTTTGAAATTGGTTTTCAAATCATATTTATTTTGAAACTTTGGTTTAAATCTTAGCAATCTAGCAATACAACCTGAGAGAAATAAGACAACAAAGTTTGGTTTCTTGAACAACAATCTCCCATTGGAGAGTAGCATTTTTTTCAAATGCTGATCACATAAAATAATGAGCTCATATGCTCCTGTTTTTGAAATGATTTGTTTGAAATGAACTCTATATGATCATGGATGCATGGATGATATGCCTAAGTTTGAAACATGATTTTAGAGATGTTACAGATGTGTGCATTGCATTCATGCATAGAAAATCTGGATAATTTTCATGCTTTTGAATAAAAACTTATCAAAGTGACTGAAGGTTATCTTAACTTGGTGGAACTGAAGTAGATCATCAAGTTGACTGCGATAAGTTTCAATATGATCTTTGATAAAACCTTATTTTGGGTATAAAATGATTTGATCTAAGGGTAGATCAAATGTACTAAAACTAAACCACAAACACGTTGTTTAATGATTAATACCAGATCTTTTAGAGATCATATCATAGTATTGATTACAACAACTCCTAGATACCAAGTTAAGTATATGACTTCAGTAACAAGAATCGAATAACTAAATCTTGATTTAGCTTATTCTTATCCATTCCTACCATGAACATCATGGTAGTTCTTAAATACTAATTCCTTATCACTTGTTGAGTAGGAAGGAATCAAGTCAAGAACCTTCACCACATATCTTTGTTTCCATATCAATTCCTATCATATCTATTGAACCATATTCTAATATCTGTTGATCATCAATGTGGAGTGATCAATCCTTGATCTATCAATTCTTGATCTATCAACTCATGTTCTTATCATAGCATTCACTTTAAAGCCTTTAGAGAAAGAAGTAAGAATAGGTAAATAGGAATGCTAGTTTTAGATATCATCTATAGGATGGGGGTGTTTGAAGAGAATCAATTCAATAAGATAGTTGATGGAGTTAACTAACTCATGAATGGATAGAAGAGTTATCTAAAATAAAGATATATCTAGTAACAAAGAAGATTATGAGGATGAATTCTGAAGATAGTTACCAAGGAGTAATCTTATTGGATCAAGTAGGCATAGCCAATGAATAATATCTCTTAGTCAAATAGAGATACTAAGAAGATAATTATAATAAAACTATAATGTTGTATTGATGAAGCTTTGATTAGCCAACTAGAAACCTAAACTTTAAATGATCAAAGGATTATAATGATCATGCTTAAGTCACTAAGAGTGAATGATTATATGATGCAGAAGTGACATTGGTGGATAGAACATGATTAAACCAAGTATAGATGTGTTATCTTAGGATTAGCCATAACAAATCACAATGATATATTGTGAAGTTGGAGTATGAGTTACTAGAGGTAAGTAGAGATAAGATAGTATGACCAAGTTGATACTAGAACAATATTGAGTTATAGAAGTAGTATTATTCCTCTTAGAGAATAGTAAACGCTTGAGGTGGAGTAGGAATTTCTATAAACATATATTGGAGTAGTATTAATAATGAATGATAAAGGAAGAGTATGAATGGAGTTAAAAGTAATCACTTGATGAACTGGAGGTCATCATTTGTAGATAAAGTGAAAAAAGTATAACTATGATGAGTATATGAAAAGCTTCAGTGACAAGCTTCTGAGATTTATAAATAAGATTACAATGTAATTCATAAAGGATGAGAATAAGTACTCAAATGGATTTAGATTCATTGGAAGCATTCTAGAAGTGTGAGTTATCCCTATGAGGAGATCATGTAGAGCTTTAGTGTCAAGATCATTGGATTGATAACTAGATTTAGGAGGATAAATTATTGGTAAGAGTATAAGTAGTAAAGCTTATCATGTCAATACATGATGATAGATGTGAAGTAGTAGTATATCTAAGAAAGGAATTCCTTGAGTAGGAATTCCTGAGAAGCTATTATTCAAGACTATGTCAAGCCATATCAAAATTAATGTCTATATCACTCCTCTAAATCCTAAACAATTGCCACATGGTAAATGAACTAAATTTATCACATGAGTAATGATCATTATCAACCATTATGTGGGAACTTGTGACCAGGAGTCAACCACACAAACTAAGGAAGAAACTGTTTGAGTAGATCAAATGGATTTGCTTTTGCTTAGTATCATTGCAGAAAGGTATATAGATAAAGCCAAATCTTATTTCATATTTATTGTAATTTCAATAATGAAGTCATTTATCATCCTTATAGAACCATAAGGGAAATTGCAAAGGATAATTTAAAAACCTTAAAGTGATGAGTATTTAAATAGTTGAATCTCAATATTAAACAACTCCAATATTTAAAGTCATTATAGTAGAATGCCAAGTATCAAATAGATTTGAAGTATAATTTAGTCTTTCCAAATCATTTAAAGCTTCACTAATCCAAATAAAATAAAAACATATTTGGATCATTCCTAGGTAATAAACTAAACACCCTAAAATCCTAATTCTTAATAATACTATTTAATAAAAATAACCTTTTAAATAAATATAAGGTATGAAAATACCAAATAATATAAAAGTTTATTAGTTAAAATAAACCATGCAATATTATAACGTCTTACAAAAGTTTATGACATTTTATACTAAAGGTTATGACATAAAGTTTATGACATTTTTTTTGAAAAGGTTAACAAACCAGAAATAGAAAAGGTTAAATAACGAGGAAAAAATGGGAGAAACCAATTTCTGGCCTAAGGCCCACTTCCTCACCTTCTTAATCGTCAATCAGCTCCATACCCTTTTCTTCCCTCTCACTTCACCACAGCCAATCTCGGCCCAACAGCAGCCGTGTCCTTTCTCTCACTCTCACTGTCAGGTGGGAGAACAATGTGGACCGCGGGATGAGTCATAAAATCATCCAGGGGTTTTCTGCAAAATGTTCCATCATTGTCTTCCTCCTCCAGCTGGAAGCAGCTCGGTGGCAGTGACCAATGCCGTCCATCGATGCTGCTCGCCGCGATGCTCGCCGCCAACACCTTGGGAGGGATAAGAATGCCATGGAGCCTCCCCATCTCGTCCTCATCCTCATTTCTTCCTCTCTCTCTCTCTCACTTTGTGCCACTCCCGCGTAGTAGCACCGAAACCCTAGCTGCTGGAGACGCTCATCGCCGTCGCTCCATAGACCCCCCCTTGCTCAATCGAGATCACCATTAGAACCTCCATGCTATTATCGTTCTTTTGCCCCAAGCAGTGCAAGACAAAGAGGCCCTAAAATCTCGAATCCTGATCTCCTTCCCGAAGTCCGGCTGCCGCAGTCCCTGTCGATTCCGACCACCTCCGGTCATGCCAACCACTCCACTACAATCCTAGTGAGTTGATGATGCTCACGAACCCCTCAATCATCCTCCTTTCGCATTGAATAGCTCGCCTGTCATGCACCCATAGCCACCGCCGTTCGGCCTCGCCTTTGACCAAGCTCCGATGACCAAAAGTGGGCAGCGCTGCCTGATACGTTGCAAACATATCTAGAATTTTTGATGCTCCATGCTTGTTTTGCACCAATTATCTTATGTTTTTGTCTACACTTTGTGGCATTTTTACGAATTTTCTGGAACTAACATATTAACAAGTGCCATAGAGCCAATTTTTCGGTTTTCTTCTGTTTTTGGTTTCAGAAAAACTAGTACACAAATATTCTTGTAATTGGACAAAACAAAAGCCAAAGTTTCTATTTTTTCCGACACGACACGGAATCCGAAGGAGAGACGAAGAGGCGCCACGAGGCAGCCACACCAGGAGGCCGTGCGGGCCCACCCTGGGCCACGCCTGGCTATGGTGTGCCCCCCTCGCGACTCCACCGACCTCGCCTCGCCGCCTATATAATCCCCCTGAGACAAAAACCCTAAGGACCCAATCATAATTTCCCGAAAAAATCCATATCCGCCGCCACAGACGTCCCTAGATCGGGAGGGATCTAAAGTTATTCCGGGCACCCTGTCAGAGAGGGGAGATCATCCCGGAGGCCTTCTTCATCACCATGCCTGCCTCCGGAGTGATGCATGAGTAGTTCATCCTTGTACTACGGGTCCATAGAAGTATCTAGATGGTTGTTTCTCCTATTTGTGCCACCATGTTTAGATCTTGTGAGCTGCCTATCATGATCAAGATCATCTTATTGTAATGCTACATGTTGTGTTTGTTGGGATCTGACGAATATTGAGTATTATGTTAGATTTATTATTGTTCTATCATGTCTATGTTATTTGTGATCTTGCATTCTCTCCATTGCTAGTAGTTACTCTGGCCAAGTATTTGCTTGTGACTACAAGAGGGAGTATTTATGCTCGATAGTAGGTTCATGCCTCTAGTAATCTAGGAGAGTGACAAAAACTTCTAAGATTGTAGATGTGTTGTTGCTACTAGGGAGAAAACAAAAATCCTTTGTCCAAGGGCAAATGTATTGTTTACATTACACACTTTGCTTAATGCAATTATCTGTTGCTTGCAACTTAATACACGAGGGTTGTTCGGATGATATCCTGGAGGTGGATTATTAGTCATAGATACAATTGATTACGGTCTATGTATCTTGTTGTAATGCCCAAGTGAATCTCATAGTGATGGTTGCAATATTTGTGAAGTAATTATGTTCTTGAAAAATCTTGCTAGAAGTCCTAATGATAGTGCTATGAATATGGCTTTTACAAAACATATTACAAATGCTCTCATGAAAACTAATGTCAACACCTGGATTTTTAATCCCAGATGCCTATTATGCCATACATCGCAATCCCAGGATTACCATTTTTGCGAGACATAATAAATTGGTACCATACTCATCATCCATTACAAACCATAATAAAGGTTATACAAATAAAGGATCTACATGATACAGTCTTAATACAATCAACATAGCAGAATATATAATAACGGTAGCATGGTCACGGCTCCATCTTCAGGGTCACATGCAATGATGGCAATGGGAGATGAACCTAGTTGTCATAGCCTTCATGCTGTCCATCATCCTGGTAATCCTCCTCGTAGTCTGGCCATAGGAATAGCCATTGACAAAGCCATGAGTACTCTTTAAGTACTCGCAACCTATCACTAACAAGTAAAGTAGTTTTAGTAGGAATCCTAAGCTCTAGGTTTATTTGGAAAAAGGCAGGTTTATCTCTAACTGAGTTCAGAAGTAAATAAAACTAATTTAATGTTTTACAACACTTAAGTGGGAACTTAGTTCTCATGTTCACAACCCTGTTGTGGTCAAGTCAAAGTCATAGTTCATTTCACAAGTCATTTTGAAAACATTTGACAACAGAACTGTATGGCCACTCCAACTGTCCATAACCATGGACAGGGCTATTCGAATAGTTTGACACTCTGTAGAGGTGGTACACTTTCACCACAACATTCGATGCATCCATCAGGAACAATCCTAAATCATCATACTTAGTATGCGGATGATCAATCCTAACCTTTCAATTACACACCCTAGTATAGGCAACTCCCCTATGAGTTTGGCCTCCCAGCCATGAACATATGTTATCTTGGGAACTGTATAGTTGGACAATAATCACGAGGTAGCCTCAGCTCAAACATCTTCCACAAGGGAACCCATACTAAGACATATAAACTTCCAGTCAAGCCCTACCCAAATTCGGGTATTGTGGTTGTATGGTAAAATTGGAATGGTATCGCATCTGAACCCAACCATCTGTTTTTATAAAGGGCTAAGGCTCATGCCTCAACATTTTCATCATCAAATCATCTTGTGTTCATAACACATGACAAAACATTTCAATAGAATGAGTCTTCATTCCAAGGTTTTCATAATCATTTTCACCAAGTATTCCCATCTAAAGTGATTCACTTTTATGCTTAGCACTAGCCACTAAAGTTGAGGATATTCACTAATGAAGGGTGCTAATCAAGTGTGACTATCCAAATCTAGTCTCATGTCTTAGTATGAAATCTATACTACTTAAGCCTAGTTTTATGCTCTTTATGCTATCTATACTATCTTTCCAACACTCACAAAGCACTAACTAAAAGTAAAGAACTTTGGTAAGGACATAAACTTGCAAGTAAATCTGGGAATTGGTATAATCAAGGTTGTATAACCAAAGTATGCTTAAGGCATCTCTCTTGCGTAGTTAACTTGTATTGTGGGGCTTGCAAGTATTAGCTTTCTAGGATGGCTTTCTTTGATTGGTGCAGTGGTTGAAGTTTTCTTCTTCTTCGTAGTACTCCTCCTCCTTGTAGCATTGGTCGGTATTAGCGTCTATAAATGAATACGAGGTACACAATCACCAAACAATACTTAACTACTTCTATTAGGCACATAAAGTTTCACACTAGATGATCTAACATCATCACAATCATCACATAAAATAAAGACCTAGTCTTATTTATTTTATTTTGGATATGTAATTTCTACTCATTGAAAACTACTTAAGATTTAATATTCTCCAATTAAAATATGGGATCATGTTGACACATGTCATCACCACATATTCTATTACTTGGGAATGTGATTTAAATTGGTGGTCATATTTTATAAAGTTTAAAATTACTATTTTAAATAATTAAAGTGACTAGAAATGCCTATGTAACATTCTTTTAGTACTTGTCCAAGATCACTGCATGTAAACCTAAATATTTTTACATATTCAGTTAGATCTTGTCAAATGTGATTTTTGAGAGTTGGAATCAAATCAAAAGCATTTATGGTTGATTTTTGAAAAATGTTTGAATGTGTAAACGTCTTTGTATTGTTATTTTTACTATAGGTGATCTATAATTTCAAATGGTTTGAATTCAACGGGCTTGGATTTATAATTTGAATACCTTTCTAGCAAAATTGGAATCATGCCATTTGCTTCAGTACGTCTCCTTGAATTAAATTTCAAAGTCACTGACTGAACTAGGTTTGAATTAAAATGGAAAACAATTATTTAAATCACTAGGCTATGCGCGGGAAAGGAAATGGGCCGGCCCAGCTGCATAGCGCGCACAGTAGGATGCTGACAGGGGGGCCTACTGGCCAGTGACTCATCTAACCTGAAGAGGTACGTTTCAATCTGAGCCCTACGATTAGACTAAGATCTACGGCTGTGGTTCTTCATCTTCGTCGACTAGCTCTGACGAGACCTAACCCTTACGGCGACGGTGGGGGTACGTGGTGGCTTACCAGGGCTCCATCTAGGGTCGACGATGGGGGCGAACGACGTTGTCAACGATGGCGGTTCGAACGGTGGTCGCGGCGACTCCTGGGGTGGCTCCAATCAACGGCTCCTCTCCTCCTCTGCAGCAGCAGACTCCAGTGAAATTCCGGCGGGCTAGAGCTCGCCTTGCTCCGGGGAAAGGTGTGGGGTGGTTATGAGAGAGAGGGGAGTGATATGGTGTGAAGAATTGAGGTGGGGGTGTCCTCTATTTATACACCCGCGAGAGGGACAGTGCGGCATGGTCAGGGCTCGTCGGTGACGACGATGCAGTGAGCTAACAACATGGCCTAGGGCGTAGGACGGTGCGGTGTCTCCTGGCAGTCGTCGCAGGCTTAATGGCGCGACAAGGGGCGGTCAAGAACGGTCGGGCGCGGTCCATGCTCTGCGTGGGGACGGCAGTGTTCGAGACGGTGTACAGGTACTTCGTGTCGCACAGCGGCGAACGGTCGTGTCAGGGAGGTAGCTAGGGCCATAGCGAGTGTAGTTAAGCGCAGTGAGGGCAAGGCACGGCGTGTGCGAGTATGTCGGCTGCGACACTCTGGCATGCTCTCGGCATGGCGCAGAGAAAATGGGCGCATCTATTCTCTGGTGGTACAGGGCTTGGATGAGCTCTAGGGGTGGACAGAGAGTGGCGGTGGACGTTGGCCTACTTCCTAGAAATCATGGACGGGCGCGGCGCTTCCTCCTGCGTGTTGTCCATGGTCGGCCAGCAATGGTGGCTCGGGTGGCGCGGCACTGGTGCAACAGGTAGAGGGGTAGCTGCTTCAATGCGTGGCTGGGCACTGGGGGAGACAAGGGCTAGTAGTGGCGACAAGTAGTGGACAAGGCATTTATCAAGAACAGTAGAAATTAGGCAAGTTTGATCTATGCTCACCAGGTGTTTGCTGAAATGGCCACATTAAATTTAGATTTGAATTTCTGGATGAATTTTGGTGAGTACTCTGGTCACATGCTTGGTAGTCTGAGGTTTATTGGGTTTGCCAAGGTGAAGTGGTTTGGTTGGTTTTTGAGAAATGGCTATATTAGTACCTACACTTGATTCAATTTTGAATTGTCCTTTAAATGGATTTGAAATTTGTTTCTGTTGGTTTGTAAAGTGGGCTTGGGTTCATTGTTACTTGGTATATCAAGGGTTGAAAAGAATTGGATTTTTTCTGTTAGAAACCTTGGACTAGGAACACCCAAAGTGGTCTAGTGAACAAGTTTGGCCAAAATGACCATTTGCTCATATTTCTTATATTTGATTTTCTCTTCATTTGATTCTACTTGGAAATGACCTATATGATATTGTTTTCATCCTTAAGCCAATCCTTATCATTCATAGCAATCAAACATGGCATTGCAAGCATTCATGCACACACACATGCATTCATATTAATTTTAATAATAACAGTTTTTGTTAACCCTAAACTTGGGTGATTAGAACTTGATAATCTTGTTTAATATTTTTTGGATGTTACAAACCTTCCCTCCTTAAAAAAAATCTCGTCCCGAGATTTAATAAAAAAACTAGGAACTAAAGAGATCTAGAAACTCAGTCCTAATGTAATCTTCTCGTTCCCAAGTAGCTTCTTCTTCAATATGGTTGCTCCACTTGATCTTGAGAAACTTGATACTCTGGGTTCTGGAGGTTCTGAAGGCTTCTTCCATAATACAAATGGGTACTTCACGATAAGTTAGGTCCTTGTTAAGCTCTATGGTTCTATGATCAATATTGTTGAAAACTTCGATCTTCTTTGGGACTTCTAGGCATTTGCGAAGTAACGAGATATGGAACACATCATGCACGACTGACATCTCCTCTGGCAGTTCCAGTTGATATGATACTTCTCCTCGGCGATTCAAAATATTGAAGGGTCCAATATATCTGGGGGCTAACTTCCCTTTCATTTGGAAACGTTGCATTCCTTTAAAGGGTGATACTTTCAGATACAAAAAATCTCCGATAGTGAAGGCTAGATCTCGACGTCTCTTGTCGGCATAACTCTTCTGTCTAGATTGGGCGGTCTTAAGGTGCTCACGGATCTTGTGAACTTTATCTTCATCTTCTCTTAGGATGTCGGGTCCAAACATCTGACTCTCTCCTACTTCCGACCAAATCAGTGGGGTACGACACTTTCTTCCATACATAAACTCAAATGGGGCCATTTGCAAACTGGCTTGATAACTGTTGTTGTATGAGAATTCTGCGAAAGGAAGACAGTCTTCCCATTTAGATCCATATTCTAACACACAAGCTCTAAACATATCTTCAAGTATTTGGTTTACTCTGTAACATCCCAAAATAATTAATCAAGATTATCAAGTTCTAATCACCCAAGTTTAGGCGTAACAAAAACTTTTGTTACTAAAATCAATATGAATGCATGTGTGTGTGATGAATGCATGAATGCTTGCAATGACTCGTTTGATTGCTATGAATGGCAAGGATTGGTTTAAAGATGAAAACAACATCATATAAATCATTTCCAAGCAGAATCAAATCAAGAGAAATTCAAATATAAACATTATGAGCAAATGGTCATTTTGACCAAAGTTAACCACTAGACCACTTTGAGTGTTTCTAGTCCAAGTTTTCTAACAGAAATGAATCCAATTCTTTTCACCCCTTGCTAGAACAAGTACAAGTGAACCCAAGCTCACTTTGCAAACCAACAAAAACAGATTTCAATTCTATTCAAATGACAATTCAAAATTGAATCAAGTGTAGGTACTAAGATCACCATTTCTCAAAAACCACTCAAACCAGTTCACCTTGCCAAACCCAAGCAGCCAGATACAACCAAGCATGTGACCAGCGCACCCACCAAGTTTTATTCAAAATTTAAAACTTGATTTCTTTCGGCCATTTCATCAAACACCTGGAGACACATTTTAAACTCTGCCTAACTACACTTTTTGAGCAGTGATCATTCAAACCCTTGTCCCCAATCCATACCCCTTGTCCCCCTAGTGACTACAAGTGCAATTAAATAGCTAGCCATCTACCCCTTTTCACCATGTCGTGCCACCTGAGCCCCCCTTGCCAGCCGACCATGGCCAGCACGCTGGAGCGAATGCCATGCCCGGCCACCATGTCCAGGAGGCAGCTCACCATCCACTGCCACCCCCTGTCCAGCCCTCCAACGCAGCCAGGCCCTGGACCACTAAGTAAACTCCATGCCCACTGTCTCTGCCCCGTGCCGAGAGTGCGCCAGAGCGCCGCACCCTACCAGCTCGCGTGCGCTGCACCTTTCCCTTATCGCACGTGCACACACTCATCTTACCACCAACTAGCTCCCAGAAATCCCTGTTTCCCGCCGCGTGACCATAGCCACTGTGCGTCGTTGAAATTTCCATTGGTGCCACTCAACGCACCAGCCCATTCCGACCAACCTCGACCGCCCCTTGCCGCGCCATTAAGCCCTTGAGCATCGCCAGAAGACCGTGCACCGGCCTACACCCTCCGCCATGCCAATAGCTCGTTGTGCCGTCGACCCCTCGAGCTCCACCCATGCCGCACTGCCCCTCTTGCTCGGCTATAAAAGAAGGCCACCCAAGCCTCAATTCGCCATACCATCTCACTCCCCACCTCTCACAGAACCTCCCACACCTATCCCCAGAGCAAGGCGAGCTCCGCATCGCCGGAATTTCACCAGAGTCTGCCGTGGAGGAGGAGAAGCGGAGTAGTTTATTGGAGCCGCCCCAGGAGCTGCCGTGACCACCGTTCGAACCGCCGTCATCGACAACATCGTTCGCCCCCAACACCAACCCTAGTTGGAGCCCTGGTGAGCCTCACACAACCCCCACCGCCGTGTTAGGGTTTAGACCTCGCCGGAGTTGTTCATCGTCGACGATGAACCTCGGCCGTTAGATTAGATTCTAATCATAGGGCCTAGATTGAAGGATACCCCTTCAGGAGCCCCTGTCTCACTAACAGGTGGGACACCCCCTTTAAGTCAGCCCGGGCGTTGCGCTATGCGCAGTGGGCCGACCAATTTAGTTCCCGCTCAACACAGTAGATTCAAATATAGATTTTTCAATTTAATTCAAACTCTAGTTCTGTCAGTTGATTCAAAAATCAATTCATAGAGATTCACTAAACCAAATTGCATGAAACCAATTTTGTTAGAAAGGTATTGAAATTTTTAATCCAAGCTCGTTGGATTCAAACCATTTGAAATTATAGATCATCTATAGTAAAAAATAACAAGGAATAGACTTTTCTGCATTCAAACATTTTTCAAAAATCAACCATAAATGATTTTGAGTTGATTTCAACTCTCAAAAATCACATTTTACAAGATATTTCTGAAGATGTAAAAATATCTAGGTTTACTTGTAGTAATAATGGAAAAGTATTAAAAGAATGCCCCATAGGCATTTCTAGTCACTTTAATTAATTAAAATAATAATGTTAAGCCTTATTAAATTGTGACAACACTTTAAATCACATTCCCAAGTATTAAAATATATGGTGATGACATGTGTCAACATGATCCCATACTTTAATTGGAGAATATTAAATATTAAGTTGTTTTTCAATGAGTAGAAATTACTTTTCTAAAATAAAATAAATAAGACTAAGTCTTTATTTCATGTGATGATTGTGATGATGCTAGATCATCGTAGACTCCGGGAACCCGTCCCTTGTACACGACGTACCACGTCATCTACAAGTTGACAATAATAATTAACCGATGATTGAAAAAAACATGTATAATCAAATTCGCATATGAAGATACACTTATAGAAAGTACTCCTAAATCAAAAAGACCAAACTCAAAAAGCATGCCTCATATATAACTAGGTTGTTCGACACAGGAATATGCTACGATGGAACCGTCCGCCAAGTAGGATGCACAACACCTGGACCTGTGCATAGCACAAGGCGGACAATCCCATCGCAGCACATTCACATATATAGTGTGCCACGATATTTCAATCATCGGCATTATTCTCGAAAAAGACCAAAGTAACTCAAAAAGCATGCCTCATATATAACTAGCTAGGTCGTTGGACACAGGAATATGCTACGATGGAACTGTTTGCCAAGTAGGATGCACAACACCTGGACCTGTGCATAGCACAAGGCGAACAATCCCATCACAGCACATTCACATATATAGTGTTCCACGACATTTCAATCATCGGCAATATTCTCAAAAAGACAAAAATAACTCGAAAAGAATGCCTCATATATATACATAGGTCGTTGGACACAGGAATATGCTACGATGGAACCATGAGCCAAGTAGGATGCACAAGACCTGAACTTGTGCATATCACAAGGCTCACAATCCCACCGTAGCACATTAACATATATAGTGTGCCACGACATTTCAATCATCGGCATTATTCACGAAAAAAGAGTAAGGAAAAAAGAAGGACCAAAGTGAGCAAAGGACCAAAGAGTAAGCAAAAAAACCAAGCATTGATTGATATATAATAATAATAAGCAAAAGAAATAAGCGATGATTCATAAACCTAATAAGATAATGTCACATCCCAAGATTTTCCAAATCTTGTAATGTGAAAAGTAAATGAATAAAATAAAACTTTGTTGATTTTCAGGGTGAGAAGAAACTTTTTGAATCCATTTGGAAACCTTCAAACCTATTTGGATCAAATAAAATCCTAAAGGGATTTAAAAAGTTAAATAAACAATAAAGTTAGAAATATTTGGAATTACTATTTTGGATCTTTTAATAAAAGGATTTGGTTTTCAAAAGAAAAGGTGGATGTATAAATAAAGATTATTTTATAGAGCCAAATTAAACCTTGGCCAAGTTTTTGAAATAAAATGTTTTATTTTGATAAAAATAGTAAAGGTTTATTTAAATAAAATAATAAGGATTTAATATCCAATTTTATTTAAGTAAAAGCTTTTCCCATTTTTAATAAACACTAAAACTTATTTATTTATTTTAAATAAGTTTTCCAAGTATTTTATATTCTCAAATAAAACCTACTGAAGTGTTTTGGCTTTATTTTAGATTTCAAAATAAAGATTTTAATAAAATAAATCCTATTTGATTTAATAACTAAGGCCCATTTTATTTAATTAATAAAGGACCCTAAAATAAAAATATTATTTTATTTTGGACTTTGGTTTATGTTATTAAACAGAACCAAATTCAACTGCAAAGTGTGATGAATGTTTGAATTGTTTTGAATGTTTGATTGTTGTTTGAATTTCAAAATAGAAAATAGAACCAGAAAAAGACAAAACAATCAGGAAGAAAAAAAATAGAATGGACACAGCCCAGCCGGCCAGCCCACTAAGCCCAGTACCAGCCTAGCTTCCCTCTCTCCCGAGAAAACGATTCGCACCTGAACTCACACCCGCTAAGTCGCTGACTACTGGACCCCGCTTCCCCTCTCTCTTCTTCGCTGACGAAGCGGACCCACGCAGCCAGCTCATCATCTTCTACCTCGCGGTGACCACGCCTCCAACGCCTCCTCGCCGTTTCTGGCCGTTGAAGCCGGTGTAAATTCGCGTTATTGCCTCCATTAATCCCTCACTCGACCACGCCCATTTAAACGCCAGCGTCTCCCTTCCATTTCCCCTCTGTCTCCTCCCCCAAGTGCGCCCCCAGGCTGCCGAATTTCGCTCGACACCACCCACTGTCCGATGACGCTCCGGCGAGGATTCCGGCAGCACCACGCCACCCCTTACCTCCTCGAGCACGCAGCTGTGATCCCCATCCCCTGGCGGACCTATCCGCATCGCCAGCTCGCTCGCGCGTGCCCCTGAGCCTCGACAGCGACGACTCCAAGCGCCGCCACCGTCTGGTTTAACTCCGGCGAGTGCCCCGGGTAGTTTCCGTCCGCCCCTTCCCCTCTCGTTCACGCACGCAAGTTCTACTCACCTCAGACCCACTTTGTCTCGTCCTCCTGTGCCTTGTAGCCCTGCCCCCAACGTCGACCGAAGCACGCCCGACGCCGTGTAGACTCCGGTGAGCAATCCACATCGACAAACTGACCGCACCTTGAGCTTCCCCACGACGTTGCAAACACGGTGAGCATACTCCCTCCCTTCCTCGCTTCCTGCATCACCAGTTTCGCCGTCGTCTGACCGTTGCCGCCGCGTGCAGCCGTCGAGCGCCGCCAGTTCTTGGCTAGTGGATAGGAGTCGTTCGATCCAGATCGAAGTGACGCGATTAAATCACTTAATGTTGAAAGGGTACGCAGCCAGTGCCGTGCGATTCAACTTGATCCAATGGCCTGCATCACTCGATCCACCCGAACCGGTACCGACGAATAGGAAAACGCCGCGTGTCACCAGTTCTGTTTAAAAGAAAATTTGAATCTGATTTAGATGCAGATTTGAAACTCTTATAACTTTTGATCCACACGTCCAACAATTACAAATTTTATATCAATGGAATCAGTGGAACAAGCCCTAGCCAACCATGCCATTTGTTTAGTAAAAAGCTTCTGGAAAAATGTTTGTTTTTGCAGAAACATTTGTATGCTTGTTTAGATTATAAAAATTGTTCAAAAATGATTTTGGGAATAAAATCTTTGGCAAATGGTGTGATTTGAACCTACTGACCATAGGAAACACTTTGTGGATTCAAAAATGTATTTGGTGAAACAAAATAATGATTCTTTAATTTAAAAACCATTTCTAGTCAAATAAAAATATAGTTTATTTATTAAAATGGTTTTGGAAGAAAACTTTGGGAAATGTTTTGTTTTAAACTCTCTGACCCTAAAAACCAAGTTTTATGATTCAAAAATATATTTTGTGAATCCTATAGATTAATGCCTTAGTAAAAATATTTCTACACCACATAAAATGATACTTTGTTTTGAAAATGGTTTAGGAAGTGAAACCTCTTGCAAATGACTTTGCCACTTTACAAAATGACCAATGGGTGTTTTCAAATGTTTATGTCCTATTAGGAACCACTTGTCCAAATAAAACAAAGCTTGGCATGCTTGCATGCATTTCTTAGACTTTATCATTTTATGTGATGTTTTGCTTGATTGGTAGATTGAGATTGTGCCTTGCTTGATTGAATTGTAGTGACTTGAAGAGTGTGATTGTTGCAAGTACAAGGAGTGAACTTATACCCTCTACCAAAAAGTCAAGTGATGCTTCATACTTTTTGTCCCATTACTTTCACTATGCATTAGTGATTTTTCTAAGTAAAACTTGCATGGAATTTTGCTAAGTATAAACCTTGCTATAGGAAAACCTAGTAGATGAAACCTTAGTAGAAATTTTCCTGAGTTAAGATTCCTACTACTATTAAGCTTAGCTTAGCTAATAGAAAACAAGGGAGGAATATATATCCATATTATGAAAATATTTCTAAGTCTTTGGACTTATGTTTTTCTTAATAAAACAACTAAGTCAATGAATCACCTGGGTGGAATGGGACTTGAATGGTGGTTTTTGGTTGAGTGGTTCACAAGGCCCATGTTTATGGTTGACCTTGTGTATCTCACTTGTGGATGGCCACCCAGGAACAAAGAGATTTGAGATGTCAAATGTTGAGAAGCTTCAAGTGCAGCCACTTGGCATTATGGGCTCTGCCTGGATCATATAGGTTGCAAGAACTTAGCCATATGGACAGTTGGTGGTAGAGTTTGATAGGTTGGAACGCGTCCATTTTGGTCTAAGGGAAGGCTTCTGAAAGATCTTGTCTTGGGAAACCAAGTCTTGTGGGGAAAGTGCACCACCTCTGCAGAGTGTAAAATCTAAGTACTTATCCATGTCCCTGGTAAAGGATAATTTGAGCATCAAGACATGGAAGCAATCAAGAATCTCATCATTCAAATTTCTAAGTTAAAAACTTGTGGTTGAACAAGGGTTAAAGGATCTTCAATCTTTGATTGGGAGATGCCTTGCAAAAGATTATTTTGTCAAGCAAAAACTTAGTGTTTTCAAATGTTAAGGAAAAATCTATTTTGAACAATGCAAGCCTCAACTCCACTTAGCCAAATGCATATAGATGATAGACTCCACTATACTACCATAGTATCACTTGCCAATACAATTCAAATGTATTGACCCTTGTGGCTGTAACTTGTATGTTGCAGGTTTGATTGTTTTAGAGAAGATTGATTGATTAGGATTACAAGTCTACAACCAACATGTCTGCCTGTGGCACTTTGAAGATGAAGGACCCCAAGCTTATAGATATTCCGCTGCAAATGTAATGTAATAGCCAAACGAGCTATGTAAGATGTAATAAAATTATGTTATTCCTGGTTATAAAGTTGTATTATGACCTTTGTTTCTTGATATTATATCTTAACTGTGGATGCTAGCTATTGATCCAGGGACTAGGATTGTAAACACAGGGGACTATACCTTATTAAAGGTTGGGACCCTTACAGATGGTATCAGAGCATTGTGTTGCCTGTAGGATTTGTAAACCTAGGATTGGACAAAAACCCCTTAGAAAAATAGTTGTATTTGTTCCAAAATTTATTTACAAACAATCTTGTAAACTCTTTCCTCAACCATTTTGGTTTTTGATTCTACATCTCTTATATTTCAACTTGATGGAAAAAAAACTACCCCATAGCCAAAGACTTCACCATGAGCAAAGGACAACATCAACTCTAATGACTTCAACTTCTTCAACTCTAATGACTTCAACATCTTCAGCATATTCACCAAGGACTTCAACCATGGTTATCACTAAGGACAAGTGAGACAAGAAATCTTGCTCAAGATTTGGAGACTAAGGAAAAACAAGTTAGAAGGAGCCCACATCACTTGAAGATTGTGACCAAGAGTTTTTCCCAAGAAACCATAATCTCATGTAAAAAGAATCAACCAAGAAGGATGGAAAGATCATAAGTGAACCATATAGATGGACCACCATATTTTAGTTAAGTCAAACACACCAACCTATGTGGTGTAACAAAAATATTTTGTTGCCTAAAAATGTGCTTGAAACTTGTTGTTTGAGTGAAATGTTTGGTAGTGGTTGCTTGCACATTGCTTGTGTGAATTGTGATGTGTGTGATTAGAACTATTTCCTTAAAAATATCTTGCCTATTCTAATCCCAATCCAACCCAAACAGATGACTTCTCCAAGAAACTCCAACATCAAGGTTGATGACACCAATAACAACCAAGAGGACAACATGAGAGAACTTATAGCAACTCAAAGCCAGTTGAGCCAAGAGACAACTCAGCTTTTAGCCAACAACAATGGACTAGACCCAGCCATACAAAGGATTTTGAAACTTCAATCCCAATTGTTGCAAGGATTGGTTACTCAAATGATCAACATGGGAGAAAACTTTTCCCAAAGAGCTAATGACAACAAGAATAACAAAGATGCTATTCTAGAAGGAACCCAAGCTAGCAATACTTGTGGAAACAAAGATCATGCATCCAAGGAGCATGAAGATCAATTCCCTAATTGTGAAGAAGAAGGTCATATCTCTAGTAACTGCCCCAAGAAGAGAGAAAGATTTCCCACCTTTGAGGTGAGGAATGAAGAACATGAACTAGAAGAATTCCTAGCTTTGGAGAGACCCAAAAAGAAGAAGAAGGACATAAGCCAGTTGCAATGTTAAAATTGCAAAGAGAAGGGACACTATGCCAGTGAATGCCCAGAAAAGAAGAAGAACCAAGGAAACAAACAAGAGGAAATGATACCAAAGGAAAAGAAAGATTTTAGCCAAGTGTGGTGCAACAACTGCAAAGAGCTAGAACATTATGCAAGCAACTGTCCAGAAAAGATGAAACACAAGATAAACAAGCCTATGAGGGATCTCATCCTTGTCACATGTTTCAAATGCAAGGAGCTAGGCCACTATGCAAACTTCTGTCCAGGAAAGTTACACCAAGATCCCAAGCAAGCTAAGATGTAAACTAGTTGGAAAATTTTTAAGGGTGGTAGTACCCTAGATGCTTTGAGCCAATTTGTAACCCCTAGCCTTGCCAAATCTCGGGACGAGATTTATTTTAAGGGTGGTATCCTGTCACATCCCAAGATTTTCCAAATCTTGTAATGTGAAAAATAAATGAATAAAATAAAACTTTGTTGATTTTCAGTGTGAGAAGAAACTTTTTGAATCCATTTGGAAACCTTCAAACCTATTTGGATCAAATAAAATCCTAAAGGGATTTAAAAAGTTAAATAAACAATAAAGTTAAAAATATTTGGAATTACTATTTTGGATCTTTTAATAAAAGGATTTGGTTTTCAAAAGAAAAGGTGGATTTATAAATAAAGATTATTTTATAGAGCCAAACCTTGGCCAAGTTTTTGAAATAAAATGTTTTGTTTTGATAAAAAATAGTAAAGGTTTATTTAAATAAAATAATAAGGATTTAATATCCAATTTTATTTAAGTAAAAGCTTTTCCCATTTTTAATAAACACTAAAACTTATTTATTTATTTTAAATAAGTTTTCCAAGTATTTTATATTCTCAAATAAAACCTACTGAAGTGTTTTGGCTTTATTTTAGATTTCAAAATAAAGATTTAATAAAATAAATCCTATTTGATTTAATAACTAAGGCCCATTTTATTTAATTAATAAAGGACCCTAAAATAAAAATATTATTTTATTTTGGACTTTGGTTTATGTTGTTAAACAGAACCAAATTCAATTGCAAAGTGTGATGAATGTTTGAATTGTTTTGAATGTTTGATTGTTGTTTGAATTTCAAAACAGAAAATAGAACCAGAAAAAGACAAAACAATCAGGAAGAAAAAAAAATAGAATGGACACAGCCCAGCCGGCCAGCCCACTAAGCCCAGTACCAGCCCAGCTTCCCTCTCTCCCGGAGAAAACGATTCGCACCTGAACTCACACCCGCTAAGTCGCTGACTACTGGACCACGCTTCCCCTCTCTCATCTTCGCTGACGAAGCGGACCCACGCAGCCAGCTCATCATCTTCTACCTCGCGGTGACCACGCCTCCTCGCCGTTTCTGGCCGTTGAAGCCGGTGTAAATTCGCGTTATTGCCTCCATTAATCCCTCACTCGACCACGCCCATTTAAACGCCAGCTCTCCCTTCCATTTCCCCTCTGTCTCCTCCCCCAAGTGCGCTCCCAGGCTGCCGAATTTCGCTCGACACCACCCACTATCCGACAATGCTCCGGCGAGGATTCCGGCAGCACCATGCCACCCCTTACCTCCTCGAGCACGCAGCTGTGATCCCCATCCCCTGGCGGACCTATCCGCATCGCCAGCTCACTCGCGCGCGCCCCTGAGCCTCGATAGTGACGACTCCAAGCGCCGCCACCGTCTGGTTTAAGTCTGGCGAGTGCCCCAGGTAGTTTCCGTCCGCCCCTTCCCCTATCGTTCACACACGCAAGTTCTACTGACCCTCACGCGTCTAACAGACCCCTTGTCTCATCCTCCTGTGCCTTGTAGCCCTGCCCCCAACATCGACCGAAGCACGCCCGACGCTGTGTAGACTCCGGTGAGCAATCCACATCGGACTAGAGCGCCCCTCGACAAACTGACCGCACCTTGATCTTCCCCACGACGTTGCGAACACGGTGAGCATACTCCCTCCCTTCCTCGCTTCCTGCATCGCCAGTTTCGCCGTCGTCTGACCGTCGCCGCCGCGTGCAGCCGTTGAGCGCCGCCAGTTCTTGGCTAGTGGATAGGAGCCGTTCGATCCAGATCGAAGTGACGCGATTAAATCACTTAACGTTGAAAGGGTACGCAGCCAGTGCCGTGCGATTCAACTTGATCCAACGGCCTGCATCACTCGATCCACCTGAACCGGTACCGACGAATAGGAAAACGCCGCGTGTCACCAGTTCTGTTTAAAAGAAAATGTGAATCTGATTTAGATGCAGATTTGAAACTCTTGTAACTTTTGATCCACACGTCCAAAAATTACAAATTTTATATCAATGGAATCAGTGGAACAAGCCCTAGCCAACCATGCCATTTGTTTAGTAAAAAGCTTATGGAAAAATGTTTGTTTTTGCAGAAACATTTGTATGCTTGTTTAGATTATAAAAATTGTTCAAAAATGATTTTGGGAATAAAATCTTTGGCAAATGGTGTGATTTGAACCTACTGACCATAGGAAACACTTTGTGGATTCAAAAATGTATTTGGTGAAACAAAATAATGATTCTTTAATTTAAAAACCATTTCTAGTCAAATAAAAATATAGTTTATTTATTAAAATGGTTTTGGAAGAAAACTTTGGGAAATGTTTTGTTTTAAACTCTCTGACCCTAAACACCAAGTTTTATGATTTGAAAATATATTTTGTGAATCCTATAGATTAATGCCTTAGTAAAAATATTTCTACACCACATAAAATGATACTTTGTTTTGAAAATGGTTTAGGAAGTGAAACCTCTTGCAAATGACTTTGCCACTTAAAATGACCAATGGGTGTTTTCAAATGTTTATGTCCTATTAGGAACCACTTGTCCAAATAAAACAAAGCTTGGCATGCTTTCGTGCATTTCTTAGACTTTATCATTTTATGTGATGTTTTGCTTGATTGGTAGATTGAGATTGTGCCTTGCTTGATTGAATTGTAGTGACTTGAAGAGTGGGATTGTTCCAAGGACAAGGAGTGAACTTATACCCTCTACCAAAAAGGCAAGTGATGCTTCATACTTTTTGTCCCATTACTTTCACTATGCATTAGTGATTTTTCTAAGTAAAACTTGCATGGAATTTTGCTAAGTATAAACCTTGCTATAGGAAAACCTAGTAGATGAAACCTTAGTAGAAATTTTCCTAAGTTAAGATTCCTACTACTATTAAGCTTAGCTTAGCTAATAGAAAATAAGGGAGGAATATATATCCATACTATGAAAATATTTCTAAGTCTTTGGACTTATGTTTTTCTTAATAAAACAACTAAGTCAATGAATCACCTGGGTGGAATGGGACTTGAATGGTGGTTTTTGGTTGAGTGGTTCACAAGGCCCATGTTTATGGTTGACCTTGTGTATCTCACTTGTGGATGGCCACCTAGGAACAAAGAGATTTGAGATGTCAAATGTTGAGAAGCTTCAAGTGCAGCCACTTGGTATTATGGGCTCTGCCTGGATCATATAGGTTGCAAGAACTTAGCCATATGGACAGTTGGTGGTAGAGTTTGATAGGTTGGAACGCGTCCATTTTGGTTTAAGGGAAGGCTTCTGAAAGATCTTGTCTTGGGAAACCAAGTCTTGTGGGGAAAGTGCACCACCTCTACAGAGTGTAAAATCTAAGTACTTAGCCATGTCCCTGGTAAAGGACAATTTGAGCATCAAGACATGGAAGCAAACAAGAATCTCATCATTCAAATTTCTAAGTTAAAATCTTGTGGTTGAACAAGGGTTAAAGGATCTTCAATCTTTGATTGGGAGATGCCTTGCAAAAGATTATTTTGTCAAGCAAAAACTTAGTGTTTTCAAATGTTAACGAAAAATCTATTTTGAGCAATGCAAGCCTCAACTCCACTTAGCCAAATGCATATAGATGATAGACTCCACTATACTACCGTAGTATCACTTGCCAATACAATTCAAATGTATTGACCCTTGTGGCTGTAGCTTGTATGTTGCCGGTTTGATTGTTTTAGAGAAGATTGATTGATTAGGATTACAAGTCTACAACCAACATGTCTGCCTGTGGCACTTTGAAGATGAAGGACCCCAAGCTTATAGATATTCCGCTGCAAATGTAATGTAATAGCCAAATGAGCTATGTAAGATGTAATAAAATTATGTTATTCCTGGTTATAAAGTTGTATTATGACCTTTGTTTCTTGATATTACATCTTAACTGTGGATTCTAGCTATTGATCCAGGGACTAGCATTGTAAACACAGGGGACTCTACCTTATGAAAGGTTGGGACCCTTACAGATAAGTAGTAGCATGTACACTTGTCCACACACACACAAAGGTCATCTATAGTTTGTAACTACAACTATGCCAACATCAAGCCTTCTGGCTCGGCTTAGGGAACGGGAGGACGCCTTGTCTCGTCATGAACTTCCTATAGTCACCCTGCATCTCTAGGCGATCTTCTATGTCATGGTTATTCAGGATATTTCCTCTGTAGAAGATCCCCCTGAAGTCATGACATCACGAAAGATGATTGCCCCAAACTGCTGCTGGATGCGATACATCTCTTGTCTAATATCTGAATCAGTGATCTTGGCCTTTGCTTCGGCCCACTGTTTGAGATGGTCTGGCAGCATAGAATTCTGCTGGTCAAGGAGGAATGCCCTCATGTGATGGAGTGTGTAGTAGGCTTCCTTATTACTGTTTTCCGGCTGCTTCACGCAGGGGAACTCTGTTACGTGGTTGAAGACATGCCTGCCGAACTTGACCTTCGTACGCACGAAGGTGGTGACTTCTGTCGAGGCATAGCCAGTGAGAGCATCATCCGGAACTTCCTTGATCTTGTCGTAGTTTTTCTTCTTTTCTAAACTCCACGAGTCGAAATACATGGCGTGGGAATGCTTCGGCGATAAGGAGATGAGCGTGTAGTGTTCATCTCTGCGCAAAAAAATCAAATGGAATGTGTTGGAAAAAGAATGATGATAATCTAATAAAGCCAATCGACGGTGGCGAGTGAATAACGACTTACTCGGGAAAGTAAGGCACGAGAATGTATTCATTTGTCTTGTTCGCCACGAGGATTATTTTTAGGTACGAGGCCATGATACGTCGTTCAGCGGGGGAACCCAAGAAGCCGTCCCACATGTAGTAGGGGTCCACTATAGCGATGTCCGGTGTGTTCTCTCTAATGATCTGCATGGCCAGGCTGAGAGAAAACAGGCGGACCATGGTATAGTGCAGCGGGTATAGGTGGAACATATTGAAGATGTCATCGAACCGCAGGAAGAACAGATCCGCAGGGGCATTGTCGACGAAGCCCAAGCCTGGTGGCACCTTAACCACGAATACCGGGTGCGAGCGATCTTTCTCCGATAGAAGGCGTCTCTCTATCGTCAGCATGCCATCATGCACACTCTGCAGTTCCAAACTGGCGAGATTCCGCAAATTCTTAGGTAGCATGGGCTCACCTGCCACATGAATCCTCCACATAATACCCTCGGGTCTTGGTGGCCCGTCCCAAAACCTGATCGGATTCACAGTTGTTGACGCAACCGGCTGGCTCGAGCTGCTAGATTTTCTTTTCCTGCCCTTTTTTCCTTTTGGAGAGCGGGCACCGCTTATGAGCACTACCGCCCTATGTAGTGTGTCAGGGCTTAGAATAAAGGGCTGGTTGGTTGTATCAGCTGGCTCTTTAAAGGCGCAAGCTGGAGGCGTCTCCTGAGAACCAAACAGACGCTTGGTGATAGTGGATTTCTCTATGGGGCCACCAGCTTGGTCTTCGTTGCTAAACTGAGTGTTGAAGAAGTGATCATTCCAGTCTTCGTCGTCCTCGGCTGGATCCTGTGCCATGTGCATATCATCAACATGATCATCCGACCCACCGCGTGGAGGTGACGGCGAGGGCGGTAAGGGGGCCTTGCCACCGCTTGTCGCTGGCACGAGTACAGGAGGTGTCTGTGGCGTGATGGCCCCCTCCATCCCCAAACGGATCATGCTCTTTGGACATTGCAAGAATAAGCCGAAGCAACTTCTGAGGACAGCCGACTCTTCTTCATCCGCTCCTGGGGGTTGAATGGGAGGTTCCAGGTCGTCGCAGCCCCTTAGCACCCGACTAATTTTAACCCTGTGCACGCTATCTGGCATCGGCCATGACTGGAATGTCCGCTGCAAGGGTTGAACGATGGTACCCTTGGCAACATCCCTCAGCTTGTTGTTCACGTAGCATAAGAGAGTGCAAGGAACATCCGTCTGCGGAAAACATGTACGGCGTCGTCAGAGATGCCATAAGAGTAATAGATGGCGTGAAAGGCGGTAAAGCAATTTGTTTACCGTGATGGCGTCGAGATCAGCTAATGTCGAGGCACCGCATACAGCGACGGGCGTGCAAGATACGGAAGGGCTGCTTGATGGTGCGGTGCTGGCCACCGGTGTATTCTCCCTACCGCCGGGTGCTTGGAGCTTCGGTGCCACCGCGACGATGGTAGGAGGGCCACCAACATGTACTCCGGCGCCGCGGTGATGGCAGGGGGAGTCACCAACACTTGCGGCACCGCGGTGCTAGCGAGTGGAGTCACGAACACGTAGTTCGCCTGATTTGTCGGCGCCGCGTTGTTCGAGTGGCTGCTGACCATGCTTGGAATCGGGCACGGCCCTACTCGACCACCCGCACTCCAGTTCGCTATTGACTCCACCAAGGTAGGCAGGAAGGACGTGAGGGTGATTCCACTTGTTCCTTAAGTTCTTGAACCTCGCGGTTTTCCTCCTCGCTCCTTCCTGACGGCGCCACATGCATCCTCGGTGGTGGACCAAAATGATCCACCCAATTCTTACCCCCGAGGCCGGCCAGACGGCCAGCCGACGACGGCTTCTTTGTAACCGGCTCTATTTTCTTGGCCCGGTTCATCGCCCTGTTAAAAGGGTTATCCCACCGGGTGGCCGCCATCGACCCCTGGGATGAGGAACCCTGGGATCCATGACTAGCAACAATTTTCTCCTCCTGTAGAAGAAGTAATAGTGACTCGTTTAGATCATCGACTAGAATGCAATCGAGTTGATCCGTGGTAATTAGATTATACTTACCACAATTTCCTCGAATTCCTTCACCGCAGGATCCGCGGTGAGTTGTTTAGTTTTTGGGTCCACATGGTAACGGGCCCTGATGAAGTTTTGAACCTGCCCGGGTTCGAATTTCGCAAAGGGGTTTTCTATCCCCTTGGATCTATACTCTTCGTCCTTCTTATTCCATTTGGCCTCCGCGGTTCTGTATCAACCAGATCCGAGATGGTGATGACCTATATTCATCGCATGTAGCACCTTTCCCCGATTACTATTGGCCAGGGCTCTTTCGGATTCACACCTCTCCTTGAACTCCTGGAACTGATCTTCGGTGATCTACGGGTCAATCTTCTGGATCTCCTCGAGACTTTTGCCTTCTTTATAGATCTTCTTCTTTATCCGGGTTCTCCAGCTGGCCAAGGCGGTGCTCATCTTTGTGAGGGCGGATTTTTTTACTTTGTTCCCATGATAATTTGTGTTCTGATACTTAGCGGGGAACTTGTATCTTGCGTGCAGCTTCTCGAAGAGGAGTGTGCGCAAGTGGCCATTATCTTTATGCCGGAGATTCTCGGTGTTGATCGAGATGGTTGTCAGGGTGATCGCCGCCACTTGCCCACCGTACCCTTTGACGACAAGGTCGGGCTCCAAAGGAACCCCTGTTGGGCTCACTTCGGTAATTTCCTCCCTGACCGTGCCGACCGTGTTCGGGCGCCGGTCCTTCGGCTTCTTCTTCTTCTTAGGAGGATTGCTACCACTCCCTGTGCCCTCGCCGCCATTAGTGGTTTCATCACCCTCCGTTCCTTCAATTTCTTCCTCCGTGTCTTCCATCTCATCATCCTCGCTCTCTGAAGGATTGTATTCTTCATCGTCTTCTAGCCGCTGGGCCGCCTCCCAGAATGTCAATTGTTTATTCGGAGGTCTGAGTTCTCCTTCAGCGCTGATGCGCTTAGAACATCCAGCCTCATTGTTGTCACACATCTTTGCACTAATAAAAAACAAATAATTGGTTAAATGCACGGAAAAATCCGGCATGACCTTTGCTAATTTTCTTAAACTAGGAGTGCCCGATTTCTGCCGAAACGGATGTTAATCAACATTCCGGCAAAAATCAGGACTCATTTCATACAAGAACCTGCATACACGACATAATAAAGTGCCTCATACAAGCACAAGCACAATTTCAAGTGCTACAATTATATCACCATAGATTATATCACCTGTCATTGATGATAGCAAGCAAATACATGCAGATTATAGCACCTGTCATTATATGACAGCAAGCAAATACAAGTTTATATAACAACAAGTAACTTATATGACAACAAATAACTTATATGACAGCAAATATGGTCAGATTATATGACAGCAAGTTTTCACCATGTATTTTCAAAATAAAATCACCAAGAACAGCAAATCGCATTACCTTAAACAAAATACAATAGTGCCTTTTCAGCACTACTAGACCATCACCAGGAGCATTTTAGATCAGCACTAAACTAGGATCAGCCACAAACTAGGATCATCATCAACATAACTAGGATCAGTATATACACATTGTTTGTAGTTGCTGTATCAGTTTATACACAAATGTGTATAACTAGGATCATAAATCTCCTAGCCACAAACAACACTAAAATCCAGGAGTGCAAAACCATATGCTAAGGAACTACTACAGCAACTACAATAAAATTTGCTAACACTAACCTACTACAGCAACTACAAGCTAACTTCAAGCTACTACATCCACTACAATGAATCAAGCTAAACAAATACAGGAGTGCAAAACCAGATGCTAGGAAGAACTTGTATCAGCCACTACAGAACTTGTATCAGCCACTACAGAACTTGTTGTTGCTGCTAGGCAGGAGGAAGCTAGGGGGTGCACCCAGTAGTGCAAAACCAGATGCTAGGGGGTGAACCCTAGCTATCTTCTTGTACATAGATTGTCCATGAGATGATTTTATATTGTCTAATCATTTATATAAACAAGTAGCACTAACTTCTTGTGAAAGATAACAGTATGACATCTGCAGATAAGTCACAATAAAGATAACAGTATGGCCAAATTTTATGACAGTAACATCTGTCTTAAATTTTATGACAATAACATGTGTCTTAAATTTGGCCAAATTTTATGACAGTAGCATCTACATTGCCTCGCCAGTAACATGTGTCTTAGATCATGGGTCATTTATCTACTTGTGAAAGATAACAGTATGCCCACTGTATGATGAAAGTAACATGTTAGGCAAATTTTATCTAACATCCAATTGACCATCAAGATTTGTCTAACACAATGGAAGATCACTGTCAAACATAATGCACAAGAACATAATTTGCTCACTGTCAAACCCTAACCATCTAGTACATTGCTAAAATTTGCTAAACCTAAACCTAAATCAGAACCATCTAGTACAGAGAAACCCTAACCATTGCAATTCCATTAGGAAAAAATGTCAGTGTTCTGGAGCTTTCAGAGGCATCAATTGAATCATCAGGTGCTAACCCTAACCATTGCTCGAGGAGAGAGGGAGAGAAGGAGAGAGGGGAGGGGCGACGCTCACCACTGAGATGAGGACGACGAGGGCTGGCGGACGAGGTAACGAGGGGGAGCGAGAGGCAGAGCACCTTGCCGCCAGAGGAGCGGAGCTGACTCTGCAGGAACCTCGCCGCCACCGATATCCTCCTCCACGGAACGAGCGCGCGGGCAAGGCGGCCTCCTCCTCCTCCTGGCGTGGCGGCCTCCTCCTCCTGGGATGCGGCAGCGGCGGCGCGTCGATGGGGATGGGGACGATGCGGGGATGGGGATGGGGACGATGTGTCTGAGGACGACGATCGGGAGGGCGTGGCTCACGATGACTAGTCCTGGCCAGGTGCCTAGGGCCTAAGTGGGTAGGACTAGTCAGATAAGAGGGCTGCCACCCCCATAGTTACCACTAGCACGCCTTATCCCACTAGTTCCACCCACTGCTCTAATCTAAACCTGTGAGACCCAGGTTCAAATCCTGGTGCCCACCTTTTTTATTTTTATTTTAAAAATATTTTTAAATGTTCCAAAAAATGCCCAAAAGTGGTGATATATTCCATAAAATTTTTGTTTTGTTTTTAAAATACTTTTAAATATTCCAAAAATGCCCAAAAGTGATAATATATGTCATAAAAGTGGTACAAATTAAATATGATTCAAATATGTCATAATAATTTGTCCATGATACAAATATGTCATAATAATTTGTCCATGAATATTACAATATTTTTCGACCACGCGTTTTACAATATTTTTTGAGCTGGCATTTTACAATCTTTTTTCCCTTCTTTGTCGCGGTTGAATAATTTAGCCCCAGCACTTTAATGTTTCTTCTTTCGAACAGGCTACCTTTTTTGGGTAGGGTTGTCCTTTTTCTTCTTGTGATGTATGTTGCTGCATCGTAGTCATCGTCATCTTCAATCTTTGGATCACCGTACTGGTCGAAGTCTTGCTCGTTGGCGACTCCATCCATTCCGATGATGTTTCTTTTTCCTATCCTCACGACAACACGACTAGGCTTTGTCGGGTCGGTAATGAAAAAACATTGTTCCACTTTGGTAGCCAGTACCCACGGTTCATTTTTCGTGGCCATGTTCGCACCGGCGGCCTTGGATTTGGCTGCTTCGGGTATAACCATGGTTGTGAAATACCGGTCTTCTCTTTCGACGCTCTTTGCCCATCTGACACGAAACATCGGCACCTTTTCTCCATAGTAGTCGAGCTCCCAGATCTCCTCGATTCTTCCGTAGAATCTTTCCTTCACGTTGTCATCGGTGTAGAATTCCGACGTTACGCCTGAGTTCTGATAATCACACTTGTTGTCCTTTTCCTCCGTGTAGAATGTGTAGCCATTGATATCATACACCTGATAGGTCACCAGGTTTTGCGTCGGTCCCTGCGACAAGGTGAATATGATCTTTTCCGTGTTAGAAGAATGCGATCGCGGGGGATTATCAAGGAGCGTCTTCCTAAACCAATGCGTGAAATCTGAGTTATGCTCTTTGATTATTTCTCCCTGCGTCCTCTGTATGCCCCGGCCACTGTACTTCTTCTCGATTAACCTTTTGTGCTTCTGTACCCAAGGATCGACCAGTTCTAAATGTTGTAGCGCGATGAGGTTTGCTCGATCAAAGTCTGCACGTCGAAAATCAAAGTCGCATGCGATGTCGGACCCTCTCGGTGACCAGATCTGTCGAGCTTGCCAAGGTGCCTGTTGACGGGAAGACCGACAGGGTTCTCGATGTCTAGATAATTCGTGCAGAAAGAGATGCACTCTTTGGCCAGAAAGCCCTTGGCTATGCTTCCATCTAGACGGGACCTGTTGCGAACGTATCCTTTGATGTGTCCGTTCATCCTTTCGAACGCCATCATGCTGCGGAGGAACATCGGCCCGAGTTGGACGATTTCCTCCACGACATGGACCAGCAGATGCACCATAATGTCGAAGAATGCGGGTGGGAAGTAGACCTCAAGCTCGCATAGTATCACTATGATCTCCTCCTGAAGCCTCCCGAGCTGATTCACGCCAATCGACTTCCTAGAGATGACGTCGAAAAACTTGTAGAGGCCAAATAACATTTCACGGACGTGCTCGTCCATTATACCTCTTAGTGCGACCGGAAGTACCTGCATCATTAGCACGGCACAGTCGTGAGACTTCATGCCACTGAACCTCTGCTTTGCCTCGTCTAGGTATTGCTTATCTTGCCCGCGTAGCCGTAAGGAAATTTGACTCCTAGAAGGTACTTGAAAAACTGTTTGATCTCATCCTGGCTTAGAGTGAAGCAAGAAGGAGGGCAGTAATATTCGTTCTTATTGAACTTTTTACCCTTCCGACGACCTTGTGTCGTCTCCGACTCATGATCATCATCATCTTCCTGATCATCAGGAGTAGTGCGTCCTCCATGAAGCTCCTTCCGGATACCCAAGCATATCAGGTCGTGCCTTAGTTTCAGACCATCTTTCTTCCTATCTGGCATGTTGATTATGGTGGCGACCAGACTCTCGCACACGTTTTTAGTGATATGCATGATGTCGAGGCTATGAGGCATGCGGAGAAACTTCCAGTATGGCAACTCCCAGAAAATAGACCTTGTTTTCCATATCTTCATCAGCGGCTTGTCTTGCTGCCTCTTTCGCTTCTTTCCAGGCTTCGGACAATCTTTCCAGTTTTTCAGCAACTCTTCCACTTCTTCGCTGCTCCTACGCTCTGGGATTCCTCGGGTATCGGATTTGCCATCGAACAGGTCTCCACGTTTTCTCCATGGATCATTCTTGTCAAGCCACCTCTGGTGCGCCATGAACATGGTTTTCGATGACCCTGGATCTTTCTCTAGTTGGAGATAGCTTGTGTTATCCATGCACCTAATGCATGCGCAGAATCCTTGGATAACCTGCCCCGAGATATACCTGCAACCTGGATAGTCTTGCACCGTAGTGACCAACGCGGCTCTCATAGTGAAATAATCTTGTGCGACGGCGTCGTAGGTATTGGCTCCAGATTCCCATAACGTGGCTAGCTCCTCTTTCAACAGCCCGAGATACAGATTGATGTCGGTACCAGGTTGTTTCGGCCCTTGAATTAGCATACTCATTTGTATATACTTCTTCTTCATGCACAACCATGGAGGGAGGTTGTACATCCATACAAACACGGGCCAAGTGCTGTGCGTGCTGCTCTGGCTACCGAACGGATTGAGTCCATCGGTGCTCGCACCAAGCCTGATGTTCCTTGAATCTCCACCGAATTCTCGGAATTCGAGGTCCAATGCTTTCCACTAGCTAGCATCTGAAGGGTGCGTCAGCATCTCATCCTTTTCGGGGTCATCATCGTCATCTCCTGGCTTCTTCCTTTCCGCATGCCATCGCATGAGCTTCGCTTCCTTAGGGTCCGCGAAATAGTGCTGCAGACAAGGAGTGATAGGAAAGTACCATACCACTTTTCGAGGTGCTTTCTTCCCTTTCTTGTATCGACTCACGCCGCACACCGGACATGTGGTTTTCTCCGCTTCCTCGCCCCGATAAATGATGCAATCGTTGATGCATACATGATATCTAACGTGCGGTAGATCGAGAGGACATACGATTTTCTTGGCGTCCTCAATACTAGTTGGACATGTGTTCCCCTCTGGGAGACGATCGTGCCAGAATGCCATCATATCGTCGGAGCTTGCGTCGCTCAATTTGTGTTTTGACTTCATCTCCATAGCCTTGAGCGTTACATTCAACCGGGTATCATCAGGCCTGCATCCTTCATACAATGGAGTAATCGCGTCTTTCTCAAGTTGCGCAAGCTTGGCTTTCTCTCTAGCGGCAGCCCTGGCGTTACTCGTCTTCTTGAGAAGCAGCTGTTGCACATAAGGGTCCTGCACCCAGCCTGACGTTGTTCCATCGTCGTCTGCTCCTCCGGCATCTAGATCATCATCATCCCGGTATGCTTCCGCACCTTCACCATCTCCAGGAGACTCTTCATCATCTCGCCCGTTCTCGCCGTGATGATAATCATCGTCATGTTGCCCACCTACATCGTCTCCATCATCTTCGTCATCGCTTATCCAATGAGTGTATCCATCCATGAAACCATGGAGGATCAGGTGCGCCTGCAGATTCCCGGAATCTGGGTCGATCACCCAGTTGAGTTTGCATCTTTTGCACGGACATCTTATCTCTGTCTTGTTATTTCGTATCATGTCGGCCATCGCACATTTCAAAAATCTAGCCACAATGTCTTCACTCATTATGAGCACCATTTTTGCCTGCACTGTGTACACGGTACAATTAGAACTCTATTAGAACCACATAATTAATGCATGCATGCAATGTTCGATAGAAAATTTCGGCATGACCTATCCTAAAATTAGGACCTTTGCGAAATGCCAAAGTCTTGCCAAAATGGAAATGAATCAACATTTTGGCAAAACAAATGGCAACTTGTTCACATACAAACACAAGAGAGAGAGAGAGAGAGAGACCGATCCATACACACATGAACATATCATTATCCTCTCCATACACACATGCATGAGCATCATCGATACTCTCCATATACACACACATATGACCATCGATCCTCTCATACACACATCATGAGCATAGATCATCTACATACATATGAGCATATCATCCATATACACATGAACACATCCTTAAATGGACAACTTACCGAGATGAGAGACCAATCGCGAGAAGATGGAAAGGAGAGGTGCGCGCGAGACATGAGAATGAGATGAGAGACCGGAGAGCTTCCTCTATTACTTATGTAACATCCAAGGCAAATTCTACATGCTAAAATGGTGAATGAGTGGAGAAATTGAGGTGGGAAGGAGAAGGATCCCGACTAGATCTAAGGATGAAGAAGAAGGGGAAAGTGAAGTGTGGGGTCGTGGATGATCACACACGTCCACAAAGTGGAGCTGCAAAAAAAAAGGTCCCACATCTGTGGCGCACTCGGCCCTAGTGCGCCATAGGTATTAGTAACATCCGTGGCGCACATTCCATACTGCGCCACGGATGTGTCTGACCGTTTTATAGAGCAGAGGGGCATGCGCTTAGGCGTAGAGCACCCCCCCAACATGCGCCACGGATAACACCAACAAGCGTAGCGCACCTACCCTATGTGCGCTACGGATATCTAGCATGCGGCCAACAGGGCCCTGGCCCACACATATCTGTGGCGCACTATGGTCATGTGTGCCATAGTTGTTGTAGTTACTAGTAGGGCACTGCCCATAGGTGAGCCACTCCTGGTTTAGCCGTGGGGCACTTCAACCATGTGAGCCATCCGCATGTGCTGATTACTTATAGCCATTTTCCTAGTATTGTTCCTGTCACGCAGACGGAGAAGTGACTTGCACTCCTTCACAAGGATGGCGAGGGTCTGGTCCTTCTTGACTACAATGGCATAGTTGTGGTTGGCATAGGCGCGGGCGTTGTCTAACTCCTTCTGCCTGTCATACAGCATGAAGTCGAGATGATCCACCTAGCACGTCCAATGGTTGTCCCATAGCATCACACCTTGCGTAGTAAGCAAAACGGGTGCCATTGATCTGGTTGATGCTTTGCCCACACAGTTGGGCAAGAGCTTCCTACATAGCCCTGGCGAGTCCGTCTAGCCAGTTGTTCTCCCACAAGCTAAATTGGATCCCCTCTGAGGTGGGTGCCTCCATCTTGCCTTTGAGATTTGCAACTATCAGCCATTGTAATTCTCCTCCTTGCTGATCATTGAGCTGTGCTCCGAAGAACTCGGGGTGCGGGCACTCAAGAAGTTCCGAGAGTTAGCTTAAATCACGCTCGAAGATGAGCTCTCCCGCGTTGCCCAACTGGTAGAACTTGCTATACTTGACTTCCATTTACAAGAATATAGGATGAGTAAGTTAGTGAGGTCATCAAGTGTGTCAAATTTTATGTAGGATTGCAAGAATTTTTGAGGAACATGATTTTTTTTAAAGAATCTTAGTGATAAGAATAAAAATAGGTTTTCATAAATACTCACTTCTTTTGCTTTGAAACTAAGTTTTTGATTCAAGCGTCCATTCTAACTAGGGTCTCCTATGGTTAGGATGGCTCTGATACCAACTTGTTAACACCCGGATTTTTAATCCCAGATGCCTGTTATGCCATACATCGCAATCCCAGAATTACCATTTTTGCGAGACATAACAGATTGGTACCATAGTTCATCATCCATTACATAATAAAGGTCTTACAAATAAAGGATCTCATGATCCAGTCTTAATACAATCAACGCAGCGGAAATAAGTAATAATGGTAGCGTGGTCACGGCTCCATCTTTAGGGTCACAGGCAATGCTGGCGATGGGAGATGATCCTAGTTGTCATAGACTTCCTGCTATCCATCATCCTGGTAATCCTCGTCGTAGTCTGGCCATAGGAATATCCAGGAAAAAGCCATGAGTACTCTTGAATTACTCACAAACTATCACTAACAAGTAAAGTAGTTCGAGTAGGAATCCTAAGCTCTAGGTTTATTTGCAAAAAGGCAGGTTTATCTCTAACTGAGTTTAGAAGTAAAGAAAACTAATTTAATGTTTTACTACACTTAAGTGGGAACTTAGTTCTCATGTTCACAACCCTTTTGTGGTCAAGTCAAAGTCATAGTTCATTTCACAAGTCATTTTGAAAATATCTGACAATAGAACAATATGGCCACTCCAATTATCCATAACTGCGGACACGCATATTCGAATAGTTTGACACTCTCCATAGGTGGTACACTTTCACCACAACATTCGATACATCCGTCAGGAACAATCCTGAATCATCATACTTAGTATGTGAATGATTAATCCTAACCTTTCAATTATACACCCTAGTATAGGCACCTCCCCTATGAGTTTGGCCTCCCAACCATGACCATCTGTCATTTTGGGAATTGCACAGTTGGAAAATCATCACGAGGTAGCCTCAGCTCAAACCTCTTCCGCAAGGGAACATACTAAGACTTATAAACTTCAGTCATGCCCTCCCAAATTCGGGTATATATATTGTGGTTGTACGGTAAAATTGGAATGGTATCACAACCGAACCCAGCCATCAGTTTTTATAAAGGGATAAGGCTCATGCCTCAACATTTTCATCATCTAATCATCTTGTGTTCATAACACATGTCAAAACATTTCAATAGAATGAGTCTTCATTCCAAGGTTTTCATAATCATTTTCACCAAGTATTCCCATCTAAAGTGATCCACTTTTATGCTTAGCGCTAGCCACTAAAGTTGAGGATATTCACTAATGAAGGATTCTAATCAAGTGTGACTATCCAAATCTAGTCTCATGCTTTAGTATGACATCTAGTTCTAACTACTTAGGCCTAGTTTTATGCTCTCTATGCTATCTATACTATCTTTCCAAAACTCACAAAGCACTAAATAAAAGTAAACAACTTTGGTAAGGACATAAAAGAATAGAGCTTTCAAGTAAAACTGGGAATTGGTGTAATCAAGGTTGCGTAACCAAAGTATGCTTGAGGAATCTAGCTTGCGTAGTTAACTTGTATTGTGGGGCTTGCAAGTATTAGCTTGCTAGGATGGCTTGCCTTGATTGGTGCAGTGGTTGAAGTTTTCTTCTTCTTCATAGTACTCCTCCTCCTCGTAGCCTTGGTCGGTACTAGCGTCTATAAATGAATACGAGGTACACAATCACCAAACAATACTTAACTACTTCTATTAGGCACACAAAGGTTCACACTAGATGATCTAGCATCATCACAATCATCACATAAAATAAAGACCTAGTCTTAATTATTTTATTTTGGAAGAGTAATTTCTACTCATTGAAAACTACTTAAGATTTAATATTCTCTAATTAAAATATGGGATCATGTTGACACATTTCATCACCACATATTCTAATACTGGGGAATGTGATTTAAAGTGGTGGTCATATTTTATAAAGTTTAAAATTACTATTTAATAATTAAATGACTAGAAATGCCTATTTAGCATTCTTTTAGTACTTCTCCAAGATCACTGCATGTACACCTAAATATTTTTACATATTCAGTTAGATCTTGTCAAATGTGATTTTTGAGAGTTGGAATCAACTCAAAATCATTTATGGTTGATTTTTGAAAAAATGTTTGAATGTGTAAACGTCTCTGTCTTGTTATTTTTACTATAGGTGATCTATACTTTCAAAAGGTGTGAATCCAACGGGCTTGGATTGATAATTTGAATACCTTTCTAGAAAAATTACTGACTGAACTAGGTTTGAATTAAAATGGAAAAATATTATTTGAATCAATCGGGCCACGCAGAAAGGAAATGGGCAGCCCAATTGCATAGCAGCAGCGAAGGCTCACGATAGGGGTCCTACTAGTCAGTGGCTCATCTAACCTGAAGCGGTATGTTTCAAACTGAGCCCTACAATTAGACTAAGATCTACGGCCGTTGTTCGTCGTCTTCGTCGAAAAGCTCCAGCGAGACCGAACCCTAACAGCGACGGTGGGGGTACGCTGTGGCTTACCAGGGCTCCAGCTAGGGTCGGCGATGGGGGAGAACGACGTTGTCAACAACGGCGGTTCAAACGGTGGTCGTGGTGGCTCTTGGGGTGGATCCAATCAACGGCTCCTCTCCTTCTCTGCAGCAACGGATTCCGATAAAATTCCGGCGGGCTGGAGCTCGCCTTGCTCCGAGGAAAGGTGTGGGTGGTTCTGAGAGAGAGGGGAGTGAGATGGTGTGAAGAATTGAGGCGGGGGTGGCCTCTATTTATACATCGGCGAGAGGGGCAGTGCAGCATGGTCAGGGCTCGTCGGTGACAACAATGCAGTGAGCTAACAGCATGGTTAAGGGCGTAGGATGGTGCGGTGTCTCCTGGCGGTCGTCGCAGGCTTAATGGCGCGACAAGGGGCGGTCGAGAACGGTCAGGCGCGGTCCATGCTATGCGCGGGTATGGTGGTGTTCGATTCGGCGTACAGGTGTGTAACATCCCAAAAATATTGAACAAGGTTATCAAATTTCCAATCACCAAAATTAGGGTTAATAAAAACTTTTGTTAATTAAAATCAATATGAATGCATGTGTGTATGTGATGATTGTATGAATGCACGAATGGACTTGTGTGATTGATCCAATTAGCAAGGAATGGTTTAAAGGTGAAAACAACATCATCTAAAACATTTCCAAGCAGAAACAAATCAACAGAAAATCAAAAACAAACCAAATAAAGCAAATAGTCATTTTTTCCAATCTTGCTCACTAGGCCACTTTGAGTGTTTCTAGTCCAAGATTTCAAACAGAAACAATTCCATTTCTTTTCACCCCTTGCTATACCAAGTAAAAGTGAACCAAAGCCCACCTTTCAAAATTACAGAAACATTTGGCAACCTAATTCAAATGACAATTCAAAATTGAATCTATAGCATATGGTAAGATCACCCATTTTCAAAAACCAACCAAACCAGTACCCCTTGACCTTTCCAGCTAATTAGAAACTCCCTAGTATGTAACTAATACACCCAAAAACTTTGAATCAAAAATTCACATTTGAATCTCTTTCGCCATTTGATCAAACACCTTGTAGACACAAAACAAACAAACATCAAACACTATTGTGAGCAGTGATTTTTTCCTAACTTGTTCCCTCTCTGGTTCACCACAAACTATTAGTAGATCATCTAGACCATTTAACAAGCTCTATCACCACTGTGAGCTTTCCATGCCATCAATGGTGACCATGGCCGAGCCCAACTTGCCACCCCAATGTCGACAGCAAGCTACGAGCCTCACTAGCCTCGCCAACCTTGTCTAGTAGGCACTCCACCGTCCACCGCCACCCCCTGTCTGATGCCAAAGCACAGCCAGTCCCTAGACCACACAGCCCGAGCGTGCCCAGCCTCTATGCGAGCGTGCCGAGAGCGCGCCAGAGCGCCACCCTCGACACACGCCCACAGACCGTGCACCGCCCTCGCCACGTGCAAGCATGATCGTCACCGTCCTAGTAGACCGCCAGACAACCTCGTTCGCCACTGCACGACCCGTAGATGATGTGCGCCATAAAACTTCCTGTCGGACCCGCCCAGAGCACCGCGATGTTCTGACCGTCTCGCACCACCCCACGCCGCGTGACCATGCCATTGAGCTTCGCCAGGGAGCACAGCACCGACCCTACCGTCGCCCATGCCTTTATCTTGTTGTGCCAACGACACCGATGAGCTCAGACCTGCCCTTCGGTCCCCTCGTTGCACTATAAATAGAGGCCACCCCCGTTTGAACTCAGCACACCATCTCACTCCCCTCTCTCTCAGAAGAACCCCACCTCACCCCTGGAGCAAGGCGAGCAGCACATCACCGGAATTTGGCTAGATTCTGCCACGGAGGAGGAAGAAAGGAGCCGTTCATTGGAGCCGCCCCAGGAGAAGCCGCCGGTACCAGGAGGTTCTCCATTCGACTTCGTCGTTCGCCCCCATCGCTGACCCTCGCCTGAGCCCCAGTGAGCCCCCGTAGCCTCCCATTGGCCTCTCTAGGGTTCTGTCTCGCAGGAGTTGCCCGATGGAGACGATAGGTCGTGGTCGATGGATTAGAGTTTGATCGCACGGTCTAGATCACCCCGTACCGCTTCACACCCCCTGTCTCACTGACTGGTGGGGTCATTCACTTAAACCCACACGCGCGTGCGCTGTGCACCGTGGGCCAGCCCAGTTAACATCCCATGCAACCCGTTTAGTTTGAATTTTTATTTTCCAATTTAGTTTAAAACCTAGTTCTGTACCTAGATTCAAAAATCAACCCAGGACGATTCACTAAACCAAATTGCATGAAACCAATTTTGTTAGTAAGGTACTGGAATTCTTAATCCAAGCCCATTTGATTCAATTCATTTGGAATTGTAGATCACCTATAGTAAAAATAACAAGGCAGAAGCTTTTATGAATTCAAACATTTTTCAAAATTCAACCACAAAAGCTTTTGAGTTGATTCCAACTCTCAAAAATCAAATTTAACTAGACCTTTCTGAATATATAAAAATATATAGGTTTACTTACAGAAATATTGGACAAGCAATAAAAGAAAGCCCCATAGGTCATTCTAGTCACTTTAATTAATTAAAATAAAAGGGTTAAACCTTATTAAATTGTGACACCACTTTAAATCGCATTCCCAAGTACTGAAATATGTGGTGATGACATGTGTCAACATAATTCCATGTTTTTAGTCGGATAATACTAAATCTTAAGTAGTTTTTCAATGAGTAGAAATTACTTTTCTAAAATAAAGGAAATAAAACTATTTCCTTAATCTTTGTGATGTTTGTGATGATCCTAGATCATCTAGTGGAAACCTTGGTGTGATAAATAAAAGTAGTTAAGTATTGTTTGGTGATTGTGTACCTCGTATTTATTTATAGACGCTAGTACTGACCAAGGATACGGGGAGGAAGGAGAATACTACGAATAAGAAGCCGAGGAGAACTGCAACCACTTCTCTGCACAAGGCAAGCTATTGACTTTACAAGTTAACCCTTGCATGTCAACTATGCAAACTAGATGCCTTAAGCATATGTGATTATACCCATTTGATTATACCCAATCCTAGTTTTACTTGCAAGCTTAGTTATTTTATTTCTTTATCAAAGATTTCTATTAGAGTTTACTTAGTGATTTGTAGAGTTTAGAAAGATATTTTAAAGGTAGCATAAAGAGCATAAAACTTGGCCTAAGTTATATAATCTTGATGTCATCCTAAGGCATGAGATTGAACTTAGATAAGATACACTTGTTTACCACCCATCATTAGTATTTACCCCCACTTGTATATGCTAGTGCTAAGTATAAAATTTGATCAACTTTAGATGGGAATATTTGGTGAAAATGGTTATGAAATCCTTAGAGTGATGAGTCATTCTACTGAAATGTTTTGACATGTGTTCTTGAACACCAGATGATTTTGGATGATGAAAATGTTGAGGCATGAGCCTTAGCCCTTTATAAAACTGATGGTTGTCTGGATGAGATACCATTCCAATTTTACCGTATAACCACTAGGGCTTGACTGGAACTTTATATACCTTAGTATGGGTTCCCTTGCGGCCAAGGTTTGAGCTAAGGCTACCTTGTGAAGATTGTCCACCTGTGCAGTTCCCAAGATGACAGTTGGTCATGGTTGGGAGGCCAAACTCACAGGAGAGGTGCCTATACTAGGGCATGTAATTGAAAGGTTAGGATTGATTATCCGCATACTGAGTATGGTGAATTCAGGATTGTTCCTGATGGATGTATCTAATGTTGTGGTGAAAGTGTACCACCTCTGCAGAGTGTCAAACTGTTTGAATAGCCGTGTCCGCGGTTATGGACAGTTGGAGTGGCCATACTGTTCCATTGTCAGATGTTTTCAAAATGACTTGTGAAATGATTCATGACTTTGACTTGACCACAACAGGGTTGTGATATGAAATTCAAGTTCCCACTTAGGTTTTATAAAACTTTCAACTAGATTTCTTTGCTTCTGAACTCACTAGAAATAAATCTGGATTTTTGCAAAACAACCTAGAGCCTAGTACTGCCTACTCAAACCCACTTCACTTGTTAGTATTAGTTTGCGAGTACGTAAAGAGTACTCATGGCTTTGTCCCTGGCTATTCCCGTGGCCAGACTATGAGGAGGACTACCAGGAGGAAGGACAGCAGGAAGGTTATGACAACTAGGATCATCTCCCATCGTTAGCATTGCCTATGACCATGAAGATGGAGCCTCGCCTACGCTACCATTATTATTACGTTATTTCGCTGCCTGATTGTATTAAGACTGGATCATGAGATCCTTTATTTGTTGTAAGACCTTATGTATGGTTTGTAATGGATGATGTACTATGATATCCAATCTGTTAGGTCTCTCAAAAATGGTAATGGACGAGAAGTATAGCAAGTTTTATTAGTTGGGGAATGGAGGAGACCTCATCTTTGAGCGTGACTTGGACCAGCTGTCGGAAATGCTGGAGCGTCCACATCCTGAGTTCTTCGGAGCTCAGCTCAACGATCAGGAAGGAGAGGAGTTGCAATGGCTAGTTGTTGCAAGTCTTCGAGGAAAAATCAAAGCCCCCACCTCAGAGGAATTCAGTTCATCTTGAGAGAGAACAATTGGCTCGATGGACTTTCCAGGGCCATGCAGGAAGCTCTTGCATGTCTGTGTGGGCAGAGTATCAATCAGATCAAGGGTAGCCGCTTTGAGTTATATCAAAGGCGTGATGTTATGGGACAGCCACTAGAGGCCCCGTATCACCATGAGCTGAAGACTCAATTGGACCACCTCAGCTTCATGATGTATGACCGTTAGAAGGAGTTGGACAATGCCCGATCCTACGCCAACCACAAGTATGCCATCGCCGCCTAGAAGGATCAGACCATTGTCGTGCTAGTGAAGGATCGCTAGTCTCGTTGCTGTCATCTCGACAAGAAGGAGCGCATCATTGCCCATCTCCGCCACATGATCACAGATTTGGAGGAGACTGTCCATGAGAGAGATATGCAGCTCGAGGAGAGGGAGAACATAGGAGAGGACCTTCATGGAGACCCCTACTCTTACCTCAGTGATGATGATGACTTCTTGGAGGACCAGGATATGTACTTCTTCATCGATGATTAGGACTTCGCCTTCATTGATGATGATGATGAGGATGATGAGGACACTGACTCCAAGGAGTAGTAGCACTTGAGCACTATCGTTAGTGAGTTGTATCCGGTCCCACTGTATCATAGTTTTATAGAATGGTTCTTAAAACCATCTGTTTTTCTTTGTTGTGGTGTGTGTTTGTATCGTGTGCTATGAATGAATGAATTGATGAATGAATGAAAAGCAAGTTGCTAGAAAAATCTGAGTCAAACTTCAAAAACTTTACCAAACCCCGAACCTTAGAAATTTCCCCATTTTCTCATGATCTATCTCAATCTTCAGATGCCTCGCGAAGGAGGCACTTCATCCTCGGACCCGATGTTGCAAATCTTGCAAATGTTGGTTTCTGACCACGAAGCTGAAAGAGCCGAACATCAAGCCAACTTAGCCACCCTTCAACAGATAGCTCAGATGGCCAACAACAATCAAGGCCATGGAAATCAGGACAACCATGGGTCCAAGCTCAAGAATTTCCAGAACACCAATCCACCCATTTTCACTAAGTCTGAAGATCCCCTCGATGCCTATGATTGGCTGCAAACCATGGAGAACAACTTAGAAGTTGCAGGAGTGGAAGCAAATGAGAAGGTACTGTTCACCACCCATTATCTGGCCGAAGATGCAAGAGCATGGTGGAACTGCGTGCGTGCCATGAATGGAGGTCAATTGATGACTTGGGAAGAGTTCAAAATCAAGTTCTGCAGAACCCATGTGCCACCGGGTTTGATCAAAAGGATGAGAGATGAATTCAAAGCACTGAAGCAAGGGAGAATGACAGTAGTTGAGAACCGTGACAAATTTTTGTCATTGGCTAGTTATGCACCTGATGAGATAGACACTGAAGCCTAGAAGAAGGAGAGATTCCTGAATGGTCTGCACGATGATATGCAGACAGTGTTGGTCAATATCCCATTTGCTGATATTGAAGCCTTAGTGGATTCCGCCATTCAGATGGAAGGCAAGATCAATCAAGCCAATGAGAACCGCAAGCGTCGCATGATGCATCAACTAGGAACCCATCATACACCAAAGTATCGCCCCAACCCATCTCCAGGATTTGCCCCAAGAACCAATAGACCCCCGATGAACCGTCCGACCTATCCCAACCGTGGGAACCCAAGGCCCCGGGGCAATCACAACAACCCCGGCAACCCCATCAATTTCAAACCTGCACCGCCCAAGTTTAACAACAACAATGCCGCCACCAACACCAACACTGCCCCCAAGGACTGGAAGCAATGTTGTGCCTGTTGCAGCAAAGAACAAGTCTCAGGTGACTAGTTATGAGTGTGGAACCAAGGGTCACTATTCCAATGAGTGCCCCAAGAAGATTGTCGTAGCCCCCAATGCAAATGCCCTAGCTCAGCAGCAGCATCGTGTTCTGACCGGAAGGAGGTTTGCCCCAGGAAACTCGCTCAACCGCAACGGCCGTCTCTTTCTCATGCATGCTAATGAAGCCCAAGAAGCGCCAGATGTCGTGCTGGGTATGTTTTCTATTAACTCAGTACTTGCAAGAGTGTTGTTTGATTCTGGAGCATCGCATTTGTTTGTTACTGAAGAATTTGCATGCACTAGTAAGATTCAACCCACCAAATTGAAGCATGTTATGATAGTTCAAATACCTGGTTAAACCACCAAAGCTAGACAAATTTGCACGGCCGTGCCTATCCGAATCCATGGCATAGATTTTTATGCAAATCTAATAGTACTCGGAACTAAAGGTTTGGAAGTAGTACTAGGAATGGATTGGATGTCCAAACATAAAGGATTAATCGACTGTGCCAAGAAAGCCATAACCATGACCAGTACAGCCGGAATATCAGTCGAGCATGTATCTGAAACCTTGCCCCGTCAATTCAAGTGCAACAAGAGTCTAGCCCAGCCAACCATTGACCAAGTCAGAATAGTCTTTGAATACCCCGATGTATTTCCGGATGTTTTGCCCGGTATGCCCCCAGATCGGGATATCGATTTTATCATTGAACTAATCCCTGGAACTGGAGCCATAGCCCGGAGAACATATAGTATGAACCCGTCTGAATTAGTGGAGCTGAAGAAGTAACTGGATGCCATGCTGGAGATAGGATTGATTCAACCAAGTGCGTCGCCATAGAGATCACCTGTCTTGTTTGTAGACAAGAAAGATGGAGGTAACTGTTTGTGTACGGATTATCGGAAGTTGAATGATGTCACCATCAAGAACAAGTACCCACTACCAAAGATAGAAGACATGTTTGACCAGTTGACCGGTGCCAAAGTGTTTTCTATGATTGACCTTAGAACTGGTTATCACCAACTCAAGATTCGCGCAGAGGATATTCCAAAGACTGCCTTTACCACCAGATATGGATTATACGAGTATATTGTCGTGTATTTTGGATTAACCAATGCCCCCGCTTATTTCATGAACCTCACGAATAAGATTTTTATGGACTTCCAGGATAAGTTTGTCGTTGTTTTCATCGAAGACATTCTGATCTATTCCAAATCAGAAGAAAAACATGAGCTACACCTAAGAACCATCCTTAGAACCCTTAGGGAGCATCCGTTGTATGCCAGTTTTAGCAAATGTGAATTCTGGTTACAGGAGGTAGGATTCCTCGGACATATTGTATCAGCCGAAGGAATTGTCGTTGACCCTGCAAAGGTGAAGGATGTGGAAGATTGGCAATCCCCATCCACTCAAACCCAATTTCATGCATTTCTCGGATTAGCGGGATACTACCGCAAGTTTGTAGAAGGATTCTCGAGTATCGCCAGACCCCTGACCCAATTGTTGAAGAAGGATAAGCAGTTTGAATGGATGGACAAATGTGAAGCGAGCTTTCAAGAACTCAAGAGGAGATTGATTTCAGCCCCAATCTTGATCATGCCGGATATTATGAAGCCTTTTGATGTGTATTGTGATGCATCCAAGATTGGTCTCGGATGTGTGTTGATGCAAGAAGGCAAATTAATATCTTATCTATCCCGACAAATAAAGCAGCATGAATAGAATTATCCTACCCATGACCTTGAACTAGCAGCCGTAGTTCTGGACCTGAAGACATGGAGGCATTATCTTATGGGATACTTTTGTGAGATTTATTCGAATCACAAGATCCTGAAGTATATATTCACCCAAAAGGAGCTGAATATGAGGCAGAGAAGATGGATAGAGCTAATCAAGGACTATGATCTGGACATTCACTATCACCCCGGTAAAGATAATGTGGTAGTAGATGCCCTTAGCAGATTGCCATGTCGCTTGAACTCTATGATTCTGAAGGAGCAACCAAGTTTGCACAAGGAGATGGAAGATTTCAGAATGGAATTAGTAAGTGAAGGATTTTTGGCTAGCATAGAACTTCAATCCACTTTGATAGTCAGATCAAGGACGCGTAGAAAGGAAATGCTAGTATCGACGGAATCAAACGTCGTATCGGTACAGGTAAAGTACCCGGATTCACCGAAGATGATGGAGTTTTGTGGTACAAAGGACGTCTCTGTGTACCAGCAGATTCAGAGTTGAAGGAAACTATTTTGAAGGAATCCCACTATACTCTTTATTCTATCCACCCCTGAGGAATGAAGATGTATCAAGATTTGAAGGAGAAATTTTGGTGGCATAAGATGAAGAGAGAAATCGGAAGCTACATAGCCAAGTGTGATATTTGTCAGAGAGTCAAGGCGGGACATCAGAGACCCGCAGGATTGTTGCAACCAGTGCAGATTCCAGAATGGAAATGGGATTCAGTTGGAATGGACATTATCACCGGATTGCCTACTTCTAGTAGGGTAAATGACTCTATTTGGGTCATAGTTGATAGACTGTCCAAAGTCGCACATTTCTTACCTGTCAAGACCACTTACCAGAGCTCGAAGATAGCGGAGTTATACATCGCTAGGATCGTCAATTTGCACGGAGTCCCCAAAAACATTGTGTCGGATCGAGGAACTCAGTTTACCTCGAGATTTTGGAAGAAAGTCTAAGAAGGATTGGGAACCCGACTAGATTTTAGCACAGCGTATCACCCTCAGACCGATGGACAAACGGAGCGAGTAAATCAAATACTCGAAGATATGTTGAGAGCTTGTGTGCTAGAGTATGGATCTAAATGGGAAGACTGTCTACCTTTCGCAGAATTTTCGTATAACAACAGTTATCAAGCTAGTTTGCAAATGGCCCCATTTTAGTTCATGTATGGAAGTAAGTGTTGTACCCCAATTGGTCGGAAGTAGGAGAGAGTCAGATTTTTGGACCCGAAATCCTACGAGAAGTAGAAGAGAAAGTTTACAAGATCCGTGAGCACCTCAAAACCGCCTAGTCAAGACAGAAGAGTTATGCTGACAAGAGACATCGAGACCTTGCTTTCAATATCGGAGATTTTGTGTATCTCAAAGTGTCGCCTTTGAAGGAAATGCAACGTTTCTAGCTCAAAGTAAAGTGAGCCCCCAGATATATCGGACCTTTCAAGATTGTGAATCTTCTAGGAGAAGTATCGTATCAACTGGAACTGCCAGAGGAGATGTAAGCAGTGCATAATGTGTTCCATATATCGTTGCTTCGCAAATGCCATGAAGTCCTGGAGAAGACTGAAGTTTTCAATAACATTGATCACCAGACCATAGAGATCAACGATGACCTGACGTATCCTGAAGTACCCATTCGTATTTTGGAGGAAGCTTTCAGAACCACCAGGACCCGAAGCATCAAGTTTCTCAAGATTCAGTGGAGTAACCACACTGAAGAAGAAGCTACCTGGGAGCGAGAAGATCACATCAAGACGGAGTTTCCCGATCTCTTTAAATCCTAGTTTTCTTCTTTCTTCTTTCTGAAATCTTGGGACGAGATTTTGTTTAAGGATGGAAGGTTTGTAACATCCCAAAAATATTGAACAGGGTTATCAAATTTCCAATCACCAAAATTAGGGTTAACAAAAACTTTTGTTAATTAAAATCAATATGAATGCATGTGTGTATGTGATGATTGTATGAATGCATGAATGGACTTGTGTGATTGATCTAAATAGCAAGGAATGATTTAAAGATGAAAACAAACTCATCTAAAACATTTCCAAGCAGAAACAAATCAAGAGAAAATCAAAAACAAACCAAATAAAGCAAATGGTCATTTTTGCCAATCTTGCTCACTAGGCCACTTTGAGTGTTTCTAGTCCAAGATTTCAAACAGAAACAATTCCATTTCTTTTCACCCCTTGCTAGACCAAGTAAAAGTGAACCAAAGCCCACCTTTCAAACTTATAGAAACATTTGGCAACCTAATTCAAATGACAATTCAAAATTGAATCTATAGCATATTGGAAGATCACCCATTTTCAAAAACAAACCAAACCAGTACCCCTTGACCTTTCAAGCTAACCATAGACTCCCTAGTATGTAATTAATACACCCACAATGTTTGAATCAAAAATTCAAATTTGAATCTCTTTTGGCCATTTCATCAAACACCTTGCAGACACAAAACAAACAAACATCAAACACTATTGTGAGCAGTGATTTTGGCCTAAATTGTTCCCTCTCTGGTTCACCACAAGCTATTAGTAGATCATCTAGCCCATTTAATAAGATCTAGCACCACTGTGAGATTGCCATGCCATCAATGGTGACCATGGCCGAGCTCAACTTTCCATCCCAATGTCGATAGTAAGCTAGGAGCCTCACTAGCCTCGCCAAGCTTGTCTAGCAGGCACTCCACCGTCCACCGCCCCCCCCTGTCTGATGCCAAAGCATAGCCAGCCCCTAGACCACACAGCCCGAGCGTGCCCAGCCTCTCTACGAGCGTGCCGTTAGCGCGCCAGAGCGCTACCCTCGACACACGCCCAAAGACCGCACGTCTCCCTCGCCACGTGCAAGCATGATCGTCACCGTCCTAGTAGACCGCCAGACAACCTCGTTCGCCGCTGCATGACCCGTAGACGCTGTGCGCCATAAAACCTCCCGTCGGACCCGCCCAGAGCATCGCGATCTTGCGACCGTCTCCGCGTGACCATGCTGTTGAGCTTCGTCAGGGAGCACAGCACCGCCCCCTACCGTTGCCCATGCCTTTAGCTCATTGTGCCGACGACACCGACGAGCTCAACTTGCCCCTTCGGTCCCCTCATTGCACTATAAATACAGGCCACCCCATTCGAACTCAGCACACCATCTCACTACCCTCTCTCTCAGAAGCACCCCACCTCACCCCCGGAACAAGGCGAGCAGCACATCGCCAGAATTTGTCCGAAGTCTACCATGGAGGAGGAAGAAAGGAGCCGTTGATTCGAGCCGCCCCAGGAAAGCTGCCGGTACCAGGAGGTTCGTCGTTGTTGACTTCGTCGTTCACCCCCATCGCCGACCCTTGCCTGAGCCGCGGTGAGCCCCCATAGACCCTTACTGGCCGCGCTAGGGTTCTGTCTCACCGGAGTTGCCACACGGAGACGATATGTTGTGGTCGTTGGATTAGAGTTTGATCGCACGGTCTAGATCACCCCGTACCGCTTCGCACCCCCCCCCTATCTTGATGACTGGTGGGGTCATTCAATTAAACCCACCCGCGCGTGCGCTGTGCACCGTGGGCCTGCCCTGTTAACATCCCGCGCAACCCCGTTAGTTGGAATTTATATTTTCCAATTTAGTTTCAAACCTACTTCTGTACCTAGATTCAAAAATGGACCCAGGTCAATTCACTAAACCAAATTGCATGAAACCAATTTTGTTAGAAAGGTACTGGAATTCTTAACCCAAGCCCATTTGATTCAATTCATTTGGAATTGTAGATCACCTATAGTAAAAATAACAAGGCATAAGCTTTTCTGCATTCAAACATTTTTCAAAATACAACCACAAAAGCTTTTGAGTTGATTCCAACTGTCAAAAATCACATTTAACTAGACATTTCTGAATATATAAAAATATATAGGTTTACTTACAGAAATATTGGACAATCAATAAAAGAATGCCCCATAGGCCATTCTAGTCACTTTAATTAATTAAAATAAAAGGGTTAAACCTTATTAAATTGTGACACCACTTTAAATCACATTCCCAAGTACTGAAATATGTGGTGATGACATGTGTCAACATAATCCCATGTTTTTAGTTGGAGAATACTAAATCTTAAGTAGTTTTTCAATGAGTATAAATTACTTTTCTAGAATAAAGGAAATAAAAGTATTACCTTAATCTTTGTGATGTTTGTGATGATCCTAGATCATCTAGTGGAAACCTTGGTGTGATAAATAAAATTAGTTAAGTATTGTTTGGTGATTGTGTACCTCGTATTTATTTATAGACGCTAGTACCGAACAAGGATACGAGGAGGAAGAGAATACTACGAGGAAGAAGCCGAGGAGAACTTCAACCACTGCTCCGCACAAGGCAAGTTATTGACTTTGCAAGTTAACCCTTGCATGGCAACTATGCAAACTAGATGCCTTAAGCATATGTGATTATACCCATTTGATTATACCCAATCCTAGTTTTACTTGCAAGCTTAGTTATTTTATTTCTTTATCAAAGCTTTCTCTTAGAGTTTACTTAGTGATTTGTAGAGTTCATAAAGATATTTTAAAGGTAGCATAAAGATCATAAAACTTGGCCTAAGTTAGATAATCTTGATGTCATCCTGAGGCATGAGATTGAACTTAGATAAGATACACTTGTTTACCACCCCTCATTAGTATTTACCCCCACTTGTAGATTCTAGTGCTAAGTACAAAATTTGATCAACTTTAGATGGGAATACTTGGTGAAAATTGTTATGAAAACCTTAGAATGATGAGTCATTCTACTGAAATGTTTTGACATGTGTTCTTGAACACCAGATGATTTTTTATGATGAAAATGTGGAGGCATGAGCCTTAGCCCTTCATAAAACTGATGGTTGTCTGGATGCGATACCATTCCAATTTTACCGTACAACCACAATACCAGAAATTTTGGTAGGGCTTGACTGGAACTTTATATACCTTAGTATGGGTTCCCTTGCGACCAAGGTTTGAGCTTAGGTTACCTTGTGAAGATTGTCCACCTGTGGAGTTCCCAAGATGACAATTGGTCATGGTTGGGAGGCCAAACTCACAGGAGAGGTGACTATACTAGGGCGTGTAATTAAAAGGTTGGGATTGATTATCCGCGTACTGAGTATGGTGAATTAAAGATTGTTCCTGACGGATGTATCGAATGTTGTGGTGAAATTGTACCACCTCTACAGAGTGTCAAACTATTTGAATAGCCGCGTCCGCGGGTATGTATAGTTGGATTGGCTATACTTTTCCGTCGTCAGATGTTTTCAAAATGACTTGTGAAATTTTTCATGACTTTGAATTGACCTCAACAGGGTTGGGATATGAAATTCAAGTTCCCACTTAGGTGTTATAAAAATTTCAACTAGCTTTCTTTGCTTTTGAACTCAGTAGAGATAAATCTGGATTTTTGCAAAACAACCTAGATCCTAGTACTGCCTACTTAAACCCACTTCACTTGTTAGTATTAGTTTGCGAGTACTTAAAGAGTACGCATGGCTTTGCCCCTTGCTATTCCCGTGGCCAGACTATGAGGAGGACTACCAGGAGGACGGACAACATTAAGATTATGACAACTAGGATCATGCGGTGACCCAGCATACCACTGCATGATGTAGTATACTATAGTCGTTGGCATAACACCAATGAAACACCGTTCACTAGTATTACATCCCTCAGAATGGCACAACAGAAACACAGCGGGTCCAATACATGGCTAAAGGTTACAACTCACTCTTTACAAAAGATCTAGAGAACACTCTAAGTTAAAGAGAGAGAGAGAACTTCTTACGGAGAAGAATCAAAGATAAACAACAGAAGAACTATTATACTATTAAGACTAGTATTTTAACTAAGGGATTGGCATTGCTGCTATTGCAATACACTACAGAATTAGGTTCTTTGGCTAGAGATTATATTCCTATCTAATTAGTAACTTTGTCTTCACTTGAGTTGATGTATATGTTGACTTCATTGAAGAGCTTTAGCTTTGGATGATGAATCCCGGAGCATAACTTGATGTAGATGTTGTCTATCCCGGCTTTAGAATCTAGCAAGGGTTGAGAAGATACGTTGAGTACGAGCGTACTTAGCAAATTCACTAGAAAAGGAGTGTTTGATGCACTATAACTACAGCCACAGACCGTAGGTCGTAGGCAATGCAAGCTTTCATAAACATTTCTTCAAAGGCTGCTTTTATTCTGAAAAGCTATGTCCGTCAGCCTTCACGGGTTTACCAGAACTATCACATCCCAAAATTTTCCAAATTTTGAAATGTGAAAAATAAATAAACAAAATAAAATTTTGATGAAATTTAGGGTGAGAAGAAACTTTTTTATTCCAATTGGAAATATCCAAACCTAGTTTTTGATCAAATAAAATCCTAAAGGGATTTAAAAAGATAAATAAACATTAAAGTTTTAATAGTTGGAATTACTATTTTTAGATCTTTTAATAAAAAGATTTGTTTTTTTAAGAAAAGGTAGAATTATAAATAAGGATTATTTTATAAAGCCAAATTAAATCTTCGCCAAGCTTTTGAAATAAAATATTCCTATTTGATAAAAAGAGTAAAGGTTTATTTAAATAAAATAATGAGGATTTATTAATACCCAATTTTACTTAAGTAAAGGTTTTTCCATTTTAAATAAACACTAAAACTTGTTAAATTATTTTAAATAAGTTTTCCAAGTGTTTTATTTATTCAAATAAAACCTACTGAAATTATTTTGGTATTATTTTATATTTCAAATAGAATTTTAAAATAAATTAAATCCTATTTGAATTAAAGACTAAGGTCTATTTTATTTAATTATTAAATATATCCTAAAAGAATAAAAGTATTATTTTATTTTGACTTTGGATTATGTTGTTAAACAGAATTAAAAACTACACAAAGTTCGGCCGCGATGAATACGCGTTGATGGCTGAGTGATTCCTCCCAGTAACGATGCTCCTTTAAACGCCACGCTCTCCTCTACCTTTCCCCTCACTTGCCAGCTCCTCTCTGCCCCAGGGTTGTCCTAATTTTGAATCACACTCTACTGTCTCCGGCGAGCTTCAAACATCGATTCCGGCGAGAACACCCACCTCCACTGCCCCTGGTTGCCACTAGGGTACTCACCAGCACCAGGCGCATCCACCAGTACCTCCAGCTCGGCCGCGCTCATTCCAGAACGTCGGCAACTTCTCCAAATCGTGCACCACCGGCGTCTGCCATTGCTCCGTCGAGCTTCCCAGGTGAACTTCGACCGCCCTAAGCTCTCTCGATGATGCTCACGTGAACCCCACGTTCGCCCGCATCTAACCATGCCCCTATCTTGCCTTAGGGTGATCTGCAGCCTCGCCCTCGACGACCTCTAGAGACACCCGCCGCTCGCAGCAACTCCGGCGAGCAATTTCTTCTGTCCTCGTGCGCCCCCTGCCTCCTCGTGAACAGGTTGAGCATCAGCACGTCCAGGCGAACACGGTGAGCCCTCTCCCATTCTTTCTCGCGTCATGAATCACCGGTGATGACCACGCCAGAGCGCTGCCGCCAGAGCGCCGCCCGATTTAGGTCAAAACGTTTTACACCGTTAGATCTCCATCTGGAGCCTTAGATAGAATCATTAAACGAAGAGGTACGGGCTAATCTGAACCGCACCATCTCACTTAGATCCAACGGCTGTAACTGTGCAATCCACACGAACCGGTATCAGCGAATAAGAAATAGACGCGTGGCACTGGTTTACTTTAAAACAGAATTTTGAATCTGATTGATATGCAAACTTGTAAAATTCATAACTTTAGTTATACACGTCCAAATTTTGCAAATTTTATATCAATGGAATCAGTAAAACAAGTACTTTGCAACCATGCACTTTGTTTAATGTTTTGCTTCTGTTAAATTGGTTGAATTTGCAGAAACATGTGTAGTCTTATTATGAGTATAAAAATTGTTCTAGATACAATTTTAATGTGAAAACTTTGAAAAATGGATTGTTGTGAACCTACTGACCCTAGGAACCAACTTATGGATTTAAAAATGTATTTTGTGAAGTTTAGGAATAAATAATTGAATTAGCTCATTTCTAGTCAAATAAAAATATTGATTATGGTTTAGAAATGATTTTTGGAATGAAACCTTTGGGAAATGATTTGATTCAAACCTTATGACCCTAAACACCAAGTTTTGAGAATTAAAATATATTTGGTGAACTCTTTAAAGAATATTGCTTTGCTAAAAGCATTTTCAACCACATAAAATATTGATTTGATTTAAAAATGGTTTATAGATAAAACCTTTTGCAAATGGTTTTACCACTTTAGTAAATGAACACTTTTGAACCTTACAATGTTTAGAGCCTAGTAGAAACCACTTTTGCAAGTAAAACTATCTTTTACATGCTTGCATGCATGACCTTGTTTTTGTTATTTTATGTGTGATAAATTGGTTGGAATGCTAGTTGAATCTATGTTTGCTTGATTGAATTGTAGTGGAATTAGGAGAGTGTGATATTAGCAAGATCAAGAAGTGAACCAACATTCTCTACTAAAAAGGCAAGTGACACTATCATCCATGTCCTACTATTTTCATTACACTTAGTGGATTTTGTAACATGCATGATAAGGACTACTATATTTTATGCTATGCTAAATCCTAATAGGATACCCTTATATCTCCCTTAGTGAAAACATTGTAGTTGTAGTATGCTTAGCCCAGCTATATATTTGGGATGGGATACATGTTATGATTATATGAAGAGTTGAAAAGATATATGTTTTATATAATAAAACCAGTACTCAATGAACCACCTGGGTGGACAAGGATACTCAAGTTTTGGACAAGGTGGCAACAAAAGGAACCATGTTTATATGGCTATCTCTTTTTGTATGTGCACTAGAAGGAAACCACCCAGGGACTTAGAGATTGAACATGTTTCTCGTATAGTGGCTTCCGTGTACAGCCACATGCTAAATGGGCTCTGGCTTAGTCAACTACATAGTGGAAGACCCACGCATTGGCATCTTCAGGTTAACTAGAATTGTGTAAGGGAACTTGAAACCCTACATTGGTGCCTAGATGACAAGCTAGCATTGTGTATTGGGAGGACTTCTATGGAAAGACTTTGTCACATTCTCAATCTGCCTGTACTCCATCTTGGTGAGTACTTATCCAGCGGCCACTGGTGGCATCATGATGAGATTGTGTCATGTGGGTAAAGTGTACAACTTCTGCAGAAGATCAAATTCTAAGTACTTAGCCGTGTCCCCGGTTATGGACAACTCTGAGCAACTAAGGCCTGAAGCTATGGAAGATCTCGATATTCCAATTTCTCAAAGTAAAACTTGATGGTGACAACAAGGGATTTGAAGCACTTGGAGTTTTCCAAGAAGTTCAGAAAGATTTGACAAAAGAATTAAACTATTTTTGAAAATATAGGATAAAACTATATTGCTTTCTGCAAATGAGCCTAAACCCTACTTAGCCAAATATGCATGTATTGATAGGATCCACTTATTTCTACATAGTAGTGAAACTTGCCAATACAATTCAAATGTATTGACCCTTGTGGCTGCAACTTATTATGTTGCAGGTTTGTTTGATGTTAGTGAAGTTTGTTGAATAGGATTACAAGTCTACAACCAACATGATTGCCTGTGGCACTTTGAAGATGAAGGACTCCATGCTTTATAGATTTCTGCTGCAATGTATGTGATAGCCAAATGAGCTATGTAATATGTAATAAATTATTTTAATCCTGGTTATAAAGTTGTATTATGACCTTTGTTTCTTGATATTACATCTTAACTGTGGATGCTAGCTATTGATCCAGGGACTAGCATTGTAAACACAGGGATCTCTACCTTATTAAAGGTTGGGAACCTTACAGATGATGGTATCGAGCCTTTGTGTTGCCTGTAGGATTTGTAACCCTAGGATTGGACAAAACCCCTTAGAAAAATAGGAGTTGTATTTGTTCCAAAACTTATTTACAAACAATCTTGTAAACTCTTTCCTCAACCTCTTTGGTTTTGATTCTACATCTCTTCTATTTCAAACTTGATGGCCAAAGACTTCACCATGAGCAAAGATTTCATCAACTCTAATGACTTCAACATCTTCAAGTGATTTCAACTTTAGTTTCACCAAGGACTTCAACTTAGACATCACTAAGGACTACAAGTGAAAAACCAAGAGACATTAGATTGCCTACCAAAGACATTGATATCAAGTTAGAGTATGGATCATATTGACCTATGAGGTATGATTATACTAAGTTATTATTTTCAAGAAAACTTGTTGTTTCCTTCAACTCATGAGTTAAGCTCATAAGTTGTTAAGTGGATAGTTGCTTGTTGATTGTTTGATTGTTTAATTGTTTGATTGAACTTGGTTGTTTTTGAGTTGTGTGTTAAAACTTCTTAAAAACCTATCTACCAATACTTATCCCTATCAAACCAACAGATGCCTCCTCGTCGTTCCAACCCCAACCAAAACAACAACATCACCCCTGAGATGCAGCAGATGATGGCAGCTCAGACACAGTTGATGCAGGAGATGACCACATACATACAGAATCAGAACAACAACAACAACAACAACAACAACAACAACAACAACAACAACAACAACAACAACAACAACAACAACAACAACAACAACAACAACAACAACAACAACAACAACAACAACAACAACAACAACAAAAACAACAACAACAACAACAACAACAACAACAACAACAACAACAACAACAACAACAACAAAAACAAAAACAACAACAACAAAAACAACAACAACAACAACAATAACAACAACAACAACAACAACAACAACAACAACAACAACAACAATCAGAATAATCCTCCAGCACTTGATATGCTCACCAAGTTTCTGAAACTTAGGCCTGCAAGATTCTCTGGAACAACTGATCCCATGGAAGCCAATGACTGGTTACGTTCAGTGAACAAAGACTTAGTGACTGTTGGCTGCACCGATGAAGAAAAAGTAAGGTTTGCAGCATTTCTGCTTGAAGGACCAGCAGCAACATGGTGGGACAACTTTCAGATCACCACTCCCCTTGAAGATGTGACTTGGGCTATTTTTGTGGATGGTTTCCGTACAACTCACATCTCACCTGGAGTGATGTACTTGAAGAAAAAGGAATTTCACAATCTGAAACAGCGTCACCTCAGTGTGGCTGAGTATATTGAAGAATTCAACAATCTGGCACGCTATGCACCAAATGAAGTTGATACAGATGCTAAGAGAAAAGAAAAATTTCTTGAAGGACTTAATGATGAGTTGAACCTGTAGCTAGCTGTTGCCTATGTCCCAACTTATCAATCACTCTGTGACAAAGCCACTATTTTGGAAAACAAGATGAATCAAGTTGAGAATAGAAAGAGGAAGCATAAACTCAAGAATCACTCAGGATCATCAAAAAAGAAGCATTCATTTAAAAAGAGCAATGAAGATTCTGAACCACATCAGTATCACCACAACAACAATGGAAGTGATAATAATGGAAATGATACTGACAATGGAGATGACCTTGGTCAGGACCAACATGACACTTTCAGGAAGAAAGACATTAGCCAGTTGCAGTGCTATAATTGTAAGGAGCTTGGACACTATGCATCAGACTGTCCTGAGAAGAAAAAGAAAAAGGATGCTAGAAGAGCCAATGGAAATGACTCCAATGTGACCCAGAAAGGACATGTGAACCACATTGACATGGGTAGAAACTTTGAAGAGATAGAAGAAGTGGATGTCAGGATTTAGACAACTCAGTTGAGTCAAATAAGGATTCCTTGTCTGGATATCAAGTGTTGAACCCATAGTCAAGTGAACCATCAATGTAACCCTATAAGACTTTCTTTTTAAGGGTGGTAGTACCTTAGTTTCCTTGAAGCCAACTTGTAACCCTAGCCTTCCCAAATCTCGGGACGAGATTTATTTTAAGGGTGGTAGCCTGTCACATCCCAAAATTTTCCAAATTTTGAAATGTGAAAAATAAATAAACAAAATAAAATTTTGTTGAAATTTAGGGTGAGAAGAAACTTTTTGATTCCAAATGGAAATATCCAAACCTATTTTTTGATCAAATAAAATCCTAAAGGGATTTAAAAAGATAATAAACATTAAAGTTTTAATAGTTGGAATTACTATTTTTAGATCTTTTAATAAAAAGATTTGTTTTTTTAAAAGAAAAGGTAGAATTATAAATAAGGATTATTTTATAAATCCAAATTAAATCTTGGCCAAGCTTTTGAAATAAAATATTCCTATTTGATAAAAAGAGTAAAGGTTTATTTAAATAAAATAATGAGGATTTATTAATACCCAATTTTACTTTAGTAAAGGTTTTTCCATTTTAAATAAACACTAAAACTTGTTAAATTATTTTAAATAAGTTTTCCAAGTGTTTTATTTATTCAAATAAAACCTACTGAAATTATTTTGGTATTATTTTATATTTCAAATATAATTTTAAAATAAATTAAATCCTATTTGAATTAAAGACTAAGGTCTATATTTAATTATTAAATAGATCCTAAAAGAATAAAAGTATTATTTTATTTTGACTTTGGATTATGTTGTTAAACAGAATTAAAAACTACACAAAGTTTGGCAAAGGTTTGAATTCATTTGGGTGTTTGAATTGTTTGAATAAAATCAAAACAGAATTCAAATAGAAAAAGGAAAAAGCTTCAGTATAAAAAAAAGAAACAAACCCAGCCCAGCAAACATGCCCAGCAAGCCCAACTAAACTCCCCACGCGTGAAACGTTTTCTACCCAAAAAAGAACCCACAGAGACGCTGACGAGTGGCCCCACTCCCACTTTGTAAGGGTCCCAACCTCTAAATAAGGCAGAGTCCCCTGTGTTTACAATGCTAGTCCCTGGATCAATAGCTAGCATCCACAGTTAAGATGTAATATCAAGAAACAAAGGTCATAATACAACTTTATAACCAGGAATAACATAATCTTATTACATCTTACATAGCTCATTTGGCTATTACATTACAATTGCAGCAGAAAATCTAATAGCATGGGGTCCTTCATCTTCAAAGTGCCACAGGCAGACATGTTGGTTGTAGACTTTGTAATCCTAATCAACACACACTTCACTAAATCAATCAAACCTGCAACATCACAAGTTACAGCCACAAAGGGTCAATACTTTTGAATTGTATTGGCAAGTGATACTATGGTAGTATAGTGGAGTCTAACATCTATATGCATTTGGCTAAGTGGAGTTGAGGCTTGCTTTGCTCAAAATATATTTTTCCTTATCATTTGAAAATACTAAGTTTTTGCTTGACAAAATAATCTTTTGCAAGGCATCTCCCAATCAAAGATTGAAGATCCTTTAACCCTTGTTCAACCACAAGTTTTTAACTTAGAAATTTGAATGATGAGATTCTTGATTGCTTCCATGTCTTGATGCTCAAATTGTCCTTTACCAGGGACATGGCTAAGTACTTAGATTTTACACTCTGCAGAGGTGGTGCACTTTCCCCACAAGACTTGGTTTCACCAAGACAAGATCTTTCAGAAGCCTTCCCTTAGACCAAAATGGACGCGTTCCATCCTATCAAACTCTACCACCAACTGTCCATATGGCTAAGTTCTTGCAACCTATATGATCCAGGTAGAGCCCATAATGCCAAGTGGCTGCACTTGAAGCTTCTCAACATTTGGCATCTCAAATCTCTTTGTTCCTGGGTGGCCATCCACAAGTGAGATACACAAGGTCAACCATAGACATGGGCCTTGTGAACCACTCAACCAAAAACCACCAAGCAATTACCATTCCACCTAGGTGATTCATTAACTTAGTTGTTTTATTAAACAAAAACACAAGTCCTCAGACTTCGAAATTTTTCATAGTATGGATATATATTCCACCCTTATTTTCTATTAGCTAGGCTAAGCTTGATAGTAGTAGGAACCTTAACTTAGGAAAGTTTCTACTAAGGTTTCATCTACTAGGTTTTCCTATAGCAAGGTTTATACTTAGCAAAATTCCATGCAAGTTTTACTTAGAAAAATCACTAATGCATAGTGAAAGTAATGGGACAATAGTATGAAGCATCACTTGCCTTTTTGGTAGAGGGTATAGGTTCACTCCTTGTCCTTTCAACAATCACACTCTTCAAGTCACTACAAATCAATCAAGCAAGGCACAATCTCAATCTACCAATCAAGCAAAACATCACATAAAATGATAAAGTCTAAGAAATGCATGCAAGCATGCCAAGCTTTGTTTTATTTGAAAAAGTGGTTCCTAATGGGTCATAAACATTTGAAAACACCTAATGGTCATTTTATAAAGTGGCCAAGTCATTTGCAAAAGGTTTCACTTCATAAACCATTTTCAAAACAAAGTATCATTTTATGTGGTGTAGAAATGTTTTTACTAAGGAATTAATCTATAGGGCTCACAAAATATGTTTTCAAACAACAAAACTTTGTGTTTAGGGTTAGAGAGTTTAAAACAAAACCTTTCCCAAAAGTTTTCTTCCAAAACCATTTTTAATAAATAAACTATATTTTTATTTGACTAGAAATGGTTTTAAATCAAAGAATCATTCTTTTGTTTCACCAAATACATTTTTGAAACCACAAAGTGTTTCCTATGGTCAGTAGGTTCAAATCACTCCACTTGCAAAAGATTTTATCACCAAAATCATTTTTGAACAATTTTTACAATCTAAACAAGCATACAAATGGGAAAATATTGGTATGGATTTCATTACCGGATTACCAAGGACCAGGTCAGGGTATGATTCCATATGGGTAGTCGTAGATCGCCTAACTAAAGTGGCTCATTTTATACCCGTAAAGACAACTTATACCAGTGCAAAGTTAGCCAAAATCTACATGAGCAGAATTGTATGCCTTCACGGAGTACCTAAGAGTATTGTGTCTGATAGAGGAACTCAATTCACTTCTCACTTTTGGAGACAGCTTCATGAATCTCTAGGAACGAGGTTGGAATTCAGCACTGCTTTTCATCCTCAAACTGATGGACAAACAGAAAGGACTAATCAAATTCTTGAAGACATGTTGAGGGCATGTGCCCTAGACTATGGGGCAAGTTGGGATGAAAGTCTGCCTTACGCAGAGTTCTCTTACAACAACAGTCACCAATCTAGTATTGGGATGGCACCATTCGAGTCTCTATACGGAAGAAAGTGTACCACCCCATTGCTATGGAATGGTGTGGGAGAAAGAAGTTTGTTTGGGCCAGATCTTATCAAAGACGCCGAAGAAAAGGTCAAATTGGTTAGAGACAGATTGAAGATAGCACAGTCTCGACAAAAAAAGCTACGCAGATGCTAAGCGTAGAGAAGTCACTTACGAAGTTGAGGATAGAGCTTACCTTAGAGTATCACCACTTCGTGGAGTAAAAAGATTTGGAGTCAAAGGAAAGTTAGCACCAAGATATGTAGGACCATTCAACATACTAAGTCGCAAGGGAGAAGCTGCATATGAAATCGAACTGCCAGCATCTTTATTAGCAGTCCATAATGTTTTTCATGTGAGCCAGCTCAAGAAATGTCACCCAGAAATGGAAGAAACATCTTTGAAAGATACCATATCTTTGGAAGAAGTTCAACTAGAAAGTGATCTCACCTATGAAGAAAAGCCTGTCAAGATTCTTGAGACCACAGAAAGAGTCACAAGGACAAAAACCATCAAGTTTTGCAAAGTACAATGGAACCATCATTCCGAAGAAGAAGCTACATGGGAAAGAGAAGACGATCTTCGGAAAGACCACCCTCACCTATTTGCTAGCCAATCCGAATCTCGAGGGCGAGATTCATTTTAAGGGGGTTAGATTTGTAACATCCCAAAAATCATGTTTCAAAAACTCATTCATTTCATCCTTGCATCATTCATTCATATAGGGTTTTTCTCAAAATCATTTAGAGGCAGAAGTTTGAGCTATGATTTCATGTGGGCAAATTGACTCAATTGGCCACCACCCTTTGGGATTTGTTTGTCCATGACCTTGTTTGCTTGCCTCCATGGTTGGAAAGATTAGGAGTAGCATTTAAACCCAAGATTCCAAATTTAGAAATAGTTTCAAACCCTATTTCAAATATTTGCAACTAGAGCAAATCTGTTTATTTTGAAACCCAAGCTTGTCTAAGCCTTTGCAAGGTAACCACTAGGATATTTGATTGTTTATGAACCCACAGAACCCTGCAAAAATCCCCAAAGCAGTTTGAATTCAAAAGGATTTGAATTCATATCAAATTCTATTCAGAAAATGGAATTAGAAAAAGAAAAGGCCTAAAGAAAAGAAAAGGGCCGAGCGGCCAGAATCTGGCCCAGCAGCAAAACAAGCCCAGCGAGCCCACCCGGGGATCTCCTTTTCCTTCTCACCTTGGCCGCTGACGTTAAGTAAGTGCCGACAGACCCCACCCACCTCGCACTCTTCACGACGAGCGGCCCGGTCCACGCCGCCTCGTCTTCCTGCATCGCGGCCGACCACCCGCCGCTGCAGTGATGATGGCGGTAATGGCGCTGGGCGTAAATGGGCATTTATCCTCGGCGTTCTGTCGATTCCCGGCTATAAGATCCTCTACGCCTCGTGATCTTTTTCCCCAAACACCTCACTCACTCCGCCACCAGGCTGTCCTCAATCAGCTTTGCCCGCCCAGAGCAGAGCCTCTCCGACGATCGATTCCGGTGAGTCCAGAGCTCCCCCGCCTCTCGTTCTAATCTGACTCAGCATGTCTTGGCGCACCTCGACCTCACTAGTAGTCTTGTCTTGTACTGCCCAGGTCGCCGGTTCCACTTGACACCGCGAGCACGTGGCGACATCTACTCCGACGAAGTTTTTCCGGAAGGTACAGACCGCCCTCGCCTTTCGTTCCGCTTCACGCCACTACTTCGCCTTGACCTGTGAATCTAACCGTGTCTCGCCTTTTGGGTGATCCACGGCGTCCACGACAACCACCCGACGACCCGACGCCGCCACGAACTCCGGTGAGCAATCGCAGCCGTGTTCGGCGCCCTTGACCAACCGCAGTACGACGAGCCGCCGTGACCTCCTGAGCCCGTGAGCTACTCCTCCATCTCCCTCTCCGTCGCACGCCGGCAACGTCATCGACCGACAGTTCCGCCGGTAGCCACCGCTCCGCCGCCAGTTCTTGGCCAGAGAAATAGCAGCCGTTAGATTTGTATCGTAGCGCTAGGATAGATCCACTTAACCCCGAAGCGGTATGCGATCTGAGCCGCTAGTTTTCATTTAGATCCTACGGCTGTGGAGCTCGATCCGGCGAAACGTGCAGGCGAATAAGAGCATGACGCGTGGCTAAGTTAGATCTGAAAATAGATTTAAAAACCAGAATTTTGATCCAAATTCAAATGCCTATATCTTTTGAATCCCACGTTAGAATTTTGCAAACTTTATACCGTTGGATTCAGAAAAACAAGACCTTTCTGCCTATCCTTTTTGTTTAGCAAATAGTAACCATTAGATGTGCTTAAATTGCAGAGACTTGTTTGAGGCCTTTTTGAATATAAGTTTAGTTTAGTATTTTATTTTTAGGGCTATTTAAGTTGCCTTGGCTATTTTGTGACTTGTTTAGCTTCTGTATTCATGCACTTGCTTGGTTGAGTTTTCAAAAATCATCACTTGGTAGATTCATGCATGCATGCATTCATAATATTTTTGTTTGTATATATTTGTGTGTAATTGTGTGCTATAACTTTGTGTGTAGATTTTGCTAGTGATTGTGATTGTGACGAGTGCTACTCACACTACCAAGGCAAGTGATATCTTCATGAATATTCCATACCTATATTTTATACTTGCATTAGATATATTTTGTTAGGACTTGCATGCTACTTTTGTCAATTGATGATGGGAAATCCTATTTAGAATAGAATGCTAGAATTGCTAGGAGAATTCCCTAAAGATAAGTTGCCATGCCATGCTTAGCCTAGCTACTAGAAAACAAGGGTGGTTTATATATTCACACTATGGAAAAATATTCTAAGTCTAAGGACTTGTTTTTATTTAACAAAACAACTAAGTTAATGAATCACCTGGGTGGAATGGAAAGAATGGGATATGTTGAGTGGTTACACAAGGCCGGGGTACTGTGAACCTTGTGTATCTCACTTGTGGATGGCCACCAGGAACAAAGAGATTTGAGTTGTCAAATGTTGAGAAGCTTCAAGTGCAACCACTTGGTAATATGGGCTCTGTCATGATCTTAGGATGCTGGAACTTAGTCTCTTGGACAGTGGTGGTAGATGGGTTGATAGGTTGGAGCGTCCATTTGACTAAGGAAAGGCTACTGAAGGATCATGTCTTGGGAAACCAAGGCTTGTGGGAAAGTGCACCACCTCTGCAGAGTGTAAAACCTAAGTACTTAGCCATGTCCCTGGTAAAGGACAATTTGAGCATCAAGACATGGAAACTTCAAGAATCTCATCACTCCAATTTCTGAATAAAACTTGTGGGTGAACAAGGGTTAAAGGATCTTCAGTCTTTGATTGGTAGATGCCCTGAGTGGATCTTCAGTCTTTGATTGGTAGATACCTTGGGATAGTCTTTGCCAAACAAAAATTTAGTATTTTCAAAAGTTAAGGAAAAATCTATTTTGAGCAATGCAAGCCTAAGCTCCACCAGCCAAATGCATATAGTATTATAGTCCACTTAAATATATACTAAGGTATCACTTGCCAATACTATTCCAAAGTATTGACCCTCTGTGGCTGTAACTTATGATGTTGCAGGTTACTCTGATGATGAATAGGAGTCATGAGTCTACACTCAACATGCTTGCCTGTGGCACATGAAGATGAAGACTTATGTTTATTTACATATTCCATAAACTCTTGTATTAGGCCTTTTGCCATGAGTTGTAAAAGACTATGTTTTATCTCTGGAATGACTGTAATAAACGACCTTTGTATCTGTGTACTTCATCTTAAACTGTGGATGCTAGCATTGATCCAGGGACTAGCATTGCAATCACAGGGATCTTTTCCTTTAATAAGGAGGGATCTTACAGATGGTATCAGAGCACTGTGTTGCCTGTAGGATTATGACCCTAGGATTGGAAACCACTAAGGAAAATTTTAACTTCTTCTACACTTGTCTATTCTTCTCGTAATCTTTTCTAATCTTCTCATTCTCATCTCTATTTGTAGATGAACTCCGTCAACGAAGCCGTGAAGAAAGGACCACTCATGACCATGACTTTGGAGTGTGAGACTGAGTTTCCCAAGATTCTCAAGGACCTCATGGAAACCATGGGAGTACATGGTGCAGCAGTGTACAAAGGCTTTCCAGTGATGGAGGATGGAGTGGAGTATTGGTGGGTGCAACTTCACTTGTACAAGAATAAGGAAGACAACCACAAAGAAAAGGGCTTCTGCATGTACACCAACACTTTTATGCACACCACATTCTTTGAGTCAAAAAAGAAGCAGCTTGGAAGACTATCAAGGAACTAAGTGCTAGAGTCAAGTGCAAGATGCTCAACCTCCAAAAAGACTTAGAGAAAGAGAAGGAACATACCCAAGAGTTGGAAATCACCAACCAATCCTTAAGAGGAGATATTATAGACTTAGTGATAGAAGCATGTGAACAAGATAGGGTGATTGCCACTAGGAACATTGTGTTAGCCACCAGATCCAATGAGATAGGATTGTAAGCGCACTTCGTTAGTTGGACCACCACCTATCACCTTATTTTCCAAAAGGATACCTTAAATAAGTTTGAACCTTGGTTGATGTAATGGATTCTTGTATGCATGACTTGTATAATTTTTGTGTGTCCCAAGAATGTGTTTGAATGTTTATCTTGTTTATCTTAAATTGTGTTGTTCTAACTTTTTTCAATCTTATAAATAGATGCCTATTGCCATCAGCACTGTTGAGGAGTTCCAGGCTACCCGTTTTGGTCCTCGTATCGTAGAGCTTACTACTTTACTCGATCTACCTCTTCCTATCATTACGGTGCACCCACTCACCAAGTTTGAGAGGAAGGACCTTTGGGGCTTCAAGGTGAACCAGCCAGGACGCCAGACTGAGCCTACTACGGAGGCCATCGTCTTCAAGCTTATGCACGATGACAGGGAGAGAGGCATAGAGGTTGTCATGCAGGATCTGATAGGACGACTGTTAGGACGTCACTCCCGACAGGTTAGAGGCACTCACTTCCACGCCTTCGGAAGGCGTGATGACGATGGAGAGTCCATCGACTTTGAGGACGACTCGAGGTCACAGCAGAGCCGATACGCCTGTACCTCCAGGACTTAGAGACTCTTATTAGGCACGTGGATACCGATAGGACCAACGTCATGCTTAGTAATGACGAGCTCCAGGTGCAGCTTCGCGAGAAGGACAAGCTCTTTGCGCAGCAGGACGAGATAGTCAAGGAGATGGAGACGAAGTTCGAGACCCAAGACCATAAGTTCAAGAGTCAAGAGAAGCGTGTCCAGGATAGGAACAAAAGGATTCGTGATATGACCGAGGAACTGCAGTCCAAGGACTTCGAGTTAGAGCAGCAGCAGACAGTGATTGAGAGGCTTCGTTCCCAGAAGAGGGCTCTCAAGGCCAAGATCGACTCTTTGACCACTACCATCGAGGAGAACAAGACCGCAATGGAGAACGCAGGTCTTACCTTTGTCGAGGAGGAGATTGATGCCGACGAGTAGATTTGACTACTCAGTTATCTTTATTTACCGCACTTGTTATTTGTGAACTTATTGTTGGACCATCCGACATGTGGATGGCTTGCCACTTGTGTGTTGTACTTTGAGACTTTTGTTATCTTGTTGTTTAGCTTTATCCTTGTGTTGCATGCTATATGTCCGCTTGTGTGATGTATTGTGCATAAATCATGTAAGGGTATCTCATTCTTATCTCTATATGAATAAACCATGATGCCTCCCGTCGTCGCAAACACCAACCCCAACCCCAACATTACCCCAGAAATGCAACAAATGATGAATGCGCAAACACAGCTTATGCAAATGATGACGATGTTCATCCAGAACCAGAACAACAACAACCCCAATAACAATAACAACAACAACAACAACCCTCCAGGTTTTGATATGCTCACCAGATTTCTGCCCGAGGCCAGCTAAGTTTTGAACGACCGATCCCATGGTGGCCAATGATTGGCTACGTTACGTGAACAAAGACTTAGTGACCGTGGGATGCACAGATGCTGAAAAAGTCGTTCGCAGACATACATTGGAAGGACCAGCCGCATGGTGGGACAACTTCCAGATTACCACGCCTATTGATGAAGTGACTTGGGCTATCTTTGAAGATGGCTTTCAGACTACACATATCTCACCAGGAATGATGAGCTGAAAAGAAGGAATTTCACAACTGAAGCGCCACCACAACGTGGCTGAATATATTGAAGAGTTCAACAATTTGGCGCTATGCAATCGGATGAGGTTGACATCGATGCCAAGAGGAAGGAAAAGTTTCGGAAGGCTTGAATGACGAACTGAATCTGCATTGTCTGGTGGCATATGTTCCAACTTATCGATCGTGTGTGACAAGGCTGTTATTGTGGAGAATAAAATGAAGCAAGTTGAGAGTAGAAAGAGGAAACACTCCGACAAGCATAGCTCGGGATCGTCATAAACGATCTCACTATGATGATAGTGTCAGCTCAGGATCCCACAAGCATGGGAAGTTTAACAAGCACCACAACCACAACCGTCATGACAACAAGCATCATCGCAGTCATGAAATGATAAGTACAAGAACCACAAGAGTGGATATAAGAGCCACCATAGTGGAAGTGGAAGTGGAAGTGGAAGTCAACCTAAGAAGGACAACAACAGGTTGAATGCTTCAAATGCAAGAAGTGGGGCATTATGCTAATGAGTGCCCTGAGAAGAACGTTGAAGGACCTAACAAGCCCAATCCTTTTCAGAAAGGACAGGTTAACCACATCAATGTGGAGGAGGTCTATGAAGAACCTCATGCCGTTGCTGGTAAGTTCAGACTCAATTCCATCTCAGCATTTGTACTCTTTGACACTGGTGCATCTCATTCATTCATATCAAAAGCGTTTGTTGATATAAATGGGTTTGCATCTGAAAACATTGGGTGTCCGATAAAAGTTAGCTCTCCGGGAGGGGATATGATAGTGAGTCTTGGATGCCGGGATCTAGTCATAGAGATCGGAAAACATAAGTTTCCAGTAAACCTAATAATCCTAAATTCCCAAGGATTGGATGTAATTTTGGGAATGGATTGGATGGCTAAGTATGAGGGAGTATTAGATTGTGCAAATCGCACAATTTCACTCACAACCCCTGAAGGTAAGAGGATAACATTTAAGTCCAAATTTAAATCTAAAGGAAGCAAGCTAAATTCTCTTAAGGGGGTTAGCATGGACAGTGTGCCAATTGTGTGTGAGTATCCGGATGTGTTCCCAGAAGAGTTACCGGGAATGCCACTAGATAGAGACGTGGAGTTTATAATAGATTTGGAACCAGGTTCTGGACCAAGGGCAAAAAGGCCTTATAAAATGTCATTTGACGAACTTAAGGAACTCAAGAAACAACTTGGAGAACAATTGCAGAAAGGATTCATCCAGCCAAGTTCTTCATCTTGGGGAGCTCCAGTTTTGTTTGTAGAAAAGAGAGACAGAACTCAAAGGTTATGCATAGATTACCGTTCTCTCAACGAGGTAACCATCAAGAACAAGTATCCTTTGCCAAGAATAAATGACTTGTTTGATCAGCTAGAAGGAGCATGTGTGTTCTCGAAGATTGATCTTCGGTCAGGCTATTTTCAACTCAAGATAAGAGAGCAAGACATACCTAAAACAGCATTTACCACGAGGTATGGATTGTATGAGTACACTGTGATGCCTTTTGGTTTAACCAACGCTCCGGCATACTTCATGAACATGATGAACAAAGTGTTCATGGAATTTCTCGACAAGTTCGTTGTCGTTTTCATCGATGACATCTTAGTCTACTCCAAGAGCAAGGAAGAGCATGAAAGACATCTACGCTTGATACTTGAGAAACTAAGGGAACATAAGCTTTATGCCAAATTCAGCAAGTGTGAGTTTTGGTTAGAGGAAGTTGGATTTCTTGGTCATGTTATGACAAAGGATGGTGTAGCAGTTGATCCTGCTAAAGTTTCATTGTGATGAATGGGAATCTCCTAAGAATGTAAAAGAGGTTCGTAGTTTCCTTGGTTTAGCAGGTTACTACAGAAGATTCATTGAAAATTTTTTAAGGTTGCTAAACCAATGACAGAATTGTTAAAGAAAGATAAGAAATTTGCTTGGTCTGAAGGATGTGAACTCAGCTTTCAAGAATTAAAGAAGAGACTTGTGTCAAGACCAAGATCAGGTTTACCAGATTTGGAAAAGGATTTCCAAGTATATTGTGATGCTTCTCATCAAGGATTAGGTGCCGTACTTATGCAAGGCGGAAAAGTTGTGGCTTATGCCTCGAGACAACTCAAAACTCATGAAGTAAATTATCCTACTCATGATTTAGAGTTAGCCGCTGTAGTCCATGCACTCAAAACATGGAGACATTACCTTTTGGGAAAACATTGTGAAGTATTCACCGACCATAAAAGCTTGAAATATATCTTCACCCAGAAGGAGATCAATATGAGACAAAGAAGATGGCTAGAACTTATCAAGGATTACGACTTGAATTTGCAATACCACCCCGGTAAAGCAAATGTAGTAGCAGATGCCCTAAGTAGTAAAGCGTTTGTAAATGGCCTTACCAAAGGTGAATTGCCAGATGACTTGTGTAAGCAATTCAAGGAACTCAGGTTGGAGATTGTGCCGGAAGGACATCTCATGTCTTTGGATGTTCAACCCACTCTGTTGGATAAGATTAAAGAAGCCCAAAAGACGGATAAAGAGATCGAAGAGATCAAGGAAAGGATTAGCCAAGGGAAAGCTAAAAGTTTCCATATGGACGAACAAGGTACTTTATGGCACGAGAAACGTATTTGTGTTCCACAAGATCCGGAAATGCGGAAACTGATTTTACAAGAAGCCCATAACTCTCCGTATTCTATTCACCCGGGAAACACCAAAATGTATATGGATATGAAAGAAAGGTTTTGGTGGAACAATCTTAAAAGGGACATCGCCGAACACATTGCCTTGTGTGACGTGTGTAGTAGAGTGAAAGCGGAGCATCAGAAACCAGCAGGTTTGCTTCAACCAATGCCTATTCCTGAATGGAAGTGGGAAAATATTGGTATGGATTTCATTACCGGATTACCAAGGACCAGGTCAGGGTATGATTCCATATGGGTAGTCGTAGATCGCCTAACTAAAGTGGCTCATTTATACCCGTAAAGACAACTTATACCAGTGCAAAGTTAGCCAAAATCTACATGAGCAGAATTGTATGCCTTCACGGAGTACCTAAGAGTATTGTGTCTGATAGAGGAACTCAATTCACTTCTCACTTTTGGAGACAGCTTCATGAATCTCTAGGAACGAGGTTGGAATTCAGCACTGCTTTTCATCCTCAAACTGATGGACAAACAGAAAGGACTAATCAAATTCTTGAAGACATGTTGAGGGCATGTGCCCTAGACTATGGGGCAAGTTGGGATGAAAGTCTGCCTTACGCAGAGTTCTCTTACAACAACAGTCACCAATCTAGTATTGGGATGGCACCATTCGAGTCTCTATACGGAAGAAAGTGTACCACCCCATTGCTATGGAATGGTGTGGGAGAAAGAAGTTTGTTTGGACCAGATCTTATCAAAGACGCCGAAGAAAAGGTCAAATTGGTTAGAGACAGATTGAAGATAGCACAGTCTCGACAAAAAAGCTACGCAGATGCTAAGCGTAGAGAAGTCACTTACGAAGTTGAGGATAGAGCTTACCTTAGAGTATCACCACTTCGTGGAGTAAAAAGATTTGGAGTCAAAGGAAAGTTAGCACCAAGATATGTAGGACCATTCAACATACTAAGTCGCAAGGGAGAAGCTGCATATGAAATCGAATTGCCAGCATCTTTATTAGCAGTCCATAATGTTTTTCATGTGAGCCAGCTCAAGAAATGTCACCCAGAAATGGAAGAAACATCTTTGAAAGATACCATATCTTTGGAAGAAGTTCAACTAGAAAGTGATCTCACCTATGAAGAAAAGCCTGTCAAGATTCTTGAGACCACAGAAAGAGTCACAAGGACAAAAACCATCAAGTTTTGCAAAGTACAATGGAACCATCATTCCGAAGAAGAAGCTACATGGGAAAGAGAAGACGATCTTCGGAAAGACCACCCTCACCTATTTGCTAGCCAATCCGAATCTCGAGGGCGAGATTCATTTTAAGGGGGTTAGATTTGTAACATCCCAAAAATCATGTTTCAAAAACTCATTCATTTCATCCTTGCATCATTCATTCATATAGGGTTTTTCTCAAAATCATTTAGAGGCAGAAGTTTGAGCTATGATTTCATGTGGGCAAATTGACTCAATTGGCCACCACCCTTTGGGATTTGTTTGTCCATGACCTTGTTTGCTTGCCTCCATGGTTGGAAAGATTAGGAGTAGCATTTAAACCCAAGATTCCAAATTTAGAAATAGTTTCAAACCCCTATTTCAAATATTTGCAACTAGAGCAAATCTCTGTTTATTTTGAAACCCAAGCTTGTCTAAGCCTTTGCAAGGTAACCACTAGGATATTTGATTGTTTATGAACCCACAGAACCCTGCAAAAATCCCCAAAGCAGTTTGAATTCAAAAGGATTTGAATTCATATCAAATTCTATTCAGAAAATGGAATTAGAAAAAGAAAAGGCCTAAAGAAAAGAAAAGGGCCGAGCGGCCAGAATCGCCCAGCAAAGAAACAAGCCCAATGAGCCCACCGGGATCTCCTTTTCCTTCTCACACGCCTGAAGCGTTAAGTCGCTGACAGACAGACCCCACCGCCACCTCGCACTCTTCGCTAACGAGCGGGCCCGGTCCACGTCGCCCTCGTCTTCCCCAGACCGCGCCGACGACCACGTCGCTGCAGCAGTGATGGCCGGTAATGGCGCGGCGTAAATGGGCATTTATCCTCGAGCGTTTCCTGTCGATTCCCCGGCTATAAGATCCTCTCTGCCTCGTGATCTTTTTCCCCCAAACACCTCACTCACTCCGCCACCAGGCTGTCCTCAATCAGCTTTGCCCCGCCGCAGACAGAGCCTCTCCGACGATCGATTCCGGTGAGTCCAGAGCTCCCCTCTGCCTCTCGTTCTTACAATCTGACTCAGCATGTCTTGGCGCACCTCCTGACCTCACTAGTCCGTCTTGTACTGCCCCAGGTCGCCGGTTCCACTTGACACCGCGAGCACCGACGGCGACATCTACTCCGACGAGTTTTTTCCGGAAGGTGCAGACCGCTCGCCTTTCCGTTCACGCTCACTACTTAGCCTTGACCCAGTGAATATAACCGTGTCAACGCCTTGCCTTGGGTTGATCCACAGCTACTTCAACGACGACCACACGACGCACCCGACGCCGCCACGAACTCAGGTGAGCAATCGCGCGCGTGCGGCGCCCCTTGACCAACGCCGTCTGCAGCGAGCTTCGCCGTGACCTCCTGAGCCCGGTGAGCTACTCCTCCATCTCCTCTCCGTCTGCATCGTCGGCAACGCCATCGATCGGCCAAGCCGATTCGCCGCGGTAGCCACCGCTTCGCCGCCAGTTCTTGGCCAGAGAAATAGCAGCCGTTAGATCTGTATCGTAGCGCTAGGATAGATCCACTTAACCCCGAAGCGGTATGCGATCTGAGCCGCTAGTTTTCATTTAGATCCTACGGCTGTGGAGCTCGATCCAGTGCGAAACGGTACGGGCGAATAAGAGCATGACGCGTGGCTAAGTTAGATCTGAAAATAGATTTAAAAACCAGAAATTTGATCCAAATTCAAATGCCTATATCTTTTGAATCCCACGTTAGAATTTTGCAAACTTTATACCGTTGGATTCAGAAAAACAAGACCTTTCTGCCTATCCTTTTTGTTTAGCAAATAGTAACCATTAGATGTGCTTAAATTGCAGAGACTTGTTTGAGGCCTTTTTGAATATAAGTTTAGTTTAGTATTTTATTTTTAGGGCTATTTAAGTTGCCTTGGCTATTTTGTGACTTGTTTAGTTTCTGTATTCATGCACTTGCTTGGTTGAGTTTTCAAAAATCATCACTTGGTAGATTCATGCATGCATGCATTCATAATATTTTTGTTTGTATATATTTGTGTGTAATTGTGTGCTATAACTTTGTGTGTAGATTTTGCTAGTGATTGTGATTGTGACGAGTGCTACTCTCCACACTACCAAGGCAAGTGATATCTTCATGAATATTCCATACCTATATTTTATACTTGCATTAGATATATTTTGTTAGGACTTGCATGCTACTTTTGTCAATTGATGATGGGAAATCCTATTTAGAATAGAATGCTAGAATTGCTAGGAGAATTCCCTAAAGATAAGTTGCCATGCCATGCTTAGCCTAGCTACTAGAAAACAAGGGTGGTTTATATATTCACACTATGGAAAAATATTCTAAGTCTAAGGACTTGTTTTTATTTAACAAAACAACTAAGTTAATGAATCACCTGGGTGGAATGGAAAGAATGGGATATGTTGAGTGGTTACACAAGGCCAGGGGTACTGGTGAACCTTGTGTATCTCACTTGTGGATGGCCACCCAGGAACAAAGAGATTTGAGTTGTCAAATGTTGAGAAGCTTCAAGTGCAACCACTTGGTAATATGGGCTCTGCCATGATCTTAGGATGCTGGAACTTAGTCTCTTGGACAGTGGGTGGTAGATGGGTTGATAGGTTGGAGCGTCCATTTGACTAAGGAAAGGCTCTTGAAGGATCATGTCTTGGGAAACCAAGGCTTGTGGGAAAGTGCACCACCTGCAGAGTGTAAAACCTAAGTACTTAGCCATGTCCCAGTAAAGGACAATTTGAGCATCAAGACATGGAAACTTCAAGAATCTCATCACTCCAATTTCTGAATAAAACTTGTGGGTGAACAAGGGTTAAAGGATCTTCAGTCTTTGATTGGTAGATGCCCTGAGTGGATCTTCAGTCTTTGATTGGTAGATACCTTGGGATAGTCTTTGCCAAACAAAAATTTAGTATTTTCAAAAAGTTAAGGAAAAATCTATTTTGAGCAATGCAAGCCTAAGCTCCACCAGCCAAATGCATATAGTATTATAGTCCACTTAAATATATACTAAGGTATCACTTGCCAATACTATTCCAAAGTATTGACCCTCTGTGGCTGTAACTTATGATGTTGCAGGTTACTCTGATGATGAATAGGAGTCATGAGTCTACACTCAACATGCTTGCCTGTGGCACATGAAGATGAAGACTTATGTTTATTTACATATTCCATAAACTCTTGTATTAGGCCTTTTGCCATGAGTTGTAAAAGACTATGTTTTATCTCTGGAATGACTGTAATAAACGACCTTTGTATCTGTGTACTTCATCTTAAACTGTGGATGCTAGCATTGATCCAGGGACTAGCATTGCAATCACAGGGATCTTTTCCTTTAATAAGGAGGGATCTTACAGTGATCTATCGCGTTCGTCCGATCTAGCTCCTACGGACACTATTGCTTGGTCAACAATGGGCGGCGCTGCGCGGCGGCAGACGGCGGCGATGGTCAGGCGGTGGCACTATGGCAGCTACAGGAAGCAATAGAGGGAATGAGAATGCTCACCGTGATCGCAGTGACGTGGTGATGCTCGAGGCGGTGTTGGTCTGGCGAGGGGTGCTCTGGTTCTAGCAGGATTGCTCGCCGGAGTGGAGAACAGCGTTGGGCGTGCTCTGGTCATCGTTGTGGGCGAGGCTACAGGGCATGCCAAAGCAAATTAGAGGGTGCATTAGACGCGCAAGGTCACGGCGATGATGCGTGCTTGAAGGAGAAGGGGAGGGGCGGTCAGGTGCTTACCAGATGAGTCGCCGGAGTTGAGCTAGCCGTCGGTGGCGAGATGGCTTTGTCGGAGGCGACGTTCTAAGGCGCGCGCAGACTAGCTGAGGCTACTGGTGTGTGTGCAAGGTACTGGAGAGTGAGCTCGCGTGCACAAGGGGGCAGGGTATGGTCAGGCGTCGCCGGAATTTACACAGGACCTCATCGGAGCCAATGGGTTTGCCAAGAGCAATTCGAGCAGCCCTGGGGCGGAGAGGAGCTGGAAGCAGAGGGGAAATGGGGAGAAGAGGGATGCGTTTAAGGAGGCATGGTCGCAGCGAGGTTAAGGCGCGGCATTGAAGCGAATTCAATCGCGGCGTTAGTGGCAGGAAACGGCCGGCGTGGTCGTCGTGGGGTGAAGACGATGCTGAGCTGGCGGCTTGTCGTGAGAAAGGGAGGGAGGGTCCACCGGTCAGCTTCTGTGTGGGTGCGAGACTGCGTGTAGAAAACGTTTCGCTGGGTGGTGTTGGTGGGCTGGAGTTGGGCCTAGACTGGGCTGGCCGGCTGGGCTGCTGTTGATTCCTTTTTTTTCTTTCTGAAGGCTTTTCCTTTTTCTAATTCATTTTCTGTTTTGAAATTCAAACAACAAATCAAACATTCAAAACAATTCAAACATTCACCAAACATTGCAATTGAATTTGGTTCTGTTTAACAACATAAACCAAAGTCCAAAACAAAATAATGTTTTTATTCTTTTTAGGATCTATTTAATAATTAAATAAAATAGACCTTAATTATTAATTCAAATAGGTTTTGATTTATTTAATAAAATCTCCATTTGAAAACTAAATAGTACCAAAACCATTCAGTAGGTTTTATTTGAAAATATAAGATATTTGGAAAACTTGTTTAGAATAAAATAACATTTTTTTATTTTCGGGTCCATTAATAATTCAATAAAATGGAATTTACTTATTAAATCAAATAGGATTTGTTTTATTAAAATATTTATTTTGAAATCTAAAATAAAACCAAAAACACTTCAGTAGGTTTTAATTGAGAACATAAAATTCTTGGAAAACTTATTTAAAAATAATTTAATAAGTTTTAGTGTTTATTTAAAATGGGAAAAGCCTTTACTTAAATAAAATTGGATATTAAATCCTTATTATTTTATTTAAATAAACCTTTACTATTTTTATCAAAACAAAATGTTTTATTTCAAAAGCTTGGCCAAGGTTTAATTTGGCTCTATAAAATAATCTTTATTTATAAATCCACCTTTTCTTTTGAAAACCAAATCCTTTTATTAAAAGATCCAAAATAGTAATTTCAAATATTTTTAACTTTATTGTTTATTTATCTTTTTAAATCCCTTTAGGATTTTATTTGATCCAAATAGGTTTTGAAAGTTTCCAATTGGATTCAAAAAGTTTCTTCTCACCCTAAAAATCAACAAAGTTTTATTTTATTCATTTATTTTTCACATTACAAGATTTGGAAAATCTTGGGATGTGACAGGCTACCACCCTTAAAATAAATCTCGTCCCGAGATTTGGGGAGGCTAGGGTTACAAGTTGGCTCAAAAGCATCTAGGGTACTACCACCCTTAAAAAAATTCCAACTAGTTTACATCTTGTCTTGCTTGGGATCTTGGTGTAACTTTCCTGGACAGAAGTTTGCATAGTGGCCTAGTTCCTTGCATTTGAAACATGTGACAAGGCTGAGGTCTCTCATAGGCTTGTTTATCTTGTGTTTCATCTTTTCTGGACAGTTGCTTGCATAATGTCCTAGCTCTTTGCAGTTGTTGCACCACACTTGGCTAATATCTTTCTTTTCCTTGGGTAACAATTCTTCTTGTTTATTTCCTTGGTTCTTCTTCTTTTCTGGGCAATCACTGGCATAGTGTCCCTTCTCTTTGCAATTGTAACATTGCAACTGGCTTATGTCCTTCTTCTTCTTTTTGGGTCTCTCCAAAGCTAGGAGTTCTTCTAGTTCATGCTCCTCAGAGGTGGGAAATATTTCTCTCTTCTTGGGGCATTGATCTTCATGCTCCTTGGATGCATGATCCTTGTCTCCACAAATATTGCATGCTTGGGTTCCTTCTAGAATAGCATCTTTGTCATCCTTGTTGTCATAAACTCCTTGGGAAGAGTTTTCTCCCATGTTGATCATTTGAGTAACCAATCCTTGCAACAATTGGGATTGAAGTTTTAAAATCCTTTGTATGGCTGGGTCTAGTCCATTATTGTTGGCTAAAAGCTGAGTTGTCTCTTGGCTCAACTGGTTTTGGGTTGCTATAAGTTATCTCATGTTGTCCTCTTGGTTGTTGCTGTTGTCATCAACTTTGATGTTGGTGTTTCTTGGAGAAGTCACCTGTTTGGGTTGGATGGAGATTAGAGTAAACAAAATATTTCTAAGGAAATAGTTCTAATCACACATCACAATTCACACAAGCAATGTGCAAGCAATCACAACAACTTTTCACTTAAACAACAAAGTTCAAGCACTTACTTAGGCAACAAAATATTTTTGTTACACCACATAAGTTGGTGTGTTTAGCTTAAACAAAATATGGTGGTCCATCTATATGGTTCACTTATGATCTTTCCATCCTTCTTGATTCTTCTTGTATGAGATCATGGTTTCCTTGGGAAAAACTCTTGGTTATAATAACTTCTAGTGGAATGATCTCCTTCTAATTTTTGCATTCCCTTAGTCTCCATATCTTGAGCAAGATTTCCTTGTCTCTCTTGTAGTCCTTAGTGGTATCCAAGGTTGAGGTCCTTGGTGAACATGCTAAAGATGTTGAAGTCATTAGAGTTGAAGAAGTTGAAGTCATTAGAGTTGAAGATGTCCTTTGCACATGGTGAAGTCTTGGGCCATGGGGTAGGTTTTTCCATTAAGTTGAAAATAGAAGAGATGTAGAATCAAAAATCCAAAATGGTTGAGGAAAGGGTTTACAAGATGTTTGTAAATAAGTTTTGGAACAAATACAACTCCTATTTTTCTAAGGGTTTTTGTCCAATCCTAGGTTTACAAATCCTACAGGAAACACAATGCTCTGATACCATCTGTAAGGGTCCCAACCTCTAAATAAGGCAGAGTCCCCTGTGTTTACAATGCTAGTCCCTGGATCAATAGCTAGCATCCACAGTTAAGATGTAATATCAAGAAACAAAGGTCATAATACAACTTTATAACCAGGAATAACATAATCTTATTACATCTTACATAGCTCATTTGGCTATTACATTACAATTGCAGCAGAAAATCTAATAGCATGGGGTCCTTCATCTTCAAAGTGCCACAGGCAGACATGTTGGTTGTAGACTTTGTAATCCTAATCAACACACACTTCACTAAATCAATCAAACCTGCAACATCACAAGTTACAGCCACAAAGGGTCAATACTTTTGAATTGTATTGGCTAGTGATACTATGGTAGTATAGTGGAGTCTAACATCTATATGCATTTGGCTAAGTGGAGTTGAGGCTTGCTTTGCTCAAAATATATTTTTCCTTATCATTTGAAAATACTAAGTTTTTGCTTGACAAAATAATCTTTTGCAAGGCATCTCCCAATCAAAGATTGAAGATCCTTTAACCCTTGTTCAACCACAAGTTTTTAAATTAGAAATTTGAATGATGAGATTCTTGATTGCTTCCATGTCTTGATGCTCAAATTGTCCTTTACCAGGGACATGGCTAAGTACTTAGATTTTACACTCTGCAGAGGTGGTGCACTTTCCCCACAAGACTTGGTTTCACCAAGACAAGATCTTTCAGAAGCCTTCCCTTAGACCAAAATGGACGCGTTCCAACCTATCAAACTCTACCACCAAATGTCCATATGGCTAAGTTCTTGCAACCTATATGATCCAGGCAGAGCCCATAATGCCAAGTGGCTGCACTTGAAGCTTCTCAACATTTGGCATCTCAAATCTCTTTGTTCCTGGGTGGCCATCCACAAGTGAGATACACAAGGTCAACCATAGACATGGGCCTTGTGAACCACTCAACCAAAAACCACCAAGCAATTACCATTCCACCCAGGTGATTCATTAACTTAGTTGTTTTATTAAACAAAAACACAAGTCCTCAGACTTCGAAATTTTTCATAGTATGGATATATATTCCACCCTTATTTTCTATTAGCTAGGCTAAGCTTGATAGTAGTAGGAACCTTAACTTAGGAAAGTTTCTACTAAGGTTTCATCTACTAGGTTTTCCTATAGCAAGGTTTATACTTAGCAAAATTCCATGCAAGTTTTACTTAGAAAAATCACTAATGCATAGTGAAAGTAATGGGACAATAGTATGAAGCATCACTTGCCTTTTTGGTAGAGGGTATAGGTTCACTCCTTGTCCTTGCAACAATCACACTCTTCAAGTCACTACAAATCAATCAAGCAAGGCACAATCTCAATCTACCAATCAAGCAAAACATCACATAAAATGATAAAGTCTAAGAAATGCATGCAAGCATGCCAAGCTTTGTTTTATTTGAAAAAGTGGTTCCTAATGGGTCATAAACATTTGAAAACACCTAATGGTCATTTTATAAAGTGGCCAAGTCATTTGCAAAAGGTTTCACTTCATAAACCATTTTCAAAACAAAGTATCATTTTATGTGGTGTAGAAATGTTTTTACTAAGGAATTAATCTATAGGGCTCACAAAATATGTTTTCAAACCACAAAACTTTGTGTTTAGGGTTTGAGAGTTTAAAACAAAACCTTTCCCAAAAGTTTTCTTCCAAAACCATTTTTAATAAATAAACTATATTTTTATTTGACTAGAAATGGTTTTAAATCAAAGAATCATTCTTTTGTTTCACCAAATACATTGTTGAAACCACAAAGTGTTTCCTATGGTCAGTAGGTTCAAATCACTCCACTTGCAAAAGATTTTATCCCCAAAATCATTTTTGAACAATTTTTACAATCTAAACAAGCATACAAATGTTTCTGCAAAAACAAACCTTTTAACAGAAACTTTTTACTAATCAAATGGCATGGTTGGCTAGGGCTTGTCTCACTGATTCCATTGATATAAAGTTTGCAAATTTTGGACGTGTGGATCAGAAGTTACAAGGGTTTCAAGTTTGCATCTAAATCTGTTTTCAAAATTCTGTTTTAAATCGTCTGGTGCCACGCGTCGCGATGTTACTGGCGGGTACCGCTTCGGTCGGATCGTGCTCTGCGGGGCGTTGGATCTAAACAGATCGCACGGCTCTGGTCGCGTACCCCTTCGGCGTTTTAAGTGATCTATCGCATTCGTCCGATCTAGATCCTACGGACACTATTGCTTGGTCAACAATGGGCGGTGCTACGCGGCGGCAGACGGCGGCGACGGTCTGGCGGTGGCTCTACGGCAGCTACAGGAAGCAATAGAGGGAACAAGAATGCTCACCGTGATCGCAGTGACGTGGTGATGCTCGAGGCGGTGTTGGTCTCGCGAGGGGTGCTCTGGTTCTAGCAGGATTGCTCGCCGGAGTGGAGAACAGCGTCGGGCGTGCTCTGGTCGTCGTTGTGGGCGAGGCTATAGGGCATGCCGAAGCAAATTAGAGGGTGCATTAGACGCGCAAGGTCACGGCGATGATGCGTGCTTGAAGGAGAAGGGGAGGGGCAGTCAGGTGCTTACCAGATGAGTCGCCGGAGTTGAGCTAGCCGTCGGTGCCGAGATGGCTTTGTCGGAGGCGACGTTCTAAGGCGCACGCGGACTAGCTGAGGCTACTGGTGTGTGTGCAAGGTACTGGAGAGTGAGCTCGCGTGCACAAGGGGGCAGGGTATGGTCAGGCGTCGCCGAAATTTACACAGGACCTTGTCGGAGCCAATGGGTTTGCCAAGAGCAATTCGAGCAGCCCTGGGGCGGAGAGGAGCTGGAAGCAGAGGGGAAATGGGGAGAAGAGGGACGCGTTTAAGGAGGCATGGTCGCAGCAAGGTTAAGGCGCGGCATTGAAGCGAATTCAACCACGGCGTTAGTGGCAGGAAACGGCCGGCATGGTCATCGCGGGGTGAAGACGATGCTGAGCTGGCGTGTGGGGCAGGCTTGTCAGCGAGAAAGGGGTGAGGGGGAGGTCCACCGGTCACTGTCTTGGTGCGATCAAGCGTAGAAAACGTTTCGCTGGGTGGTGTTGGTGGGCTGGAGTTGGGCCTAGACTGGGCTGGCCGGCTGGGCTGCTGTTGATTCCATTTTTTTTCTTTCTGAAAGCTTTTCCTTTTTCTAATTCAATTTCTGTTTTGAAATTCAAACAACAAATCAAACATTCAAAACAATTCAAACATTCACCAAACATTGCAATTGAATTTGGTTCTGTTTAACAACATAAACCAAAGTCCAAAACAAAATAATGTTTTTATTCTTTTTAGGATCTATTTAATAATTAAATAAAATAGACCTTAATTATTAATTCAAATAGGTTTTGATTTATTTAATAAAATCTCCATTTTAAAACTAAATAGTACCAAAACCATTCAGTAGGTTTTATTTGAAAATATAAGATATTTGGAAAACTTGTTTAGAATAAAATAACATTTTTTTATTTTAGGGTCCATTAATAATTAAATAAAATGGACTTTAGTTATTAAATCAAATAGGATTTGTTTTATTAAAATCTTTATTTTGAAATCTAAAATAAAACCAAAAACACTTCAGTAGGTTTTAATTGAGAACATAAAATTCTTGGAAAACTTATTTAAAAATAATTTAATAAGTTTTAGTGTTTATTTAAAATGGGAAAAGCCTTTACTTAAATAAAATTGGATATTAAATCCTTATTATTTTATTTAAATAAACCTTTACTATTTTTATCAAAACAAAATGTTTTATTTCAAAAGCTTGGTCAAGGTTTAATTTGGCTCTATAAAATAATCTTTATTTATAAATCCACCTTTTCTTTTGAAAACCAAATCCTTTTATTAAAAGATCCAAAATAGTAATTTCAAATATTTTTAACTTTATTGTTTATTTATCTTTTTAAATCCCTTTAGGATTTTATTTGATCCAAATAGGTTTTGAAAGTTTCCAATTGGACTCAAAAAGTTTCTTCTCACCCTAAAAATCAACAAAGTTTTCTTTTATTCATTTATTTTTCACATTACAAGATTTGGAAAATCTTGGGATGTGACACACTTCCTCCACCTCGCTGATAGACGGACCCCACGCCACCTCACCGTCGTCTTCAACCCCACGACCAGGCCCCTGTCGTTGCTGCCGATTGAATGCGGCGATGAATACGCGTTGATGGCTGAGTGATTCCTCCCAGTAACGACGCTCCTTTAAATGCCATGCTCTCCTCTACCTTTCCCCTCACTTGCCCGCTCCTCTCTGCCCCAGGGCTGTCCTAATTTTGAATCACACTCTACTATCTCCGGCGAGCTTCTAACGTCGATTCCGGCGAGAACACCCACCTCCACTGCCCCTGGTTACCACTAGGGTACTCGCCAGCACCAGGCGCATCCACCAGTACCTCCAGCTCGGCCATTGCTCCAACGTCGGCAACTTCTCCAAATCGTGCACCACCGGCGTCTGCCATTGCTCCGTCGAGCTTCCCAGGTGAACTTCGACCGCCCTAAGCTCTCTCGATGATGCTCACGTGAACCCCACGTTCGCCTGCATCTAACCATGCCCCTATCTTGCCTAAGGGTGATCTGCAGCCTCACCCTCGACGACCTCCAGAGACACCCGCCGCTCGCAGCAACTCCGGCGAGCAATTTCTTCCGTCCTCGTGCGCCCTCTGCCTCCTCGTGAACAGGTTGAGCATCAGCACATCCAGGCGAACACGGTGAGCCCTCTCCCATTCTTTCTCGCGTCATGCATCACCGGCGACGACCACGCCAGAGCGCTGCCGCCAGAGCGCTGCCACCAGAGCGCCACCATCAGTGCCGCTCGATTTAGGTCAAAACGTTTTACACCGTTAGATCTCCATCTGGCGGCTTAGATAGAATCATTAAACGAAGAGGTACGGGCTAATCTGAACCGCACCATCTCACTTAGATCCAACGGCTGTAACTGCACAATCCACGCGAACCGGTATCGGTGAATAAGAAACAGACGCGTGGCACTGTTTTAGTTTAAAATAGAATTTTGAATCTGATTGATATGCAAACTTGTAAAATTCATAACTTTAGTTCTACACGTCCCAATTTGGCAGATTTTATATCAATGGAATCAATAAAACAAGTAATTTGCAACCATGCACTTTGTTTAATGTTTTTCTTCTGTTAAATTGGTTGAATTTGCAGAAACATGTGTAGGCTTATTATGAGTATAAAAATTGTTTATAGATACAATTTTAATGTGAAAACTTTGCAAAATGGATTGTTGTGAACCTACTAACCCTAGGAACCAACTTATGGATTTAAAAATGTATTTTGTGAAGTTTAGGAATAAATAATTGAATTAGCTCATTTCTAGTCAAATAAAAATATTGATTATGGTTTAGAAATGATTTTTGGAATGAAACCTTTGGGAAATGATTTGATTCAAACCTTCTGACCCTAAACACCAAGTTTTGAGAATTAAAATATATTTGGTGAACTCTTTAAAGAATATTTCTTTGCTAAAAGCATTTTCAACCACATAAAATATTGATTTGATTTAAAAATGGTTTATAGATAAAACCTTTTGCAAATGGTTTTACCACTTTAGTAAATGACCACTTTTGAACCTTACAATGTTTAGAGCCTAGTAGAAACCACTTTTGCAAGTAAAACTATCTTTTACATGCTTGCATGCATGACCTTGTTTTGTTATTTTATGTGTGATAAATTGGTTGGAATGCTAGTTGAATCTATGTTTACTTGATTGAATTGTAGTGGAATTAGAAGAGTGTGATATTAGCAATATCAAGAAGTGAACCAACATTCTCTACTAAAAAGGCAAGTGACACTATCATCCATGTCCTACTATTTTCATTACACTTAGTGGATTTTGTAACATGCATGATAAGGACTACTATATTTTATGCTATGCTAAATCCTAATAGGATACCCTTATATCTCCCTTAGTGAAAACATTGTAGTTGTAGTATGCTTAGCCCAGCTATATATTTGGGATGGGATACATGTTATGATTATATGAAGAGTTGAAAAGATATATGTTTTATATAATAAAACAAGTACTTAATGAACCACCTGGGTGGACAAGGATACTCAAGTTTTGGACAAGGTGGCAACAAAAGGAACCATGTTTATATGGCTATCTCTTTTTGTATGTGCACTAGAAGGAAACCACCCAGGGACTTAGAGATTGAACATGTTTCTCGTACAGTGGCTTCCGTGTACAGCCACATGCTAAATGGGCTCTGTCTTAGTCAACTACATAGTGGAATACCCATGCATTGGCATCTTCAAGTTAACTAGAATTGTGTAAGGGAACTTGAAACCCTACATTGGTGCCTAGATGACAAGCTAGCAATTGTGTATTGGGAGGACTTCTATGGAAAGACTTTGTCACATTCTCAATCTGCCAGTACTCCATCTTGGTGAGTACTTATCCAGCGGCCACTGGTGGCATCAAGATGAGATTGTGTCATGTGGGTAAAGTGTACAACTTCTGCAGAAGATCAAATTGTAAGTACTTAGCCGTGTCCCCGGTTATGGACAACTCTGAGCAACTAAGGCCTGAAGCTATGGAAGATCTCGACATTCCAATTTCTCAAAGTAAAACTTGATGGTGACAATAAGGGATTTGAAGCACTTGGAGTTTTCCAAGAAGTTCAGAAAGATTTGACAAAAGATCAAAACTATTTTTAAAAATATAGGATAAAACTATATTGCTTTCTGCAAATGAGCCTAAACCCTACTTAGCCAAATATGCATGTATTGATAGGATCCACTTATTTCTACATAGTAGTGAAACTTGCCAATACAATTCAAATGTATTGACCCTTGTGGCTGCAACTTATTATGTTGCAGGTTTGTTTGATGTTATTGAAGTTTGTTGAATAGGATTACAAGTCTACAACCCACATGATTGTCTGTGGCACTTTGAAGATGAAGGACTCCATGCTTTATAGATTTCTGCTGCAATGTAATGTGATAGCCAAATGAGCTAGGTAAGATGTAATAAATTATTTTAATCCTGGTTATAAAGTTGTATTATGACCTTTGTTTCTTGATATTACATCTTAACTGTGGATGCTAGCTATTGATCCAGGGACTAGCATTGTAAACACAGGGATCTCTACCTTATTAAAGGTTGGGAACCTTACAAGAACTTTCATGGAGTTCCTTTCCCATTGTGTTCGCAGCTCCTTCCCGGAATAGGGAGTAACAAGTTACAGCTCTTACACTCTGCAGAGGTGCGTTACTTTACCCATGAGAGATCAACTCTTTGTTGCACAACCAGGAGCTTATTCCTGTCCACAATTCCATGATGTGAGGCCCAGAAGATGATCCAAGTCAATCACTACTCCCTTATATACCTCGCATGCCTCCTTGGTGTACACCATGCCCACATATTGGATTATGGCAATGGTTTATACAAACCATTAGATGCCAGAACTATCGTGGGACGTTGAGGGTTCCCACCCATATGCTGCATATCCTCTATGAATTACCAATTAATATGCACGCTACGAGGATAACAACCACGACCTTCACATCCGGCTTCATGCGAGGAAGAAGATATAACTGACTTCTCTGTCCCATTCCAAATCTCATGGTTATCGCGTAATATACGGCGCAAGAATCACTGGCGACATTGGTTGTTAAGTCCTAGATAATATGTTCCTTTACCACCGGAACTTTTATAGTAATTTATTACCTCATGGTAATAACCTATAATCACATTATTATGAAAATAGTGTTTTCGGACCTTTTTCAAATGCAGGTGATGTCCACATTGGATTTGTAAAATACTCTACAGAAAATAACCAAAGGACATGAGCAAGTGTGAACTTGCCTTTTATGATTGCAAGATATGCACTCACGGTCTTCAAGATGTTATAAGATCCAATATCTGAAATCAGCATCATTGGTCCGGTAAGGAATAATGCTTAAAGAATCAATATGTTCCTATGCATAAGTAATGTGATGCATTTTATAAACTCGAATCCCGGGGATAACATTGTCTTAGTGTTTGGGTACTAGAAATGTGTTGTACTTTTGGATGAGTTTTATACTCGTGCTTCTTATTAAGGCTTGTGAGTGTGTGTGAAACAATCATATAATTATAATATCATAAAACAATAGGACACACACAAATGCGAAATGCTACTCAAGATTGCTTATATAAGAGTTCTTGTTTGAAGTGGCAAAAAGAATAACATTTGAATAAAAGATTTATGTTCTAAGGTCTAAACAACCTTTGTGGTTAGTTGAGTCTGGTCGATGTTATTTGTGCTTGCTTGAATAGTTTGGGCTTGAGATGCTTTATGACTTACCTATATCAGACCAAAGTTAACTATAAAACATCCAACAATGTTTATAGTATTATATTTAGAGTCTTTTAGACTAAAGTTAACTTTAAAACATAGATAGTTTGAAAGTATAATGCTTATAACATTTGTACTTTGTGTACTTGGTAATGTGGCCTTAAGGTTACTTAAGAATGGTTATATTTTTCTTTGATGTGGTGGTTTTCTTGATTTTATAATGGAATAGTATCACTTACCCCTTTTTATGGATGAGTGGTTATAGTTTGTAAACCATGGAGTAATGTTACTTAATTTCTTATGAGTTCACTATAGTGTTTTTGTATGTTGATAAACTTATGGTTAAAGTAAAGGAAATAAGTTTTTATTTAACTACAAAGTATTCTTGATGATTTTATATTTAATAAGGATTATTTTTAGAAAATATTACACACCTATGGTTGAGGAGAATTCAATAAAATTGTAATTAAAATGTGTTAAAGTATTTTGACTTCATCTTATTAATGTTGAAGACTAATACTATTTATTAGACTCAATTGGTTAATTTTAGACATATTAGCTATTTTTATTTACTCCTATATGAATTATCAATTAAGTAAATAAGTTTAAATTTGATTTATTAAAGTATTTTAATTTTTATTTAATTCAAAAGTGGAATATTATATTTTTTAACATGCAGATATTATTTTTGTGATCATTTTTGTATATTACATTTATTTTTGTGATTTATAAATAATAAGATATGATTTTGACAATTCTTATTACTTTATAATTACTTAATAAATAATAAATATTTAATTAAGTGAAATAATAATACATGATTATAGTTTTTAAAATATTGTTTTTATTTTTCCAAGATTTTTGGTATTTATTTATATTCTTAACATTTACCATTATTAAAATAGGAATTATCAAAGTTTTATTACCTTTAAAATATTTATTAAACAATAATTATTTAAATTGTTAACATAATAATGTTTAATAATAGTTTTAAGTTATAGATTTTATTTTTCTAAACATTTTCATATATTATGCATATTTTTCTGAACTATAAATCAAAAGTTAGTAATTTAACAAGAATTAATCATTTATTTGATTTCTGGAATATTAATAATTGAGCTTATAACATTTTATTTATTTCTTAATCAGGAAATAACTTTTTACACCGCACCCACACCTAGCCCTAGTCACTGACCAGTGGGCCAGTGGCCACCTCAGCTCTCAGATTAGTAAATGTATTTGTTACTGAACCTATTTCTACTTCCAGACAATGACACATGGGCCCTGGGCCACGTCACTGCCATGCGAGACAAAGACCAGGTCAAACAGAGGACTAGGTCCAGGGTGGCGTCGGCATGACGTTTCCATGGCGTCAGCACCACCACCGCCGTCAGCGCCCCAGCAAACGAAACTAACCTAGTTGGAATCAGCGCAACTTGCAGAACCCTAAAGTGGTGGCGCCGCTCGGAAATAGTCATCGGAGCCTGAGCTCCGACGGTGGCCGACGATGGCACAAGGTGAGACGGCGATTCACATCGAGATAAGGCGATTTAAGAATACTGGAAGGTTCAGGAAGTCACCCTAATGATGATAGAGAGGTCGGCGAGGACAGGCATGGTCGGAAATGAGCTCTCCGACGAGGATTCCGATGAACTGTCGCAAAGAGGAACGACAAAATTCGTCCACTCTAGTGCTCCCCTTGATGAAGATTTCACTCAGAGGATCTACGGAGGACGAGGCTTCTCCATGGCTACTTGGAAGAGTGTGGGGAGGTGCGGTTCGACGGCGAGGTGTGGCTCCGGTGAGCTAGGGTTTCGGCCCCATTCGAATCAGTGAGGATAAGGAGGGATTGTGGATAGGGATTGAGACAAGGCGTCGCAGTGGCCTTCTTATCCCCCGCTAGAACGACGGCGAGCATGTTGATGCACGGCTAACAACGACGATGGCATCGGGCGGCGGCGAGCTCCTCCAGCGAGCTGCCTGTGTGAGGATGACGATGATGTCGCTTTTGCGGAAAACCCCCTAGCAAATCTTTCAGCTCAACCCGCAGTCCTTCTTCAGTCCCACTTGTCAATCACAAACGAGAACGAGCTAGGCTGGCTGATGTGCTTTTGTGGGCTGCACATGGGCGTCAGATAAGGAAAGAGGAGTTGGGCCACGGCCAGGTTTTGTTTTTTATTTGTTTTCCCTTTTTCTATTTTCTATTTTCCTTTTTAGATTTGTATATAATCTTTAATTTGGACTTTTCTTTGTAGAATTAATTTGCTGGATAATTGTAGTAATACTAAAATGTATTTAGTATAATTTGTGAACTTTTATTGTATAATATTATGTTTTCTTTATTTTCTTTATGAATATACGTTTCCTTTTATTATTTGTAAAGCTTTTAATATGCATTTAATCGAGATAATATACATAAACTTATTATAGGATGCATTATTATTAACTCATGAGATTTGATTCTCATTAACTCATAATATTTAGGAAATTTTTATATGGTGATCCTTTATTTTTATTAGATAAATAGAATTTCTAGGGAATTAATATGATTAATATTATTCCCATGAATTTAGGCAATAACAGTGGATATATATTTTATTATAATTAACAAAGAAGTTAGGGTTTGATTTGGAAGTGCTTACCCTAGAGTTTAGGATTCTTATTTACTTATATTCCCTTATTGATGTGAGTAAAGGTTTCATAGGCTAAGCATATTGTCTTCTGTTTGTGATATTTAATGATAACACCTTTTCAAATAGAAAGTTACATCTAAAATGTTTTATGGGGAAGAATTGATAAAGATGCTCTTAAGCACCTATAATTATGATAATTGGAATTGTCAGAGATGTGCTTATGTAATTTGCTATAAGAAAATATTCCTATTAAGTGATATAGATATAAGATGAGGAATTCATAATATGAATTGGCTATTATACTTGCTTTAAGACTTAAAGTGGATTGTTTACCAAGAATGTCTATTTTCCATAATTCACAATCCTGGATTTCTAATTAAGAAATTCCTTTCCTAGATATACTATTTCTTCCTATCTATCATCATGGTTAACATGATGAGCTTTCCTTTACAAAAATATTCTTATTCACATATCATTTTTCTAAACTCATTGATAAATCCAATGAGCTTGACATTGAAGCTTTTATAGTTTCCTCATATCCATATTTGGTTATATCCACTACTCTACTGTTGATAACCTTCCATCCAACAAGTAGTTCCTACAAACTTCACTCATAATATTGCTTAATCAAACATCACTAATATTTCTCCTCAGATGTATACATACAACTACCTTTCTCTAAAGCTTACTATCCTTTAAGATTATTAACACTACTTCCATAACTCCATGCTATACTAGCTTTAATTGAATCATAATATCTTACATTTACTTTACTCTAATAACTCACACTCCAACCTCACATTATATTAATGTGGCTTGTAATTACTACTCTAGGATAACTTATCTATACTAGGTTTTTAATCATGTTCTACACACCAATATCACTTATACTTGATATAAGTATCCAATTTTGGTGAGCAAGTATGATCATTATAATCCTTTAATCATTTATAGCTTAGGTTTCCAATTGGCTAATCAAGACTTCATTAATACAACCTTACATTTGTATTGAAATTATCTTCTTACTATCTCATACTGGATTAAGGGTTATTCATGGACTATGCCCTCTTGATCCAATATAATTTCCACTGGTAACTATCTTCAGGTTTCATCCTTGTAATCCTTTTTACTACTGTATAATTATATGTTATAAATTAATCTTATATTTATTCAGGAGTGATTAACTCCACCAATAATCCTGTTGATCTAATTATCTTCAATCACTCCCATCCTATAGATAATATCTAAGACTAGCATTACTATTTACCTCTACTTAGTTGTTTCTTTATAGGCACTTAAGTGTAAACTATGATATGGTCAAGAGTTGATAGATTGAGATCTGATGAATCAATAGTTGATTTGTCAACATTGATGAACAACAGATATTAAGATAGGTTCCATTAAGATTGATATGGAAAGAAAGATATATGTTGAATGATCTTCACTTAGTTTCTTTCCTACTCAAACTCACTAAAGAGTTAAAGTTAGGTATTACTATGGTACTCATAGTAAGAATAGATAAGAATAAGGTAAGTCAGGATTAGTCATTACATTCTTATTACTTAAGTTGTAATCTTAACTTGGCATTTATGAGTTGTTGTGCTGAATATTACGATATGATCCCTTAAGGATCAAATATTAATTATTTAAGCAATGTATCATGAGTAACATTTTATTATATCTGATGTACCCTTAGATCAAATCACGTTTACCCAAATAAGGTTTTAGCAACATAATGAAACTTATCACAGTTAACTTGATGATCTACTTCAATTCCATCAAGTTGAGAGAAGCTCCAACCACGTTGACAAGTTTTGTTTAAAAGCGCGAAAATTATTTGGATTTTCTATGCATGAATGCAATGCACACATCTGGGTTCAGCTTATTTCTGAGATTTAATGCTGGGATGTTACAGATCATCTCCCATCGTCAGCATTGCCTGTGACCATGAAGATGGAGCCTTGCCTATGCTACCGTTATTATTACGTTATTCTGCTGCCAGATTGTATTAGGACTAGATCATGAGATCCTTTATTTGTTGTAAGACCTTATGTATGGTTTGTAATGGATGATGTACTGTGATATCCAATCTGTTATGTCTCGCAAGAATGGTAATCCTGGGATTGCGATGAATGGCATAACAGGCATCTAGGATTAAAAATCCGGGTGTTGACAAGGTGCTTCGTGTCGCGCGGCCGCGAACGATCGGGTTTGGGAGGTAGCTAGGGTCATGGCGAGTGTAGTTAAGCGCGGCAAGGGCGAGGCGCGGTGTGTGTGAGCGTGTCGGTTGCGACACTCTGGTGTGCTCTCGGCATGGCGCAGAGAAAATGAACGCGACTATTCTCTGGAGGTCCAGGGCTAGCTCGAGGGGTGGATAGGGAGTGGCGATGGACGGTGGCCTGCTTCCTAGACATCATGGACGGGTGCGACGCTTCCTCCTGTGTGTTGTCTATGGTCGGCTGGCAATGGTGGCTCGGGTGGCGCGACAGTGGTGCAACGGGTAGAGGGGTAGCTGCTTCAATGTGTTGCTGGGCACTGGGGGAGAAAAGGGCTAGTAGTGGCGACAAGTAGTGGACAAGGCATTGATCAAGAACATTAGAAGTTAGGCAAGTTTGATCTGTGCTCACCAGGTGTTTGCTGAAATGGCCGCATGAAATTTAGATTTGAATTTTTGGATGAATTTTGGTGAGTGCTCTGTTCACATGCTTGGCAGTCTGAGGTTGCTTGGGTTTTCCAAGGTGAAGTGGTTTGGTTGGTTTTTGAGAAATGGCTATCTTAGTACCTACACTTGATTCAATTTTGAATTTTCCTTTAAATAGATTTGAAATTTGTTTCTGTTGGTTTGTAAAGTTGGCTTGGGTTCATTGTTACTTGGTCTAGCAAGGGGTGAAAAGAATTGGATTTGTTTTTGTGAGAAACCTTGGACTAGGAACACCCAAAGTGGTCTAGTGAACAAGTTTGGCCAAATGACCATTTGCTCATATTTCTTATATTTGATTTTCTCTTCATTTGATTCTTCTTGGAAATGATCTAGATGATATTGTTTTCATCCTTAAACCAATCCTTATCATTCATAGCAATCAAACATGGCATTGCAAACATGCATGCATTAATCACACACATGCATTCATATTAATTTTCATAACAAAAGTTTTTGTTAACCCTAAACTTTGGTGATTAGAACTTGATAATCTTGTTTAATATTTTTGGGATGTTACAATTAAAGAAGAAAAAATGAAACATGCTAGGAAATTTGAAGATGGTTTTTTTGAAAGGAAAATTAGAAGATGGGTGGGAGACCATCATTAATATGCCTAGAAAAATTTATGATTTTGATTTCAAAGATTTATGTGATCTTTGTGCTAGTGTCTCTATTATGCCTAGAAAAATTTATGATATGCTTGATTTGCCACCATTGGAAGATTGTTATTTGGATGTCCCTCTTGATGATAATACTAAAAAGAAATCTATGGGGAGAATTAATGATGGTCTTATTATGGTTAACAATACCTTTGTCCCCGTTGATTTCCATGTTTTGGATGTTGAATGCAATGCTTCTTGTCCTATTATTTTGGGAAGACCTTTTCTTAAAATTGTTGGTGCCATTATTGATATGAAGGAAGGCACCATTAAATATCAATTCCCACTAAAGAAAGGTATGGAACACTTCCCTCGAAAAATAAAGAAGCTGTCTTTTTATTCTCTTATTAGAACAATTTTTTATGTTGATGTTCTTCATTCGAAAATACTTGATTCTTGCTTTCCGTGCCTAGCTGAAAGGCGTTAAAGAAAAGCAATCTTGGAAGATAACCCAATTTTTATTTTAATACGTTTTTATTTTGTTAAGTCTTGGAAATTATTGCCTCTATAATAACTTCTCCTTATCCTTTTTGTTTCATTTTTTTTGCCAAGAATAGCCTCTAATGAGAGGGAAGTAATATTTGGGGAAGTTGCTGTCCCGAAACAGATTATGTGTTATTACCGTAAAAATTCATTCTCTTAGCCAGAACGTCGGATTGAGATGAACTTTTTTGTGTGGATGCCCCCTGTATTTAACCAACTTTATTTAGTTTTGCACTTTTCTATTTGAGAAACAGAAGATTTTCGAAAAAAACATTCTTTACCTGCAGATCTATTCTGACAAATTTCTGCCATTATGTGCATTTGCCTCTTAATCGATTTGTTTTTGAGTTCTTCTGATCACTTGAGATTTTAAAAGGAGTTGCTACAGTATCTTATGTTTTAATGGATGTTTTAGTTGAGTTTAAACTGAACCCAGAGGTTTATTATCTTGCATACACTAATGTTGCTAATGAAGATTGTGTGAAGTTTTCAAGTGTAGGGAGAGCATGACATGATGAGATGAAGTATGGACAAAATATTAAGCTTGGGGATGCCACCCGTGTCACCCCAAGAAATAGGTACAAGCATCAAATCTTGGGGATGCCCAAGGCATCCCCTTCTTCATCAACAAAAATCTCAGGTCTTGTTTCAAGGCAATATTTTTTATTGTTTCATGCACTATGTGTTGTTCTTGGAGCATCTTTCTTTTTGTATTTAGTTTTATTTTGTTTTGTTTTCTGCAATAAGTTGGTAGGATCCCATCACACTTCTTTTGGAGAAGTCACACCCCGTTTTTCATTACCTAGAACACTCTAGTTTTCACTCTTATTGTTGGGTGAGTGTTCTCTTTTGCTAGTACTTCGTTTTACTTTAGTTTTCTTCTTATTTTTGCTTAGAACTTTTTAGTTCCTCTTTGTATTTAGGTGAGACAAGATCTCTAGTCTTTATTGACTATTATCTTTGTGAGTGGTTTCAAATAAGTTGATTGGTGTTGGAAAAGAGTAGAATGTTTCATGCTTATGGTGGTACAAAAAGAAGCTTGTTTTGACTGTGGCTTAGACTTTATCATGTTATGTTAGATGTCGCTTTGACCATATGCTTAGTGATTATTTTTGTAGAATGACTTGTTTCAAACAATTGAGATTTCTTAATGTTCCATGAAATAATCATGCATTGTTTTAGCATTAAAAATCATAATATTATGGTATTCTTCTTTGATGATTTATTTGGTTGACTTGGCACATTCTTACACCATGTTATGACTATGAACCAGTCACCTTAGCCTATATGATCATTTAGTTTTTGACTTGTGATATCACTTTATGCTTTGATTGATAATGTTTTGTCGCTCTGCATGGCCATTATTGCTCTCGTAGTTGGTCGCTCTCAGTCTTTTGCTAGCCTCCACCTATACTGAGTATGAGCTCTACTCGTGCATCCAAATCCCAAGAAGCCAAGTTATTCCAAAGGGTCCACTATAAACTCCTATACATGGTGTGTTACACCATTCCAAGTATATTCATGTATTATCTATCTTACAAAATAATTTTTTGTTATGTGAAAATTAGTGATTAAAGCTCTCATGAACTTGAAGGCACATTTTATTTTTTGCACTTAATAAACCTGAACCATTTTGACTATCTTATGATTCTTATATGCTTGCAAATTGTAAGTTGGTAGTTATCAAAACCATGCTTTCATGGGGCATGCTTTCAACATTGCACTTATTTATTCAGTTGATATCATGTTCTTTTGTTTATGGATGTTGTTGGTGTGAAATGAGATGGGAGCTTACAGGTCCATGGGATTTGTATATGTGTTACAGAAATGTTTGGGCGTCCAGCCTAAGCCATGACTAATCATGTTGGAAACTTGCATTAAAACCATAGTGGCATTCTATGAAGCATCCTCAATAAAAAACTATGCAAATAGCAAAAAAAAGGGATTGCTGAGATGCTCACTGTTTGTTGCCTTGTCATTTTGATATGGGATAGCTCATGTGTCATGGGGCAAGGGGTACCCCGTTGGAGGTTATGATACACATATACATACAATGACAAGAACGTGCCTGGTACCAAAGTTTAGTAGCATGAGGCCTCGGTACTTGTATTCAAGGGGCATGAGATTTTCAACTTGTGATTTTTCAAGCATATAACTCATATTCTCCCTTACTTTAACCTTAATCACTTCAAGTACCATAATTTTTTGAAGCTTTATAAAACCATTTAATCCCTGCTTCCCTCTGTGAAGGGCCTTTATTTTACCTTTTGTTGAGTCTCCATCTTCTATCTTTATGCACCAGCTAAGAGAGCATAGTTGTCCTTCTGAGTTCAATGTGCATTGTCCCAGAAATTGTTGATTGATTCATAATTCTGGTATTGCTTGTTCTTAAATTATTTGTATCTAGTCACCCTGATGAACTTTGAAGGTGTCCTATGCATTTATAGTTTTCTATCCATGAAGGACAAGATGAATACCACTCATGCTATGTTTTCTCTATGTGAAACAAATAAATGTCTTTCAAAGCATTATTCATGGTATTTTGTTTGTGTTGCCTTTCATGTTGCAACATAGTTGCTATATCTTATTGTTAGAAATATATCTTTCATGCTTATGTTTAGAGTACTTTGATCCCAGATATCAATGCTTTGAAATACCTTGATCAAGATTGTGATGGTGCATGTCACCTAAAAAATTATTCTTTTTATCACTTACCTACTCGAGGACGAGCAGGAGTTAAGCTTGGGGATGCTGATACGTTGCAAACATATCTATAATTTTTGATGGTCCATGCTTGTTTTGCACCAATTATCTTATTTTTTGTCTACACTTTGTGGCATTTTTATGAATTTTCTGGAACTAACATATTAACAAGTGCCACAGAGCCAGTTTCCTGTTTTCTGCTGTTTTTGGTTTCAGAAAAACTAGTCAAGAAATATTCTCGGTATTGCAGGAAACAAAAGCCAAAGTTCCTATTTTTCCGACACGACTCGAAGTCCGAAGGAGAGACGAAGAGGTGCCGTGAGGCAGCCACACCAGGTGGCCGTGCGGGCCCACCCTGGGCCGAGCCTGGATATGGTGTGGCCCACTCGCGACTCCACCGACATTGCCTCTCCGCCTATATAATCCCCCGAGATGAAAACCCTAAGGACCCGATCAGAATTCCACGAAAAAGTACATAGTCGTCGTTGCCATCGTCCCTAGATCGGGAGGGATCTATATCTCTTCCCGGCACCCTGCTGGAGAGGGGAGATCATCCTAGAGGCCTTCTTCATCACCATGCCTACCTCCAGAGTGATGTGTGAGTAGTTCATCCTTGGAATACGGGTCCATAGCAGTAGCTAGATGATTGTTTCTCCTATTTGTGCCACCATGTTTAGATCTTGTGAGATGCCTATCATGATCAAGATCATCTTACTGTAATGCTACATGTTGTGTTTGCTGGGATCCGATGAATATTGAGTATTATGTTAGATTGGTTATTGTTCTATCATGTCTATGTTCTTTGTGATCTCGCGTGCTCTCTGTTGCTAGTAGTTACTCTGGCCAAGTATTTTCTTGTGACTCCAAGATGGAGTATTTATGCTCGATAGTAGGTTCATGCTTCTAGTAATCTGGGAGAGTGACCGAAACTTCTAAGATTATAGATGTGTTGTTGCTACTAGGGAGAAAACAACAATCCTTTGTCCAAGGGCAATTGTATTGTTTACATTACACACTTTGCTTAATGCAATTATCTGTTGCTTGCAACTTAATACCCGAGGGATGTTCGGATGATATCCCGGAGGTGGATTATTAGTGTCACATCCCAAGATTTTCCAAATCTTGTAATGTGAAAAATAAATGAATAAAATAAAACTTTGTTGATTTTCAGGGAGAGAAGAAACTTTTGATTCCAAATGGAAACCTTCAAACCTATTTTGATTAAACAAATCCTAAAGGGATTTGAAAAGATAAACATTTAATAAAGAAAATTTTAAATAAGTAAAATTACTATTTTTGGATCTTTTAGTAAAAAGATTTAGTTTTCAAATGAAAAGGAAGAAATATAAATAAGGATTATTTTATAGAGCCAAATTAAACCTTGGCCAAGCTTTTGAAATAAAATGTTTTGCTTTGATTAAAAGAGTAAAGGTTTATTTAAATGAAATAATGGGAGTTTATTAATAAACCAATTTTATTAAAGTAAAGGTTTTTCCCATTTAAATTAAACCCCAAAACTTGTTAAATTTATTTTAAATAAGTTTTCCAAGTATTTTATATTCTCAAATAAAACCTACTGAAGTGTTTTTGGTTTTATTTAAATTTCAAAAGGAGATTTTAAATAAATCAAAACCCATTTGATTTAATAACTAAGGTCCATTTTATTTAATTAATAAATGGATCCTAAAAAGAATAAAAATATTATTTTATTTTGGGACTTGGAATATTGTTGTTAAACAGAACCAAAACTCAAAGCAAAGATTGGAGGAGTTTTGAAATCTTTTGAGTGTTTGTTTGGTTGTTTGAAATTCAAAACAGAAAATCAAATTAGAAAAAGAAAAAGCAAACAGAATAAAAAAATGGAATCGGACCTGACCCAACTCACCTGGCCCAGCAAGCCCAGTTCCAGCCCAGCTACTTCCCCCACGCGCGAATCATTTTTCACTCCTTCTCGCACCCACGCAGACACCGACGAGTGGACCCTCTCCCTCTCTCCCTTTCTCGCTGACAGGCATGCCCCACAGAGCCACCTCAGCATCGTCTTCCCCCTGATCACGTCGCCCTGACCATTGCCGCCATTACTCCGGCGATCAATTCGCGTTAACATCGGCCGTTACTCCACCCCGCGACCATGCCCATTTAACCGCCCGCGTCTTACCTCTCTTTCCCCTCAGACCCCGCTTCCCCTCTGCCTCCAGGCTGCGACAATTTCGCCTCACATCGCCCCTGACTCCGGCGAGTGCCGCAAGCAATTCCGGCCAGTAGACACCGCCCCTTGCCTCCTCGACCAAGCTCACACACTCCCCAGACCTAGGCGCACCTCCCCGTAGCATTAGTTCGCCCGCGCTCACCCCAGAGTGTCAGCAAGGACCAGCTCGATTCGCCGCCGCCGTCTGTCTCGCCTCCGACGAGCTTTCCTGGTAAGAACCGACCACCACGAGCCCTCTCAATCACGCACGCATCATCGCCATGGCTTTGCGTGTCTAACCATGCTTCCGTTTGTTTCCTCGTGACCCGTAGCGCTGTCCTCGACGACGACAGAGCGTGGCCGTCGTCAGACTCAACTCCGACGAGCGATTAACCGCAACCTTGTGCGCCCCTTCATCAACCCCGAGCAGGTTGAGCATCCCCACGTCACTGCGAGCACGGTGAGCCATCTCTTCTTATTCCTAGCTTCCTCTAGTGCTAGCTCCGCCGCTAGCCGACCGTCGCCGCCGCGCGCAGCCGTCGAGCGCCGCCAGAACTTGGTCAAGGTGACGATGGCCGTTAGATGACGATCCAATGGATACGATTAGATCACTTAACGCTGAAGGGGTACGCAACCAGTGCCGTGCGATTTAACTTAATCCAACGCCTCACGTTGCTAATCCGGCCGAAGCGATACCGACGAATAGGAAAGCGCCGCGTGGCCCAGCTTTTGATTTAAAACAAAATTAGAATCAGATTTGTTTGCAAATTTGAAAAAACCATAACTTTAGTTCCACACGTCCAAAATTTGCAAATTTTATATCAATGGAATCAGCAAGACAAGCCCTAGCCAACCATGCAATTTTTTTAGTAAAAAGCTTCTGGTAAAATGTTTGTTTTTGTAGAAACATTTGTATGCTTGTTTAGGTTATAAAAATTGTTCCAAAATGATTTTAAGGATGAAATCTTTGCAAATTGGTTTGTGGTGAACCTACTGACCCTAGGAACCAACTTATGAATTTAAAAATGTATTTGGTGAAGATTAGGATTGGATAATTGAATTAGCTCATTTCTAGTCAAATAAAATATTGGTTTTGCTATGGAAATGATTTTTGAGTAAAACCTTTTGGAAAATGATTTGATTCAAACCTACTGACCCTAAACACCAAGTTTTGAGAATTAACAACTTATTTGGTGAAGAACATGAAATTGTTGCTTTGCTAAAAACATTTTTCACCACATGAAATAATGATTTGATTTAAAAATGATCTATAGATAAAACCCTTTTGCAAATGGTTTTACCACTTTAGAAAATGACCAATTTAGAATTTACAATGTTTAGAAGCCTAGTAGAAACCACCCTTGCAAATAAAACTATCTTTTGCATGCTTGCATGCATGACCTTGTTTTTATTATTTTATGTGTGATGATTTGTTTGATTATTGTTGGAATGCTAGTTGAATCTATGTTTGCTTGATTGATTTGTAGTGGAGTTAGAAGAGTGTGAAATTAGCAAGATCAAGAAGTGAACCAACATTCCCTACCAAAAAGGCAAGTGACACTATCATCCAAAGTCCTACTATTTTCATTATACTTAGTGGATTTTGAAACATGCATGAAAAGAATTTCTATACTTTATGCTATGCTAAATCCTAATAGGATACCCTTATATATTCCTTAGTGAAAACAATGTAGTTGTAAAATGCTTAGCCATGCTACATATTTTTGAGAAGAGATACATGTTGAGATTTTATGAAGTTGAGACAAGACTTATGTTTTATATAATAAAACAAGTACTCAATGAACCACCTGGGTGGACAAGGATACTCAAGTTTTGGAAAAGGTGGCAACAAAAGGAACCATGTTTATATGGCAATCTCCTTTTGGTTGTGCACTAAAATAAAACCACCCAGGGGCTTAGAGATTGAACATGTTTCTCCAACAGTGGCTTCCGTGTACAACCACATGCTAAATGGGCACTGGCTTAGTCAACTACATTGGGAAGACCCATGCATTAGCCTCTTCAGATTAACTAAATGAGGGAACTTGGAACCCTACATTGGTGCCTGGTAGACAAGCTAGATTGGGAGGACCCTATGGAAAGACTTCGTCACATTCTCAATCTACCGGTACTCCATCTTGGTGAGTACTTATCCAGCGGCCACTGGTGGCAACAAGATGAGAGTGTGTCATGTGGGTAAAGTGTACAACTTCTGCAGAATATAAAATTCTAAGTACTTAGCCGTGTCCCCGGTTATGGACAATACTGAGGAACTAAAGCCTGAAGCTATGGGAAATCTCGACATTCCAATTTCTAAAAGAAAAAATTTCAAGTGACAACAAAGACTTGAAACACTTGGGGTGTACCAAGGAGCTCAAAAGTTTTGATAAAAACTTGAAGTACTTGGGGTGTACCAAGGAGCTCAAAAGATTTTGATAAAAACTTGAAGTACTTGGGGTGTACCAAGGAGCTCAAAAGATTTTGATAAAAACTTGAAGTACTTGGGGTGTACCAAGGAGCTCAGAAAGATTTTTGACAAAAGATCAAAACTATTTTGAAAAGATAGGATAAATTATTGCTTTCTGCAAATGAGCCTAAAACCCTACTTAGCCAAATATGCATGTAATGATAGGATCCACATACTTCCACTTAGTAGTGAAACTTGCCAATACAATTCAAATGTATTGACCCTTGTGGTTGTAACTTGTAATGTTGCAGGTTTGATTGATATTAGTGAAGTTGATTGATTAGGATTACAAAGACTACAACCAACATGTTTGCCTGTGGCACTTTGAAGATGAAGGACCCCATGCTTATAGATATTCTGCTGCAATGTAATGTAATAGCCAAATGAGCTATGTAAGATGTAATAAATTATGTTATTCCTGGTTATAAAGTTGTATTATGACCTTTGTTTCTTGATATTACATCTTAACTGTGGATGCTAGCTATTGATCCAGGGACTAGCATTGTAAACACAGGGATCTCTACCTTATTAAAGGTTGGGACCCCTTACAATTAGTCATAGATGCAGTTGGATTACGATCTATGTATCATGTTGTAATGCCCAAGTGAATCGCATAGTGATCATCATGTCATGTACATGCATTGTTATGCATTTTCTATTTATCAATTGCCCAGCTGTAATTTCCTTGTCCAAAACCATCTCATAGTGAATCGCATAGTGATCATCATGTTGTAATGCGCCATCTCCTTGTCCAAAACCCTCACACCGTCTAAAACTCGCTGTCTGTTAGCCTTGTCGTCACGTGGTGACAAGTGGGGCCGTGTTCAGTCGGGTCCCATAGTGGACCCCTCGTTACATGCTGACAAGTAGGACCAGTTGGTCAGGAACGTGTTATGTTTACGTGTGGGGTCGTGCCATGTTGGACCGCATGGGGCCATCTTGTTGGGAACATGTTTTGGGGGATGTGGTGTGGGACCATGTGGGGCGCATTTGGTAGTTATGTGCGCCCTGTCACCTAAATTGGAAGATTTCTTTTTTGTTATTTTTATGATTGGGCTTTTTAAGAGCGCCTTTTCCCCTTTATGCTGCTAACAATTGTGTGTTTTTTTTTCTAGAAAGGTCGCGAATCTATAGCAGCTTATCTCTTCATTCATGGTTCCTTTTGGCCCTTGGTTTATCCCATTCTCGTAGCAAATCTAGAGCAGCAAATCTAACCAGCACCATAAATACATTCAGTAAAGAGAATAGATGTAGATAAAGCAGCTAATATATGATATATAAATAGAGCAAATGTAGATAAATTAGCTAATATAGGATATATAGTATGGTACTTGAACGAGCTTCAACAATTAGGCTGATCAATAGCAGCAGCAGACAAGTTCAACACAGACAACAGGACAAATGAAGCTGCTTTACAGCAGCAGCAGCACAAGATCAGTGTCCCCTCATGGCCTTCGTTAGGAGGGCCTCCGCCTCCTCCCTCTGGCGCTTCCTCCACTTCTTCATGCCCAGTCCCTTGACCTTGGTCTCCTTGGGCTTGATCGAGGGCATGCGATCGTCTTCGATGTCTACCTTCTGGAGGTTGCGGAGGTGAAAACTGAGCGCATGATGCTTGGCTCTGAAGCCGTGGACGTTCACAGACATATTGCGGGTCTTCACATCCTCGGCATGCTTCACGAGGGAGTTGACATTGGTGGCGAGGCTCCTGGTGCAGAACGGGCACCTGTAGACGTTGTCGGTGAAGAAGTTGTCGTACTAGCCGGACTTCATCCTCCTCAGCACCTGACGAGTCTTGGTGTACTTGGACTCGTCATTGCTGCAGGCGTCGCTGCTATCCACCTGTTGGAAAAAAACAGTAGAGTGCAATAAGGACATGATTGACATACCTTGATTATCAGGATTGATTACTTGCATAAATTAACTGATTTAGATCCCCTGATTATTCCCCAATCCCCAAATCTCTAACCAAATCGAATACTGATCCCAACTACAGATCGATGCTAGTACTAACTAGGGAATCCCTTAACTGCAACTTAGAGGAACAATAAAATAGGTTTGAAATACGAACAGGAGAATTCATCGAAATATGTGATCTAATACAAGAGGATTAGCTACTGTAAAAATACCTAGCATCCAACAATTGAATATACGAAAAGCCGAACCCTAATAACACACGATCTAGCATCCAACAATGGTAATGGGGGAAGAACAAAGGAAGGGGAGAAAACCCTATATACCTCCGACCATGGTCGTTGATGCTGCTATCGTAGGGGTTCTCCGGCCTGATGTAATCCTCCTCCTCGTAGGGGTTCCAGTGTCGAGATCTGCAAGAGACGGCGGGGGGCCTCCTCGCCGTGGCTATGGTGGAAGGGGGCAGAGTGCGGACAGGGGACAGGCCGCCTTTGATGCCTCGACGGGGGCCTGCATGGGGACAAGAGCCTCCTCGCATGCGGCCCTGGAGGAGACGATGGCCACATCACCGTTCTTCTTCATCTTCGGCGTGGTTGGGGTTTCCTTGGGGGTTTGTAGAAGGTGATGGGACAGTGGAAATGGTTGCATGAGTGAGTGAGCGAGTGATAAGTGAGAGTGAGGAGGCCTCTATAAAGGTGAAGGGAGGAGACATTTTGTTGAACCACTGTGCACTGTGTAACCGCGTAAGCTACTGCACCATGCATAGCCACACGCTTCTGTAACCGCGCGACACGCGTACCATGTGTAACCTTAGCCACTTAGTTGTGCTCTGTTATCCCCTCATGTATAACCTTGGCCACTTAGTTGTTCTCAGTTATACCCTTGAGTGTAACACTAGCAGTTTAGTTGTACTCAGTTTTGCCCTCCAGTACTAACACTACAGTGTGCAATATACTCACTTTTACCCTCTAGTGGCTGGTCAACAAAGAGTCAACGAATGGGTTTTAGCTAGCTAATTGAGTCATTTTTTGCTCAACAAATTTAAAAAGATCAAAACATAGTGGCATCTATCCAGGGAGTCTTATTATGTGACCTACCACCATAATAAATGTATATAAATCAAGTTTTAACCTAAATCACCACTTCTCAAATCACCTACTACCTATGAAGGTTCATGGATTTCTACTCAAGACTCTTCCCAAAACATCCCTCCCCAAAACATAGTTTGTCTGAATGAGGCAATAATTCTCAAACCGATATATAATTGAATTGCAAATAGTTTGATGTAGGCCAAGATGTATTTTATTGTATAAAATAAGCTTACATTTTTTAAATATCTTTTTATGTTCTATTTGAATCCCTTTGTCAGTTTTGCCCTTGGTTTTTAAGTTCTACTCAGTTTTCCCCTCTCTCTTAGTCACAAACTCTCACACCTATGATCATCTTGGTTGCTACACTCTTATTGGTCAACACAGTTGTCACGTGGATCGTAACCACCAACCGTTGATCCTCTGATTGATCCTCTGTGATCTAGTGGATGGGATAACCCCTGTATCTGTCGGGGGCACCCTTTATCCATGCAAAATAACGAGTTTGCCACCGATACTTTAACTCCATAAAAAATGATTTTGAATATAATTTAAAGGGAAATTGTTCAAATGTGTATAATCTTCATATATGAAAGTTTACGCATTATATTTCACTCCATGAAAATGATAAATGATCAGGATTTTATTAGCACAAGATTATCATGTCCTAAGTGAGATTTCAAAGAGTCCAAAGGTGTATAATTTTTGCCATATGCAAGTTTATGCATTACATTCTATGAAAATGATAATCTCTCAAGATTTTCTCAGCACATCATTATCGCATATTAAGTGCGATTTCATAGTGTTCAAAGATTTATAATTTTCATATATGCAAATTTATACATTATATTTCGCTCCATTAAAATGATAAATGATCAGGATTTTATTAGCACAACATTATCATGTCCTAAGTGCGATTTCAAAGAGTTCAAAGGTGTATAATTTTCGTATATGCACGGGGCATAAAGATTTTTGTGAGGTATCACTTTTCATGCTCTAAAAAGTTAAACTATCAAGATTTTCTTAGGACAACATTATCATGTCCAAATTGTAATTTTAAAGTGTTCAAGATTTGTGTCAATTATAAACACTCTTTTACATTAAGAGTTGTATAAGTTTTTTAATTTGAAAGTGTTCAAGAGTTGTGTCAATTATAAACACTCTTTTACAGTAAGAGTTGTATAATTTTTTTAATTTGAAAGTGTTCAAGAGTTGTGTCAATTATAAACACTCTTTTACATTAAGAGTTGTATAATTTTTGTTAATTTGAAAGTGTTCAAGAGTTGTGTTAATTATAAACACTCTTTTACAGTAAGAGTTGTATACTTTTTTTTTAATTTGAAAGTGTTCAAGAGTTGTGTCATTTTCTTATTTCTTATGCATCCATCTCCCTATTTTTTTAATTATAAACACTCTTTCACTTGATTGCATCCAAGACATTAACTCGATAAACCAATTAAATAATCGGAACAGCTCGCCGGTCGCATTCTCCATAGCAAGCGCCCCCGTCTAATCAGAAAATTTTGGTGCGAGATCTAACCTTCTCTGCGCATGGTTGCCATTGTCATCCTTCATATAAGTCAATGGGACGGCACCATACTATGGTCAGGATGAACAATAGGATAAAGTGAAGATCGCCAAAGAGCCGCCATCGCAGGAGAAGAAGAAGAAAGGGAAGGCAACGGCACGGGCACGGGTGCGGGTCTGGCTCACGTGGATAAGCTGTGGGTGCGACGCTCACGTGGATAAGCTGTGGGTCCCATACTGATCTAGATAAGTGGAGAGAGGTGTCCACTATGGGAACCAACTTAACGCTGCCCACTTGTCAGCATGTAATGGCAAGGGTCCACTACGGGACCTGACAGACCACAGCCCCACTTGTCAACACGTAATGGCGAGGGTCCACTACGAGACCCGACTGAATGCAGCCCCACTTGTCAGCATGTAACGGCAAGGCTGGTGGATAGCGAGTTGTAGACCGTGTGAGAGTTTCATAGTAGGAGAAGGGCAAAAGTGAGGAAAAGTTAAGCGGCTGGGGAAAACTAAGTACAACTAACAAACAAAGGGCACGCAAATAGAAATCCCTTCACAAAAATATGTGTAATATATGAAAAGTATAGAAAAATAAAATCTACAATTTAAATTTATTATCATACATTATTGTGTTACCTATTTAAATAATTATTATTTAATAAAGGGTTTATAAGTAAGAAAACTTTGAAAATTCATGTTGTAATAATGCTAAATGTGAAAAATATAAGTAATATACTGAAATTCTTAGAAAAATAAGAACTACAATAAAAACTATAAACATAAAATATTATATCACTTAACTAAATATTTATTATTTATTAAGTGTTTATAAAGTAATAAATCTTATAAAAATCATATTTAATATTTAAAAATCATAAAAATACTTATAATATACCAAAATGATCACAAAAATAATATCTACATGTTAAAAATATAATACTACACTTTTGAAGTAAGTAAAATTTTAATACTCTAATAACTTGAATTCAAACTTATTTCCTTAGATGGTAATTTACAAAAGTATGTATAAAATTGCTAATACCTCTAATATTGTCCATTAAAGGTCTAAAATAGTATTAGTATTAAGGTATTGATAATATGAAGTCAAAATAGTTCAACACATTTTAAATATAATTCTATTAAATTATCATTCACAAATAAGTGTATATTATTTTCCAAAAGGATTGTTATGACATATAAAGTCCTCAAGAATGATATTTTGACTGAATAAAACCTTTTACCATTACTTCAACCAAAAGTTTATAAATATACAAAAAATAAAAATATAATTCATAAGTAGTTAAGTAATGTTATCATCATGTTTATAAATTATATCCATTCATTTGTAAAAATATAAATTATTCCATTCAATCATAATATTAAGAAACCACTACTCAAATAGAAGTAATACCACTCTTAATTAACATTAAAGAAACATTATGAAGTAAATAAATTATAATACCATCCAATGACCAAGATAGATAAGTCTCAACTACTAGTGTGGTCATTATTCAAATGAAGTAAATCTTTCTTCCTGGAGAACCCAAGGTTGTTAATTCAAAGTCTGAATGCTTTTGTTTACTTAAGTAAGATGTTCCTCAAAAGTTATTAATTTAAGATAAATTATAAATCAAGATATAAGCATTCCCATAAAAGCTCTGGTTGGTTAACAATCTCCATATAAGAAGTATATGGGTAGCATTTCACATGTGTGTGCTTTATTATTGTATACCACTTATTATACTTACATATTGTTTCACACACACTCACAAGTCTTAATAAGAAGAACACATGAGAAACAAATCTAAAAGGACAACACATTCTAAAGAAACTACTTCTAGTTCCCAAACCCTAGATCAACGATGCTTATTCTAGGGATTCGAGTTTATCAAATTGCATTACATTACTTACGCATAATGTCATCTTGCTTCTTTAAACATTAGTCCTTACCGGACCAATGATGATGTTTTCAGATATTGGATCTTCTATTGTCTCGAAGACCGTGAGTGCATAATCTTGCAATCACAAAAGCCAAGTTCACACTTGCTCATGTCCTTTGGCTATTTTCTATCAAATATTTTGCAAATCCAGTGTTTTCATCACCTGCATTTCAAAAAGGTTAGAAAACACTATTTTCATAATAATATGATTATGGGTTATTTACCAAGAGGTAATAACCTATTATCAAAGTTCCAGTGGTAAAGGACCATATTATCTAGGACTTAACAACCAATGTCGCCAGTGATTCTTGCGCCGTATATCATGTGTTAACCATGAGATTTCGAATGGGACGAAGATGTCCCTGCGATATTGGTGTCTAGATTATCCGTGAGGGGCCGTTGGAGGTAGATCTGCCACTTTGGTGGGGGTTGCCAGGGACATGATCTTCTCACTAGAGTCTCCAAGGGGTTGCCAGGGTTATTGTAGGGGTTCGTAGCATGGAAAAAAATGTTCTATTGCATGAACACACACAAGCCAATATCTAATCTACTAGAATGATGCAACGAGTTGATAGAGTACTAACCCTCGAAGATCCAACGCGTTTAACAAGATCTAAATCTCGTGGTTGATGGGTTATTTACCAAGAGGTAATAACCTACTATGAAAGTTCTAATGGTAAGGAACATACTATCTAGGACTTAACAACCAATGTCGCTAGTGATTCTTGTGCCTTAATATTACGCATTAACCATGAGATTTGGAATGGGACGTAGAAGTTAGCTGGATCTTCTTCCTTTCACATGTAGCCAGATGTGCATGTCGTGGTTGTTATCCTTGTAGCGTGTAGTAATTGGAATTTTGTAGAGGATATGCAGCATATGGGTGGGAACCCTCAACATCCTACGGTAGTTCTAGCATCTGAACGGTCTGTACTAACCATTGACGTAATTCAGTATGTGGGCTTGTCGTACACCAAGGAGACATGTAGGGTCACGAAGAAGATCAGTGATTGGCTTGGATTATCTACTGGGCCCCACACCATCGGAAGTGTGGACGGGAAAGATTGCCTGGTTGTGAAGGATTTGATCTCTCAAGGGTAAAGCAACGCACCTCTGCAGAGTGTAAAAACTGTAACCTGTTAGTCCCTATTTCGGGAAGGAGCTACGAACGCAGATGGAAAGGAACTCCGCGAAATATCTGGTAAACCTATGAAGGCCGATGGACATAGATTTTTAGAAGAAAAGAAACCTTTGAAGAAATGTTTACAAAAACCAGCATTGCCTACAACCTATGGTCTGTGGCTGTAGCTAGTGCATCAAACACTCCTTTTCGTGAACTTGCTGAGTACACTCGTACTCAATGTATCTTCTTAACCCTTGCTAGATTCTGAAGCCAAAAGAGACGATGTCTAAACCAACTTATGCTCAAAGGAATCATAACCAAAAGCTCAAGTTCTTCAAGGAAGTCAAGGAAGTCAACATATACATCAACTAAAGTGAAGATGAAGTTGCTGATTAGATAGAAGTATAATCTCTAGCCATAACACCTACTTCTGTAGAGTATTGCAATAGCACCAATGCACGCCAAATAGTTAGGTGCTAATCTTATTAGCATGATAGGTATGAGTTGTTATTTCTCATTCTTATTTGTAAGAAGTTTCTTTCTCTCTCTCTTTAACCTAGAGTGTTCTCTGGGTATTTTATAAAGACTAGAGTTGTAACCTATAGTCATTTCTTGGACCTGTTGTGTTTCTGTTGTACCACTCTGAGGGATGTAATACTAGTGAATGATGTTTCATTGGTGTTATGTCAACAACTATAGTGTACTACATCATGAAGTGGCATGCTGGTCAACGCAGTGGCTAGGGTAGATGTAGGCCCCCGAACCCTAGGCAGAGGGGCATCTTCTTCTTCCTGAAGTTCCCTGGAGAAAAATCCCCATGCTCTGTCAGCCTCGTCATCTCCCTCCACACACAGTGAGGTCCAAATCTGCTTCAATCTCACTATCTAGCTGCACAACTCTTCTTGTTTCTTTCCTCCTTCCAATTGAGTGCACACGACCGCACTGATATTGGACGATCCTTGTCGAATAGGCAATAGCATCGTAGCCGCAATCATGTCCTGGAACAAGAACTTGCTCTGCTCTGTTTGCTAAGGAAGCGAGAACATGAGGCGGTCCCCTACCGTCGATGACTATGGATCCAACTTTGTAGCAGTCCACCTGATGGTAGAACCGCGAGGGCGGCCATGCTTATGCTTCATAGTGGCTGACGAGGCCTAAAGATCTATGACTCATGGTTGGGGCCCCTCGTAGCAGTCGGTGAGGTTGCGAGAGGGTCGTGAGGGTGAGACCATGGCGCATGGCTTAATAGGATTGATAGTATACCCATACCAACAAGTTGCAACTTATTTTCCAGAATATCATCTGAAAAGAACTCTAAAGTTAAGCATTCTTTGCCCTAGAGAAATTTAAGGATGGGTGACCGACTGGGAAGTGGGTACCAGGTGCACACGAGTGAGGACAAAGTGTGCAGAAAAGACTAGTGTTGGTTTGTGGGGTTAGTCTAGAGATCCTATTGAGCTGCAAGGAGTGACAGCCGCCGGTCCGGAGAGGCCTGGGTGTTATAGTGAGTTCCTCAGAATCCCACGAGGAATCCGCTCCAATCCGACAGTCTTCACCGGAGAGGTTGAAGGAGTCAATATACCAATCGCTCTTGCGAGATATGCGTGATTTCCTCTTGCCTGCCAAACTTGACAAAATTCTTTCCTCCCCTAATCGGCCGCGTGGTGAAGGATTATGCCTGCCTTATCCTATGATGAGGTCCCGCAGCTCAACTCCTCCCTCTCCGACGAGCGAAGCAGAGGATCCCGCCGCGCTGAGAGAAGATGGTCCATAGCTCGACTCATCCAACCCTCCATAAGAAAGGATCTCCCGCATAAAGTGATGCGCTGCAAATCTCCGCGGTGGAAGACGGCGGGCGAGCGGCAGCGATGGTGGAGACAAGATCAAAGATGGCGATGAAGCGATCGGAGTCGAGTAAGTGGAAGGAGTGACAACGTCGGCCTTAGAGAACTCTATAAGGGAAGCAAATGTACTCGGCACACCACCTGAGGGTGGGGTTGAGGCCCTATGCTGCCACATGCCCGAGGAATTGGGACAGGGGTCGGAACAGGAGAGGCCGCACGGGGATACGGGAGGGATCTGCCATGAGAGCTTCCCGAGCTCCACGCCACACATGCCACACGTGCCATTCCGATCAGGCTTCTCCCTGGTGCATGTTGTGAAGATACTCTCGGTCCTAATATAACTTTGAACTATTTGGCCGCTCGTTTGCAAATTCCACACCCACAATTTCCAAAATCCCCTTTGAGATGCTACTGCCAACCTTGCCACCCAGTTCCATGATTGGAGTAGCCAATAAAACATGGTAAATCATCCACCACCACCACAATGAGTAAAAAAAGGGCTTGCCAAAGCCTGAGCTTGGGGATATGTCCCCCGACTATTTTATTTGTGTAATAATGAGGTTGTACTCCAGCTCCTTGTGATCTTTGAAACACTCGTGTTGTTTGGTTCCAACACTTTGCTTTTTTTCTTTCACTTTTTTGTTTGCTTTTGTTTTTAATTTGTTTGTTTTTCTTTTCTTAGTTCCTTTCTTGGTTGCAAGTTCTTTTCAATTCGCTAATCCCATCCTCAAAAATACAAAAAGATTTTCCCCTTTTTCCTTTTTCATGAAAGTGGATTTGCACTTTGCTTCTTTGCTTCAATTTTATTATGAGAGTGATTTCTCTTGAGTTTTTACATAACACTTCCGTATAAGGAAGAGGATTATGAAGTCACTCATGAGAGGTATGTCGTATGTCTCCCACATTTGAAGTTTGAATTGTTTATCTTTGTGATTTGCTAAGATGCTATGCTAGTGGGAGTAATTTAAAATAGTTAGAGTAAAGCTTTTTATTTGTATGAATGATTAGTTGTGGAAGATTTTGCTCTAGTTCTTGTAGCTAACCGAGTATTGCCATGGAAATAATATTGCCAGACAAGTACAACAAGAAAAGTATGAAAGGAGTTGTTTGATTTAAATGAAGTCTAGTGGTAATTGTGATGCATGCCAAAGCTAACCTTGTGGTTCAAACCATTATACTATTTAAAAAGTTCTATGTTTACCATGCACACCTTTGGATGCCAACAACTCCACTAGCTTTTGAACGATCTATGGTATAACCTCGGATTTCGGCTATGAGTTGATGACATGGGTGGCATACGTGTCACCGTATGGTAAAGAGTATTGGTACTCTCGAAGGTTGTTCAAACCATTGTTTAAAATAATCACTTAGTGATCCTTGTTGAGAATTATCCTTAAAAGAAAGAATAAAAAAATAGAAATAATAAAATATATGAAGATCCACATAACAAGTCTTAGGCATGGGCACTTTACTACTCTATGAATTTTCTTAAAAGACAACGAATGGAATAGAAATGTTTTTGATAGTCTTGATTTACTAATGTGGGCGTCAATAAGACACTTCACCATTATGCTACTTAGGACATGAACTCTCTTACTCAATTTTTTTATAATAAACATCCTAGTGTTCCTTGGCAAGCTGAGAGTTAACTTGAGGAATTGGATTAATTGTTACACCCCTAGTTATTTATAGTTATATTAAACTCTACTTTTATTGTCTTGAGTTATCACATCTTTTATAGTGTTCTTAGCATCTCTCTAACTTTGATGAGCGTTTTTAATGGAAGAAGTGTTGGACGCATATGGCTACAAACTGTAAGTGAATTCATATTCTCGTTGTTTCAAGTTTAAACGATGAATTCCTTATAGTCCTTTTTTCTTGCTGGAGGGAGATCAAGGTTTGAGATTTGGGGCATTGATGGCTTCAAAAATTGTCATCTTTCTCCGCATTTAAACATTGTTTTTCATAAAGAAATTCACAATAATCTATCTTGATTTGCCACTAATGACTAATTATTGAAAAGATATGCAAAACATTGCTTTGAATTGTGTTGTGGATGAAATCACGCTTTTAATGCAAAATAAAGAGTCACTAATGAAGATTTTAAGGAAGTCCACATGACCAAGTAACCCTAGAACAATCACTAGGCATCAGGGTCCATAACGACCACTAGTATGTGTAGGGCCCGCCCTTACCATGTGGCAGCTTCGTCTCAACAAACCCTACAACTCTCGTGAAGATGCCTATAAATTTTAAGGTCTCGGCCATCGTGCAGAGGGCCGCCATTATTAGATTGAATCACAACACCACCAAAGGAGATCCACACCATAGTTCATCCCTTCCATCCCCATCCTCTCCATTAGCCATAGCCATTACTTTGTACTTGAGATCTCCTTGTGATTCGTCGACCATTATAAGAATATTTGATTTCAATCTAAGTATTATGCATAATGTTTTATATCATTGATCTTATTGTTATGAGTGAGTAGTCCTCATAGGCTGCAGGTTGGGGAGAAACCTCGCAGCAATTATGTGCATCTAATCTATGGGAGTATTTTTAATAAGGGATTTGTATCTTTTGTTTCTTTGTCTCTTGCCTCAATATTTGGACTTGTAGGTACCCAAGACTCCCGAGATCGATTAAGGCTTGAGGTGAGATACTTGGCTAGCGGCGATCTCAAAGGAAACCTAGTGACAGAAAGGGTTGTATGATCTTCGCTTAGCGACCCATTCAAGATCAACGGCAACATCTCTCCTTCAAGCATTGATCTGTGTTTATCACTTGATAACTATTTGTAACCCAGTGCTTCATGGTACAACTGGTTGGATAAAAAGACTATTGCTATTCATGCTGCTCGCAGGAGCTCTAGTATATTAGGATGTGTTGCCCACAAAGATTATCTCTATTGGAACATTACACATGACTGTGCCTATTATTATATTTTATCCCATACGATGTGCAGCTATAGGTGGGTCTTCAACCCTAGCCTATCTCCATCCATTGAATCAATCCACGATATAAAGTAAACTAGATTGGTCCGGTAAACAAAGGTAAAATAAAAAAACAAAGTCTTATAGATGTGGCCTTATTTTTAATTACTTTTAGCATTATTTCCCAATGTTCGACTAAACCTAGGTCTACTAGGGAAAAATCTAGTTTACTGCATTCGTGAATCCGGATTGAAGGTATCAACCCTTTTTTTGGCGCCGTTGCCGGGGAAGCAATTCTCATCCTGGTGAGGTCACTAGAGACCTTGTTTTTAGTTTTATTTTTGTTTGTACTTCATTTCTTGTTATTAGGTTACTTTCTTGCTATCTATTTGAAAACCCCAAAAAATTAGTTACTTGTTTATTTGTTTCCCTTACGTTAAAAGTACCAAAAAGAAAAGAGCCATTGAGCAAAAGAAACTTGGGGAGTATGCTACTCCTACTAATGATTTTATTCGTACACTTATCACTCAGCCCGCTATTGATACGTAAGCATATGAAATTAAGCCTAAACTTTTGAGTTTGGTTCATCGGAACCAATTTGGAGGATCATCTTCTGAGGATTCATGTTTTCACCAAAATACATTTTATAAAATTTGCGACATGATGTGTATTAAGGATGTTGATCCAAATGTTGTTAAATTATGTTTGTTTACTTTCTCTCTTAGAGGAAAGGCTAAGGAGTGGTTGCTATATCTACCTAAGGGCACTATTACATCTTGGGAGGAATGCACTAATCTTTTTTTGACTAAATTTTTTCCCCAGCTAAGACTATGCAGCTAAGGTACAATATTACAAGTTTTAGACAAGAAGATCAGAATCCACTAGCGCTTGCATGGGAAAGGATGAAAGGAGCCATAATGAACTATCCTAGTCATGGGATGGAATTTGTTTTATAATGGCCTTAACCTAATGTCTAAGTCTATGCTAGATACTGCAATAGGAGGAATAATCATGGGAAAGCAAGTGATTGTTGCAAATAAATTTCTTGATGATATGCAAAACAACCATGCTCAATGGCATGTGGAAAGAACCTCAAAAAGGTTGAATTGAATCACCGAGGCAAACAATGAAGATCTTACTGCAAAGGTCGATGCTTTACTTAACATAGTAAAGGGTAAGGAAGATACCTAAATTAATGATATCACTACTGATGTTAATGATGTTAATTTTATAGCTCGTAGTCCTTATAATCCTTATTGGAAGAATCAAAAAATTTCTTCTAATGTTTAAGAACATTACTCTAATCCTGCAGGAACTCCTTACAAATAATTATGATAATCATAATGGAGCAACTCATGGAAATCTCTCATTTGAACATACTGTTAGAAAGTTTATGCAAGCTCAAACCGAGCAAAATAATATGCTTATTAAAATCATGGAGAACCATGAGACTAGTATTGCTAAATTTTCTAATCAAGCCTTTGCAATTAGAAATGATGTACATGCTCTACAGGAAACGACAAAGACCATGGAGGCTCAATTGGGCAAGGTAGCTGAGAGCCAAGCTCCCATACTTGAAAAATGCGTTGGAAATCCCGAGCCAAATACGGTGGAAGACCTCAAGATGATGAGGGTTGAAATAAATGAAGAGAAACCTAAAGAGCTGGATTATAGCAACACGCCAACACCTGAATACACCGTGGAAGATCTATTAAAGATGATCACCATAAAGAATCTCGGTCTAGAAAAAGGTAATGATGCTACCTACCAACAATTTATTCAACAAGTAGCATCTAAAGTCTAAGAGTTAGAAATGGATTATAAGAGACTAGCTGATAAGATTCCTGCTAAGCTAGATGATATATTTGAGCCCACTATTAAAATTAAAGTTGGTGTTAATGAGATATCTGCACTTTGTGATCTTGGTGCAAGTGTCTCAACAATTTTCAAGATTCTATTTAATAAATTAAATTTGGGGCCTTTTATATTCATTGAAATGAGACTCCATCTTGCTGATTCAACTTATAAATAATCTATTGGGAGAAAATAAAATATAGTTGTAGAAATTAAAGGCAATCTCGCTCTTATTGACCTTGTTACAGTGGACATGCCCGAAGTTCCCATAGCACCTATAATTCTAGGTAGGTCGTTCCTAAGAACCATTAAAGCTTTATTCAATTTGCATGAAGGGAATGTAAGAATAGGACTACCGTACAGAGATCCTTTTATAGTCCACTTCCCTAGAAAGAGGAAGGTCAAGCCTAATAATAATGATGATGGTATAATCATGTTGAAATCGAACTACTTTGGAGTGGGTGTTCCACTCACAAAACCTAAATGATCACCATCTAGGTCAAGCTAAGTGACCTTAACTAGAAGCTATTCATGGGAGGAAACCCAAATAAAAGTTTTATTCTTGTGTTAGTTTTTTTAGTAAAGAGTGTTCAAGAAATCCTTTGGAGAGAACAAAAAAAAGGTAATCCTCGATCTTTTATTTGCCAACACATGGTCTTAAGGTATTGCTAATTTGTTTGAAGTCTATTTGCTGTTATTTTTTCATTTCCTAATATGTTCAAAGGCGCATAAAGCTACTAACCAAATTCTATAATTTTTTAGCTTTCAGGCCACGTAACGACCACTAGTACGATCGGGAGACACCATACCGCGCGCGCGTACCACATCGTAGCATTGGAAAAATTGAAGTGTTGATTTTTGCCGTAGGATGTAGTAAATGTAACGACCACTGGTATGGCCGGAGGCATCCGTACCGCCCGCCCATACCGTGTCCCCAAGCAAAACATCAACTTTCAAGCGAACATACTGACCACACGATTAGTAGTACGGGCGCGCGTGCCCGTACCAAGTTGACCCCCCGAAGGGAAATATTGATCCCATGGTTTATCACTAGGAAGAGGTAACCTTAAAATCACCAAAACACATTTTTTTTTCTTTCTTCTACCTCCAAACTCCAAACCACCTCCATTGGATCTTCAGTTCTACTCATTCTTTATTCGATTCCTTGCATCCAATCGATCTAAGGTAACCTTGCTCAATCTTTCACCATTATCAATCTAGACCTAGGTCTTGTTATTGAGCTAATCTTGATTTTGAGCATGTTTAGTTAGATTTTAGAGAAGTTTCTTTTGTAACTAGTGTAGAGGATCGTATTTGCTATGTTTCTATTGGACCAAACTTTTGATTAGCATTATTATTTATTTTTGTTTTAGATGAACATGAGGAGACGTACACGTATGATGTCTATGGAACAAGCCGCACCACCCGTTGATGCGCTGAACCACGAGTCACTTGGTATCGAGTTAACCAAGGAGTTTTAGCTGAACCGTTTCAACCATCTCAAACTCCTAGAAATCAAGTCCACCAAGTGGGCATTTCCCTTTATCCTGAACCAACTTGGCATTCATGCTGATTTAGATTTACTTTGCAACAATGTTGGTTTGTATGATATTTCTTCAAGATTGTGACACGTACCTTCGCTTGACGCTTGAGTTACTTAGCACCTTGACACATTCAGCAACATCGCACTATTGTCCCGAGGAGAAAATTCCTGGATTTGATCGCATCAACTTTCGTCATTTAAACTGTGAGTACTCCTTGACACTCAACCAATGGGCTTACTCCTTTGGGTTTGCCAATAACGTCACCGACATACGCTCCACCACTTTTGTTTTGAATCATACACCCTTGGGATACTTTAATAGAATGAGAATTCATGAAAACACAACCAAGGGAAACCAAATTGATCATCATGTTGTTCGCTATATTTTTATTTTATTGCTAACACCTTGCAGGAACGTGGTGAGTTTAATAGAGTTGATGAGGACGACATGATGATCCGTGCTAAAGCTGCTATTCCTAACTGTAACTTAACACCAAATTTGGGCTCCCTTCTTTTGTTTTATCTTAAGCATTAAGCTATTGAATCTCATGGTCCCATATGCGGAGGAGGAGTCATAATGTCGGGGATATAACCCCGGGTACCCCAGAGTTGAGCAATTTAGTTAAGGGATAGAAGGAAGAGTCATTTGATATAACCCAAATGAGGTAATATATAAAAGAGAGAGGAAAAAACCCGAACTGGGCCAACTCAGGTAAATCTCGGCCTGGAAAGGATCCTCCCAGGACGAATCAGAGTCTCATCCAAATTACCCTCATATCACGGCTGGGTCAGAGCATCCTTTCCCACCCATGCTGACACACACACAGACCCCGGCTGGGCCTTCATCCCCAACTGGACCACCAAGCTTCCACAGCGCCAACCCCGATGCCACCTATCCACGCCTTGATCCCGAGTCCGGCCTCGATGCTACTCCATCGTCACAGCCACCTTCACCACCCGGGTGGGCCGGCATAGAGACAACTCGGCCCATCGTGGGAAACCACTACGCCTCCATCTCCCGGTCGCTGCCCCGCCTAGGCCGAAACAGGGAGATCCGGCTGGGCCAATATTCGCCCACCCCGGGCCTTTTCCTTTAACCTGGCTAGGTAGGTAATTAAGTCGGTTGGGATTACACCTCCCGCCTGGGCTGAATGAATAGTGACCCGGCTGGGCCCCTTGTTTTTTGCACCATGCTGGGCCAAATCAGCAGGCCCCAGGTCAAATTCTCCCCCTTTAGATGTTGTCCTCTGGGCTGATGTATGTGTTGGGGTTCGCAACAGGAAACAAAAAATTTCTAGCTATGCGAACACGACAACCAAGATCTATTCTATATAGACATAAGTAATGGAGAGGGAGGAGGGAATTCATACCTTGAATACCGTGGCACTCCTTATGAAGGTAGGCGTATAGCGATGAAAACAAGCACCCCAAGTGTTGCGCATCGAAGCTCTACACCCGTCTGGTGTAGGGACGTCTCTCGGGCTCCGATCCAGCCGAGCAGCGGAAGAAGATGGAAGTCGAGCCGTCCTACGCACGATGGTAATGCGGAGGTGGAGATCTAATCCCAATAGCTAAATCCAATCTAATCGAGAGAGAGCTCTAGGGTTTGGAAGGAGAGGAGAGAGCTTGTTGTTGTGGTGCAAATAGAGGGGAGGAGGGATCCTCTATTTATAGGTGGGAGAGGGAGGGTCAAACCCTAGGTCCAAGGGGGTTGAACCCCCCAAGCCGCTGCCGCCTGCGGCCCTAGGCCCCACCCCATGGGTGGGAAACCCTAGGGTTTCGGCTGGCCCCCTTTCTCCCTTTCCTTCTTTGGCGCCTAGCCCTATGGGCCCTTCTACGCGGAAGCGGACTAATAGGAAAAAGCTGCCCATAAATATAAAAATAAAATATGTTTTAATATTAATTCAACTAATTAATATAAAACACATATATTATCATACTTCATACTCTGGAACTCCTTCCGTACCCCTTCCGATCAACATCGGTGTTACCCAAAACCTTTTCGGTCTCTCTCTCTTATTTATCATGTGGTGTTGGTTCGATCCCAATGTGTCCCCAACCTTAAGCATGCCACCCTTAGGCTTGGAGATTCTACAGACATGAACAAGACCCCTCTTGCGTAAATGATCAACAGCGGGACCTGGATGCCCATAATGACCACCTGTGCATTCAGGAATCTGATCGCTTGAACCTTAACTGTGTATTCCTATTCCCTTTGCCATACGATACCTTGGTCATCCAAGATTTGATCTCAAGTATCTCCATACTTCTGTTCAATATTGTTACCGATGATCTCATTTACTCATCCCCGTGTTGTTGCATTCCATGACCTAGTCATACGCTTGAAAGCTTCGTTAATGCAACGTCATCGAGTTGGCCACGTGTATGTATCTGTTACTTGGATTGCCAAATCATGATCTTGATAAAAACTCCTCAACCCATTTCTTTGGGAAACCCAACGATACCTTTATGATCACCCTTTCATGTCTTGATACTTGATATCATGAAAGTCTCCATCTAAAATACTGATTATGCATTATCTCATAGTCGAAGGATATAGGCCATGGTGTTTCTATGTTATCATCAATGACGAATGTTTAAGTAATTAGATCTCATTGTTATTTACTTTGAGTGTTTTTCTATCACATCATTCTCCAATGATGTGACGTCATTGTCAATTGGCACTATCACCATGATCTCGAAGCCGTAATATCATCACTGGCCCAATGAGCTAGTTTACTAGAGGTAACTAGAGACCTGGTTGTTTACATACCACACGTGTATTAATGTTTCGTATTAATACAGTTATAGTATGGTAAGAAACGTTTTATGAACATACAAGAGATACATCAAATAAAAACACATTATTATTTTCCTCTAGGGCATATCTCCTTCAGTCCCCCACTTGCACTAGAGTACAAATTAATCCAGCTTTACAATAGGCAATGACCTAACATCAATACTATCCCGGTGTTGCTCATGCTTGTGTTTTGGAATACTTTTGGTAAACGGATCTGCAATATTCAGATCCATATGCACTTTGAAAATCTTGATTTCTCCATTCTCAACATTTTCCCTAATGGCGTGGAATCTAAGATGGATGTGCTTGACTATGGAATGAGTCCTTGTTTCCAACGTGTTTGTAATGGCACCTGTGTTCTTGCAGAAGATGGTCATATGGTCATCCACATTAGGAACAACTCCTAGCTTAATGACGAAATTCCTTAGCCACACAACTTCATTTGCCACAGAATTAACTGTGATGTATTCTGAATCCATTCAAGACTGTGCCACCACTGTTTGCTTCACGCTTATCTAGGTTACCACGCCACCATCCACCAGAAAGACAAATCCTGTCTGAGACTTTGAGTCATCGGAGTCCGTGTTCCAGCTCGCATCCATGTAACCAGTTATGTTCAGAGCTTCATCACCACCTCCAAAGACTAGGAACATATCCTTAGTTATTTTCTGATACTTTAGGATATTCTTCACAGCTGTCCAATGTTCCACTCCTAGATCACTTTGTAAACGGCATGTCCAACTGAGAGCCAAGGCCACATCAGGTCGAGTACATAGCATACATGATAGAACCTATGGCTGAGGCATAGGGGACATTATCCATCCTCTCTCTATTAGTGTTTGTTGCTGGACATTGAGTCTTACTCAATGACACACCTTTCACAAGAGGCACAAAACTCCTTTTGGTGTCTTCCATTTTTAACTTCTTCAAAATTTTATCTATATATGTACTATGACTTAATTCTATTAGGCATATTGATCTATCTTTATAGATCTTGAAACCCAATATGTAGGCTGCTTCACCTAGATCCTTCATGGAAAACTGACTACTAAGATATTCCTTTACGCTCCCTAATAATCTCACATCATTCCCAATTAGTAATATGTCATCCACATACACCACTAGGAATGTTACCGAGCTCCCACTCAATTTCTTTTAAACACAAGTTCTTGATTATTTTGGACAAATCCAAAACTCTTGATCACTTGATTAAATCGCTTGTTCCAACTCCTAGATGCTTGCTTTAGTCCATAAATGGATCCCTCAAGCTTGCATACCTTTCCAGCATCCTTAGGATCGACAAACCCCTTTGGTTGCATAATATACAACTCTCATCAATGTGACCATTGAGAAAGGCGGTCTTCACATCCATCTTACATATCTCATAATAATAATATGCATCAATTTCTAGTAAAATCCGGACAGATTTCAACATTGCTATAGGAGAGAAAGTCTCGCTGCAGTCAATTCCTTCCACTTGTCGAAAACCCTTTGTGACGGGTGTTGCCTTATGGACAATCACATTGCCATCAGCATATGTCTTCTTCTTAAAGATCCATTTATTATCCATGGCCTTTCGACCTTTAGGGAGATCTACCAAGTTCCAAACTTGGTTCTCATACATGGATCCTATCTCAGATTTCATGGCTTGTAGCCATTTCACGGAGTCAACACTCTCCATTTCTTCTTTGTAGTTATTAGGTTCCTCTTGTTCATCTAACAAGACTGACATCACAAGGCTACTGTACCAATCTGGGATGGTACGCACTCTTGATGATCTCGGAACCGGAGGAGCTTCGATGTTATGATTTGTATCATTCGCTTCCTATTCCACTATAGAGGGAGGTTACATAACAGTTTCCGTTGCGCTACTCGGTATTTGGAAATAAGGGTCAACGACTTCATCAAGATATATCTTCCTTCCACTAACTCCTTTCACAAAAAACTCTTTATCTAGAAAGGCGTCGTCCTTAGCGACAAACGTTTTCCCTCAACTTTGTTGTAGAAGATATACCCAATAGTTTCCTTTGGGTATCCTACAAAGATGCACTTTTCCGCTTTAGGTTCGAGTTTGTCAGGTTGTAGTTTCTTAATATAAGCCTCACACCCCAAACTTTCAAGAACGACAACTTTGGCTTCTTGCCATGCCATATATCATATGGTGTTGTCTCCATGGATTTGGATGGTGCTCTGTTTAGAATAAAAGGGGCAGTTTCTAATGCATAGCCCCAAAACGACACAAACAAATCAGTCAAATACATCATCAACCAAACGCTATCAAATTAAGTACGGTTACGCCATTCTGACAAACCATTACGTTGTGGTGTTCCGGATGGCGTAAGTTGAGGTACAATACCATAGTCCCTTAAGTGCATGTCAAACTCATAACTCAAGTATTCGCCTCCCCGATCTGATCGGGGGTGCTTAATCTTCTTGTTGAGTTGAGTCTCTACCTCTTTCTGAAATTCTTTGAACTTTTAAAAGGTTTCAGATTTATGCTTCATCAAATAGATATACCCATATCTACTCAAATCATCAGTAACGGTAACAAAATAACAATACCCATTGCATGTCGAGACACTCATTGGTCCACACACATCTATATGTATGATTCCAACAGGTCCGCAACTTGCTCCATAGTACTGGAGAAGGGTGTCCTGGTCATCTTGCCCATGAGACAAGGCTCACATGTATCAAGATATTCAAAATCTAGTGATTCTAGAAGTCCATCAGAATGGATCTTCTTCATGCGCTTTATGCCAATATGACCAAGATGGTAATGCCATAGGTACATGGTATTATCGTCATTATGCAACACTTGGCATCAATGTTATGGATGTGTGTACTACCATCAAGATCTAGTAATAATAAACCTTTGCATACACACGCATGAACATAAAAGACATCATTCATATAAAATAGAACAACCACTTGTTCTAGATTTGAATGAATAACGATCTTACAATAAGCAAGAACCACTCACAATATTCATGCTCAAGGCAAAAAAAAGTATCACTTATTCAAAACTAAAATTAATCTCGAATGTAGACATAGATATAGATCGCCGACGGCGTTGACATCGACCTTGGATCCATTGCCAACGCGCATCGTCACTTAGACCTTCCCCAGGCACCTCTTATTCCATAGCTCCTGCTGGGAGTTACAAATATGACCAATAGAACCAGTATAAAATACCCAGTTGTTGCTCCTGGTGCTTGTAAGGAATACATCAATAACATGTATATCACATATACCTTTGTCTTTTGTGGAAAACTTGTCGGCTTTCTTGTCCTCGAGGTACTTGGGGCAGTTGCGTTTCCAGTGCCCATCTCCCTTGCAGTAGTAGCACGTAATGTCGTGCTTTGGCTTTGGGTCTTCAGGGGAATGAGCAACTTGCTTGCCATCCCTCTTAGGCCTCTTGGCCTTACTATGTGCCGAATTCTTAAAGTTGGTGGTCTTATTGACCATCAATATTGTGTGCTCCTTGATTTCCACCTCAGCAGTCTTGAGCATGGCGAACAACTCAGCAAGGGTCTTAACCATCCCTTGCATGTTGTAGTTTATCATGAAAGCTTTGTAGATATGGGCAATGAGTGCAATACTCTATCAATCTCAAGCTTGTTCGGGATTTTGCAATCCAGGGCATTCAAGTGTTGAACGTATCCAGACATTTTGACTATGTTCTCGCTCACACTACTATGATCTTCCATCATGGCAGAGAAGAAGAGCTCGGAAGCTTCATACCTCTCTGCCCGAGCCTGCGGAGCAAAGACGGCATTGAGATCCTCAAGGATCGCAAATGCATCCATCTTCTCAAAACGCTTTTGAAGCTCCGGCTCCATGGCATAGAGCATTCCACTCTGGATGAGGGCGGAATCATCCGCCTTGAACTGCTAGACATTCTTTTTATCCTCGATGGCGGTATCTGCGGGTTTGGCAGGCAGTTTTGCCTCTAAGACATAGTTGATCTTGTAGGGGGTCAGGAGGATTCTCAGGGTGCGATGCCAGGAGGTGAAGTTGGACCCATCGGTTTTCAGCTTTTCCTTCTCTAGGAATGAGGTAAGGTTGAAGGTGGGTGGGCGAGACATCTACAATGGATTTGCAAAGAGTTTAGACCATTTTCATAATATACGGTTCATAAGCTTAAAATTTTACTCTTAAACTTAAATTAACAGTGATCCCACTCAAAACGAACATCCCTCCATTCGTTTTCGTGATCACATGATCCCATTTTGCTATATCATCCCTGATTGTCACGGCCGATTACATAGCTCCAAAGGTAGATATTATGAATGTTAATCACATCCCCATGTGATTCATGCTCGACCTTTCGGTCTGTTGTGTTTCGAGCCCATGTCTGTACATGCTAGGCTCACCAACACAAACTTGCGTGTATTGTTGTATAACCTTTCTTACACCCACTGTATTCAAACGTAGGTATGTCTAACACCCGATCATCACGGCCTGCCACATATCTAAGAACTTTCTTGGTGGTGCACACACAAGGGGAACACTATCATTGGAATTGAGATGGATCATCCTATTTATCTACCATCGTATATCCAATATACTATGCCAAACAAGATGCGCGAACAAATACTTCAAAAGTATGGTGTCATGACATGGTTGCAGCGCCTTGATCTCCATCGAGAGCTCCAATGGAAAATATGTTTCATAAACTTACCATTACCATGTCATGACACACGCCCCTGCAAAACAAAGTTAGACTCCTCTACTTTATCCTTTTGCAAGTTTTAGGCGGCTTTAGGACTTCCATGACAGAACCCTTTCCCACCTATGAACTTTGAGCCACAATGTTGATTCAATGATTTCCTCTTCGCTTTCTTTTTAGGGCCCTCCGATGTAGAAGTCATATCAACTATTGAAAGAGAGACAGACACCCGCCAACAACTTATACGGAACAAGCCGCATGTCGAGCGTGGAACCAGTCTCGCGTAAGCTTATGTGTAAGGTCGGTCCAGGCCGCTTCATCAATAAATCCCGCGATATAACAAGAACACGAAATAGGGTTGCAACTAGAGAATCAACGCCCACATATTGATATGTGTTCTATCCGTATGACATGTGTACCCATAGATATGGCTCTCATACCACTGTTGGGGTTTGCAGCAAGAAACAAAACAATTCTAGCTACGCGAACACGACAACCAAAATCTATTATATATAGACATAAGTAACGGAGAGGGAGGATGAAATGCATACCCTTGAAGACTGTGGCACGCCTTACGCAGGTAGGCGTATAGTGATGAAGACAAGCACCCCAAGTGTTGCGCCTCGAAGCTCTAAACACGTTCGATGTAGGGACTTCTCCCGGGCTCCAATCTTGCCGAGCAGCGGAAGAAGATGGAAGCTGGACCGTCCTGCGCACGACGGTAGTGCGGAGGTGGAGATATAATCCCAATAGCTAGATCCAATTTAATGGAGATAGATCTAGGGTTTAGAGGGAGAGGAGAGAACTTATTTTTGTGGTGCAAATAGAGGGGAGGAGGGATCCTCTATTTATAGGTGGGAGGGGGAGGGTCAAACCCTATGTAGTGGACCGAACCCGGTATGGCACAAGTCCTTGTGTTTATAGTGCTAGTCCCTGGATCGAATAGCTAGAACCCACAGTTAAGATGTAATATCAAGAAACAAAGGTCATATTACATCGCATATCCCGGAATAAAAATAGTTCATTACAACTTACGTAGATCATATGGCTATCTTATTACAAAGCATCAGATATAACTATAAAGCATGGAGTCCTTCACCTTCATGTGCTACAGGCAAACATGTTGGATGTAGACTCGTAATCCCTACTCATCAAACTTCACTATCAGCAAGTTATCCTTCAACATGATAAGTTACAGCCACAAGGGTTAATACATTTGAATTGTATTGGAAAGTGATACCATACTGATATAGAGAACCTAACATCTACATGAATATATGGCTAAGTGGAGTTTTTGGCTGGCCTTTGCCAAAAGCAAGTTTTTCCTATCCTTTATAAAATAGTTTTTCTTCAACACTTCATCAAACTTGGAACGCTGGATACCCTCCAGGTGCTTCCCTTGTTCACCCACAAAATTTTAACTTAGAGAAATAGAATGATTAGATTCTTGATTCTGCTTCATTGTCTCGATGCTCAAAAGTTGTCCATAACCAGTGACAAGGCTAAGTACTTAGTTTTACCCTCTCGAGAGGTGGTGCACTTTCCCCACAAGACTCGACATGCACCGAGACGAGACTCTTCAGAAGCAATCCCTCTGGCCACCACAAACGCGTTCCATCCTATCATCACTACCACCCTTTGTTTATCTGGCTGAGTTCTTGCAACTTAGTCGGTCAAGGCAGAGCTCATATGCCATGTGGCTACACTGGAAGCTTCACAACAAGAACATATCCAATCTCTTTGTTCCTGGGTGGCCGTCCACAAGTGCGATACCTCAGGGTAAACCATAGAATGGGCCCTGGGTAACCACTCAACATAATCCATACAAGTCCCATTTCCACCTAGGTGTTTCATTAACATCAGTTTTTTTCATTAGTCAAAAAATACATATATTTCCGTAAGACATCATATCATGATTTCTACCCACGAATCTATATAGCAAGACTAAGCGTTGTAATCTTACGATGTCTCCTATCTTTAGGAAATGCTGCCAAGGTAGATACTATAGGAATAGCATATCATAGTAATATACATAATAGTCCTATCGTGCACACTACAAAAATATCACTAATGCAACATAGAAAAGTAGGACTTTTGATGACCAAAGTATCACTTTCCTTGATCTTTCAAATATCACACTCCTCAAAGTCTACAACAATACAATCAAGAAAAAAGCACACACTCAAAACTACAACACAAATCAACAAAACAATATAATGGAATGCATGCAAGCATGCAAAAGATCATTTTATTGCACAAGTTTTTCTAACAAGGTTCTGAACATTACAAACACCTAATGGTACTTTTTATAAAGGTGTAATTCCAATTGGAACCAAGTTAGTGCAATTAGGTTATTTAAAGTATTTTTCTTTTACTACAAAATCTTTATTCAATGGGATATTTTCTACTGTCATCAAATTATATGTTTGATTTCTGATATTAATGTTTCTGCTCAGAGGGTTCAATATACAACCATTTGCAAAAGGATTCACTCAAAAATAATTTACACAACAATTTTTATACTCAAAATACTCCACAAATGGTTCTGTATAAAACGTGATTTTAACCGACTAAAAAATACCATATTATGTCTCCAATGTGTTTTATGGTTTTTGAATCCATAGACATATAATTTGCTAAATTTGGATAAGTAGAACTTAAACTATGATTTTTACAAGTTTATATGTTGTTAAATGTCTAAAAGTCCAAAAAATAGGAGTCTATAAGACAAGTGGTAGATTTTCATTGGCATATACCCCTTCGGTAAGTGATCTAATATTGACCTTTAGATGTAGATCAGACGAATCTGGAAGCTCACCGAAATAGCTCGCTAGAGAGGTCAACGGAATGGCAGGCACGGGCTTGGTGTCGATGTTCCGGTTGCTAGGAAAGTAACTGCAGTCGATGAAGACATGGACGACATAGAGAATGTCGAGGCGAACAAGATGGCGGCCATGGTGTCGTTGGTAGAGTCCAAGAGAGGAAGAAATCCTTGGCTAGAGCAACGTGCGACGTTGGCAGCGTAGCCAACTACAACAAGAAGGTGTACCATCATGTCCTGTAGGTAGGCATCGATGAGTAAAGTATTCCAGTTCAAGGAATTGATAAGGTTCTCACCATGGATGACAAGATCTGACGATGAACTCGAATTTTGTGTTGAAGTTGGCATCGTTGGTATGGATTGTAGAGACATCATCTAGAGAAAGTTTAAGAACGAAAGTGAAGGAGGAGAACAAGAGGTACCCGTTGATATTCTCGGTTCGCCTTGAGACGTCCTAGAGAGGGGGATTGAGTGATGTATGCCGACGTGTGGCACTGGAGCACCATTTTGTCTTGGGCAATTGACACAATAAAACGGAGAATTAATACCCTGAACGGAACCTCCAATGAACTCTAAAAAAAATTTATGTTTATGGAGATCCGTTTTGAAGTCTTAAATGCCTTAAAGGAGGAGGGGAAGAGGTGGCCTAGGTCATGGCAGAAACTTATGTTTATGTAGGTCTTCGTGCAGGACGGAAGAAGATGATCGACTGGGGGTGGCTTTGGTCGGCCTAGATGGGCCATGGATTCAGCCCAAGATGGAAATAACGGGAAAAAATAAGGAAGTTGGCCGGCTGGGCCTTGGGTTGCTACACCTTTTTTTATTCCTATTATTTTATTTTTCTATTTTCTGTTTTCATTCATATCAATTGATTCAACTTCCAAATCGATTCAAATTTGTACCAAACCTTTTCAGAAAATTTAATATAATAAGTTGATAGTTTACTCTAATTATATTATTTTTAGTAATTTTAAGATAAAGTATAATTCATTTAAAATTGAACATGGCACATAGACCTATACAGCTTTTATAATATTTTCTTAATTCTTATTGTTTATCTTGTTTATTTCATATATTTTTATTTAGAGCTCCAAAAATGGTCAAAACAATTTGTTAAGTTTATAAAATAATTATTTACCATTATGTATTATTTAAATATACTTTTGTTCCATTTATACATGATCTTATTTATGGCTTAAATTGGCTTTTTAATATTTTTTATTTCTTTTTCTTCCTGTCTTATATAAATCCTATCATTTGAATTATAGTTCCAAAAAGTGTGATTCCAATTTGTATATGTTCTATTTAATAATTTTTTATCTTTATATAATATTTTAAAGATACATTTGTTCCATTCAAGTATTGATTTTGCTATGAGCTTATATTGAGCTTGGAATATTTCTTTTATCTTATATAAATCTTATATATTTATCCATGGCTCCAAATAGAGTGAAGATAACTCCCATGGTTTTGTAATGTTGTTGTTTACCATTATAGATTATCTAGGAAAGATGTTGCTCAATTATATATGGATCATATCCTTATTCTTGAATTGAACTTCATAATGATTTCTCCTATTAGGGTTTAGGTTTTAGGTTTATCTTTTCCTAGACATTTAAAATGCAAGTGCTCAAGATCAAGATATATTCCATGCATGAATGCATTTTATCTTTTTAAAATTTGTTTGTTACTTTATCGTTCAATTTTTTTGTTTAAATAAGGTTTTGATGTTTCCATTTAGAAGAAAAAGTTTCTTTTCCCCCTAAATTTCATCCTTTATTTCTTTGTTTGTTGATTTTTTTAACCCTAGGGCCAAGGAGGGTGGAACCTCCCCCCCCCCCAAGCCACTGCCACCGGCCCAAGGCCCCACCCCGCGGGTGGTAAACCCTAGGGTTTCGGCTGGCCCCCTTTCTCCCTTTCCTTATTTGGCACCTAGCCCTATGGGCTCTTCTACCCAGAAGCGTCCCAATAGGAAAAGGCTTACCATAAATATAAAAATAAAATATGTTTTAATATTAATTCAAATAATTAATATAAAACACATATATTATCATATTTCATACTCTAGAACTCCTTCTAGACCCCTTCCGATCAACATCGGATGTTAATCGGAACCTCTCCGGTCTCTCTTTCTCTTATTTCTCCTGCGGTTGTCGGTTCAACCCAATGCATCACCAACCTTCGGCTCGGAGATGCTACGGACATGACCGAGACCCCTCTTGCATCAATGATCAATAGCGGGACCTAGATGCCCATAATGACCACCCGTGCATTCACGAATCTCATCGCTTGAACCTTAACTGTGTAGTCATATCCCCTTTGCCATACGATACATAGGTCATCCAAGATTTGATCTCGAGTATCTCCATACTAGTGTTCGATATCATTACCTATGAGTTCATTTACTCGTTCCTATGCCATTGCATTCCATGACCTAGTCATACGCTTGCAAGCTTTGTTAACACAACATAACCGAGTTGGCCACATGCATCTATCCGTTACTTGGATTGGAAAATCATGGTCTTGATAAAAACTCCTCAACCTGTTTCTTCGTGAAACCCAATGATACCTTTATGATCACCCTTTCATGGCTTGATACTTCATATCATCAAAGTATCCTTCTAAAATAGAGATTATGCATTATCTCATAGTTGAAGGATATTGGCCATGTTGTTTCTATGTTATCATCAATGACGAACATTTAAGTAACTAGATCTCATTGTGATTAACTTTTGGTGTTTGTCTATCACATCATTCTCCAATGATGTGACTTCATTGTAAATTGGCACTATCACCATGATCTCGAAACCATAAGATCATCACTTGCCCAATAAGCTAGTTTACTAGAGGTAACTAGATACTTGGTTGTTTACATACCACACGTGTATTAACGTTTCGTATTAATACAATTATAGCATGGTAAGAAATGTATTATGAACATACAAGAGATACATAAAATAAAAACACTTTATTATTTTCCTCTAGGGCATATCTCCTTAAGTATGCCGCCCAGAGTACCCTCAACGATGATGCCCTCCTACCTCGGCACCCCGGCTACTCCTGTGCATCCAACCTCTACATCGACACACCATGGTTTATCATCAAGCCAAGTCAAGCCCTTCAGTCTTGTGCCATTCTTGGGATGCCCCTGGCTCAGGAAAGCACGTGCAGCATCATTATACACAAGATGCTCTCAGGATCTCAGGGATGCTCCCTCGTAAGTCCAATATGCTCCCTGGTTATCAGAAGTGTCATGGTATTGCCAACGAGTACGCCATGGAGGGGTCCTCACAGTGCGTGTTTAGAGACGTGGGGGAAGGCAGACGGTTGACGGGTATGAGTTAACACAGCTTACCCAGGTTCAGATCCCACGACGGTGGCAGAATCCTACTCCGGCTATAAATCACTATAAGGGCAATACGTCGAGTTACAGAGATAGGTTTGCTGTGCGAAGTTGTATGAATCGATACTAGGTTGTCTGAGATTGTGCCCTAAAGGATTCCATAGGCCCGACTTATATAGTCGCCAGGTCCTAGGGTTACAGGGAAAAGTCCTAGCCGGACAGGTTACAGAGTCCTACACCGTCTATTACTAGTCTTGTGTATCTTGCACTACAAGGCTCTGGGTACGTCGGTGACTCCAACCGTAGCCTTCCTTTATCCGGCATGGGCCTCCCTTCTGGATCCATCTAACTGGGCCGCCAAGCAGGCCATGGTCCATGCTACCAACTGTGGGCCACCCGGGTTATCCGGATAGGATACATGCTATGAGGATACCCATATAGCATATCCCCAACAGTAGCCCCCAGAGAACTCCGAGATATTGCGTCGTCTTGCCTCTTCGAATAAAATGCTCCGTATAGATGGTGTCGGCAAATTGTCAAGCAATATCTTGTAGTCCTCCCAAAGAACCCTGCAAGGTTTTCTCCGTCTTCAATATGTAAGTCGGAGAAATGCTGAATCTTCCATCGTACTCTTCTGTAGCCGGACTAGATCCGTCCATGCCAGAATCTTCCGATGTGACGGCTCATCTGCCTATGTAAGCTAGGAAGACGTAGGCTTAGGTCAGCAACGCCTCGTAACTCACACATGCAGAGAACGCAATCATGTCCGATTTTCCCGCGCGAGTGATACGAACCGTTGGCGGCGACGGTTGGAGACGTGGCGAAATTTCTGCGCACGTTCGCGAACACGTCATCTACGCGGCAACCGTCCGATCAAGCTGCATGAATCTTGACGCTGGAGATGATAAATAGTAACCGTCGTGGAATTTCCACTTTTTACCTCATTCTCTACTCGCATCATCTTCTTCCTCCAGCGCGTGCCTCCTCGAGCTCTCCGCGCCGAACTCGCGAAAAACCCTAGCCTCAATCCGCACCAGTCACATCCAACCTCTCTCCATGGCCAGCAGCAGCACCTCTCCTTCCATGGCAGCGTCGAGCGAAGCCGCGGCGAAGCCGGCGAGCTCCATCGTCGTGCCCCTAGAGGGCTTGGTCATCCCCGCCTCAGCGGTGATTGAGTCCACCGGCGGCGACCACAATCTGGCGGCGCTGGAGCCGTTGGAGGAGGAGCTAGATTCGCACAAGGGCGACTGGCGCGGCTCAGACATCACCGACTATGACATCCAAGAGCTGATCGCCGAGGGATACCTCCCTGCGACGGAGGGGCTCGCCTGGCGGGCGGCGCCGGCCGGTGAGGTGACACCTTCTCCCCAAGCCGGAGAAAAGGTGTACCTCAAAGCCCAACTGGTATGCGGCGTCTCCCTGCCCATCTCCAACTTCTTCCTCTCCGTCTTAAACCACTATAGAGTCCAGCCCCAGAATCTTTCTCCCAACAGTATCTTAGCGCTTAGCAACTACGCGGCGCTCTGCGAGGGTTACTTAGGGATAAAGCCTAGGCTAGACCTCTCCGTGTACTTCTTCACCGTCAAACATGAAGCCGGAGCTAGTAAGGAAGAACTTAGGAATTGCGGCACCATAAGCTTCAAGATCCGACCTGGCCGGCGGTTCCCCGACATCGTCGGCCACGAGTCCTGCAAAAATTGGCAACAGACGTACTTCTACGGCCCATACATTCCTCTGGCTGGCCGACATGTAACGTACCCGGACTTCGTTGATGGAGCCGCCTCTGAAGCCTCGTCATGGAGATCCCAGGCCTCCCTTCCCTCCGACCTCGATGCTTCCCACGCCATAAGGCGGATAGAATGGTTCGTAGAGACGGGTTTGACCGGCTTGGACCTAGCCATGTGCTGGTTCATCAGGCGAATCCAACCTTTGCAGCACCGCGCGAAGCTCATGCACGAGTATACCAGCGATAGAAGGGATAGTCTCCGCATCTCTGTGGACAACTTCTCGAGCGACTCCGTCAAGCTCCGCCTTAAGGACATCGTCAAGGTGAAGGACAAGAAGCATGGCTTCACCATCACCTACGACATGTTCATAGACAGTAAGTGCCCAAAGGTAGGTATTTATTTTCCATGTACGACATATACTCTAGTTCTTCTGTCCTGCAAATGTCATCTCATCTAACACGGTGACTTCTCACTTAACAGCTTAGCGATCTAGAGGAGGACAACCTGGCTGCCAAATCTACGATCCAAATATGAAGGAAGTCATGGTCGTGTCCGATGACGATGCTCCGTTGGCGCGAAAGCGGAAGAGATCCACCTCTGACGCTGCCGATGGAGGCAAGAAGAAGAAGACGGAGGGTGGAGCCTCCAAGAAGACTACCGCCGCCCTGGAGGCGGAAAAGAGAAAAGTTACTGGGATCCCCTTTGCTAAAGCACCCCCACTTGTGTAAGCTTCTCTTCCTCCGACAATGTCTATTTATCTGTCTTGCTCTTGTACTTATGCATTTTGCACGTTTCAGGAAGAAAGCCACTACCAGCCTCAAGAAGACCTCCAAATTGGGGGCTTCTAGAACCATCAAGGACATGCTGCATTGCGACGCATCTCCCGCCATCGCCCCTACCACTCCCTCTGTCAAGCCTTCATCTTCCCCGACAATCTCACAAGCTAAGGAGGCATCTGGCCCTTCCGCCATGGAAGTGGACTCAGGTGCCTCTACCGAGGTTGTTGTTGTCATCGAGCAGGCGACGCAGGAGAGTGCCGCCCACCAAATGGCTGAAGCTCCGGCTAAGGATGCCATCGGTGGCGGTAAGGCGGTGGTGGAAGCAGGTACCTCTGTCGTTGGCGGCGCCCCCGCACCCAAGAAAACCATAGCCTATCCAAAGATAGTCTATCCGGTACTTACACCGGGTAGCACTGCTTTGGTCCCTGGTGCGGCACCGACATCTCCGACGTGCGGTCTAGAGGAGCTCCGCCGGCAAGCAGAAATCTTGCAAGGAAACAGCGAATCCTTTGGCAAGCTGCTGGCCGAGAGTGCTACAAACCTCAAGATCATCGCAATTGTAAGTTTTATTTGCCTTTTGCATTTCATATGAGTATCCCATTGTAGCCCCCGAGGATGTAGACAGAAAAACCATAGGTTTTTGCATCTATATGCTCTAAGAGTGACTAAGTTAGAAAACCTCTCACTGTAGCCCCCAAGCATATATGTGGAATGAAATATTCCGACTAGATTCTTTAAGAGTAGCATACGCAGTGTTTATAAATTTCCATATTGTAGCCCCCAAGCTTCTAGTTGTAACTGAATTAGTTCTGACTAGATGCTTAAAGAAAAGCTAAGCATGTATCCGAGTTAAAAACTCTTGCTGTAGCCCCCGAGCTTCTAGGTGGAAAATTTCCGGATAGATGCTCCAAGCAGACCAAACAACATTTTAACTTTGACCTTTTTTCCACAGAACGAGAGTGCTCGGAGAGGCATGGCCAATGACAAGTACCAGAAGATGCGCGCAGACCTGGAAGCTTAAAAGGGTAAAACCACCTTCTTGAAGGAACAGATCACCAAGAGCAAGCGTCTGTTTTCTTTTTCGCATTCCGACTTGGTATTGTGCCCATATTCTCCGATTACTCACTGTGTACTTTGCTTTCTCCGACTTGCAGAAACCATCGCCAAGGCCAAGAATATTGTCGAGCAATCCAAGCACATTCAAGAGCTGGATAGCGAGAACAAAATTCTTAAGCGGGAGAGGAAGGACATGCTGAAAATGCATGAGGAGTCGATGAAGGCCCTGCAGGACTCCGCCATCGAGGAAATCAATCGCTTGAAGGAGGAGATTGCGATCTTAAAAGATCAGAAGCAAGCTATCGATGAGCAGAATCAACGCCATAGCGAGGCGTATAAGCTCCTCCAACAAGAGAAAGAATCCTTGGCGGACACCCTCTGGCAAGCTGAGGCCAGCATCATCAGTAAGTTTTCTCCGTCTTGGATTTTTGTAGTCTGGGTACTTTGAATTGTTGAACTCATGCGCACCTTGTCGGAATTTGCAGCTCCTATGGGTTTAACCCGATCGCCTCCTCCAGCCAAGGAATGCATGGTTCTTGCCGGCAACTTTATCAACACCGCCATCACGCAAGCCGAGGAGATCGCCAAGCCTCTCTAGATAAACATCAAGGCATCAGACTCCATGGTGAAGTACTCGGAGATTCTGCGCTGAGCCCTCGAGCGTATCACAAGCTAGAAAGCTTCATGTGCACGGGCTGGCGCAAGGATGGCGCTGTCAATGGTGAAGGCACACTATGAAGATGCCGACATTGACACGGTGACCTCTAGCATTCCCGACGTAGACGACGATGGCAAAGAGATTAACCATGAATCCATCTTGTCGTTGCTTGTGGGCTATGACACCAGAGTTGCCGAGTTGGTAGACGTCAATGTCTTTGTGCCAATGAACACCATCGACAGTAGCAACCAAGGTTCCTCTGAGTCCCACCACAGCGCCAACTTTGAGAGTGGTTCTCCGGCTCGCGATGATGCTACTTCCAAGTCACCTGCGCCAAAGGAATGAAGAACAACTTTGTAATATTTGTTTCACCTTTGGTGCATATGCGGAAAAAAACTTGTTTATGTAACTTAAGGCGGAAAATAATGGTTGTTATTTCCTGCTGCTCAAGAACTAGTTTCCAACATGTACATATTTTTAAGCAAGTGCTGGCTTAACCATTACTTTGGTTCTTATGCTTGACCTTTCGTGAGTCGGAAGACTCGTTGTCGGAACCATGCACTCAGGTGATGATGCCCAATGGCACCGACAATAACCTAAGCACAAAATCGCCGACAATAAGTGCCAAAAGTCACTACTCCAGAATCCACATAAAAACAACAAAGAACGTGTAGACCAGAAAACTTAAGCTAACGCCCATAGGCGGAATTTTCACAAGTGCAATCGCAAAGCTTGTGCATAAAAGGTTTTACATGATCCAAAAATGAACACTAAAGGAGGTAAAAGACTCAGAAATATGAGTGAACCAAAGAGCTTTATTTCATTGATCATATAAGAGGTACACAATTAGATAGAAAATGCTAAGTGTAAAAAGGACGTAGTTGTGCTATGTTCCATGGCCGATCAAGCTCCGGGTAGTCATCATCCGGGTCACGTCACTTACGCTTATGATCCTCGTTGGATCTATCCTTCAGTTCACGATTGTCAGCAAGGTAGTAAGACCCATTGAGCAGCGCCTTGCTTATGATGAACGGTCCTTCCCATGGCGGGGATAATTTATGTGACTTCTTCTGCTTAAGTCGGAGCACCAAATCCCCCTCTTTAAACGAGCGATGCCGAACGCGGCGACTATGGTAGCTGCGTAGCTTCTGCTGGTAGATGGCGGATCTTTGGCATGCCAAAACGCGCTCCTCCTCGAGAAGGTCCACATCTAGGCGTCTGGATTCTTCAGCATCATCTTCATCGTAGGCGGCAACTCTTGGTGCATCGTGAAGGATGTCGGAAGGTAGGATGGCTTCTGCTCCATATACCATGAAGTAAGGGGTGTAGCCGGAGGATCTGTTGGTTGTAGTTCATAAACTCCACAGCACACGCGGCAATTCTTCCGCCCAGGCTCCAGCTGCTCTATGTAGCGGTGCCTCAAGACGTGGCTTGATTCCCTGCAGAATTAATCCATTAGCTCGCTCAACCTGACCATTGGACTGTGGGTGTGCCACAGATGCAAGGTCAAGTCGGATGCCTTTCTCCCAACAATAAGCCTCCACTTCTTCGAGTGATAAATTGCTGCCATTGTCGGTGATAATGCTATGTGGGATACCAAATCTCACCACTAGATCTCGGACAAAACTGAGGGTAGTTGCCCCATCAAGCTTTCTAATGGGTTTAGCTTCTATCCATTTAGTGAATTTATCAACTGCTACAAGCAGATGTGTAAATCCACAAGGTGCCATCTGTAATGGTCCCACCATGTCTAGCCCCCAGACTGCAAACGGACAAGTTATTGGTATTGTTCGCAATTCTTTAGCAGGAACATGTGGTTGTCGGGCATAATACTGGCATCCCATGCATGTCTCAACCATCTTGTCAGCGTCCGCCTTCGCGGTCAGCCAGTAGAATCCTTGCCGGAAGGCTTTCGTGACCAACGATCGAGGAGCGGCGTGATGCCCGCAATCTCCGGGATGGATTTCGCATAGGATTTCCATACCTTCTAGCTGGGAAACACACTTTAGGTATACACCAGCAGTGCTCCTTTTGTAGAGTTGCCCATTGATTATGGTATAACCCTTTGCTCATCGTACTATTTGTCGTCTTTTGACCTCGTCGTCAAGCAAATTTCCGTGTTCGAGATATTCCATGAACGGTTTTGTCCAAGCCGGAGGGACCTTGGTCACCATGTTGACGAAATAGTCAGCTCTATCCGGGTTGTCAATGTCGGCTCCCTTCATGGATGGTGTGCGTATGTGCTCTAGGAAAACTCTTGGCAGAATTTGCTTGCGTCCTGATCCAAGCTTAGACAGCAGATCAGCCGCCTCATTTTGCTCCCTATGCACATTCTTGACTTCGTATCCCAAGAAGCTCTTGGCTATCTTGTCCACTTCGTCTCGATATGCCGCCATCATAGGGTTCCGTGCATTCCAGGTGCCAGCCACCTGCTGGGTAACCAAGTCGGAATCTCCACAACAAACTATGCACTTGATGCCAATATCCTTGGCTACACGTAGTCCGTGAATGAGTGCTTCATACTCCGCCATGTTGTTTGTAGCCTCGAAGTGGATCTGCAGAACGTAGTGTAGCTTGTCTCCTGTTGGTGACTGTAGCAATACACCAGCCTCCAAGCCGTTGAGCAGCTTTGATCCGTCAAAGTGCATCACCCAGTACTCTGGTTCTGGCAACGGAGTAGCATCTGGCTTCTCCGTCCAATCTGCAACAAAATCCGCCAAGGCTTGTGACTTGATAGCGTCGCATCTCTTGTAAGTGATCTCGAAGGTGGCAAGTTCAATGCCCCACTTCGCGACCCTTTCTGTAGCGTCGTTGTTGTTGATTATGTCGGACAGTGGAGTCTTGCTCACCACTGTGATTGGGTGCTCCTGAAAGTAATGCCTCAGCTTCCGAGAAGCAAGGAATACTCCATAAGCTATTTTATGGTAGTGCGGGTAATGCTGCTTGGACTCCGTCAAGACCTCGCTCACGTAGTAAACTAGTCGTTGAACTCCATGCTCATAGCTTGGTTCCTTCCGCTCTACCACGACGACGATGCTGATTACCTGGTTGGTTGCCGCCATGTAGATTAACAGGGGCTCGCCAGGCTCAGGCGCTGCAAGGATGGGCGCTGAGGAAAGAATCTCCTTGAGTTGCATCTGCCTCGTCCGTCCATGTGAATTTGTCCGCCTTCTTCAGCATCTGATTACCCGGTTCAATGCTGCATCTGCCTCGTTCGTCCATGTGAATTTGTCCGCCTTCTTCAGCAACTTGTACAGCGGCAGGGCCTTCTCTCCAAGTCGGCTGACGAACCTACTAAATGCTGCAACACAACCTGTTAGAAGTTGAATGTCCTTTAGGCATGTCAGACGGTTTATGTTTAAGATGGCCTTGATTTTCTTCGGTTTGATCTCGATTCTGCGGTGGGAAATGATGAAGCCCAATAATTTGTCGGCTGGTACCCCGAAGACGCACTTCTTAGGGTTAAGCATCATGTTGTATTTCCGGAGATTATCGAAGGTTTCTTTTAAGTCGGAGATTAAGTCATTTTACTTTTTAGACATCACCGCGATATCGTCCACATAGGCGTGAACGTTCCGACCAATTTGGTCGTGAAGGCAACGTTGCATTGTCCGCTGGTACGTAGCACATGCGTTTTTCAACCCAAAGGGCATCGTGACATAGTAGAATGTGTCGTATGGGGTAGTAAACGAAGTGGCCAATTGGTCCAACTTCCTCATCTTGATCTGGTGGTATCCTAAGTATGCATCGAGAAAACACAAAAGCTCCGAGCCAGCCGACGAGTCAATGACTTGGTCAATGCGAGGCAAAGCAAACGGGTCTTTGGGACATGCTTTGTTCATGCCGGTGTAATCAACGCACATTCTTAATTCATTGGTTCCCTTTTTGGGGATAAGTACAGGATTGGCCACCCATTGGGTGTGAAGGACTTCTCGGATAAATCTAGCCTTAAGTAACCTAGCAATCTTTTTGCCAATGGCGCGTCTCTTCTCATCTCCAAAGTGTCGTAGAGGTTGTTTCACTGGTTTGGATTTTGGATCAATGTTTAGGATGTGCTCGGCCAGTTCCCTAGGTACACCTTTCATGTCGGCGGGTTGCCAGGCAAAGATGTCCCTATTCTCACGGAGGAACTCGACGAGCGCGCTTTCCTATTTGGGATCCAGGTTCGTCCCAATGGTGGTGACCTTGCAGGCATCGCCTACCACAAGTTCCACCGGCTTGGTCTCGATGGCGGCCTTGAACGCAGGAGTGGAGTCGGAGATCTGCTTCTTCGATGCGGGCATCTCTGAGTCATCGACCTTGCTCTGGATCTCTTTGAATTCTTTGCTGTAGAGGACAGCTTCTGCAACGGCTGCTTCATTGATCTCGCAGTCCCTTGCCTTGGTAAAGCTTCCGGATACGGTGATGACACCGTTTGGTCCGGGTATCTTGAGTTTGTTGTAGACGAATCATGGCTTGGCCATGAACGTGTGGAATATGTCGCGGTCGAATATGACGTGGTACACGCTCTTGAAGGGGACCACCTTGAAGGTCATGCGCTCTTGGCGGTAATTGTTAACATCGCCAAAGGCGACCTGAAGTGTAATGCACCCAAGGGACCGAGCTCCCGACCAGGAACTACGCCGTGGAAGATGGTGTTGGTCCGCCTTAGGTTTGCCTCCGTCAAGTTCATCTTCTGCAGTGTATCCAGGTACATGATGTTGATGTTGCTTCCACTATCCACCATACACTTGGTGAACTCCACGGCGTTAATCAAGGGGTTGAGGACCATGGCGTACTGGTTATCCGTAGGTATAAGGTCTAGGTGGTCCGTCCTGTCCCAAGTAATTGGAACCTCCGACAAGCGCAGGTACTGGGGAACTGGGGGAGGGTAGCCATCAGGATCCTCAGAGAGGTCTTATGTTGTCAGACGGTGGGGGTGCCAAGGAAAGTGTGGTAGACTGGAGCCTTCTTCGCGAAGGGGTTCTTGCCCTTGTCGTCGCTCTTGGAGGCGTGCTTAGGGTCAACGTCCTCGTCCATATCACTTGAATCCTTGGACTCCTCTTCCTTCTTCTTCCCCTTGCCCTTGCCTCGCGGTCTGTTCTTCTGACTCTGCTTGTAGCCGGACTCCGGGTCTTCCTTGAGGTCGTTGACGAACTTGCAGTGTCGATTGGTATGGGTGGCCTTGCCGTTGACATCGAGGTGTACGAGGCACGGCATATCGCGGTACTCCTCGTAGGTTTGGGGAAGGCGGACCGGCGCCGAGGTAGTTTCACTTCCTCGTTGCTGCCCACGACCAGCTCCTCTTCCTTGGCCACGTTGTCCGCCATCACCTTGTCCTGCAAAAGTCATAGCGACCATGTCGGTAGATTGCTTTTCTTCAGGAGCGGTTTTCCACTTTGTACTATTGTTCCTCTGAGATTGAGTTGGAACGGCCTTTGCCGGCAAGGATCCGCGAGCACGGGAGCTGCGAACTCACTAGCCAACTGAATCATCTGATTTAGGTCAAGCTGGTGATTGTCCTGCAAGCGCTTCAGCTTATGTCGGAGCAACATGCCCCTTTCCAACCCATCGATGAAGGTGGCCATGGCGGTCTGAGCGTGCACTCCTGTGCATGAATTCTTCATGTCCAGCCAGCGGGAGAGGTAGGCGCGAGATGTCTCGTCTTTCTCTTGCACGCACCGTTGTAGATCGCCCACAGTGCAGGGACGCTTGTGTGTACCCTCAAAGTTCTTGGTGAACGCTTCTTGCATGTCCAACCAATTGTAGATAGATTTCTATCGTCGATCCATTGACGGCCGTTCCCGCCAACATTAATGGGAGGTACTTGACGGCGACGTTGGGGTTGCCTCCGGCAATCTCCACTGTGTTGCCGTAGTATTGCAACCATGTGGCTGGCTTGGTGGTGCCGTCATAGGGCTTGATGGTCTTGTCCATCCGGAAACCTTCGGGGTAAGTTGTGGACCGTATTGCAGGTCCAAAGAAATGTGGTCCCAGGTATGGTCCTTCCCGGGCCTCGTGGATCTTATCGATCCGCGAACGTGCATCGTACGGCTCCGGGTTCTTCTTCTTCTTGTCAACTGGGGATGGGCTGCGTGAACGACGCGGGCTCCTCCTACGATGGTGACTGCTTGGTGGTGACGGAGGCGGAGATGGCGGTGGGTTAGCCTTCTTGCTGTTACCCTCCTACGATGCCTCACGCCTGTCACGGTTGCTTGTCGGACGCGGAGGGTCATGGTGTGACATGCTCCTGTGTCCTTGGTTGTGCTCTACGTCATGACGGGTCTGCTCCGCGTTGTCGTGGATGACGATGCCACACTGCTTTGGTGGGGTCATATCCGTACGATGGTGATCCTTGTAATCTTCGCGATGTCGGTGGGACCGGGGTGGTGGAGATGGGCGGCGAGGTCGGGCCTTTTCTCCGTGGTCGGAGGATATGGGGATGGCATCCTTCCTGTTGTGCGCAACCCTCCGTATTCATTCTGATGAACCCGTTTGGGACCCAACATCAAGAGGAGATCTGTCCCTTGGCGGCTTATACTGGCTAGACTGGCAAAGCACTGGGTCGGACTCAATCCTCTGAGAGGTGGCCTTTTCCTGCTGCTTCACCGCCTTGGCCACTAGTTCATAGACCTATTCCACTAACTCGGGCGATCTATCCTGCTCCAGAAGGGTCTTAGCGACGGCGAGGTTAAGGAGTGGGGTGGGCATCACCTTCTTGCCTTCACTATCAATGTATGGCTTGGCTTGTGCCGGCTTCGAGGGAGCCCATCCTAGGTTGCGTCGTACACCAGGATCGTTGATGACGCGAGTCGGAGCTTTTTTGGCCTTCTGCTACTGCAGCAAAGTCTTGTACTCGGCCTCTATTGCTCTAGCTTTCTCTATGGACTTTTGCGCGTTGACCAAATCTCGATCTAGCTTAGCACCTTGCTCCGCGATGGTCTGCGCTTCCTCCAGCAGCTGTTGGCGCTTCTCGTCAAGCTGGGTCACGTTCCGGATATGAGCAACGGTCAGTGGCTCGACGAGGAGATTGCCGTACATCACTCTATCATTTGGAGTAACTTGGGTTGCTGCAGACATAGATGCTGGAGGCGGCAAGTTTGCGGTGTTGTTGTTGCTCGGGCTGGTGCCGAGTTCCTGCGGCTGTTGCACTGGGTTAGGCGGAGGAGGCAGGACCTTTGCGCGATCATCGTCGGCAGCAATAAGTGGCCCCTTCCCCTTTTCCAGCACTGTAGGCGGAGCTCGTCCAGGTTGATCTTCATCCATCGCCGTCCCAATGGTGACGAACACCCCTCGAGACGTGACGGCATTGTTGGCTTGCTCGTCGCGTGTGTACTCCTCCTCCATCTCCTGCATAGCGGACTCTAGCTCTTCTGGACTAAAATCTATCTCCTCTGAATCTGCACTGAAGTCAGCATAAAGCGCGTCAATAACAGAGTCGGAGGGTGTCAGGGCTTCCTCAATGACGGGCGGTGGAGGTGCAACAGCAGCAACGATGACTGGAGCTGGCAGTGCAGCCGCGACGATGGCGGCCGGAGGCGGTGGTGGCGATGGCTGAATCGGAGGTTCTCCGTCGATGAGCACAAGCGCTTTCTGGGCTGCCGCGTCAGCCTCCACATAGTTGTTGACGGTGCTCACCATCTCTTCAAGGGTAAGGCGTCATGTTGCCTGCTGTCGTCTTAAAGAATGCCAGAAGCGTGCCACGGTCCAGTCCTTCCACGAAGTGATACAAAGCGTTATCATCGGGGTAGTGGGCCAGATCGGCTCGTATACGGAGCCACCTGGCCAGGTAATCACGGGGGTTTTCGCCTTCTCTCTGAACGCAGCGCGCCAGATCGAAGATTGTAACCACTCTGACGAACTTGGATCTCTGTTATCCAGACGCATGGGCGAATCCGGCGGATTTGCAGTGATCTTCCACCTTTATATCCTGCACAGGGGCGGTTTGGGTGGGCCTTGAATTTTTCCGATCTTTGCCGGCAAACTCCAAAGAGAGATCTGACATCGATCCTTCCGCGAACGTATCCTGCCCATAGGCGGTCCGTGCGGGCCTTGATGCTCCTCCGACTCCCAGGGAACTAGTGCCCGAGTCGGTTTCGCCAATGAAGAGGTGGATGTCTCCGATAGGAACGATCGAACACCGTGTAGGGTTCGTCTTCGCCGGGATCCAGAACTCGTCAGGAGGGACAATCAAAACGTTGCCGGAGAAGAGAACGCGACCGATGGCTACGGTTTCGCTGATTCCCGTGAAGATCTTGGTCCTCGCCCGCTGAAGAGTCTGAAGCGCCTCTAGCCCAACGGTGGGCGCCAACTATCATGGTATTGCTGGCGATTACACCATGGAGAGGTCCTCACAGTGCGTGTTTAGAGACGTGGGGGAAGGCGGACGGTTGACGGGTACGATGTAACACAACTTACCCAGTTTCAGATCCCACAACGGTGGCGGAATCCTACTCCTGCTATAAATCACTATAAGGGAAATCCGCCGAGTTACAGAGATAGGTTCGATGTGCAAAGTTGTATGAATCGATACTAGGTTGTCTGAGATTGTGCCCTAAAGGCTCCCATAGGCCCGAGTTATATAGTCGCCAGGTCCTAGGGTTACAGGGAAAATTCCTAGCCGGACAGGTTACAGAGTCCTACACCGTCTATTACTAGTCTTGTGTATCTTGCACTCCAAGGCTCCGGGTATGTCGGTGACTCCAACCATAGCCTTCCTTTATCCGGCATGGGCCTCCCTTCTGGATACATCTAACTGGGCCGCCCAGCAGGCCATGGGCCATGCTACCAACTATGGGCCACCCGGGTTATCCGGATAGGATACATGCTATGAGGATACCCATATAGCATATCCCCAACAAGTAGGGGATAGGACTGATGACTAGGAAGATGCCACGAACAAGTGCTATATGACAAGCAAGACCTGACAAGGCCCATGCATTGTTAGTTGACAAGACCCTAGTAGTTTGTTACGTCGTAAACGTATCTATAATTTTTGATGTTCCATGCTTGTTTAGTATCTACTTTGCTTTGCTTTGTCTACACTTTGAGGTATTTTTATATGTTTTCTGGTACTAACCTATTAACAAGATGCCACAATGCCAGTTGCCTATTTTATTTTGTTTTTGGTTCCATAAAAGGCAGAAAATCAATATTCACGGAATTGGACGGGACAAAAGCCAAAGTCAATATTTTACTGTGGGGAACACGGAGCCAGAATACGAGATGGAGGGGAGCCACCAGGGAGCCACACCCCCTGGCCGCACGGCTAGGCCTGGCCTGTGCCTGGGGGGTGCGGCCACCCTGGGTGCCCATTGCCTCGCCTCTTCGCCTATAAGAAGCCCCTGATACCAAAACCCTAAGTACCCGATCAATCTTCCATGAAATAGTCCGTAGCCGCCACCATCATCCCTAGTTCAGGGGGATCTGAAGCTCTTCCCGGCACCCTGCCAGAGGGGAGATCATCCCGGAGGCCTTCTTCATCATCATGCCAGCCTCTGGTATGAAGCGTGAGTAGTTCCACCTTGGACTACGGGTCTATGTAGTAGCTAAATGGTTGTATCTCCTCCTTTGTTCTACCATGTTTAGGTCTTGTGAGCTCCATTCATGATCAAGATCATCTATTTGTAATCATTCATGTTGTGTTTGCGGGGATCCGATGGATATTGAGATTACTATGTCAGATTGATTAATGGTTTTATCTTATTGTTTCTATCATGTCTCTGTTGTTTGCGATCTTGCATGCTCTCCGTTTCTAGTAGCTATCTTGGCCAACTAGATGCTAGTGACTCCAAGAGGGAGTATTTATGCGCGATAGTGGGTTCATGCCTCTATTTAATCTAAGGGAAGTGACAGAAATCTCTAAGGTTGTAGATGTGTTGTTGCTACTAGGGAGAAAACAACGGTCTCTTGTTCATGAAACAAGTGGATTGTTTACCTTACACACTTTGCTTCAGCTAGTTATCCGTTGCTTGCAACTTAATACTGGAGGGGGTTCAGATGATAACCTGAAGGTGGATTACTAGTCATAGATGCAGTTGGATGGCGGTCTATGTATCTTGTTGTATTTCCCAATCAAATCTCATAGGATCATGAATGTCTAGTATTGCATTGTTATGCCTTGGTCAGTCCTATCAATTTCCCTGCTATAATTTGTTTACCCAGCATGCCATGTTTGTTCATCTTAAGGAGAGAACCTCTAGTGAACTATGGACCCCGGTCCAATCTTTACCATTGATACATATTCCACTGTTACTATTTAATTTCTGGAAAACACTACTACCTTCCACACCATAGAGTTAATCCTTTGTTTTTAGCAAACCGGTGAGATTGACAACCTCACTGTTCGTTGGGACAAAGTCTTGAGTTTTTGTTGTACAGGTTTCCAAGTTGCTAGCAACACCTTTGAGTGGTTTCCTTCCTCCTATTGGTTCGATAACCTTGGTTTCTTACTAAGGGAAGACTTGCTGTTGTGCTCATCATACCTTCCTCTTGGGGTCTCCCAAAGAAGCTCCACATTCAACTGAGCCACCATCAAGATTTTCTGGCGCTGTTGCCGGGGAGTTAAAGAAGAAGAAGCTCCCACGTAAAAAACACGCCATCAAAGATTTTCTGGCACTGTTGCCGAGGAGGCTAAGGACGTCTTTAAAAGGGGAGTCACTCACAACCTTTCTCTTTACTTTGTATGTTAATTGTGAATTATTATATAGTGAATAAATATTTAAATTAAATATTATTTAGCAATTTTCTGATTAGGCCAAAACCCCGGAGGGAATTTATCCTAGGAGAAATTCACCTGGGAAAATGGAACAACAATAGAAATAGCCACAGCCGCTAGGCCAGTTTTGAACTGTCTGATACGTTGGAAACATATCTATAATTTTTGATGTTCCAGGCTTGTTTAGTATCTACTCTTCTTTGATTTTTCTACACTTTGAGGTGTTTTTATAAGTTTTCTGGTACTAACCTATTAACAAGATGCCACAGTGCCAGTTGCATGTTTTCTTCTGTTTTTGGTTCCAGAAAGGCAGAACATCAATATTCTCCGAATTGGACGGGACAAAAGCCAAAGTGAATATTTTACCGTGGGAAACACGGAGACAGAAGACGAGACGGAGGAGGGCCTCGAGGGGGCCACACCCCCTGGCCGCACGGCCAGGCCTGGCCCGCGCCTAGGGCGGGTGCAACCGCCTAGGGCACCCCCTCGGCCTCCCTCTTCGCCTATAAGAATCCCCCGATACCTAAACCCCAAGTACCTGATCAATATTCCATGAAACAGTCTGTATCCTCCGCCACCATCGTCCCTAGATCGGGTGGGATCTGAAGCTCTTCCCGGCACCTTGCCGGATGGGAGATCATCTCGAAGGCCTTCTTCTTCATCATGCCAGCCTCCGGTATGAAGCGTGAGTAGTTCAACCTTGGACTACGGGTCCATGTAGTAGCTAGATGGTTGTATGTCCTCCTTTGTGCTTTCATGTCTAGATCTTGTGAGCTTCGTTCATGATCAAGATCTCATCTATTTGTAATCATGCATGTTGTGTTTGCGGGGATCCGATGGATATTGAGATTACTATGTCAGATTGATTAATGTTTTTTGTCTTATTGATTCTATCATGTCTATGTTTTGTGTGATCTTGCATGCTCTCCGTTGTTAGTAGCTATCTTGGCCAAGTAGTTGCTAGTGACTCCAAGAGGGGGTATTTATGCTCGATAGTGGGTTCATGCCTCTATTTAATCTAAGGGAAGTGACAGAAATCTCTAAGGTTGTAGATGTGTTGTTGCCACTTGGGAGAAAACAATGGTATCTTGTTCATGGAACTAGTGGATTGTTTAACTTACACACTTTTCTTAAAGTAGTTGTCTGTTGCTTGCAACTTAATACTGGAGGGGGTTCAGATGATAATCCAAAGGTGGAATTCTAGTCGTAGATGCAATTGGATGGCGGTATATGTATCTTGTTGTATTGCCCAATTGAATCTCATAGGATCATGATGTCTAGTATTGCATTGTTATGCCTTGCTCAGTCCTGTCAATTGCCCTGCTGTAATTTGTTTACCCAGCATGCCATGTTTGTTTATCTAAGGATAACACCTCTAGTGAACTATGGACCCCGGTCCAATCTTTACCATTGATACATATTCCACTGTTATTGTTTACTTGTTGCAAACCATCATTACCTTCTACACCATATAGCTAATCCTTTGTTACAGCAAACCGGTGAGATGGACAACCTCATTGTTCATTGAGGAAAAGTCTTGAGTTTGTGTTGTGCAGGTCTCCAAGTTGCTAGCAACACTTTTAAGTCGTTTCCTTCCTCCTACTGGTTCGATAACCTCGGTTTCTTACTGGGGGAAAACTTGCTGATGTTCTCATCATACCTTCCTCTTGCGGTCTCCCAACGGAGTGTTCACACACTCATCAAGCCTTTTTCTGGCGTCGTTTCCGGGGAGGCTAAGGACGTCTTCACAAGGGGAGTCCTTCACAAACTTTCTCTTTACTTTGTTTTTGTTTTGATTAGTTTCTTTTGCTTGGTTTTGTTTGCCTCTTTTTATCAAAAACTCAAAAAAAAATAGTTTTGTTTGGTTTACCTTCTCTTATCAAAAACAAAAAAAATAGTTCCTACTCTAGTTGCTTGTCTGTTATTGCCTTGCTTTGGCATGCTTTCTATCAATGGATGGTTTCTTTGAAACTAGTTCTTATTGGCAAGTTGGGTTCACGGAAGAACAAAACTAATTTTATAAGGAACACCGTTTTTCACAAAAAGGGAAACACTTATGGGAACAAATTGATTAATTGAATAATATTGCTAGAAAGGTGTGCTCTACTTATAATGTTACTTATTGCTTTGATAAATCTTGCTGCTATAGGAGATATAAACACCTACCTTTTCAATGTGAGTATAATGATAATGTTACCATATCTTCTTATGTTAAAGGAAATTATGATTTTTCTGATGTGGAACAAATTGAAGAATTTATTGCTTTCAAGGGTGCATTTGAACTTGCCAGTTTTCTTGAAAATACTGATGATGCACCTTATGACTATGAGGTTTATGAGATACTAAAATTTTGCTTTGATAATTACAAAGAATAAAATGGATACATTCTTAAATATTTTAATAAGTGCTTTCCACAAACGGAAGAGACTAATGCTTTGCAGGAGCCTATGGAAGAAGAAATTGCTGAACCTGAAAGCTCATTAGATGAAAAAGAGGTGGAGAGTGATGATCAAAATGAGGAAGAATGGATCAACCCATGCCTACCTTCTAATGAGAGTAACTCTTTACCTCTTACATTATTTGATTGTCCCCTATGCTTACCAAAGGAGGATGAATGTTATGTTCCTGTGGATTCTTTTGAAATATCTGCTATGGGTAAAACTTGTGATAATAGTTATGCTCCTGTTATCTATGATAATCCTATATTTGTGCCTAACTTCGAAATGCATGGTACTAAAGAGTTTTGCTTAGAAAATGTTTATGATAAAGCTCTAGACGATGGTCCTATATTGAATGATCAGTCACATTGTTATAAAATTGTTAAAAGTGGGTTTGAAAGGTTTAATCCCACTATTTTTGAGTTTGATAGAGATTATGTTGTTTGTAGATGATGAAAATTCTGCTTTATGTGATAGTTATATTGTTGAGTTTATTCATGACGCCACTGAAAATTATTATGAGAGAGGAAAATATGGTTGTAGAAGTTTTCATGGTACTGAAACACCTCTCTATGCGCTGAAAGTTTTGAAGTTACTCTTGTTTTATCTTCCTATGCATGTCACTTTGTTTTTTGTGAATTTATTTGTGTACAAGATTCCTATACATAGGAAGTGGGTTAGACTTAAATCTGTTTTGAATTTGCTTCTTGATGCTCTCTTTTACTTCAATTTATATTTCTTTTGAGAGCAAACTATCGTGCCTAACTTAAAGGAGTTAAAGACAAGTACTTGTTGGGAGATAACCCAAAAGTTTTTTTTGAGTATTGGAAATTATTAATTCAGTAATTACCTCTCCTTATCCTTTTTATTTTCTTTTTCTGCCAAGAATTACCTCTAATGAGAGGGAAGTAAGATTTGGGGAGTTGATGTCCCGAAACAGATTTTTGTGCTCCACCATACAAATTCATGAGGAATCTCTGTAAGTAGGATTGAGATGATAATTTACGGATAAATCCCCTAGTATATTATATAAATTTCGTTAGTTTAACACTTTTTTATTTGAGCAACATAAGATCTTCGAAAAAATCGGTTTCTACCTGCTGGTCTGTTTTGACAGATTTCTGCTATTATTTGTATTTGCTTCTTATTGATTCCTTTTTGGGTTCTTTTTGGGAAATTGATCTTTTTGAGAGAATTGCTACAGTAGATTGTGTTTTTATTGAAAGTTTTGCTGTTCTAAAGCTAAACCCAAGGGTCTATTATCGTTTGAATACACTAATGTTGCTAATGAAGATTTTGTGAAGTTTTGTATGAAGGAAAATTTTCAGGTGTAGAGAGAGAATGAAGTAATGAGATGAAGAATGGACAAAATCTCAAGCTTGGGGATGCCACCCAGGTGTCACCCCAAGAAATATTCAAGAGGTACAAGCATCAAATCTTTGGGATGCCCAAGGCATCCCCTTCTTCATCAATAAAAAGCTCAGGTCTTTCTAGACACTTCGTTTTTATTGTTTCATGCACTGTTGTGTTGTTCTTGGAGCGTCTTAATTTTCGTTTGCTTTGCTTAGTTTGCTTGAATTAAGTAGTTTGTACCCCCGTTCTTGTAGTGTTGTTTCAAATAAGTTGATTGGTGTTGGAGAGGAGTAGAAAGTTCTTTCTTGAATAGTGCAAGAGGAGCTTGCTTTGACTGTGACTTAGACTATCATGTCAGGCTAGGTGTTGTATTGACCTTATGCTTAGTGATTATTTCGGTAGCATGACTTGTTCCAAAAAATTGGGATTGCTTAATGTGCCTTGAAGGAATCATGCATTGTTTTAGCATACAAAAGCATAGTATTGTGGTATTCTGGTTTGATGGTTTGTTTGGGTTGACTTAGCACATGCTCACACCATGTTATGACTATGAACAAGTCACCATAGCCTCTATGATCATTTAGTCCTTGACTTGTAGTACCACTCTATGATTTTATTAGTAATGTTTTGTCGCTCTGCATGATTGTGGTCATTATTGCACTCTTTATTGGTCACGCCCAGTCTTTTGCTAGCCTCCACTTGTATGAGTAAGCTATACTCATGCATACAACTCCCAAGAAACCAAGTAATTCTAAAGTGTCCACTATAAACTCCTATGCATGGTGTGTTACACCATTCCAAGTATATTCTTGTTTTCATCTTTCTTCCAATTAAAAAGTATTTTGTTATGTGAAAACTTAGTGATTAAAGCTCTCACAAACATGATGGCACACTTTATATTTCTTGCCCCTAATAAACTTGAACCATTATGTCATCTATGTTGTATATTCCTGCACTTATACGTTGGAATTAGCAGAACCGTGCTGTCACGGGAAACGCTTTCAACATTGCACTTGTACTTTGTACACAGTTGATATCATGCTCTTTTATCTATGGATGTCCTCGGTGTGAAATAAAAGGGGAGCTTGTAAGTCCATGGAGTTATGTATGTGTGTTAGAGAAACGCCTGGGCCACTAGCCTAAGCCATGCCTAATCATGGTGGAAACTTGCAGCATCACCATAGTGATATCTATGAAGCAATTTTCTTATAAAAAAGAGACATATTGATAAAAGAGGAAACAGAGAAAAAAGCACCATATTCCCATGGTAAATAAGAAGATTGCTGAGATGCTCATTGTCTACTTGCCTTGTCATTTTGGTTATGGGATAGCTCCTATACCATGTGCAAGGGGTACCCTGTTGGCGGTTCTCTATGATACACATGTACTTACTATGACAAGAACTTACATGTGACTAAAATTGAGTAGCATGAGGAGTGGCCCTCGTATTCAAGGGAGATGAGATTGCCAACTTATACTTTGTTAAGCATATACTCCATAGTTTGTTCACTTTAACCTTAATCACTTCAACATGCTTATGATAGGGGAAATGAGGGATAAAAGCTAACAAGTACCATAATTTTTGGAAGCTCTTTTTGAGACTTGAAATCCCTGCTTCCCTTTATGAAGGGCCTTTCTTCCACCATTACGTTGATTCTCCACCTTCTATCTTTAAGCACCTGTTAAGAGAGCATAGTTGCCATTCTTAGTTCTATGTGCATTATCCCAAAACTTATTGATTGATGCATATTGTTGTTATTACTTGTTCTTGTGCTATTTGTATCTAGTCACTATTATGAACTTTGAAGGTGTCCTATGCATCTATTTGCTACTCTATGAGGTACAAGCTGATTGCCACTATGCCATGTTTTCTGTATGTGAAACAAACAATGTTTATCAATGCATGTTATTCATGTTAAAGGGATGCCCATGGGTGGGATTAAACACACAATTGGAGAAGTCCTTTGGTTGACTTTCACCCTCTCTCTATCTTGTGACTGTGGCCCATGTAAGGATCGCGTGAACAAGGCTTCTCTGCAGGCACCATTGTGCTGCGGGGATTCCGAAGCCGGAGATCTACTTCCACACTCCCGGTGAGATCGAGGAGACGGAGGTCTCATCATACACTTGGGGCACTTTGTATGTCGTGAGCCAGACTGCTACACTGTGATGGAGCAAGCGGTGACCTGCGAGGAGCTTCACGACCTTAAAGTCGGCTACAAGCACAACTACTTCAACCAAGTTATTATAGGAATGTTAACCGCTCTCGGAATACAAGGTTATGTATCCGAAACCTCTCGGCCATTACTGCATTACTAGCAGATAGACCTTGGGCATTAGGGGATGCTTGATACTTTAGAAACATATCTATAGTTTTTGATGTTCCATGCTTGTTTTAGTATCTACTTTGCTTTGATTTGTCTACACTTTGAGGTGTTTTATATGTTTTCTAGTACTAACCTATTAACAAGATGCCACAGTGCCAGTTGCATGTTTTCTTCTGTTTTTGGTTCCAAAAAGGCAGAAAATCAATATTCTCGGAATTGGACGGGACAAAATCCAAAGTCAATATTTTACCGTGGGGAACACGGAGCCAGAAGACAAGACGGAGGAGGGCCTCGAGGGGGCCACACCCCTTGGCCGCACTACCAGGCCTGGCCTGCGCCCGGGGGGATGCAGCCGCCTCGGGCACCCCCTCGGCCTCCCTCTTCGCCTATAAGAAGCCCTCGATGCCAACCCTAAGTACCCGATCAATATTCCACGAAACCGTCTGTAGCCGCTGCCACCATCGTCCCTAGATCGGGGGTGATCTAAAGCTCTTCTCGGCACCCTGCCGGAGGGTAGATCATCCATGAGGCCTTCTTCTTCATCATGCCAGCCTCCGGTATGCATCGTGAGTAGTTCCACCTTGGACTACGGGTCCATGTAGTAGCTAGATGGTTATATCTCCTCCTTTGTGCTTTCATGTCTAGACCTTGTGAGCTCCGTTCATGATCAAGATTTCATGTATTTCTAATCTTGCATGTTGTGTCTGCGGGGATCCGATGGATATTGAGATTACTATGTCAGATTGATTAATGGTTTTGTCTTTTTGATTCTATCATGTCCGTGTTGTTTGTAATCTTGCATGCTCTCCGTTGTTAGTAGCTATCTTGGGCAAGTTGTTGCTAGTGACTCCAAGATGGGGTATTTATGCTCGATAGTGGGTTCATGCCTCTATTTAATCTAAGGGAAGTGACGGAAATCTCTAAGGTTGTAGATGTGTTGTTGCCACTAGGGAGAAAACAACGGTGTCTTGTTCATGGAACACGTGGATTGTTTACCTTACACACTTTGCTTAAAGCAGTTGTCTGTTGCTTGCAACTTAATACTGGAGGGGGTTCGGATGATAACCCAATGGTGGACTTATAGTCATAGATGCAGTTGGATGGCGGTCTATGTATCTTGTTGTATTTCCCAATCGAATAACATAGGATCATGATGTCTAGTATTACATTGTTATGCCTTGCTCAGTCCTGTCAATTGCCCTGCTGTAATTTGTTTACCCAGCATGCCATGTTTGTTTATCTAAGGAGAACACCTCTAGTGAACTATGGACCCCGGTCCAATATTTACCATTGATACATCTTCCACTGTTACTGTTTACTTGTTGCAAACCACCATTACCTTCCACACCATACAGTTAATCCTTTGTTACAGCAAACCGGTGAGATTGACAACCTCACTGTTCGTTGGGGCAAAGTCTTGAGTTTGTGTTGTGCAAGTCTCCAAGTTTCTAGCAACACCTTTGAGTCGTTTCCTTCCTCCTACTGGTTCGATAATCTCGGTTTCTTACTAAGGGAAAACTTGTTGTTGTGCTCAGCATACCTTCCTCTTGGGGTATCCCAACGAAGTGTTCACGCACTCATCACTGTCCTAGGAAGGAGGGCGGGGGAGCAAAGCACCACACGGGGGCGGCACTTAGTCGCTACTGCCGCGCGCTAGGACACGGAGTGCTGTGCCGACCCACCCAACCAGCGAGCAGCCACTGTGGGTCCGCCTTCCGCGATGGGCCTGGGCAGTCGAAGCTGGCCCACCCGGTCAGCCGCTGTGGGCTGTTCCATCGCGCGCTGGGCTAGGCCGTGGGTGGCGCACCGGCCCACCCAGCCACTAGCCAGGTGCTGGCTGCAGCCCCACGAGCTGGGCCACGGTGGCGCGTATGGCCCACCCGACTTTGGCTGCTAGGAGATGTTGTGGTGATTTGGGCTGCGGCTTTTGAGCCCATCAGGATGCACATTTTTCCTGTGTTTTCTTTGACAAAAATTAGTCCCACATGGCTAAGCTTTTGAGAAAAGCACGCCTCCCTTTGCTTATATAAAAGGATTCCCATGGGTGGGATTGAACACACAATTGGAGAAGTCCTTTGGTTGACTTTCTCCCCCTCTCTCTCTACCTTGTGATTGTGGCCCATGTAAGGGTCGCGCGAACAAGGCTTCTCTGCAGGCACCATTGCGTTGCAGGGATTCCGAAGCCGGAGAACTACTTTCGCACTCCCGGTGAGATCGAGGAGACGGAGGTCTCATCATACTCTTGGGGCACTTTGGATGTCGTGAGCCAGACTGCTACACGGTGATGGAGCAAGCAGTGACCTGCGAGGAGCTTCACGACCTTAAAGTCGGCTACAAGCACAACTACTTCAACCAAGTTATTATAGGTATGTTAACCGCTCTCGGAATACAAGGGTATGTATCCGAAACCTCTCGCCCATTACTGTATTACTAATAGATAGACCTTGGGCATTAGGGTGATCTGACGTAAGATTTTTTTTGTTTTCCGCACTGGAACCCCAACAGTGGTATCGGAGCCGATCTATGCATAGTAGTGCTGTACGGAAAGTACACACATGTGTTATGTGGGAATTGATGCCATAGTTGTTACCCTCCCACGTGTACTTGTTTATATCGCGGTATTGTTTGATGAAGCAGCCCAGACCAACCTTACGCGTACTCCTACATGAGACTGGTTCCACGCTCGACATAGGGCTTGTTCCGTATAATGGCTAGCGAGTGTCTGTCTCTCTTACAATAGTTGATATAGCATTTACAATGGAGGGCCCTAAAGGCGTGTAGTAGAGACAACTATATGGATCCATGTTGTGGTTAGAAATTCGTAGATTAGAAATAGTTCTATAATGAACGTCTAATTTTATTTTGTAGGAGGGCATGTGATTTGATATGGTCATGTTCATTATGAAGGTAAAGTAGTTTACTTTTATGTTACTAAGTTGTGTAGTAATAAGTCATTGTTTCGATGGACGACCTAATGGTGGCGCCTTGGACTTGGTGTCAAACTGGTGGAAAGGTGGAGATCATACCAGAGCGCTCGATGGAGATCAAGGCGCAATTAGGACTGTATCATATCACAAATATACATGTGATGTTGATACCTGTTTTACATCATATTGTGTGCTAGTATTAGATACTCAATGGTAGCATATTAGAGAAGATGATCCCTATTAATTCCAATGATAGTGTTCCCCTTGTGTGTGCACCACCAAGAAAGTTTTCCGATATGAGGCAGGCTATGATGATCGGGTGTCAGACACACGTGTGTTCGCATACAGTGGGTGCAAGCATTGCACTTCAATACACACAATTTTGAATTGGTGAGCCTAACATATGCAGACATGGCCTCAAAACACAAGAGATTGAAAGATTGACCATAAGTCACATGGATGATGTGATTAACATTGGAGAATGTCTATCTTTGAAGCTATGTTGCTGGCCATGACGATTGGGGCTTGCATAGTGAATTGGGATTGTGTGATCGCTAAAATCGTCCAGGGGATGACAATTTTAGTGGGAGATCAATTATGAATTGAACTCATATTGTGAACTAAGTCTAGATGTCTATTTGCAAATATCATAGTCGATCATGCCCTATCCAATTGAGCTCCTTTGTGACCATGAGAAATTTATTGCCTGATATGGAACTTAGAAAAAGGGTCCAACTTCATAGATTAATACCTATGCCCGAGGGATATCCTCGTAATAAGATGATCTTCGCTTCTTGATACAGTGTCCAATAGGAGGTAGTCCAATAGGTCATTCTCCATTTGATGGAGAGTTGGGCTACAATTTTGTATTCTGCAAAATCAGGCACATAAAATATGAGCCGTTGGATGAGTTTTCTTCCGTGATGGATGAAAATAGAATATTTTGAGAATCACTTAGCAATCTTGCATTAAAGTTAAGAAATCTCAGAAGGGCTTGATTGCAATGGAGGTCATAGATGAAAAAAGGTATATGTCAGATATACAAAGTTATAAATGTATTTCTTACAAAACTCGTAGCAGTTTACAATGTATTGGATACTTGTTCCGTTTTGTGAAAAATAGGATGGTTTTCTTGAGAATTGCTTGAATTGAGGCAATGTGGTTTGATGACGACAAGAAAACTAGTTGATGGCCAAAATCACTCCTTCCCTCAAATTTTATCATTTAGATTAGTAGACTTGAATAAAATTTTGTAATCCTTGTTTGTGTGTCTTACTTTTAGAGAGACGAGTATTCATATGAATAAGTTACAATCCAGTTATACTGTTCTGATGAGTAATACCTTTATGGTCACATTATGATTATAAATGAGTCATTATCATCACTATGTTAATGATAACACGTTAAGCATTTATAAAGGATTAGAATGCTAAAAGATGTCCAAAGGTTAATAATGAACTGACACTATTGTTTAAGTCATGATGGTTATTGCATGTTTTTCACTTAGATGAAAATTGGGGTCTTGGATATTTGATCTAGAGACTATATAAAACCATGCCTCGTTTGACAAAATGACTAAAAATACGCATTCTAAAATGGTGATATGCGAAGAAATGTTGAATTTTATACATAGTGATGTATCGTATTTTCAACAAATAGTGGAAATCATTATTGCATTGTGGACTTAAGTGACTAAGTGTATTTACTTAATGCAACAGACGTTTTGAAATGATTTGAATTGTTCAAATGAGTTCAAAGCAAAGTTGGATATGAAATTAATATAAATACAAAGTCTCTTTGATTTGATCAATATGACTAAAGATGTTTCACAAATTATGATAATTGGAGAAAATCAAGGTGTTGAAATGTCTAAACATCATAATCATATTGTATTAGGTACATGTGGTCTAATATTATCTCTTATCGGGGTTATAGTTATCGTTTAGAGTTAAAGATAGAAATAAGCAAACACTCATTTGAAGTACATAGGAACATCTAAAAGATTCGTGGAAACAACACCATAAGAGTTGGGGCATGTTCAAGTTTCTAGAGGTTTCCATAATTCGAAATCATGGCGAATAAACAAGTCTTTGTAGCATATTCCTAGGAAACTATGAATACATGTTCCACAAAGGGAAAACCTGCTGTTGTCCTAAGGTTTGATGTGTCTTAATAAATATACAGGTGGAAGAAAGTAAAAGATGAAAACAAGGTATTTGACCTTACCTCATGATTGTTGAGTGGCGTAGCAAAATTTGTTTCGTGAAACCGAACTCTACAAATAGAGGAGAAACTAATGATAATGATCATAAAGTTTCAGCGAATACTTTTAATAAAGAAAGTAGGATTCAACGATATATTCTACAAGTGACATAGCCCGACCTAAGGTTGTTACCACATCAAGGTATCCAACTTATGCCAAGTCGTCATGGACTCCAAAGGTGAATCCTATCCTCTTTGAGATACCACTTCCTACCCTATTGAACGGTATACTACTTCATACTCCATCCTATGACTAGGATATGTTCACACCGACAAGTATGAAGACAAGGGAGGAAGCCCGAGGACTCACACCCAACAAGACAGAGGCTTAGAAGAGGAGACGGAAGAAGCTCCAGCTCAATCCGGTGCTTGAACCAGCGAACCGAATCCACCACCAAAATCTCCAATGACAACACCAGTGAACCGGAACCACCACCGAAATTCCCATCACCAAAACCGGCAGACTGTACATCCCACCAGAAACGCCCTCTGTCTAGCATCTCGGCACAGGACCGAAATAACTGGCGACGGTCGGAACTTCCGGCACTGGATCCGGCGCCACCAGACTTACTGCTAGAATCCCCCGTCTACGCATGGATCTGGGTTTAATGCCCTGAAATATTCCCTTTACTAACCTTTTTGCCTAGTTTATCCCAAAACTACCCCCTTGTTTAGTGGCTGGCCTATAGTAGATCCCCCACCCCTCATGTATCCCTTAGGCATAGATGATAGACTAGAAACCCCCACACAGGATTATTTCTAGTTTTGCCTCATCCCCTTACAAGGGGACCGACTATCGTCACCAATGTCGATTGGGCTTTGCATCACACATCCATCGTTGTACAAGGCCATGGAGTCGGTATCTCTTCTCCAAGCTATCAAGACCCTCCCCAAGGTGTTCTTCCCTCTACGATGTGGATTTGAGGGAGCATGTTGAACGATCTTTCCTTGCGAGGATTCTATCAGACCGGTGGCCGCCGTTCGGGAGCAATCGGTCTTGTATGGTGTGAGTTTTGCGTGTGTTCATTGTGTTCTTCGCGAGATGTGTGTTCGCTTCCAGTCCCTTCTCCCTTTCCTCTTGCTTTCCCATCGACTATACCACGAGATTCGTGAAGATCGGTCCACCCAAGAGGTTAACCCCTATCATATGGTATCAACAACTTTTGGTTGCCACAGATTCCTCATCGATTTGGTCTTTTCCCCATAAATTCAAAAATTCCACCAAAAATAGCCCCAATTTGTGTTTTGGATCGATCTGTGATTTGAATGAGTTTTGGTAGGTTTTGATCCGTGAATTACTTGCTAAACTTGTTGATCTGCCTTCCTGTAACACTCCAGCATTTAGGAACCAATGAGGGGTAGAAATAAGAATCTGAGCATGTGCATGCATTCATCTATAAAATTTGGGTAACTTTTTAGCCAAACAAAAACCTAAAGTGATCAGAGTTTCTTTCACTATTTAGAGGTAGGAATAGCTCTTTATAGTGATTGTTATAAATTTTGACATGACCTTTAGACATTAATGTGTTTTTGGGGGGGGGGGGATATTTTGAATTCAAATTTGAAATTTAAATCAATTGGAAAATATTTGAAAATTAGAACTTAGAAATATTAAGTTGTTTTCCAAAATGATTTATTAACATTATTAGATTATATTAAAGATATATTAAACAATAATAATAATTTAAGACAAAGAAATTTAAATAAGAAATGAATTCTTATTTCTTTTCCTTATTCTATAATAAGATTACAAAGTAAGAATGATATAAAAAATAAAGGAACACATTATAGTAAGTGAATTACAATAAAAAGGAAATTTTATTAAATTATAAGAATATTATTACAAGATTCTTTACAAAAAGAATAAAAATAAGATTACAAAAATCTATAAAATCTATCTATTCCTATACTACATCTTGAGCATCCAGGTCTTGTTCCTGTAAATAAGAAAAACAACTAAAAGGGAAAATAAAGGGTTAGTTAGATATTTTACTACCAGTGGTGAACATTGAGGTGCACTGTTCATATTACATCATTGAGTAATTAAAAGAGGCAAGTTCACCAATGAGCAATATCTGTTCTTTCAAATCAAATAAGCCTCAGAACAAAATCATCAGCAAAGTAAAGGGGAAAGTTTCACTACGAGAGTAAATTGTAAAAGGATAAGAAGTGAAATCGATTCACTTGATCTGATCCACAACCAACCCACGCAGCAAGGCAACTTAGTCATCTAAATGCATGTAATGCGTTGTCCAAAAAACATAAGCAGTACAAGCACTCAAGGGAGAGCACCCTGCCGTAGCACAGCCACAAGGGAGTTCATTTTATCTTCTCAAGCACACTGCAAGAACCACTGAATCTGCCAACTTCTCAAACAAATCCCAAGCCAAGGTACATCATAGATCATCCAACCATCCACAAGATGGTGACATAAGGAGGTGGTGGATCAGGTGGATAGCAAGGTCAAGTACAAAATCACAGGAGCTAGGAGGAGCAGGAATAGCACCAGGAGGTGCAGAGCTAACAAGATCAAACCAACAGGAACAAGTCAGCAAGATCATCCTAGTAAGATCAACTAGCACCACAACATCATCATCAACAACCAAGTTGTGTGGTGAGTACACATAAAACCATCACATGATTAATCCATCTTAGATTATCAGAGCATGCCTTGTTTTATATGAATATTCTCAGAAAAACACCCAAGTGGGGTGTATCCACCACAGAAGTAATTTAAATGAAAGCCAATGACCAATCTTTGCAAACAACACCAAGATCTCAGCATGTGCATCATTCATCTTGGGTATAAATCTATATTTCTATATCAAAATATACCAGCAGCCTTAGATCAAGATTTCTGGGCACATCTTTTAAAGAGTAGCACCTCAGAAATCAATATATCTTAAGGATTCATATTAAACAGTGAGGATGCCAAATCATTTTATTAAAGAATTCAAGAATCAGTAGTTGCTACTAGATATCAAGACACATCTATGAGGGACAGCAGGTGGAAACTTAGTTTCTACCTAGTTATGCCTTAGACCAGCATCACAGGCCAAAGGGAAATCATTAGCATCCTAGCATAATAAATCCAGCAGAAGATTTCAATCCATTTTAGCCTAAGCCACACTAGGATACATGTAGAAATTAGCTCAATATTAGAATGGACACTTGTGTACCATTCCAAAGGTGTCACAAGTATATATTCTACACCAAGCAAATCATACACTTAGATTTCATCAGTAAACCTACAGTAAAATACTCAATCATTTTCCTAGAATGAATAACAAGGAATCATAATCACATTTACATAATCTATCATAATCAGAGAATCATAGGAGTATCATATCAACTCCAATCTGAACATATCAACACAAGCCAGTGTATAAAAATTTGATGAACAATTACCGACAGTACTACTGTCAGTGCTAAGAACATTAATCAGTAGTGAAATTCAACACACTGGAATCACTAGACAACATCTTAGCATAGTATCACCATCACCAGTACTCATAAATGATTTACTATTCTCAATAATCAACACATAGGGATGAACCCTAATCAAACCGATGAACCCTAATTAGGGATTGCTCACTAGAAGCACCAAGAGGCTATCAAGAGAGTCAGAGGACAAAGAAAAAGAGGGGAGAGACAAAAGCACTTACCAGTGGTCCTCGCTGACGATTATAAGAGGAAGAAGAAGGGCCGATGAGCACACACGATGGCATGGGGAGCACCTGAGGGCGCTACAACTTGTGCTAAGCCATGGCGGCGGACACAGCCACACCAGCGATCCAGTAGCACCATAGAGACACCAGGAACACAACACAACACCACAGGAGCGTCAGAGAGGTAAATCTGCGACAATCACCAAACCCTAGGGTTCGAGGCGAAGTCAGTGTAACACCCCAATTTTAGTTAATCCATAATTAGGGTTTGTTTGTGCATCATGAGCATCATGTCTAAAATCTAGCTTTTCCCTCTCTCTATTTGAAAACCATTCAAATGTTTTTGTATTTTGAAAAGTACCAAAATTGTGGAGCCCAAATGGATTACAAGGGCCCTGCAATATTTTCCATATTTTACAAATCCTCTAGTAATTTTGAAATGCCAAAAACAGATTTGGAAATGGTTTGCAAAGGAGAGAAATCAAAACAGAAAAAGAAAAAGATTTTGCAAAATAAAAAGAGAGGAAGAGATCACCTAGGCCACGCAGCCCAATTCTTTCCTCTCCCCTGCAACCTTTCGTTCGGCCCATCCTTGGCCTAGTTAGCCTGCCAGTAGCTCGTACCGCTTCGACCATCCTATCGGTCGTCTTCTTCCTCCCGACGGTGAAGCAGTTGTGTGTCGAAGCGGATGCCATCGCCTTGCCGCCGTGCGTCGTGATACTCGCCATTGCTCTGGACACCTACAAGACCCCTGACGCTGCCGAGAACCCTAGCTGAGCCCCAGTTTGATAGTTCCTGTTCCCTCCCGCTTCCAGGCTGCAAGAACCCTAACCCTATCCTTTGACCTCGCCGGTGCCCCGCTGCTCCCGCCCTCCAATCAGCCAGCTGAGGCCACCGCTGATACCCACTCTCTCGGCTCGTTCATCCTAGCCCTCTCTCGCTCGCACGCGCGCCCCCAAATGGCCGAATTGACACCTCAGTCTGCCGCTAGTCGACATTGCTCACTGTCGAACGAATCTTCGCCTCGCCTCCCTGAACCTTCTGCTAGCTTCCCGGTGAGTTTGCGGCCCTCATGGATCCTCTACTTCGCTCCCTATCGCTCCCAGTCGCCTCCACAGCGGTCACCGTCTGTCGCCGCCGCAGAAGCTTGTCACCGGCGTGGCTCCGATTACCTTTTTCGAGCGACGCGACCACTATATGGTTCAGCGTGAGCCGCTACGTCGAACGCCCCTGCTCTCGTAGTCCCACGCTCCCCCAATCCTCCGCCCCACGCTCGATCTATGAGCAATGGAGAAGCTGACGTCATGCTGACACCATAATACCTTCTCTTTTGTTTTAATGTTTTCTGGAAATAATAAACCCCTGTGGGCCTAGTCTAACAGATATTTAATAAATTTGGAAAATGATTTCTAAAATTAATAAAACCATGAAATGTGGGTCCGGGTTGGAAAATATTTCTATATATTCCAAAAATGTTTTATAATTACCTAAAATGTTTTAAAATGGATTAAAATTGAGAAAAATGATAACTAATTCATTTAAGTCACAAAAATATGTATAATATATAAAAATGTTCATACCTATCTAAGCTATAATCATGCATTGATAAGCAACTTGAATGACAAGTATAGTTAGAACAACATAGTAACCCCTCAAAGATGTTTCTAGAGTTTCCTCGAGTTAGGGTTTGCACCCCTTGGAACCCTGATTAAATGGTCAAGCATGCCTTAGGGTTACATTTTAGTACAAATTAACTTGTCATATCATCATCCTTGCTTGATCATTGCATCGATTCCATGTGTTGATTGTTTCCCTCTCTTTTTGGTGTTTGGTTCTTCTTCGGTAGAATACGATATCAAGATTGAGATCAAAGACCGAGATCAAGACCATCTAAGTTCAAAGAACAATACTTAACCAACTATAATCAAGTGAAGTACAAGACTTCTCAAGATCTGTTTATCTGTTATCAACTGGAAATGGAAAGCATAACCCCATCATGATATAATCCGATGATTTCTAAAGCATTTAAATTCCTGCCATGATGCATACGATTCTACTGTGGTCTTTTATCGATAGATAGAGTATCTTATCTGTTGCGTTACTCTCTTTGATCTTATATTACCTGATCCACTGCTCCTAGCATAACTAGGTTTGTCTTGTGTGCACCGCTAGAGCTTATATCTGTGTCTTGCTTAGCCATGCATAGATGTCAGTTCTAGTTCATCTAGATGATGTATCAGATGAAGAGAATATAGTATGACAGTAGAACATGATGAAATGAGATTAGAGGTGATATGAGATTAAACATGATAAGGCTTGTATGGGATGCCACAGTGCAATGTGGTTTTTTTAGTCCCATGCTCGCCACCACTAGGAACCGAGTTCTTGCCTGTGGAACCGAGATGAGCGTACAACCACACGGGGCCTAGAAAACGTCATGAGTGACTAACTTTCCTAGTAGATTCCAGCAGTCACATAGTTCAGAGTTCCATTCGACATATGCATCAAAAACCTTTTGAAAGATATGGCGGGTGAAGGTGCATTCATAACCGGTAGGGAAGCGTGGATCGGGTTGCTTGGGGTCGATGGAGCCCCTGGTAAACCAACCTAGCCTCACATCTCTAGGGACCGGCTTAGGGATTTGACCCGTTACGGTGGAACCATCCTTAGGGCGTGACTCATGTTCTCGACGAAAGTAAGGTAATGGTCGTGTCTAACCACCCTCTATTGGCCTTCCAAGGAAGAGGGCCAATCATGTGTCATTAAGAGAAGGTTAGTACGTATGGGTAAAGTTGTACACCACTGCAGGGTTAAATAGTTTTGAAAAGCCTTGTTCACGGTTATGAACGCTTGGTGACCGAATTCTAAGATCATAGAGAACTATAACCTAATCGTAAAACTTGGCAGATCAACATGTTCTTAAGGATGCTTCCTCATGGGTACGAGGGGGTGATCCTAGTTCAGGTGATGATGATGTCTTGGTGGATATCAAATGATGATGATCAATTCTTTGGAGATGTCGCTCTCTTATCCCCTTTTAAAATATTCTGATTAGACGAGCTTCTTCTCCCTCTTGTTTTATAAACAAAGATGTCTTTATGCAAAACAACTCCACCAACCATAAGTCTTGCGGAGTACACCCTGTACTCACCCTTGCTTTGTTCATACTTTTGGCAGAGTAAGTGTCCCTGAAGACCAACTTCACACGACATCGACACCGGCGAGTAGCTTGGGGTTCCCGGCCGGCAGCCTGGAATCTATGGGCTGGGACGTCATCATTATGCTTCAGGCCTCTTAGGCCATTTGCTAAGTTTGCTATACTTAATAGCATAATTTGCCTTCCGTTGTTTTATGTTTGTGGTCAATGACCTCTACTTGGAACAATTTGGCTCTGCGCTCAATTATGAGCTTGCTGTAATAATTTTTGTGTCGTAGGGTCACTATTGTGTTACCGATTCTTCACTAGATATTCTCGAGCTCAAGGTTAAGCTTATGTCAGACGGAATTCTGGGATTTGTTTATACCTGATCCCGGGGGTGTCATAGTCAGCTTGGACGGGAGAGGGGCCTAAAGACATGTCGAGCTAGACCAGATGGCCGAGCGGCGTCGACTGCCCCACCATGCACCACGGCGGTGGTTGGGAAGACCCAGGGAGGCGGTAATCAAGCGGCAATGGCGTCGGAGACACCACATTGCAGCAGGTCAGGAGCGAGGAGGAAGAACGAGTGAGAGCGAGAGATAGGGGTGCGTACTGGGCCGGTAGGGTCTAGTGCCATCCTAGTAGGTGGAATTGACCAGATCAATTGGGCCAGATTGGTCCTAGTAAAACCAATGGGTTCGGCCCAAAAGTTAAAACAAAAATTTAAATGAATTAGTAAAAGACCAAAATACCCCTAGGACTTAATAAGTCCTAAAAAATAAATAAAAATCCTAAAAATACAAATAATATATCTATGAATTAATAAAACTACAAGCTAATTAATAAAAGTAAGAATTCTATTTTTAATTGAATAAATTTTAGGTTAATGATTTTTATAATATATATTCCTTATGGAATTTCATAAAAATAAATAAAATACCTAAAATTAAAAAAATTATTTTTATCTTTCTTAATTAGTGTAGTATTTTATAAAATACTAAATTTCTATTTAAAGAAGAGAAAACAAAATCTTCTAAATTAAAATATCTATTCTTAAAAAGAATATTAATAAAATAATAATATGAGTTAAAAATAAATAAAAATTAGTTTTTGACTGCTTTACTGATATATTATATTACAAAAGTATTAAATATAATATTTACAAAATATTAAAAATTATTCTTAAAACCATTTCCTTTATTAAGGCAATTCAAGAAAATTATATAATGGTAAAACAGACAAAGAAGATAAATAATAAATGATGCATTGCATTACTATGCATAATCATTTTTGCTTCTTTAAATATTGTACTTACCGGGCAATAATGATGTTTTATAGAAATAGAAGCTCAAGGTCAAGTGCAAGCATCCGACTTCACTACCTTGCAATCACAAGGCAAGTTCATCACTTGCGCATGTCCTTTGATGAGTCTTTATCAAAGTAATTGCAAAATTGTGTGCTATCATCTATGTTTTAGAGAAAGAAAATATTATTTTCTCAAAACAAATAAATTGTTGATATCATCCTAAGTGGTGATATGGATAAGGTGAGCAATGGAATTTAGGTTTCCATTTGCAATAAGATTAATCACTTAGGACTTAACAACCCATGACATCAATGATTCTAGTGCCGTATATTATGCGTTAACCATGAGATTTGGAATGGGACAGAGAAATCAGCTGTATCTTCTTCCTATCGCATGTAGCAGGATGCATAGGTCGTGGTTGTTATCCTTGTAGAGTGCATTAATTGGTAATTCGTAGAGGATATGCAGCATATGGGTGGGAACCCTCAACGTCCCACAATAGTTCTGGCATCTGAACGGTCTGTACCAACCATTTTCTATAATTCAATGTGTGGGCATGAATTACACCAACGAGACATGCGGGGTCATGAAGGGGGCAATGGTAGGCTTGGATCATATACTGGGCCCCACATCATGGAATTGTGGACGGGAAAGTATGCCCGATTGTGCAACAAGGATTTGATCTCTCATGGGTAAAGTAACGCACCTCTGAGAGTGTAAGAACTGTAACTTGTTACTTCCTGTTCCGGGAAGGAGCTACGAACGCAGCAGGAAAGGAACTCCATGAAAGTTCTGGTCAACCTATGAAGGCTGATGGGCATAGTTTTTTGATAATAATTGAAGAAATGTTTACAAAAACTTCATAGTACCAAGGACTGATAGTCTGAGGTGGTAGATAGTGCATCAAACTTCCCACCTTGCATATAATGAACTTGCTGGGTAACGCTGTTACTCACTCTTTCCTTTGATCCCCTGCTTAGACTTTGAGGATCCAGAAGACACTTCGATTTACGCAGCTGAAGGCCAAGAGGATGTCTACTACGAGGATCCAGACCTGTCAGGAGGCGTGGAAGGGGTGGATTATGAGATACGCTATGGAGTGGAGGGCAACAAGTCTGAGTAGTTGCCATAATAGTTAGTAAACCAATTGAGTCGAGCAACATAAACTTTATAATAATAAGTTGTTGTGCTCAATTCGAATTTCAAGTTTGAAACCTTGAATCTTCCACTCAAACAATATATGTTTGATTTTTAAGTTGAACCTTTTGAAGTCTCAAACTTCTGGTATTGTAATAATAATAATATGCGTATGTTTGAAATATGGACCCACAATGTTTTTTGTTGTACCACTCTGAGGGATGTGATATTTACAGAATAGTGTTTTGTGGATGTCATGTCAACGACTATAGTGTACTACACATGTAGTGGTATGCTGGGTCACCGCAGCTGGTATCAGAGCAATTTCTTTGACCTTAGGTTGGAAACCTAATAAAGGTATTACATGTAGGAGTTTATAGCAACGATAAATAATACTCTAAAAAAGTATAATGGGTGTTCAAATGAGAATATTCTGTTGTATATTTTAGTAATATAATTCTTTGTTATGATGAAATAATATAATTGGTTACTAATCAAAATATTTTGTATACAGTGTTATGGCACCAAATTTTCCAAAACAAACGTTGGTAAGGAAGGAAGAGACTCCCAATGATTATCAGGGATCATTCATGAATCAACTTCGTCAACTTTTGAGGGTTTTTAGTTGTTTAATCAATATCCCAGTGAACACCATAACCTATTAGGATGGTCGTATGATATCCAAGTATCGTGTGAGTATCCAACTTCAGATACCGAGTATGTTCCATCTGAAAGGCCATCTGTTCCACAGACTGTGCGACAGACGTCACGTCAACACGACTGGACTTCAGGCATGTATAAGAAGTATTGTGTGACTAGTTATGTTCATGAAGTTGAGCTTAGAACACATGTGCATGATGTAATTATGAGTATTCACTTTATGTTGCAGGACTAGGGGGTCATGGAATCGGGTGTAGAGACCGAAGCCGAACAGCAGCGCATGGAGCGCGAGGCTAAGGAGAAAGCGGATGTAGACGCTGAAAATCAAGGAGCATTAGCACCACCACCAATGAGGCCGTTAATGGAGCAGAACTTTGTGCAATACATGTAGATGATGCAAGAATCCCAGAACAAATTCATGGAAGAGTTCCTAGGATGAGCTGGAAACAATAGGGCACATGAAGGTGGATGAGTGAGTCTTTCTGACTTTCAGAATGCATGGCCGTTACCTTTCGCATCAGCTCCTGAACCAATGGATGCGGAGGATTGGTTAGAAGATCCCGAGAGAAATCCTAAGGCTATCGGTTCCAATGATGAGGAAAAATTGAGGTATGAAACACATCTTTTGACAGGACCTATAGCATCATGTTGGGAGAATCAGCTAGTAATGCAACCTCCAGGAAGGGAGCATACGTAGGAGGAGTTCAATAAGAAATTTTGTGAGTATCATGTTCCAGAAAGTGTAATGGAGTTGAAGCGTAGGGAGCTTGAGGAGCTTCAACAAGGATATATGATGGCTTAGTTGATGTGGATCATGTTGGGAACCCCAAGAGTAAGGTATGATGAGCACAACAACAAGTTTTCCCTAATTTATGGAACCAAGGTTATCAAACCAGTAGGATAAAGAAACCACTTCCGAAGGTGTTGCTAGCAACGTGGAACCTGCACACAACACAACCAAAATACTTTGCCCCAACTTATCAGTGAGGTTGTCAAGCTCACTAGTTTTGCTGAAAACAAAGGATTAAATGTATAGTGTAGAAGAAAGTAATTACTTGTATTGATTGCAGAAAGTAAACAATAAGCAGTTGATGGAATATCAATGAGAAGGAATGGACCAGGGTCCACGGTTCACTAGAGGTGTTTCTCCATAAGATAAATAACAAGCTGGGTGAACAAATTATAGATAGGCAATTAACAAATAGAGAATCCATAACAATGCATGTACATGACATGATGATCACTATGAGATTCACTTGAGCATGACAACATGATACATAGATCGTAATCCAACTACATCTATGATTAATAATCCACCTCCGGGATATCATTCGAACAACCTTGGGTATTAAGTTGCAGGCAATAGATAATTGCATTAAGCAAAGTGTGTAATGTAAACAATACAATTGCCCTTGGATAAAGGATTGATGTTTTCTCCCTAGTAGCAATAGCACATCAACAATCTTAGAAGTTTCTATCACTCTCCCAGATTATTTTACCATTAATAGTAGGAGGTTTCTAGCATCAACATCACTAGTGGTGGTAATGGTACCAATTTTAGTCATATTATTATTTCTATCAATTTCATCTTCTCTTTCCCACCTAGCATGCAATTCAGCTAACATGCTAACATTTTCATCAATTCTAACTTGAATGGCATTAGTAGCTGCAAAGGGATTATCCATAGTTTCAGGTTTAGCGGCCATTTTATTAATCAAAGAAGATTGTAGACAAAGATGAAATATTATTTTCATCATTCAAAATTTTGGCTTGCAAACCAAGGATTTCCCTATTTAAATTCTCAAGTTGACAACTAATATTTTTCAACATGGCAGATTGTTCCTCCATGGTTTTAGTGAATAATTTATTCTGCTCATATTGCATTTGCATGAAGTTTTTAGTGGATCTTTCAACTTCCAAAATATTTTCTTCACTCGGTATTCTAGATTTATCAGGATAACTATTGCTATTATTAGGAGGATATGGCCTATAATTATTATTACCAAAATTATTCCTATAAGCATTGTTGCTAAAATTATTACTTCTAATGAAGTTCAGATCAACATGCTCTTCTTGGGCAACCAAAGAGTCTAAAGGAACAGTATATGGATCAATATGAGCTTTTCCACTAACAAGCATATACATAATAGTATCAATCTTATCACTCAAGGAGGATGTTTCTTCAACAGAATTTACCTTCTTACCTTGTGCAGATCTCTCAGTGTGCCATTCAGAATAATTAATCATCATATTATCTAGGAGCTTTGTTGCAGCACCCAAAGTGATGGACATAAAGGTACCTCCAGCGGCCGAATCCAATAGATTTCTTGAAGAAAAATTCAGTCCTGCATAAAAGGTTTGGATAATCATCCAAGTAGTCAGTCCATGAGTGGGGCAATTCTCCACTAAAGATTTCATTCTTTCCCAAGCTTGAGAAACATGTTCAGGATCAAATTGTTTAAATTTCATTATGTCACTTCTCATGGATATAACCTTAGCAGGAGGATAATATTTTCCAATGAAATCATCTTTGCATTTAATCCAAGAATCAATAATGTTTTTAGACAAAGATAGCAACTAATCTTTAGCTCTTCCTTTTAAAGAGAATGGAAACAATTTAAGCTTAACAATATCTCCATCTACATCCTTATATTTTTGCATCTCACAAAGTTCAACAAAATTATTAAGGTGAGCAGCAACATCATCAGTAATAACACCAGAAAATTGCTCTTTCATAACAAGATTTAGCAAAGCAGGTTTAATTTCATATAAATTAGCTTCAGGAGCAGGTGGAGCAATAGGTATGCAAATGAGATCATTGTTGTTTGTGCTAGTGAAGTCACACAACTTAGTGTTTTCAGGAGTAGTCATTTTTGCAAGATTAAAGCAAGCCAGAAAAAATAGCAACTAAAGTAGGAAGTAATTTTTTTGTCTTTTTTGATAAAAAGAAGCAAACCAAACATCAAAATAAACTAAGCAAAAAAAGTAAAGAGATTGGTAGTGAGATACTCCCCTTGCAGAAATCTTCTTTCTCCCTGGCAATGGCGCCAAAAAAGCTTATGATGGCTCAGTTGATGTGGAGCCTGTTGGGAACCCCAAGAGCAAGGTATGATGAGCACAACAACATGTTTTCCCTTAGTTATGGAACCAAGGTTATCTAACCAGTAGGAGAAAGAAACCACTTCCGAAGGTGTTGCTAGCAACGTGGAACCTGCACACAACACAACCAAAATACTTTGCCCCAACTTATCAGTGAGGTTGTCAAGCTCACTGGTTTTGCTGAAAACAAACGATTAAACGTATAGTGTGGAAGAAAGTAATTGCTTGTAGTAATTGCAGAAAGTAAATAGTAAATAGTAGATGGAATATCAATGGGAAGGAATGGACTAGGGTCCACAGTTCACTAGAGGTGTTTATCCATAAGATAAATAACATGTTGGGTGAACAAATTATAGGTGGGCAATTGACAAATAGAGAATGCATAACAATGCATGTACATGACATGATGATCACTATGAGATTCACTTGGGCATTACAACATGATACATAGAACATAATCCAATTGCATCTATGACTAATAATCTACCTCCGGGATACAATCCGAACAACCCTCGGATATTAAGTTGCAGGCAACAGATAATTCAATTAAGAAAAGTGTGTAATGTAAACAATACAATTGCCCTTGGACAAAGGATTGTTGTTTTCTCCCTAGTATCAATAGCACATCTACAATCTTAGAAGTTTCTGTCACTCTCCTAGAGTACTAGAGGCATGAACCTACTATCGAGCATAAATACTCCCTCTTGGAGTCATAGGCAAATACTTGGCTATAGTAATTATTAGCAACGGAGAGCATGCAAGATCACAAATAACATAGACATGATAGAATAATAATCAATATGACATAATACTCAATATTCATCGGATCCCAGCAAACACAACATGTAGCATTACAATAAGACGATCTTGATCATGATAGGCAGCTCATAAAATCTAAACATGATGGCACAAATAGGAGAAACAACAATCTAGCTACTGCTATTGACCTGTAGTCCAAGGATGAACTACTCGCACATCACTCCGGAGGCAGCCATGGTGATGAAGAAGGCCTCCGTGAACATGACAGTGGCGGTGTGTCAACACCCGGATTTTTAATCCCAGATGCCTGTTATGCCATACATCGCAATCCCAGGATTACCATTTTTGCGAGACATAACATAATTGGATACCACAGTACATCATCCATTACAAACCATACATAAGGTCTTACACAAATAAGGATCTCATGATCCAGTTCTTAATACAACTCAGGCAGCAGAATAACGTAATAATAAAAGTAGTGTAGGCGAAGTTCCATCTTCGGGGTCACAGGCAATGCTGACGATGGGAGATGATCCTAGTTGTTGTAAGCTTCCTGGGGTCCTTCGTCCTGGTACTCCTCTTCATAGTATGGCCATGGTAATAGCCAGGTACAAAGCCATGAGTACTCTTTAAGTACTCGCAAACTAATACTAACAGTTAAAGGGGTTTTTGTAGTAGGACACTAAGCTCTAGGGTTGTTTTGCAAAAAGCCAGATTTACCTCTACTAAGTTCAGAAGCAAGAAAGCTGGTTGAAGTTTATATCACCTAAGTGGGAACTTGATTTTCATATCACAACTCTGTTGTGGTCAAGTCAAATTCTCAATTCATTTCACAAGTCATTTTGAAAACACCTGACGGGGGAACAGTATGGCCACTCCAACTGTCCATAACCGCGGACGCGGCTATTCGAATAGTTTGACACTCTGCAGAGATTGTACACTTCCACCACAACATTCGATACATCCGTCAGGAACAAATCCTAAATTCACCATACTCAGTATGCGGATAATCAATCCTAACCTTTCAATTACACGCCCTAGTATAGGCACCTCTCCTGTGAGTTTGGCCTCCCAACCATGACCAACTGTCATCTTGGGTACTGCACAGGTGGACAATCGTCACAAGGTAGCCTCAGCTCAGACCTTGGCCATGAGGGAACCCATACTAAGGTATATAAGTTTCCAGTCAAGCCCTACCCAATTTTCGGGTATTGTGGTTGTACGGTAAAATTGGAATAGTATCGCATCCAGACAACCATCAGTTTTATAAAGGGCTAAGGCTCATGCCTCAACATTTTCATCATCAAAATCATCTGGTGTTCGGAAAACACATGTCAAAACATCTCAGTAGAATGACTCATCATTCTAAGGTTTTCATAACCATTTTCCACCAAGTATTCCCATATAAAGTTGGTCAAGTTTTATGCTTAGCACTAGCATCTACAAGTGGTGGTGAGTACTAATGAGGGGTGGTAAACAAGTGGATTTTTAACTAAGTACAATCTCATTCCTTAGGATGACATCAAGATTATCTAGCTTAGGCCAAATTTAATGCTCTTTATGCAACCTTCAATTATCTTCCTAGAATCTACAAGTCACTTAAGTAGACTCTAAGTAATAGCTTTGATAAAGAAATAAAGTATAAAGCTTGCAAGTAAAACTAGGAGGGGTATCGTCAATTATGCCTAACCAAGCATGCTTAGTGCATTGCATAGGTTATGTAACTTTCATAATTGCAAGTGTTAGCTTGCTCATTCAACTAGTAGTATTAGGCTTGCCTTGTGCAGATAAGTGGTTGAAGTTCTCCTCGGCTTCTTCTTTGTAGTATCCTCCTTCCTCCTAGTATCCTTGGTCGGTACTAGCGTCTATGAATAAATACGAGGTACACAATCACCAAACAATACTTAACTACTTTCAATCATCACACAAAAGGGTTCTATAGATGATCTAACATCATCACTAATATTCAAGATTAAAGCATTTGTCTTATTTATTTTATTTTTAGAAAAGTAATTTCTACTCATTGAAAAACTACTTAAGATTTAATATTCTCCAACTAAAACATGGGATCATGTTGACACATGTCATCACCACATATTTCAGTACATGGGAATGTGATTTAAAGTGGTGTCACAATTTAATAAGGTTTAACTTCTTATTTTAAATAAAATAAGTGACTAGAAATGCCTATGTGGCATTCTTTTATTACTTGAACATTATTTCTGTAAGTAAACCCATATGTTTTTTTATATATTCTGAAACGTATGGTCAAATGTGATTTTTGAGGGTTGGAATGACTCAAAAGCTATTATGGTTGAAATTTGAAAAATGTTTGAATGCAGAAAAGCTTCTGCCTTTTTATTTTTACCAAGGTTGATCTATAGATCCAAATGATTTGAATCCAACGGGCTTGGATTAAGCATTTCAATACCCTTCTAACAAAATTGGTTTCATGCAATTTGGTTCACTGAATCGAGCTGGGTTGATTTTTGAAACTAGGTACAGAACTATGTTTGAACTTAAAAACAAAAAGCTAAATTCAAACGAGTGGGTTGTGCGGGAAGAGTTATTGGGCCAGCCCAGTGTCACTCTGTGGCGCGGGGCTCAATTGACAGGGGGGTCTACCGGTCAGTGGCTGATAACACGCGAAGCGGTACGGGGCGATGTGGTGCGTTGGATTAGAAGTGAGATCAACGGCTAAGGGTCGTCGTCGACGATGAACAAGTCACCGGCAAGCTCGAACCCTAGCGGCTCGGTGGGGGTGCATAGGGGGCATACCGGGGCTCTAGTGACGACGGCGAGGCGGGCAAACGACAAAGTCGACAACAACGAACTTAGGGGTGGTCGCGGCAGCTCCGGGGGTGGTCGAAATCAACGGCTCCCTTCTTCTCCAGAGGCGGCCTGCTCCGGTGCAATTCCGGCGAGCTGCTGCTCCTCGTGCTCCGGCTAAGGGATGGAATGATCAGCGAGATGAGGGGAGTGAGATGGTGTGAAGAAATCGAGTGGGGGTCGTCTCCTTTTATAGGCTCGATGATGAGACCGAGAGGGATGGGCAGGCGACGATGGCGACACGGCTACGGGCGGCTAGAGGCATGGCCGAGGTTGGCGATCGACGGTTGGTCTCCTGGCGATGCTCTAGAGCTTAAATGCGCGTGTAGGGACGGTGGCAAATTGTCGGGAACACGCAGTGCTCTGTGAGGCAGAGGCGGCGAACTCTTCGGAGAGCGGTGGCTATGGGGTACGGGCGGTGAAACGAACATGTCTGGTGGTCTCCTGGAACGGTGGGGTGCATACTGGCGGGCGGCGAGGGATCGAGGTGGTCGGATTGCGTAGGAACGACGCGTGCTCTGCGGTGCGCGTCGGCATGGTCGACAGCGGCACGGGCGCGACGTTCCTGGAGGTTCTGGTCACTTGTCTTCGAGCTAGGGCTGGTCGAGAGGGGGCCATGAGGCATGGGCTGCATGCTAGAAAAGGTTGGCACGGCTAGTTCTTCTCCCAGCTTGCTGTCCACACTGGGGTGACATGGGTGCTCTTGGCCTGCTCACCATTGATGACAATGGCCAGCTTATAGTGGTGCTAGAGGTTAGTTAAGGTTTCTAGATGATATACTAAGGCTAGTTGTAACTAGAGAGGGAACAAGGTTGGCCAAAACACTGCTCAACATAGTGTTTTTGATTTTGTTGATTTGAATCTGCAACCTGTTTGATGAAATGTCCGCATGAACTTAAGTTTTGAATTTTGAAAAGATTTTTGGTGGGTGTGCTAGGCATGTGTTGAGGGTTCTGTGGATGCTTGGGTTTTGAAAATTGAGCTTGTTTGAGTGGTTTTTGAAATAGTGGGATCTTCCCATATGAAATAGATTCAATTTTAAACTATCATTTAAACTAAGCATTTAAATGTTTTTGGATGATCACAAAGTGGGCCTTGGTACCTTGTTATGAGTACTATAAAGGGGTGCAAGATCTATACATGTTTCTGTTAAGTTCTGAAAGTTAAGGATAGCCAAAGTACGCATGGGAGTTAATTTGGCCAAAGTGACCATTCACTTAGTTTGTTTGTCTTTGGGAAAAGTTTGGGGATTATTTAGATGATGTTTATTTCACCTAAGAATCATTTTACAAGCAAAGAAACACAGAACCATGGAAATTCAAAAGAATCCAAATTTTAATACACACACATATGAATGCTTTCATATTTTTAATTGGAAAAGTTTTTGTTAACCCTAATTTTGATGACTAGAGTTTGATGATCCAAGTTTAATATTTTTGGGATGTTACATGGTGGCTATATAATTTTTCATGGAATTATGATCAGGTACTTAGGGTTTTTGTCTTGGGGGGATTATATAGGCGGAGAGGCGAGGTCGGTGGAGCGCAAGGGGGCCCACACCCTAGGGCGGCGCCCCCTGGCCGCGCCTATCCCAGGTGTGGCTGCGCCTTGGCCAGGTGTGGCCGCACTGGGGTGCGTCTCCCCTCTCCTCCGGACTTCGTCTCTAAAAAATAGGAAAATTGGCTTTTGTTTCGTCCAATTCCGAGAATATTTCTTTACTAGATTTTGTGAAATACAAAAACAAGAGAAAACGGGAAACTACGTGTATGGCACTTGTTAATATGTTAGTTCCAGAAAATTCATAAAAATACCACAAAGTATAGACAAAAAAATAAAATAATTGGTGCAAAACAAGCATGGAGCATCAAAAATGATAGATACCTTTGCATCGTATCAGCATCCCCAAGCTTAACTCATGCTCGTCCTCGAGTAGGTAAGTAATAAAAAGAATAATTTTTGAGGTGACATGTATTGATCAAGGTATTGCGAAGCATTGATAGATGGGATCAAAGTACTCTAAACATAATCAGGAAAGATATATTTCTGACAATAAGACATAGCAACTCTGTTGCAACATGAAAGGCAACACAAACAAAAGATCATGAATAATGCTTTGAAAGACATTTGTTTGTTTCACATATAGAAAACATAGTAAGAATGGTATTCAGATTTGTCCTTCATGGAATAGCAAAACCTAAATGCATAGGACACCTTCAAAGTTCATAAGGGTGACAAGATACAAATAATTTAAGAATAAGCAATACTATAATTATGAATGAATCAACAAACTTTGGGACAACGCACATTGAACTCAGAATGAAAACTATGCTCTCTTAGCGGGTGCATAGAGATAGAAGATAGAGACTTAACAAAAGTAAAAGAAAGTCCCTTCGCAGAGGGAAGTAGGGATTAAATGTTTTTATAAAGCTTCCAAAAATTATGGTACTCATTAGCTTTGAGATCTCATTACCCCTATCATAAGCATCTTGAAGTGACTAAGGTTAAAGTGAGGGCAAATATGAGTTATATGCTTGGAAAATCACAAGTTGAAAATCTCATGCCCCTTGAGTACGAGTATCGAGGCCTCATGCTACTCAACTTTGGTCCCAGGAAAGTTCTTGTCATTGTAAGTATATGTGTATCATAGAGAACCGCCAACGGGGTACCCCTTGCCCCATGACACAAGAGCTATCCCATATCAAAATGACAAGGCAACAGACAGTGAGCATCTCAGCAATCCCTTTTTTTTCTATTTGAATAGTTTTTATTGAGGATGCTTCATAGAATGCCACTATGGTTTTGATGCAAGTTTCCACCATGATTAGGCATGTCTTAGGCTAGCCGCCCATGCGTTTCTCTAACACATATACAAACACCATGGACCTGCAAGCTCTGAGCTCATTTCACACCGACGACATCCATAAATAAAAGAACATGATATCAACTGAATAAATAAGTGTAATGTTGAAAGCGTGCCCCATGAAAGCATGGTTTTGATAACTCCCAACTTACAATTTTCAAGCATATAAGCATCATAAGATAGTCACAATGGTTCATGTTTATTAAGTGTAGGAAATAAAATGTGCCTTCAAGTTCGTGAGAGATTTAATCACTAATTTTCACATAATAAAATTTTAATTTGGAAGATAGATAAATACATGTATATACTTGGAATGGTGTAACACACCATGCATAGGAGTTTATAGTGGACTCTTTGTAATAACTTGGTTTCTTGGGAGTTGTATGCACGAGTAGAGCTCATACTCATTACAGGTGGAGGCTAGCAAAATACTGGGAGCGACCAACTAAGAGAGCAATAATGACCATAATCATGCAGAGCGACAAAACATTGTTAATCAAAGCATAAAGTGATATCACAAGTCAAAAATTAAATGATCATAGAGGCTAAGGTGAATGGTTCATAGTCATAACATGGTGTAAGCATGTGCCAAGTCAACCCAAATAAAGCATCAAAGGAGAATACAACAATATTATGCATTTTATGCTAAAACAACGCATGATTCTTTCATGGCACATTAAGCAATCTCAATTTTTTGACACAAGTCATGCTACAACTATAATACCTAAGCATATGGTCAAAGCAACATCTAACATGACATGATAAAGTCTAATCCACAGTCAAAACAAGCTTCTTTTTGTACCACCATAAGCATGGAACATTCTACTCTTTTCCAACACCAATCAACTTATTTGAACCAACTCACAATAATAATAATAAATAAAGACTAGAGAGCTTGTCTCACCTAACTACAAAAAAGAACTAAAAAGTTCTAAGAAAAAAGCAGAAGAAAACTAAAGCTAAACGCGGTGCTAGCAAAAGAGAACACTCACAGAACAATAAGAGTGAAAACTAGAGTGTTCTAGGAAATGAAGAAAGGGATGTGACTTCTCGAAAATAAGTGTGCTGGGATCCAACCAAATTATTGTAGCAAACAAAGCAAAATAAAACTAAAGACAAAAACAAAGATGTTAACCCCCGGATTTTTAATCCCATATGCCTGTTATGCCATACATCGCAATCCTAGGATTACCATTTTTGCGAGACATAACAGATTGGTACCATAGTTAATCATCCATTACAAACCATAATAAAGGTCTTACAAATAAAGGATCTCATGATCCAGTCTTAATACAATCAACAAAGAGGAATAATATAATAACGGTAACATGGGCGAAGCTCCATCTTCAGGCTCACAAGCAATGATGACGATGGGATATGATCCTAGTTGTCATAGACTTCCTGTTGTCCATCATCCTGGTAGTCCTCCTCATAGTCTGGCCATAGGAATAGCCAGGGACAAAGCCATGAGTACTCAAGTACTTGCAAACTAAGACTAACAAGTAAAGAGGTTTCAAGTAGGAATCCTAAGCTCTAGGTTATTTTGCAAAAAGCCAGGTTTATCTCTAGCTAAGTTTAGAAGTAAAGAAAACTTGTTTAAGGTTTATAACACCTAAGTGGGAACTTAGTTTTCACTTTCACAACCCTGTTATTGTAACACCCTCGCCTGATAAGGCTGAGTTCATGTGTATAGTGCCAATCCCTGGATCGGTTCACTGGCACACACAGTACAAAATGATACCAAATATAACTGTGCATCATAAATACAACGAATATGATCCAGAATTTATATTATTTATTCAAGTACACAGCGGAAAATGATTACAAGGTAGATCTCCATCCTTCAAATGTGCCACAGGCGAACAATTGTTGAGTGGAGTCTCGCGACCTATGAACGATCACTCAAATACGATATAACCTGCAACATAAAATGTAGCAGCCCCGAAGGGTCAATACATGGAATGTATGTCAAGTAAGCTAAAGTGGTTAACAACAGATCTATCAACTACATGCTTATTTGGCCAAGTGGAGTTCAGGCTCATTTGCTTAAAGCAATAGTTTTACCCTAACATTTGTATCAAAATAGTTTTCCAATACGATAAATAAGACACTCTGGTTCACTCCCAGGTGCTCCTACCCAATTAAGTTCACCCAACAAGTATTAAGTAATTGATAAATTGGGATGAGTGAGAAATATGTCTTAGCATCAATATCATGTCGCTCAAATTATCCATAACCGGGGACACGGCTAACTACTTAGTTTTACACCCTGCAGGGATTTGTACACTTTACCCATGTGACTTGGCCAACCCAGCTCGGACCACCACACTCATATTGTGTGATGATAGGGAAAATTCCAAGACAAGATAATTCGAGAAGAGCTTCCCAAACCCATCCACGCACTATACCAACCTACACTATTCTCCATCTCTGGCTACGTAGGGTTCGGGTCGCCACAACCTACTAAGTCCAGCCAACAACCCATTTCATTATTGACACATGGTTGCACACGAAAGCTACCAAACAAAGAAACCAATCCTTTCTCAGTGTCTTGGGCGGCATTCCCCACCATAATCCACACTCGATGACCCAATCAATGCCATTCCGCCCAGGTGGTTCGTTAAAATCATGTTGGTTTGTCATTTAACAAAATAAATTCCTTTCAAAACATATAACTTTTTATGGTGTGATTCCCTTCCTCGTCTAAATAGCATAGCTAAGTAATCTACCAATACGATGGATCATAAACAAGGAATTCTAGGGAATAATATGGGACATAGCATAGCATATACACATCAATTCCTACATATACAATTCTACGAAAACATCTATAATGCATAGGAAAATAGTAGGACATTTATGACCAAGATAGGACCACTTGCCTTTTGTTGTAGATATAGTCGATTAGATAATCCTCATAGATATAATGGTTGCACTCGTCATAATCGCAATACTTGCAATCATAGAAGTTTCACTCCTCGCAATCTAACGTTTAAAGCAAGCACAACAAACACACCATTCAAAACATTGCAACAATGCACAATACAATAAAACAATGATAAGCAAATGCATGCATGATGATTTAATAAGTCATAATGGTTGCATTTAGTGTTCTGAGCATTATTATATTACATGATGCATGTGTAAAGTCATTTAATGCACTAAAGTATTTATTATTAAAGTTTTATCGATTTAATATTGTTTATCTCAATTTAATTGAACTATTGATGTTTCTGTCATATTAAATTGTGAATTAAATTTTACTGGATAGGTAATGCAATTTAGAGACAATAGTAATTTGAATCACCTAAAAATGAGTTATAGATATTTTTTTATGATTAAAACACTATTGCAATGAGTTTATAGTTTTCTGCATGCATTTCTATTTTAACAGTACCAAATAATTTGGCACACAATTTATTTGAATAAATATTATCAATACAAAATAGTAGCAATTGGTTTCACTAATTTTGGGGTTCTGTTTAATTTTCTGTGATTTAAATACTAGTTAGAAGGGTTTCAATCATTTAATTTATTTCCTTGGACAAAAATACTAGTTAGATATCTAAGGCTATATCATTTAATTTAGAAGGGTTTAAATCATTTATAAGGTTTTAAATACTAGTTAGATATCTAAGGCTATATTAGGGTTCTACATGAAACAGGGATTCCATAGACATATTATTTGTATTTTTGTGATCTATAAAAATTTATTATGATTTATTTACTCCATTTTGTCCATTAAATCATTTAAATAACTACAGAAAATATTTACTGTAAAAGTTGGATATAGAGGCCTGGTAATGTTCTCCACAATTTTCTGAGTCCAATGGTATATTATATATAAGTTTTGGACATGTAAATCTTTTTCTATGAATTTTATAAAATCTATCAATTTTCTGTCTTTTAAAATTCGATTAAATTAACACTCGCTGACTGGGTTTGATCGGTGACTGTACGCTGACGTTATATGACACATGGCACACTCCAATTGTCCCGTACCTATTCGGTTTGGTGGTCTGTTCTGGAGCATCAGATAGAGATCAGACGGCTGAGGAGAGAAGCATCCAGTGCCTAGCGGCTTGGTCAATGCCGGCGTCGGCAGACGGTGGCGGTGGCCCCAGATGGCGATGATGGTTATAGCTCCAGTGCTTTATGACACCGAAAAAAGGCTCACGGGATGTGGCTTGGCGATACAAAGACGGGGGCATGATCGGCATGGTCATTTGCTTCCTCCAGCGACGAAAATGGGTGGCTGAAGACGTGTAGGTCTGGCGAACCTCCGGCGAATAATCCATGGCGATCTTCTGCTCTGCAGGAGGGGACAAAGGGTCAGGGCCAGGTGGCGGAACGAGTCGAAGAGCGTAGGGGAGGAAAATAGGGCAGGGGTGGTCAGGAACCTCGGAGGCGTGCTTACTCTATGAGCTTCGGCGGCGGCAGAATCAGGATTCTCGAGCGAGGCTAGGGTTTCATTTAGAGCAAAAAAATGGAACAAGGTGGGGGAGGAAGTTTATACGGAGGTCAACACGTGCGAAGGGAAACATAATTGAAAAAAACGAGCAAATTTTTGGGGGATTTGGACTCGGGCTTGAGTTCGTGTTCCATTCGATCTCCAGCTCGAGGAGGAAGACAAGAGGGTGGGACCCACCTATCGGTGGCTGAGTAGAAAGGAAAAAAATAGAGGGAGAGAGGAAGAGTGCTTGCGGTCTTGGGCGGTGTCTGGGTGGGCCGATATTGGGTTACTACGCGCTGCTGCATGCTGCGTTACACGCTAGGATAGGAACGGGCTGGCTGGGCGGTGCGGGTTGGGTCGGGCAGGTTAGGTTTAGGCTTTTTTTATATTCTTTTCTATTTTCTTTTATAGATTTTGATTTAGGTCTCCGAATTGCACCATTTAAGTTTCTAAAATTTTGTAAAATCACCACAACACTTTTAGGATGTAAAGAATATGGTTTTACCAAATTTTAAAATATCCATAATGTCGTTTGCTTACGAGGCATTACATGGCTAGTTGCATTAATAGGGAAATTGGTTTTAGGCCTTTTAGGAAAAAACCCAGATTATTCTTAGTACATATAGGGAATACTCTTCATCAATTTTAATATGTACCAAATCCATAGGTCATGTTGTACCTAAGAATTGGGAAATCTCATTTAGGGTATTGGATGATAGAATTCCTTCTTAGGGTTTAAGTGCAATGATGTTCATGCATGCTTCATGATTTTGAATTTTGAAATCTTGCACACCAATCCTACAATGCAGCATCAGTCCATACCCTTTTGCATATATGGCTACTTGGGTCTTAACAAAAGAATATAAGGTTTTGAAATCAAGGTTGAGAGGGTTTTCTATTCAAAAGTTTCTTCTCTTTGAGAATTTTCAACTAAGTCAAACAATCAATCAAACTTATTTTATTTATTTTACATTCCAAAATATAGGAGAATTTTGGGATGGCACTATTATGGTCAAGTCAAAGTCATGAATCATTTCACAAGTCATTTTTAAAACATCAGACGACGGAACAATATAGCCACTCCAACTGTCCATAACCGTGGACGCGGCTATTCGAATAGTTTGACACTCTGCAGAGGTGGTACACTTTCACCACAATATTCGATACATCCGTCAGGAACAATCCTGAATCACCATAGTTAGTATGCGGATAATCAATCCTAACCTTTCAATTACACGCCCTAGTATAGGCACCTCCCCTATGAGTTTGGCCTCCCAACCATGACCAACTGTCATCTTGGGAACTGCACATGTGGTCAATCATTAAGAGGTAGCCTCAGCTCAAACCTCGGCCGCAAGGGAACCCATACTAAGATATATAAACTTCTAGTCAAGCCCTACCCAATTCAAGTATTTTGGTCGTATGGTAAAATTGGAATGGTATCGCATCCGAACACAACCATCAGTTTTATAGAGGGCTAAGGCTCATGCCTCAACATTTTCATCATCAAAATCCTCTAATGTTCATAACACATGTCAAAACATTTCATTAGAATGACTTATCATTCTAAGGTTTTCATAATCATTTTCACCAAGTATTCCCATCTAAAGTGATCAAGTTTTATGCTTAGCACTAACCACTAAAGTTGAGGGTAATCACTAATGAGGGGTACTAATCAAGTGTGACTTATCTAAATCTAATCTCATGCCTCAGTATGACATCTAGCTCTATCTATCTTTGGACAAGTTTTATGCTCTTTATGCTACCTCTAATATCTTTCCAAAATTCACAAGTCACTAAGTAACATAAATAAAAAGCTTTGGTAAAGAAATAAAAGAATAAATCTTACAAGTAAAACTGGGATTTGGTGTAATCAAAGGGGTATAAGCAATTATGCCTAATGCATCTTGCATAGGTTAATCTAGTGGTTTTAGGATTGCAAGTAAGACTTGCATGGTTTTAGCTTAGCTTGCCTTGTGCAGTGCAGTGGTTGAAGTTCTCCTCTGCTTCCTCTTCGTAGTAGTCTCCTTCCTCTTCGTATCCTTGGTCGATACTAGCGTCTATAAATAAATACGAAGTACACAATCACCAAACAATACTTAACTACTTCTATTTGGCACACAAGGGTTCACACTAGATGATATAGCATCATCACAATCATCACAAGGATTAAAGCAATAGTCTTATTCATTTTAATTTAGAAAAGTAATTTCTACTCATTGAAAAACTACTTAAGATTTAATATTCTCCAATTAAAATATGGGATCATGTTGACACCTGTCATCACCACATATTTTAATACTTGGGAATGTGATTTAAAATGGTGTCACAATTTAGTAATGTTTAACCTTATTATTTTAATTAATTAAAGTGACTAGAAATGCCTATGGGACATTCTTTTATTACTTGTGCATTATTACTTTTAGTAAACCTAGATATTTTTATATATTCAGAAAGGTCTTATCAAATGTGATTTTTAAGAGTTGGAATCAACTCAAAAGCATTTATAGTTGAATTTTGAAAAATGTTTGAATGCAGAAAAGTCTCCGCCTTGTTATTTTTACCATAGGTGATCTATAACTCCAAATGGTTTTAATCCAACGGGCTTGGATTAATAATTTCCATATATTTCTAACAAAATTTGTTTCATGCTATTTGTTTCAGTAAAACTCTCTGAATTTATTTTTGAATCAACAGAGAGAACTAGGTTTAAAACTAAAATGAAAAATCTAAATTTAAACTAACTGGGTCGCGCGGGAGAGTTACTGGACCAGCCCACTGTGCACAGCGCATGCGCGGGTGGGTTTAAGTGGTGTCCCCACTCATCAGTGAGACAGTGGGTGGCGACGGGGTATGGGGCGATTACGACCATAGGATTAGATGCAAGATCAAAGGCTCTTGACCGTCGTCCTCATCGGAATAGGACACGACGGGGACTAATCCTAGCACGGCCAGTGGGGGTCTGGGGAGGCTCACCGGGCCTCAGGAGAGGGTCAGCGACTGGGGTGAATGAGGTTGTCGACGACGGCGGTTCTCCTGGTACTGGAAGCTTCTCCTGGGATGGCCACAATCGACGACGCCCTTCTCCTCTAACAGCGGCAGGCTCCAGCCAAATTCCAGCGAGAGAGAGCTCGCCTTGCTCCGGGGACGGGTGTGGGAGGTTTCTGAGAGAGAGGGGAGTGAGATGGTGTGGAGAATTTGAGAAGGGGAGGCCCCCTTTTATAGGCGAGCGAGAGAGGCCGAGCGGCGTGGGTAGAGCTCGTCGGGGTGATCGTTACAGCGAGATACTAGCATGGCGCGGGTGCTAGGCTGGTGCACGGTTCCCGGGCGATGCTCAACGGCTTGATGGCGCGGTAAGGGGAGGTGTGGTTTGGTCTGGAACATGCGATGCTCTAAGCGGCACCGACGATGTTTTTAACGACGCACATGTGCTCCTGGTCGCGCGGCGGCGAACGGGCATGTCTGGTGGTCTCCTAGGATGGTGGTGATCGCACGCACGGGCGGCGAGTGCGAGGCGCGGCGTGTGCGAGCGTGTCAGGCACGTCACTCTGGCATGCTCTCAGGATGGCAGGGACGAACTAGGCACGGTGCGTTCTTTGTGGCCCATGGCTTGGCAGGGCTCAAGGGCTGGACAGGGGGTGGCGGTGGACGGTGGCCTGCCTCCTAGATATGGTGGCTTGGCGCGGTGATGGCTCTGGCTAGCTTGCCATGGTCGGCTAGCAAGGGATGGCTCGGGCATGCACGACATGGAGCAATGGATGATCAAAAGGGAGAGATTTGGGGCGATCACTGCTCAAAACAGTGAAGTTTGGCCAAGTTTAATTTGTGTCTCTAGGTGTTCGATGAAATGGTCGCAAGGGATTTATATTTGAATTTTTGGATGAAATTTGGTGGGTGCATTGGTCACACACTCGGTAGTATCTGGTTGTTTGGATTTGTCAAGGTGAACTGGTTTGGTTGGGTTTTGAGAAATGGTGATCTTACCATATGAACTATATTCAATTTTTAAATGTCATTTTAATAGGGTTGCCAAATGTTTCTATGGGTTTGCAAGGTGGGCATGGGTTCAATTTTACTTGTTCTAGGAAGGGATGAAAATAATTGGATTTATTTCTTGTAGAAATCTTGGACTAGAAACACTCAAAGTGGTCTAGTGAGCAAGATTGGCAAAAGTGACCATTTTCTTGTATATCTTATTTTTGGATTTATCTTTATTTGATTCTGCTTGGAAATTATTTAGATGATGTTTTTTCATCCTTAAACCAATCCTTGCCATTCATAACAATCAAACAAGTCCATACAAGCATTCATGCATTCATCACATACACACATGCATTCATATTGATTTTAATTAACAAAAGTTTTTGTTAACCCTAATTTTGGGTGATTGGAACTTGCTAACCTTGATTAATATTTTTGGGATGTTACAAACCTTCCCTACTTTACAAAATCTCATCCCGAGATATGAGAAAAAGAAAAGTAGGATTTAAAGATATCTGGAAAATCAGTCCTAATGTAATCTTCTCGCTCCCAGGTAGCTTCTTCTTCAGTGTGGTTACTCCACTGGATCTTGAGAAACTTGATACTCCGGGTTCTGGTGGTTCTGAAGGCTTCTTCCAAAATACGAATGGGTACTTTGGGATATGTCAGGTCATCATTGATATCTATGGTTCGGTGATCAATATTCTTGAAAACTTTGGCCATCTACGGGACTTCTAGGCATTTGCGAAGTAACGAGATGTGAAACATATTATGCACGGCTGACATCTCCTCTGGAAGTTCCAGTTGATACGATACTTCCCGAACCAATATATCTGGGGGATAACTTTCCTTTGAGTTGGAAATGTCGCATTCCTTTCAAAGGTGATACTTCGAGACACACAAAATCTCCGATGTTGAAGGCTAGGTCTCGACGTCTCTTGTCAGCATAACTCTTCTGTCTTGATTGGGCGGTCTTGAGGTGCTCACGAATCTTGTGAAATTTCTCTTCGACTTCTCGTAGGATGTCAGGTCTGAAAATCTGACTCTCTCCTACTTCTGACCAATTCAACGGAGTACGACACTTCCTTCCATACATAAACTCAAATGGGGCCATTTGCAAACTGGCTTGGTAACTATTGTTGTATGAAAATTCTGCGAAAGGAAGACGGTCTTCCCATGTACATCCAAATTCTAACACACAAGCTCTCAACATATCTTCGAGTATTTGGTTTACTCGCTCTGTTTGTCCATCAGTCCGAGGGTGATAAGCTGTGCTGAAATCTTGTCTTGTTCCTAATCCTTCTTGGACTTTCTTCCAAAATCTGGAGGTAAACTGGGTTCCTCGATCCGACACGATGTTCTTGGGGACTCCATGCAAACTGACTATTCTAGCAATGTACAACTCTGCTAGCTTCGAACTCTGGTAAGTGGTCTTGACTGGTAAGAAATGGGCGACTTCGGACAGTCTATCCACTATGACCCAAATAGAGTCATTTCCCCTACTGGATGTAGGAAAACCGGTAATAAAATCCATTCCAACTGAATATCATTTCCATTCCGGAATCTGCAATGGTTGCAAAAGTGCTGCGGGTCTCTAATGTCCCGCCTTGACTCTCTGACAAATATCACACTTGGCTATGTAGCTTCCGATTTCTCTCTTCATCTTATGCCACCAAAATTGCTCCTTCAAATCCTGATACATCTTCGTTCCTCCGGGGTGGATAGAATAAAGTGTATCATGGGCTTCTTTCAAAATAGCTTGCTTCAATTCTGAATTTGCTAGCACACAGATATGTCCTTTGTACCACAAAACTTCTTCTTCATCTTCGGTGAATCTGGGTACCTTCCTTGTACCGATACAACATTTTATTCCGTCGATACTAGCATTTCCTTTCTGTGCCTCCTTGATCTGACTGATCAAAGTGTGTTGAAGTTCTATGCTAGCAAAAAATCCGTCACTAACTAGCTCCATTCTGAAATCTTCCAGCTCCTTGTGCAAACTTGGTTGCTCCTTCCGAATCATGGTGTTCAAGCGACACGGCAATCTGCTAAGAGCATCTGCTACCACATTGGCTTTATCGGGGTGATAGTGGATGTCCAGATCATAGTCCTACATTAGCTCTATCCATCTCCTTTGCCTCATATTCAGCTCCTTCTGGTGAAAATATACTTGAGGCTGTTGTGATCCGAATAAATTTCACAATGGTTACCCATGAGGTAATGCCGCCATGTCTTCAAGGCTAAAACTACAACTGCTAGTTCAAGGTCATGGGTAGGATAATTCTGCTCACGCTGCTTCAGTTATCGGGATAGATATGATATGACTTTGCCCTCTTGCATTAGCACACATCCGAGATCGATCTTGGATGCGTCACAAAACACATCAAAAGGCTTCATGATATCTGGCATAATCAAGATTGGGGTTGAGATCTGTGGCACCCCAGATTTACAGTCCGAGAATACCCGTTATGCATACATTTCATGTTCCCATGATCAGTGATCCATGAGCATAATCAACTAGCTATCATTACATCATCCCAAAAGTAACGGTTACAAAACTTACAAAGTGTCCATTATTGCAATTACAACACAGGTAGCGGAAGTCTTCAAGCGCAGAGCCCATGTCCTGCCTTAACCTATAGGCCACTGACTGGGAAGACGGCCTAGCTCGCATAGACGTCAGCACCTTCGACACTTCTTAACATCTGCAAACTAGCCAAGTAAATAGCCAGGGACAAAGCCGGTGAGTACTTTGACTGTACTCGCAAACCACCGAGACAAGGTAACAAGACATCGCATATTTGGCTGTGGCGAGATAGCTTTACCCTATAGTTGTTTCTGAAAAACTCTAACAATGGCATCTCTATAACTTTGTTGAAAAAGAGTTTTTTAGAAAATATGTCTCCTTTTAGAAAGTCCGGATATCCCCATATCCTTGTTAAAAACTTTGAAAACAGTTTTATAGTAAAACCCTTTAAAACATCTTCGACCATCTCTGGTCAAAACCAAACTCGTTCTTATCTTTCCTCGTGACCAAGTCACATCCTTTTATTCATCTCAACATATCCGAAGGGTACTCCTAGCACTTGCCATTCCAACCGTCCGTGAACATGGACACGGCTATTCGAATAGATTATACTCTGCAGAGTTTGTGCACTTTACCCACAAGAATCAATACATCCACCGGGATACAACCACGGCCCACTACACACGGTAGACGGGGGTTCAGATAATCAAACCTAGCTTTTCATTTGTCCATCCCTAGCAAAGGCGGCTTTTCCTTTTGGGTTCGCTCTCCCCGGCACGAGTATGTGGCACGACGGCCATAGTCCATCCTTCTGCCCTTCCGTATACCCAAACCCGTAGCTTGGCAATATACAATAACCTCGGTGACTCCACTTCCTTCTCCACTCCTAAAGCATACCGTCCGCGGGAGACCCAATTGTTGCACCAGCCTCCCGCCGAGACAGGCTCACTCTTGCCGAAGCAAGCAATAGGCCCCAAATCCGAAGATTTTTTGTAGAGCCTACCTAGGCTTCCAGGGATTTCTCCCCTTAAGCAACTACAAGAAGCCTCGGCTAAAGACAACAAACTACGAGCTAAGACACAACGACTGGGGTAATGTGGTTACACGGATAAATTGTTCTGGACATTGGCATAGAACATCCCTTCCCTTTCTCTTGCTTGACTTTCTTTTCATTCTCCTCATATCTTCTTTAGTAAAACCTCCACTTGGAAGCGATGCCTCTTCCCAAGGGTTTTATTTTGAAAAAATTGTAGTAGGGTAAAACCCAAAATAGTTTTATCATTGAGAATCCGTGGGTTCCAAGAGGGAAGATGCTAATCATCTTAGCCTCGATCTAAAGAGGTAAAAATGGGTGTTAATAGGGTAGGTGTTCTAATGGACACTCATCCATAAGTTGGAGGAGCCAAGTTACTCACGCCTTTTTATTTGAAACAAACTATGAATTTAGTCATGAGATTCATAAAACGGGGTATAAAACAATTGATAAAAAGGAGTAGGTTAATATAGGAGTTCAGGAATGGTGGCTTGCCTGTGACCAGCGAGATATCCCTTGACTTCCTTATAATACCAGAATACCAATAATAAAAATAATAAGAAAAACCCGATGCTTCCTTCTTCTCGACGTGACACAATCGCAACTATCGCCGTTATTGAGTATACATGCAATCAAACAACACCATAATCAATACAATTCATACAAGCCTCAAACCATACATCAAGCAATTCACAAAACAAGTTTATGGATCAATAAGGATTGAGGATTTGGTTGGGGATGTAAAGGAATTGCTTGGGTTGCAATTGGGGATTCCCTATTTAGTATTTAAGGTCCAAAGCCACCTAGATAAAGGGTTTTGGAGCAAGGACAAGTTCTATATGATAACATTGTGTAAAAATGATATCATCAGATAGGTATTGATAAAATGAATCCAACAAAAGTGGTTTCACTATTTTATCAATTTCCAAAGATTTATAATGATTTTTATAGTTTTAGGAAATAATTCACCAGACATAATGTAGAGCTCCAAAAAATTTATTTCCTTGGGTCATTAGGTAGTAATTAGTGGACTGAATCAAGAGGTGTTGGAATCATCCCAAAAAAATTACTAGAATGCCCTTGAGAAATTCCCAAAGGCAGTACTCGCTGGGGTTTGTCTTTTTCATCATTTTTAATCTATCGGCGATTTTGGTGTGATTCCAAGGGAACTGGTTCGGTACTGAAAATACATTTCCTTAGAAGTTTGAATCAACCTTTTTGGAGTTACAGAGCTACTGCTATGAATTTATTGGTGATTGAACTAGACACATAACAGTTTAATTCACCAAAATTCAATTGATGTTTATAAACTTATGGTCTACTGGATTATGAAACAGGATTGTATATAGATGTACAGGGAGTTGGAATTATGTCAAAATCTCATTTGTTTGACCTAGAGATTTTTCTAAAGGCAGAAAAGCTTTGTTTTTGTTATTTTTTCTTCCAGATATCTAGGAAGCAAAAGGGTATGAGGCCAGTGGGACATGAAAGGTATGGATTATACCTTCCAGTAAAAATTGGTTTCAAGCCATTTGGGTGAATGAAACTATCTGGAGAAATTTATTAGTGAAAAGGATACTTCTTTCTAGTTGATTTATCATATTTAAATTAGACAACAAAAGGGCTAACCAACGCTTCTGCATGTTAGGGAAAACATTAAGGTTTCCCTGGAAAATTAGATCTAGGCCTTTTGGATCATCTTCCATTTTTATTTGTATTTGAACTAAACTGCTATTTTCTAGATCTGTAAAATGATTATAAAGAAAAGGGAGAAGGCAGGGGGAGGGCACAGCGATCTGCAGCTAGGCGGGAGGGTTTTGGCCCAGCTAGAGGTGTCAACACCGAATTTTTAATCGGATACTGTTATGCCATACATCAATCCAGGATTACCATTTTTGCGAGACATAACAGAATTGGATACCATAGTACATCATCCATTACAAACCGTACATAAGTTCTTACACAAATAGGGATCTCATGATCCAGTTCTTAATACAACTTCAAGCAGCGGAATACATAATAATAACGGTAGCATAGGCGAAGCTCCATCTTCGGGGTCACAGGCAATTCTAACGATGGGAGATGATCCTAGTTGTCGTAACCTTCCTGGGGTCCATTCTCCAGGTACTCCTCTTTAGTCTTGCCATGGGAATAACCAGGGACAAAGCCATGAGTACTCTTTAAGTACTCGCAAACTAATTCTAACAAGTGAAGGGGTTTTTTGATAACAGGACACTAGGCTCTAGGGTTGTTTTTCAAGAAGCCAGATTTATCTCTACTAAGTTAAGAAGCAAGAGAAACTAGTCACACTTTTATAATTCCTAAGTGGGAACTTGTATTTCATGTCACAACTCTGTTGTGGTCAAGTCAAAGTCTCAATTCATTTCACAAGTCTTTTTGAAAAGTCTGACGGGAACAGATGGCCTCAACTGTCCATAATCATGATGCGCTATTCGAATAGTTTGACACTCTGCAGGGATTGTACACTTTCACGACAACATTCGATACATCCATCAGGAACAAATCCTGAATTCACCATACTCAGTACGCGGATAATCAATTCTAACCTTTCAATTACACGCCCTAGTATAAGCACCTCTCCTGTGAGTTTGGCCTCCCAACCATGACCAACTGTCATCTTGGGTACTGCACAGGTGGACAATCTTCACAAGGTAGCCTCAGCTCATACCTTGGCCGTGAGGGAACTAATACTAAGGTATATAAGTTTCCAGTCAAGCCCTACCCAATCTTCGGGTATTGTGGTTGTACGATAAAATTGGAATGGTATTGCATCCAGACAACCATCAGTTTTATAAAGGTCTAAGGCTCATGCCTCAATATTTTTATCACCATAAATCATCTGGTGTTCGGAAACACATGTCCAAAATATTTCAATAGAATGATCCATCATTCCAAGGTTTTCATAATCATTTTTCCACCAAGTATTCCCATCTAAAGTTGATCAAGTTTTATGCTTAGCACTAGCATCTACAAGTGGGGGAAAGTAATAATGAGGGGTGGTAAACTAGTATAGTTTCAACTAAGTTCAATCTTATGCCTTGGGATGATATCAAGATTATCTTGCTTAGGCCAAATTTTATGCTCTTTATGCAACCTTCAAATATTTTTCTAGTATCTACAATTCACTTAAGTAAACTCTAAGTAATAGCTTTGATAAAGAAATAAAATAGAAAGCTTGTAAATAAAACTAGGATTTGGTATTATCAAATATGTCTAACCAAGCATGTTTAAGGCATTGCACAGGTTATCTAACTTTCATAATTGCAAGTGTTAGCTTGCAAGGTTAATAGATTGCATCAGTATCAATATAAGCTTGCTAAATTGCAAGTGTTAGCTTGCCTTTTGCAGAGAAGTGGTTGAAGTTCTCCTTGGCTTCTTCTTCGTAGTATCCTCCTTCTTCCTCGTATCCTTGGTCGGTACTAGCGTCTATAAATAAATACGATGTACACAATCACCAAGCAATTCTTAACTACTTGCAATCATCACACAAAAGGGTCCTATAGATGATCTAGCATCATCACTAACATTACAAGATTAAAGCTTGGTTTAATTCCTTTTATTTTTAGAAAAGTAATTTCTACTCATTGAAAAACTATTTAAGATTTAATATTCTCCAAACCAAACATAGGATCATGTTGACACATGTCATCACCACATATTTTAGTCCATGGGAATGTGATTTAAAGTGGTGTCACAATTTAATAATGTTTTACCCTTTTATTTTAATTAATTAAAGTGGCTAGAAATGCTTATGTGGCATTCTTTTATTACTTGAACATTATTTCTGTAAGGAAACCCATATATTTTTATATATTCTGAAAGGTATGGTTAAATGTGATTTTTGAGAGCTGGAATCAACTCAAAAGCTATTATGGTTTTAATTTGAAAATTTTTTGAATGCAGAAAAGCTTCTGCCTTGTTATTTTTACCAAGGATGATCCACAGATCCAAATGATTTGAATCTAATTGGCTTGGATTCAGCATTCCCAGACCTTTCTAACAAAATTCGTTTCATCCAATTTGGTTCACTGAATCGACCTGGGTTGATTTTTGAAACTAGGTACGGAAGTGTGTTTGAAATAAAATAAAAAGGTTAAATTCAAACAACTGGGCTACGCGGGAAATGATACTGGGCCGGCCTGCTAAGCACAGCTCTTACGCGGGCTGGTTAAGTGGATGTCCCCACGCGTCAGTGAGACAGGGGTGCGAAGCGGTATGGGGCGATGTGGTGCGTTCGATCTGGTTCTAATCCAACGGCTGAGAGTCATCATCGACGTTGGGCAACACCGGCGAGACAGAAACCTAGTGCAGCCAGTGGGGATCGTTGGGGGCTCACCGGTTCAGCGAGGTCGGCGGCGGCGGCGACAGAAGTCTACGACGGCGAACCTCCTGGTACCGGCAGCTTCTCCTGGGGCGGTTCCAGTCGCTGGCTTCCTTCTTCTCCAAAGGCACCAGACTCCGGTGAAATTCCGGCGAAGTGCTGCTCCCCTTGCTCCGACAACAGGGTGGGACGATCAGTGAAGAGAGGGGAGTGAGATGGTGTGCTCAATTAGGCTGGGGGTGGCCTCTATTTATAGTGGCGAGAGGGGACCGACGGGGCGCAAGGTAAGCTTGTCGTGGTCGACGGTACAGACGGCTATCGGCGTGGGCGACGGTAGGGGCGGTGCGGTGCTCCCTGGCGATGCTCAACGAGATGGTGGCGAGGCATGGGGCGGTGCAGCTTGGTCGGAACGCGACGGTGCTCTGCGCGTGCCCGATAGAAGATTTAATGGCGCACAGCGCGCGTGGTCCGCACGGCGGCGAACGAGCGTGTCTGCGGGGTTGCTGGGACGGTGGTGATCATGTATGCACGCGGCGAGGGCGGCGCGCGGTCTGTGGGCGTCGGTCGAGCGTGGCGCATGGGGAGCGCTCTCGGCATGGTTACTGGCGAGCTTGGCATGGTTCGTGCGTGTGGTCCAGTGGCTGGCAAGGTTCAAGCGCTGGACAGGGAGTGGCGGTGGGGTGTTGGCTTGCTCCTAGACATGTTGTTTCGGCTTGGTGCTTGCTCTAGCTAGCTAGCCATTGCCGGCTGGCAAGGGGATGCTCGGGTTGGCATGGCATGGGGCAAAGGGTAGGGGCTAGGGTTAGTCTAAGCACTAGTTGGCACTGGGGGAGACAAGGGTGATCAATGGTAAACATTGCTTAGCCAAATTACTGCTCAAAACAGTGAAGTTAGGCCAGTTTGATTTGTTTCTGCCAAGTGTTTGATGAAATGGCCGCAAGAATTCAAGTTTTGAATTTTGAAAAGATTTTTGGTGGGTGTGCTAGGTTGGTGCTGGTGAGTCTGCAGATGCTTGGGTTTTGAAAGTTGAGCTTGTTTGAGTGGTTTTTGAAAAAGTGGGATCTTCCCATATGATAAAGATTCAATTTTGAATTGTCATTTAAAACATGCATTTGAATGTTTCTGGATGATCACAAAGTGGGCCTTGATACTTTGTTATGAGTACAATCAAGGGATGCAAAGATCCAGAAAAGTTTCTATTAGGTTCTGAAAGTTTGAGACAGCTAAAGTAGGCATGGGAGTTAAATTGGTCAAAATGACCATTCCCTTATTTTATTTGTTTTGATTTACTTGTCTTTGAGAAAAGTTTGGGATTTGTTTAGATGTTGTTTATTTCACCTAAGCATCCATTTACAAGCAAAGGAACACACAAACAAGATGGTTCAAAAGAATTCAAAATGAAATGCATACTCTCATGCATGCTTTCATATTTTTATTTAGAAAAGTTTTTGTTAACCCTAATTTTGATGATTAGAGTTTGATGATCCAAGTTTAGTATTTTTGGGATGTTACAAACCTTCCCCCCTTAAACAAAATCTCGTCCCGAGATTTGAAAAAGGACGAAAAGATTACCTAGGATTTGAAGAGATCGGGAAACTCCGTCCTGATGTGATCTTCGCGCTCCCAGGTAGCTTCGTCTTTTGTGTGGTTGCTCCACTGAATCTTGAGAAACTTGATGCTCCTGGTTCGGGTAGTTCTGAAAGCTTCTTCCAAAATACGGATGGGTACTTCGGGATAGGTCAGGTCATCATTGATCTCTATGGTCCGATGATCGATATTCTTGAACACTTCGGTCTTCTCTGGGACCTCGAGACACTTGCGAAGTAACGAGATATGGAACACATTGTGCACGGCTGACATCTCTTTGGGTAGTTCCAAATGATACGACACTTCTCCTCGATGGTTCAAAATCTTGAAGGGTCCGATATATCTGGGGGCTAACTTTCCTTTGAGTTGGAAACGCTGCATTCCCTTCAATGGCGATACTTTCAGATAAACAAAATCTCCTATGTTGAAGGCGAGGTCTCGATGTCTCTTGTCGGCGTAACTCTTCTGTCTGGACTAGGCTGTCTTGAGGTGCTCACGAATCTTGTGAACCTTCTCTTCTGCTTCTCGTAGGATGTCGGGTCCGAAAATCTGACTCTCTCCTACTTCCGACCAGTTCAAAGGGGTGCGACACTTCCTTCCGTACATGAATTCAAAGGGGGCCATTTGCAAACTATCTTGATAACTGTTGTTATATGAAAATTCTGCAAACGGCAGACAATCTTCCCGCTTGGATCCATATTCTAGCACACATGCTCTCAGCATATCTTCGAGTATTTGATTTACTCGCTCCGTTTGTCCATCGGTCCGAGGGTGATACACGGTGCTAAAATCTAGGCGGGTTCCTAAACCTTCTTGGACTTTCTTCCAGAATCTCGAGGTAAACTGAGTTCCTCGATCCGATACGATGTTCTTGGGGACTCCATGCAAACTAACGATTCTAGCGATGTATAACTCTGCTAGCTTCGAACTCTGATATGTGGTCTTGACGGGCAAAAAATGGACGACTTTGGACAATCGGTCCACTATGACCCAGATAGAGTCATTTCCCCTACTAGAAGTAGGCAATCCGGTGATAAAGTCCATTCCAAAGGAATCCCATTTCCATTCCGGAATCTGCAAGGGTTGCAACAATCCAGCGAGTCTTTGATGTCCTGACTTGACTCGCTGACACATGTCACACTTGGCGATATAACTTCCGGTTTCTCTCTTCATCTTATGCCACCAAAATTGCTCTTTCAAATCTTGATACATCTTAGTTCCTCCGGGATGGATAGAATAAAGAGTATCATGAGCCTCCTTCAAAATAACTTCTTTCAACTCTGAGTCTGCTGGTACACAAAGGCGTCCTTTGTACCACAACACTCCTTCGTCTTTGGTGAATCCGGGTACTTTGCCTGTACCGATACGACGCTTGATTCTGTCGATACTAGCATTTCCCTTCTGTGCCTCTTTGATTTGACTAATCAAAGTGGGCTGAAGTTCTATGCTAGCCAAAAATCCTTCACTCACTAATTCCATTCGAAAATCTTCCATCTCTTTGTGTAAGCTTGGTTGCTCCTTTAAAATCATGGAGTTCAAGCGGCACGGCAATCTACTAAGGGCATCTGCTACCACGTTGGCTTTCCCAGGGTGATAGTGAATGTCCAGGTCGTAATCCTTGATTAGCCCAATCCATCTTCTCTGTCTCATATTCAGCTCCTTCTGAGTGAATATATACTTCAGGCTCTTGTGATCCGAATAAATCTCACAATGGTTTCCCATCAGGTAGTGCCTCCATGTCTTCAGGGACAGAACTACGACTGCGAGTTCGAGGTCATGGGTTGGGTAATTTTTCTCATGTTGCTTCAGTTGTCGAGATATATAAGATATAACTTTGCCTTCTTGCATTAGCACACATAAGAGACCGATCTTGGATGCATCACAATACACATCGAAGGGCTTAGTAATATCCGGCATGATCAAGATTGGGGCGGAAATCAATCTCCTCTTGATTTCTTGAAAACTCGCTTCACACTTCTCGGTCCATTCAAACTTCTTGTCCTTCTTCAGTAGTTGGGTCATAGGTCTGGCGATACTCGAGAATCCTTCTACGAACTTGCGGTAGTATCCCGCCAATCCGAGAAATGCGTGAACTTGGGTTTGAGTGGTTGGGGCTTGCCAATCTTCTACATCTTTCACCTTTGCAGGGTCAACGGCAATTCCTCCGGCTGATACAATGTGACCGAGGAATCCTACTTCTTGTAACCAGAATTCACATTTGCTAAACTTGGCATACAACTGATGCTCTTTAAGGGTTCCAAGAATGGTCCTTAGGTGTAGCTCATGTTCTTCTTCTGATTTGGAATAAATCAGAATGTCATCGATGAAAACAACGACAAACTTATCCAGGAAGTCCATAAAAATCTTATTCATGAGATTCATGAAATAAGTGGGGGCATTGGTTAATCCAAAAGACATGACTATATACTCCTACAATCCATATCTGGTGGTAAAGGCAGTCTTGGGAATATCCTCTACACGAATTTTGAGTTGATGATAACCAGTCCTAAGATCAATCTTAGAAAACACTTTGGCACCGGTCAACTGATCAAACAGATCTTCTATCTTGGGCAAGGGGTATTTGTTCTTGATAGTGACATCATTCAACTTCCGATAATCTGTACACAAATGGTTACCTCCATCCTTCTTTTCCACAAACAAGACAGGTGATCTCCATGGTGACGCACTTGGTTGAATCAATCCAATTTCCAACATGGAATCCAGTTGCTTCTTCAGTTCTACTAACTCTGACGGGTTCATACTATATGGTCTCTGAGCTATGGGTCCGGTTCCGGGAATTAGTTCGATGATAAACTCGATATCCCGATCTGAGGGCATATCGGGCAAAACATCCGGGAATACATCGGGGTATTCACAGACTATCCGAACTTGGTCATTGGTAGGTTGGGCTATACTTTTGTTGCACTTAAATTGGCGAGGTAAGGTTTCAGATATATGCTCGACTGATATTCCGGCTGTACTGGTCATGGTTATGGCTTTCTTGGCACAGTCAATCAATCCTTTATGTTTGGACATCCAATCCATTCCTAGTACTACTTCCAAACCTTTAGTTCCGAGTACTATCAGATTAGCATAAAAATCTATGCCATGGATTCAGATAGGGACGGCTTTGCAAATTTGCCTAGCCTTGGTGGTTGATCCGGGAATTTGAACAATCATGACATGCTTCAGTTTGGTTGGTTGAATTTTACTAGTGCATGCAAATTCTTCGGTGACAAATGAATGCGATGCACCCGAATCAAACAACACTCTTGCAAGTACTGCATTAACAGAAAACATACCCAGCACGACGTCTGGCGCTTCCTGAGCTTCTTCAGCATGCATGAGGAAAAGACGGCCATTGCGGTTGAGTGAATTCCCTGGGGCAAACCTTCTTCCGGGGTGAACACGACGCTGCTGCTGAGCTGGGGCATTGGTATTGGGTGCTGCGGCATTCTTGTTGTTGGGGCACTCGTTGGAATAGTGGCCTTTATTTCCACAGTCATAACAAGTCACCTGCGACTTGTCCTTAGCTGCTACAGGCATAACATTGCTTCCAGTTCTCGGGGCAGTGTTGGTGTTGGCGGTAGCATTGTTGGTGTTGAACTTGGGTGGGGCACGGTTGAAATTGCTAGAGTTGCCGGGGTTGTTGTGATTTCCTGTGGGTCTAGGGTTTCCACGGTTGGGATAGGTCGGACGGTTCATCGGGGGTCTGTTGGTTCTTGGGGCAAATCTTGGAGATGGGTTAGGGAGATACTTTGGGGTCTGATGGGTTCCTGGCTGATGCATCATGCGACGCTTGCGGTTTTCATTGGCTTGGTTGATCTTTCCTTCCATCTGGATGGCTAAGTCGACAAGGGCTTCAAAATCCGCAAAGGGGATATTGACGAACACTGTCTGCATCTCATCGTGCAGAACATTCAGGAATCTTTCTTTCTTCTTGGCTTTGGTGTCGATCTCATCCGGGGCATACCTAGCTAATGACAAAAATTTGTCACGGTATTCCACTACAGTCATTATTCCTTGCTTCAGTTCTCTGAACTCGTCTCTCATCCTCTTGATTAAACCCGGTGGAACATGGGTTCTGCTGAACTTGACTTTGAATTCCTCCCAGGTCATCATCTGTTCTCCGGTCATTGCGCGAACACTGTTCCACCATGCTCTGGCATCTCCGGCTAGATAATGGGTGGCGAACAGGACTTTATCGTTGGCTTCCACTCCGGCGACTTCTAGGTTATTTTCCATGGTTTGCAGCCAATCGTCAGCGTCTAGTGGTTCTTCTGACTTAGTGAAAACAGGTGGGTTGGTATTCTGGAAATTCTTGAGCTTAGATCCATAGTTGTCCTGATTTCCGTGGCCTTGGTTGTTGTGAGCAAGCTGAGCTAACTGTTGCAGGGTGGCTAGGTTGGCTTGACGTTCCGCTCTTTCAGCTTCACGGTCAGAAGTCAACATTTGCAGGATCTGCAACATCGGGTCCGGGGATGAACCACTTCCTCCGCGTGGCATATGAAGATTGAGATAGATCATGAGAAAAGAGGGAAATTTCTAAGGTTTTGGGGCTTTGAAAAGTTTTTAAAGTTTGACTCAGATTTTTCTAGCAACTTGCTTTTCATTCATTCATTCATAGCACACGATACAACACACACCACAACAAAGAAACACAGATGGTTTTAAGGACCATTCTGGAAACTACGATACATTGGGACCGAATACTACTCACTACGCTAGTGCTCAAGTGCTACTACTCCTCGGAGTCGGTGCAGTCGTCATCCTCATCATCCTCGTCGTCATCGATGAAAGCGTAATCGTCCTCATCGGTGAAGAAATCCATAGCCTGATCCTCCAGAAAATCATCATCATCGTTGAGATAGGAGTAGGGGTCTCCACGAAGATCCTCTCCGGCATTCTCCCTTTCCTCTAACTGCATGTCTCTCTCGTGGATGGTCTCCTCCAAAGACGAGCTACAGTGGCAAAGACGGGCAATGATGTGCTCCTTCTTGTCGAGCTGATGGCGACGAGACTTGCGATCCTTTGCTAACATGGCGATGGTTTGGTCCTTCGTCTTGATGATGGCATACTTGTGGTTGGAGTAGTCACGGCAGTTATCCAACTCCTGCTGACGATCGTACATCATGAAGCTAAGGTGGTCCAATTGGGTCTTCAGATCGTGATGGTATGGGGCTTCCAGTGGTTGTCCATTAGCATCACGCCTTGGGCAAAACTCAAAGCGGGTTCCCTTGATCTGATTGATACTCTGCCCACACAGACGGGAAAGAGCTTCCTGCATGGCCCTGGCAAGTCCATCGAGCCAGTTGTTCTCTCTTAAGGTAAACTAAATTCCTTCCGCAGTGGGAGGTTCAATCTTTCCTCGGAGACTTGCAAAAATTAGCCACTGCAGATCTTCTCCTCCTTGATCATTGAGCTGAGCTCCGAAGAACTCGTGGTGCGGACGCTCCAGAAGTTCCGAAAGCTGGTCCAAATCCCTCTCAAAGATAAGGTCTCCTCCATTCCCTAACTGATAAAACTTGGTGTACTTCACGTCCATCTATAAGAATATAGGATGAGTAAGTTAGTAGAGTGATCAAGTGTGTCAAGTTTTTATGTATTTTGCAAGAGTTTTTTTGAGGAACATGAATTTTCATGAAAGAAGTAAGTGATAAGAATGGGAATAAGTTTTTGTAAATATTTGTTTTCTTTGGTTTTGAAACTAAGTTTTTGATTCAAACGTCCAGTCTAACTAGGGTCTCCTATGGTCAGGATGGCTCTAATACCAACTTGTCAACACCTAGATTTTTAATTCCAGATGCCTGTTATGCCGTACATTGCAATCCCAGGATTACCATTTTTGCGAGACATAATAGAATTGGATACCATAGTACATCATCCATTACAAACCGTACATAAGTTCTTACACAAATAGAGATCTCATGATCCAGTTCTTAATACAATTTCAAGCAGCGGAATACGTAATAATAACGGTAGCGTAGGCGAAGCTCCATCTTGGGGGTCAGAGGCAATGCTGATGATGGGAGATGATCCTAGTTGTCGTAACCTTCTTGGGGTCCATCCTCCAGGTACTCCTCTTCATAGTCTGGCCATGGGAATAGCCAGGGACAAATCCATGAGTACTCTTTAAGTACTCGCAAACTAATTCTAACAAGTGAAGGGGTTTTTTGATAATAGGACACTAGGCTCTAGGGTTGTTTTGCAAGAAGCCAGATTTATCTCTACTAAGTTTAGAAGCAAGAGAAACTAGTCACACTTTTATAATTCCTAAGTGGGAACTTGTATTTCATGTCACAACTCTGTTGTGGTCAAGTCAAAGTCTCAATTCAAGTCTTTTTGAAAAGTCTGACGGGGGAACAGTATGGCCACTCCAACTGTCCATAACCGCGGACGCGGCTATTCGAATAGTTTGACACTCTGCAGAGATTGTACACTTTCACCACAACATTCGATACATCCGTCAGGAACAAATCCTGAATTCACCATACTCAGTATGCGGATAATCAATCCTAACCTTTCAATTACACGCCCTAGTATAAGCACCTCTCCTGTGAGTTTGGCTTCCCAACCATGACCAACTGTCATCTTGGGTACTGCAAAGGTGGACAATCTTCACAAGGTAGCCTCATCTCATACCTTGGCCGTGAGGGAACTAATACTAAGGTATATAAGTTTCCAGTCAAGCCCTACCCAATCTTCGGGTATTGTGGTTGTACGATAAAATTGGAATGGTATCGCATCCAGACAACCATCAGTTTTATAAAGGGCTAAGGCTCATGCCTCAATATTTTCATCACCATAAATTATCTAGTGTTCGGAAACACATGTCCAAAACATTTCAATAGAATGATCCATCATTCCAAGGTTTTCATAATCATTTTTCCACCAAGTATTCCCATCTAAAGTTGATCAAGTTTTATGCTTAGCACTAGCATCTACAAGTGGGGGAAAGTAATAATGAGGGGTGGTAAACTAGTATAGTTTCAACTAAGTTCAATCTTATGCCTTGGGATGATATCAAGATTATCTAGCTTAGGCCAAATTTTATGCTCTTTATGCAACCTTCAAATATCTTTCTAGTATCTACAATTCACTTAAGTAAACTCTAAGTAATAGCTTTGACAAAGAAATAAAATAGAAAGCTTGTAAATAAAACTAGTATTAGGTATTATCAAATATGTCTAACCAAGCATGCTTAAGGCATTGCACAGGTTATCTAACTTTCATAATTGCAAGTGTTAGCTTGCAAGGTTAATAGCTTGCATCAGTATCAATATAAGCTTGCTAAATTGCAAGTGTTAGCTTGCCTTGTGCAGAGCAGTGGTTGCAGTTCTCCTTGGCTTCTTCTTCGTAGTATCCTCCTTCCTCGTATCCTTGGTCGGTACTAGCGTTTATAAATAAATACGATGTACACAATCACCAAACAATTCTTAACTACTTGCAATCATCACACAAAAGGGTCCTATAGATGATCTAGCATCATCACTAACATTACAAGATTAAAGCTTGGTTTAATTCCTTTTATTTTTAGAAAAATAATTTATACTCATTGAAAAACTACTTAAGATTTAATATTCTCCAAGCCAAACATGGGATCATGTTGACACATGTCATCACCACATATTTTAGTCCATGTGAATGTGATTTAAAGTGGTGTCACAATTTAATAATGTTTTACCCTTTTATTTTAATTAATTAAAGTGGCTAGAAATTCTTATGTGGCATTCTTTTATTACTTGAACATTATTTCTGTAAGTAAACCCATATATTTTTATATATTCTGAAAGGTATGGTTAAATGTGATTTTTGAGAGCTGGAATCAACTCAAAAGCTTCTTCCTTGTTATTTTTAATTTGAAAAATGTTTGAATGCAGAAAAGCTTCTTCCTTGTTATTTTTACCAAGGATGATCTACAGATCCAAATGATTTGAATCCAACGGGTTTGGATTCAGCATTCCTAGACCTTTCTAACAAAATTGGTTTCATCCAATTTGGTTCACTAAATCGACCTGGGTTGATTTTTGAAACTAGGTACAGAAGTGTGTTTGAAATAAAATGAAAAAGGTTAAATTCAAACAACTAGGCTACGCGGGAAATGATACTAGGCCGGCCTGCTAAGCACAACGCTTACGTGGGCTGGTTAAGTGGCTGTCCCCACGCGTCAGTGAGACAGGGGGGTGCGAAGCGGTATGGGGCGATGTGGTGCGTTCGATCTGGTTCTAATACAACGGCTGAGAGTCATCGTCGATGTTGGGCAACGCCGGCGAGACAGAAACCTAGCGCGGCCAGTGGGGGTCGTTGGGGGCTCACCTGGGTTCAGGCGAGGGTCGGCGAGGCGGGCGAACGACGAAGTCGACGACGACAAACCTCCTGGTACCGGCAGCTTCTCCTGGGGCAGCTCCAATCGCTGGCTTCCTTCTTCTCCAGAGGCGGCTGGCTCCAGTGAAATTCCGGCAAAGTGCTGCTCACCTTGCTTCGGCAACGGGGTGGGACGATCAGTGAAGATAGGGGAGTGAGATGGTGTGCTCAATTAGGCTGGGGTTGCCTCTATTTTTAGTGGCGAGAGGGGACCGACGGGGCGCAAGGTGAGCTCGTCGTGGTCGACGGTACAGACGGCTATCGGCGTGGGCGACGGTAGGGGGCGGTGCGGTGCTCCCTGGCGATGCTCAATGACATGGTGGCGAGGCGTGGGGCGATGCAGCTTGGTCGGAACGCGATGGTGCTCTGCGCGTGCCCGACGGAAGATTTAATGGCGCACAGTGCGCGTGGTCCGCGCGGCAGCGAACGAGCATGTCTGCGGGGTTGCTGGGACGGTGGTGATCACGTATGCGCGCACCGAGGGCGGCGCGCGGTATGTGGGCATCGGTTGAGCGTGGCGCACATGGCGCGCTCTCGGCATGGTTGCTGGCGAGCTTGGCATGGTTCGTGCATGTGGTCCAGTGGCTGGCAGGGTTCGAGCGCTGGACAGGGAGTGGCGGTGGGGTGTTGGCTTGCTCCTAGACATGTTGTTTCGGCTTGGTGCTTGCTCTGGCTAGCTAGCCATTGTCGGCTGGCAAGGGGATGCTCGGGTTGGCATGGCATGGGGAAAAGGGTAGGGGCTAGGGTTGGTCCAAGCACTGGGGGAGACAAGGGTGATCAATGGTGAACATTGCTTAGCCAAATTACTGCTCAAAACAGTGAAGTTAGGCCAGTTTGATTTGTTTCTGCCAAGTGTTTGATGAAATGGCCGCAAGAATTCAAGTTTTGAATGGAATAGTGGGAACCATAAGGGTTTACCCAAGGGTGAGAGTGGTAATTGGTAGTACTAGTGATGTACTACAATATGGTTCGAATACATTCTCAAAGATGCACATAGGTTGGAAAAGGTAGAGCTCCAAAGATTGAATCTAGATAAGAATTCCAAACTCATGGTCAAGGAGATGATGTTGAAGTTTTAACTAAGTAGATAGGATCCAAGCTTAGATTGGTCTTCACTGAGTTGGAACTTATTAGAAAGGATGATACCTGGATTGATCTGATTAGGAAGGGAGATGATCACCTTAGTGGCTTAGGATAGATCCAGACTTGGGTGCTTGATGTGATATTGATGATCACAAGCATAGATTGGGTCCTAAGGGATGAGCTACTAGATTAGCTCACTCTAGTTCCTAAGCAAACAAGGCAATCAACAGATCAAGGCAATTCATCAGACATCAGATCAACGCAATTCATTTTTATCAAACTCATCCAACTACTACTAGGGTTACCATCAAGCCTAGCTTGGGATAAGGGTGGGTATTTTGAAATGGGTTGTGCTTTGAATTAAGATAAGGAGCATCTTTGTATTCCTACCAAGATTGGAATGAAAAGGTGTTAATAGGGGTTTTGGAAAACCTAGGGGTAAGAGTAGCTGGGAGTTCCGTCTTGAAAACATAAGGATATTATATATAGGTCTCCATAGTTTTGTTAATAGAAACTTAGTAAAGTATTTTGTTTTATCAAAGTCATCTTGGCTCAGGTTTTGAAATGCCAGAACATTTGAGAATATGAAAGATGAGCCAAGACATCTCTTTTGTAAGATCATTTTTGTAAACTAGTGTTGAGATGAGGAGTACACAACTAATACACATGCAGTTGCTTGAGCACAAGCAAACAAGTAAGCACACATTGCAAGAATTTTTTTGTTTCGCCTGATTTTTGCCTTCTGAACAGTTAATCAGGGTTGCTGAAATTGGGATGTTACACCTATATGCTCATCTCATCTTATCGCGAATACCGGTATCACTCGAGTGGACACCCGCCAGCATCCACTCGCTCCAACTCGTGGAGGGTGCCTCCAAAGTGGGTCGCAACCCATCAATGAAGGTCACATTGTGCCCACCGAAGTAGGTCACATTATCATCATTTTCATCATGGATATGAAAAATATGCATCATATGAACATTCCAACATCATCTTTATCATTAACATCATAAACATATCATAAGCATTAAATAAATTGGGTGAACAGAGATATACAAAATTTGCTATCCGCCATGAACTTGCCTCAACCACGGGGCACAAGCTGCGAATTGAGAGATTCCGAACCGGAAGTACTAACACCTGTTAAGAAAACATTTGTTACACTCAATTTGATTCATCACTTCAAAACATACAAGCTGCACAACATGTCGACCCTACGCACCATACTGTAGCTAACCTTATAAAGTACAAAAAAGGGACATGGACTAGGTACTACGAAAACTAAATAAACTAAACATTAAGGATCTGATTGCCCAATAAGAATCGACCGAGGACCACAATATCGACTTATTTATTTTATCCTTATTAGTAATTTGTTCCAGTGGCAACAAAAGCATGGACAAGTCTGTAGTGCAGATGACTTGCGTCTGACTTTTAGGCTATACATACACAAGATAGTCAGGTTCTGTCTAAACAAACCATCTCTCCGTAGGCACCAAGCTGAGCTAGAAAGAATGTAAATAAAAGATACCATATTCAGCAAAAAGCTACAGACCTTACTAAGGCCAGATGTCGGACCCAAAAGAAACAGATCTTAAATCGACCACTCCAAACAACCAATAAGAAACCTTTCTAAAAGTTTCTTGAACCTATTCAGGTACGTGAGCTTGCAATGCTTGATTGCTAGCAACTACTAGTTCTGCTTACTCAAGTATTTAATTTTGACATACGGGAGGAACAGAAGGAAAACACATAGCTATATTTTTGGTGCAAGAACAGTAGACTTCAGAACAACATCTAGAGAATTATATTAGGGGCTTCCAAGTCAGGTTTAGATCTTCCCTTGGATAATCAGGTAAAAAGAAAAACGCAGCAACTACAGAATCCCGTCGTATCCATCTACTGGCCAGAGCCTAAATTGCTGCGAGAAGAACAAGAGTAATAAGAATAATCAACGACGACGCACCGTTGGACTCGGCTGACTGATGGCCGGCAGCAGCGACCCGGCGGCGACAACTTCGATCTGAAGGGCAATGCGATGGGAGGGGATCAAAACGAGTGGGAGCAGTCCAGGAACGCTACTAAAAGGCGGCGGAGAACGACATGGACGTCGAGTCTGATTGGGCCTTGAGCCCAGCACGGGGGTTTCCTTTCTCTCGTACTCAAGAAATAAAATAAAGACAGTTTTTTTTGACAGAAAAACAAAGACAGTTGGTTTTGTACTAAAAACACTACTAGGGGCAACTGGTTGTAACTACACATTTTAAACCACTGTCACGAGTTCAAACTCTAAAATACACTAGATCTTCTCTTTTCTTTAATTTATTTTCTCCAAGACTCACACACACAAAAACAGCAACACGGACATTTTTATCCAACCTTTTATAAGGCTAGACTTGGCATAAAACATTAGCATCAAAATCTAGAATATGACATATAGTATGAGTATCAACTGACTCAACCACCAACACACACATGAGATAACCCCGAATATCACTCGGGGCTATCAGCCTCTCACTTAGTTGTTCACCTCGGGAAGAAGATATCTCAACCCGGAGGCTACCCAACATATCAGTAGAATCAGCTATAGATGAAAAAAGTATCTTGGAGACTCAGGTCATTATTTCACCTGGCATATCCATGCATAGAAATTTTATTTAAAGTAGACATAAGATATGTCATCTGTTATGATCCTCACATATGTCAACCGCTATATGTCTATTAGATATGTCTTTTAGTATGTCTATTAATACAGTATAGCATATGTTATATGCACTTATACTCATTTGAAATGACCAATGAGGAGGAAACTTATCCCCAAGTGATCACAACATGTATTATATTTCATATTATAGTTTCTATCAGTTTTTCCAGGTTATATTATATCTCGGATTACTGTTTATATCAGTTTGCTGGGTCATATTATATCTTGGATTTATATATCGGATCATGGTTTATCTCCAGGTTATCTTATATTATATCTCGGATTTATATCTCGGATTAATGTTCATATCAGTTTGCCAGGTCGGATTACAGTTGGAATCAGTTTGCCATGTTATTTGATCTCGAATTACTGTTTGCTAGCATATATCATATTTTATTTCATATGATATCTCGGAGCACTGTTTGAATCAGTTTTCCAGGTTATATTAGATCTCGAAGTATAGTTTAAATCAGGTTGCTAGGTTATTTCATATCTTGGATTACTGTTTGCTAACATATCTCATATTATATCTCGGATTATATCTCAGATCACTATTTATGCCAGCTTAGCCAGAATTTATCAAATCATATCTCAAGTCATCGTTTATGTCGATTTGCTAGGATATCATGGCACCATATCATATATCACAAATGATAATCAACATCAGATTGCCAATATATCATAGCATTAGTCTATATCTCAGATCATCGATTATGTCAGTTTGCCAATATATCAAAGGGCTATAATAAAACTAACTCAGTTCATAACTTATCTCGGCATGTGATGGTAGCAAACGTGGCCACTTTTAATTGGGAGTCCAAGTGTAGAGCGTTGTAGCAAGCTTCTTTTCCCCACAAGGGTATTTGTCTTCTCCACTTTAAGCAAGTTCTAAAGTAAACTAATTTGTCTCGTGTGTCCCCAACTCTACCAAGTGGTTGTTAAGCACAAGATTTTGTATTAGTAATATGAAATAAAATATAAAACAAACTAAAGTAAATAAAGTAAAGTAATGCAAACTAGATGATATGGACGATAATAGAGTTGTTTTTGGGTTTTTATGAGTGATTGCAAGTAAGTAAAGTATTTTTGTAATTTCAAAATATTAAATTGCAGAAATTATAAAGGATAGTAGATGCAATGGGAAGGTGTTTCTTATGATAAAAAATAGAATTGGGGTTCATGGGTTCACTTGTTTACTCTCTTTTTAAGTTGTAGGGATCACAAAACAATTCATCAATGATAAAGATTCATGAAAATTCTATATGTGCTTGATGTCACATCCCAAGATTTTAGAAATTGGAACTGAAAAATGTTTTTACATATCATTCATGAGCATTGCATTGCATTTGGCGTCGAGAGTATTATTCAAATTGAAGTAAAGACCTAAAACCCTAAATACTATGTACTATTTTATTCCTGTGAGAGGAATAAATAGGGATTATGTAAATCCAATATTTTGAATAGAAAAAGTAATGCCAAACTACCACCCTATGATGATCTACTTGAATTTAGGAAAAATTGAAAACAAATTTCATCTCATTTGGAGATCATATGAAAAATATATGGGAGAAAGAAGTAATACAGAAAATAGAAAATGAAAAGAATAAAAAATGAAAGAAGCTAACCTAACCAGCCCTAGGCCCATCCCACCTAGCCACCTACCACCCACTCCCCCCTTTTCAAGCTGTGACGTACAACAGACCAGGCCCAACTATCGCCCCAGCAGCCAGCCCGCTTCCCTCGCTTCTCTCACTTACGGGTGGACCCCACCAGCTCTCCTCCTACCTCCAGACACAGAGACCCCGACGAACACGAAATCCCCTGCCTAAACAATTTCCTTCAAATTTACGCAACGTTGTTCAGATTTCCTCGCCCCTCCTCCACGAAAACTCAATATAAATCGCCCCCTCTTCAGCACGTGCTATTTTTTGTTTCCGCGGAAAACCTAGCACCCCCGCCATTGAGCTTCAATCTTGCCTCCATCGGACTCCTCCAGATCGACCTCAAAGTAGAGGTTCCGGACTACCACGGTCCTCCTTTGCCCTCTGACCTTACTCCTCGTGCATCGCAGCTTCACCCTGACCCAACTTCCCCTTCGGTAGAGTACCAAACCGCCCCAGATCGCTCGTAGGAGCATCATAGAAACCCGCAGCACCCGAACGCCTCCATCCACTCATTACTATGTCCACGGGAAGCTCTAGAGCACGCCGAGACCTCCGTCGACCTCCCCAATATCTCCTACTTCCCGTGCACTGCTCCCCCGTCACTGGAGAGGACCATAGACACCGCCACTGTCACCACCTGAGGCCGTGGCGCCATCGGTGAGTAGGAAGCAATCGTCCCTGTCCATCCGATCTCAGAACAACGGCCAGGATTAGATCCAAGAACCGAACCGGTACCACCCACTCACCGCTCGCCACGTGTCGACCATCGTCAGTGCATGTTAAGCGCACGCGTCATTGCCATGTTAGCAGCCTAGTCAGCGTCGGTTAATTGATTTAATATTTATATAAAGGTCAGAAAATAGAGGAAACTTGTAAAATTCATAGAAAATTATCTGTAAGTCCAAAATTAGTAAATAATATACCTATGGATTCACAAAAATATGTACAATATTATTATGCAATTGGATCTGACTTGTACCTAATAGATTTACTGTGATAATTTAAATAGTTTAGTGGACACTTTAGACAAAAATAAATCATAGTAAATTATCTGTAGATCCGAAAAATACAAATAATGTGTCTATGGATTCATAATTTCATGTACGACATTAATATGCTGTTAGATACAACTTTTGAAGTGTAGAATTCTTGTAGCAATTTAAATAGTTTTAATGTTCTTTTAGAGTATAAAATCCGTAGTAAATAATATATAGATCGGAAAATATAAATAATATGTCACGGGAATCACAATCTCGTGTAGATTACAGATATGGTTTTAGTTTTAATTATAGACAAGTTAAACTATTTAAGTGATTTAAACTCTATTAAATAGTAACTAAATCATAAGAAAAGATCTACAAATCCGATTAAGGTGAATCCAATTCCTACTGGCTCGTCTTAATGTCCTCTATCCAGTACGTCCCAAAACCAAATTTAATTCGACGATTAGAACATAAGTTGCAACAGAACTATTAAAACCTCTCTATTGGCAATCAAGATTTATTAATAAATACACCATTGCATTAAATAATCTCCTGCATGCATCATATATTCTAATACTGCTTAGAGAACTAAATTCAACCATTGTGATATATTAAATCATCATGCATGCATTTGTTTATCATTGTTTTATTGTATTGTGCATAATTGCATTGTTTTGAATGGTGTGTTTGTTGTGCACTTGTTTTAAATTGATAGATTGAAAGGAGTGCAACATTTGTGATTATGGTGAGTGCAATATTTTCTATTGTGAGGATTATCAGAATGACTACATCTACAACAAAGGCAAGTAGAGCTATCATAAATTTCCTACTATTTTTCCTATGCATGTAGTATGATTTTCAGTAGTGATGCATGTGTAGGTGTTTTACTACTATGCTATGCTATGACACCCAGGCATGATTTCCATATCTCCATGACTTGATTTCCTTTGAGCCATCATATTGTAGTTGCTTAGCCATGATTATTAGATACACAAAGGGAATTCATGATTGATTCTATTATAAAAAATTATGTTTTTTATGATGAAAACAACTAGAATTTAATAAATCTCATGGGTGTGATGGATCGATGTTTTTGATGGTTTATTGCGGAAAGCACACCTAGGATTCAGAGATTGGACAGGTTTCTTGTGTAGTAGCTTCCAGTACAGCCGCATGTCATTATTTGTCTTGACTAAGTAGGTTGTGGGAACCTGACCCAATGTGACTAGAAGATGTAGAGGATGTAGTTTGGTATGGTTCCATCCTGAGGGCTCAAGGTTCTTCTTTTGAAAGGTTTCGTCTTGGTTTTCTCCCTATCATGGCACAAAATGAGTGTAATGGTAAGAGCAGGTTGACTGGGTCGTGCGGGTAAAGTGTACAACCGATGTAGGGTGTCTAAACTAAGTACTTAGCCGTGTCCCTGATATGGACATCTTTGAGCAATTGTGCCTAGAATTGTTTGGAAGATCTCACTCATCCAAATTTCTTAATTACTAAAACTTGATGGGTGAACATGGGTTTAGGAGCATACGAAGCTGAACTGTCTTGTTTCTATATGGGTTTATGCTAGTTTGTACTTAGAAGATTGTTTTGAAGAAAGAAAACTAATTTAAAAGTAGGGAAAAGTTATATTGCTTTTAGCAAATGAGCCTGAACTCCACCTAGCCAAATATGCATGTAGTTGCTAGATCCTTTGTACTCATTAGTTCTACTTGCCAATACATTCAAAGTATTGACCATTCTCGGCTGCAACGTTTCATGTTGCAGGTTGTTCTATTTCTGAGTGATCGTTCATAGTTCGCGAGAGTCTACTCAACAATTGTTCGCCTATGGCACATTTGAAGGATGGAGATCTATGTTGTATATGTTTCTGCTATGTAATTGAATAAATAATGTAAATTCTGGATCATATTCGTTATATTTATGATGCACGATTATATTTGGTATCATTTTGTATTGTGTGTGCTAGTGAATAGATCTAGGAATTAGCACTATACACAGAAACTCAGCCTTATCAGGCGAGGGTGTTACACTTGATAAACGAATTAATATGGGCATCATGTTCTAACATAGAGATGGAATACATCTCTCTTATACTCCTCAAGAAAGGTAAATCTCCATGCAATCTTGAATTAAGAACAAATCAGAGTATAGCTTTCAGAAATATAACATGATGTTTGAAATACGAATATGCTACCTTGATCTAAGAATGTTATCACACTGTCACATGATAACTATAGCACATGGTTTCACTTTATCCCTAGTGAGGCAGCAAACGAAAGGTAAAAACAAAAGTAGATCTTGAATATTGTTTGTCATAATTCAATCTCTACCACCATGCTACTCCATCTAACACACACTTATCCCCATACAAGTTCTTGCATACAAGTTGGATCAAAACAACCAATTAAGAATAGGGTACATGATATGCATCTATCAAAACATCTTTAAATAATAGATTCCAATCTCAAATATCAAATCATAGAACAAAGATCCACCACATAGGAATTACAAATAACCATAATCATGTAGGGCAGATCATATGGTACTAGATATATGAAGAACAAGAGAGAAATAGATCAAGCTAATGCCACAAACCCATATCCCGGAGGTGGACTACTCCCTCTTCATCATGGTGATGATGTCGAAGATGTTGGAGATGGTGGAGATCTCCCCGGAGGTGGCTCCGGCAGAGTTTCCACCTCCAATATTCACTAGATCTGACTCTTTTGGTGGTGTTTTCATCTCTGGTGTGCTTCGTCTTGAGGAATCCCCGGGGGGTCCTTATATAGGAATTTTTAGGTCAAGAGAACTCCGTGGGCGAAAGAATCAAGGCGGTCGGATGGCCGAGGAGGCTGATAGCATAGGTGGAGTGTCCACCTGGGCTGGGCGTGCCACCCAAGCTATCTTGGTCCTCCTGGCCCTCCTGGGTGGATTCTTATGCTCCAGATGCTTCACATGGGTAAATAATGGCATTCCAAAAAGTGTAGGTCCATTTGACTTCGTATAGGTCCCAAAAAAATCAAAAACATTGAAAACAAGGTTTTTCTGCCCTGCCGAGTTATATCCAAAATAAAGGGGATCATTGGTAAATCCCCAAAAATCAATATAAAACATGGATATAACATTATATATTATTAAAATATGTGGGAAAACATGTTAACAAACAACAAAGTTCATGTATGCATTTTACATGCATCAACATCCGCAAGCTTAACCTATGCTCGTCCTCGATCATGAAGGTGATAAAACTAAACATAGACTTTGGAGTTTGTTACCTTTGCTTCCTGCATTATCATGTGGAGTTCACATGATCAATTCCTTTCAATGAAACATAAAATACAAGTGTACTATCAAGTTTTATCTTTTACACATATATAAATATGTTGAACAACAAGTGATGGTGTGATAAAACAAATGATGAAGAAAATAAACCTCCAAGCACACTTTGATGAACCCATAGAATAAGAGAAACTTTTCATGATTGGAATTGGTGTTTCATCCCTTTATTTTTGGGTTACTTCTTAGTTTCATGCCCTTGACTGGAAGACTCACTTCTTAGTTTTATGTCTTCCCTTGAGATGTTTTTCATCCCATACCGAAAGTAAGCATTGAATACATATGTTAATCCTCCACAAAGAACGTAAAATAAGATTTTGAGCTATGTAGTTCATGTTAACAATACTAATATGGATGGGGTTCCAAGTATCTTTTATTTCAAAGCTTCATATGGTTTATGTGCTAAACATCTTACAAGTTGATTGTTTCATGCACCATACCTTTGACCTTGCACTACTCATGCTACTCAACTTAGGCTTGTCATTGTATGCTCATGTTGGTATCAGAATCCGCATCACAACCTCTTGCTCCATGTGTAGCTATATGCCCCCTTTTTGTATTTATTTGTTTATTCATTATAAAATAATTCATTGGTTATGTTCAAGGTGGGAGGGGGCAATATCTCTACTCTAGAAGAACAAGAAAAAAAGACATATGAATCATATAAACAAGGATCATGATGTTGTAAGTTTCCACCATGAGTTGAGCATGGGTTTGACTAGCGGTTCAGGAGCGTTTTCTCTCAACATGCCTACTCCGATGTGCACACTTTATTTCACATCGATGCAATCCATAGGCAGAACTTAAACATGATTAATTATCAACATTCAACATTGAAATCTTGTGCCATGCCAGCATGGTTTAGCCAACAATAACTAATAAGATGTAAAGCACAAAAATTTCCATAGTGGTATCACCCTGATAGCTATGAGATTCTACACATTTTTTATGGCTTCTATCAATGGTTTTCGTTTGGATTTGATGGTTTTCTAGCTTTACCTAACGCTAATACTTCGGTAGCGAATAAAAATTGGATTTTAATGTGTGTTTCAGGTTCTGAACGTCAACAAAGGAATTTAACAGCAAAAACACATCAGGCGAAAAGAAGAAAGTCCCTTTCTGGAAGCAATCGAGGGGAATTCACTTCAAGTTTAACGACCAACTATACAGGCCATCGCCGTATAGTTTCCATATCCTTCGTCTTATTAAAAGGAACAACTTCCGTGAATAGGACAAGGTCGAACACAGAACACACGAGCCGCCATACCATCTAGAAGGGAGAAAGAAGGGATCCAGAGAAGAAGGGGAAGATGTTCTTCATCTTGCTCCACGATCTTTGATCTCATATCCACCACACCTCCAAAGCCATTACTTGTACTTGAGAGAGAGATCTCCACTTTGCAAGATTAGGGTTTGAGATTTTTCTTCCATCTTGAATTGTGTTGAATTTGTTTCTATTTCTGATTGTCGATCTCCATGGTAATATCTAGAAGAACTCCCTATATTTAATTATATCGATGATGCTTTCTTCTCTCATGTGTGAGTAAGTTCCCTTGGGCGTGGGAGATGTAGGGGATTAGTGAGATGTGATGTGCCTACACAATTTCCATCAAGTTTATGGTTAATTCTAATTACTATATTATGTGTGCTTGACTATCTGTGGGATGCTTAATGCATGTTGTCCAATTAGGGGCCCAAACAACTTGATGCTTTGTTCTACATAGATAGAATCTTTTTTGCTAGCAGACCGGCGACCCTCGAGTGACACGGGGATATCAATGGGAAACTAGTTTGACTTGAGGATAACAGGGAACCACCGAGCTTATTGCATTAGTAGGATCCAAGGAGCTTAATTGCTAAGCAACCTGAAGGATCTTAATCGTCTAGCGACTGACCATGGTTGTGGTAAACAGGCTAGTAGGATTGTTGAAGTTGGGATGAAATCTACCAAGAGGAGTTCCGGCTAATTATGGGTTGCTCGCCTACACACATACTTATAAGATTATAATTGTTACACTTATTACTCATTCACCCGACACATTCACTATCACCATGAACTAAAACTCCCCGCGCCTACTTCATCATCTGCAGAAAACAATAAACAAATCGTTCTTTACTTTGTATGCTTTTTATTTCTGAAGTTTGCATTTTAGTTTGATTTAAGTACTTCTATTTACACCCAAATTACATTCTTATTCTCAACACTTGCAGTCAATTCACTCGAAGACCAATGACAACTTCAGGTGGGACAGAGACTTTACCAATAAACATTTACCTTTGGGCTCCCTATGGGATCGATATTTGAACTTTCAAACTAGCTACAAACGATCTGTGCACTTGCAGTCATCACACCCAAACCTTACTTTCTTATGAGCTTTAAAATACATGAAAAAGGTGGTTTGGAGGATTAACATACATACTATACTTGAAATTAGCTTTTTCCACAAATAGGTGGATATGCCTAGTCTAGTTTTAAGGGGCTTGGAACAAGTCTTAGCTTGTGTAGAAAAGGTTTAGCAAAAATAGATCTAAAGAGTGTGCCATATAGTTTATAATGTCAACATTTATTTTATCACCTTTCTCCTTAATGTTGAACATAAATATACACAAGCAAAGGATACAAATTAATAGGCATAAAACAAATCATGCTTCATATAAAGTACTTGAGCTTAAGAACTAGATACAACATGAATTTCAGCCTTTTGCTTTTATCTCCCCTTTTATTTTATTCCATGGTATTCTTATTCAGTTTTAATCTCATTAAGGTAAATTTTATTTCCAGCACCTAATCATAAAAAATTATAATAATGGTGGTGGTGGTCTTTTTAATGCAAAACAAAAGTAAAATGACAAAACAGATGCTCCAAGTTTCTACGATAGTTCTATGTTGCTCAAAAAACAAAGTTTAATCGTTTGCAAACCGAGAGTTGATTAGGTCTAGTGGGGTGCCTTGGGCATCCCCAAGCTTATGGTTTTCAACATCCTTGTATTTCTCTTGGTGTGATGTTCCCCTATTCCCTGTCAAAAAACTTCAACACAAAACTTTTCTCCCATCTCTTTTCTGAGTGGTGACATTAGTGGCAGAAGAGAATAATTGTTGCATATAGATCAAATAAAAAATTATTTCTAAATGTTCCGGCAATCATATAATGTTCCCACATATCCCTAGAATATAATATGAATCATACAAATCATTTTAGGACACTTGGGAATGGTTAAAACAAAACATGGCAGAATCTGTCCAGATTTTCAGCAGCAGCAAAACGAATTTTTTTCGCCCACTTAGAGATGTAAGGAATTTTAGCCAATTTTTGTGCATACATAGGATGAAACAATTTTAAATTCTATATAAATTTGAGCGCAATCGGGGTTACAGAAAAAAATAGAAAATTCTTAAACTGAAAATTGTTCTGCAGAAATTTGCTTCTCCATATGTTTAACAACTTTTTAATATACAAAATGGGTTCCACTTGGTACTTTATTAAAAACTACAGAAATAAAAAAACTCTCTTTCTATAGCAAAAGTTCAAAACAAAATTTCAAAATAAAATAATCGGGTTGCCTCCCGCAAAGCACTTTCTTTATAGCCATATAGCTAGGCTTTACTTACTTGGTTTAGGTGATATAGAATTCATGGGATAGCTTGTGCTTCTTTGATACCTCCTTCCTTGGAAAGTGTTCCATACAATTATTGTGAGGAAATTGAAACACATTTCCTTATTTTGTATCAATTACTGCACCTATGGTTCTAAAAAAAGGTCTAACAAGTATTATAGGACTTGAGGTATTGATCCCAATGTCCATTACAATAAAATTAATAGGTACAAATGTCATATGTAATTCAACCATAATATCTTGAACTTTTACTAGAGCATGTATAGTTGAATCATTAGCAAGTAAAAGACCTATAGAGAATTTTTCCATAGGTTTCAAATCAAGTAAATCATATAGGTCTTTAGATAAAACTGAGACACTAGATCCTAAATCTAGAATAGCATGGTGTGTCTCTTTTCCAATAGTGATTAATACCTTGGGGATCCATACATCCCCAAGCTTAGTTGGTATCATAGCTTCATTATTGTATCTTTCACTCTTTTCTTTTGTGACATAATTTGCTAGGTAGGAACCAAATCCTACTTGATGACCATTAAAAGATGGATCATTGGAAAACTTTTGCAACAACTTAATGAGTTCATGCAAGCTACATTTATCAATATCAAGTAGAGGTTATTTTTTTCACTTAGCATTTTAACTTCTTCAACTTTTTTATCATTAGTATTTCATTTTCCTGCATCATATCAAGAGTTTCCCATGATTTATTTAGCACTTCTTGCACATACTTAATAGTTTCCTCATGGTTATTTTTAGCTTGAATAAGATTTTTAAATGATGTGACTTCTTGTGTTAGGAGATCTACCCTTTCAAACAAATCATCTTGCCTTTCAAACTTAGATATAAATTCCTCGTTAAGTTCCCTTTGAGTGGCTATAAAAGATCTCATGGTGCTTTCTAGATCATTAGAAGCATTATTACCACTAGGATATTTATTAGGAATAAAACATAGCCTTACATATAAGTTATTATAGTTGCTCCCATATTTATTAGGAAAGTTTCTTATTTAGTTGACATCTACACTTTCATTGGTGTTTATTACTAGTTCTTTTAGAGGAATTTTATCGGTATTTTTCTTAGATATGCAGGTAAATATAGCATCAAGTTTACTTCCTATGGAATTTAATTCATTAATAGAGTTAACTTTGTTAGATGGGTTTGGTTCTCTTTTAGTATGCCATTGGTTATGGTTGTGGAGCATTCTTTCTAGGATAGTTTTAGCTTCAGACACAGTTTTACTCATAAATGCACCCCCCGTGACGGAATCTAGAATGCTTATTGACATTATATTTAGGCCACTATAAAAACAATGCAATATAGTCCATTCATTTACTCCGTGTGATGGTTAAGATATAAGCATGTTTTTAACTCTCTCCCAAGATGTTGCTACATGTATATTATCATTTTGTCTAAATGATATAATACTATTTCCGTTTTGTAGGATCCTAACAGGTGGGTAGTATTTCTTAATGAAAGCTTCTTTTAAGTCATCCCAACAGTTTATACTAGCAGTAGGAAGTGATAATAACCATTCTTTAGCTCTACCTCCTAGTGAAAATGGGAATAGTTTAAGTTTGACGATGTCATTTTCCACATTTTTAAACTTTTGCATATCACAAATTTGACAGAAATCATGGAAATGCATAGATGCATACTCACTAGCACTCCCCAAAATTGCTCTTTAGTTATAATCTTTAAAAGACCAGGACTTACTTCAAACTTTCAGCAGCGATTTCAGGAGTGGTAATAGGTTTAGCTATGAATTGATCATTAGAAGTGTTTGTGTAGTCACAAAGTTTTGTTCCTATTTCTCCCATGTTTGAAAATAAAAAGTTAAAACTAATTTTTATATGTTTTTGTGTTCTAAGGAAAACTTAAAAAGACTAAAAACAAGACAAAATAAAATACTTTAAAAACCAAAAATGAGAAGAAAAAGCTCACAGTGGTGCAACCTCCCCAAGCTTGGGTTGTTGCACAAGTTGATGAAGATGGCAGCACCAGAAAATGTCTAGCAGTTGCAATTGGAAATAACTTGCTCTTCAAACTTGATAAGGATGCAGTTGTGATGTACCTTTGCCAATTCCTCGGCAACGGTGCCAGAAAATAGTATTGATGGCAACAAACATGGCCACTTTTTGTTGGAACTCCAAGTGCAGAGTGTTGTAGCAATCTTCTTTTCCCCACAATGGTTACTCGAGGGTTTATATCGAACTCTCGGGGAATTGGTTATGGAAGGGTATTTGTCTTCTCCTCTTCAAGCAACCTGTAAAATAAAATAATTTGTATTCTATCCCCAACTCCATCAAGTGGTCGTCAATCACAAGGTTTCGTATTAATAATATGAAATAAAATATAAAACAAACTAAACCTTGATCGAACAAGGTTATCACACTGTCACATGATAACTATAGCACGTGATTTCACTTTATCCCTAGTGAGGCAGCAAAAGAAAGGTAAAAACCAAAGTAGATCTGGAATATTGTTTGTCACAATTCAATCTCTACCACGATGCTACTCCATCTAACACACACTTCTCCCCATACAAGTTCTTGCATACAAGTTGGATCAAAACAAGCAATTAAGAACGGGGTACATGATATGCATCTATCAAAACATCTTACACAAAATAGATTCCAATCTCAAATATAAAATAATAGAACAAAGATCCACCACATAGGAAGTACAAATATGACCATAATCATGTAGGACAGCTCATATGGTACTAGATCTATGAAGAACAAGAGAGAAATAAATCAAGCTACTACCACAAACCCATAGCCTGGTGGTGGACTACTCCCTCTTCATCATGGTGATGATGCCGAAGATGTTGGAGAGGGTAGAGATCTCCCCGAGGTGACTCCGATAGAGTTTCTCCCTCCAATCTTCGCTGGATCTGACTCTGTTTGGTGGTGTTTTCATCTCGGGTGTGCTCTGTCTCGAGGACTCCCCGCAGGTCCTTATATCGGGATTTTTAGGTCAAGAGAACTCTATGGGCAAAAGGATCGAGGCGATCGGACGGCCGAGGAGAGAGATAGCATAGGTGGCGTGCCCACTAGGCGTGCCACCCAAGCTATCATGGGCCTCCTGGCCCTCCTGGGTGGATTCTTGTGCTCCATATGCTTCTTGTGGATAAATAATAGCATTCCCAAAAGTGTATGTCCATTTGACTTCGTATGGGTCCTGAAACATCAAAAACATTGCAAACAGGGTTTTACTGCCCCGCTGGGTTATAGCCAAAATAAAGGGGATCATTGGTAAATCCCGAAGAATCTGTGTAAAACATGGATATAACATTATATGTGATGCAAATATGTGGAAAAACATGTTAACAAACTACAAAGTTCATGTATGCATTTTACATGCATCAGCATGACCAAATATCATCGACATCTACATCAAAATTCTCTATCTCTCACTCACCAAATATCATGGGATAGACATATGATGGCTGCCTGAGCTAGTTTTGAAGTTAAGATGTCGATCCCACAGGGAGCCCAAAGGTAAGTGTTTATTGGTCAAGTCTCTGTCACACCCGAAGTTGTCACATGTCTTCGAGTGAATTGACTGCAAGTGTTGAAAATGAGAATATAATTTGGATTAAACGAAAGTATTTAAATAAAACTAAAATGTAAAAATTTAGAAATAAAAAGCATAAAAGTAAAGAACCATTTGTTTGTTGTTTTCTGCAGATCACAAAGTAGGCGCGGGGAATTTCAGTTCATGGTGATAGTGAATGTGTCGGGTGGATGTATGATAAGTGTAACAATTATAATCTTATAAGTATGTGTGTAGCCGAGCAACCAATAATTAGCAAGAACTCCTCTTGGTAGATTTCATCCCAACATCAATAATCCTACTAGCCTGTTTACCACAACCATGGTCAGTCACTAGAAAATTAATATCCTTCAGGTTGCTTAGCAATTAACCTCCTTGGATCGAACTAATGCAATAACCTCGGTGGCTCCTCGCGATCCTCGTGTCAAACTAGTTTCCCATTTATATCCCCGTGTCACTCGGGGGTCGCCGGTCTACTAGCAAACAGGATTGTATCTATGTAGAATAAAGCATCATGTTGTCTGGGCCCTTAATTGGACAACAGGCATTAAGCATCCCATAGATAGTCAAGCACACATAATATAGTAAATAAAATCAACGAAAAACTTAATGGTAATTATATAGGCACATCACACCTCACCAATTCCCTACATCTCCCACGCCCAAGGGAACTTACTCACACATGAGAGAAGAAAGCATCATCGATATAATTAAATATAGGGATTTCTTCTTGATAATACCGTGGAGATCCATAATAGGAAATAGAAATAAATCCAACACAATTCAAGATGGGAAGAACAATCTAAAACCCTAGTCTTGCAAAGTGGAGATCCCTCTCTCTCTCAAGTACAAGTAATGGTTATGGAGGTGTGGTGGCTAGAAGATCGAAGATCGTGGAGCAAGATGAAGAACGTCTTCCCCTTCTTCTCCGGATATCTTCTTTCTCCCTTCTAGATGGGATGGTGGCTCGTGTGTTCTATTTTCGTCCTCTGCCTCTTCCCGAAAGTTATCCCTTTTAATAAGACGAAGGAGATGGTAGCCATAGGGCGGGAACTATAAGGCCGAAAAATATTCCCGCCGTACAGTTGCTCGTTAAAGCTTCAGTAAACTCCCCTCGGTTGCTTCCAAAAAGAGACTTGCTTGTTTTCGTTTGAATATTGTGTTTTTGCTGTTAAATCCCTCTGTTGATGTTCAGAACCTAAAACACACATTAAAAACCAAGTTTTCTTTGCTACTGAAGTATTAACGTTAGGTAAAGCTAGAAAACTATCAAATCCAAACGAAAACCATCGATAGAAACCATTAAAATGTGTCGAATCTCACAACCATCAACTCCCCCAAGCTTAGATATTGCTCGCCCTCGAGTGACAAGGAAATAAGAAAGGATAGTGGAGATTCGATACCTAAAATAAAATAACTTACAAGCTCGAATTTGTGTCAAATTCTTTTCTTTACATTTCCTGCAATCTTAAACATGACCATACAAATGTTCACAATATTGCACTGAGTTCACTTACTAACCACGTATATCTTGCTAGCAAATAAATCATATGCCCGAGCGAGTGTCCAAAGTGTAGCTAGTAAAGTGAAACAAATCTTTTTGGTTTCTCTCTTATTGAGATATGAAAACTTTTTGCTCTTGTTCCTTTAATCAATTAAGAGAACTCAAGTTTAAACCAAGAATATTTAATTTAAGAACAACTCATCTACTCCCATGTCAAAATTTCAAGACTCTCAAAGCACTTTTTTCTTTCATTGTTTTTCAAAAACATCAGCTCTTTCATAGAGAAATCATGCCACTATTTTTAACATGTTAATTGGGACTATGTTGCGCACTCATGACCATGCCAATAAATAGCTGTTGAGCAATAGTGGGTGATAGGAGTACTACAACTTCACTTGGAACGTAAATCACGAGGAGACTAAACATTTTACACGTCATAGCATTGCAGCTATAGACGATTGCATAACTCAATAGCTGAAATCAAGTAGTTTCCCACATTTAGATCGTTCATTGAACAACAGAGTTAATAGTTCCCCATGGAGTACGACAGTGTTGTAGTGACATGCATAAAGCAATATTGTGCTGTAATTATTAGAAAAAGCAGTGGCATAATCTCTATTACTTCGAAGCATCCATTTTATCAGACAATTTCATTCAAGAGTGCTATCAAGTCTATTTACATTAAGCTCAATGGGGTTGAGTAGTTTCTAAAATCAAATCCTTTGGGCTAAACATGGACTCGAGTCATCTCTTGGATGCCTTTTCTTGTTGTAAAAATGTCAGAAATATTTCAACAAAGTTCATTGCTCATTGTTTCAAAGCTAAAACAGGACAATAGCAAGGGAATATAATTTATAGGATAACAAGCTAGGTGGGGAGTGACTAAAGTGCAAGCAAGTAAATAATTGTAGGATCAATATAAAGTTGTAGGAGAGGCGATGAAAGAAATGTGATACCTCCTCTTGCTTGCTTCATTTTCGTACTTGAGTCGAATCCCCTCTATATTTCCCTATTGCCAAGTCACCTGAAATTGAGCAATTTCCGAGAAAGACAAAGAGACAAATTTGCAAATAAAGGTTACAGCTAATTTTTTGTGTTTTTGGTTTAAGAATTCAAACTCAAAGTAAACATGCAATTCTTGGAAAAGAAAATAAATCAAAATAAGAAATAAAAATATGAATGCAAGTTTGAGGTTTTCAAAACCACCCCCAAGATTAGGTTGTTGCCATGCTTAGTTGTTGCCGTCATTCGGCAGCGGGTGCTGATGCCACTGGTATTAGTCGGGGAAGTAGGTCATAAAGTTACTAAAGTTGTGAGTTAAGGCACTCACATCTTTACTTACTCTATGCAGAGTCTGGTCAATCTCCCCAATGTGCTGGTTGAGCTGCAGAAAATCTTGATAGGGGACGTTGTTGAACCCCTGTTGTTGCTGCTGATGGGGCCATTGGTCCCAAGGTTGCTCCTCCTGCTGATGCTGCTGTCCCTCCTAAGCAGGGCTGTACTCCTACTCCTATATCTACTCCTGCTCATCCTGCTGCTCTCCTCCTTCCTCTTCCTCGGAGTCAGGTTAGAGCTCCTCCATGATCTCAGTCACTTGATCCTTGGTGAGGATCCAATGGTCCCTTCCCTGAACCTCGAAGGCTTGTGGGCATGGCAATAGCACTTGATCATCCTACACAACATCAAGATAACCAAATTGATAGGCTCGGAGCTTCCTATTAGCTCGGTAAACACCAAGGAAGCCACAAGCAGTTATATACTTGACATCCATAAGTATGGAGCCATCAATAGGTTGCACGATAGGGATTCCAATTCCAAGGGCTTGGATTAGGTGGGTTACCAATCCACCGATGCGAATATCACCTTTCTTTTTGTTGCTCTGTTGGTGGAGGTTCTAGAGAAATAGAGCTGCAGGAGTGGGACTCTGCAGTGCATTAGGGAAGAGCGCCTTGGTGATCATGGCCATGTATGCATTGGCAATAGCGCCGGTATCTCCTCTAGCAAAGTGTTAGCAAGAAACAAAACAAAGCAAAGTAACAGATGGTTGGATTCTAAATGGTGAACATCTTCTTCTGATATAAGTCCCTACCACCATTAACAGAAATAACCTCCCAAGTGTCCGCACTTGAGATTCTATACACGTTTGTAACAGTTGATTCCCCTTCATGAGGGAATCCATAGGAATCATAGAATTGTTGAAAAGTAATTTTATATGGCCATTGGTTAATGGTGAAAATTTTCATGCATGCATTACCTTTCTCCTTGTAGTCGTCGTAGAAGGAGGCGAGGAACTCGTGGGTGAGCTCGGTGTAGGTGTGGTGGATTTCATTGGCGAGTTTGGATATCCCTGTGATTGCAAACAAGTAGTCAAAGTACGCCCTCAACCCTGCTAAGTTGAGGAAGTCGTCATCTGCCCATTGTGTGGGCAACACCTTCCTTGCCAAAACAATGGCATTCTTGTAGTCGAGATCAGTCCGGAGCCCCGAGTGACATGGTTATACCCCACGGGTACACAACATCATCATACCTAGTCCAGCCCAAGGAAGGCCCATGACAAGATACGCGACCTGTAGAGGTTTCGGGTGGCCCATGACGCCTTCGGATGCTTGGAGAACAAGACTAGAGCAGATAGAATTTCAAAGGGGAAAATCTTAATCTGTAACCGACTCGACCTACACCCGGGCCCTTCCTATCTATATAAAGGCTAGGAGGGCACGACGAGGAGGACAATCAACTCACCTCATACACACCGCACGCTAGATTGCATCTGCGTACCCCTGTAACCTTCGGTTCTGCCGTAATCAAGAGCAGACAAGCAGGAGTAGGGTTTTCCCTCCGGGGGCCTAAACCTGGATAAACTTCCTGTCCCCGTTTTGCTTGTTTGCTGATCGTTCCATGATCTCCAGCATCCCTATCTTCTCCAAAACCCAAGTCCATAACAATGGGCATTGACGAGATTAAACCTCTTCAATTGGCGCCGTCTGTGGGAATTGGGGGCGCTGATTGTGAGATCGTGACGGTCCCATCCGGAGAGATCTACAACTCATCGGCGACGGAGAGCCATCTCCTCTTCGGCGCTCTCGAATTCACCGCCCACTCACCAGCCACCATGAAGGATTTCGAGCCCATAGGCGACGGGCTCGAGATTCTGTTCGAGAGCTTTTGCTTCTAGGTGGGGATGACCGGCACCCTCCGCCTCCTAGAGTGGGTGCCATCGCCATCCATCAGGCCCGCTTCATGGGTCCCACCCATCAGCGTGTTATGCACGTCGACGTTGACAGATGAGTATTATGACAACAGCAGCTGCAACTCAGATCTGTGCGGCCCTCCATCAAAAGAAGGAACCTACGGTTCCGGATCTGAAAGCTGCGGCAGCAGCGACCCAATCCACAGGCACTACCAGTGCGCCATGGTTATCCATGGTGAATTGGAACTGTCACCAAGTTCGACTGCACCCAACCCACCACCCAATCCACCGCCCAACCCGTAGGCTGGGAATGGAGAGAATGGAGGAAACCCTCCCCTCCAGGCCAACGAAGGAGACACTGACGCCTACCAGAGGATCAACCTCAACGAGGACGGCTGGCGCCAGGCACGTGAAGCTGTGGCGGGCAACAAGATCCTACCTGTGAATTCTTCACAGGATCTGCTGATGGCGTACCACCTCCTCTTCATCAGCGAGCACAACAGGCAGGTAAAACTGCAGGAGGAACTCGACAAACGCAAGCAGGCAGCTTCGGAGTCCAGCGTGCGGCGAGCTGCGCTCTCCGCCACTGGTGGCTCCAGCTCGCACGGCAATCATGCCAACAAGCATCACTCTCGCACAGAGCACATGGACCCCACCGCACGACGTGAGGTCACCAAAACCCTCAACACGTCCTTCATGGAGATGGACGTCAACGGCAACGTCATAACGAAGATGCTGCAGGCTGCGATCATGGCAGCAACCACGTACCTCACGTCCCATCCACCTCCGGTGGGGAACCCTAAGAGTGCCATGCACAAATCTGCGCTAGCCGGACTTGGACTCATCAGAGCTGCGCTCCACGAGGAAGCTCCGGTGGAGCCGAAGAAAAAGGATGCGGTCAGATTCAACCACAGCCCACACCTTCATCCGACGAGGACGAGCATGATCTACCTCGACTTCGCAAGAGCCCAAGACGTCGCAGCAGTGACTACGATGCTCGAAACGACCTCGCCCAGTGCAAGGTCGACAAGGCACGTGCCAAACGTGCGTGCTCAACCGAATCCGAAGAGGATGACGATGGAGAGATGTGCGGAGCCCGATGCTTCAGCAGATCTGTTCGGCGCACACGGATGCCAAAAAATTTCAAGATCCCTTCGGACACTCCGAAGTTCGACGGCACGTAGGACCCGAAGGCCTGGCTCAGCGACCACCTCTCGTCCGTCAAGCTGCAAGGTGGTAACAAGAACACTGCCATGTAATGTCTTCAGCTGCAGCTGATAGGCGCAGCCCGGATCTGGCTCAACAGCTTGTCCTCAGGCTCCATTCGAAGCTAGGAGGAGCTAGCATATAGCTTCATCTGCAACTTCAAGGGAACAAGCAAGATACCAGCCTCGATTGAGGAACTGCACGCCAGCACCCAACGTACTGACGAATCCATTTGCTCGTACATCTTGTGCTGGTCCAACATCAAGAACTCGGCCGCGCATATCTCCAAATAACGAACAATCGACGCCTTCAAGGATGGTGTCAAGCGCCCGGACTTCAAGGAAGAACTTTGGCGCGTCAAGCCCATGACGCTCGACCACCTCATGGACATCACCAACAAGTGGACAGATGGCAAGGATTCCCTCCAGCAAATGCATTCAGATGATGAGGACAAATATGGCCGCAGGCGCGAACACCACAGTAAGCAAAGATGACCACGACGGAGTCAACATTGTTGCGGCCGGCTACGCCGATCGACGCAATGATGGCAACCGCAGCAGCGGAGGATACCACGAATGTAACTTTCACAACGGAGGACGCCCCACACAAACATGGTAGCATCACGGTCGTGATGACGAACCCTCGGCATACGACAATTTGTCGGGTCCCTGCACTATCCAGTTCTGCATCGACAAGCAGGATGGCAAAAATAAGACCATCCACATGCTAAAGGATTGCCACGAATTCTATAAGCTCAGCGAGGGTCTCACCCAAATGCGACGCTAGATCGTAATCCCTGATTTTGGGCCCGCACCCGCACCAGGTGACATCGCCCACGGAGCTCCTCCACCACCACCCATGAGACCATCAAATCCAGCAATCGTACCTGCACCAAATAATGGTACAGGAGGATACCCACAACCAAAAGGAGCCCTGATGATCTAGAAGGAGCGCCCAACAAACAGGGTGCAAAAGAAGATAACTCGCCAAGTTAGCCTGGCCGTGACTTCTCTGCCTGCAATCCCTGAGTATCTCAGTGGCTCGGAGTCCTGCATCATGTTCGATCCCTTGGATCACCCCCGCCAGATCCCTCACCCAGGTCATGCTGCCCTGGTGCTCAAGGCGCAGATCGGAGGGTTCGAGGTGAGCCGCGTCTTCATGGACGGCAGCAGCGGCATCAACATGATGTTCGCCAGCACCCTCGCAGCAATGTGCATCCCGCTGTGCAGCCTAGAATAATCGGACAAGACATTCCATGGGATAGTCCCAGGGAAGGGCATTTATCCCCTGGGAAAGATATGGCTCAACGTCATCTTTGGCAAGCCCGAAAACTTCTGATGCGAGCGGCTGGAGTTCGAAGTGATGGACTGGCCATCACAGTACCACGCCATCCTCGGGCGCGTGGCGTTCGCATGATTCCTGGCAGTACCACACTACGCGTACCTTCTGCTCAAGATGCCAGGGCCTAGGGGCGTCATCATAGTCCAGGGAAGCCTCACCCAATCGGACCATTGTGATAGAGATTTCAGCAGAATCTCCCAGTCATTCGGCATGCAGGAGGATCTCGCAAGGCTCCGAGAGGTGACATACGACGGGGCACCCCCAGTCGCCAGGGAAAACACACCCGATATGTCGTTCGACTTGACGGTCAACACGAAAAAGGTGCAGGTCCACCCAACGGATGCCTCCAAGACAGCGCTGATCGCCAACGACCGCAACCTCGCATAGGAAAGAGTGCTCATCGAATTCCTCCATGAGCGCTAGGAAATCTTCACCTGGTGTCCTGCGGACATGCCAGGAGTTCCTAGGGAATTCGCCGAGCACGCACTCAATGTGTTCCCCGACGCAAGGTCGGTCAAGTAGTTGATCCGAAAACTGTCCGAACCACGAGTAGAAGCAGTCGGAATCGAAGTCAACAGACTGTTCGACGCCAGCTTCATCCGAGAAATCAAGGAGAGCGAGTGGCTGGCCAATACTGTGCTAGTCCCCAAAAAGGACACGGACATCCCGCCGGTGTCCGTGGACTTGACGTCACTCAACAAGCACTGCCCCAAGGACCACTTCCCTCTTCCTCGGATCGATCAGATCATCAATTCGACTGCAGGATGCGAGAAACTCTCCTTCCTCGACGCCTACTCAGGCTACAACAAGATTCGGCTAAAGGTCAAAGATCAGGAGAAAACGACGTTCATCACACCGTTCGGAGTGTTCTGCTACAACACCATGCCTTTCAGGCTGAAGAATGCAGGTGCCACGTACCAGAGGTGCATGCAGGCGTGTCTGAAGAACCAAATCGGTAGCAAAATCCAAGTCTATGTCGACGACATAGTAATCAAGACCAGAGAAGCCAAGACACTGATCGACGATCTCCGTGAGACGTTCGATAACCTTGATCACTACAAGATCAAATTGAATCCAGAAAAATGCGCCTTCGGCGTCCCATCTGGCCAACTAAACGGCTACTTCATCTCTCAACGAGGGATCGAGGCAAATCCGAAGAAAATCCGGGCCATACTGACCATGGAGAAGCCGAAGAACCTCAAAGATGTCCAGCAGCTAGCTGGGCGCATCGCGGCGCTGAGCAGATTCATCATCCACATGGGTGAGAAGGCCCAGTCCTTTTACCAGCTGCTGCGCTAGACGGACAAATTCGAGTGGACACCCGAAGCAGACGACGCATTCGAGGCACTCAAGCGGCTGCTTTCCACCTTGCTTGTCCTGGTCACGCCAAAGGAGCGAGGGCCTCTGCTGCTATACGTCACAACCACGCACCAGGTGGTAAGCACCGTACTCGTGGTCAAACGACCCGAATATGGCAATACCCATGGGTTCCAATGCCCAATCTACTACCACAACAAGGTATTGACACCAACAATGCAGAGGTACCCTCACTACCAGAAGCTCGCCTACGGCGTGTTCATGACGGCTCGTCGGCTGAGCCACTACTTCTAGGAGCATCTGATAATGGTCGTCAACAAGGTGCCACTGTCCAACATCATGAACAACCCCGAGGCCACGGGACGCGTAGCCCTATGGGGCATCGAGCTATCCCCTCTAGACATAGTCTATGAGCGGCGCAAGGCCATCAAATCTCAGGTCCTCCCTGACTTCCTAGTCCACTGGATGGAACTCCAGCTGCCGGACACTCCGGACATGACGCAATCATGGACGATGCACTTCGATGGATCCAAATGTGAGGCCGGAGCAGGAGCTGGTGTCATACTAACATCCCCTCAGGGTGACAAGATGAAATACGTCCTTCGGATAAAATTTCACGCCTCCAACAACGAGGCCGAATACGAGGCCCTCATCCATGGAATGCGGATGGCCAAGATCAGCGGCACTACGCGCCTAATCATCTACGGTGACTCGAAGCTTGTCGTCCAGTAGACAATGAACGAGTGTGACGCGCATAGCACCAACATGATCGCGTATCATGTGCTCTACAACTCACTCGAAGGATACTTCGACGGCTGCGAGCTTCGGCACGTTGGAAGGGAAAGCAACGAGGAAGCTGATAGACTCGACAACATCGGCTCCACCTGTGCACGGGTGCCACCACCTCGAACAAATCTGTGTACCCTCTATCAAAAGGAAATTACCCAAGGGATCACCCGAAGAAGCAGAGCACTCGGGGGCTACGCCACCCGAAGGACATGAAGGGACCGAAAAGCTCAACCTAGAGGCCGATCTCGTCAGCTTGATGCCGGTCATGGCAATTGAGGAGACGTGGACGCATCCTTACCTTCGGTACCTGCTAAACAAAGAACTACCCGACGACTCGACAGATGCCCGGCATATATCTCGCCGGTCCAAAGCATTAAACATCCACAATGGCGAGCTATACAAGGACAGTATTTCGGGTGTACTCCAAAGGTGTGTCACCATCGGTGATGGCAAAACCATCCTCCAAGACATCCACAAGGGCATCTGCGGTCATCATGCAGGCAGTCGCGCCCTCGTCGCCAAAAGCTTTATGAGCTGGATTCCACTAGCCAACGGCCATGAACGATGCTAAGGACATCGTCCGAAGGTGCAACGGCTTACAAAGGTTCGTGGACAAGCCACATGCACCAGTATTGGAGCTCAGGCCCATACCACTGGCCTGGCCCTTCGCCCAATGGGGCCTCGACATGATTGGCAAACTGCCTAAATCCTTGAAAGGAGGCCAAGTCTACCTCCTGGTAGCAGTCGACAAGTTCACTAAAAGGATCGAGGCCATGCCCGTCACCAACCAAAGCGGCAAATTGGCCGTCAAGTTCTTTGAGTCCATAGTCTACAGGTTCGGCATGCCTCACAGCATCATCATGGACAATGGCTCGAACTTCATCTCGAAGGAATTCTAGGACTTCTGCAAGGGCCTTGGCATCAACATATCATACGCCTCCGTGGCGCACCCGCAGACCAACGGGCAGATAAAAAAGGCCAACGGCCTCATAGGCGGCATCAAGAACGCCTGCTCAGCCCACTCGAATGGCTTGTAGGAGCATGGGCTGAAGAGCTACCCTCCGTCCTCTAGATCCTACGCACAACGCCGAATAGTGAAACTGGCTTCACACCTTTCTTCATGGTGAACGGAGGCGAAGCCGTACTACCTGCCGAGGTATGCCACAAGGCCCCGCTGGTCGTTGCCTACAGCGAAGCCGAATCAACGGCCGCACTCAAAGATGTCGTCGACACACTTGACGAGGCACGCGACATCGTCGCGGCTCGCTCAACGGTCTACCAGCAGAGCCTCCGCAACTACCACAGCCGAGGGCTGCGCCCAAGGTCCTTCGTCGAAGGAGACCTCGTCCTACGACTCAAGAAAGAGCGGCCGAAAAATCTCGAGTCACCCTTGGAAGGACCCTACATCGTCATAGAAGTCATCCCAGGCGGCGCTTATAGCCTGATGGACATCGCGTCAGGAGTCAAATACTCCAACCCCTGGAACGTCGCACGTCTGTGACGCTTCTACCCCTACTCAGCCGAACAATGTACCTCCTCGTTACGATATGAATAAAAGCTAAGTTCCTCGGCCGAAAATTCTTTTCCTTACTTTTCACTATAACACGCTCGTGGGCTACGCCTCACCTCACGACTCCGTCGACTGATAAAAAACGCATATAACCTGAGTAGCTGACCACGTCAGGCTAACGAAAAGGACATGCGCACAACAAAGCATAACGTGCTAATGCAAATAAACTTTACAAAGGGCACAACAAGCCCACTTGAATCCATACACATTTTACATCTATCTATTTTCTTTACAGGTCCTACCTATTCTTGAGTATTACACTCGGCCGATGCTCGAACAGATTAACAATTTCCTTGGCATACTACCTTACAGCCGCATAATGCGGGCGCATATCCCAAAGACTACCATCTGGCTGAAGAGGTGGCCCAGTCGCCACCACCGCGAGATCGACATCATGACGATGCAGCCAAACAAGTGAAAGAGCAGCCTTCACCCCAGCAACCAGTTGACGCCGCACCAATTCTTTGACGTGGCTCACGTCCCAAAATTTCACCAGCAGACCCCAAAGATTGGAAGGTGCCTCATCCAGGGGAAACATGGCGACCCAAGTGGATGCCAGGGAAATCCTCACCTGCCTTAGTACCCGAGAAACCTGGTGCACGCGATCTTGCACCGTCGCAAGGACGACGCCCCGATCGTGGTCCATCCAGAAGAAGCCGCCAGCCTCCAAGTCCTATTGGGTCAGGAAGTTCATCCGAACAGCAACGCGCTCCTTATCCTCCCTCGGAACGAGATTGGCGCCTGAAACAAACACAAGAAGAATATGACACACAAGAATGGTGCATCCAAAAAGAACAACAGTTCACGAAGACTCACATTGAAGCTGCTCGCTGATCTGCCGTAGCTCCCCCATCAAAAATTCCTCCTTAGCAGTGGCTCGCTCATCCTTCGACTTCCACATGTCCGCGTGACCTCGAATGCCGAGAATATCCTTCTCCAGACTGCGGACGCGGTCGCGAAGAAAAACAAGCTGCGACCTATCATCCAACGATGGTCGCGTCTCAGGAGCAGTCGAAGTATCTACGGGAATCTCACCCGAAGGACCCTAAAGACAAACAAGTAAGCAATATGAACATCACATACATCTCTGGCGATAGCTTGAAAAATTATTTATATACATGAAAGCCCGCTGTGTGGCACAAGGAAAGATTGTTCACCAACAAAAGCGTACATTACAAAATACAGAGGATAAACTATCCTAAACTAAAACATCAAAATCCTAGGCACTAGCATCTGGAGCGGCCTCAGAGCCAGACTGCCTGCTCTTGGCCTCCTCCTGCTGCTTCGCCGCGTACTCCGCCAGTAGGCCAATGAGCTTGGGCCCATAATGCTTACATCAGGAAGCGAAGAGAGCGAAGGCTACCTCTGAGCCGACTGGAGCCGTTGGCATCTGGGAGGTGATGTGCGACAGGTCTAGCCCCGCTCCGGATGCCATGGCCATGGCCAACCCCATGGAGGCGTCGATGCCCTTCTTCTTGCGCTTGTAGGCTGCAGGTGCGTCCTCCGACAAAGCATCCGCCAGAGCGTCGACATCCTCAAGAGTAACGCCCTTGGGGACGACCTCCTTGTAGAAGCGTCGAAGAACTTCCTTGGCCTTCGCCAAGGAGCCAGTAGCAGTACCGCAGTGATCTTTGACTGCTGCGGTGGCATCATCAAGAGCATTTCGATGCTCCATCACACTGCGATCAAACGCGATGCCTACAACATCTCAGACAAAGAAAGAAGAAAAGGCCCGAATAAGAACAGGGCAAGGAACAGTCAAAAAAGTACAAGACCAGGGCAAGTACAAGATACTCACCGGAAAATGCCTTGGCTGCAGCCATTAGCCTATTAGCCATCTCCCTCTCACAAGTAGCAGCTACAGTAGCAAGCTGCTCCTCGCGATCAGCTGACTCCTTCGCAGCGCCATCGAGCTTCGACAGCGCGACCACCTCCTTTGTAGGCGCTCGCCGCTTAGCATCCGCAGCTTGCTTCTCCGCATGACCAAGGCTCTTTTCAAGAGCGTCCAGCCGACAGAGAGTGGCGTTTTCATCTACGAACATCAAGAACAAAGCATCAATAGGAGCAAAGACGAAGGGGATAGCCAAAGAAAACAAAGAGATGATAAAAACACGCACCTTGTAGCTGCTGAATGCTGGCCTCCAACGCCAGGTGCTGCTGGATCAGAAGATTAGCGCTATGCACGAAGGGCTGCGAAAAACACAAAAAAGCATCAGAAAGGGCTCGGGGGCTACACCCCACAAGAGAAAAAGTCGACCAGTAGGTCATCAGATAACAAAAAAGGCTCGGGGGCTCCCCCCTACAAAACAAAGGAGCAGAAAACTTACGTTCTCAAACGGATACTCCAAAGGTCCGTGTGCGGTCTTCTGAGTAACGACTAGCCCGAGCCTCTCGTGGGGAGGCATTCATAGCGTTATCCTCAGAGTCGGCCACCATCTGAAAGGGAGGGGCCATCGACTTCAAATCCCCACGGCCTCTTGAGTGCCCTCAGTGAGAGACCCCTCCAAGGAGTGGCTGCAAGGAAAGTATTGATCAAGAATAATAGAAAACATTGCACACGCAAATTACAGAACAAAAACGCATCTGAAACTACTTACGAGTCAATGTCTGACAAATGGAAGACTGGCGCGACCTTCTCCTTTTTCTTCTTTTTTGCCAGTGGCTGCGGCGCCATCGCCCGAAATGGAATAGCAGGAAAAGGCGCAGAGGAGGAACCTTCATCCTCAGCATGACGCTCCAGGAAGGAAGGGATCCGAGGAGTCGGTGGCGTCGACACATACGAAGAATCACTCCGGGAGTGCTTTCGGGTCTGCCCCTCGCTCGGCTCGAGGGCTTCTTGGGTTGGAGATTGCGCCTGTGGAATTTCGGACTCAGAGTCCACAACCTCGTTGTTAGGCGCAATCGGATATTTTTTAGGAAGCGGAGGCTTCATGCTAGCTACCTTGAGTTCCTACAAACCAAAGAAGACAAAGAATGTGATTAGCAACGCTATTCATATGTTGACATCACTAGTAAAAACGCGCAACGTGCATGCTGCAATTCTACACATGAGGAACTGGATTCGAAGAACTGAAGGGGGTGGTCAAGGACTTCTTCGGGAGGTCCTCTTCAGCCTTGAACTTTAGTAGCGGCCGAAGAGCCCTATCAAGGTCGCCCCTGGACAACTCCTCGGCCAAAACCCTCGTCGATTCGTTGCGTCCAGTGTAAAGAAACATTGGATGCACCCTCGCTTGGAGCGGCTGCACCTGACATTTGAGGAAGGTGCGGATGATATCCACACCATTGACCTCCTTCTCAGCAACCATATGGAGCGCCTCCACCCGACGGTAGAGCTCCTCCACTTCCGCCACCTCGCCCTCCAAGATATGGTTCTTCCAGGATCTCTTCGGAAGGATTTCCTGGGAGGGATCGAAGGGAGCAAGGCCAAACTCTTGTCCGTCCACCGTGGAGTCACGAATATGAAACCACTTCTTTCGCCAGTATTGGACGGACTCGCACATAGAAAAGGAAAAGAAAAGAACAGAAGAACAGATGGAAATGATGCAGCCGCCGAGCGGATAGACTCCGTCGGTGCCAGACTGGCTCTTCAAGGAATAGAGCTTCCGGAAGAGGCCAAAGTGCGGCTCGATACCAAGCCAGCACTCGCAGAGAGTGATGAAAAAAGCGATGTGGAGGAGAGAATTGGGGGAAAGATGATGAAGTTGGATGCCATAGAAGAAAAGAAGTCCACGAAGAAAATAATGGACATGGAGTGAGAGACCTCGAAGAACAAAAGCAACGAACATCACCTGAAACCCTATGGGTGGACGGGAAGTTACCTCATCGCCTAGAAGTTTCACGGCCTCCTTGTCCTGCGGGATCAGCCCCGCATCGCGCAGCTTGCGCAGGTCACCGTCCTGCACATCCGTGCGCCTCCACCCGCCATCAGTGATGCGAGCGGTGGTAGCACCCTTCTTGACGCCGGCGGTGGCACTCGATCCAGCTCCCATAGCACCTTATCCCCGACTATCCCATGGCATTGCGGTGAGTGCAGCGATGAGCGCGGAGAAGCGAGGCAGGAAATGACCTGAGAATGTCTAGTGCGCGCAAGAAATCAAGTGCTCGCGAAAATGGAGGCAATGGTGTAAAGCAATTGGAAAGGGGTGAAAACAAAATCACTGTTTTTCCCACGGTTATAAGGACGAGGATGATGAACATGAACCGTTCATCCAGAAGCCCTAGCGCTCAGGACAGATCCAACCGTACACGTGTCATCACAGCAACGAATCATCGCCAGCACGTCGTACACTATGCACGGAAACCGAGGGGACGCCATAATTTTCGCCATGGCGCGCATGACTAGTCAACTCCAAGTCAGAAAGTGGGACCCATGCTCGTCCTGTCACGTCATCTCTGGTGCCGCAGACGGTTGAGATCACTAATCGTCAGCACTGACGTCACCAAAACCAACCTAGCAACGGTTGGAAATCTTCGGCTGATAAGTAAAGTACTCACTCGAACCTACAATTCGAGCAACTACTCGGGGGCTAATCCTATTAGGGGCGCTGGCCGCGCACCTGGGACATGATTAAGGTACAACACTACTAACCATTCTTCGAGTCCTACGTCGAGTCTACGACTCCACTAAGGACTCGGGGGCTACTCCCTTAGGTATAATTGTTCAGAGCATTCGAAAAAATTGTGTCCTTCGGACCTAAAATGGAAAACAGTTGAACTAATGTCTCTGCTCGAGTCTACGACTCAAACAGACACTCGGCGGCTACTCCCATAGGGACCGCTGGCCATGCACCCTATGATTTCTTCGACTGCAATCCTTCGAATCAAAAATATAAACTTTTCTGGCAACTTTGCCCAAAAAATGCTAAGTGAGAAGCAATCTCCTTGGCCAACCGAAACACCTCCGCGGTGATAAAATTTTGGATGCTACGTCTGCAACGCAAAGATAAGACCTACAAATACCATCTGATGGCCTGGTAACGCAACTGACTACGCTCTGCTAGTAAAAAACCGTGCCAACAGGTGTGATGAAAATCCTGAAGGATGCGTTGGGTACATCACTTGAAAAACACTGAGATTTGGCTCCTATAAGACCTCAATAGCCTGAGTCGAATTACACCAACATCTATTCCGGATTCGAGTCCAGGAACTCGAGTCTGAAGAAGATCGTGTTGTTTTTTCCTATGACAGTTAACTGACCCTGATCCGTCGGGTGATTCAGGCATACACATCAACGATCCCTATGAACTAAACTGCTTTCTATTATAAACAGGCATAAAACTGCACCCGAAAGACTGAAGAGTCCTCAGCCGAATCTGCGATTTAACTGAGCACTCAGGGGCTTCTGACATGGTTATAACCCACGGGTAAACAACATCAGCATACCTAGTCTATCCCAAGGAAGGCCCATGACAGGATATGTGGCCTGCAGATGTTTCGGGTGGCCCAAGCCCATGACGCCTTCGGATGCTTGGAGAACAAGACTAGAGTATATAGAATTTCAAAGGGGCAAACCCTAATCTGTAATCAACTCGACCTACGCCCAGGACCCGCCTATCTATATAAAGTCTAGGAGGGCACGGCGAGGAGGACAATCAACTCACCTCATACACACCGCACGACAGATTGCATCTGCGCACCCCTGTAACCTTCGGTTTCGCCATAATCAAGAGCAGACAAGCAGGAGTAGGGTTTTTCCCTCGAGAACTGGCAGGTAAACTGTCCCGCGTTGCTTGTTTGCTAACCGTTCCGTGATCTCCAGCATCCCCATCTTCTCCAAAACCCAAGTCCATCACAATGGGCATTGACGAGATTAAACCTCGTCACCGAGCCCTCACCACGTTGGCGCTTGCTCTTGTGGAAAATACCAATGAGCTTGTTCATCTTTATGCACTCAGAAATTTCAACATAAAACCTTAGGCATATAGTTTGTACATGATATATGAACGATTATACATGGAGGAATTCAATCCTAATGTGAGAAATTAACATATAAAATCAATCAAGATTGAGTTCATCCACTAATTCAATGTGAAGATTTCAAATATGGAATTCTGAAAATAAAGCATGGAGAGGGAGAGAAACATACCGATCTATTGATTCCCCCACTCAAACGAACGAAATCCGCGAAGAATCGATAGTTCTAGGGTAGTTTTGAGAGGTTTGGAGAGATAGTTTGAGAGAAATAATGGTGGGATGAGGAACCCTAGCCTGCTCCGACCTGTTTATGTGGTCGCTGCAAACTGTACGGCAGGAGCTATACGGCCGGGTTAAGTAGCTCCCGCCGTATAGTTGTGGCGGCAGCGAGGGTTAGGGTTTTCCTAACACCAGTTCACAACTATACGACCGGACGAAATGGTCCCGCCATATAGTTGGTCGTAAAACCTTCTGTACCCGAACCCGAAGTTTTGAAAATTTTGTCGATAACTATACGGCCGCAACTATACCGCTGGAATAAATATTCTTGCCGTATAATTGGTCGTTACAACTCCTGGAACATGCTCTTTAGCCTAAATTTTTAGAGATGCATTTTTTATATGAACAATAATATTAAGCTAGTTTCTACATATAAAACTTAAACTTTATTTTCTACTCGAAATCTATGCTTATTCAGTCGGTATTTCTACTACTTTTTGACAACTAAATCTTTACGGGCGCGCTTCTGCAAAAATGTCTTTGAAAAAGTTGTAGGAATGCGATGAACATCTTACTATTTGACTTTAATTTATTTTATTTATATGATGGGTGACTTCCATTAAGAATTTTATTAAGAACGGTTGAATATTTCAACCCCTTCTCTATTCTCGAATTCTTACCTTTGGTTGGCCTTTATGAAAGGCACTTACGATGGAACATACCTTACTCCTGCTTCTAGTTTCTTTGGAAAATATCGAATTATTTCAACATCATAAACAATTAAGATTATTTTCCCTTCAGCATAGTCAACTGATGCTCCTGCAGTGCTAAGAAAAGGTCTTCCAAGTATTATGGATTAATTTTCATCTTTTGAAATTTCAAGAATAATAAAGTCAGTGGGAATAACATGCTCATCTATTCTAAGTAGAATATCCTCAATCATACCAACATGTTGTTTAGTGGATTTGTCAGCCATCTGTAAAGTTATAGAAGTGGGGGAATATTCCCCTAATCCTAACCTTTTATAGAGGGAGTATGGAATTACACTAACTCCTGCACCTAAATCACATAAGGCATTATGAATATCAGTTTTGCCTATTGAACATGAAATAGTTGGTAACCCGGGATCTCGTGACTTAGACAATAGCCTCCCACTAGCGGGGTAACTAGTTACCATGGCGATGGTTTTAGTTATTTCTATCTTTCTATTAAGAATATCATGGAGAAATTTAGAATAGGAAGGCACTTTTATTGCATACGCAAATGGAATTTCTAGACGAAGATCACTTAATGCCATTGTAAAAGAGTTATAGATTACCTCATCTGGTGCTTTATTTTTACTGTCTAGATATGGAAGTTTCTTACCTTTATCTTTTACCTTTTGTGGAGGATCAGGCTCTTTAGTCGCTTTTTTTTGCTTATCATTTTTCTTCTTTTTTATTGCAACAACTTCATCTTCTTTGCTTGTGTCTTCTTCTTATCTTGGATCAACAGTCTCTTCATCAGATATATAACCGTCATCATGTGCATCATTATTCTCCTCCAAGGTTTGATCTTGTGTATCTTGAGTAGTCTCATCTTGAGGACCCACCAATGTATCATGTTCTTGGCTTGCTTTGAGAAAAGCTTTTTCCTTTCGATCTTTTTCAACTTCATATTCCGGTGGTCCTAATGGTCCTTTAATAACTGCACCTATTCTTGTAACAACATTAGTAGAAACATGAATATTTATATCATCACGAAGAAAAATTTGATAACCAGATGCTATTTGTTCACATTGGTTTCAATCATACTGAGGTATTGGTTAAATAATTTTATTTCTTGGCTAATTTCCTCATAATTTTCTGTATGTTTGGCCAAATTCTTTTTATGTCTTTGAAATTGCTTATGCAAGTTATTATAAGACTTTGCCTGTCGATGTTTCAATTCTTGAAAAACTTTTCTAGTTTCATCTACTTCAGTAAAAACTTGTAACACATCTACTTTGTTTTCCTTGACAAGTTCAGAAGGTATACCTTTTTCTTTCATGGTTTTGCATACTTCAGGCATAAGATCAGAATTAATGCGAGGTATTCCCTTTTTCGGTTTAGTGCATAAATCATTATATAAAGAATCATTCTTAGCCCTAATAGACATCAATTCCAAACATGCTTTAATAGTTAAAGTATTTATCGAACCTCCTACTAATGAATCTAGCAGCTCTTTGCATTGGGTATTAAGACCGTGGTAAAATAAGTGGAAAACAGTTGACTCAGAATAGCCATGTTTAGGAATACTATTGATCATTCCAAAGAATCTTTCCCAGTCTTGTGGGTAGTTTTCTCCCACGTTCTGACTAAAGTTTCCTATATTATTTCTAAGATATGTTACCTTTGCAAAAGGATTGAACCTGTTTATAAATTTAACAATGCAGTTTTCCCAACATTGAATATAATGACGAGGGAGAGAATACAACTAGTCTAGAGCTTTACCTTTGAGAGACCATCGAAAATAGTTTTAGATGAGAGAATTCTCTTGGCAAACCTTTTGGTTCAACTGATGTTATCACATCGTCAAACTCTCTAAGATGTCTGCCTAGGTCTTCATCTTCCCTTCCGCTGAAAGCTTTTTCCTGCAAAATTTTAATAATCTCGCCATCAAATCGATATTCTCTAACTCCGTGATTAGGAAATTCTATTGGTTGTTCAAGAAATGCAGAATTTGGAGCACTATATTCTCTGAGAGTCTTCTCAGGTTTCTTGGGGGTTGTCCTATGAATGGACATGATTTCCATGTGAAGGGATACAGGTAGGCTACACTAGCGCAAATCAAAATTTTCTACCGCGTAAACCAGGAATACTGTTGTCATAGATCACAGGACTACCACTCGACGCGCAGTTGCGGAATTGATGAAGCGCGTCGAGGCAGTGCAGACGTTCCACGTATCCTCCTTGTCCTCGTCCCACGAGAAGCTCCCCTTGCGCAGCTCGTCCAAGTGCCATAGATGCAACACCTCCGAGGTATCCACACGTGCGGGGTGGAAGCGTCAGACGCCAGACTGCTAGGTCCGCGCGTGCAACACAGGCGTGAGGAGTGGCGGCCGGGTGGAATGGTCTGAGGTCTATTGCCCCACCCTCTCTTATATAGGCATCCCTAGTGGGCTTCTACATTAGCAACCCATTAGTAGCCTAAGCCTGGTCTAATTCGGATCCAATCCTCATTAGGCTTCCATCCCCTTAAGTGTGTGACCCTATAGGTTCATATACGTATAGACATGACACGAATACACTTATTCTGCCAATAGTTGGTAGAGGCCTCTAGCAAGACGTGCCAACTCCTAAACGCATACAAAGATCATATCGGACGAACCATCACAAGGTTTAGTACATGTCTTTCCCTTTGCCTCACGATATTTGGTCTAGCTCCAAGCTGACCTCCCTTTCTCGATACTGTGATTCGGAATCCCTTTACTAGGTTAACTCTTAACCTTGTGTAGCACGGCCATGCATTTCTAGATCCGATCACTCGAGGGGCCCAAAGATATCTCTCCCAAGTAGAGAGGGGAAAATCCCATCTTGATTGACCATGCCTTGCAGCTTGTTTTAGGACAAACCCGAAAGCTACCTTTATAACTACCTAGTTACGGAGTAGCGTCTGATAGCCCCAAAGTAGGTCGATCCACATCTCAAGTACATGCGGCAATCTCAGGTCTAAGGACAAAACGTACATGATGTGTAGAGAGAGAGCTGCAACTAATTGCCAGTCTCAAGTTGGGTCAGTCCAACCCCATGTTCATAACATGTGTCCACATCATTGGTTTGACATCTCCATGTCTATGACTTGCGAAACATAGTCATCAACCAATCGATGTGCTAGTCTAATATTCACGTGTGTCCTCACATGAACTCCAACTAGGGACAACTATTAAATAACCATACAAGTAAAGATTTTCACAAACAATTCACATAATTGCCAATCAATACAAGTTGCCTGATATGGATATTCAAGGAACATTACAATAACTCATGGATACATATGAAATATAATCATGTCTATGATTGCCTCTAGGGCATATTTCCTTCAGTCTCCCACTTGCACTAGAGTCAATCTAAAATGTATCTAATACCAATTGCTCTTGTGTGCGCTTCATGTGCGGGCTACGGGAGAGGCTTAGTCAATGGATCAGCAACATTTGAGTCCGTATGTATTTTGCATATCATGACACTACCATCCTCAACGAACTCACGAATCTGATGGTAACGCATGCGAATATGTTTATTCTTCTGGTGCTGTCTAGGTTCCTTGGCTTGTGCAATACCACCATTGTTGTCACAATAAACATCCAAGGGATTGGACGCGCCCTGAACCACACCGAGAACGATCAGGAAATTCCTAATCCAAACAGCTTCTTTTATGCCCTACGAGGCAACAATATATTCAGCTTCTGTTGAAGAGGAGGTCACCGTATCTTGCTTGGAACTTTTCCAGCTCATAGCACCACCATTCAAGACAAACACATAACCTGGTTGCGATTTCGAATCATCTGAGTCATTAAGGTAACTCGCATCTGTGTAACCCTTTACACTGAGTTCATCCTCACCTCCATAAACTAGGAACACATCCTTAGTCCTTTTCAAGTACTTAAGGATGTTCTTTACCGCTCTCCAGTGACCTTCACCTAGATCAGCCTGGTATCTGCTCGTAACACTTGGAGCATAGGAAACATCTGGGCGAGTACATATCATTGCATACATGATGGATCCAATAGCCGAAGCATATGGGACCTTGCTCATGTGCTCACGCTCATCAGTAGTCGAAGGACACTAAGTCTTGCTGAGTTTAATGCCGTGAGACATGGGCAAGAACCCCTTCTTAGCCTCTTCCATGCTGAACTGTTTCAACACTTTGTCAATGTATGTACTCTGGCTTAATCCAATTAGCCTTCTTGATCTATCTCTATAGATCTTGATGCCCAGAATATATGCCGCTTCTCCTAAGTCCTTCATTGAAAAACTATTTTTCAACGAGGTGTTAACAGACTCGAGCATAGGAATGTCATTTCCAATCAGAAATATGTCATCTACATGTAAGATTAGAAATACCAGCGCTCTCCCACTTTTCCTTCTTGTAAACACAAGGTTCTTGTTCGTTTTTGATGAAGCCAAACTCCTTTACAACTTCATAAAATCGAATGTTCCAACTCCGAGATGCTTGCTTCAGCCCATAAATGGACTTCAGAAGTTTGCATACCTTTCCAGCATTGTTTGGATCGACAAAACCTTCGGGCTGCATCATATACGCGTCCTCAGTTAGGATTCCATTTAGGAAAGCCGTCTTGACATCCATCTGCCATATTTCAAAGTCGAAATGTGCAGCAATGGCTAGAATTATCCGTATAGATTTAAGCATCGCTATGGGCGAGAAAGTCTCGTCGTAGTCAACTCCTTGAACTTGTCGAAAACCTTTTGCAACAAGTTGAGCTTTATGGATGTGAACATTTCCATCTATATAAATCTTCTTCTTATAGATCCATTTGCAATCGATGGCTTTAAAACCATCAGGCAGGTCAACCAAGTTCCAAACTTGATTGTCTCCCATTGACTCTATCTCGGATCTCATGGCGATCAGCCATTTCTCAGAGTCTGGGTCCACCATTGCTTCTGCATAGGTCGCATGCTCATCATTGTCTAACAATAATAATTCTCGCGCTTCGCGGAGCCTCGCCGACCTTCGTGGTTGTGGTGCTTCTGTTGCCACGGGTTCCTCAACTTGTTCTGCTACAATAGCATCACTCGTAGAAGCATCCCCAACTGGCTCATCTTGAACTTCTTCAAGTCGCACCAACCTTCCACTTGTTCCCTTTGTGAGAAACTCTTTCTCTAGGAAAACACCGCTACGAGCGACAAACACTTTTCCCTCCTCTCGGTTGTAGAAGTAATACCCTAAGGTTTCCCTCGGATATCCCACGAAAATGCACTTATCCGATTTGGGTATTAGCTTATCCGACTGAAGTTGCTTGACAAATGCATCACAACCCCAAATCTTTAGAAAAGACAAACTGGGATTCTTTCCAGTCCACATCTCATATGGTGTCTTAACTACGGATTTAGATGGTACCCTATTAAGTGTGAAAGCTGCCGTTTCTAGAGCGTAACCCCAAAATGATAATGGTAAATCCGACTGGCTCATCATCGATCGAACCATGTCCAACAAAGTTCGATTACGCCGTTCGGAGACCCCGTTTCTTTGAGGCGTTCCGGGCGGCGTAAGTTGTGGAACAATTCTGCAACTCTTAAGATGATCGCTAAATTCGTGACTCAAATATTCACCTCCACGATCAGATCGCAAGGCCTTTATGGTCTTGCCACGTTGATTCTCTACTTCACTTTGAAACTCCTTGAACTTTTCAAAAGTTTTAGACTTATGCCTCATTAAGTAGACATAACCATATCTACTGAAATCATCAGTAAAAGTAATGAAGTAGTGATATCCTCCTCTGGCTATCGTGCTCATTGGCCCACATACATCAGTATGCATGAGTTCCAACAAGTCTGTCGCTCTCTCGAGTAAACCCGAAAAAGGCGACTTGGTCATCTTTCCAAGTAAACAAGCCTGACATGTCTCGTATGATTCAAAATCAAACGAAGTTAGAAGACCATCACCATGGAGCTTCTTCATGCATTTTCACTTATATGCCCCAAACAACAATGCCATAAATAGATAGGACTCAAATCATTAGGCCGAAGCCTTTTAGCACTAACATTGTAAACATATGCATCATTAAGATTTAAAATAAATAACGCATTCACAATGGGAGCATTAGCCATAAACATATCATTCTTAGAGATAACACAACCATTGTTCATACTCGCAAATGAATATCCATCCCTCATCAAACATGAAGGTGATAAAATGTTTCGACCCATACTAGGAATGTAATGACAATTATTCAACTCCATAATAAATCCTGACGGAAGGTGAAGTTGCATGACGCCGACGAACAATGCAGCAAACCTTGCTTTATTTCTGACGCGAAAATCCACTTCGCCTTTCTACACTTCTCTAGTCCTTATTAGCCCCTGCATCGAATTACAAATATGAGCAACCGATCCGGTATCAAATACCCAAGAGTTAACATAGGAATCGGCGAGAAGAATGTCCACAACATTTACAACAACCATACCTAAGTGGGAAGTACTCTTACTTCCACTCTTCTTCAAGAAGCCTCGTACTTGCTGCAGTTTCTTTTCCAGTGGCCATGTTCATGACAAAAGAAGCACTCTGTGTCATCTGCAGGTCCAGCCTTTTGCTTGGGTGCAGACTTAGGGATCGTATCCTTAGCCTTGCCCTTCTTCTTCCAAGAAGTACCCTTTTTATTGAAGCTAGGCTTGTTCTGCACAGCCATCACATGGCTATGACCTGCACACTTATTCATGTCACTTTCTGCTGTTTTTAGCATCCCGCATAACTCATTAAGGCCCTTCTCCACCCCATGTATATGGTAGTTCGAAATGAACTGCCCATAGCTGGATGGAAGAGACGCCAAAATGAAGTCAGTGGCCAACTCTTGCCCTAGTGGAAAACCAAGCTTTTCCAAAGTCTGACTGTAACCAACCATTTTGATCACATGGGGGCCTACAGCTGCTCCCTCTGCTAGCTTTCATTCGACAAAGGACTTGGCAACATTGTACCTCTCAATCCTTGCCTAATCTTGGAACATGTCCTTAAGCGCGACTATTATATCGTACGCTTCATGATCCTCAAACTTCTTTTGGAGTTCAGGTTCCATGCATGCAAGCATAAGACAGCTAACCTCAAGAGAATCATCACATGCTCTCTTGTAGGCGTTCTTTAGGGCAGCAGATGCATTATCAGCAGGTTCATCGGGGATTGGGGTATCCAGAACCGTTTCCTTTTTATCAGACCTGAGAACAATTCTCAGGTTACGGACCAAGTCCGAATAGTTTGTTCCATTATGTTTATCTTTGTCAAGTATCGAACACAAAGAAAAAGGTGATGTAGTGTTCGGTGCCGTTGATCTACAACAGAAAAGATGCCAAATACTAAGCCATGTAACCATGAAAGAGTAAAACATATTAAACAATTTAATATCATATACTCCCACTTAAATCAATATCCCTCTATTGATACTAAGTGATTCAAGATCCACAATTAACAAGTCGACTAGTGAGCTTTAGCATCACTGCTAGAAGATAAGGTAAATCGGTAAGCAACACTTGCTAATCATATCATATATGACTCTTGTTGTTGGGTGACATCTCTATGTCAAAACTAGGCGCCCAACCTTTATGCCCCAAGGTACTTAACTTTTAAGACGACCTTGTCAAGTTCACCAACCCTTATGCGTGTAGGTATCCGATACAAACCCATCCAGCCAAGGAAAACCGTGGCACCCTAATTTCATAGGCCCACCAATGATTGTACATGGCATAGAATGGTGCAAGGTTTGGTTGGGAGGGCATGGTTTAACTTAAACTTTTCGAGGGATCATTCTACTTCTATCATCTAAGCATGCATAGTAGTAAAACACATAAGAATAGCATTCACATAGATGTGACAAAGTATGGCCCATTTTCTCATGGTGATCTCCATCGCCATAGAACCTGTCCACCATGATGATCTCCATCTTCATGTTCCATGTGAGCCATCTTCCGAGTGACGAATCCTCGAAGAACTAATACAAGCTATTACTCCTAACAACTAGTAATCAAAATTACATAGTATTGGGATCATCACAAGTTGGCACGCAGTCCATTACAATAAATGACAACACATATGGCTCCAGCCGTGTTTCCCTACTCACGACACGCAGGTCATGCAAAATTTCATACATGCATCACATACAATATGGGTCATACTGATCACACACATTTCGCAGCACCTAGTTACCTTAACGAGATACAAAAGGGGCTACTATTAAGGGGGGTCTATGGGGTCTCCCCTTGCAGGGTTCGAAGGGGCAGCGCTCCTCGCGGTATCTACACAATTTTCTTTAAGGATTTTGATCGGCAAATCAAATTTACCATAAACCGTCTATTGTTCCGATCTGATCAAACTCCTTTGATCATGGTACATAGATTTTAGATCTAGGTTCCTATTCGATCAATCATATTGATCTTCGCGTGATTCAACAGGATTTATGTGTCACTGTCTACCCCGATGGCGGAAACCGACCGGTAGGGGTAAGTCGTTCGACTACCTCAGAATCACGATCACGGAAAGCAAGATCATAGATCAATCCTGAACCACCACAATATAAATGATCACATCATTCATATCAATCTGCATATCACCATATGCAACCATCCCGAACCTATAACTGAAGAACATCGTCTCTGATACCACTGAAGGGATACGGGTAGGATACACTAGCGCAAATCAAAATTTTCTACCGCGTAAACCAGGAATACTGTTGTCATAGATCACGGGATTACCACTAGACGCTCAGTTGCGGAATTGATGAAGCGCGTCGAGGCAGTGCAGACGTTCCACGTCTCCTCCTTGTCCTCGTCCCACGAGAAGCTCCCCTTGCGCGGCCCATCCAAGTGCCACAGATGCAGCACCTCCGAGGTATCCACACTTGCGGGGTGGAAGCGTCAGACGCTGGACTGCTAGGTCCGCGCGTGCAACACAGGCGTGAGGAGTGGCGGCTGGGTGGTATGGTCTAAGGTATAACCTGTCATCGCCCACCCTCTCTTATATAGGCGTCCCTAGTGGGCTTCTACATTAGCAGCCCATTAGTAGCCTAAGCCTGGTCTAATTCGGATCCAATCCTCATTAGGCTTCCAGCCCCTTAAGTGTGTGATCCTATAGGTTCATATACGTATAGAGATGACACGAATACACTTATTCTGCCAATAGTTGGTAGCGGCCTCTAGCAAGACGTGCCAACTTCTAAACGCATACAAAGATCATATCGGACGAACCATCACAAGGTTTAGTACATGTCTTTCCCTTTGCCTCATGATATTTGGTCTAGCTCCAAGCTGACCTCCCTTTCTCGATACTGTGGTTCGGAATCCCTTTACTAGGTTGACTCTTAACCTTGTATAGAACGGCCATGAATTTCTAGATCCGATCACTCGAGGGCCCCAGAGATATCTCTCTCAAGTAGAGAGGGGAAACTCCCATCTTGATTGACCATGCCTTGCAGCATGTTTTAGGACAAACCCGAAAGCTACCTTTATAACTACCCAGTTACGAAGTAGCGTCTGATAGCCCCAAAGTAGGTCGATCCACATCTCAAGTACATGCGACAATCTCAGGTCTAAGGACAAAACGTACACTATGTGTAGAGAGAGAGCTGCAACTAATTGTCAGTCTCAAGTTGGGTCAGTCCAACCCCATTTTCATAACATGTGTCCACATCATTGGTTTGACATCTCCATGTCTATGACTTGCGAAACATAGTCATCAACTAATCGATGTGCTAGTCTAATATTCATGTGTGTCCTCACATGAACTCCGACTAGGGACAACTATTAAATAACCATACAAGTAAAGAGTTTCACAAACAATTCTCATAATTGCCAATCAATACAAGTTTCCTGATATGGATATTTAAGGAACATTACAATAACTCATGGATACATATGAAATATAATCATCTCTATGATTGCCTCTAGGGCATATTTCCTTCACCATGAACTCACTTAGGTTTTCAACTTCAACTTTATTCGATCTCAAAAGTTTTTCAATAATTTCATCACGCCTTTGAGTAGGTAGCGATCAAGATAATCTAGCAGATAAGCCCTACCAGAGCGTGGAGACCCTTTTTCTCCTTGGGAGACCATCTTGTAATAATAACACCTGAAATGTCAAGAGAAAAAACACTTAGTGCTTAGCTCCCTAGCAACGGTGCTACAAAATAGCTTGATGGCTGCAAGTGCACAGATCGTTTGTATCTAGTTTCAAAGTTAAGATGTCTATCCCAGAGGGAGCCCAAAGGTAATTGTTTATTGGTGAAGTATCTATCACACCCGAAGTTGTCACGGGTCTTCGAGTGAATTGAGTGCAAGTGTTGAAAATGAGAATAGAATTTGGATTAAACGAAAGTATTTAAATAAAACTAAAATGTAAAACTTCAGAAATAAAACGCATAAAAGTAAATAACGATTTATTTGTTGTTTTCTGTAGATGACAAAGTAGGCGCGGGGAGTTTCAGTTCTTGGTGATAGTGAATGTGCTGGGTGGATGAGTGATAATTATAACAATTATAATCTTATAAGTATGTGTGTAGGCGAGAAACCCATAATTAGCCGGAACTCCTCTTGGTAGATTTCATCCCAACTTCAATAATCCTACTAGCCTGTTTACCACAACCATGGTCAGTCACTAGACGATTAATATCCTTCAGGTTGCTTAGAAATTAAGCTCCTTGGATCAGACTAATGCAATAAGCTCAGTGGCTCCTCGTGATCCTCAACTCAAAGTAGTTTCTCATTGATATCCCCATGTCATTCGGGGGTCGCCGGTCTGCTAGCAAACAAGATTCTATGTATGTAGAACAAAGCATCATGTTGTCTGGGCCCTTAATTGGACGACATGCATTAAGCATCCCACAGATAGTCAAGCACACATAATATAGTAATTAAAATCAACTACAAACTTAATGGAAATTATGTAGGCACATCACATCTCACTAATTCCCTACATCTCCCACGCCCAATGGAACTTACTCACACATGATAGAAGAAAGCATCATCGATATAATTAAATAAAGGGAGTTCTTCTTGATATTACCATGGAGATCCACAATAGGAAATAGAAAAAAATCCAACACAATTCAAGATGGGAAGAACAATCTCAAACCCTAGTCTTACAAAGAGGAGATCCCTCTCTCTCTCTCTCTATCAAGTACAAGTAATGGCTATGGAGGTGTGGTGGCTAGAAGATCGAAGATCATGGAGCGAGATGAAGAACGTCTTCCCCTTCTTCTCCGGATCTCTTCTTTCTCCCTTCTGGATGGGATGGCGGCTCGTCTGTTTTAATTTTGTCCTCTGCCTCTTCACGAAAGTTGTCCCTTTTAATAAGACGAATGAGATGACACCTATACAGCAGGAACTATACAGCCGGAAAAATATTTCCGGAGTATAGTTGCTCATTAAAGATTTAGTAAACTCCCCTCGATTTCTTCCAAAAAGGGACTTGCTTGTTTTCGTATGAATATTGTGTTTTTTCTGTTAAATCCCTCTACTAATGTTCAAAACCTGAAACACACATTAAAAACCAAGTTTTCTTCTCTATCGAAGTATTAGCGTTAGGTAATTCTAGAAAACTATCAAATCCAAACGAAAACCATCGATAGAAACCATCAAAAATGTGTCGAATCTCAGTTTGTGTACATATATGCCAATTTATGACATGTAACCAGGATTTTGAGTCATATGACTCGAATCTTGGGTTTATATAACTCGAATTTGGAACGTATGTCAGATGGTAAGTCATATGACTCGGATGTTATATTATATAAGTCCAATTTGGGACATATGACAGATTTTGAGTCATATGACTCAGATTTTGGGTTATATGGCTTGGATTTGGAACATATGTCAGATGGTGAGTTATATAAATCGGATTTTTAGTCACATGACTTGGATTTGAACATGTATGTCGGAATTATCATAGGTATGCCATATTCTAACATATATGTCGATTTGCCCAATGAAGGCTATATGTCAAGTGCCCATGATGACCATGAGTCAAATTTGCCCAATGAAGGCTATATGACAAGTGCCCATGATAGCCATGAGTCGAATTTGCCCAATGAAGGTTGTATGGTAAATGCCCAAGAAGGCTATATGTCAATTTTCCCAATGAAGACTATATGATGAATGCCCATCAAGGCTATATATCAATTTGCCTAATGAAGGTTGTATGACAAGTGTCCAAGAAGGCTATATGTCAATTTTCCCAATGAAGGCTATATGATGAATGCCCATGAGGTTGTATATCAATTTGCCCAATGAAGGCTATTCCCTCCGTTTTAAAATATAAGATGTTTTAGCTTTGTGAATCAAATGTATCTAGACTACTTTTAGTATATAGGTTCACTCATATTTTGATTGAACCTACACACTAAAAATAGTCTAGATTCATTTAATTCACAAAGCTAAAACATCTTATATTTTGAAACGGAGGGAATATATGATAATAGCCCATGAAGGATATATGACAAATGCCAATAAATGCTATATGTCGAATGTTGGGTCATATGACCTGGATTTGGGTCATATAACTCATATTTTGGGTCATATAACCCGGACGTGGGATATATATGTAGAATGTTGGATCATATACCCCGGATTTGGGTTATATGACTCAGATTTTGAGTCATATTGTGGCACCACTGATTTACGGTCCGAGAATACCCGTTATGCATACAATTCACGTTCCCATGATCAGTGAGCCGTGAGCATAACCGACTAGTATCATTACAACATCCATAAGGTAACAAGTACAAAACTTACAAAGTGGCCATTATGGCAATTACAACTCAAGTAGCAGAAGTCTTCAAGCGCAGAGCCCATGCCATGCCATAACCTACATGCAACTGACTGGGAAGACGGCCTAGCTCACATAGACGTCAGCACCTTCATCACTTATTAACATCTAAAATATGGCCAAGTAAATAGCTAGGGACAATGCCGGTGAGTACTTTGAATGTTCTCGCAAACCACCGAGACAAGGTAATAAAGATAATGCATATTGGGCTATGGTGAGATAGCTCTACACTATAGTTGTTTTTGAAAAGCCTAACATTGGAATCTCTATATATTTGTTGAAGAAGATTTTTTGGACAATATGCCTCCTTTTAGAAAGTCCGGATATCCCCATATCCTTGTTAAAAACTTTGGAAACAGTTTTATAGTAAAACCCTTTTTAAAACATCTTCGACCATCTCTGGTCAAAACCAAACTCGTTCTTATCTTTCCTCGTGACCAAGTCACATCCTTTTTATTCATCTCAAACATATCCCAAGGATACTCCTAGCAATCACCTTTCCAACCGTCCTTGACCATGGATACGACTATTCGAATAGATTAGACTCTGCAGAGTTTGTGCACTTTACACACAAGAATCAATACGTCCGCCGAGATACAACCACGGCCCGCTACACACGGTAGACGGATGTTCGGAAAATAAAACCTAACTTTTCATTTGTCCATCCCTAGCAAAGGCTGCTTTTCCTTTTGAGTTGTTCTCTCCGGTACGAGTATGTGGCACGACAGCCATAGTCCTGGCCCCTACCCCCAAACCGTAGTTTGGCAGATAGCAAATTTTGACTCCACTTCCATCCGTACTTACCATGAGTCATACCATACGCGAGAGACCTAATTGTTGCACCGGTACCTTGTCCTAGACAATCCGGATTTAAGGGGATTTATCCCCTTTAGCGAGTACGAGCAGCCCCAGCTAAAGACCACAAACTATGAGTTAATCCCTAGCGACTGGGGTAGTGTGGTTACACGAATAAATTGTTTCGGTAAAGGCGTAGAACATCCCTTATCTTTCTCTTGCTTGACTTTCTCTTCATCCTCCTCGTATCTTCTTTAGTAAAAGCCTCCACTTGGAAAAGATGCCTCTTTCCAAGGTTTTTATTTTGAAAACTTTGTAGTAGGGTAAAACCCAAAATAGTTGTATTATTGAAAAATCCGTGGGTTCCAAGAGGGAAGATGCTAATCATCTTATCCTCTCTCTAAAGGGGTTAAAAATGGGTGTCAATAGGGTAGGTGTCCCAATGGACACTCATCCATAACTTGGAGGAGCCAAGTTACTCACGCCTTTTATTTCAACAAACTATGCATTTAATCATGAGATTCATAAACGAGGTATAAAACAATTGATAAAAAGTAGTAGGTTAATATAGGAGTTCAGGAATGGTGGCTTGCCTGTGACCAACGAGATGTCCCTTGACTTCTTTAGTATACCATAAAACCGATAATAACAATAATAAGAATAACACGATGCTTCCTTCTTGCCGGCATCACACAATCGCAACTATCGCCGTTATCGAGTATACATGCAAAAAAACAACACCACAATCAATACAAGGCATACAAGCATAAATACATACAGCAAGCAATAGATAAATACATGATATACATCAGTAGAATGTTGGATGATTGGTTGATAAGATTAGCAAAAGATTTGGAGGCATTAGGGAAAATGCTCCCTTCGGATTTGTAGTATAGGAACTACCTAAGAGAGGGTTTTTGACCAAGGGCTTGATATATATGATACCATTGTATAAAAATGATACCATCAGATAGGTATTGATAAAATGAATCCAACAAAAGTGGTTTCACTATTTTATCAATTTCCATTGATTTATAATGAGTTTTATAGTGGATAAAACTCTAGTTTTAGTAAATAATTCACCAGAGATGTTCTGGAGTTCCAAAAATTATTTTCTTGGGTGATTAAGTATTATTTAGTGGAATGAATCAAGAGGAGCCAGAATCACCTCAAAACAATTACCAGAATGCCCTTGATAAATTCTCAAAGACAGTACTGGATGGGATTTGTCTTTTTCATCATATTTAATTTACAGAAGATTTTTAGACGATTCCAAAGACACATGTTATCTACTAAGTACACCTTTCGGTAGAAATTGGAATCAACCTTTTTGGAGTTGCAGAGATACTGTGGTGATTTTATTAGTGAATAAACCATGCACAAAATAGTTTAATTCACCAAAATTTAACAGAGATTTATAAAATTATGGGCTACTAGATTATGAAATATGTTGATATATATGTGTACAAGGAGTTGGAATTAGGCCAAAAACTCATTTTGTTTGAACTAGAGAATTTCCTAAAGGAAAAGAAGGCTGTATTTTGATATTTTTGTTAACTGTAATCTAAGAAGCAATTGGGTATGGGGCCAGTGGGAAATGAAAGGTAGGGATTATACCTTTCAATAAAAATTGGTTCTAGGTCATTTGGGTGAACAAAAATCTCTAGCGGTAAAAGATTAGTGACTGTACAGACCTTAGGATATGATTTATCATTTTTAATCTGCATGTTAGGGAAGACATACAGGGACCTTAGAAATTTCAGATCTATTATTTGGAGTTATTTTCCATTTTCAAAACTAATTAAAACAAAAAGACAAATCTGCAGATCTGGTGGAAAAGAATAAAACTACACAGGCCAATGGGCTGGGATATGAGGCTATTGGGCTGCGCTAGAGAGATTCGGCCCACTCAGGCAGTTACAAGTGCGGGAGCCAGGATTGGAACGGGCCGTGGTGGGGCCCGGCCGTCAGCGACGCTGAGGGGGCAAAGGCGTATGGAGGCGTCCGGTCGTCTGATTAGAATCGCATCGACGACCCTGGGTCATCTCCCTCGTCGCGTGGTGGTGCTAGGAGGAAACCCTAGCAGAGGGGGGAGAGGGCAGCGGGGGAGGCTCGACGGGGCCGTTTCTAGGGAAGGGAAGGACGCAGGGCGATGTGGTGAGGTGCGGGGGTCCCGGGGATGGGCGGAAGTGAGGGTTTCTGCCACCGCAGCGTGCTCGCACGTGGGTGGCCGAGGAAGGCTCGCTGGAGCTCGCCGGTGCGGCTTCAGTATCTGCTACATGTCATCAAAAAGGGTCCCATTAGTATCAGTAGGAAGAGGGGAGTGATTCTAGGTAACATGCATAGGGAGAGGCAAAGGGAGGAGGGAGTTGTGCTTGCGAGAAGGAAGGAGGCCGAAGCTTCTTTTTCTTCTTCTCACGGGCATGGGAGAGATGGGGAGGGGAGAGGGAGGTCTGGGTTGTGAGTGGGGGCTGTTGGGGGCCAATGAGAGTAGAGGGTGAGCTGGGGGTGGCCTTGGGCTTATAAACCAAAGGGACAAGGGTCCATGGTGGACATTCCCTAGGGAGGAGATGGGAGGGGTGCTGCTTGTCCATTGGCTAGTTGGGGTGGTGCTAGGTGGTGGTGTGGGGCCTGCATACAACCCGAGAGGGAGAGGGGAGTGGTGGTGTAGCTGTTGTCCCTTTTATTACAAAGATATTGAAGATAGGGTCGTCTCTCTCAAGCACATGGGACAAGGGAGGGGAGGTGCTACAATAGCTAGGGTTACTGTGCACGACCAGGAGAGAGTGGTGTTTCTGGTGAGGTGTACTAGACAAGCTTGGTAGATGGTTTGATTTGGTTTTAGCCCTTCTTTTGATTTGTTTGCCTCATTTGATCAAAATGGCGCTTGTAAAGGAAGTTCAATAATTTTCATTGATCAAGGTGGGTAAAAGGTACTGGTGTGTAGATAGGGTCATGATATTACCATGGGATTTATTTGGGATTTTTCAGATGATGATAACCTCATTTAAATGCACTTATTCAAAAAGTGCAGAAATGGTTTCTAGAATATTAAGTGACATTTTTACATTGCACAAGCTTGGTTTTTTATGGGGTATGGTCCTAAATACCATATTACACATTGGAGAATTTTATTTTAATTTATTGAGGTGTAAAAGTATTTTTAGGGAATTATTTCTTGTTTATACCATTTAAGAAAAATGGCAAAAATAAATAATAAGAAATGTCAAAAAATGGCATCAAATGTGCCTTGAGTTGGCAAGGTGATTTGGAGAAAAACAAACTTGCCTTTATAGAGAAAGATTTTGAGAATTTAGTAAGTAAAGGAAATTAAATAGTTTAAAAATCCAAATAATTATGGGAAATTATTTAGGGATGCTTATATCCAAGGTAGTTGATTTATACTGAGAATATATAACAAGATCACCTTGGGTATTGACAAACAAGAGGTATTTTTGGAAGAAGAGATTGATTTGAGGATCTAGGGTTTTGTTATTTTCATAACACCTAAACAGGGTTGGATTAGGGAGCTCAGAGTTCACCTTGGTACAAGGGGTATATGGATATCTATACCAAGTTATATAGATGATCAAGGAAGCAAGAGTTGGGCTTAGTGGCATTTGAGGGGGTCTAGAAGAGATGGCAAACTTTGTTGAAAATAAGGCTGCCATAACAGATACATGAGGTAACCTCCTAAACCATGTGGGTTTAAGAAGCACAAGGCTCCAATGGAAACAAGTGAAGCGGGGATTGATATTCCATGATAAGTAGATCAAAACCAAGCAAGGAGTTGGTCAAGGGGAGGTGGCATATATATGTGAGCTTCTGCCAAAGTAGGCAAGATGATAAGATTTGCAGGAGGGATTATTATCTTGACTACAGAACAATCATGAATGAGCGGGGATTAGAATGGTTTAGCCAAGGGCATGAGTGGGGTTTGCTAGTAATAAAGATGTACTACAAGGTGGTTCAAGTACATTCTCAATAATGCACATAGGTTTGGAAAGGTAGAGCTCCAAAGATTGAATCCAAATAAGAAATCCAGACAGCCATTTTGGCAGATTTGGAGATTTTGGCTAGTATGCAAGGAGGAAATAATTGAGAGGATGGCAAAGGTTTATCCTTTCCATTAAGTGGTTGATGTTGAGGTATAGATTGAATAGAGGGGATCCAAACTTGGATTGGGTCTTCACTAGGTTGGAAACCATCAAGAAGGATTATCCCTGGTTTGATCTGATCAGGAGATGGGTTTGTTACTTTAGTGGCTTAGGGTAGATCCATATTTGGATGCTTGGTTTGAGTTTGATGATCACAAACATAGATAGGATCCTAGAATATGAGCTACTAGACTAGCTCACTCTAGTTCCTAAGCAAACAAGGCAATCAGCAGATCAAGGCAATTCATCAAACAGCAGCTCAAGGCACTTCATATTATCACTTATCTAGCTACTACTAGGGTTACCATCAATCCTAGCTTGGGGTAAGGATGGATATTTTTAATTGGTTGTGTTTTGAAGGAAGATAAGGATCATCTGGGTATTCCTACCAAGATTGGAATGAAAAGTTTTTAATAGAGGTTTTTGGAAAACCTAGGGATAAGAGTAGCTGGGAGTTCTATCTTGAAAACAAAAGGAGATTATATATATATCTCCATAGTTTTGTTAATAGAAACTAGTAAAGTATTTTGTTGTGTCAAGGTCATCTGGGCTCAGGTTTTGAAATGCTAGAACATTTGAGAATATGGAAGATGAGCCAAGACATCTCTTTTGTAAAATAGCTTTTTGTAAACTAGTGTTGAGGTGGGAAGTACATCACCTATTACACAAACACTTGCATGAGCACAATAAAACAAGTAAGCAACATTGCAACACTTAATAGAAAAAAGTTTTCGTTCCCCGTGATTTTTGCCGTTTGGACATTAAATCAGGGTTGCTGAAATTGGGATGTTACAGACCTTTCCCCCTTAAAATAATATCGTCCTGAGATTTAGAGAGGAGTAGGGTTGGGTGATAACATTCGCTTAACAATTTTAGCGGTGGAAAATATTAGGCACTAACGAGTTTTACAACTAACCGACAGGGTCTATTACGGATCGGAGCTGAGTGGCTTCGGATCAGGCGGTTTAGATGAAACAAGTGGAAAAGACACAGACTTTTTTCCTTAGAACAATTATAGGTAGGTTTAGCGTCGATGGGGTACTTCCTTCTTGGGAAGAGATGCTTAATTGAGCCTTCTTTATTCCTTCGCCACGGTAGTTAGATTTGTATCTTCAAGGCCTTGATACATCGGGGTGTTGACTGGGCAGTTGACCTTGGAGCGGAGGAATTTCCTTAAGTACCTTCTGGTTCTGGAGAAGTGCCGGTTGTCATTCTTCCTGCAGGGTCGATGATTCATATTTGGAGGGGTGGTCATCACTTAACACTAACTAGGGTTTGACTCCAAGGGTCTATCGGGTTTTGGGCGGGAAAGATGCAGTCTATCCCCCTTAGAGCGACACTAGGTGTTCTTGGTGGAGTCGCCGACTTTCTTGGTTGGAGACGTATGCTGATGTTGGGGAATGGCACTGCACTTTTCCTCCAGAGGTGATTGCCTCCTATTGACTTCGTCGGAACCGCTTCATGAGTTAGAGGGTCTATCGGATTAGCGCCTACTAGCTTCCGGGTAGTTAGTTCTGAGCTGGTTAGGGGTACGATGGGTTGGAGGAAAACCATTGGAGTTTGGCGGTCTAGGAAACGAGGTCCTTGGAGATGGGGTCATTCCGGCTTGGTCTGATGCAACGTCGTGGGTAAAACATGCAAAGAAGGATATCATACTTGCATATCATCCATAAATTTAGCAGGTTCAAGACGGTCGGTGATGGAGGTACTTAAGAGGTTACAAAATAGGTCGATGCCGCAGGGCAACAAGGCACTTAGAGTTTTACAAAACAGGTTATGGGGCGATACATGACTCTACCAATGTTGGGGATAGGCGAGTTTCCGGGTGCAAAATTACTTCGGAGGAATGTCCAGAGTCTTGTCGCCTTTCTGGGGTGAAAGGTTTGTCCTCAGGTAGTGCTTTCTCAGGGGAAGAGGAGGTTCTGGGGATAGCGGCCTTCTAATTCTTCTGGCTGAAGAGGCTCGGGGTTTCTTGCCCTTTTTCGGTGCTGGAGATTCTTGCTTCGAGGCTGTCGCGTACTTGCTTGGACTTTCGCAGGAGAAGTGGCCCAAACCTCCACAGGTGTAACAACCTCTTTTCTTAGCTTTAGATCCTCCTTGGCTTTGTCTTGGGATCTTTACGGGGGCAGTGGATGTCTTGGCCTTTGCCTTGGTAGAAGTGTTGTCTAGACCATGTTGGGGGCACTCTAGGCTGAAATGACCCGGTTGATCGCAGGAGAAGCAGGTGCCTTTCTTGGAAATCCCTTCTCTTGATTTCTTCCCAATGTCGACGCAGGAAGTTGACGAGCCTTGCCAATCAGGAGATAGAGGGGGCAGTTGGCCGGGACATTGTCTTGACCTTCATAGAGGAAGCATGTGACTAGTTGGGTGGGGCAATCTACAGGAGAGTGGAGAGCTCCACAATTTGGGTAGTTTCCTAAGCACTGGCTGGCTTGATGTCCTTCCTCACCACAACGGCTACATCCCTTCTTCGGGTCTCCTATCTTCATGGCCATACTCAGGGTTTTCTGGTGGAGATGAAATATCGAGCTGTAAAAGGAAATGGTTCTATGGAGTTAGTCTTCCGAGTTCGAGGGTAGAGGAAAAAGTGAGGTATAACTTTGGGTGGAAAGCTATGGTTGACGACAATAGGTCAACAGGGGTTTATTGGAGTTGAGTGGGAAAGACACAATTTTTCCACCTTAGAGCTTTACTTGTGGTTGTAGGGGTTTTCTTATGTGGCCATCCTGCCGAGGAGGGGATTCCGGCTATGGGTTTACGAGGATCGGCATCAGGATACGCCAACTAGGTGGTCAAAACTTTACGTTCGGATGATTCCCGGTAGACAATCAACACATTCCAAGCATCATACACGCACATGACAAGCAAACAAGGCATACCATAAGTACTAAGGAGGTGACTACACGCCATAAGGGGAATCCTATTTTAGGGATGTTAATCCTGAGTATGAATGTTACAGGGGTCTTGACTTCTGTCCTGCCGTCTTTGGTTGTCGGTGCCGTATTTGATTGATTTGGGAGCGGTGAAGGAATCCGTTGGTAGGGCGATCTTGTTGTGTCTGTCGTCGTTGGTAGCTCCTTTTTCTTGCTTGTGTTGGGGTCTCTTCGTTCCGGGATCTCCGTCTCATAGTCTCCGAGTCGGACTTTGTTTTTGAACAAACTAGTTAAAGTAGACGAGATATAGAGTAATCCATTTTCAAATTGTCTAAGTCAGAGAAGATGAGATAAGTAATCTTTCGAAAAGCTTTTGAGAAATAGTTTTTGAAAGCTGGTGTTTTCAGAAATAGGGGTTATCCTGTCTAACTTCCATGTTAGCTAAGGTTTCCTACAGTCAGGATGGCTCTAATACCATGTCTGTGGCACCCCGGATTTACGTCCAGGAATACCCGTTGTGCATAAATTCACGATCCCATGATTAGTGAGCCGTGAGCATAACCGACTAGTATCATTACAACATTCATAAGGTAACGAGTACAAAACTTACAAAGTGGCCATTATGGCAATTACAACTCAAGTAGCGGAAGTCTTCAAGCACAGAGCCCATTTCATTCCTTAACCTACACGCAACTGACTGGGAAGACGTCCAAGTAAATAGCCAGGGACAATGTTGGAACCTTCATCACTTCTTAACATCTGCAATCTGGCCAAGTAAATAGCCAGGGACAATGTCGGTGAGTACTTTGAATGTACTCGCAAACCACCGAGACAAGGTAACAAATATAATGCATATTGGGCTATGGCGAGGTAGCTCTACACTATAGTTGTTTTTGAAAAGCCTAACCTTGGCATCTCTATATCTTTGTTGAAAAAGAGCTTTTAGAAAATATGCCTCCTTTTAGAAAGTCCGGATATCCCCATATCCTTGTTAAAAACTTTGGAAACAGTTTTATAGTAAAAACCTTTTTAAAACATCTTCAACCATCTCTGGTCAAAAACAAACTTGTTCTTATCTTTCCTCGTGACCAAGTCACATCCTTTTTATTCATCTCAAACATATCCCAAGGGTAATCCTAGCAATCACCTTTCCAACCGTCCTTGACCGTGAACATGGCTATTCGAATAGATTAGACTCTGCAGAGTTTGTGCACTTTACCCACAAGAATCAATACATCCGCCGGGATCCAACCACGACCCGCTACACACGGTAGACGGAGGTTCCGATAATAAAACCTAACTTTTCATTTGTCCATCCCTAGCAAAGGCTGTTTTCCTTTTGGGTTGTTCTCTCTGGTACGAGTATGTGGCACGACGACCATAGTCCTCCCTCCCGTACTGGCCCCTACCCCCAAACCGTAGTTTGGCAGATAGCAAATTTTGACTCCACTTCCATCCGTACTTACCTTGAGTCATACCGTCCGCGAGAGACCCAATTGTTGCACCGGTACCTTGTCCCAGACAGTCCGGATTTCAGGGGATTTCTCCCCTTTAGCAAGTACGAGCAGCCCCGGCTAAAGACCACAAACTACGAGTTAAGCCCCAGCGTAGGGTAGTGTGGTTGCATGAATAAATTGTTCCGTAAAGGCGTAGAACATCCCTTCTCTTTCTCTTGCTTGACTTTCTCTTCATACTCCTCATATCTTCTTTAGTAAAAACCTCCACTTGGAAACGATGCCTCTTGCCAAGGGTTTTATTTTGAAAAATTTGTAGAAGGGTAAAACCCAAAATAGTTTTATTATTGAAAAATATGTGGTTTCCAAGAAGGAAGATGCTAATCATCTTAGCCTCGATCTAAAGGGGTTAAAAATGGGTGTCAATAGGGTAGTTGTCCTAATGGACACCCATCCATAACTTGGAGGATCCAAGTTACTCACGCCTTTTATTTGAACAAACTATGCATTTATTCATGAGATTCATAAACGAGATATAAAACAATTGATAAAAAGGAGTAGGTTAATATAGGAGTTCAGGAATGGTGGCTTGCCTATGACCAGCGAGATGTCCCTTGACTTCTTTAGAATACCAGAAAACCGATAATAACAATAATAAGAATAACCCAATGCTTCCTTCTTCTCGGCGTCATACAATCGCAACTATCGCCGTTATCGAGTATACATGCAAACAAACAACACCACAATCAATACAAGGCATACAAGCATCAATACGTACATCAAGCAATAGATAAATACATGATATACATCAGTAGGATGTTGGATGATTGGTTGATAAGATTAGGAAAGGATTTGGAGGCATTAGGGAAAAGGCTCCCTTTGGATTTATAGTCTAGGAACTACCTAAGAGAGGGTTTTTGACCAAGAGCTTGATCTATATGATACCATTGTATAAAAATGATACCATCATATATGTATTGATAAAATGAATCCAAAAAAGTGGTTTCACTATTTTATCAATTTCAATTGATTTATAATGAGTTTTATAGTGGATAAAACTCTAGTTTTAGGAAATAATTCACCAGAGCTGTTCTAGAGTTCCAAAAATTATTTCCTTGGGTCATTAAGTAGTATTTAGTGGGCTGAATCAAGAGGAGCTCGAATCACCTAAAAAAAAATAACCAGAATACCCTTGAGAACTTCTCAAAGACAGTAATGGATGGGATTTGTCTTTTTCATCATATTTAATTTACATATTTTTTATAGGTTATTCCAAGTAAACATGTTAGGTACTGAGAATACCGTTCTGTAGAAATTGGAATCAACCTTTTTGGAGTTGCAGAGCTACTATGGTGATTTTATTAGTGACTAAACCATGCGCAGAATAGTTTAATTCACCAAAATTTAACAGAGGTTTATAAATAATGAGCTACTAGATTATGAAATATGTTGATATATATGTGTACAAGGAGTTGTAATTAGGTCAAAACCTCATTTTGTTTGACCTAGAGAATTTCCTAAATGCAGAGAAGGTTGGATTTTGATATTTTTGTTAACTGCAATCTAAGAAGCAATTGGGTATGGGGGCAGTGGGACATGCAAGGTAGGGATTATACCTTTCAATACAACTTTGTTCCAGGTCATTTGGGTGAATAAAATTCTCTGGGGGTAAAATATTAGTGACTGGATAGACCTTAGGATATGATTTATCGATTTTAATCTAAACCTCAAAGGGGATAGCCAATGGCTCTGCATGTTAGGGAAGACATACAGGGACCTTAGAAATTTCAGATCTATTAATTTGGAGTTATTTTCCATTTTCAAAATCAATTAAACCAAAAGAAAAATCTGCAGATCTAGTGGAAAAGAATAAAACTAAACAGGCCAATGGGCTGGGATATGAGGCTATTGGGCTACACCAGAGAGATTCGGCCCACACGGGCGGTTACACGCGTGGGAGCCGGGATTCGAACGGGCTATGGTGGGGCCCGGCCGTCAGCGACGCGGAGGGGGCGAAGGGGTATGGAGGCGCCCGGGCCGTCCGATAATAATTGCATCGATGGCCCTGGGTCATCTCCCTCCTCGTGCGGTGGTGCCGGGAGGAAACCCTAGCAGAATGGGGAGAGGGCGGCGGGGGAGGCTCATCGGGGCCGGAGATCACCGGTGTGGCTTCAGTATCTGCTGGATTTTATCGAAAAGGGGCCCATTAGCATTAGTAGGAAGAGGGGAGTGCGGCTAGGTAACATGCAGAGGGAGAGGCAGAGGGAGGAGGGAGCTATGCTTGCAACAAGGATGGAGGCCGAAGCTTCTTTTTCTTCTTCTCACGGGTAGGGCAGAGTGGGGAGGGGGAGAGGGAGCTCAGGGGTGTGAGTGGGGGATGTTGGGGGCAAATGAGAGCAGAGGGGTGAGCTGGGGGTGGACTTGGGCTTATAAACCGAAGGGACAAGGGTCCAGGGTGGACATGCCCTAGGGAGGAGATGGGAGGGGTGCTGCTTGTCCATTGGCTGGTTGGGGTGGTGCTAGGTGGTGGTGTGGGGCCTGCATAAGACCAGAGAGGGAGAGGGGAGTGGTGGTGTAGCTGTTGTCCCTTTTATTACAAAGACTAGCTAAGTGCCCGTGCGTTGCTACGGATCATGAATTCTTTGTCCTGCATGGTACAACATGAGAAGAGGTAGCACGGTCTTTGTCCTGTATGTTTTTTTGCACGCCCGTCTCAACGCTACCTTGGGTTTTGACGTTGCTACTTTATCGTCTCGGTCCACCTAAAATCACTTTGAAAAACTCATTTTTTTAGAACAATAGGGAAGTGTATATATGTGCATAAATAAATATACTATTTTTACGAATTTATGTGGCTATGGCGACATGTTCTTAATAGGGTTTGTCCCAAATGTGTGTATCCTCCACCTCTTCTTGTTAATATACCAATTCTTGTCAATATACCAATTCTACAATAGACGTCACATTCCGTCAAATTTTTACTCCACCAAACCAACTTTTCATTAGCTTTAGCGCAAGCCAAGTTCAAAACACAAAAAGGGCATTATTATATATTTTTATGAGCTATGAATTTGTTTTATAGCAATATAAGTCATGAATTTGTGGTCTCCCTTGCATGAAATGCAACTTATTATCTTACAAGAAGGCACCCACAAGTTGTGAGTTTGAAGAATGTTCGCCATCTGCTCGGGTATCTAAGTCCGTCTTATTTAGAAAAGCACTCCGTACCAACTTTCCCTGAAAGAGGATGATCCGGCTCTCCCTTATCTAAAATGGGTACAGGCGGCGGCGCATCTCCCTCCCTCCTCTAGATCTAAGCTGAAGAGAGCGCTGGACCCCTCTCCCTCCGCTTGCTGCTTCAGCGGCAGGAGGGAGAGGTGACCTTGTTTCTCTGTGTAATAGTTACGGTTAGGGTCAGTATGCACTTGTGCCCGTTGGGGTGGTGGGAGCGGTGTCCGATCAAATAAATCTATCTCAACTCTACTCCCACACTGGCGACGACCTTCACAACGACGCCTCAGAGTTGATGGCAACATGTGTTGGTCGATCACTTAGATCGACAACTTGGTCTTATCGCAGTTCTTCAGATTTGTTTCTCGGTGTGTTGCTAGCATTCGTCGTTATCCACAATGGCGCTAGCGATCGGGGCAAGATGGTTGCTCTAGAGCGAGGATATTGGTCTGGGAGTGGTGGAATTGTCGTTCTTCTCTGACTACGTTGATGGGAGGCGGGGGATCTTGGTTCAAGACAGAACGGGGACATCCTTCGGTCGACGTGCCATAGTGACATGTGCCTTGTTGCGTGCAACATGCTTGTTCATCGACTCACAAAGCCTCATTGGCGATGGTGCTTTTTGGGATCTGGCAATGGTGGAGGCTCAGAGTCCCTTCCGGCGTGCGTGTTGGTGGTGTTGGAGTTGGACGGCGGCCGCTGGCTTTGGTGGTTGCGAGAAATCCTAGAGATCATTTTGTATTTGTCGATCTTTTGGGATTTTATCTGCAAATTTTCCAGGATAATCATTTTATCCCAAACTGTCTTTTAGTTTCCACGTGTGTTGCTTTTTGTAACTTGAATTTTCATTAATGAAATATGTGGTTGATTTTTTGAAAAACCTAACCGAGTAAATTAAGGCCCCTAAATTATAGCGTCAATCTCATGGTACAGTATACAAGAACCTCCACCAATACACGCATTCTCGGGTAATTAAAATCACTCCCTTTTTTCTCTCAAACAATAATTTACATGAGAGAGTCCCCGCAATACATGCGAGCTGTTATTTGTGGCAAATCACTCCCAGTTTTCTCTAACTATAACAGGGGAGAGTAAATATCTGCCTTAATCGTGATTTGGCTCTACGGCCTTGGAGATTACTAACGTAGCATTAGCATTAATTGGAGCGATTAGTTAGGGCCTAATCCCTCCCTTTTTCTATGGGATTATTTTCTGGACGGGTGGCCAATGCATGCAATTGCAGCGATCAATTCATGGATGAGCGATCAAAGGGCTATGACTCTCCCAATAGTAAATAAAGATTCTGATTTGCTACCTGTGATCAGTGCTAATTAGTGGAGGAAAAGAAGAAATGTCCATTTCATTTGTTTTTCGGGAGTGACACATTTGGCAAAAAAAGATCTTACCATAATCAGCGATAATTAGTGATGGAAGGAGGAAAGATCCACCGTTTGGAGAGGTTGAGAATAGATTGGACAGTTTAGATGCTTTCAATGTTTGATGTTTAAGGACACCTATGATAACCAACATTCTTTTAATAGTAAAGATATTCAAGATAGGGTCCTCTCTCTCAAGCACATGGGACAAGGGAGGGGAGGTTCTAAAGCAGGTAGGGTTACAGTGCACGACCAGGAGAGAGTGGTGTTTCTGGTGAGGTGTACTAAACAAGCTTGGTATCTGGTTTGATTTGGCTTTAGCCCTTGTTTTGATTTGTTTGCCTCATTTGATCAAAATGGTGCTTGTAAAGGAAGTTCAATAATTTGCATTGATCAAGGTGGGTAAAAGTACTGTTGTGTAGATAGGGTCATGATATTACCGTGGGGTTTATTTGGGATTTTTCAGATGATTATAACCTCATGTAAATACACTTATTCAAAAAGTGCGGCAATGGTTTCTAGAAGCTTAAGTGACATTTTTACATTGGACAAGCTTGGTTTTTTATGGGGTATGGTCCTAAATAGCATATTACACATTGGAGAATTTTATTTGAATTTATTGAGGTGGAAAAGTATTTTTAGGGAATTATGTCTTGTTTCTGCTATTTATGAAAAATGGCAAAAAAATAATTAGGAATCTCAGAAATATTTATTTTTGAGTTGGAAGGATGGATATGATATATAGGAAAATGTGCCTTGAGTTGGCAAGGTGATTTGGAGAAAAACAAACTTACCTTTATAGACAAAGATTTTGAGATTTAGTAAGTAAAGGAAATTAAATAGTTTAAAAATCCAAATAATTATGGGAAATTATTTGGGGATGCTTATATCCAAGGTAGATGATGTATACTCAGAATATATAACAATATGACCTTGGGTATTGACAAACAAGAGGTAGTTTTGGAAGAAGATATTGATTTGAGGATCTAGGGTTTTGTTATTTTCATACCACCTAAACAGGTTTGGATTAGGGAGCTCAGAGTTCACCTTGGTACAAGGGGTATATGGATAGCTATACCAAGTTATATATATGATCAAGGAAGCAAGAGTTGGGCGTGGTGGCCTTTGAGGTGGTCTAGAAGAGATGGCAAACTTTGTTGAAAATAAGGCTGCCATAATAGATACATCTGGTAGCCTCCTAAACCATGTGGGTTTAAGAAACACAAGGCTGCAATGGAAACAAGTGAAGTGGGGATTGATAGTCCATGATTAGTAGATCATAACCAAGAAATGAGTTGGTCAAGGGGAGGTGGCATATAGATGTGAGCTTCTGCCAAAGTAGGCAAGATGATAAGATTTGCAGGAAGGATTATTATCTTGACTACAGAACCATCATGAATGAGCGGGGATTGGAATGGTTTAGCCAAGGGCAGGAGTGGTCTTTGGTAGTACTAAATATGTACTACAAGATGGTAGAAAAGGTTGGGAAAGGTAGAGCTCCAAAGGTTGAATCCAGATAAGAAATCCAGACTTAGCCATTTTAGCAGATTTGGAGATTTTGGCTAGTATGCAAGGGGGAAACAATTGAGAGGGTGGAAAAGGTTTATCCATTCCATTAAGTGTCACATCCCAAGATTTTAGAAATTGCGACTAGAAAAAAAATTGTATTTGCATGACATTCATCAGCATTGCATTGCCTATTTGCATCAAGAAAAAATTCTAAATCGAAATAAAGGACTAAAACCCTAAATAGTATATGCCACTTTGTTCCTAAAGCGAATTAAATTGGCTTTATAAAAACCCATTGTTGCTAAGGAAGCAATTATTGCTAAATTATAGCCTAAAAAGGTCCAATGAATATTACAAAATTTTAGAAACAAAATTGAGCTCGTTTGGAGCTATTATGAAAAAGTTATGGAATAAATACAAACAAATAAAGATATAAATAAAATGGAATATACAAGGATTTATAAATCCACTATTTGAAAACTATTAAAAAGATTATTAATATGATCCTACAATGATCTATTCGATTTTAGAAAAATTTAGAAACAAGAATCATGTCATTTGGAGTTCGTATGCAAAAGTTATGAGGGAAACACATAAATAGAAAATAGAAAAAAAGAAAAAAAATCATAATTGGGCCGGCCCATTCAGCCAACGGAGAGCTACACGCGTGTACGGGAGAAGGCATCGATGCCTTGTTTGCCGTGCAAATCAGTTTTTCTCAAACCTATCTCTATTCAAACTCTTATATCTTTTTATCTATAACTCCGAATCAACTTCCGTTTGTTTATACTTGTTCCCTACTCTAAGACCTATCTATATACCGTCCTAAACATCCATATAAACCCGTGGAGCCACAACTCTATGAGTTTGCCTTCTCGAAATCCTGAATCTACACATATCCGAATCTTATTTCGTTTATTCACCCATCTAGACTTTGCCGTTTGCCTTCGGCCGAAATATGAAAGTTGTAGATGTCGTTGAAATCTTTCAAGCCCGACAAACCGCACCTCTTTTCATCCACCACAGCCGGAGAATTTCGCACCGCAATATTTCAGATATGACGGTGTAAATCCAAGATGTACCCACGCTCGTTTCTTCAAATCCAAATTCCTTTGGTGAGAAGGTAGGACTAATGATTCCTCACAACTTTCATGTTGTAAGTTTTTCAATTTGACCTACGGATTTATCTCTCTAACACAGATCTATTTCTTGTCTATTCTGAGCCAAAATCGGGTCAATCTCCTCTCCTAGCCACTGGATCTCATCCTAACGGTCAAGATTGGAGCTTATCAACGAAGGGGTACGAACCAACCAGATCTCGCCACGTGTCAAGCCAGGTCAGCCTAGCGTCCTAGTCAACGTAGAATATTCTTAGGGAATATTCCCTGTAGATTTGAAATTGAATTTAAATTGCAAGAAATTTTGTAAACTTGCAAAAATCATATAAAAATATTCGTAGATCCAAAAATAGCACATAATATATCAATGGATTCAGAAAAACGTGTAGAATATTAATATGAAATTATACCTAACCTTTACAGTATGCATTTACTGTAGTAATTTAATTAGTTTTAATGGTCTTTTAGGTTAATAAATTCATAGGAAATTATCTGTAACTCCGCATATCAAATTGAAGCTACTATAATGTAGATTAATAATATCTGGTTGGATCCAGCCTTTGCTGATTATTTACCCCGTCGTGATTTAATTAGTTTTAATGGCTTGATAAATCATTCAATTCATAGTAAATTATGCGCATATCACAAAAATATAAATAATATACCGATGGAAAGATGGTTCCATGTAGATCATCAATATGCAAATGGTTCAGGCAAATACTGTAAGGTTCTGCAGCAATTAAATAAATAGATGAACGGCTTATTTAGAGTATTAAAATCATAGTAATTCGAGTACTTCTCAGAAAATTACAAATAATTTGTCCCTGGAATCACAATTCCGTGGAGATTACAGATACAATTTTAGTTTGATTTTTAGGCAACAGAAACTATATAAATGATTTAAAATCCATTAAACACTATTTAATTGTAGAAAAAGATTTACAACTCTGATTAAGGTGAATCCAATTGCTACTGGTTCGTATTAATACCTCTATCTAGTACACTTTAGATGAAAATTTAATTCGACAGTGAGGACAGAAGTTACAATAGATCTGTTAAAACGCCAATAATGGCAAGTAATTATTAATAACAAATACCCCATTGCATTAATCGATCTCTTGCATGCATCATGTATTCTAGTAATGTTCAGAGAACTAATTACAACCGTTGTGACATATTAAATTTTCATGCATGCATTTGTTCATCATTGTTTTGTTGTATTGTGCATAATTGCATTGTTTTGAATGGTGTGTTTGTTGTGCACTTGTTTTGATCGATAGATTGCAAGGAGTGCAACGTTTGTGACTGTGATGAGTGCAATCTTCTCTATTGTGAGGATTATTTGATCGACTACATTTTCTACAACAAAGGCAAGTAGAGCGATCATAAATGTCCTATTATTTTTCCTATGCATGTAGTGTGATTTTTAGTAGTAATGCATGTGTAGGTGTTTTACTACTATGCTATGCTATGACACCCAGGCATGATTGCCATATCTCCATGACTTGATTCCTTTGAGCCATCGTATTGTAGTTGCTTATCCATGCTTATTAGATGCGCAAAAGGGAATTCATGATTGATAATGTTATGAAAAAGTTATGTTTTGTTATAATAAAAACAACTAGAATTTAATGAATCTCCTGGGTGTGATGGATTGATGTTTTTGGATGGTTTATTGCGGAAAGCACACCTAGGCTTCAGAGATTGGACAGGTTTCTTGTGTAGTAGCTTCCAGTACAGCTGCATGTCATTGTTTGTCTTGACTTAGTAAGTTGTGGGAACCTGACCCGACGTGACTAGCAGATGTAGGGGATGTAGGTTGGTATGGGTCCGTCGTGAGGGCTCAGGGTTCTGCTTCTGAAAGGTTTCGTCTTGGTTTTCTCCCTACCATGGCACAAAATGAGTGTAACGGTAAGAGCGGGTTGACTGGGTCGTGCGTGTAAAGTATACAACCCATGCAGGGTGTCTAAACTAAGTACTTAGCCGTGTCCCCGGTTATGGACAACTATGAGCAACTGGGCCTGGAACTGTTTGGAAGATCTCACTCATCCCAATTTCTTAATTACTAAAACTTGATGGGTGAACATGGGTTTAGGAGCATACGAAAGCTAAACTGTCTTGTTTCTACATGGGTTTATGCTGGTATATCCTTAGAAGATTGTTTTGAAGAAATAAAAGTATTTTGAAAGTAGGGAAAAGTTGTATTGCTTTTAGCAAATGAGCCTGAACTCCACCTAGCCAAATATGCATGTAGTTGATAGATCCTTTGTACTCATTAGTTCTACTTGCCAATACATTCAAAGTATTTACCATTTGTGGCTGCAATGTTTCATGTTGCAGGTTGTTCTGTTCTGAGTGATCGTTCATAGGTCGCGAGACTCTACTCAACGATTGTTCGCCTGTGGCACATTTGAAGAATGGAGATCTACCTTGTTATTGTTTCCGCTGTGTACTTGGATGATATAATGTAAATTTTGGATCATATTCGTTGTATTATGATGCATAATTATATTTGTTACCATTTTGTACTGTGTGTGCTAGTGAACCGATCCAGGGATTGGCACTATACACATGAACTCAGCCTTATCAGGTGAGGGTGTTACATTAAGTGGTTGATGTTGTGGTATAGATTGAATATAGGGGATCCAAACTTGGATTGGGTCTTCACTAGGTTGCAAACCATCAAGAGGGATTATCCCTAGATTGATCTGATCAGGATATGGGATGGTTACTTTAGTGGCTTAGGATATATCCATATTTTGATGCTTGGTTTGAGGTTGATGATCACAAGCATAGATTGTGTCCTAGGGGATGAGCTACTAGATTAGCTCACTCTAGTTCCTAAGCAAACAAGGCAATCAGCAGATCAAGGCAATTCATAAAACAACAGCTCAAGGCACTTCATCTTATCACTTAGCTACTACTAGGGTTACCATCAAGCCTAGATTGGGGTAAGGATGGGTATTTTGAATTGGTTGTGTTTTGAAGGAAGATAAGGATCATCTTGGTATTCCTACCAAGATTGGAATGAAAAGGTTTTAATATAGGTTTTTGGAAAACCTAGGGATAAGAGTAGCTGGGAGTCCTGTCTTGAAAACATAAGGAGATTATATATAGGTCTCCATAGTTTTGTTAATAGAAACTAGTAAAGTATTTTGTTGTGTCAAGGTCATCTGGGCTCAGGTTTTGAAATGCCAGAACATTTCAGAATATGGAAGGTGAGCCAAGACATCTCTTTTGTAAAATAGCTTTTTTTAAACTAGTGCTGAGGTGGGAAGTACATCACCTATTACACAAACAGTTGCATGAGCACAAGCAAACAAGTAAGCAACATTGCGACACTTAATAGGAAAAAGTTTTTGCTCCCCCTGATTTTTGCCTTTTGGACATTAAATCAGGGTTGATGAAATTGGGATGTTAAACATATGACTCGGATTTTGAGTCATATAACTCGGATTTTGGAGAAATATGTCAAATTATGATGACTATGTCAAATTATGAAGGGTATGTCGGATCTTGACACATAAGTCAGATTTGCCCAATGAAGGGTATATGACAAGTGCCCACGAAGTCCATATGTCAATTTAAGCCTATTCAGGCAAAGTATGATACCGGTACAACCCAAGTGAGTTGTATGTCGAATTTGAGAATATAGATCATGTGTTAACTAAGCCAACCTAGGCAGATGAATAATAACGGCACAATAGCGAAAATTTTAAATCATGTAAGTTATATATCACAATAATAACGGTGCAATAGATCATGTCGGTTATATATCACAATAGCGGAAAAAGACTATAAGTCAATAAATCACTCTGGGATATTTTAAATATGAAGCCGATGCACGACTCTAAGAGTCCCACATAGCCTCCAGAGTTGAGCAATTTAGTTAAGGGATATAAGGAAGAGTCATTTGATATAACCTAAATGAAATAATATATAAAAGAGAGAGGGAAAAAATGGAACTGGGCTGACTCAAGTAAATATCGGCCTGGGTAGGATCCTCCCAAGCCCAATAAGAGTCTCATCCAAATTACTCTCATATCCCGGCTGGGCCGGAGCATCCTTTCCCGCCCAGGCCAACATACACAGACCCCGGTTGGGCCTTCATCCCCAGCCGGCGACCAAGGTTCCACAGGGCCAACCCCGACACCACCTCTCCATGCCTTGATCCTAAGTCCGGCCTCGATGCTACTCCATCGTCACAGCCTCCTTCGCCACCTGGGTGGGTCGGCACAAAGACAACCCAGCCCACCGAGGGAAACCACTACGCCTCCATCTCCCGATCGCTGCTCTGCCTGGGCCGACATAGGGAGACCCGACTGGGCCAATATTTTCCCAACACGGCCTTTTCCTTTAACATGTCTGGGTATGAAATTAACTCAGTTGGGTTGCCACCTCCTGACTAGGCCGAATGAATAGTGACCTGGCTGGGCCCCTTGTTTTCCACACCAGGCTAGGCTGAATCCTTAGGACCTAGGCATAATTTCCCCCTCTAGATGCTGTCCTCCGGGCATATGTATGCCGCCCGGAGTACCCTCAATGATTATGCCCTCCTACCTCGACACCCTGGCTACTCCTGCACTGCTACGACCCCGAATCAAACCTCTACATCGACACACCATGGTCTATCATCAAGCCATGTCAAGCCCTTCAGCCTTGTGCCAGCCTTGGACGCCCATGGCTCATACTATCACGTGCAACATAGTTATACACAAGATGCTCCTAGATTCTCAAGGATGCTCCCTTGTAAGTCCAAGATGCTCCCGAGTTATCAGGAGGGGATAGGACTGATGACTAGGAAAATGCCATGGAAAAGTTCTACAGACAAAGCAAAGGATAGACAAGACCTGACAATGCCCATGTCTTGTCAGTTGACATGACCCTAGTAGTCACATCAGGAATAGTGCTAGTGGGCCATATCTTATCCCCTGGGCTCCCCTTAATAATGAGCACCAGTGGGATCGATCCAGGGAGAATCCTGGGAGGGCTCCTCTATTCTATGCTTGTAGGAGCAATTCTTCTTAGTCCTATGATTCTCCCATAGAAGGCCATTAGAGGCATAGAGAGCACATCTCTAGGAGCACCAATGTAGCTACTAGAAATGGCTAGGTCATATAAGATCTTGATGCAGTAGTAGGGTTTTTTATCTCACTAGGATAGCCTCGAACCTGGGTATATCGTGTCTCTCTATGTGTTCTTTCATGTGTAGTCTTCACTACATCATCCCTCCCTGGATTCCTACAGTGTCCATGCGGCCCCAACTTAAGCCTACCCTAGGCATCTGCCATGACACCACCATTACACATAACCATGCTCGCATGTGCACTCCAATTCAACTTAGGTAATATCCAACCGTTGGCAGGAAACCACCGTGTTTATTTTTGTACTCTAGGAGCTTATGGTATGATTTCTAGAACTAATGGTAGATACTTCTTTGATATACCTGGAGCAGATCACCTGATCCCTTCTCCTTTGCCTAATGGTCTCTTCTCTATTGAGGAGGTATGTTTGCATTATGACGTGAAAGTTGAGGCAGGTCTAGCCCAACAAGAAGTACCCATGGATGAAGAAGGACAAGATGAAGAAGTAGAACAAGAAGGACTCAAACAAGATGTGCACCAACCTAACTTCTACAACACCTACGATGATATCTATGTTGTCGAAGGAAATATCCAAAACATGAACAACATCTCCATCAACCTTTGAGATGCTACTGCCAACCTTGCCACCTAGTTCCATGATTAGAGTAGACAATGGAACATGGGAAATCATACACCACCACCACAATGACCAACAAAAGGGCTTGCAAAAGCCTGAGCTTGGGGATGTGTCCCCCAGAAATTTTATCTGTGTAAATGAGATTATACTCCAGCTCCTTGTGAGCTTTGAAACACTCGTGTTGGTTTGTTCCAACACTTTGCTTTTTCTTTTGTTTTTATGTTTGATTCTATTTTTAATCTATTTGTTTATCTTTTCTTAGTTCCTTTAGTGGTCACAAGTTCTTTTATATTCTCTAATACCCATCCTCAAAAATACAAAAAGATTTTTCCCTTTTTCCCTTTTCATGAAAGTGGATTTGCACGTTGCTTCAATTTTATTATGAGAGTGATTTTTCTTGAGTTTTGAAGGAACACATCCCTATAAGGAAGAGGATTATGAATTCACTCATGAGAGGTATGTACTATGTCTCCCACTTATGAAGTTTGAATTGTTTATCTTAGTTAGTGATTTGTTAAGATGCTATACTAGTGGGAGTAATTCAAAATAGTAAGAGTAAGGCTTTTTATTTGTATGAATGATTAGTTGTGGAAGATTTTCTCTAGATCTTTTAGCTAATCGAGTCTTTCCTTGCAAATAATTTTTCCAAACAAGTACAACAAGAAAAAAGTCTGAAATATTATGACTTGTTTAATGAGTGATTGTCTTGAGAGTTTACCTTTGAAGATACTTAACCCCGTAGATGTTTTTATAGACTTGATGACACTCTTGAAAGGAGTTGCTTGATTGAAATGAAGTCTAATGTGAATTGTGATGCATGCCCAAGCTAAGCTTGTGGATCAAATCATGATACTATTTAAAACGTTTTAGGTTTACCATGCACACCTTCAGATGTCAACAACTCCGCTAGCTTTTGAACGATTTATGGTATAACCCCGGGTTTCGGCTATGAGTTCATGACATGGGTGTCATACGTGTCACCATATGGGAAAAAGTATTTGTACTTTTGAAGGTTGTGCAAACCATTGTTTAAAATAATCACTCAATGATCGTTGTTGAGAATTATCCTTGAAAGAAGGAAGAAAAAAGAGAAAGAGAAAAATATATTAAGATCCACAAAACAAGTAGTTGGCATGGTCTCGTTACTACTCTATGAATTTTCTTGAAAGACAATGACTAGAATAGAAGTGTTTTTGATAGTGTTGATTTACTGATGTGGGCATCAATAAGACACTTCACATTTATGCTACTTAGGACATGAACTCTCTTACTAAATTTTTCTATAATAAACATCCTAGTGTTCCTTGGCAAGCTGAGAGTAAACTAGAGTAATTGGATTGATTGTTGCACCTCTAGTTATTTATACTTATATTAAACTATACTTTGATTGTCTTAAGTTATCAAATCTTGTATAGTGTTCTTGGCATCTCTCTAACTTTGATGAGCCTTTCTAATGAAATAAGTGTTGGACGCATATGGCTACCAACCGTAAGTGAATTCATATTCTCATTGTTTCAAGTTTAAATGTTGAATTTCTTATAGTCCTTTTGTTCCTTCTTGCTCGAGGGAGATCAAGGTTTGAGCTTTGGGGACGTTGATGGCTCTAAAAATCGCCTTCTTTCTCCGTGTTTAATTTTTTATTTTCATCAAGCAATTAACAATAATTTCTCTTTATTTTCCTCTAATGACTAATTATTTCAAAGATATGAAAATATTGCTTTGAACTATGTTGTGCAGGAAATCACGCTTTTAATGCGAAATAAGGAGTCACTAATGAAGATTTGAGGAAGTCCACACGACCAAGTAATCCTAGAACAATCACCAGGCATCAGGGTCCATAACGACCACTGGTACATGCAGGGCCCGCCCATACCATGTGGAGGATTCGTCTCATAAAACCCTACAACTCTCGTGAAGACGCCTATATATTTCCAGGTTCCAGCCACTATGCAGAGGGCCGCCATTCTAGGTGATGGGGATGTGCCTACCGGGGTATACCCAGCAAGACGTTTCCGACTGGCCCAGGAACTGGCAAGTGGGCCTGCAAGACGGCGATTGGATCAAGGCCCGGTGTGGATCCAAGCGACTGGAAGCTGAAGGCCCAGGCGAGTGGATAGGCCCAGTCGGATTAGGTTAAACAAGTACCGAAGCCTTAACTGATTCGGTTGAGATATGTAAACCCTAGGGGAGGTGAGCCTATATAAACCTCCCTGCAGGGCGTGTAGAGATACGTTCCATCATACACCCAAGCGACTCGCCGCCTAGCCGCCGAGCTCGCCCATTGTACCACCTTCATAATACAATCTAGCAGGAGTAGGTCTTTACCCTCCGGGGGGCCGAACCTGGGTAAAACCCTGTGTCTCCGCCCTCATCTCGCACCGCAGATGGCTGGCCGCCCTTGCCCCTCGTTCTACTACTCGCTAACGATTGCAGCATCTGCCGTGACCATTCCCACGACAGTGGCGCCCACCGTGGGGCCTGGCCGGTGTTCTGCGGCGAGATCCAATCTGCCCATCAACGAGACGGTCGCCACCGGCCGCATGATAGCGATCGGCGAGATGCTCCAAATCTTGCCGAGCAGCTATGTCCCGGCGGCGCGACCCGTCACGCACGGCGTGATCCTGCCGGTCGGCACGATCAGCCTCTTCGTCGGCCTCACCGACGTCATCGTCTCGGAGGACTCGGCTCGCATCCGCGAGTCGCCGCCACGCGATCGGCTCTCCGAGAGCCAGATCCGCACGATCCATCGCCTCGCCTCCGAGTACAACTCGGCCCACAGTAACGTGGCCGAAAACTCAGCGGCCGCAGAAGACGCGGCCCTCAACGACGACGCCGACTCGGCGACCCCGGCGTCGGATCCATCACCGCGGCTTCACCCGCGGGCTCCATCACCCAGGTCTCCAACATGGGAGACTTCGAGGACCCCTCCATCCTTGGGATCTTCGACTTCGACTCCGGGTCGGAAAATTCCGCGGACCTCCGCGATAGGACCGGTCGCCACGCCGCGACCTACATGGCGACCGGCACCGAACCGCCGGAGGACCCCTTCTCCACCCCGATCCCTCCTAACGCCACGGCAACGGAGGTCGAGGAACTCCGCCTGAAGCTGGCGGAGGCAGTGCGCAAGGAGCAAGCCGAGCGCGAAAAATTTCGCCTCGAGCAGGTGACGGCGCAGGAGCTATCACGCTACCACCAGCAGCGAATCAGGTCGCGCCTGAACCCCACCGTCCAGGGGCACGCCCTGAACTTCGACGACGAAAACAACCCGGCCCGCGTGGCCGAGCGCGTGATCTGCGAGAACGCGCCACCAGGAGGAAGTGCCCGGCCCCCGCCAGGGTCGACGGCGATGGGCGCCCCACCTCCACCCAACCGCACACCCCCCAGGGATCAGCCGCGGATAGTAGTCTCCTCACGGGAGCGGGACGCGAACGGCCTCCCACTGCTCTCCACCCCGATGGACAACATCGTGGCGGGCCGAGCAGCAGCCGACAACATCACGGCCACCGGCGATGCTGCCCTACAGATCCAGTACGTTAGGGCCCTGCTCGCAAAGGCCGCCGAGTAGCAAAACGCAGGCGCCGACTCGCAGGGTCGAGTGTACTCGCGTTCTTCGGGAAGCAGAGCGGCCTCGAGCGGCCGCCCAATGACGACCCCACCATACTCAAGAAGCCCAATTCGGAGGGCGCAAACACCTCAGCCTTCGAGGCAACGACGCACACCCGCATCGTCGAGCTGGTCCCGGGCGACTCCAGCCAGACGGTGACGATCGGAACAGGGATGAGCCCAGCCTAGGAAGGCGCGCTCATCGAGTTCCTCCGTGAGAATAGGGACATCTTCGCATGGAAGCCCTCTGACATGCCTGGTGTCCCTAGGGAGCTCGCTGAGAACAAACTAAACGCCGACCCCAAAGTGCGACCCGTCAAACAGTCGTTGTGGCCCTTCAATGAAGAGCGCCGCCGAGCCATCGCCGAGGAGGTGCAGTGTCTACTCGCTGCAGGCTTCATCTGGCCAATCAAGTACTCCAAGTGGCTGGCAAACCCAGTCCTGGTCGAGAAGAAGAACGGGACCTGGAGGATGTGTATCGACTACACAAACTTGAACAGCGCCTGCCCAAAGGAGCAGTTCGTCCTCCCGCGGATCGACCAAATAATCGACTCCACCGCAGGCTCGGAGTCGCTATGTTTCCTCGATGCCTACTCTGGATACAACCAGATCAAAATGGCTATCGAGGACGAGGAGAAGACGGCGTTCATCACGCCATTCGGAGCCTTCTGCTACACCACCATGACCTTCGGCCTCAAGAACGCCAGGGCGACCTACCAGCGGTGCATGCAAGAGTGCCTCGTGAGCCAAATTGGCCGCAACATCCACGTCTATATCGATGACGTGGTCGTAAAGTCCGCTCGCCAGGGTGATCTACTCGCCGACCTGGCGGAAACGTTCGCCAACTTGCGAAAATACAAGATAAAGCTTAACCTAGGCAAATGCACCTTTGGTGTACCAACAGGACAACTACTGGGGTACGTCGTCTCCAAGCGAGGGATCGAGGCAAATCCCACCAAGATCGACACGATCGCCCGACTCGGCAAACCCGAGTGCCTCCGCGACGTCCAGAAGCTGGCCGGGCGAGTAGCGGCTCTCAGTCGCTTCATCCCCCGCCTGGGCGAAAAGGCGATGCCCCTATACCGTATGATGCGCAAGAACCCCACCTTCCGGTGGGACAAGGAGGCGAATGACGCACTCCGCGACCTCAAGAAGGTGCTACTCGCTGCACCGCTACTCGCCGCCCCCGCCGACAAAGAACCCATGCTGGTCTACGTCGCGGCTTCCGAGCGCGTCGTCAGCGCCGTCATGGTCGTCGAGCGGCCGGAGGAAGGAAAGGAGCGCCCAGTACAGCGACCGGTGTACTACATCAGCGAGGTCCTCACCGAGTCGCGCCAGCGATACCCGCAGTACCAGAAACTGGTATACGCGGTCTTCAGAGCACAGCGGCGCCTGCCGCACTACTTCCAGGAGCACCCGATCACGGTCGTCTCCTCAGCACCGTTGCAGGACATCATCCGCAACCGCGAGGCGACCGGGCGAGTCGCTAAGTGGGCCGTCGAAATCGGCGTGCATAATATCAAGTATGAGCCACGAAAAACGATCAAGTCGCAGGCTCTAGCGGACTTCATCGCCGACTGGGAAGAGGCCCAGCAGCCAGAAAAGCTGCCATACCTCAATTACTGGAGCCTACACTTCGATGGCTCCAAGGACGCGGACGGTGCAGGAGCAGGGATCATGCTGACTTCACCAAAGGGCGACAAGCTCCGCTACGTCCTCTGCCTCGACTTCACCCCCTGCACCAACAACATGGCCGAGTACGAGGCACTACTCCACGGCATGCGAGCTGCCAAGGAGATGAACGTCAACCGCCTACGCTGCTACAGAGACTCTGACCTCGTCGCTGGCACCTGCGACGCCGTCTCCCCCACCATGGCGGCATACCGCCAAGCAGTGGACAAGCTGGGCGGACACTTCGTAGGATACTCCGTCGAGTGGATCGACAGGAGGAAGAACGAGGAGGCCGACGCACTCTCTCGCATTGGGTCGTCTCGACTCGCACCACCCGCCGGCGTCTTCCTCGACACGATCACCAAGCCATCAGTCTCTCCCCCAAGGGAGATCGACATCGGAGTCCCGCTGCAGCCAGAGGCAGCCCTGGTCGCACTCGTCACCGAGCCAGACGACTGGACCAAGCCCTACGTCGCCTACCTGGAGGCCGGCACCTTGCCGGCAGACGAGACGGACGCCCGAATGATCGCACGCCGATGCAAATCCTTCACCATCATCGACGGCGAACTCCACAAGCACAGCGTCACCGGCGTGTTCCAACGCTGCGTCCAACCGGCCGAAGGACGCAAGATCCTCCACGACATCCACTCCGGCGACTGTGGCCACCACGCCGGCGCCCGCTCTCTGGTCGCCAAGGCTATGCGGCATGGCTTCTACTGGCCCACCGCACACGCCGACGCCGTCGACATCGTCCAGCGGTGCGCCGGGTGCCAGAAGTACGCCAACCAGACGCACGTGCCGAGCTCGGCGCTGAAGACAATCCCCATCACCTGGCCATTCGCCGTGTGGGGTATGGATATGGTAGGCCCCTTCAAAAAGGCCCCCTCCGGCTACACCCACCTCCTGGTCGCGGTCGACAAATTCACAAAGTGGGTGGAGGCCAAGCCAGTCCGGAAATGCGACGGGAAGACCGCTACCAAGTTCTGACGCGAGCTCATATATCGCTACGGGTTCCCAAATAGCATCATCACGGACAACGGCACTAACTTCTCCAAGGGTGCCATGGCCGAGTTCTGCGAGGAACACCACATCCGGCTCGACCTGGCGTCAGTCGCCCACCCGGAGTCCAACGGCCAAGCCGAACGGGCCAACCAGAGCATCCTCCACGGCCTGAAGCCGCGGCTCCAAGTACCACTCGAGCGCACCGCCGGGTGCTGGGTCGAGGAGCTACCATCCGTTATATGGGGCATCCGCACCTCAGTCAACAGGTCGACAGGGTTCACCCCCTTCTTCATGGTGTACGGCGCCAAAGCAGTCATGCCCACCGACCTTGAGCACGACTCGTCGAGGGTCGTCCACTAGACGGAGGCTGCAAACGAACTCGCCCGCCAGGATGGAATCGATCAACTCGACGAGGCACGTGACCTCGCTCGGTCACGCACCGCCATCTACCAGCAGGGACTCCGCCGCTACCACAGCCGGCGGGTGAAAACTCGCACCTTCCAAGAAGGCGACATGGTGTTGCGCCTCATCCAGGACAAGAAGGGCATGCACAAGCTTTCCCCTCCGTGGGAGGGACCATTCGCCATCGGGGGAGTACTCGGCAACGACGCCTACTACCTCGTCGATGTCCGCGGGGACGGCAAACTCGACGTCAAGCGACCATGGAATATAAACCTCCTACGGAAGTTCTACTCCTAGAACCCCACATATGTACTCTCCAGTCGCTATGAAATAAAAAGAATTGGTTACCGCAAATTGCGCCTACTCTCCGTGTCTTGTGCCACTCGCACTCGTAATAACAGCGTCAAGCTAACCGCAGAAGTCAACCTCTGGTACAACGATCGGCTCGGCTAAGTAGTGCGGTGCAAGAGCACTGGGTCACCTCAGGTCTTGCATCGTCCATGAAAAACGCCTACCCGGAGCCCCATTGGAGTCACCCAGCCCGACTGGCTCTACGAGCCAAGACAACTGCCTTCGCTTCTTACAGCGACCATGATCCTCCGCATCCTCGACATAGCGACTCGAACAGCCAAGTACCACGCTCGGGGACTGAAGACCAGGTCAGTGCGAGCGGCTCGAGAAAACGCCAAGTATGAGAGCATGCCCAGGACTCGCCATGCGACTGACCCAACAGGCCAGGCAGGAGTGATGCGCTCAAACTAACGCGCCAAGTCCTCACCCACCCTCGAGTCGCGCCTAGAACAACCAAGTACCACGCTCGGGGACTCGGCCACCCGACCTCGTTCGCGCAAGGGAAAACGGTGAAGTACAGAGTGCTCAAGGGAGTCGCCTTGCGACTGGCTCTCCGAGTCCGGGCGAGTCGACCACACTAACAAAACATTCAAAAACCACAAACACATCACACACGAGGTATACCCCACAAAAAGGGTGGATGCGCTCGGGGACTCGTTCAACCCTCAATCAAAAACACATGACAAATCCTAAAACAGACACGATATCTCATTAAATAGCATGTCGCATATTGTCTCAAATTACATAGTATGCCGAATGGCAGAACTGCTACTAACGCCCCAGGGCAACCTAGTTTACTCCGCAGGCTTCGACGACGACTCGCCAGCACCCTGGCGAGTGCGGATGAAGGGAGTGTACGGGTTCGACGGATACGTCGTCAGCTCACCCGCCATCACCGCACGAAAGGGCTGCTCGACCTTGAAGTCCCGGTGCTGCGGCTCGGGGTCGTTGGGCGCGACGACCGTCTCCTGGTAAGGAAGGAGGTCGCCCATCGCCTAGACGCGCTCGGAGTACACAGCGGCGCGACCCGTCAACTTGAGCACCTCGGAGATCTCCACCGCGCCAGTCGATGACGGGTATCCACTCGTCACATCATCAAGGTCGAAGACCTTCGGGAAGTGAGAAAGCCCAAGGCTAAGCGCCGTCGCCGCTCCGCGCCGGAACGCCGATCGCGTCATGAACTCAACGACCGACGGCGCCTTCTCCAAGTACTTCCACACCTCGACGAGGTCGCTGGGAATTACTTCCGTGGGCGATATCTCCTGGAGGTAGGCTCGGATGCACGTTGCGGACAACGTCGCCGAGTCGACGAGCGTGGCCGCACATTGCCGCGCGTCGAACGAGCTCGCCTCTTCCGCACTATCAAGGATGCGACCTGCGAATAGAAGATAACAGTGAGTACATCGGACATTACAAAAAGGCACATGCTATTGGCAGGGGCAGATACACTTACCAATCAAGGGGCGGGAGAGATCCGTGATGAATCGTTGAAGCGAAGTATAGTCGTCCTGAAGCCCAGCAACAAGAGAGTAGGACACTTTACATTCCTCTTCGGCGGCTTTAATGGCGGCCTTGGCTCGCCCATCCGCCGAGCTCGCTTCCTCCTTCGCCTCCCTCAGCTCGCGCTCGAGATCAGCGATCCACTTTTCAGCCGAGCTCAATGCCGATTGAGCCACTGCCAACTCACCCGCTGGGACAAGTCCCTGGCGAGCCTCCTCCGCCTTCGCGGCAACTGCCTGAAGCCCCTTATTCGCCTCTTGGACGGCGGGCAGTTCCTTCTCCGCGCGGTGTTTAGCTGCCAATCGGTCAGCTGACTCACGTTGCAGACCCTGCACACAATTCAAACAGTTAACCAAAGCAAAATCTTAAGTGCCCACCCGCTGAAATTCAGCGAGTACGCACTCGGGGACTGGCGATCAAAAAATCCTAAGTGTCCACCCGCTGAAATTCAGAGAGTACGCACTTGGGGACTGGCGATCAAAAAATCCTAAGTGCCCACCCGCTGAAATTCAGCGAGTGCGCACTCGGGGACTGGCCATCAAAAAATCCTAAGTGCCCACCCGCTGAAATTCAGCGAGTACACACTCGGGGACTGGCAATCAAAAAATCCTAAGTGCCCACCCGCTGAAATTCAGCGAGTGCACACTTGGGGACTGGACGCGAAAAATAACAACTAGACACTAAAAGAATCAGACAGCTGCAACACACCGACCTGATCCTCGGGGACTGGACATACCTGGATGGCTGCGCCAATCATGCCATGAAGTTGTATCGCATCCACGGACGCGAGGAGAGCCAGCGTGTGCCCACGACGCTGCTCGACCTGCATGTCGGCGACCCCAGGTGCACGGCTCGAGGGTGAGGTCCCACTCGCTGTAGCCGCTTTGGCCATGAAGCGCGGGAACGTTGCGATAGAGGCACCGGCACCAAAGGAGGCCGGTTCGGCCGCCCCAGGCGAGGGATCACCCTCCTTCGTGGGTGCGGCCGCCTCCGTTGCAGGTTCATTCGGCACGACCGCCGTGTCGTCGGAGATCGTGACAACATCTTCGCCCTTGGCCTTCTTGGCGCCATCCGCAGGGACGACGACTTCGTCCGCCTTCCTCTTACGGGAAGGATCCTCCTCGCTGACGACGGGTGGCACCTTAGCCACGGTTGGGTGGCCTATCTTCTTCGCTCCGGTCCTGTAAATCAATCGTGTGAGCAAGATAATCCAAGTTGCTATGAAAAGACAAAGGTAAGTGAGCAAACTCACTTGGCGACCGGAATGAAGCGTAGCCCCGTGCGGATGCCAGTCGGCTTCTCCAGTTCGGGGCCCAGTCGGCGACTGAGACCCATTTCCAGGACGTCGCGTGCCCAAGACACGGACAGCTTCTTTATCGTCGAGGCTGCAACGGGAGCTTCTGAGACATCTTCAGCGGAAGCTTCCCTGTGAGGTGAAGCCGCCGCGACCGGAGCGGCCCCTAACCCAGAGATTGGGGCGAATGGCGGAGGCATCGAGGCCAGTGGCACCTCGCTCGGGACAGTGGCCGTGTCTAGCGCGGACGCCGTCGTGGCGCCTAAATCCTTGGCGGGCTGGGGCATCGAGCTGCTCGCCGAAAAGCGGTGGCGAGGCAGTCTCACGGTTTAAATCTTCTTCTTGAGGGGCCTTCACCTCCTTCTCCTTCTTCTTCTTCTTTGACGGGGTAGCCTGGCGGCGCGAGGTGGTCTCCGGAAGTTCGTCCTCATCATCATGGCGCTCGAGGCTTTTACTCGCCTCAGGCTCATGCTGACGCTGCCCGCGGGTTTTGCGGACCAGCGGGGCGACCTCCTCCTCGGACTCGTCGTCGCCGTTGCTCTCGTCGCTTTCGGTGTCGCCCTTGGCGGGAGGCGACTCGCCCATGTCTTGGACGGACAAGCTCGAGTTCTCGTCATCTGAAGGCGGGAGCCATCCTTCCACCACTTGGAATAGCTGCAATGAACACAAGATGAGATCAGAATGACCGCGACTGCACAAACTGCGACTGCGAATGATGCAAAGAGACTTACCGTTGGGGCTGGATGCTTCGCGGTGTAGGGGGCGACCCCGGCCTTTGCATCCAGGTACACCGCCTGGGTGATCTTCTTCAGCGCTGAGGTGTAGTCCTCAAGCTTCCACTCGGCGGAGCAGGACTTCGTCGAGTCCTCCCGGCCCGTATATTGGTACATATAGTGGTCCCGCTGCGCCAGAGGGACGAGCCGCCGCCCGATCTAGCAGTTGTATAAGTTGATCGTCTGGAGGCTCTTCTTCTTCAGACCGCGGATGGTTTGAAGCATTTCATCCACGACCATCCGCTGGTCGGTGGGAAGCTTGCCGACTTGGAGTCGGCGCGTGTAACTACCTCGGTGAATTACGCTCTTAGTTACAAGCCTGGATGATCGGAAATGGTTAAAATAGTACGGTGGGGCCAAATGCCACTCACAGGTAGACCTTTCGGCCGTCCTAACCATTTCCAAACATCGGGACAAGAACGAGCGGCGTAATCGGCAGGCGAAGGGATCAACTACATACACAAATGAGTATGTATGCAAGCCACCATACAACAGTCCTCAGAGCCATTCCATCTAAAAGAAATAGAAATATTGCAACGCCATACGACAAGATCCAAATATCCTAGATAGATATAATAGTTTAGGATATCTCCTCATACATCAAACATCGAGTATCGGTGAAGCGAAAACAAGTTCAGTGCGGATAAGCAAATCGGCATAAGATGCCCCATAAATAAACACATCCCGCCCACAGATCTCACGGATCCCCGTTCCCGGAATCTCTACACCGAATGATCGTTGCCCACATTGTTCGTCTCCTCCACCCAGTATCCATCTTGCGAGCTTACCTGTTCATCTGAACCAAACAATTTATCGTGTGAGACCCTAGGGGTACTCAGCAAGTCTTTATGCCTCTAAAGGGGACACAGCCTGGGGTGACGCAATTGCAGCAAAAGATAATACCTAACAATTCTATAGATACTCGCTAACCATCCGCCTAACCAAAGATAGACGGATGTCAGTTAATTAACAACAACAGTTATAACAGTAATATTAACAGATCCATCCTCCTCCTCGCTTACCAACGAGGAAGCGGACGAACAACCCCCATCCGTTGGCAGTTTTATTATCCATTCCATGAGTGTTGCACTATTTACTAGTCAGGTACTTAGTCAAATTAAAAGCGGTACTTTAGTTATACTTGTCTATGATCGAGAAACTGTGCTCCAAGTCGTCCATAACCGCGGACACGGATTTCAGAAAGATTTACCCTGCAGGGGTGCACAAATAGCAACACACACTCGATCAACCTCGGAAAAACCAAATCAAAACCCAACGAGGCATTCACGACAAAGCGATCACAGGATTCATAAATGTTTCAGGGGGCCACCCCATTAAGCTACCCGCAACGAAGTTGGCCGGCTCCGAGACGGACTCAAGGTTTGCGTCAATGGCTGTAAACGACTGGGAACCCGAAAGTGTGACTGGGCTTGTCGATACCGTGAAAACACTCCGCTTACCTAAACAGTACAGGTGCTCCTCGCACAATCTTAAATAAAGCAGTAAAGCATGGCATAAGTACAAGATAGTAATAAAGCCCCAAACTACTTTGTGGCCCCAAGAAATAAGAATGAATCAAGCTCTGGCTCAGGGGGGTCCATAAGCCTCCCGGATGTGGATAGTGTGAATATTCAAGGAATAGGAATCAAGTACTCGGGGTCCTACGGGACACAAGTGAGCATGAAAAACCAAATAGCAGATATTGCTCACCGATGCCACTTTCATTAGTTATCCCATTACTACTCAGGTTAAGTTGTATAGGTACCTCGTTATCCATCAGACACTCACATACCCTACACATGCTGTTCTACGACTCGCATGGCTCAAACAACTCCTGTAGTAATGGCTCATGGGATGGAGGAACAAGCTTCGGTGGGGTTTAAAAGTAAAGGCTATGCAGTACTTGGGATTCAGTTTAATGCAATCGCGACTCAATGATGCAAGAATAAGATAGAGGAAATAGGTACTATATGTATGCAAGCATGTGGTAGTGCTTGCCTGGCAGCTCAGTTGAAGCGAGAGAAGGATCTGGGTAGTGCTCCTGGGTTTCTTGATATATCCCCTGCTCAGCGTCTATTCGAAGAAGAACCAAACAAACAAGGGCCAACATAAATAAAGTGCACAAGCATATGAATAAAATGCGACAAGCAAACAATCATGCCATGATGAATGATGCACAATTTGCATGGCATGGGTGAGGTGTGGGGTACAAGAATGAGGCATTTTATGGAGTTTTAGTCACATCTTATACTCAAATAAGTTTCTGTATACTTTATATTTATATGATGCATGCTGAAATTCAGAACATGGAATGCATAGATAGAACGGGCTCGTCGCGCTGATCGATTTAGACATATTATTTGTCAAAATTGGAGTTATAAAACAAAAGTTATTAATTAATTAAGGAAAAAGGGTATTTTATTGTAATTTTAATCAACTCGAAATTTAAAGTGTTCAAATAATATTTTGAAGGGAATATTTGAATTCCTCACATTTTTCTGATTCCAAAACATATATTGTTTGTATTATTTGGAATAATATTTTAAAAGATATTTAAAAACAGATTTAAATTTGAATTTAAAACATTTTCTGAAAAAGGTTTAATTAAAACAGACAACAGAGAAACTTTTATTACTCAGACCGAGCTAGCCCCAGTCGCCGACGAGTGGGACCAAACGGACTGGGCCACGCGCTCAGGAAAACCTTTTCTCACCTCGGCTTGGCCAGCCTCTGCGATTGACGGGTGGGCCAGCAACTGGAGGCCCACGTGAGCAGCCTTGCAGAGACGCCAGCGGGCCGGGCTGGAGCGCGGGTTACGGCCAGAGGAACAGAGGGACTTTTCTTGCAAACGTCGGGGTAGGCTGGTCCGCGGGTTTAGGAAAAAAAAGGTTGGGGGGTTTTCTGAAAGACGGCCACGGCCCCACTGTTCATCTGTTTCCTCTGAACTACCTGACGGAAAAACGGAGCGCGGCGGCAGAGCGGCGCGACGGGGGCTCGATCCCGCGACGCGGAGCGCGCGCGCAGAGAGGCGGATCCAGCGCGGTAGGCTAGGGGAGCTGACAGGAGGGGGGATGGGGCCTAGGTAAGGTTCTAGGTGGCGAGGGAAACTGGCGGACACCGACGAGCTCGACGCACTGACGGCGTTCGACGAAAAGAACGGCGGCGCTAGACGGTGGTGATGAAGCGGAGGATGTCAGGGAGAAGGAGATGCTCACCGCGGAGAGATCGGTGCGGTCGGATCGTGCAGGGAGGCGACGGAGGGGTGAGGGCCCAGACGGCCGGCGCAGCTAGGGTTTGCGTCGGGCGTCGCTGGTGCTGGCGGCTGTGGCATTCCTCCTCCGCGTTGGCGTGTCCAGGGCGAAGCAGAGAGGTTCCCTTGGTCCTCCAGGCCACCTCCTCGACGCGCTCGCCGGCCGGAGCGACGAGGAGCAGAGGTAGACGACGGTGCTGGCGATTCCGGCGAGGAGAAGGGGTCGTCGGTGGGGAGGGAGGAGAGGAGCGGCAGGGCTCTGGGCCGATCTGGAGATGCAGGAGAAGCCGTGTGAGGGGAGGAAAAAGGAGGGAGGGAGGAGGAGCCGTGGCAGGGTAGATAAAGGTGGCTCGGTGCCACCTTTTCTTCTTCTCTTCTCCTCTCACGTGCTCGGGCTGGACGGCAGGGGCAGGGGTAGGTGATGGAGGCTGGCAGGTAGGCCAGGGCGGGAGGAGAAGAAGGTGGCTCGGGCTGGAGGGGCCCTCAAGGCATGGAGAGAGAAGAGAGGAAGAGAGAGGGTGGAGCTCGGTTAGGAGCTAGGCTCGGGTTAGGGTTGGTGCTAGGGTTGGGGTAGGAGGGTAGCTCGGCCAGGGAGAGGGGGTAGCCAGGTGGGGACATCATGGTAGAGAGAGGGAGGGGTGAGAGAGGTGTGGGTAGCTAGGGTTAGCTAGAGAGGGGTGGCTCGGTTAGGGTTTAGAGATAGGAATAGAGAGAGGGGGTAGATCATGGGGTGGTGGCTCGGGTTAGAGAGAGGAGAGATGAGGGCTTAGGGTTTTGAGAGAGAGATTAGAGAGAGAGGCTAGGGTGAGTGGGTTGGTAGATACTTATGGTGTTAGGGTTAATGCATATACCCACATGATCAAGCAAGATATTGGGTTTAGGGTTTGTGATAATCTACAAGATCAAGCATGATGGGGAAGTGAGATGGAGAGGGGAGTGTTTGTTGGACACATGGTGATGGTTAGAAGAGAGAGCGGAAGAGATGGTTTTTATGGATATGACCTCACATGATCATGCATGTATGAAGGAGATAAGGTGAAGGTGAGGGTCTTGATGCACATGGCAAGGAAACAAAAATCAAGATGAGGAGGGTTTAGGGTTTGAACATGATCCACTCAAAAACCAAATAAAAACCAAAGGAGATCAAAAGATGGTGATGGTTGCATGGCCCATGCAAAAACATTAAATGCCATGTTTTAATCTTGTGAAAACAGAATAGATAATCATGGCATTTGTGCATATGCATTCCAAAATCTGGAATAAAGCCAAGCTATGGGAAAAGATAATTGGATCCATCCCAACCCACATGAGCTAGATTAAATGCCAAAAGAAATAAAAGCCCATGGGTAATAAGGATGGTGGAATTATAATGTGGAATGATGGGGTGATGACAAGAAAGGTGGTGGAGTTAATAAAAGATATGCCCCCAACTCAACTTGGGCATTAAACAATATATCAATAACCAAATACAATATCAAGAGGCAAATACAATTAACAATGCATATGAGAGAAGAACCAAAACAAAAAGGGTTTTATATGATGCTCAAATGCAAGGTGGCATGATGACATGAGCATGATATAATTATGATGCAACAATTATATAGGAAGTAGCATATATATAGACTAGGCTAGTAGCATTGAAATTGTTAGACAATTGGGATGCTACAACTCTCCCCCACTAAACAAGAATCTCGCCCCGAGATTCCTAGGAAAAAGAAAACAACACAAGGAGAGGCGGGTGTTCGAACGAAGGTGACCCTCACGTTCCCAAGTTGATGAACCATGGAATGGTGCGACCACTACACCTTGCAAAACTTGCTAGACTTGTTGCGAGTCTTGCGTTTTGCTTCAAGAACAACGGATTAGAAGAATTGTAGGATTGTCGTGAGACAAGAAGGATAGGATGGACATAGATTCGGTTTTCTCAAGAACATGATAAAAGAATAGAACCACTTGTGAAAGAAAGGACAAGATGATGTATCATGGATAAAGAAATACACATCATTAAGATTAAAGATTTATCGATACTAGAGAGGATGAAAACTTTGTGTCGCCGGAAGACTAGGTTGGAGAGGTTTCAACCACTAAGACAATAGCATTGTATCTTCTCTCGGATTTGAGAAATAAAGTTCGGAAACAATATTGCCTTCAAACAATAGAGTCCCTTGATATCAACAGAAAGATTTAGTTAGACATCGACGGATTAGATTCTTCTTGCGCCGGTAAGACCCAAAGGATCACGCAATTGAGGTGCGCGGATATAACTTCCAGAGACGGATGTGAAGCCAGATCATGGTGGAATCCCGAGAAGCAAAGAATATGGAGGATCTGGAGTTTATTGTAGAGATACTTATTGCTTTCTTTAGCCTTGAGGCTAACGCAATAGATTTGCGGCTGATGGCATCAACCATAATTGGCTTTACCACAGAAAAAGAATTGATGAAACAAAGAGAGATAGTTTCCTTTTATCTTGTTTGGGGATGTCGAGCATCGGTAGAATGACAAGGACAGAAAAGAGTTTGCGTTTGTTCCCACCAGATAATTGAAGATTTTACTCCATCTAAAATAGACAGACCACCAACAAGAGATTATTGATTACTTTCTTCGAGAGAGCACTCCGGAAAAACAAGGACGGAAGTAAAAGTATCGAGGGATAAAGGCCACTTCTAACTTCCATGGAATGAGTGAAATCACATTAATTCACCAATTCAATGTACAAGAGCGAATGATAAGAGTAGTGGTATGGTAGCTACTCCATCCCGCACTCAAAGCATTACTCCGCACATGAATAAGAAAACCATGCAACCCAACTACGAAACAATGAAGGTATTGACAATAACTCATGGAACTTCGTTAGAAAACAAGGATAGATGCAAACGATTCGCCGGATTCATAGATAGATAAAGATGATGATGTTGTCGTCATATCATAAGTAACCAGCCACCGGAAAGATATGAAGGAAGATCACGGAGACAACTGCAAAATTCCACAGATATAGAAAAATATAGCACCACTTGCACCTAAGGATTACAAAAGATCTGCAAAATCTTCATGGCCTCTGGTGGATTGAGCATAGACGATAGAGCAAGAGGGTTTCAAAAGATCACTTGACGAGATAGAGGTGAAAAGAACTCCATGTTGTTCTTGAAAAGATTGAGAGAGGTTTAGCGGTCTTGAGGAAAATCTACGGCGGAACGACGATGATAACTTGCCCACAAGGAATAGCTCCAGATTGGTTGAAGATGGAGGATGGAAATAACAATGGACTTGCTGATTCCAGAGTTGAAGTGATGTGTTTAGCAGAAGGACGTGGCCGAGATAGGTGACTTCAAAAAGTCGGAATTCTCACTTTGAGACTTTGCACACAGGCAGTGCTCACGAAGCTCGAGAGAAAGAGACACAGATGATCTTCCATGTCCTTCCATTGATATCGAATATGCAAGCATATTATCAACATATACCACCATGGATTAACAGGATATTCCCAGAATATCAAGTTCAAGAGGCGGGAGAAACGATCAAATGCTCGAAACACTTTCTGAGCTCAACGCTCTTTGAAAGATCAACGTTATGAGTAAGGATTCCTGTTGAAGAAGATGCGTTGGCAGAATAGATTATCTGGTCCTTCGGAAGAAAAAGAGATGTCACCTGGTTCACATTGTCGATTGGATCACCGGTTACAAGATAAGGAGATCTTGGATAAAGAAAAGATGATAGATCATACCATAAGCAAAGCTACCAGAGACGAAAAGATGCAATTCCCTCGTCTCAAAGAGAATTTTGCAGATATGGAGTTCAAAAAGATGTGCAGCATGATGGTCAGATGATAGACCGCCGTAGTGCCTTGAGAAACTCCGGATTGCCAAAGATGCTTGAATATGCATAGATATGATCACGGTGTGCTCAAAATCACAGGAGATAACCGTCACCATTTTGAGGATAGTGTTGATAGCATTTTCCATATTCCACTCATGATAAGCGTCATATAGCTATGCCGAGAACCAAATTACAATCACTAGCATCGGATCGACACATGTTATGTAATTAACCCAAGAGAATTGGAGATGAAATGAAACTCCAGGATTAAGCGCCGGTGACAAAAGAATGAGTTGGCATGGACATGCTGATAAAAGGGAGATAGATAATGTTTCACACACGACTGAAAAGGAGTGTGGAAACACAGATGTATCAAAGAAAAATTTTCCGCATTTTTCGGCATTAAAATACCAATAGATGCGCAAAATCACTTATCAGGTAGAGATTAGCAACTTCACATTCTGTGAAAGCATGCTGGAAGGAAGAACACCCTTAAGAAGATGGCACCGGTTAACAAGGAGTCAGATAGATCGCGCCGGTTTTCAAAAGCCTGTCAGTATGGAATGTACCAACAGTTGATAACCAAAGGCAGATTGTGATAACAAATATGGATGCAACAGATAGACAAGGAATTACACACACACACTTTCTATGGTACTACGGAAACCCAGAACGCGTGAATCCTAGTTTGAATTTTAAGAAGAGGATTGAAAACGTTACACTTCCTTACCAGAAAAGGATGGTGGGTGGGTAAGAAGAAAAGTGGAAGCAGTCCTACTCTCGCGTTTTGTTTTTCCCTAGTATACATAGCTACCAAAAATATTTGCTAGACTAACAACGACCATTTGGCTGAGACCCTGAAGGGCGGGATGGCTCTGATACCAATTGTAACTAGCTCGGTGAATTACGCTCCTAGTACAAGCCTGGATGATCAGAAATGGTTGAAATAGTACGGTGGGGCCCAAATGCCACTCACAGGTAGACCTTTTGGCCGTCCCAACCATTTCCAAACATCGGGACAAGAACGGGCGGCGTAATCGGCAGGCGAAGGGATCAACTACATACACAAATGAGTATGTATGCAAGCCACCATACAATAGTACATCAGAGCCATTCCATCTAAAAAGAAAGGAAATATAGCAACGCCATACGGCAAGATCCAAATATCCTAGATAGATATAATAGTTTAGGATATCTCCTCATACATCAAACATCAGAGTATTAGGCGGAAGCGGAAAACAAGTTCCGAGTACGGATAAGAAGCAAATCGGCATAAGATGCCCCATAAATAAACACATCCCGCCCACAGATCTCACGGATCCCCGTTCCCGGAATCTCTACACCGAATGATCGTTGCCCACATCGTTCGTCTCCTCCACCCAGTATCCATCTTGCGAGCTTACCTGTTCATCTGAATCAAACAATTTATCGTGTGAGACCCTAGGGGTACTCAGCAAGTCTTTATGCCTCTAAAGGGGACACAACCTGGGGTGACGCAATTGCAGCAAAAGATAATACCTAACAATTCTATAGATACTCGCTAACCATCCGCCTAACCAAAGATATACGGATGTCAGTTAATTAACAACAACAGTTATAACAGTAATATTAACAGATCCATCCTCCTCCTCGCTTACCAACGAGGAAGCGGACGAACAACCCCCCATCCGTTGGAAGTTTTATTATCCATTCCATGAGTGTTGCACTATTTACTAGTCAGGTACTTAGTCAAATTAAAAGCGGTACTTTAGTTATACTTGTCTATGATCGAGAAACTGTGCTCCAAGTCGTCCATAACCGTGGACACGGCTTCGAAAGATTTACCTGCGAGGGTGCACAAATAACAACACACTCGATCAACCTCGGAAAAACCAAATCAAAACCCAACGAGGCATTCACGACAAAGTGATCACAGGATTCATAAATGTTTGAGGGGCCACCCCATTAAGCTACCCTAGCGAAGTTGGCGGCTCGAGCGGACTCAAGGTTTGCGTTAATGGCTGTAAACGATTGGGAACCGAAAGTGTGACTGGGCTTGTCGATACAGCGAAAACACTGCCTTACCTAAACAGTACGGTGCTCCTCGCACAATCTTAAATAAGCGATAAAGCATGGCATAAGTACAGGATAGTAATAAAGCCCCAAACTACTTTGTGGCCCCAAGAAATAAGAATGAATCAAGCTCGCTCAGGGGGTCCATAAGCCTCCGGATGTGGATAGCGCGAATATTCAAGGAACAGGAATCAAGTACTCGGGGTCCTATGGGACACAAGTGAGCATGAAAAACCAAATAGCAGATATTGCTCACCGATGCCACTTTCATTAGTTATCCCATTACTACTCAGGTTAAGTTGTATAGGTACCTCGTTATCCATCAGACACTCACATACCCTACACATGCTGTTCTACGACTCGCATGGCTCAAACAACTCCTGTAGTAATGGCTCATGGGATGGAGGAACAAGCTTCGGTGGGGTTTAAAAGTAAAGGCTATGCAGTACTTGGGATTCAGTTTAATGCAATCGCGACTCAATGATGCAAGAATAAGATAGAGGCAATAGGTACTATATGTATGCAAGCATGTGGTAGTGCTTGCCTGGCAGCTTAGTTGAAGCGAGAGAAGGATCAGGTAGTGCTCTGGTTTCTTGATATATCCCCTGCTCAGCGTCTATTCGAAGAAGAACCAAACAAACAAGGGCCAACATAAATAAAGTGCACAAGCATATGAATAAAATGTGACAAGCAAACAATCATGCCATGATGAATGATGCACAATTTGCATGGCAATAATGTAGCATGGCATGGGTGAGGTGTGGGGTACAAGAATGAGGCATTTTATGGAGTTTTAGTCACATCTTATACTCAAATAAGTTGCTGTATACTTTATATTTATATGATGTATGCTGCAATTCAGAACATAGAATGCATAGATAGAACGGGCTCGTCGCGCTGATCGATTTAGACATATTATTTGTCAAAATTGGAGTTATAAAACAAAAGTTAATAATTAATTAAGGAAAAAGGGTATTTTATTGTAATTTTAATCAACTCGAAATTTAAAGTGTTCAAATAATATTTTGAAGGGCATATTTGAATTCCTCACATTTTTCTGATTCCAAAACATATATTGTTTGTATTATTTGGAATAATATTTTAAAAGATATTTAAAAACAGATTTAAATTTGAATTTAAAACATTTTCTGAAAAAGGTTTAATTAAAACAGACAGCAGAGAAACTTTTATTACTCAGACCGAGCTAGCCCCAGTCGCCGACGAGTGGGACCAAACGGACTGGGCCACGCGCTCAGGAAAACCTTTTCTCACCTCGGCTTGGCCAGCCTCTGCGATTGACGGGTGGGCCAGCAACTGGAGGCCCACGTGCAGTGACAGCCTTGAGAGGCTGCAGGGCCGGGCTGGAGCGCGGGTTACGGCCAGAGGAACAGAGGGACTTTTCTGCAAGAACGTCGGGGTGGCTGACAGGTGGGGTAGGCTGGTCCGCGGGTTTAGGAAAAAAAAGGTTGGGGGGTTTTCTGAAAGACGGCCACGGCCCCACTGTTCATCTGTTTCCTCTGAACTACCTGACGGAAAAACGGCCTTGGCAGAAGCGCGACGGGCTCGATCCTTGACAGCGAAGCCTTGTAGAAAGCGGATCCAGTAGCGGTAGGCTAGGGAGGCGGCAGAGGGGATAGGGCCTAGGTAAGGTTCTAGGTGGCGAGGGAAACTGGCGGACACCGACGAGCTCGACGCACTGACGGCGTTCGATGAAAATAACGGCGGCACTAGACGGTGGTGATGAAGCGGAGGATGTCAGAAGGAGATGCTCACCACGGAGAGATCGGTGCAGTCGGATCGTGCAGGGAGGCGACGAAGGGGCGAGGGCGCAGACGGCCGGCGCAGCTAGGGTTTGCATCGGGCGTCGCTGGTGCTGGCGGCTGTGGCGTTCCTCCTCCGTGTCGGCGTGTCTAGGGCGAAGCAGAGAGGTTCCCTTGGTCCTCCAGGCCACCTCCTCGACGCGCTCGCCGGCCGGAGCGACGAGGAGCAGAGGTAGACAGCAGTCTTTGGCGATTCCAGCGAGGAGAAGGGGTGTCGTCGGGAGGAGGAGGAGAGGCGGCGGGGCTCGGGCGATCTGGAGATCTGAGGAGAAGCCGTGTGAGGGGAGGAAAAAGGAGGGAGGGAGGAGGAGCCTTGGCAGGGTAGATAAAGGTGGCTCGGTGCCACCTTTTCTTCTTCTCTTCTCCTCTCACGTGCTCGGGCTGGACGGCAGGGGCAGGGGTAGGTGATGGAGGCTGCCAGGTAGGCCAGGGCGGGAGGAGAGGAAGGTGGCTCGGGCTGGAGGGGCCCTCAAGGCAGGAAGAGAGAAGAGAGGAAGAGAGAGGGTGGAGCTCGGTTAGGAGCTAGGCTCGGGTTAGGGTTGGTGCTAGGGTTGGGGTAGGAGGGTAGCTCGGCCAGGGAGAGGGGGTAGCCAGGTGGGGACATCATGGTAGAGAGAGGGAGGGGTGAGAGAGGTGTGGGTAGCTAGGGTTAGCTAGGGAGGGGTGGCTCGGTTAGGGTTTAGAGATAGGAATAGAGAGAGGGGGTAGATCATGGGGTGGTGGCTCGGGTTAGAGAGAGGAGAGATGAGGGCTTAGGGTTTTGAGAGAGAGATTAGAGAGAGAGGCTAGGGTGAGTGGGTTGGTAGAGACTTATGGTGTTAGGGTTAATGCATATACCCACATGATCAAGCAAGAGATTGGGTTTAGGGTTTGTGATAATCTACAAGATCAAGCATGATGGGGAAGTGAGATGGAGAGGGGAGCGTTTGTTGGACACATGGTGATGGTTAGAAGAGAGAGCGGAAGAGATGGTTTTTATGGATATGACCTCACATGATCATGCATGTATGAAGGAGATAAGGTGAGGGTGAGGGTCTTGATGCACATGGCAAGGAAACAAAAATCAAGATGAGGAGGGTTTAGGGTTTGAACATGATCCACTCAAAAACCAAAGAAAAACCAAAGGAGATCAAAAGATGGTGATGGTTGCATGGCCCATGCAAAAACATTAAATGCCATGTTTTAATCTTGTGAAAACAGAATATATAATCATGGCATTTGTGCATATGCATTCCAAAATCTGGAATAAAGCCAAGCTATGGGAAAAGATAATTGGATCCATCCCAACCCACATGAGCTAGATTAAATGCCAAAAGAAATAAAAGCCCATGGGTAATAAGGATGGTGGAATTATAATGTGGAATGATGGGGTGATGACAAGAAAGGTGGTGGAGTTAATAAAAGATATGCCCCCAACTCAACTTGGGCATTAAACAATATATCAATAACCAAATACAATATCAAGAGGCAAATACAATTAACAATGCATATGAGAGAAGAACCAAAACAAAAAGGGTTTTATATGATGCTCAAATGCAAGGTGGCATGATGACATGAGCATGATATAATTATGATGCAACAATTATATAGGAAGTAGCATATATATAGACTAGGCTAGTAGCATTGCAATTGTTAGACAATTGGGATGCTACAGCGCAGTTCGGGTCGGTCGGCAGAGTATCGTGGGATCGCCACCTCGCCCTCCGGAGTCGCCTCGGTAACGTAGAACCAAGAATTATTCCATTGGCTCGCCGCCTTGGTGGGTAGCATCAGACCGAAGAAGGAGGCCTTCGATTTAAGCTGGAACGTCAGGCCGCCCGCTTCCTCGCGACTGATCCATCCGTGGAACAGATCTTGCCACAGAGGGAAGTAGGGCCGGCAGCCTAGGTAGCACTCGCAGAACGCCACAAAGATGGCGAGCTGCTCGATGTTGGATCCCGTAGTAGGTGCAGAAGCGCCGGAAGAACAGGGACGTAGGGAATCCCAGCCCCCGTTCCAGGTGGCTGGTGAAGCAGATGAATTCTCCCGCGCGCGGGTTCGGGGTCACCTCTCCGGCGCGAGGATCGCCACTGCCGCGGCAGGATCCCGGCCTCCTCGAAGGGCCTTGATTGTGCTCTCGTACACTTAGATCTGCCCCAAGGCTCGGTGGAGGGCCATTGGCGGAAGGGTTCGTGGAGGTCGGAAGGTTTCGGTTTGGATCGCGATCGGAGGAAGGCGAAAGTGTCTTGATCGGAGGAAATGACGAGGAGATGGTTCTCCGATTGCCTGCCATTCCTCTTATATAGCGGTTGTTACCCGCCAAATCAGGGAGCCGTTACTACGCGGTGATTACGCCAAAAGTTACCGTTGGATTACCCCAACGGCTAGTTTGACCATGTTTAACGGTCCAACTTCAGCCACTCGGCTCGCCGACCCGATCACTACGATAGTGACTGAGTATTTTGCCGACTCGACTTGCCAAGAGCTGCGATTAGAATGACTAGTTTTCTCCTTTATACAGGAGCCCACCGACGATTCGACTGGATGTCTGCTCTGAAGCCGTGTACTCCGACTGCCAGCAGCCACCTACGCCCAATCGACGACGGCCTCGGGGACTACTGATGGGGATGTGCCTACCGGGGTATACCCAGCAGGACGTTTCCGACTAGCCCAGGAACTGGCGAGTGGGCCTGCAAGACGGCGACTGGATCAAGTCCCGGTGTGGATCCAAGCGACTGGAAGCTGAAGGCCCAGGCGAGTGGATAGGCCTAGTCGGATTAGGTTAAACAAGTACCGAAGCCTTAACTGATTCGGTTGAGATATGTAAACCCTAGGGGGGGTGAGCCTATATAAACCTCCCTGCAGGGCGTGTAGAGATACGTTCCATCATACACCCAAGCGACTCGCCGCCTAGCCGCCGAGCTCGCCCATTGTACCACCTTCATAATACAATCTAGCAGGAGTAGGTCTTTACCCTTCGGGGGGCCGAACCTGGGTAAAACCTTGTGTCTCTGCCCTCATCTCGCACCGCAGATGGCTGGCCGCCCTTGCCCCTCGTTCTACTACTCGATGCCGATTGCAGCATCTGCCGTGACCATTCCCACGACACTAGGATTGCATCACAACACCACCAAAGGAGATCCACACCATAGTTCATCCCTTCTACCCCCATCCTCTCCACATTAGCCATAGCCATTACTTTATACTTGAGATCTCCTTGTTATTTGTGACCATTGTAAGAATATTTGATTTCAATTAAAGTATTTTGCACAATGTTTTCTATCCTTGATCTTGTGGTTATGAGTGAGTAATCCTCATGGGCTGTGGGTTGGGAAGAAACCTCGCAGCAATTATGTGCATCTAATCTATGGGAGTATTGTGTATTGTTTGAATAAGGGATCTGTATATTTTGTTTCTTTGTAATTTTTCCTTGATCTTTGGACTTGTAGGTACCCAAGACCCCCGAGATGATCAAGTCTTGAGGTGATATACTTGGATAGCGGCGATCTCATAGGAAACCCAGTGATAGAAATGGATGTACTTTCTTGGCTTAGCGACCCATTCGGGATCAACAACAACATCTCTCCATAAGGATTTGATCTGTGTTTATCACTTAATAAATGTTTGTAACCCGGTGCTTCATGGTACAACCAGTTGGACCAAAAGACTATTTCTATGCCTGTTTCTCATAGGGTATCTAGTATATTAGGATGTGATGCCCAAAAATGTTATCTCTATTGTAACATTACACATGACTGTTCCTATTATTATATTTTATCCCATACGATGTGCAGCTGTAGGTGGATCTTCAACCTTGGCCTATCTCCATCCATTGAATCAACCCACGATATAAAGTAAACTAGATTGGTCTAGTAAACAAAGGTAAAATGAAAAAACAAAGTCTTGTAGACATGTCCTTATTTTTAATTCGTTTTAGCCTTGTTTCCCAAGGTTCAATTAAACCTAGGTCTACTAGGGAAAAAGCTACTATACTACATCTGTGAATCCGTATCGAAGGTATCATACGTGTTGCAATTTATAAAATATAATATTTCTGGTTCTGAAAAAACACACAGTTTACCACAAATCATGCACCACACTATTCAAAATATTATTGCAAAAGAACACACATTAAACGCCACCATGATTGGCTTGATCCTTGATGTCCAATGGTCTTCATGAAATTGGCCATGCCAAGCCTTAGTCCTCGCATCTGCCAACATGATCCATGAATCCTCATTGAACCTCTCGAACCCACATGCTCGCCCTCTATTTCAGCTCTCATCTCAGTGGAAACCCTTTGCGCCTGAAGTGTCACCTTGTCATTCTCAATTGACACCTTCTCCGCTTGCATCTCAATGAAATTCTCGAATTAGGCTTTTGCCTGGCATTATAAATAAAGCAACCATTGATACAAAGTCTCAACTAGTTTTAACAAAAGAAAATTAAAGTTATGGGCACATCACAATCACCCCACTAAACAGAGATACAACATATGCCTCACAAGAGACAAGAAGCGTGGATCCCACAATCTAGTAAGGACTCAGGATAACGTCTACGCTCGAGGGAAGGCAATCGCGAAGCAACTACCACATAGAAATATTCATCTTCAGGGGTAGAGGGGCTTTCAAGAGGTGCTTGATTCAAGGCATGGTGGGCCCTCTAAATAGGGCCCTATATACCAAGCTAACAGAGAAGTCCCTTGACAGGGTCAACCTCCAAGACGCTGAGTCCGCCTCCCCTAAGAGAGAAGAAGGCAAACAAGCCCTCAGGGTCTGCCACTCAATTGTTTCAATTGGGTCAAAGGTCATCCAAAATGCGACGGACCAGGACCCTTCCCGGGATGCCTCAGCAGCAGATAGCGACATGTTCACGCAGATCGCAAAGAGGTGTAGGTAAGTAATCCTAAGAGGGTATTCATCAAGCCATGGATATAGCCAAAAGAGTGTGCCTTCCCCATTCCCAATGGTGAAGGTCACCCCTTTTCATATCTCTGGCTTGACTTCCTGTATGGACCACCAAAACTATGAGCCGTCTCGGTGGTAACATGTAAGAAGTGGGCGCCTTGGAGGTATTTAGCTTCTATAAGTTGAAGCCAAAGACATCCCTCCCCTGTCAGAATTCACCAAACCCTTTTTAGAATGAGTGCCATGTTGAATTGGTGTGAAGCTAGAATGCCTATACCACCAAGATCCTTGGGGGTGTAGATATCTCCCCATTTCACCATGTGATATTTCTGGCGGCCTTGGGGATCCTGCCAAAGAAGCGGGACTGCTCCTTGTCAAAGGATCCATGCACCCCTTCCAGGAGAAGGTACATCCCCATGATATACATTGATAGGCTGGATAGACAGGCATCGATAAGGATCATGTTGCTACCTTTTGAAGTAAACCTGTTGCACCATGGTTTTGATTTGGCCCCGCACACGACCAACTAGGGGATCTAGGTCTCTTATGAGAATCCCAGAAGCCCGGACTGGCATACCCAAATAGGTTATGTGTAATGAGGTTAGGTGACAATTGAGATTGTCAGCTATCCTTTGTTGGTCCTCTATGGAGAAACCAAGAGCAATTACCTCACTCTTGTCAATATTAATCCCAAGTCTTGACATCTCCTGGAAGAAGATGAGTAGGAACTTCAGATTAATTATGTCCTGGTCCGACCCCTCTACCAAGATCATCGTGTCGTCAGCATAATTAAGGTGACTGACCCCTCCACCCGGGATAATGTATCCTACCACAGCTAATATGTGGTCGGTGATCTTAGCCTTCTCTAGGATCTCCGCAAGGGCATCTACCACTGATTTGAAGAGGATTGGGTAGATGGGGGCCCCTTGCCACACACTGTAAATAGATCGGAAGTATGGACCCACTTCCCCATTTATGTTAATAGCAATATTCCCATACATCACAAATTGCATGATCTAGGAGAAAAGTAGATCATCAAATCCTCTCTTAATCAACACTTGGTGCAACAATTGCCGGTCAGGTCGGTCATATGCCTTCTGAAAGTCTATTTTTAAGAAGACCATGTTGTCAACTTAGTTTTAACCTCGTGGACAATCTCATGGAGGGCCAAGACCCCATTGTGTATTAGGCGGCCTTTGAGAAAGGCAAACTGATGTGGATGGGTCAAGCGCTCCATAACCAGGGAAATACGTGAGGCATAGACTTTGGCCAACATGCGCTGGATGACATTTATTACCGTGATCATCCTGAACTTGCGTATATCTATGGCTCCCACTACTTTGGGAATCAGGGTTATAACGCCAAAGTTTAGGAAGGACATGACCAAAGTGCTCGTGAAGAATTCCAGGAACATCGACATTATAACATCCTAAAGTGATTCCCAGAAAGTCTGAAAAAAGGCGACAAACAGGCTGTTAGGTCCCGGGGCTGAGTTGTTTTTAATCGATCTCACTGCCCTTTTCACCTCCTCTAGAAGGAATGGGAGAGTAATCTTTGCATTCTCGTTTGACGTGAATCTAGCATCAGCTACCCAAAATTCATTGCCACCCCTGATCGGGGTCAGAGCAACTTGTAGAAGGAGTAGATGTGGGCAGAAAGTTCTCCTGGCTCCTGTAGTATCCTCCCGTTATCCCATAGGCATAGGATCAAGAATTTCCTCCGACTGCCATTGGCAATCGCATGGAAATAAGCCGTGTTTGCATCCCCTTTGAGTATCCAGTTCTGTCGGCTCCTTTGTCTCCAGAAGGTATCTTCCCCTTTATAGATCTCCATAAATGAGGACTCCAAAGAGTAGCGGCGAGCCCACTCCTCAGCGTATATGCCCTAGTCATCAATAAAGAGGTCTAGTGTTTGGATCTCGCTTAGGAGCGATTCCTTCTACCGTCTGACCACCACACCAATATTAGCCCCCAGCATCTCATGAATTGGTGGGCCATCATGGTGCAATGATGCCAAACATCTACCACACAATACTTGCGGGAGGGGATGCCGCTGCTGTAGCCCACTTTGTCTTGACCGCTTCCACAAAGCCTGGTTGGTACAACCATAAGTTCTTGAAGTGGAAGAGGCTTAGACATGGGGTGTTCCTTCTCTAGTGGAGAGGAGCAGGAGGCGTGATCAAATCCTATCCTGGTGAGTGCCCGGAGTGAGCAGAGCAGGATAGCTACTACCCATTCCACTGAAACCAAGACTCTGTCCAGGACTGATCAAATTAGGTCCACCTGCTTATTGTTCTAGGTAAACCTGGCCCCCACTCTAGTGATCTCTCTATGTGTTCTTCCGTGTGCGATCTTCACAGCATCATCCCTCCTAGGATTCCTCTAGTGTCCATGTGGAGCCCACTTAAGCCAACCCAGGCATCTGCTGTGACACCACCATGGGGATGATTCGAGGCGCCAGTTGGGTTTTCATCTAGACATGACAAGTGATATAGTACTTGTTGGTAACAAGATTGAACATGGTATATGATACCAAACAATCGGATCTCGGAAAAGTCATATCAAAGAAACAAATGGAATTGGACTCGACGTTTACGGTTCAAACGACATCGTCATCTTGGAATGTACATGGATCATCATGGGCATCACGGTCCCTCTATTGATCATTGATACAAATCATGTTTGTGCCATTCCTGAGCCGTGAGGGGATCTACTTAAGAGTACGATGAGCTGGAGATCATCCATAAGTTGGAATCTAAGTAGTGAAAGAGAAACTATAATTATTTCAGGGAGAGATCTGAAGTTGTTTGGAGAAAGGATAATAGGAAAGGACTGAAAGGTGTTTCGGGTAAATGGAAATTTATAATATATATTTATTGTATGTTAATCGTGAATTAATATATAGTGAAAAAAATATTTAAATTAAATTTTATTGAGCAATTTTGTCATTAGGCTTAAACCCTAGAGGGAATTAGCCTCGGAGAAAGTCACCCGGGAAAAGGAACAACAAAAGAAATAGCCACAACTGCCGCTAGGCCGGTTTTGAACTGGCCTAGGCTGACAACAGGGCGGGGGAGCAAATCACCGCAGGGGGCGGGCACTTAGTCGCTACCGCCACGCGCTGGTGCTGCGCTGGGATGCGAAGTGCTGCGCTGGCCCACCCGGCCAGCAAGCAGCCGCTGTGGGGCCGCCTCCCACGATGGGCCCGGGCAGGCGAAGCCGGCCCACCTGGCCAGCCGCTGTGAGCTATTGCATCGTGCGCTGGGCTAGGCCATGGGTGGCGCACCAGCCCACCCAGCCACTAGCCAGGTGCTAGCTGCAACCCACGAGCATATGGCCCATCCGGCTTTGGCTGCTGGGAGCTGCTGTGGTGATTTTGGCTGCGGATTTTGAGCCCACACTGCACCTTTTTCCTTTCTTTTCTTTGACAAAAATTAGTCCCACATGGTAAGATTTTGAGAAAAGAACACCTCCCTTATCCTATAAAAAGGGGTGCCCATGGGTGGGATTCAACACACAATTAAAGAAATCCTTTGTTTGACTTTCTCCCTCTCTCTCTACCTTGTGACTATGGCCCCCATGTAAGGGCTGCGAACAAGGCTTCTCTGTGGGCACCGTTGCGCTGCGGGGATTCTGAAGCCGGAGATCTACTTTCGTGCTCCCAGCGGGATCGAGGAGGCGGAGATCTCGTCATACATTTGAGGCACTTTGGATGTCGTAAGCCGGACTGCTGCACTATGATGGATCAAGGGGTGACCTACGAGGAGCTTCACGACCTTGAGGTCGGCTGCAAGCATGACTAATTCAACCACGTTCCACTAGGAATGTTAACCAGTCTAGGAATACAAGGGTATGTATTTGAAACCTCTCGGCCATTACTGTATTACTGACAGATAGATCTTGGGCATTAGGGTGATCCGACGTAAGATTTTTTTTGTTTTCTGCACCATAACCCCAACAGTGGTATCAGCGTTGATATATGCGTAGTAGTGCTATACGGCCAGTACGCACATGTTTTATGCGAGCATTGATTCTATAGTTGTTACTCTCCCATGTGTACTTGTTTATATCGCGGTATTGTTTGATGAAGCGGCCTAGACCAACCTTACGCGTACTCCTATGTGAGACTGGTTCCACGCTCGACATAAGTCGTGTTCCGTATAATGGCTAGCGGGTGTCTGTCTCTCTTACAATAGTTGATAGAGCATTTACAATGGAGTGCCCCAAAAGGGGTGTAGTAGAGACAACTGCATGGATCCATGTTGTGGTTGGAAAATTCGTAGATTAGAAACGGTTCTATAATGAATGGCGTACCATGTAAAACTTGCAATAGATAAAGTAGAGGCGTCTAACTTTATTTTGTAGGAGGTCAGATGATTTTATATGGTCATGGTCATTACGAAGGTAAAGTAATTTACTTTTATGTTACTAAGTTGTGTAGTAATAATTCATCATTCCGATGGATGACCTACTGGTGGCACCGTGGACTTGGCGTCAAACCGATGGCAAGATGGAGATCATGCCAGAGTTCTCGATGGAGATCAAGGTGCAAGAAGGACCATATCATATCACAAATATACATGAGATGTTGATACCCGTTTTACATCTTATTGTGTGCTAGTATTAGATACTCAATGATACTCAATGGTAGCATATTAGCATCTTATTGTGTGATGTTGATACTCAATTGTAGCATATAAGATGATCCCTATTAATTCCAATGATAGTGTTCCCCTTGTGTGTGCACCACCAAGAAAGTTCTCCGGTATGAGGCAGGCCGTGATGATCGGGTGTCAGACATACATGCATTCGCATACAGTGGGTGCAAGCATTGCACTACAATACACACAAGTTTGAATTAGCGAGCCTAGAATATGCAGACATGGCCTCGGGACACAAGAGATCGAAACATCTACCATGAGTCACATGGATGATATGATTGACATTGGAGAATTTCTATCTTTGAAGCTATGTTGTCGGCTATGACGATTGGGGGTTGCATAGTGAATTGGCATCGTGTGATCGCTCAAATCATCCAGGGGATGACAATTTTAGTGGGAGATCAATTATGAATTGAACTCATATTATGAACTAAGTCTAGATGTCTATTTGCAAATATCTTAGTAGATCATGCCCTATCCAATTGAGGTCCTTTGTGACCATGAGAAATTTATTGCTTGATATGGAACTTAGGAAAAATGGTCCACCTTCATAGATTAATACCCACGCCCAAGGGATATCCTCAAAATAAGATGATCTTCTCTTCTTGATACATTGACCAATAGGAGATAGTCCGATGACTCCACAATGTTTGTGTTTTCTCCATTGTCATCCAATAGGTCATTCTACATTTGATGGAGAGTTGGGCTACAATTTTGTATTCTGCAAAATCAGGCACATAAAGTATGAGTCGTTCGATGAGTTTTCTTCCATGATGGATGAAAATAGAATATTTGGAGAATCACTTAGCAATCTTTCATTAGAGTTGAGATATCTCAGAAGGGATTCATTGCAATGAAGGTCATAGATGAAAAAATTTATATGTCAGATATACAAAGTTATAAATGTATTTCTTACAAAACTCGTCGCTGTTTACAAAGTATTGGATACTTATTCCATTTTGTGAAAAAAGGGATGGTCTGCTTCAGAATTGCCTGAATAGAGGCAATGTGGTTTGATGACGACAAGCAAACTAGTTGATGGCCAACATTACTCCTTCCCTTAAAGGTTATCATTTGGATTAGTGGACTTGAATAAAAAAATTGTAATTCCTGTTTGTGTGTCTTGCTTTTAGCAAGACGATTATTCATATGAATAAGTTACAATCCAATTGTACTGTTCTTATGAGTAATACCTTTATGGTCACATTATGATTTTAAATGAGTTATTCTCATCACTATGTGTAAGACCCCACCTTTATAAGGTAAAGGCCCCTGTGATTTGCGATGCTAGTCCCTGGATCAAATGCTAGCGTCCACAGTTTAAGATGAAGTACACAAATACAAAGGTCTTTATTAGATCGTCATTCCAGAGATAAACATAGTCTTTTTCAACTAAATAGACAAAGGCTAGTACAAGAGTTCATAGCATAAAGTAAATAACTATAAGTCTTCATCTTCATGTGCCACAGGCAAGCATGTTGAGTGTAGAATCACAACCCTAATCTCCATCAGAGTAACCTTCAACATCATAAGTTACAGCCACAGTGGGTCAATACATTTGGAATTTTATTGGCAAGTGATACCATAGTAGAATAGTAGTAACCAACATCTATATGAATTTGGTTAAGTGTAGCTTAGTCTTGCTTTGCTCAAAATAGGTTTTTCTTATCAGTTGAAAAACACTAAGTTTTTGTTTGACAAAAACTCCCAAGGAACCACCGATAGACATTGGTGAACCTTTACCCTTATTGACCCACAAGTTTTTAACTTAGAAATTGGGATTAGGAGATCCTTGATATCTTCAATGTCTTTGATGCTCAAATTGTCCGTTGCCGGGGACACAGCTAAGTACTTAGGTTTTACCCTCTCGAGAGGCGGTGCACTTTCCTCACAAGACTCGACATGCATCGAGACGAGAACATTCAGAAGCCTTTCCTTAGACCACCATGGATGCATTCCATCCTATCACCCTACCACCAACTATCCATCTGGCTAATTTATTGCGACCTATATGATCAAGGCAGAGCCCATATGCCATGTGGTTGCACTAGAAGCGTCTCAACACTAAGTATCTCAAATCCCTTTATTCCTAGGTGGCTTTCCACAAGTGATATACACAAGGTAAACCATAGACATGGGCCGTGTGTAACCACTCAACATAAACCATCATACCATTCCACCCAGGTGATTCATTCACTTAGTTTTTTTAGTCAAAACACAAGTCAAAAGACTTAGCAAAATTTCCATAGCATGAATATAATCCACCCTTGTTTTCTACTAGCTAAGCTAAGGATGATAACATAACAAGTATCTTAACTTATAGAAAAATCTACTAAGACTACCACTACTAGGATTTCCCAAGGCATAGCATATATATACTTATCAAAAATTTCATGCAAGCCCTATTCAAAATATCACTAGTGCATAATCAAAATAATAGGACATAATACATGAATAACCACTTTCCTTGGTAGTAGTTGGGGGAGTATCAACAATCCTCACACTCACAATCACCACTAGCACCAAAATCTACACATAAAATGAGAGCACCAAATTCACATTCAAATATTCAACCAAAAATATATATGAATGCATGCAAATGCAATGAAATGATTTTATATACTAACAAGCTTAACCAAACAGTACTGAACACAAAGCCATCTATTTAAAGTCTAAACAAACTTAAATTTGCCTCAAAACAATTTAATAATCATTTATCAAGTCAAAATAAGCCTATAAAGTGTTCTTCATATAATCCTATCTTTCCAGAATAAAAATACAAATTTAATCCCACAGTAATGTAGGGCTCATTTTTCTGAATCCAATGATATCTTATTTGCATTTTTTGGATAAACAGAACAAAAGATATGAATTTTGCAAGTTTGCAATTCTAATAGATTCAAAAACAGGTTTTAAATCTAAAATCTAGACACGTGGTCCCATACCGCTTCGTGCGGATCGACAAACACGAGCCGTTGGATCTAAGTGATAACGTACGACCAGATCTGTTGATACCGATTCGCATAAGTGATCTATTCTATGCCTTTAGATCTAGACCCAATGGTGCTTGATCAAGCGATCAAGGATGGGCGGCGCCCGTGGCTACTGTGGCGGCGATGCTGCTCCAGCAATTCCAGAGGGGGCTAGGGGCGGTGGTGATTCTTACCACCATCGCAAGGTCGCGAGGAAGCTCAACGTGGCCTTGGTTCGGACGGGGGCAAGCTATTGTGGTCGTTGGAGCTCATCGGAGTTGCGGGCAGTGTCGGGCTCGTGCAGACGGCGACTGAGGCGATGACCTGGGCCACCCTAGTGCAAACCAAAGGTATTAGGACGTGCACACGGACCAGGCGAACAACATTGTTTGAACTAGAGGTCGAGGGGTGGTCGTATCTTACCGGGATTGCTCGTCGGAGATGAGGACGGCGTCGGATTCTCACGGTGTTTGAGGAAGTCGATGACCTAGGGGGTTATAGGATGAACCAGTGGTGTTAGCAGGTGTGCAAGGAGAAGAGGATCATCATCATATGAACGAGGGACGGGCGCGAGCACCACACTTACCAGAATAGCTCGTCGGAGGCGCTCGGGCAGTGGAAGTGCAAGTCCAATTGCGAGCAGCCTGGCGGCAATTGGGCGTGGGTGTTTGGGGGGAAATGACCGCGGCGGTGTGGGGATTAAGTAGCCAGTGGGGGCAAGGGAATTACGCAGAGAATCAATGGTAATTAAGCCCGAAATCAATGCGGAAGTGATGAAGGAAACGGTGGTGACGACGGGGTCTAGGGTTTGGAGACGACGAGCTGAGATGGCGCAGGGCCCAGTGGTAGTTTCAGCGGGGTAGGGGTTGTGCACGTGAGAGATAGGCAGTGGGGGGAACGAACCGGTGGGCTAGATGGGCTGGATCTCGTGCTGGGCTCAAAGTGCTGCGCCAATATTTATTTTTTTATTTTAGCTTTTCTTTTTCTGTTTGATATTTTAGGAATGGTTTTGAAACCTTTTTCAAACTTGTTTGAATTCAAATCTTTTCTGGATTTTTATACAGTGATCCTTGCACTCAAAAGTGTGTCAAACACATATGGCTACTCAAAGCACCTTGGTCCTTTGAAAAATAAAAATAAAACCATGCCCCATAATAAAAAGAGGGGTTAAATATGGTTTTTATTTTAGGGTTTTGATTTGAAAATTTGTGCAAGACAAATATGCTATGATTACATTAATGCAATGCATGCTTTTGTAGTTCATGGATTTTGGGATGTTACAAATCTAACCCCCTTAAGATGAATCTCGCCCTCGAGATTCGAATTGGCTAGCAAATAGGTGAGGGTGATCTTTCCGAAGGTCATCTTCTCTTTCCCAAGTTGCTTCTTCTTCGGAATGATGGTTCCACTAAACTTTGCAGAATTTGATAGTCTTGGTACGAGTAACTCTTTTCGCAGTCTCGAGGATTTTGATAGGTTTCTCCTCATAGGTGAGATCACTCTCCAACTGAACCTCTTCCAAAGGTATAGTGTCTTTCAATGAAGTTTCTTCCATTTCTGGATGACACTTCTTCAATTGACTCACATGAAACACTTTGTGAACTTCTGACAGTGACTTAGGCAATTCAATCTCATAAGAAACTTCTCCTTTGCGGCTCAAAATCTTGAATGGTCCGACATATCTTGGTGCCAATTTTCCTTTCACTCCAAATCTATTCACACCACGAAGTGGTGAGACTCTAAGATAAGCTCTATCACCTACCTCATAGGTGACTTCTCTATGCTTTGGATCTGTGTAGCTCTTTTGTCAGGACTATGCTATCTTTAGTCTGTACTTTACCAATTTAACTTTATCTTGAGCTCGCTTAATCAGTTCTGGTCCGAACAAATTTCTTTCTCCAACACCACTACATAGCAATGGCGTAGTACACTTCCTTCCATAGAGAAATTCAAACAATGCCATCTCAATGCTGGCTTGATAGCTTGTAACATCCCAAAAATATTAAACAATGATCATCAAACTCTAATCACTAAAATTAGGGTTAACAAAAACTTTGATTAATTAAAATCTTATGAATGCATGTGTGAATGTGATGATTTGATAAATGCATGAATGAACTTCTGTGATTAACCTAAATAGCAAGAAATATTTTAAAGGTGAAAATAACATCATATAAAACTTTTCCAAACAGAAACAAATCAATTAAGGCAAATGGTCATTTTTGCCAATCTTGCTCACTAGGTCACTTTGAGTGTTTCTAGTCCAAGATTTTAAACAGAAACTTTTCCAATTCTTTTCACCGCTTGCTAGACCAAGTAAAAATGAATCAAAGCCCACCTTTCAAACTTGTAGAAACATTTGGCAACCTCATTAAAATCACAATTGAAAATTGAATCTTTATCATATGTGAAGATCACACCTTTTCAAAACCCAACCAAACCAGTGCCCCTTGACTAATCCAACTAACTAGACACTCCCTAGTTTGTGCCTAGCAAACCCACCAAGTTTGAATCCAAAATTCAAATTTTAATTTCTTTCGTCCATTTCATCAAACACATTGTGATAAGCAAACAAACAAACAGAAAACACTATAGTGTGCAGTAATTTTGGCCTAACTTGTTCCCTCTCTAGCTCACACTACACCCTCAGTAGATCATCTAACTTGTTTAACCTCTCTAGCTCACTGTAAACCAGACCATGCCATCAATGGCAAGCATGTCGAGAGCACCCTTGCCACCCCATTGTCGCCAGCCAGCTCGGAGCCTCTCTAGCCTCGCCAACCTTGTCTCACAGACGCAGCACCGTCCACCTCCACTCCCAGTCCCAGCCCCGAGCGCAGCCAGCCCCTGGACCACACAACAAGCTCATGCAAAACCTCTCTACGTCCGAGCCAAGAGCGCGCCAGTGCGCCACACTCGACAAGCACCCACAGACCGCGCGCCGCCCTCGCCGCTTGCGTGCGTGATCACCACCGCCCCCGCAACCCCGTAGACATGCCCGTGCGCTGCCGCGCGGACCACGCACACTGTGCGCCATTAAAATCGCCGTCGGACCCGGCCAGAGCGTCGACGTGTTCCGACCGATCAGCATCGCCCCACGCCTCGCCACCACGCCGTTGAGCTTCGCCAGGGAGCACAACACCGTCCCCTACCGTAGCCCGTGCCATTAGCCCTCTGTGTCGTCGACCACGACGAGCTCAGCCCGCGCCCGTCGGTCTCCTTCAGCCACTATAAATAGAGGCCTCCACTGCTTGTTTTCTTCACACCAGTTCACTCCCCACCTCTCACTGATCACACCCACTCACTCCCGGAGCAAGGCGAGCAGCGCATCGCCAGAATTTCACCGGAGTTCGCTGCTGTAGAGGAGGAGAGGCGCTGTCGATTGGAGCTGCCCCAGGAGAAGCGGTCGGTACCAGGAGGATCGCCATTGTTGACTTCATCATTCGCCCCTGTCGCCGACCATCGCCGGAGCCCCGGTGAGCCTCCCACGACCCCCACTGACCGAGCTAGGGTTCGTGCTCGTCGCCTCCTATTCAGGCGTGGACGGTGAACTCGAGCCGTTCGATTAGAATTAGATCCTATGGTCCACATCACCCCATACCGCTTCTCCCCTCGTTGTCTCACTGACGAGTGGGGTCACTCACTTAACCAGCCCGCGCGTGCGCTGTGCATAGTGGGCCGGCCCAGTTAACCATCCAGCGCGACCCAACAATTCGAATTTACTTTTATTCATTTAACTTCAAACACAGTTCTGTACCTAGATTCAAAAATCAACCTAGCTCGATTCACTAAACCAAAATGCATGAAAACAATTTTGTTAGAAAGGTAATGGAATGCTTAATCCAAGCCCGTTGGGTTCAAACCATTTGGATTTGTAGATCAACCATGGTAAAAATAACAAGGCAGAAGCTTTTCTACATTCAAACATTTTTCAAAATTCAACCATAATAGGTATTGAGTTAATTCCAACTCTCAAAAATCACATTTAACCATACCTTTTAGAATATATAAAAATATATAGGTTTACTTATAGAAATAATGATCAAGTAATAAAAGAATGCCACATAGGCATTTCTAGTCACTTTAATTTAACAAAATAAAAGGTTAAACCTTATTAAATTGTGACACCACTTTAAATCACATTCCCATGTATTGAAATATGTGGTGATGACATGTGTCAACATGAACCAATGTTTGAGATGGAGAATATTAAATCTTAAGTAGTTTTTCAATGAGTAAAAAATTCTTTTCTTAAATAAAATAAATAAGTCAAGTGTTTAAATCTTGTAATGTTAGTGATGATGATAGATCATCTAGTGTGAACCATTGTGTGATGATTAGAAATAGTTAAGTATTGTTTGGTGATTGTGTACCTCGTATTTATTTATAGACGCTAGTACCAACCAAGGATATGAGGAGGAAGGAGGTTACTACGAGGAAGAAGCCAAGGAGAACTTCAACCACTGCTCTGCACAAGGCAAGCTAACACTTGTAACTTAGCAAGCTTATACTGATATCTTAGCAAGCTACAACTTGCTTGTTACTATGCCAACTATATGCCTTAATCATATGTGATTATACCCACTTGACACACCATCCTAGTTTTATTTGGAAGCTTAGTATTTTATTTTCTTTATTAAAAGATTTCTATCAAAAGTTTACTTAGTGACTTGTAGATTCTAGAAAGATAATTGAAGGTAACATAAAGATCATAAAACTTGGCCTAAGTTAGATAATCTTAATGTCATCTTGAGGCATGAGATTTACTTAGATAAGATACACTTGTTTATTATCCACCATTAGTATTTACCCCCACTTGTAGATGCTAGTGCTAAGCATAAAACTTGATCAACTTTAGATGGGAATACTTGGTGCAAATGGTTATGAAAACCTTAGAATGATGAGTCGTTCTATTGAAATGTTTTGACATGTGTTTCTGAACACCATATGATTTTGATGATGAAAATGTTAAGGCATGAGCCTTAGCCCGTTATAAAACTAATGGTTGTCTGGATGCGATACCATTACAATTTTACTGTATAACCACAATACCCAAAATTTGGGTACGGCTTGACTGGAAATTTATATACCTTAGTATGGGTTCCCTTGCGGCCAAGGTCTGAGCTGAGGCTACCTTGTGAAGATTGTCCACCTGTGCAGTTCCCAATATGGTAGTTGGTCATGGTTGGGAGGCCAAACTCACAGGAGAGGTGCCTATACTAGGGCGTATAATTGAAAGGTTAGGATATATTATCCGCATACTGAGTATGGTGAATTCAGGATTGTTCCTGATGGATGTATCGAATGTTGTGGTGAAAGTGTACAATCTCTGCAGAGTGTCAAACTATTCAAATAGCCGCGTCCACGATTATGGACAGTTGGAGTGGCCATATTTTTCTACCGTCAGATGTTTTCATAACGAATGGTGAAATGATTTGTGACTTTGACTTAACCACAACAGAGTTGTGATATGAAATTCAAGTTCCCACTTAGGTGTTATAAAACTTTCAACTAGTTTTCTTTGCTTTTGAACTTAGTAGAGGTAAATATGGATTTTTGCAAAACAACCCTAGAGCTTAGTATCCTACTACAAAAACCCCCTTAACTTGTTAGTATTAGTTTGAGAGTACTTAAAGAGTACTCATGGCTTTGTCCCTGGCTATTCCTGTGGCCAGACTATGAAGAGGAATATCAGGATGACGGACCGCAGGAAGGTTACGACAACTAGGATCATCTCCCATCATCAACATTGCCTGTGACCCTGAAGATGGAGCTTCGCCTACGCTATCGTTATCTTTACGTTATTCTGCTGCTTGAATTGTATTAAGAACTGGATCATGAGATCCTTAATTGTGTAAGACCTTCTGTATGGTTTGTAATGGATGATGTACTGTGATATCCAAATCTGTTATGTCTCGCAAAAATGGTAATCCTGGGATTGTGATGTATGGCATAATAGGCATCTGGGATTAAAAATCCAGGTGTTGACAAGTTGGTATCAGAGCCATCCTAACTATAGGAGACCCTAGTTAAAATGGACGTTTGAATGGAAAACTTAGTTTCCAAACCAAAAGAAGTGAGTATTTACAAAAACTTATCTCATTCTTATCACTTAGACTCTTTCATGAAAATTCATGTTCCTCAAAAAAAAATCTTGCAAAATTACCTAAAATTTGACACACTTGATCACTCTACTAACTTACTCATCCTATATTCTTATAGATGGACGTGAAGTACATCAAGTTTTATCAGTTGGGGAATGGAGGAGACCTCATCTTTGAGCGTGACTTGGACCAGCTGTCGGATATGCTTGAGCGACTGCACCCCGAGTTCTTCGGAGCTTAGCTCAATTATCAAGAAGGAGAAGATCTGCATCGGCTAGTTGTTGCACGTATCCGAGGAAAGATTGAACCCCCCACTGCAGAGGGAATTCAGTTCACCTTAAGAGAGAACAACTGGCTCGATGGACTTGCCAAGGCCATGCAGGAAGCTCTTGCCCGTCTGTGTGGGCAAAGTATCAATCAAATCAAGGGTACCCGCTTTGAGTTCTACCCAAGGCGTGATGCTATGGGACAGCCACTGGAGGCCCCATATCACCATGAGCTGAAGACTCAGTTGGACCATCTCAGCTTCATGATGTATGACCGTCAGAAGGAGTTGGACAATGCCCGTTCCTATGCCAACCACAAGTACGCCATCGCCGCCAAGAACGATCAAACCATTGCCATGCTAGTGAAGGATATCAAGTCTCGTCGTCGTCAGCTCGACAATAAGGAGCGCATCATTGCCCGTCTTCGCCACTGGATCACAGATTTGGAGGAGACCACCCACGAGAGAGATATGCAGTTGGAGGAGAGGGAGAATGCAGGGGAAGACCTTCGTGGAGACCCCTACTCCTATCTCAGCGATGATGATGACTTTCTGGAGGATCAGGCTATGGACTTCTTCACTGATGAGGATGACTTCGCCTACATTGATGATGATGATGATGAGGACACTAACTCCGAGGAGTAGTAGCACTTGAGAACTAGCGTTAGTGAGTTGTATTCGGTCCCACTGTATTGTAGTTTCCCAAAATGGTTCTTAAAACCATCTGTTTTCCTTTGTTGTGGTGTGCGATTGTATCGTGTGCTATGAATGAATGAAAGAAAAGCAAGTTGCTAGAAAAATCTGAGTCAAACTTTAAAAACTTTCCAAAAACCCCTGAACCTTAGAAATTTCCCTCTTTTCTCATGATCTATCTCAATCTTTAGATGCCTAGAGGAGGAAGCAACTTGTAACATACCACCCTTCTATGTAATATAAATAAGTTATGTTTGAGCATTGCATGCATGCATTATACTTGCACTCTGGTTAATCAAATAAGAACAAATAAAACTCTAAATTTTGCTTCATCTCAAAACAATTCAAATGGGTTACATATCTTGGAAAACTATCAAAATGAATGGAACCCAAAGTGTATAAAAGGGTCCCACACTATTTCATATACTTTATAAAAGTTTCTGTAAGTTGAAAAGATTCAAAAAAGATTTGAAATTCAAAATACAAAAAGAAATCAGAAAACAGAATTAGAAAAGGTTTTCTTGGAAAAAATCTAACATAACCCTTCCTGGGCCGAGCCCATCTCTCCTCTCCTCTCTCCCTTGTTGTTGGCATGACCAGCCCACAGGGCCCAAGCAAGCCGGCCCAGCCAGGCCCGTACCCCTTCGGCCTTTCCCCTCTATTCTTTCCCGACACTGGCAAGCAGCTGTGTGGAGCCGCCGCCGCCGCTCGTCTGCGCCACGATTCCCGCCAGCGCCGTGATGCGCGCTGCCGCCCCCGAGCGTCTACAAGTAACCCTGGCCGCCATCGACGAACCCTAGTCCCCTTTTTCCCCTTCTTCCCCCTGCTCGACAGAACCCTAGCTCTCTGGAGCTCGACGACGTCGTTGTTCCCGACCACCCTCGTCGCCCTCGTCCTCCTCACCGAAGCACGCAAGCAGGGAAGGCCCCACCTTGCCAGAATCGTCCCCGAACCGCCGCCAGTTGCCGAGGTTGTCGCCGTCGATTCGACACCGTCCGACCGTCCCCGGCCATGCCGTCATCACCATCACGCTCAGGGTGATCTTGTGGTGCTCAAGCACCCCTCCGTTTGCCCCCTCCCCCTCTGTGTTGTCCTCCCCGCGAGAGCCCGACGCCGCCGCCGCTGTTCGTCGCTGCGCCGCCGTCTCCGGTGACCTCCTGGAAGCGGCGCCGCCACTTTTTGGCTCCCCGCACTCGTCCGCATCTAGCGTGCTACTCCCCATCGCCCTGCGAGCTCTGGATCGATAGATCCATCAAGGATCTGCAAGCAATGGCATTGATGATGTCATATTTCTTTTTATTTTCTTTAATGTTTTCTGTAATTATTTCTGTAAATAGAAAAAAATATGACAGGTGGGCCATACTTGTCAGGATTTTATTAATTTCTGTAAATATTTTCTGAAATTAATAAAAGTCTGACATGTGGGCCCAATTTTGGAAATTAATTTAAATATTCCAAAAATTATTTAAAATGAATTAAAATTTGGGAAATTCATAACTAATTCATTTTAAATCAGAAAAATACAAATAATATACCAAAATGTTAAGAAAAATGAAACCTATCCAACTAAGCTATAATCATACATTGTTAATAAACTTTGATATCAAGTTTAATTAGAAGAACAAATTGAACCCCATAGGTGTTTCCGATGATCCCCCTATTCTAGGGTTTGGACTTTCGGAACCCCCTTTAAAGTAACCAAGCATGCTTTAGGGTTCAACTCAACACTATTAAACTTGTCATATCATCCATATTGTATGAGCATTGCACATGCCATGTGTTGAGTGTTGCTTTCTCTTTTCCGGTGATTGGTTCTCGCGAACAGGAACCGAACCCGAAGCTGAAGTCAACGCCAAGAAGCGATATCAGTCCAACAACGGACAAGGCAAGCGAAGCCCCACTCATACATATGAATCCTATGATTACAAAGTATTTCATTATCGTCATATGCATTCGTTTCAAACAGTCTTTTATCAGTAGACAGAGTAATCCTATCTGATGCATGTTATCCTTTGTGAACTATATTACCTGATCCACTGCTCCTAGCATAACTAGGGTTTGGCTTATGAGAGTCGCTAGTGCCACAGTTCAGTCAAGCTTAGCCATGTTTAGTGGTCCGAATGCTGATTATTCAGGTGATGCACCGGAGGTGCGAATGAATCTAGTATGGTAGGTTGTGGTGATGTGATCAGAGATGAATGATAAATATGCTAAGGCTTTTATGGGAGGCCACGTGGGTTGTGGTTTTTGTAGTCCCATAATTGCCACCCCTAGGACCCGATGTTCTTGCCTCTTGAACCAAGACGAGCGTACAACCACACGGGGGCCTGGAAACCCCCTCGACCAACTAATTTGCCTAGTAGATTCCATGAGTCACATAGTTTGGGCTTTCCATTCGACATACGCATCTTGGTTGTTCTTGAATGGAGGTGAAGGAGGTGCATTCATAACAGGTAGGTAAGCGTGGCCGGGAACAAGAGATGCCCGGCATCCGTAATCTTGAACCCTGCACACATCATTAGGGACCGGCTTCGGGATTTAACCCGTTATGGCGGCATCTCCCTAGTGCGTGACTCATGGTCTCGGCGAAAGCAAGGTAAAGGTTGTGGTCAACCACTCTCTGCTGCCTTCCAAGGAAGAGGGCTAATAATTTGGCATTAAGAATCGATTGGTACGTGTGGGTAAAGTTGTGCACCCCTGCAGGGTTATTAAACTTTTCGAAAAACCGTGTCCACGGTTATGGACGACTTGGGAACGGACGTGAAGATCATAGAGAACTATAACCGAATGTTAAAACTTGTCAACTAAAGTGAGATCCGGAATACTTCCTCGGGGTGGTTGAGGGGATAGTCCGGGAAGAGTGGTTCAGTTGATGGATATCAAAGATGAATTTAAGGGCTAGAGTTGAAGTCTTCTTATCCCCTTTTGAAAATGATCTGACTATACGAGTTTCTTCTCTCTCTTGTTTTGAAAACAAAAGATGGCTTTATGCAAAATAACTCCACTAGCCATAAGTCTTGCGGAGTACACCCTGTACTCAGCCTTGCTTCGTTGATGTTTTCTATAGATGATGCTACCCCAACTGAAGGTGGTTTCTACTTCGAAGTCGATGAGTAGTCGGGGTTCCCGGGCAGCAGCCTAGGATCTATGGAAGGGTCACTACTTTTGTTATGGCATCTTAGGCCGTTTGCCAAGTTTGTTGTTTAGAATAACTTGTTTGCTTCCGTTGTTTGATGTAATGATGGGTCTGTGACCCCTGGCTTGTATGTCTGGTTTGTAACTCTCCTAAGAGTTTAACCTATTAATGTATGGTTTATGTGTTCTGTAATGTTACCGATCCTCCCTGCTCGCTTTGGAATTTAGGTTAGGCTCATATCAGATGAGGATCTGGTATTTGTCTAGCCCTGATTCCAGGTAGTGACAGATTTTGGTATCAGAGCAGGACTGCCTGTAGGAAACCCTTATAGATGGTCGATGTTGAGCCTAGAGTTTGAGAAAACTATTTGAAAGCTAAAAAAACTATTTGCAAAACTATGAATAGGACTCTTTTTACTCCTTATCCAAGGTTGTTCTATTGCTGAGTTATCTTACCTCGTTTGCTTTGCAAGGTTTTCACTTCTTGTCTATCATTTCAATCTCTTAGGATATACGGGTTTGGGTTGCTTTACCCTAGTACTCCGTACTTGGTTGCAATGCTCAGAGTCTCCAAGATATGTATGTGCAACTGAAGCATTGTTTTTCAACTTTGCTAAGGATGACTCCACTCCCGCTCTCAACTCTTTTGTAACTTGTTGGTATCATATCATGCTTGCATTCCATTGTTATGGTTTGTATCTAAGTTGGTAGCGTATACGTTACGTATGCTTGTTCTACTACCATACTTAATGCATTGATATAGTTTTCATCCACATGTTCACCTCTACCATGATCCTTTGATATGGTTTTTCCATCCTTTGTTGTAACCTTTTTGGTGAATCCATTCTCATGGTTTTTGTTTTCTCCTCAGGATGCCGGCTGGTACTCGTGGTTCCGTTAGTCGTCGAGGAAACAACGATGTTGATCAGGAACTTCCGCCACCTCCCACAATGGCCGAGGTTCTCAACAACATTGAGACCAACCGTCTGCGGAATGAACGCCTTCTGGAGCGTGTGGCTCAGAACACTGAACATCGTCCTGACGTCTGTGTGACACTTGGAGATTTCATCCGCTCTTTTCCTGCAATCTTCACCCACTCCAAGGAGCCCCTTGAAGCTGATGATTGGCTCCGCACCATAGAGCGCAAGTTCAGTGCTGTTCGTGTCCGTCCCGCTGACCGTGTCAACTTTGCCACCTATCAACTAGAAGGTGAGGCTGGTGTTTGGTGGGATGGTTTTCAGTATCTGCAAGCTCAGGGACATGTCGTTACCTGGGAGGAGTTTGTTGCAGCATTTCGTGCCTCATATATCCCTAAGCCCTTCACGGATCTCAAAAGGAGGGAGTTTCTGGATCTGACTCAAGGGCGCAAGGATATTGAAGCCTATGGGCGTGAGTTCACTCGCCTGGCTCGTTACGCAACCAGGGATGTGACCAATGATGAAGATAAGCAAGAGCTGTTCCGTAAGGACTTAACCCTGCACTTCACTACGAGTTGCTACCCTTCAAGTTCCAGTCTTTCCAGGACCTGCACAATCAGGCTCTTACTTTGGAGCATGGAAGGAAGGATATGGAAGTATCTCAGAAGCGTGAAGAAGGAAATTCTCGTGATTCTTCCTCTGGTAATAAGAAGCGCCGTGTCTTTGTTCCATACAGTGATGTGCCTTGTGATCCTTATGCACCCAAGTATTCTGGCAATAATTCTCGTCAGTCACAGTCAAATACTGGTGGATCAAACTATCACCCTCCTGCTGGTTCTCACACTGGGGTTACCTGTTACTCCTGTGGTCAGCCTGGTCACTACTCAAGGGAGTGTTCCCAAAGGGCTGCCGGATGCAATGATTAGCAGGCAAATAAGAATGATAAATCTCAAGGTGCTGTACGTGGTCGTCTGACCCATGTCACTATTGAGGGTGCCCAGGAAGATCCACGCGTCATTCTGGGTACGCTCCGTGTCAATTCAATTCTAGCAACAGTTTTGTTTGATTCTAGAGCATCTCCTAAATTCATATCACAAGAGTTTGCATGGGAGCATGGTATACCTTTTGAAGCAATGTCTTCCCCTATAGATATTAGTACTCCTGGGTATCGTTGGTAGACCATCTGGGTTACTCATGGGGTTGAGATAGATATAGCATATCAGAAGTTTCCCACTTCTCTAATTGCACTCAAGTCAACTGACATAGATGTCATTCTGGGCATGTACTAGTTAACCAAGTATCAAGCCGTCATAGACTATGCACTGAACAGTTTCTGTAACCTCTCCTGCTGGCATAACTGTCAAGTATTGGACTGATGGTTCAAAGTCTCTGTCAGCAGTTCTTAAACCTTTCTCGGAGTTGTATGCCATGGATGTCCTACCTTCTCTCGAGGTACAAGATGTCCATGTAGCCTGTGATTTTCCGGATGTCTTTCCTAAAGAGTTGCCTGGCATGCCACCTGATCGAAGTGTGGAGTTTGTCATTGAGCTAGTTCCTAGAACTGCTCCTATGTCCAAAAGACCTTCCCACATGCCTCCTCATGAGTTGGTTGAGTTGAAGAAGCAACTTGAAGAGTTAGAGGGTCTAGGATACATCCAACCTAGCACATCCTCTTGGGGTTTCCCTACCATCTTTGTCAAGAAGCGGGATACAAATATTCCAAGATTGGTGGTTGATTACCGTCCACTCAACGCGGTGACAATCAAGAATAAGTACCCACTTCCCCGGATAAATGACCTCTTTGATCAATTAAGTGGTGCCACTGTCTTCTCCAAAATGGACTTAAGATCATGGTATCATCAAATCAAGATCAGAAAGGAGGATATCCCAAAGACCGCATTCACAACTTGTTATGGTCTTTACGAGTATACAATAATGTCCTTCGGGTTAACCAATGCCCCTGCCACATTTATGAGGCTCATGAACTCCTTCTTCATGGAGTATCTCGACAAGTTCGTCGTGGTATACATTGATGACATTCTAATCTACTCCAAGACCGAAGAAGAGCATGCCGAACATCTACGTTTGGTATTGACTAAACTTCGTGAACATCGTCTCTATGCCAAGTTTTCCAAATGTGAGTTCTGGTTACAAGAGCTCGTCTTCCTTGGTCACGTTGTGTCTGCAAGTGGTGTCGCTGTCATACCGGATAAGGTTTAGACCATTCTGGAATGGAAGTCACCTACTTCAGTCAAGGAAGTTCGAAGTTTTCTTGGAATGGCTGGATATTACCGCTGATTCATCGAGCACTTCTCCAAGATAGCCAAGCCTATGACAAACCTTCTTAAGAAAGATAAGAAGTTTGAATGGTCAGAAAAGGCAGAAGAAATTTTCCAAGCTTTGAAAACCAAGCTAACCACCACCCCTGTGCTTGTCCTACCGGATACAAGCAAGGACTTCGTCATCTATTGTGATGCTTCTCTTCAAGGGCTAGGCTGTGTGTTGATGCAAGATGGTCATGTAGTGGCCTATTCTTCTCGGGAGTTGAAGCCACATGAGAACAATTATCCAACCCATGATCTCGAGCTCGCTGCTGTTGTTCATGCTCTTAAGCAATGGCGACATTACCTCATCGGTAACCGTTGCGAACTTTATTCGGATCATCAAAGCCTAAAGTATCTCTTTACCCAGCCAGATCTGAATCTCAGGCAAAGACGATGGTTGGAACTCATCAAAGATTATGATTTGGGTCTCAACTATCAACCCGGCAAAGCCAATGTCGTAGCTGATGCGCTAAGTCGGAAGTCTTATTGCAACAATCCGATGATTTCACAATCCCAACCTGTTCTCCACAAGGAAATCAAGCGTCTTAACCTTGAAGTAGTTCCTTGTGGATTCCTTGCTAACCTTGAAATAAAATCTTCTCTAGAGGATCAAATCAAGGAAGCTCAAAAGCAAGATGATGAAGTTACCAAGATCAAAGAACGTGTGACAAGTGGTGAAGCTAAATGTTTCTCCGTCAATGATCAAGGTATTCTATACTTCAGTAACCGGCTAGTGGTTCCAAACAGTCGGGAAATCAAAGATCTAATCATTTTGTAAGCTCATGAATCCCCTCTATCTATCCATCCTGGTGGTACCAAGATGTACCGAGATCTCCGTCAAAGATTCTGGTGGATTGGAATGAAACCAGAAATTGCTCTCTTTGTTGCCGAGTGCGACGTTTGTCGTTGTGTGAAGGCTGAACACCAAAGGCCTGCTGGACTTCTGCAACCGTTGAAAATTCCTGAGTGGAAATGGGATGAAATTGGTATGGATTTTATCACTGGACTCCCAAGGACACAAGCAGGAAATGATGCCATATGGGTAATAGTGGATCGGTTATCTAAAGTTGCTCATTACCTTCTAGTTTGAGAAACTATCCATGCTAGTCAAATGGCTGATCTCTACATCTCTCGGATCGTCGTTCTTCATGGTGTTCCCAAGAAGATCATCTCTGATCGTGGAAGTTTGTTTACTTCCAAATTCTGGCAAAGCTTGCAAGAAGCAATGGGAACTCATGTCTCCTTCAACACATCCTATCATCCTAAAACCGGTGGTCAAACTGAAAGAGCGAATCAAATTCTTGAAGACATGCTCAGAGCGTGTGTCATATCCTTTGGAAAGAACTGGGAGAAATGTCTTCGTGTTGCGGAGTTCTCTTATAACAACAGTTTTCAATCCAGTTTGGGCATGGCACCTTTCCAATTCCTGTATGGGAGAACATGTCGAACACCGTTGAACTGGACAGAAACCGGCAAAAGACAATTCTTTGATCCGGACATGATCCAAGAAGCAGAAGATCAAGTTCGCATAATTCGAGAGTGTCTGAAGGCCGCTCAATCTCGTCATAAGACTAACTATGATCGTCATCATCTTGATGTTCATTATGAAGTTGGTGACCAAGTTTACCTCTGGGTCACTCCTCTGAAGGGTGTCCATCGATTCGGTATCAAAGGCAAATTGGCACCTCGCTGCGTTGGTCCCTTTCGCATTCTCTCCAAGCGGGGTGAGCTTGCCTACCAATTGGATCTACCTCCATCTTTTCCAGAGGTACATGATGTTTTCCATGTGTCTCAACTCAAGCGTTGCTTCAAAGATCCTATTCGTGCAGGGTCAAAAAAAAAGATCCTATTCGTGGTCTGGACCATGAAACTTTGGATCTCCAAGATGATCTAACCTACCGAGAATACCCTGTTTGTATTCTTGATGAAACCAAGTGCAAACCTCGTCGCCAAACCATCAAGTTCCTGAAAGTTCAATGGTCTCATCACTCTGAGTCAGAAGCAACCTGGGAATGCGAAGATCATCTTCGATCTGAGTACCCTGCCTTCTTTTCTAAAACCTAAGAATCTCGGGTCGAGATTCTTGTAAGTGGGGTAGGGCTGTAACATACCACCCTTCTGTGTAATATAAATAAGTTATGTTTGAGCATTGCATGCATGCATTATACTTGCACTCTGGTTAATCAAATTAGAACAAATAAAACTCTTAATACTTCATCTCAAAACCATTCAAATGGGTTACATATCTTGGAAAATTATCAAAATGAATGGAACCCAAAGTGTATAAAAGGGTCCCACACTATTTCATATACTTTTTAAAAGGGTCCCACACTAAGATGAAAAGATTCAAAACAGATTTGAAATTCAAAATACAAAAAGAAATCAGAAAACAGAATTAGAAAAGGTTTTCTTGGAAAAAAATCTAACATAACCCTTCCTGGGCCGAGCCCATCTCTCCTCTCTCCCTGCCGCCAGCAGCGCCCGTAGCCAGCCCACCTGGGGCCCAAGCCAGCCCAGCCAGGCCCGTACCCCTTCGGCCTTTCCACTCTCTTCTTTCCCGACACCGACAAGCAGCTGCGTGGCTCCCCGCACTCGTCCGCATCCAGCGCGCTACTCCCCATCGCCCCGCGAGCTCTGGATCGATAGATCCATCAAGGATCTGCAAGCAATGGCGTTGATGATGTCATATTTCTTTTATTTTAATGTTTTCTGTAAATAGAAAAAAATATGACAGGTGGGCCATACTTGTCAGGATTTTATTAATTTCTGTAAATATTTTCTGAAATTAATAAAAGTCTGACATGTGGGCCCAATTTTGGAAATTAATTTAAATATTCCAAAAATTATTTAAAATGAATTAAAATTTGGGAAATTCATAACTAATTCATTTTAAATCATAAAAATACAAATAATATACCAAAATGTTAAGAAAAATGAAACCTATCCAACTAAGCTATAATCATACATTGTTAATAAACTTTGATATCAAGTTTAATTAGAAGAACAAATTGAACCCCATAGGTGTTTCCGATGATCCCCCTATTCTAGGGTTTGGACTTTCGGAACCCCCTTTAAAGTAACCAAGCATGCTTTAGGGTTCAACTCAACACTATTCAACTTTTCATATCATCCATATTGTATGAGCATTGCACATGCCATGTGTTGAGTGTTGCTTTCTCTTTTCCGGTGATTGGTTCTCGCGAACAGGAACCGAACCCGAAGCTGAAGTCAACGCCACCGAAGAGCAGTATCAGTCCAACAACGGACAAGGCAAGCGAAGCCCCACTCATACATATGAATCCTATGATTACAAAGTATTTCATTATCGTCATATGCATTCGTTTCAAACAGTCTTTTATCAGTAGACAGAGTAATCCTATCTGATGCATGTTATCCTTTGTGAACTATATTACCTGATCCACCGCTCCTAGCATAACTAGGGTTTGGCTTATGAGCGTCGCTAGTGCCACAGTTCAGTCAAGCTTAGCCATGTTTAGTGGTTCGAATGCTGATTATTCAGGTGATGCACCGGAGGTGCAAATGAATCTAGTATGGTAGGTTGTGGTGATGTGATCAGAGATAAATGATAAATATGCTAAGGCTTGTATGGGAGGCCACGTGGGTTGTGGTTTTTGTAGTCCCATACTTGCCACCCCTAGGACCCGATGTTCTTGCCTCTTGAACCAAGACGAGCGTACAACCACACGGGGGCCTGGAAACCCCCTCGACCAACTAACTTGCCTAGTAGATTCCATGAGTCACATAGTTTGGGATTTCCATTCGACATACGCATCTTGGTTGTTCTTGAATGGAGGTGAAGGAGGTGCATTCATAACAGGTAGGTAAGCGTGGCCAGGAACAAGAGATGCCCGGCATCCGTAATCTTGAACCCTGCGCACATCATTAGGGACCGGCTTCGGGATTTGACCCGTTATGGTTTGCTACTCAGTATCTGGCCGGAGATGCAAGAGCATGGTGGAACAGCGTTCGCGCAATGACAGGAGGTCAGATGATGACTTGGGAAGAGTTCAAAGTCAAGTTCAGCAGAACCCATGTGCCACCAGGTTTAATCAAGAGGATGATAGATGAATTTAGGGAACTAAAGCATGGAAGGATAACAGTAGTGGAATACCGTGACAAATTCTTGTCATTGGCTAGGTATGCACCGGATGAGATAGATACTGAAGGCAAGAAGAAGGAGAGATTCTTGAATGGTCTGCATGATGAGATGCAGACGATGTTAGTCAATATCCCCTTTGCTGATATTGAAGCCTTAGTTGACTCTGCCATTCAGATGGAAGGAAAGATCAATCAAGCTAATGAGAACCGCAAGCTTCACATGATGCATCAGCTAGGAACCCACCATACACCAAAGTATCGCCCCAGCCCATCTCTAGGATTTTCCTGGAGAACCGACAGACCCCTGATAAACCGTCCGACCTATCCCAACCGTGGAAACCCAAGGCCCGGAGGAAACCACAACTACCCCGGCAACTCCAACAATTTCAACCGTGCACCACCCAAGTTCAACAACAACAATGCTGCCACCAACACCAACACTACCCCGAGGACTGGAAGCAATGCTGTGCCTGTTGCAGCGAAGGACAAGTCGCAAGTGACTTGTTATGAATGTGGAGCCAAGGGTTACTATTCCAATGAGTGCCCCAAGAAGATTGCCGCAGCCCCCAATGCTAATGCCCCAGCTCAGTAGCAGCGTCGTGTTCATCCCGGAAGGAGGTTTGCCCCAGGGAATTCGCTCAACCGCAATGGTCGTATCTTTCTCATGCATGCTGAAGAATCCCAAGAAGCGCTAGATGTCATGATGGGTATGTTTTCTGTTAACTCGGTACTTGCAAGAGTTTTGTTTGATTTTGGAGCATCGCACTGAGATGTCACTAAAGAATTTGCATGCACTAGTAAGATTCAACCAACCAAATTGAAGCATGTTATGATTGTTCAAATACCTGGTTCAACCACCGAAGGTAGACAAATTTGCAAAGCCGTCCCTATCCGAATCCATGGCATAGATTTTTATGCTAATCTAATAGTACTCGAAACTAAAGGTTTGAAGTAGTACTAGGAATGGATTGGATGTCCAAACACAAGGGATTAATTGACTGTGCCAAGAAAGCCATAACCATGACCAGTACAGCCGGAATATCAGTCGAGCATGTATCTGAATCCTTGACCCGTCAATTCAAGTGCAACAAGAGTATAGCCCAGCCAACCATTGACAAAGTCCGGATAGTCTATGAATACCCCGATGTATTTCCAGATGTTTTTCCTGGTATGCCCCCACATCGGGATATTGAGTTTATCATCGAACTAGTACCTGGAACCGGACCCATAGCCCAGAGACCATATAGTATGAACCCGTTTGAACTAGCAGAATGTCATATTCCAAATTTTAGATTTGGTTCCGCATATCATTCATACCATTGCATCATACTCTTCCATGCAAAACCGTCGATTGAAAAGAATCGGCGAAACGCTAATTTCAAAAACCCTATTCTATTTTACTACGAGGCTCCTGCGGGAGGCTTTAGTAGGACTTGTGTTGTCCACCCTTGTAGCCTAGTGGTTTCACTCAACCCTTGACCCTAGATTGTTCCCCTCGATTTTACAAAACCGTAGGAGCAAGAATCGGTCGATTCGGAGCTCGTACGGAAAAGTTGCGGCCGTTTTATTAAAAGATAGGAAAACGGGCCAATTCTCGGGCCGATTTTTCGCCGTTTTCGCCTCCAACTGTGCGCCGTATCCGCGTAGGACCCTGCGCGAGGGCCCCATTTAAGGGACCCCACCTGCCGTCGCTGCCCTGCCTCGTAGATCGCGCCCGCACCCGCCTCGGGACCCGTGCCCTCCCACCTCGATCGCCGCGCCCAGCGCCGCCTCCTGGAACCGCCGCCGCCGCCTCGGTCCTCGTGCCGCGCCGCCGCCCTCGGCCACCGCGCCCCGCGCCGCCAGGTGAGCTGCTGCCCCGTCGCCGAGCCGCCTCCCGCCGGCACGCCGCCGCCGTGCCTTGCCCCGCGCCGCCGCCTCCTCTCCCCGCCGCCGGCCGCCCGCCTCCCGCCTGCCCCGCCCGAGCCGCTGCTGCAGCCCGCCTCCGCGCCTGACGCGCGCGCCCCGCGCTGCTCCCGCCTCCGCGCGCTGCGCCGCCTCAAAACCGCCCAGCGCCTTCGCCGCTAATCGCTGCCGCCGCTGCGGCTGCCGCCCGCGCGCCCGTCGCCGCCGCCGTTCGTTTCCGGTGAGTCCGCAGCCGCCATTAGATCTAGAATCAACGGTTCAGATCGGCGTTGACCGGTCAGTATCCAGGGCGTTGACTAGTCAGACGCCCAGTCAGCGCCCAGTCAGCAGACGCTTTGACCAGTCAACAGACACAGTTGACTGGTTATTTTCGTTAATCGTTTTAGTGGACAGATTTCGGTAGAAACTTGTAAATTGCGTAGAAATTTAACCGCTGGGCCAAAAATTGCAAATAAAATATGTATAGGTTCAGTAAGTCGTGTAGAATCTTGCTGTACCTTTGGTTCAGACTTTTGCAGCAAGATTTAGTACAGTTTAATCAAATAGGTTAATGGCCTTTTCGGAGTAATTAATTCGTAGAAAAAGATCCGTAGCTCCAAAAATCGCATATGATATGCCCCTGGATTCAGTGGAACGAGGGGAATCTCATCGTGATTTAAAAAGATAGGCTTACAGTAAAAACTTCTGCAGAAACTGTCTAGTGGCTTTCTGCAGTGTTTTAATTACTCGGGGAGTTTTATAATTCCTTTTTGAGTAATTCCAGTTGGTACTGTTTCTAATCAGTGATGCCTATGAGGTAGAATTTTCCCAAGATTTTACAAACAGTATGCTACCGGTAGCGATTTAATCGAGTTCTAGCTCTAGTCTTGAGCATTACTTTTTGCGTAATTGTTTTCCTAGCGCTAAAACTATTTTCCATGCATGCAATCAGTAGTATTATTGATTACGATTATGTGGTGCAGCCGTAGCACCAATTCACTTGCCTTGCATACCTTCATGCATCATATTTGTTGTATATGCTTGTGGATTGTTTGTTTATGATTGCAATTATATCGTGTAGATTGTGACGAGTGCAACGCTTGCTCGTGTGTGGATTGTTCTTCCGACCGCTACAACCAAGGCAAGTAGATGCTATTTTTTTCATGATATCGTCCTATTATTTTCAATACATTGTCGTGTATTTTGTAGATGCATGGGTAGGATGATACTATCGCTATGCTATGTCCTATTATGTGGTAGGGCCTTCTTTGTAGATGAACCACCGTTGATAGATGTGCTTAGCCATGCTATGTTAAACGAGGGATGGGTTACATCATTGAGACTTGTTTATAAAAGTATTGGTTTGTGAAAACTAAAACAACTTAAGCAATGAATCTCCTGGGTATGATGGGATTGATAATTTTTGGTGGTTTATTGCGGAAAGGCACCCAGGTATCAAGAGAGAATGATTGGCTTCTTTATTGTGTAGCTTACGTGTACAACCATGTGCCAATAATGAAATGGGCGGTTGGTTGGACTTAGTAGGTTGTGGTAACTCAAACCCGCGTATCCAGAGATGTAGAATTTTGGTAGGTTGGACCGGTGCGCGTCGGGATTGGGGTGCTACTTCCCGAACAATCTCTTCTTGGACTTCTCCCTATCATCACCCAAAATAAGAGTGATGGTACGAGCTGGGCTGGCCAAGTCACATGGGTAAAGTGTACTAACCCCTGCAGGGTGTATAATCTAATCGATTAGCCGTGTCCCCATTTATGGACATCTGAGTTGCTTGATATTGATTCCATGACATGTTTCTCGCTCATTCAAATTTCATAATTGCTTTAACATTGTTGGGTTAACTTAATTGGGATCTTTTCAAAGAAAAATCAAAAACTGTTTATGAAAGTAGGACAAATGTATTTGCAAACGCAAGCCAGACACAGCTCCAATTGCCAAATATGCATGTAGATGTTAGCACTATTGTCTCCATTACTAGCTCTACTTGCCATACATTCCATGTATTGACCCTTCGGGGCTGCTATGTTTCATGTTGCAGGTTATTCCGATTCTGAGTAATCGATTTAGGCCATGGTACTCCACTCGGCACTTGTTCACTTGTGGGCAATTTGAAGAATGGAGGATTTACTTTGTTTATGTTGCTACCTGAATAATTTGAGCTAGCTTTGGGCTAAGCTTTTATTGTAATAATGGTACTCTGGATCTTCGTTATTTATGATACACGGATATTTTGCTATGTTATTCATCTTATTCTATTGTGGGCTAATGAACCGATCCATGAATCGATCCAGGGATTGGCATGTCACATAGAAGCCACGGTCTTTTCAGAACCGCGGTGTTACAAGATGGTATCAGAGCCAGGTTGTCGACTGTAGGATCGTGACCTAGGAATTGGATTAGGAAGCCATAGATTTATTAAAGCCTATATTAACTCTGTCTTTCATCTTATGCCTTTCACCCTCGTAAATTCTTACCATATGCTATTCTCACACTTTCCTCTTTTACTTGATAGATGGGAGAAGTCAGGACTGAGTATGCTACCATGGAGTCACCAAGGCCCTTTGCAAGGCAGTTAGCTCAGCTCTCGCAGTCATTGGGATTGCCACTGCCCATGTTCAAGGGAAGAAGGCTGTACACCTATGGATATGGAGAGGATGCATGGGAGATCACTACCTTCATATTCAGGGATGCCGCCTTGCCAAACCCAGTGCACTTGATCTACACCAAGACATACTGCAACTGGGGACTTGGAATCAACTTGGCCATACATGAAGCCCTGTCTCGCCAGTGCCATCAAGTCCAACACCTACTGCCAGCAGATTCACCCTACCGTGACTATGGGAGGCGTGATGAAGATGGGCACATTGTGGTTACCCCGGGTGATAGGAACAACATGCCACCCCGTCGGAGGCACATAGAGGACATGGAAAGGGAGAATGGAGCTCTAGCTAAGAAGGTGATGATGATAAAGGAGATTGCAGACTTTGCTAGCAATGGTATGGTGGTCCAAGGACAGGAGATTAACACCCTGCATGAAGCTGTGGGAGTTCTGGAGAATGCCCTGATAGCCAGAGATGAAACCGTAGCTCATCTTCATGGTACTGTGCAGGAGAACACCCAGAATATACAACAGTTGCAAGGGACCGTCCAGGAAAGGGATCAAACTATTGAAGCTATGACAGCCCAGATTGCTGCTCTCCAAGCACAGCTGAATCCACCCTCTGATGATGACAATGGAGATGATGGCAACAATGGGGATGATGATGAGAGTGGAGACGATGATGATGATGGAGACGATGATGGTGGAGGAGATGAAGCTGTTGCAGTTGCAGCTGAGAGTGAAGAAGAAGAGGAGGATCTAGAAGAGGTGGAGTTTGAGATCTCAAGTGATGATTCAGGATAGGTGTACACTCCGCCGCCATGGTTGTACCGCGAGCCGAAGCGCCAACGCATGATAGCAAGGACCTACCGCAACCTCTTCAAGGAGTAGATAGAAGTCCACCAATTAGTCCACGTTAGGCAAATTCGTTAGGATTAGTCTCGATCGTTGTGAAGCTTAGTTCGTGTTAGTTTAAGAGTGTTTAGTTGCTTATTTGTGTACTCCAATATCCCAGGAATTATTTGTGCAAATTTTATTAAAGAGTTATGGTAATTTTGGTTACTATCTGTGTTATTTTCGCTGCAGTTTTCTGCTGATACAGCAGTACTGTACGATTTTTCATATTTTTCTGGTAACTAGGAAAAATCTGAAAAAAATTGGGCTGATGCGAAACTCTCTGTACTATATGTGAAAAACTCAGCTAAATTTTCTGACGAGATTAAGTCAGGCGGAAAAATTCGTGAATGCTGCTGGACTGTTGTGGCAGATTGCTGTTTTGTTGTTTAGTTGATCAACTGTTTAGTTAACCATTGCCAACTCTTGTAAAACTATTTCAGTAGGTATATACTGCTAGGATAACCCCTAGGATGTTGCTGGATCACTTGTTTGTTGAAGTGTTGCTTGCTTTGATTGTCTGCTATTGTTTGTTGTTGTTTGATCATATGCATGGGTAGAATCCTATTATCGTAGTTGATTCTTTCTAAACTTACATGTGCTGAACCGCAGATGCCTCCCCGCCGTCAACCCACTGAGTTGGAGCAACTCATGGCAGCTCAGGCACAGCTGACCCAAGTGATGACTCAGTTCATGACAGCTCAGAACAACAACAACAACAACAACAACAATGGAAACAATCAGCCTCAGGGAGATGCTCTCACCAGATTTCTGAGGCTAAGGCCAGCTAAGTTCTCTACTGCAACGGAACCAATGGTTGCTCTCGACTGGTTGCGTTCAGTCAACAAGGATCTGGTAACTATTGGATGCACTGATGCTGAGAAGGTGAGGTTTGCCGCTCACCTACTGGAGGGACCAGCCGCTTCTTGGTGGGACACTTTTCAGATCACCCACCCGCTGGATACTGTGACTTGGGCAATGTTTGAGGAAGGTTTCAGGACCAACCACGTGTCTTCAGGAGTTCTGAGCCTGAAGACGAAGGAGTTCCGCAACTTGCGCCAAACCAATTGCACCGTGGCTGAGTACATTGAGGAGTTCAACAACCTGTCCCGTTATGCACCTGAGGATGTTGACACTGATGCAAAAAGGAGGGAGAGATTCCTGGATGGCCTCAGTGATGAGCTTTTAGTACAGCTACTGGTGGTTTATTGCCCCACTTTCCAGGAGCTTATGGACAAGGCCAGGATCTTGGAAGGGAAGCACAAGCAGGTGGAAAACCGCAAGAGAAAGAGCAATAATCACCACTCTGGTTCACATCACAAGTCTCGCACTTCATATGATGGATACTCCAAGCATGGAGGGAGTGACCATGGGAGCCATGATCGCCACCACCATGGGGGTGATGGACATCGTCATGATAACCATAGGAGCACCCACCACAGCCACAAGGGAGGACACTCTCACCACTCTGGAGGACACGGTGGACATGACCGCAACCGTGATCGCAGCTTTGTGAAGAAGGATCTGAGTGAGGTGACATGCTTCAAGTGTAAACAGAAGGGACACTATGCTGACAACTATCCGGAGAGGAAAGGACTGAAGCCAACCAACAACGAGAAGGCCACAGTGAACCACATGAATGTGGAGGAGATTCCAGATGAGCCAGACCTTGTGATTGGTAAGTTCCCAATCAACACTCACCCAGCTTTCATACTTTTCGATACTGGTGCATCTCATTCATTCATATCAAGGGTATTTGTGGATAAGTATAAGTTACCTACTGAGTCTGTGAAAGGGTCTATTAGAGTGAGTTCACCTGGAGGAGATATGATAGATAGCGCGGGATGCCGCGGCTTGACTGTGAGGATTGGAACACACAACTTCATTGCACATCTAGTAGTGTTGGAATCACAAGGGTTGGATGTTATACTGGGTATGGATTGGATGTCTATGCATGGGGGACACATAGATTGCGCACAGCGAGCTGTTTCACTCAAAACCCCGGATGGTAAGAGAATTAGATTCAAGTCGGCTGCGCGACCGGGAAGGTGTAAGCTGAATTCTCTTAAGGGGGTTAGCATGGATACTGTGCTAGTGATTAGGGATTATCCCGACGTGTTTCCGGAAGAGCTGCCAGGGATGCCACCTGACAGGGAAGTAGAGTTTCTTATCGACCTGATGCCTGGAACAAGATCTATAGCAAAGAGACCATATAAGATGGATGTGGATGAGCTGAAGGAATTGAAGAAGCAGCTGAAAGAGCAGTTGGACAAGGGATTCATTCAACCTAGTTCGTCGTCATGGGGTGCTCCTGTTCTATTTGTGGAGAAGAAAGACAGCAGCAAGAGATTAGTGGTGGACTATCGCTCGCTGAATGAAGTGACTATCAAGAACAAGTACCCTCTGCCGAACATAAATGATTTGTTTGATCAACTGGAAGGAGCGAAGGTGTTCAGCAAGATTGATCTGTGATCAGGCTACTTTCAATTGAAGATCCGGGAGGAGGACGTACCAAAAACCGCCTTCACCACTAGGTATGGTTTATATGAGTATACGGTTATGTCTTTTGGACTAACGAATGCCCCGGCGTATTTCATGACCATGATGAACAAGGTATTTATGGAGTACTTGGACAAGTTCGTGGTGGTGTTTATTGATGACATACTGATATATTCCAAGGATGATGTCGAGCATGAGAAACATCTGCGAGTGATTATGGAGAAGCTGAGGGAACACAAGTTGTATGCCAAATTCAGCAAGTGTGAATTCTGGCTTAACACCGTTGGGTTTCTTGGACACGTAGTGTCAGGAGAAGGAGTCGCTGTTGATCCAAGCAAAGTGACCGCAGTAACTGAGTGGGAAGCACCCAAGAATGCAGGAGAGATATGTAGCTTTTTGGGACTTGCTGGATACTATAGGAGGTTCATTGAAAACTTCTCCAAGATTGCTAAGCCAATGACAGAACTTCTGAAGAAGGAGAGGAAGTTTGAATGGTCAGACATATGTGAAGCCAGCTTTCAGGAACTGAAGCGTCGACTAGTGACTGCGCCTGTTCTATGTTTACCAGATCTTTAGAAGGATTTCCAAGTGTACTGTGATGCTTCTCGACAGGGACTTGGGATCGTGCTGATGCAAGATGGGAGAGTCGTGTCATATGCCTCGCGACAACTTAAACACCATGAGCGGAATTACCCCACACATTGTAGAGGGAGTTTCCCAACCTTTAAATAACATAAGGTGGAGTCCCCTGTGTTTACAATGCTAGTCCCTGGATCAATAGCTAGCATCCACAGTTTAGATGTAATATCAAGAAACAAAGGTCATAATATAACTTTATAACCAGGAATAACATAATTTTATTACATCAAACATAGCTCATTTGGCTATTACATTACATTGCAGCGGAATAACTATAGTCATGGGGTCCTTCATCTTCAAAGTGCCACAAGCAGATGTTGGTTGTAGACTTTGTAATCCTAATCGGATAATCTTCACTAAAATCAATAAACCTGCAACATTACAAGTTACAGCCACAAGGGTCAATACATTTGAATTGTATTGGCAAGTTTCACTACTATGTAGATTATAAGTAGATCCTATCATTACATGCAATTCTGGCTAAGTAGAGTTTAAGGCTTATTTGCACAAAGCAATATTTTATCCTATCTTTTCAAAATGGTTTTGGTCCTTTGTCAAATCTCTTTTCCAAGAATCCCTTGAACTCCTTGGTAGACACTCAAGTGTTCAAGTCCTTCTCAAAATCTCTTGAGCTCCTTGGTAACCCCAAGTGCATCAAGTTTTATAAAATCTCATGAGTTCCTTGGTAACCCCAAGTGTTCATGTTTTCATCAAAATCTCTTGAGCTCCTTGGTAACCCCCAAGTGCATCAAGTTTTATAAAATCTCTTTGAATTCCTTGGTAGACACTCAAGTGCATCAAGTTTTTATTTTAGAAGTTGGAATGTCGAGATCTCCCATAGTTCAAACTTTAGTTGCTCAGTATTGTCCATAACCGGGGACACGGCTAAGTACTTAGATTTTATTCTCTTCTGCAGAAGGAGTACACTTTACCCACATGTCACAATCCCATCCTTTTGCCACCAGTGGCCTACTGGATTAGTGCTCACCAAGATGGAGTACTGGCAGATTGAGAATGTGACGAAGTCTTTCCAAAAGGTCCTCCCATACACCATTGCTAGCTTGTCTTCAGCCCCCATGAAGCATTCCAGATCCCCATGTCCAGTAACTAAAGACAATGTATGGGTCTTCCTAATGTAATTGACTAAGCCAGAGCCATAATAGCATGTGGTTGCACATGAAAGCCACAATTGGAGAAACATGTTTAATCTCTAAGTTTCCTAGGTGGGTTTTCTTTTGGAGCACAACACAAAGAGATTACCATAAACATGGTTCCTTTTGTTTCCACCTTCTCCAAAAATTAAAGTATCCTCCACCTAGGTGGTTCATTGAGTCCTTGTTTTATTATATAAAACACAAGTCCTTTTCTCAACTTTGTAAAAAATCTCAACATGTATCTCTTTTCACAATAAAGCATGGCTAAGCATGTACAACTATAATGTTTTCTCTAAGGAATGTAAGGGCATCCTATTAGGATTTAGCATAGCATAATTATAGAAATTCTTTTCATGCATGTTTCAAAACCCACTAAGTATAAGAAAATAGTAGGACTTTTGTATGATGGTGTAACTTGCCTTTTTGGTAGGGAATGGTGGTTCACTCCTTGATCTTGCTAGTCTCACACTTCTCTAACTTCACTACAAGTCAATCAAGCAAACAAAAATTCAACTCACATTCCAAACCAAGTCAAACAAACAATTTCACACACAAAGTAATGGAATCTAAGTCATGCATAAGCATGCAAAGGATGGTTCTATTGCAAGGATGGTCTCCACTAGGCTTCTAAACTTTGTAAGGTCCAAATTGGTCATTTACCAAAATGGCAAAGTCATTTGCAAAAGGGTTTTGCCCAAAAACTATTTTTAAATCCATTCATCATTTCATGTGGTAGAAAATATATTTTTATCCAAGCAACAACTTTAAGTTTTCCACATAATAAGTTGTTGTTTCTCAAAACTTGTGTTTGGGGTCAGTAGGTTTGATCCAAAACATTTTCCCAAAGTTTTTACTCCAAAACCATTTTTATAAACAAAACAATAGTTTTATTTAGCTAGAAATGGACTAAACCAATTAATCCATTCTAAACTTTTACAAATACATTTTCCAAATCATGGGTTGGTTCCTAGGGTCAGTAGGTTCTTCACAAACCATTTTGCAAAGGTTTTAACCCTAAAATCATTTTTAAACAATTTTTCTAATCTAAATAAGCACACAAATGATTCTGCAAAAACAAGCAAATTAACAGATACTATTTACTAAACCAAGGGCATGGTTGGCTAGGGCTTGCTCTCCTGAATCCAACGACATAAAATTTGTAATTTTTGGACGTGTGGATCCAAAGTTATAGTGTTTTCAAATTCACAAACAATTCTGTTTTCAATTTCTGTTTAAACCAAAAACTGGCCACGCGTCGCTTCGTCATTCGCTGGTACCGGTTCGTCCGGATCACGTGGTTGCAGCCATTGGATCTAACTAGATTGTGCGGCACAGGACGCGTACCCCTTCGCGTTTAAGTGACCTATCTAGTTCGTTCGATCCAGATCCTACGGCTATCATCGTATTGACCAAATGTGAGCGGCGCTGGCGGTGACTAGCGGCGGAGCATGGTCAGGCGGTGGCGCTACGGCGGTTACAGGAAGCAAAGAGGGGAGGGGAAGTGCTCACCGAGGTCACAAGGAGGTGGTGATGCTTGTCGTGTGGTCGGCGTGGCAAGGGGCGTCCTGGAACAACAGCGATTGCTCGCCGGAGTAGAGAACAGCGTCGGGTGGTTCTGTTCGAGGGCGAGTCGCCCTATCGCCCCTAAGGCAAGTCAGGGGCATGGTTAGGTGCGGAAGGTCACGGAGATGCTGTGTGCGTGAACGAGAAGAAGAGGGGCGGCCTGGACTTAACGGAGGAGCTCGACGGAGTTAAAGTCAGACGGCGGCGCTCAGAGCTTGGTCGGAGTCGATGCTCAGGGACGCCCGTGGTCAAACGAGGGGCACGGACAGATGCGCCAGGAAGTGGTGAGTCTCCTAGTGTGCTCAGGGAGGCTCGGGGCGGTGTCGAGTCGCTGGAGTCGGCACCGGACCTCGTAGGAACAGAGGGTGCTCGGGGAGGAAATTGGGGAGGTCTGGGGCGTGCCAGCGCGGTGTGTCAGAGGGGAAATGTAGAGGAGACATGGGCGTTTAAACCTGCGTGATCAAAGCTGGTAACGGTGGTCGAGTTAAAGCGAATTAAGGCCGCGAAATCATCGGCAGGAACGGTGTCGAGGGAGGGAGAAGAGGTCACGCGGGTGTGGATGATGAACAGGGGGAGTGGGGTCTACCTGGCAGTGAGAAAAGAAATGAGGGGGAGGTCCACCAATCATTCTCTCTGTGGGTTTGATACTGCGGGCGAATCGTTTTCTTTCGGGGAGGAAAACTGGCCTGCTTTGCTGGGCCTTAGTGGGCTGCTGGGTTGGGTCGGCCTAACTTCATTTTTTTCCTATGATGATTCCTTTTCTTTTTCTGAATTTAATTTTTGTTTTGAATTTCAAACAAACAAACATCAACCAAATCAATTCAAACAACACCCATCTTTGTAGTTTTTTGAAATTAGTTCTTCAAAGAATAACATGAACCAAAATCCAAAATCAAAATAATAGTTTTAATAATAGGGCCCATTATTAATTAAATAAATAGACCAATGTTATTAAATCAAAATAGGATTGGATTTATTTCAAGGCTCCATTTGAAAGCTATAAAATTTTAAAACCAATCAGTAGGTTTTATTTGAGAATGTAAAATACTTGGGAAAACTTATTTTTTAAACAAATAAATAAGTTCTTGAAGGTTTACTAATAACAAAAACCTTTATTAATAAAACTTGGATTTTAAATCCTTTATTGTTTTATTTTTGAATAAACCTTTATTTAAAACTTTTTGTTTCCAAGTTTTGGCTAAGGTTTAATTTGGTTCTATAAAATAATTTCTTATTTTAAAATCTTTCCTTTTCTTTTGGAAACTAAATCCTTTTTATTTAATAGATTCAAAAATAGTAATTCCAAAATATCTTATTCCCTCTATTTAAATGTTTATCTTTTTAAATCTCTTTAAGAATTTATTTGATCCAAATTGGTCTAGAGTTCCAATTGAATTCAAAAAGTTTCTTCTGGCTCTGAAAAATCAAACAAAGTTTTATTTTTATTCATTTATTTTCACATTACAAGATTTGGAAAATCTTGGGATGTGACAGGCTACCACCCTTAAAATAAATCTCGTCCCGAGATTTGGGAAGGTTAGGGTTACAAGCAGGCTCAAAACAACTAGGGTACTACCACCCTTAAAAAAAAATTCTAACAAAAATTACATATTGTCCTTCTTGGAATCCTGGAAAAACTTTCTCTAAGCAAACAGTTGCATTTGTGTCCTTAGTTTCCATGCTTGACTCATGGGCCAAGGTTGAGCTTCTCCATAGGCTTGTTCAACTTGTTCTTCATCTTTTCTGGACAGTTGCTTGCATAGTGTCCTGGGTTCTTGCAATTGAAACAGTGGATATCTTGGAGTTCTTTTCGTGGCTCTTGTGGACAAGTTGCTACATAATGGCCTGGTTCTTTGCAGTTGTTGCACACCACTTGGTCAATCCCCTTATTTTTCTGGTTCTCTGGGCACTCACTGGAATAGTGTCCCATTTCCTTACATTTACGACATTGCACAAGGTTCATGTCCGGTCTTGGTTTCTTGGGTTTCTTTGATCCTTTGAATTGGGTTGTCTTGTTTGGAGGTATGAATGGTCCTTTTCCTTTGGTAGACTTGGATCCTTCTTGTTTCCTTTGTTCCACCATGGAGTAGATAGGGCATTGGATAGGTGTATGGTTGCTTCCTTCACATAGGTAGTAAGTAGCTTGAGAGGTAGGACACTGTCCAATAGGATGTTTCTCTTCACAGTTGGGGCATTGATCTTCATGCTCCTTGGAAGTATGGTCCTTGTCTCCACAAATAATGCAAGCTGGGGCTCCATCTAGAATAACATTCTTGTCATCCTTGTTATCGTACACTTTTGGGATAGTTTTCTTCCATGCTGATCATTTGATTAGTCACCTTAAGCATTAGTTGGGACTGTTCTTCCAAAAACTTTTGCAATGCTGGATCTTTATCACTATTGCTGGCTATGAACTGAGCTGTCAGTTGGTTCAACTGGTGTTGGGTTGCTATGAGCTCTTTCATGCTGTCGGCTTGGTTGGTGTTGGTGTCATCCACCTTGATGTTAGAGTCTCCTGGAGTAGTCATCTGTTTGGGTTGAAGGAAAATTAGAATAGGCAAAAGGTTTTTCTAAGGAATTCTAATCACACATATCACAATTCACACAAACATTGTGCATGTATTCACAAACCAAACATTTCAATCAAACAACAATGCTCAAGCACACACTTTAGGCGACAAAATATTTTTGTTACCCCACATAAGTTGGTGGGTTTTGACTTAGCTAAAGTATGGTGGTCCATCTATATGGTTTACTTGTGATCTTTCCATCCTTCTTGGTTGGTTCTCCTTGCATGAAATCATGGTTCTTTGGGAAAAACTCTTGGTTATCTTGACTTCTAGTGAAGTGAGCTCCTTCTAACTTTTGCATTCTCTCAGTCTCTAAGTTTTGAGCAGGATTTCCTTGTTTTATTTGTAGTCCTTAGTGTCATCCAAGTTGGAAGTCCTTGGTGAATATGCTGAAGATGTTGAAGTCATTAAAGTTGAAGAAGTTGAGGGAGTCCTTTGCACATGATGAAGTCTTGGCCATCAAGTTGAAAATGGAAGAGATGTAGAGTTGAAACCAAAATGATTGAGAAGAGAGTTTACAAGTGTTTTGTAAATAAGTTTTTGGAACAAAACAACTCCTATTTTTCTAAGGGTTTTTGTCCAATCCTAGGTTTACAAATCCTACAGGCAACACAATGCTCTGATACCATCTGTAGAGGGAGTTTCCCAACCTTTAAATAACATAAGGTGGAGTCCCCTGTGTTTACAATGCTAGTCCCTGGATCAATAGCTAGCATCCACAGTTTAGATGTAATATCAAGAAACAAAGGTCATAATATAACTTTATAACCAGGAATAACATAATTTTACTACATCAAACATAGCTCATTTGGCTATTACATTACATTGCAGCGGAATAACTATAGTCATGGGGTCCTTCATCTTCAAAGTGCCACAGGCAGATGTTGGTTGTAGACTTTGTAATCCTAATCGGACAATCTTCACTAAAATCAATCAAACCTGCAACATTACAAGTTACAGCCACAAGGGTCAATACATTTGAATTGTATTGGCAAGTTTCACTACTATGTAGATTATAAGTAGATCCTATCATTACATGCAATTCTGGCTAAGTAGAGTTTAAGGCTTATTTGCACAAAGCAATATTTTATCCTATCTTTTCAAAATGGTTTTGGTACTTTGTCAAATCTCTTTTCCAAGAATCCCTTGAACTCCTTGGTAGACACTCAAGTGTTCAAGTCCTTGTCAAAATCTCTTGAGCTCCTTGGTAACCCCAAGTGCATCAAGTTTTATAAAATCTCATGAGTTCCTTGGTAACCCCAAGTGTTCATGTTTTCATCAAAATCTCTTAAGATCCTTGGTAACCCCCAAGTGCATCAAGTTTTATAAAATCTCTTTGAATTCCTTGGTAGACACTCAAGTGCATCAAGTTTTTATTTTAGAAGTTGGAATGTCGAGATCTCCCATAGTTCAAACTTTAGTTGCTCAGTATTGTCCATAACCGGGGACACGGCTAAGTACTTAGATTTTATTATCTTCTGCAGAAGGAGTACACTTTACCCACATGTCACAATCCCATCCTTTTGCCACCAGTGGCCTACTGGATTAGTGCTCACCAAGATGGAGTACTGGCAGATTGAGAATGTGACGAAGTCTTTCCAAAAGGTCCTCCCATACACCATTGCTAGCTTGTCTTCAGCCCCCATGAAGCATTCCAGATCCCCATGTCCAAAGAATAAAAGACAATGTATGGGTCTTCCTAATGTAATGGACTAAGCCAGAGCCATAATAGCATGTGGTTGCACACGAAAGCCACAATTGGAGAAACATGTTTAATCTCTAAGTTTCCTAGGTGGGTTTTCTTTTGGAGCACAACACAAAGATATTACCATAAACATGGTTCCTTTTGTTGCCACCTTCTCCAAAAATTAAAGTATCCTCCACCTAGGTGGTTCATTGAGTCCTTGTTTTATTATATAAAACACAAGTCCTTTTCTCAACTTTGTAAAAAATCTCAACATGTATCTCTTTTCAACATAAAGCATGGCTAAGCATGTACAACTATAATGTTTTCTCTAAGGAATGTAAGGGCATCCTATTAGGATTTAGCATAGCATAATTATAGAAATTCTTTTCATGCATGTTTCAAAACCCACTAAGTATAAGAAAATAGTAGGACTTTTGTATGATGGTGTAACTTGCCTTTTTGGTAGGGAATGGTGGTTCACTCCTTGATCTTGCTAGTCTCACACTTCTCTAACTTCACTACAAGTCAATCAAGCAAACACAAATTCAACTCACATTCCAAACCAAGTCAAACAAACAATTTCACACACAAAGTAATGGAATCTAAGTCATGCATAAGCATGCAAAGGATGGTTCTATTGCAAGGATGGTCTCCACTAGGCTTCTAAACTTTGTAAGGTCCAAATTGGTCATTTACCAAAATGGCAAAGTCATTTGCAAAAGGGTTTTGCCCAAAAACTATTTTTAAATCCATTCATCATTTCATGTGGTAGAAAATATATTTTTATCCAAGCAACAACTTTAAGTTGTCCACATAATAAGTTGTTGTTTCTCAAAACTTGTGTTTGGGGTCAGTAGGTTTGATCCAAAACATTTTCCCAAAGTTTTTACTCCAAAACCATTTTTATAAACAAAACAATAGTTTTATTTAGCTAGAAATGGACTAAACCAATTAATCCATTCTAAACTTTTCCAAATCCATTTTCCAAATCATGGGTTGGTTCCTAGGGTCAGTAGGTTCTTCACAAACCATTTTGCAAAGGTTTTAACCCTAAAATCATTTTTAAACAATTTTTCTAATCTAAATAAGCACACAAATGATTCTGCAAAAACAAGCAAATTAACAGATACTATTTACTAAACCAAGGGCATGGTTGGCTAGGGCTTGCTCTCCTGAATCCAACGACATAAAATTTGTAATTTTTGGACGTGTGGATCCAAAGTTATAGTGTTTTCAAATTCACAAACAATTCTGTTTTCAATTTCTGTTTAAACCAAAAACTGAACACGCGTCGCTTCGTCATTCGCTGGTACCGGTTCGTCCGGATCGCGTGGTTGCAGCCATTGGATCTAACTAGATCGTGCGGCACAGGACGCGTACCCCTTCGCGTTTAAGTGACCTATCTAGTTCGTTCGATCCAGATCCTACGGATATCATCGTATTGACCAAATGTGAGCGGCGCCGGCGGTGGCTAGCGGTGGAGCATGGTCAGGCGGTGGCGCTACGGCTGTTACAGGAAGCAAAGAGGGGAGGGTAAGTGCTCACCGAGGTCGCAAGGAGGTGGTGATTCTTGTCGTGTGGTCGGCGTGGCAAGGGGCGTCCTGGAACAGCAGCGATTGCTCGCCGGAGTAGAGAACAGCGTCGGGTGGTTCTGTCCGCGGTCGAGGGCGACGTTGCAGATCGCCCTAAGGCAAGTCAGGGGCATGGTTAGGTGCGGAAGGTCACAGAGATGCTGTGTGCGTGAACGAGAAGAAGAGGGGCGGCCTGGACTTACCGGAGGAGCTTGACGGAGTTAAAGTCAGACGGCGGCGCTCAGAGCTTGGTCGGAGTCGATGCTCAGGGACGCCCGTGATCAAACGAGGGGCACGGACAGATGCGCCAGGAAGTGGTGAGTCTCCTAGTGTGCTCAGGGACGCTCGGGGCCGTGTCGAGTCGCCGGAGTCGGCACCGGACCTCGTCGGAACAGAGGGTGCTTGGGGAGGAAATTGGGGAGGTCTGGGGCGTGCCAGCGCGGTGTGTCAGAGGGGAAATGTAGAGGAGACATGGGCGTTTAAACCTGCGTGATCAAAGCTGGTAACGGTGGTCGAGTTAAAGCGAATTAAGGCCGCGAAATCATCGGCAGGAACGGTGTCGAGGGAGGGAGAAGAGGTCACGCGGGTGTGGACGATGAACAGGGGGAGTGGGGTCTACCTGGCAGTGAGAAAAGAAATGAGGGGGAAGTCCACCAGTCATTCTCTCTGTGGGTTTGATACTGCGTGCGAATCGTTTTCTTTCGGGGAGGAAAACTGGGCTGCTTTGCCGGGCCTTAGTGGGCTGCTGGGTTGGGTCGGCCTAACTTCATTTTTTTCCTATTCTGATTCCTTTTCTTTTTCTGAATTTAATTTTTGTTTTGAATTTCAAACAAACAAACATCAACCAAATCAATTCAAACAACACCCATCTTTGTAGTTTTTTGAAATTAGTTCTGTTCAGTAACATGAACCAAAATCCAAAATCAAAATAATAGTTTTAATAATAGGGCCCATTATTAATTAAATAAATAGACCAATGTTATTAAATCAAAATAGGATTGGATTTATTTCAAGGCTCCATTTGAAAGCTATAAAATTTTAAAACCAATCAGTAGGTTTTATTTGAGAATGTAAAATACTTGGGAAAACTTATTTTTTAAACAAATAAATAAGTTTTTGAAGGTTTACTAATAACAAAAACCTTTATTAATAAAACTTGGATTTTAAATCCTTTATTGTTTTATTTTTGAATAAACCTTTATTTAAAACTTTTTGTTTCCAAGTTTTGGCTAAGGTTTAATTTGGTTCTATAAAATAATTTCTTATTTTAAAATCTTTCCTTTTCTTTTGGAAACTAAATCCTTTTTATTTAATAGATTCAAAAATAGTAATTCCAAAATATCTTATTCCCTCTATTTAAATGTTTATCTTTTTAAATCTCTTTAAGAATTTATTTGATCCAAATTGGTCTGGAGTTCCAATTGAATTCAAAAAGTTTCTTCTGGCTCTGAAAAATCAAACAAAGTTTTATTTTTATTCATTTATTTTCACATTACAAGATTTGGAAAATCTTGGGATGTGACAGGCTACCACCCTTAAAATAAATCTCGTCTCGAGATTTGGGAAGGTTAGGGTTACAAGCAGGCTCAAAACAACTAGGGTACTACCACCCTTAAAAAAAATTCTAACAAAAATTACATATTGTCCTTCTTGGAATCCTGGAAAAACTTTCTCTAGGCAAACCGTTGCATTTGTGTCCTTAGTTTCCATGCTTGACTCATGGGCCAAGGTTGAGCTTCTCCATAGGCTTGTTCAACTTGTTCTTCATCTTTTCTCGGGCTTGCTTGCATAGTGTCCTGGGTTCTTGCAATTGAAACAGTGGATATCTTGGAGTTCTTTTCGTGGCTCTTGTGGACAAGTTGCTACATAATGGCCTGGTTCTTTGCAGTTGTTGCACACCACTTGGTCAATCCCCTTATTTTTCTGGTTCTCTGGGCACTCACTGGAATAGTGTCCCATTTCCTTACATTTACGACATTGCACAAGGTTCATGTCCGGTCTTGGTTTCTTGGGTTTCTTTGATCCTTTGAATTGGGTTGTCTTGTTTGGAGGTATGAATGGTCCTTTTCCTTTGGTAGACTTGGATCCTTCTTGTTTCCTTTGTTCCACCATGGAGTAGATAGGGCATTGGATAGGTGTATGGTTGCTTCCTTCACATAGGTAGTAAGTAGCTTGAGAGGTAGGACACTGTCCAATAGGATGTTTCTCTTCACAGTTGGGGCATTGATCTTCATGCTCCTTGGAAGTATGGTCCTTGTCTCCACAAATAATGCAAGCTGGGGCTCCATCTAGAATAACATTCTTGTCATCCTTGTTATCGACACTTTTGGGATAGTTTTCTTCCATGTCGATCATTTGATTAGTCACCTTAAGCATTAGTTGGGACTGTTCTTCCAAAAACTTTTGCAATGCTGGATCTTTATCACTATTGCTGGCTATGAACTGAGCTGTCAGTTGGTTCAACTGGTGTTGGGTTGCTATCAGCTCTTTCATGCTGTCGGCTTGGTTGGTGTTGGTGTCATCCACCTTGATGTTAGAGTCTCCTGGAGTAGTCATCTGTTTGGGTTGAAGGAAAATTAGAATAGGCAAAAGGTTTTTCTAAGGAATTCTAATCACACATATCACAATTCACACAAACATTGTGCATGTATTCACAAACCAAACATTTCAATCAAACAACAATGCTCAAGCACACACTTTAGGCATAAAATATTTTTGTTACCCCACATAAGTTGGTGGGTTTTGACTTAGCTAAAGTATGGTGGTCCATCTATATGGTTTACTTGTGATCTTTCCATCCTTCTTGGTTGGTTCTCCTTGCATGAAATCATGGTTCTTTGGGAAAAACTCTTGGTTATCTTGACTTCTAGTGAAGTGAGCTCCTTCTAACTTTTGCATTCTCTCAGTCTCTAAGTTTTGAGCAGGATTTCCTTGTTTTATTTGTAGTCCTTAGTGTCATCCAAGTTGGAAGTCCTTGGTGAATATGCTGAAGATGTTGAAGTCATTAAAGTTGAAGAAGTTGAGGGAGTCCTTTGCACATGATGAAGTCTTGGCCATCAAGTTGAAAATGGAAGAGATGTAGAGTTGAAACCAAAATGATTGAGAAGAGAGTTTACAAGTGTTTTGTAAATAAGTTTTTGGAACAAAACAACTCCTATTTTTCTAAGGGTTTTTGTCCAATCCTAGGTTTACAAATCCTACAGGCAACACAATGCTCTGATACCATCTGTAGAGGGAGTTTCCCAACCTTTAAATAACATAAGGTGGAGTCCCCTGTGTTTACAATGCTAGTCCCTGGATCAATAGCTAGCATCCACAGTTTAGATGTAATATCAAGAAACAAAGGTCATAATATAACTTTATAACTAGGAATAACATAATTTTACTACATCAAACATAGCTCATTTGGCTATTACATTACATTGCAGCGGAATAACTATAGTCATGGGGTCCTTCATCTTCAAAGTGCCACAGGCAGATGTTGGTTGTAGACTTTGTAATCCTAATCGGACAATCTTCACTAAAATCAATCAAACCTGCAACATTACAAGTTACAGCCACAAGGGTCAATACATTTGAATTGTATTGGCAAGTTTCACTACTATGTAGATTATAAGTAGATCCTATCATTACATGCAATTCTGGCTAAGTAGAGTTTAAGGCTTATTTGCACAAAGCAATATTTTATCCTATCTTTTCAAAATGGTTTTGGTCCTTTGTCAAATCTCTTTTCCAAGAATCCCTTGAACTCCTTGGTAGACACTCAAGTGTTCAAGTCCTTGTCAAAATCTCTTGAGCTCCTTGGTAACCCCAAGTGCATCAAGTTTTATAAAATCTCATGAGTTCCTTGGTAACCCCAAGTGTTCATGTTTTCATCAAAATCTCTTAAGATCCTTGGTAACCCCCAAGTGCATCAAGTTTTATAAAATCTCTTTGAATTCCTTGGTAGACACTCAAGTGCATCAAGTTTTTATTTTAGAAGTTGGAATGTCGAGATCTCCCATAGTTCAAACTTTAGTTGCTCAGTATTGTCCATAACCGGGGACACGGCTAAGTACTTAGATTTTATTATCTTCTGCAGAAGGAGTACACTTTACCCACATGTCACAATCCCATCCTTTTGCCACCAGTGGCCTACTGGATTAGTGCTCACCAAGATGGAGTACTGGCAGATTGAGAATGTGACGAAGTCTTTCCAAAAGGTCCTCCCATACACCATTGCTAGCTTGTCTTCAGCCCCCATGAAGCATTCCAGATCCCCATGTCCAGTAACTAAAGACAATGTATGGGTATTCCTAATGTAATTGACTAAGCCAGAGCCATAATAGCATGTGGTTGCACACGAAAGCCACAATTGGAGAAACATGTTTAATCTCTAAGTTTCCTAGGTGTGTTTTCTTTTGGAGCACAACACAAAGAGATTACCATAAACATGGTTCCTTTTGTTGCCACCTTCTCCAAAAATTAAAGTATCCTCCACCTAGGTGGTTCATTGAGTCCTTGTTTTATTATATAAAACACAAGTCCTTTTCTCAACTTTGTAAAAAATCTCAACATGTATCTCTTTTCACAATAAATCATGGCTAAGCATGTACAACTATAATGTTTTCTCTAAGGAATGTAAGGGCATCCTATTAGGATTTAGCATAGCATAATTATAGAAATTCTTTTCATGCATGTTTCAAAACCCACTAAGTATAAGAAAATAGTAGGACTTTTGTATGATGGTGTAACTTGCCTTTTTGGTAGGGAATGGTGGTTCACTCCTTGATCTTGCTAGTCTCACACTTCTCTAACTTCACTACAAGTCAATCAAGCAAACACAAATTCAACTCACATTCCAAACCAAGTCAAACAAACAATTTCACACACAAAGTAATGGAATCTAAGTCATGCATAAGCATGCAAAGGATGGTTCTATTGCAAGGATGGTCTCCACTAGGCTTCTAAACTTTGTAAGGTCCAAATTGGTCATTTACCAAAATGGCAAAGTCATTTGCCAAAGGGTTTTGCCCAAAAACTATTTTTAAATCCATTCATCATTTCATGTGGTAGAAAATATATTTTTATCCAAGCAACAACTTTAAGTTGTCCACATAATAAGTTGTTGTTTCTCAAAACTTGTGTTTGGGGTCAGTAGGTTTGATCCAAAACATTTTCCCAAAGTTTTTACTCCAAAACCATTTTTATAAACAAAACAATAGTTTTATTTAGCTAGAAATGGACTAAACCAATTAATCCATTCTAAACTTTTCCAAATACATTTTCCAAATCATGGGTTGGTTCCTAGGGTCAGTAGGTTCTTCACAAACCATTTTGCAAAGGTTTTAACCCTAAAATCATTTTTAAACAATTTTTCTAATCTAAATAGGCACACAAATGATTCTGCAAAAACAAGCAAATTAACAGATACTATTTACTAAACCAAGGGCATGGTTGGCTAGGTATTGCTCTCCTGAATCCAACGACATAAAATTTGTAATTTTTGGACGTGTGGATCCAAAGTTATAGTGTTTTCAAATTCACAAACAATTCTGTTTTCAATTTCTGTTTAAACCAAAAACTGGCCACGCGTCGCTTCGTCATTCGCTGGTACCGGTTCGTCTGGATCGCGTGGTTGCAGCCATTGGATCTAACTGGATCGTGCGGCACAGGACGCGTACCCCTTCGCGTTTAAGTGACCTATCTAGTTCGTTCGATCCAGATCCTATGGCTATCATCGTATTGACCAAATGTGAGCGGCGCCGGCGGTGGCTAGCGGCAGAGCATGGTCAGGCGGTGGCGCTACGGCGGTTACAGGAAGCAAAGAGGGGAGGGGAAGTGCTCACCGAGGTCGCAAGGAGGTGGTGATGCTTGTCGTGTGGTCGGTGTGGCAAGGGGCGTCCTGGAACAGCAGCGATTGCTCGCCGAAGTAGAGAACAGCGTCGGGTGGTTCTGTCCGCGGTCGAGGGCGACGTTGCAGATCGCCCTAAGGCAAGTCAGGGGCATGGTTAGGTGCGGAAGGTCACGGAGATGCTGTGTGCGTGAACGAGAAGAAGAGGGGCGGCCTGGACTTACCGGAGGAGCTCGACGGAGTTGAAGTCAGACGGCAGCGCTCAGAGCTTGGTCGGAGTCGATGCTCAGGGACGCCCGCGGTCAAACGAGGGGCACGGACAGATGCGCCAGGAAGTGGTGAGTCTCCTAGTGTGCTCAGGGAGGCTCGGGGCGGTGTCGAGTCGCCGGAGTCGGCACCAGACCTCGTCAGAACAGAGGGTGCTCGGGGAGGAAATTGGGGAGGTCTGGGGCGTGCCAGCGCGGTGTGTCAGAGGGGAAATGTAGAGGAGACATGGGCGTTTAAACTTGCGTGATCAAAGCTGGTAACGGTGGTCGAGTTAAAGCGAATTAAGGCCGCGAAATCATCGGCAGGAACGGTGTCGAGGGAGGGAGAAGAGGTCACGCGGGTGTGGACGATGAACAGGGGGAGTGGGGTCTACCTGGCAGTGAGAAAAGAAATGAGGGGGAGGTCCACCAGCCATTCTCTCTGTGGGTTTGATACTGCGTGCGAATCGTTTTCTTTCGGGGAGGAAAACTGGGCTGCTTTGCTGGGCCTTAGTGGGCTGCTGGGTTGGGTCGGCCTAACTTCATTTTTTTCCTATTCTGATTCCTTTTCTTTTTCTGAATTTAATTTCTGTTTTGAATTTCAAACAAATAAACATCAACCAAATCAATTCAAACAACACCCATCTTTGTAGTTTTTTGAAATTAGTTCTGTTCAGTAATATGAACCAAAATCAAAATAATTGTTTTAATAATAGGGCCCATTATTAATTAAATAAATAGACCAATGTTATTAAATCAAAATAGGATTGGATTTATTTCAAGGCTCCATTTGAAAGCTATAAAATTTTAAAACCAATCAGTAGGTTTTATTTGAGAATGTAAAATACTTGGGAAAACTTATTTTTTAAACAAATAAATAAGTTTTTGAAGGTTTACTAATAACAAAAACCTTTATTAATAAAACTTGGATTTTAAATCCTTTATTGTTTTATTTTTGAATAAACCTTTATTTAAAACTTTTTGTTTCCAAGTTTTGGCTAAGGTTTAATTTGGCTCTATAAAATAATTTCTTATTTTAAAATCTTTCCTTTTCTTTTGGAAACTAAATCCTTTTTATTTAATAGATTCAAAAATAGTAATTCCAAAATATCTTATTCCCTCTATTTAAATGTTTATCTTTTTAAATCTCTTTAAGAATTTATTTGATCCAAATTGGTCTGGAGTTCCAATTGAATTAAAAAAGTTTCTTCTGGCTCTGAAAAATCAAACAAAGTTTTATTTTTATTCATTTATTTTCACATTACAAGATTTGGAAAATCTTGGGATGTGACACACATGACTTGGAGTTAGCGTCAGTGGTTCATGCGCTCAAGGTGTGGAGGCATTACTTAATGGGAAAACACTGTGATGTGTACACCGACCACAAGAGCCTGAAGTACATATTCACGCAGAAGGAACTGAACATGAGGCAAAGGAGATGGTTGGAACTTATCAAGGATTACGATATGAATCTGCAATACCATCCAGGAAAGGCCAATGTAGTAGCAGATGCTCTGAGCCGGAAGGTTTATGCCAATGGGTTGACAATTCGGGAATTGCCGAGGATTTGTGCCAGCAATTCAAGGACCTTAGACTGGAGGTAGTATCTGAAGGATACTTGGCAACAATGGAAGTCCAACCAACACTACAGGATAGAATCAGGAAAGCTCAAGTGGGAGAGAAAGAGATAGATGAAATAAGGGAAAAGATGAAGGAGGATCGAGCAAAGGAATTCCGCGAGGATGAGCAAGAAACCTTGTGGTATGGAGATCGTTTGTGCGTTCCCAACGATCCGGAGATAAGGAAGTTGATTCTGCAGGAAGCTCATGACTCGCCGTATTCCATACATCCGGGCAATACAAAGATGTATATGGACCTAAAGGACAGATTCTGGTGGAACAACATGAAGGGAGACATCGCAGAGCATATTGCCCTATGTGATGTATGTAGCCGAGTGAAGGCGGAACACCAGAAGCCAGCAGGATTGCTACAGCCATTGCCCGTGCCAGATTGGAAGTGGGATAGAGTAGGAATGGATTTCATCACAGGATTGCCCAGGACCAGGTCAGGATATGACTCCATTTGGGTAGTGGTCGACCATTTGACTAAGGTAGCCCACTTTATACCGGTAAAGACGACCTATACGAGTGCAAAGTTGGCCAAGATTTACATGGACAGGATTGTGTGCCTACACGGAGTTCCCAAGAGTATTGTATCTGATAGAGGCACCCAATTTACCTCGCACTTCTAGCGCCAAATTACGAAGTCACTTGGTACTAGATTGGAGTTTAGCACAGCGTTTCACTCCTGCATCGATGGATGACCGAGAGGGTGAATCAGATTTTGGAAGACATGCTGAGAGCTTGCGCCTTGGCTCATGGCTCTAGTTGGGATGAGAATTTGCCGTATGCAGAGTTTTCCTACAACAACAGCTATCAAACAAGCGTCAAGACGTCACCGTTCGATGTGCTATATGGGAAACGGTGCCGAACACTATTACTATGGGATGGAGTAGGAGAACGTCAGTTGTTTGGGCCTGATTTGATCAAGGACGCTGAGGAGAAGGTCGCCCTGATTAGGGACAGGCTGAAGGTAGCACAATCAAGGCAGAAGAGCTATGCTGACGCCAAGCGCAAGGAAGTGGTGTATGAGATAGGTGATAGAGCATACCTCAGAGTGTCGCCACTTTGTGGAATCAAGAGATTTGGAATTAAGGGTAAACTGGCACCTCGATTTATTGGACCGTATCGGGTCTTAGCACGCAAAGGAGAAGTTGCTTATCAGTTGGAGTTGCCAGAGGCTCTGTCCGCTGTTCACAATGTGTTCCACGTATCCCAGCTAAAGAAGTGCCATCCGGAGATGGCGGATACACCATTGGGAGACACTATACCGCTAGAGGAGGTTCAGCTTGAGAATGACTTGACCTATGAGGAGAAGCCGGTCAAGGTTCTGGAGACAGCGGAGAGGATTACACGTACCAAGACGATCAGGTTTTGCAAGGTACAGTGGAGCCACCACACCGAAGAGGAAGCCACTTGGGAGCGTGAGGATGACATCCGAGAGGACTACCCACACCTATTTGCTAGCCGCGCCGAATCTCGAGGACGAGATTCATCTTAAGGGGGTTAGTCTTGTCACATCCCAAATTTTAGATTTGGTTCTGCATATCATTCATACCATTGCATCATACTCTTCCATGCAAAACCGTCGATTGAAAAGAATCGGCGAAACGCTAATTTCAAAAACCCTATTCTATTTTACTACGAGGCTCCTGCGGGAGGCTTTAGTAGGACTTGTTTTGTCCACCCTTGTAGCCTAGTGTTTTCACTCAACCCTTGACCCTAGATTGTTCCCCTCGATTTTACAAAATCGTAGGAGCAAGAATCACTCGATTCGGAGCTCGTACGGAAAAGTTACGGCCGGTTTATTAAAAGATAGGAAAACGGGCCGATTCTCGGGCCGATTTTTCGCCGTTTTCGCCTCCAACTGCGCGCCGTATCCGCGTAGGACCCCGCGCGAGGGCCCCACTTAAGGGACCCCACCTGCCGCCGCCGCCCTGCCTCGTAGATCGCGCCCGCACCCGCCTCGGGACCCATGCCCTCCCACCTCGATCGCCGCGCCCAGCGCCGCCTCCTGGAACCGCCGCCTCGGTCCTCGTGCCGCGCCGCCACCCTCGGCCACCGCGCCACGCGCCGCCAGGTGAGCTGCTGCCCCGCCGCCGAGCCGCCTCCCGCCGGCACGCCGCCGTCGTGCCTTGCCCAGCGCCGCCGCCTCTCTCCCGCCGCCGCTTGCCCGCCGCCGCCGCCGCCTCCGCCGACCCGCCGAGCTGCCGCAGACGCCTCGCGTCGCGCGCGCGCCCGCTCCCTCCTCCGTGCGCGCCGCCTCGAAACCACCCGCCGCGCGCCGCCGCCAGCAAAGACGCTGCGCAGCTGCGCTTGCTGCGCAGACGCCGCGCCGCAGCGCGCTCGCCGCCTGCGCGCCCGCTTCGTCCGTCGTGCCGCCACCGTCGTGTTGACCGCCTCGAATCACGCTGACCGTCTCCCTCTCGCGCAGGTAACCGTCGCCGCCGCCGTCCCGACCTCGTCGCCGTTCGTTTCCGGTGAGTCCGCAGCCGCCATTAGATCTCAGATCAACGGTTCAGATCGGCGTTGACCGGTCAGTGTCCAGGCGTTGACTAGTCAGACGCCCAGTCAGCGCCCAGTCAGCAGACGCGTTGACCAGTCAACAGACACAGTTGACTGGTTATTTTCGTTAATCGTTTTAGTGGACAGATTTCGGTAGAAACTTGTAAATTGCGTAGAAATTTAACCGCTGGGACAAAAATTGCAAATAAAATATGTGTAGGTTCAGTAAGTCGTGTAGAATCTTGCTGTACCTTTGGTACAGACTTTTGCAGCAAGATTTAGTACAGTTTAATCAAATAGGTTAATGGCCTTTTCGGAGTAATTAATTCGTAGAAAAAGATCGGTAGCTCCAAAAATCACGTATGATATGTCCTTGGATTCAGTGGAATGAGGGGAATCTCATCGTGATTTAAAAAGATAGGCTTACAGTAAAAACTTCTGCAGAAACTGTCTAGTGGCTTTCTGCAGTGTTTTAATTACTCGGGGAGTTTTATAATTCCTTTTTGAGTAATTCGAGTTGGTACTGTTTCTAATCAGCGATGCCTATGCGGTAGAATTTTCCTAAGATTTTACAAACAGTATGCTATCGGTAGCGATTTAATCGAGTTCTAGCTCTAGTCTTGAGCATTACTTTTTGCGTAATTGTTTTCCTAGCGCTAAAACTATTTTCCATGCATGCAATCAGTAGTATTATTGATTAGGATTATGTGGTGCAGCCATAGCACCAATTCACTTGCCTTGCATACCTTTATGCATCATATTTGTTGCATATGCTTGTGGATTGTTTGTTTATGATTGCAATTGTATCGTGTAGATTGTGACGAGTGCAACGCTTGCTCGTGTGTGGATTGTTCTTCCGACCGCTACAACCAAGGCAAGTAGATGCTACTTTGTTCATGATATCGTCCTATTATTTTCAATGCATTGTCGTGTATTTTGTAGATGCATGGGTAGGATGATACTATCGCTATGCTATGTCATATTATGTGGTAGGGCCTTCTTTGTAGATGAACCACCGTTGGTAGATGTGCTTAGCCATGCTAAGTTAAACGAGGGCTGGGTTACATCATTGAGACTTGTTTCTAAAAGTATTGGTTTGTGAAAACTAAAACAACTTAATCAATGAATCTCCTGGGTGTGATGGGATTGATAATTTTTGGTGGTTTATTGCGGAAAGGCACCCAGGTATCAAGAGAGAATGATTGGCTTCTTTATTGTGTAGCGTACGTGTACAACCATGTTCCAATAATGAAATGGGCGGTTGGTTGGACTTAGTAGGTTGTGGTAACTCAAACCCGCGTATCCAGAGATGTAGAATTTTGGTAGGTTGGACCGGTGCGCGTCGGGATTGGGGTGCTACTTCCCAAAGAGTCTCTTCTTGGACTTCTCCCTATCATCACCCAAAATGAGAGTGATGGTACGAGCTGGGCTGGCCAAGTCACATGGGTAAAGTGTACTAACCCCTGCAGGGTGTATAATCTAATCGATTAGCCATGTCCCCGGTTATGGACATCTGAGTTGCTTGATATTGATTCCATGACATGTTTCTCGTTCATTCAAATTTCATAATTGCTTTAACATTGTTGGGTTAACTTAATTGGGATATTTTCAAAGAAAAATCAAAAACTGTTTATGAAAGTAGGACAAATGTATTTGCAAACGCAAGCCAGACACAGCTCCAATTGCCAAATATGCATGTAGATGTTAGCACTATTGTCTCCATTACTAGTTCTACTTGCCATACATTCCATGTATTGACCCTTCGGGGCTGCTATGTTTCATGTTGCAGGTTATTTCGATTCTGAGTAATCGATTTAGGCCACGGTACTCCACTCGGCACTTGTTCACTTGTGGGCAATTTGAAGAATGGAGGATTTACTTTGTTTATGTTGCTACCTGAATAATTTGAGCTAGCTTTGGGCTAAGCTTTTATTGTAATAATGGTACTCTGGATCTTCGTTATTTATGATACACTGATATTTTGCTATGTTATTCATCTTATTCTATTGTGGGCCAATGAACCGATCCAGGGATTGGCATGTCACATAGAAGCCACGGTCTTTTCAGAACTACGGTGTTACACAGAACTAAAGAAACAACTGGATGCTATACTAGAAATTGGACTAATTCAACCAAGTGCGTCACCTTGGAGACCCCCTGTTTTGTTTGTGGACAAGCAAGATGGAGGTATCCATTTGTGTATGGATTATCGGAAGTTGAATGATGTCACCATCAAGAACAAGTACCCGTTGCCTAAGATAGAAGACCTGTTTGACCAGTTGACTGGTGCCAAAGTCTTTTCTAAGATTGATCTTAGAACTGGCTATCATCAACTCAAAATTCGCGCAGAGGATATTCCAAAGACTGCCTTTACCACCCGATATGGATTATATAAGTATACTGTCATGTCTTTTGGATTAACCAATGCCCCTGCTTATTTCATGAACCTCATGAATAAGATTTTTATGGACTTCCTCGATAAGTTTATCGTTGTTTTCATCGATGACATTCTGATTTATTCCAAATAAGAATAAGAACATGAGCTACACCTAAGGACCATTCTTGGAACCCTTAGAGAGCATAAGCTATATGCCAAGTTTAGCAAATGTGAATTCTGGTTACAGGAGGTAGGATTCCTCGGACATATTGTATCAGCCGGAGGAATTGCCGTTGACCCTGCAAAGGTGAAGGATGTGGAAGATTGGCAAGCCCCAACCACTCAAACCCAAGTTCGTGCATTTCTCGGATTAGCGGGATACTACCGCAAGTTCATAGAAGGATTCTCGAGTATTGCCAGGCCCATGACCCAATTGCTGAAGAAGGACAAGAACTTTGAATGGACTGACAAATGTGAAGTGAGTTTTCAGGAACTCAAGAGGAGACTGATTTCAGCCCCAATCTTGATCATGTCGGATATCACGAAGCCCATTGATGTGTATTGTGACGCATCCAAGATCAGTCTCGGATGTGTTCTAATGCAAGAAGGCAAAGTTATATCTTATCTATCCCGTCAACTGAAGCAGCATGAACAGAACTATCCAACCCATAACCTTGAACTAGCAGCCGTAGTTCTAGCCCTGAAGACATGGAGGCATTACCTGATGGGAAACCATTGTGAAATTTATTCGGATCACAAGAGCCTAGAATATATATTCACTCAGAAGGAGCTGAATATGAGGCAGAGAAGATGGATTGAGCTAATCAAGGAATATGATCTAGACATTCACTATCACCCCGGTAAAGCCAATGTGGTAGCAGATGCCCTTAGCAGATTGTCGTGCCACTTGAACTCCATGATTTTGAAGGAGCAACCAAGTTTGCACAAAGAGATGGAAGATTTCTGAATGGAATTAGTGAGTGAAGGATTTTTGTCTAGCATAGAACTTCAACCCACTTTGATCAGTCAGTTCAAGGAGGCGCAGAAAGGAAATGCTAATATCGACGGAATCAAACGTCGCATCGGTACAGGCAAATTACCCGGATTCACCGAAGACGAACCAGGAGTTCTGTGGTACAAATGACGTCTCTGTGTACCAGCCGATTCGGAGTTGAAAGAAGTTATTTTGAAAGAGGCCCATGATACTCTTTATTCTATCCACCCCGGAGGAACAAAGATGTATCAGGATTTGAAGGAGCAATTTTGGTGGCATAAGATGAAGAGAGAAATCGGAAGCTATATCACCAAGTGTGATATATGTCAGAGAGTTAAGGCGGGACATCAAAGATCCGCAAGACTGTTTCAACTCTTACAGATTCCGTAATGGAAATATGATTCTGTTGGAATGGACTTTATCACCGGATTGCCTACTTCTAGTAGGGGAAATGACTCTATCTGGGTCATAGTTGACAGATTGTCCAACGTAGCCCATTTCTTACCAGTCAAGATAGAAGAGTTACACCGACAAGATACGTCGAGACCTTGTTTTCAATATTGGAGATTTCGTGTATCTTAAAGTGTCGCCTTTGACGGGAATGCAGTGTTTCCAGCTCAAAGGAAAGTTAGCCCCTAGATATATCGGACCTTTCAAGATTCTAAATCATTGAGGAGAAGTATCATATCAATTGGAACTGCCCGAGGAAATGTCAGCAGTGCACAATGTGTTCCATATATCGTTACTTCGCAAATTCCCGTAAGTTCCGGAGAAGACCGAAGTTTTCAAGAACATTGATCATCGGACCATAGAGATCAACGATGACCTGACGTATCCCGAAGTACCCATCCATATTTTGGAAGAATCTTTCAGAACCACCAGAACCTGAAGCATCAAGTTTCTCAAGATTTAGTGGAGCAACCACACTAAAGAATAAGCTACCTGGGAGCGAGAAGATCACATCAGGACGGAGTTTCCCGATCTCCTTAAATCCTAGGTAATCTTTTTCCTTCCTTTTTAAATCTCGGGACGAGATTTTGTTTAAGGAGGGAAGGTTTGTAACATCCCAAAAATATTAAACAATGATCATCAAACTTTAATCACTAAAATTAGGGTTAACAAAAACTTTGACTAATTAAAATCTTATGAATGCATGTGTGAATGTGATGATTTGATAAATGCATGAATGAACTTCTGTGATTAACCTAAATAGCAAGAAATGGTTTAAAGGTGAAAATAACATCATATAAAACTTTTCCAAACAGAAACAAATCAATAGAAAATAAAAAACAAATCAATTAAGGCAAATGGTCATTTTGCCAATCTTGCTCACTAGGTCACTTTGAGTGTTTCTAGTCCAAGATTTCAAACAGAAACTTTTCCAATTCTTTTCACCCCTTGCTAGACCAAGTAAAAATGAATCAAAGCCCACCTTTCAAACTTGTAGAAAACATTTGGCAACCTCATTCAAATCACAATTCAAAATTGAATCTTTATCATATGTGAAGATCACACCTTTTCAAAACCCAACCAAACCAGTGCCCCTTGACTAATCCAACTAACCAGACACTCCCTAGTATGTGCCTAGCAAACCCACAAAGTTTGAATCCAAAATTCAAATTTGAATTTCTTTCGGCCATTTCATCAAACACATAGTGATCAGCAAACAAACAAACACAAAACACTATAGTGTGCAGTAATTTTGTCCTAACTTGTTCCCTCTCTAGCTCACACTACACCCTCAGTAGGTCATCTAACTTGTTTAACCTCTCTAGCTCACTGTAAACCAGACCATGCCATCAATGGCAAGCATGCCGAGAGCACCCTTGCCACCCCATTGTCGCCAGCCAGCTAGGAGCCTCTCTAGCCTCGCCAAACTTGTCTCATGGACGCAGCACCATCCACTGCCACTCCCAGTCCCAGCCCCGAGCGCAGCCAGCCCCTGGACCACACAACAAGCTCATGCCAAACCTCTCTGCGTGTGAGCCGAGAGCGCGCTAGTGCGCCACACTCGACCAGCACCCACAGACCACGTGCCGCCCTTGCCGCTTGCGTGCATGATCACCACCGCCCCAGCAACCCCGTAGACATGGCCGTGCACCGCCATGCGGACCATGCATGCTGTGCGCCATTAAAATCGCCGTCGGACCCGCCCAGAGCATCGACGCGTTCCGACAAATCAACACCGACCCACGCCTCGCCACCACGCCGTTGAGCTTCGCCAGGGAGCACAACACCGCCCTACCGTCGCCCATGGCATTAGCCCTCTGTGCCGTCGACCACGACAAGCTCAACCCGCGCCCGTCGGTCCCCTTCAGCCACTATAAATAGAGGCCTCCACCGATCGTTTTCTTCACACCAGTTCACTCCCCACCTCCCACTGATCACACCCACTCACTCCCGGAGCAAGGCGAGCAGCGCATCGCCGGAATTTCACCGGAGTTCGCCGCTTCAGAGGAGGAGAGGCGCTGTCGATTGGAGCCGCCCCAGGAGAAGCTGCCGGTACCAGGAGGATCGTCGTCATCGACTTCGTCATTCGCCCTAGTCGCCGACCATCGCCGGAGCCCCGGTGAGCCTACCACGCCCCCCGCTGACCGCGCTAGGGTTTGTTCTCATCGCGTCCTGTTCAGGCGTTGACGATGAACTCGAGCCGTTCGATTAGAATTAGATCCTACGGTCCATATCGCCCCATATCGCTTCGCCCCTGGTTGTCTCACTGACGAGTGGGGTCACTCACTTAACCATCCCGTGTGTGCGCTGTGCGTAGTGGGCCGGCCCAGTTAACCGTCCCGCGCAACCCAACAATTCAAATTTACTTTTATTCATTTAATTTCAAACACAGTTCTGTACCTAGATTCAAAAATCAACCTAGATCAATTCACTAAATCAAAATGCATGAAACCAATTTGTTAGAAAGGTACTAGAATGCTTAATCCAAGCCCGTTGGATTCAAACCATTTGGATTTGTAGATCAACCATGGTAAAAATAACAAGGCAGAAGCTTTTCTGCATTCAAACATTTTTCAAAATTCAACCATAAGAGCTTTTGAGTTAATTCCAACTCTCAAAAATCACATGTAACCATACCTTTCGGAATATATAAAAATATATACGTTTACTTATAGAAATAATGATCAAGTAATAAAAGAATGCCACATAGGCATTTCTAGTCAATTTAATTTAATAAAATAAAAAGGTTAAACCTTATTAAATTGTGACACCACTTTAAATCACATTCCCATGTATTGAAATATGTGGTGATTGATCCCATGTTTGAGATGGAGAATATTAAATCTTAAGTAGGTTTTCAATGAGTAGAAATTTCTTTTCTTAAATAAAATAAATAAGTCAAATGCTTAAATCTTGTAATGTTAGTGATGATGATAGATCATCTAGTGTGAACCATTGTGTGATGATTGGAAATAGTTAAGTATTGTTTGGTGATTGTGTACCTCGTATTTATCTATAGACGCTAGTACCGACCAAGGATACGAGGAGGAAGGAGGATACTATGAGGAAGAAGCCGAGGAAAAATTCAACTACTGCTCTGCACAAGGCAAGCTAACACTTGCAACTTAGCAAGGTTATACTGATATCTTAGCAAGCTACAACTTGCTTGTTACTATGCCAACTATATGCCTTAAGCATATGTGATCATACCCACTTGACACACCATCCTAGTTTTATTTCCAAGCTTAGTATTTTATTTTCTTTATTAAAAGCTTTCTATCAAAAGTTTACTCGGTGACTTGTAGATTCTAGAAAGATAATTGAAGGTAGCATAAAGAGCATAAAACTTGGCCTAAGTTAGATAATCTTAATGTCATCTTGAGGCATGAGATTTACTTAGATAAGATACACTTTTTTATTACCCACCATTAGTATTTACCCCCACTTGTAGATGCTAGTGCTAAGCATAAAACTTGATCAGCTTTAGTTGGGAATACTTGGTGCAAATGGTTATGAAAACCTTAGAATGATGAGTCATTGTCACATCCCAAAATTTTCCGAATTTTGTAATTTGAAAAAATAATTAAAAAAAATAAACAATTGTTGAAATTTAGGGTGAGAAGAAACTTTTTGATTCCAATTGGAAACATCAAAACCTATTTTGATCAAATAAAATCCTAAAGGGATTTAAAAAGATAAACAAATAATAAATAAAGTTATAAAAGTTGGAATCACCATTTTTGGATCTTTAATAAAAAGATATGGATTTTATAAGTAAAGGTAGAAATTAATAAATAAGGACTATTTTAAAGAGTCAAATTAAATCTTGGCCAAGCAAATGAAATAAAATATTTCCGTTTACTGCCGTGTTTACTGCCGTGTTTAATCTTCATGAATTCGTTTGATTGCGCGATTAAACCTCGCCAGAGACGACACTAACTTAAGTGCCTTGCCTTCCTCTCTCTTTTCCCCCAAGCGCCATCTCCTCTCTGCCACCAAGTTTTGAGATTTAAAAACATAATTTGATGAACCCTATGAAATTATTACTTTGCTAAAAGATATTTTCAACAACATAAAATATCACCTTAGCTTAATATTTTAGTTTATGGGGTGAAACCTTTAGAAAATGGTTTTACCACTTTTTAAATGACCAATATGAGCCTTAAAATGTTTAAAGCCTAGTAGAAACCACTTTTCCAAATAAAACTATCTTTTGCATACTTGCATGCAATACCTTGTTTCTATTATTTTATGTGTGGTAAAATTTGGTTGAATGCTAGTTGAGTATGTGTTTGCTTGATTGAATTGTAGTGAAGTTAGAAGAGTGTGATATTTGCAAGATCAAGAAGTGAACCAACATTCTCTACTAAAAGGCAAGTGACACTATCATCCATGTCCTACTATTTTCATCACACTTAGTGGATTTTTGTAGCATGCATGATAGGACTACTATATTTCTATGCTATGCTATATCCTATTAGGATATCCTTATATCTTCCTTAGTGAAAACATTGTAGTTGTAGTATGCTTAGCCCTGCTATATATTTGGGCTGGGATACATGATATGATTATATAAAGTGTTGGAAAGATATATGTTTTATATAATAAAACAAGTACTCAATGAACCACCTGGGTGCAAAAGGTGGACAAGGTGGCAACAAAGGGAACCATGTTTATATGGCTATCTTTTTGTGTGTGCACTAGAAGAAAACCACCCAGGAACTTAGAGATTGAACATGTTTCTCGTACAGTGGCTTCCGTGTACAGCCACATGCTAAATGGGCTCTGGCTTAGTCAACTACATAGTGGAAGACCCTTGCATTGGCATCTTCAGGTTAACTAGAATTGTGTATTGGAAATATATCCTTACATTGGTGCCTGGTAGACAAGCTAGCACTGTGTATTGGGAGGACTCCTATGGAAAGACTTTGTCACATTCTCGATCTGCCAGTACTCCATTTTGGTGAGTACTTATCCAGCGGCCACTGGTGGCGTCAAGACGAGATTGTGTCATGTGGGTAAAGTGTACAACTTCTGCAGAAGATCAAATTCTAAGTACTTAGCCGTGTCCCCGGTTATGGACAACTCTGAGCAACTAAGGCCTGAAGCTATGGAAGATCTCGACATTCCAATTTCTCAAAGTAAAACTTGATGGTGACAACAAGGGATTAGAAGCACTTGGAGTTTTCCAAGGAGTTTAGAAAGATTTGACAAAATATCAAAAACTATTTTGAAAAGATAGGATAAAACTATATTGCTTTCTGCAAAGGAGCCTAAACCCTACTTAGCCAAATATGCATGCAATGATAGGATCCACTTATTTCTACATAGTAGTGAAACTTGCCAATACAATTCAAATGTACTGACCTTTGTTTCTTGATATTACATCTTATCTGTGGATGCTAGCTATTGATCCAGGGACTAGCATTGTAAACACAGCGATCTCTACCTTATCAAAGGTTGGGAACCTTACAGTCATTCTACTGAAATGTTTTGATATGTGTTTCTGAACACCAGATGATTTTGATGATGAAAATTTAAAGGCATGACCCTTAGCCCTTTATAAAACTGATGGTTGTCTGGATGCGATACCATTCCAATTTTACCGTACAACCACAATACCCGAAATTTTGGTAGGGCTTGACTGGAAATTTATATACCTTAGTATGGGTTCCCTTGCGGCCAAGGTCTAAGCTGATTCTACCTTGTGAAGATTGTCCACCTGTGCAGTTCCCAAGATGACAGTTGGTCATGGTTGGGAGGCCAAACTCATGGGAGAGGTGCCTATACTAGGGCGTGTAATTGAAAGGTTAGGATTGATTATCCACATAATGAGTATGGTGAATTCAGGATTGTTCCTGACGGATGTATCGAATGTTGTGGTGAAAGTGTACAATCTCTGCAGAGTGTCAAACTATTCGAATAGCCGCGTCCACGGTTATGGACAGTTGGAGTGGCCATACTGTTCTACTGTCAGATGTTTTCAAAACGAATGGTGAAATGATTTGTGACTTTGACTTAACCACAATAGAGTTGTGATATGAAATTCAAGTTCCCACTTAGGTGTTATAAAACTTTCAACTAGTTTTCTTTGCTTTTGAAGTTAGTAGAGGTAAATCTGGCTTTTTGCAAAACAACCCTAGAGCTTAGTATCCTACTACAAAAATCCCCTTAACTTTTTAGTATTAGTTTGCGAGTACTCATGGCTTTGTCCCTGGCTATTGCTGTGGCCAGACTATGAAGAGGAATATCAGGATGATGGACCGCAGGAAGGTTACGACAACTAGGATCATCTCCCATTGTCAGCATTGCCTGTGACCCTGAAGATGGAGCTTCGCCTACGCTATCGTTATCTTTACGTTATTCCGCTGCTTGAATTGTATTAAGAACTGTATCATGAGATCCTTATTTGTGTAAGACCTTATGTATGGTTTGTAATGGATGATGTACTGTGATATCCAACTCTGTTATGTCTCACAGAAATGGTAATCATGGGATTGCGATGTATGGCATAACAGTCATCTGGGATTAAAAATCCGGGTGTTGACATAGCTATTATTGTAAGAGAATTTTGCGTAAGGCAGACTTTAATCCCAACTAGCATCATAGTCTAGGGCACATTCCCTCAACTTATCCTCCAAAATCTGATTGGTCCTTTCTGTCTGTCCATCAGTCTGGGGGTGAAAAGTTGTGCTGAATTCCAATTTTGTTCCCAATGACTCATGCAGTTGTCGCCAAAAATGTGAAGTGAACTGAGTTCCTCTATCAGTCACGATACTCTTAGCTACTCCATGCAGACATACAATCTTGTTCATATAGATCTTGGCTAACTTAGCACTTGTATAGGTAGTCTTCATGGGTATGAAATGAGCCACTTTAGTTAGGAGATCTACAACCACCCAAATAGAATCATATCCGGATCTAGTCCTCGGCAGTACGGTGATAAAGTCCATACCAATCTTACCCCACTTCCAATCAGGAATAGGTAGTGGTTGCAATAACCGTGCCGGTTTCTGATTTTCCTCCTTAACTCGACTACACACATCACACAAGGCAATATGATCCGCAATAACTTTCTTGAGATTGTTCCACCAAAATCTTTCTTTCACATCCATGTACATTTTGGTGTTTTCTGGGTGAATGGAATATGGTGAATTGTGTGCTTCCTGCAGAATCAATTTCCGAAGCTCCGGATCTTGTGGAATGCAGATACGCTTCCCATACCATAAAGTACCTTGTTCATCTTCATGGAATCCTTTAGCCTTTCCCTTGCTAATTTTACCTTTAATATCCTCTATTTCCTTGTGCAACTTTTGGGCTTCTTTGACCTTGTCTAACAATGTGGGTTGAACATCCAATGACAAGATATATCCTTCAGGCACTATCTCTAATCTGAGATCTTTGAATTAGGCACACAAATCATCTGTCAAATCTACCTTAGTAAGGCCATTCACATAAACCTTATGGCTTAAACATCCGCTACAACATTTGCTTTGCCGGTATGGTATTGCAAACTCAAGTCATAGTCCTTGATGAGTTCAAGCCATCTTATTTGTCTCATATTGATTTCCTTCTGAGTGAAGATATATTTCAAACTCTTGTGATCCGTGAACACTTCACAATGTTTTCCCAAAAGATAGTGTATCCATGTTTTGAGTGCATGGACAATAGAGGCTAACTCTAAGTCATGAGTAGGATAATTTACTTCATGAGTTTTGAGTTGTCTCGAGGCATAAGCCACAAATTTCCCTTCTTGCATCAAAACTCCTCCCAATCCTTGGTGAGATGCATCACAATAGACTTGGAAATCCTTCTCCAAATCTGGCAGACATAAGACTGGTGCTGACACTAGTCTCTTCTTCAATTCTTGGAAACTGACTTCACATCCTTCAGGCCAATCAAATTTCTTTTATTTCTTGAGTAACTCCATCATTGGCTTAGCTAACTTTGAGAAATTCTCAATGAATCTTCTATAGTATCCTACCAAGCCTAGGAAACTACGAACTTCCTTAATTGACTTGGGAGATTCCCACTCAGTTACAGCTGACACCTTTGCAGGATCGACAGCTATACCATCTCCCGACACAATATGTCCGAGAAATCAAACTTCATTCAACCAGAATTCACACTTGCTGAACTTGGCATACAATTTGTGATCCCTGGGCTTCTCAAGTATCAAACGCAAATGCTCTTCATGTTCTTCTTTGCTCTTGGAATAGATCAAAATGTCATCGATGAATACGACGAAAAACCTGTCAAGAAACTCCATGAACACTTTGTTCATCATGTTCATGAAATAAGCTGGTGCATTTGTCAATCCAAATGGCATCATGGTATACTCGTACAATCCATACCTAGTGGTGAAATCAGTCTTAGGTATGTCTTGCTCTCTAATCTTTAACTGGAAATAGCCTGATCGGAGATCAATTTTTGAGAACACATGGGCTCCTTCTAGATGATCGAATAGATCATTAATTCTAGGCAAAGGGTACTTGTTCTTTATAGTCGCCTCATTGAGTGAACGGTAATCTATGCATAACCTTTGACTTCTGTCCTTCTTTTCAACAAACAGAAATGGTGCACCCCAATATGAAGAACTTGGTTGAATAAACCCTTTGTGCAACTGTTCTCCAAGTTGTTTATTGAGTTTTTTCAACTCATCTACTAACATCTTGTAGGGTCTCTTTGCTATTGGTCTTGATCCTGGTAACAAGTCAATCAGAAACTCCACATCTCTATCTGGTGGCATTCCTGGTAATTCCTCTAGAAACACATCCGGATATTCCTTCACAACTGGTACACTGTCTATGCTAACCCCCTTAAGAGAATTAAGCTTACTCCCTTTAGATTCAAAGTTAGACTTGAACCTAATCCGTTTCTTGTTCGGGGTTGTTAGTGTAATAGTATGATTGGCACAATCTAGTACTCCTTCATACTTAGTCATCCAATCCATGCCCAGAATAACATCCAATCCTTGGGAATCTAGGATTATCAAACTAACTGGAAACTTATACTTTCCAAATTCTATCACTAGATCATGACATCCAAAATTCAGTATCATCTCTCCACCGGGAGAGCTTACTTTAATAGGACACCCAATAGTTTCAGTTGGAAGTCCATTTTTATCAACAAATGCTCTTGATATGAATGAATGTGATGCGCTGATATAAAAAAGAACAAGTTCTGGAAAAGAATTAAGCTTGAAGTTACCAGCCACAGCATCAGACTCTTCATATATTTCTTCTACATTGATGTGGTTCACTTGTCCCTTCTGGAAAGATTTGGGCTTGTTGGCTCCTTCAACTTTCTTTTCTGGGCATTGATTTGCATAGTGCCTAGTTTTCTTGCATTTGAAGCACTCAACCCGACTGATATCTCTTTTAGCAGGCTGACTTCCAATGCCATTCCCACTGTGGTGGCTCTTGTGTCCACTCTTGTGGTTCTTATATCTATCATTGTCATGGCTGTGGTGGTGCTTGTTGTCATGGTAACAGTTACTATTGTGGTGGCTGTTATACTTCCCATGCTTGTGGGACCCAGAACCTCCACTATCATCACCATGAGAATGCTTTGGAGATGATCCCGAGCTGTGCTTATCAAAGTGATGCTTCCTCTTCCTGTTTTCAACCTGCTTCATCTTGCTTTCCAAGATGGTGGCCTTGTCAAACAGTGATTAGTAATTTGGGACATAGAAAACAGATAGAAGCAGGTTCATCTCATCATTCAATCCCTCGAGGGACTTCTCCTTCCTCTTGGCATCAATATCAACCTCATCCGGCCCATAGCGTGCTAGATTGTTGAACTCCTCAATGTATTCAGCCACACTACTGTGACGCTGCTTCAGATTGTGGAACTCCTTATTCTTTAAATTCATCACTCCCGATGAGATATGAGCTGTACGGAATCCATCCTCAAAAATAGCCCAAGTCACATCCTCAAGGGGAGTGGTGATCTGAAAGTTATCCCACCATGTTGCTGCTGGTCCTTCAAGCATATGTGCTGCGAACCTGACCTTTTCCTCATCGGTGCAGCCAACACTGACTAAGTCCTTGTTCATGGAACGTAACCAGTCATTGGCTACCATTGGATCAGTGGTTCCCGAGAACTTGGCTGGCCTCAACCTCAAAAACCTTGTAAGCATATCAAAGGCTAGCGGGTTGTTGGGATTGTTGTTGTTGTTGTTTTGATTCTGATTTTGATTGGCCATGAACTGGGTCATCATCTTCATCAGTTGAGTTTGAGCTGTCATCAGCTGCTGCATCTCGGGATTGACGTTATTGTTGTTTTTGTTTGGGTTGGGGTTGGCACGACGGGGAGGCATCTGTGGTTTTCAATAAGGATAAGTAATGAGATATAACCCATAGATGCCATGCACAATACATCACATAGAAAAACACAATAAACAATCACAAGATAAACATATAGTTTTAACAACGTAAACAACAAGTTTTGGAAAATACCAAGCCATCCACATGTTGGATGATCATTACGACTCAATAAATCAAAGGATGATAGATAAATAGATAGCCAAATAATCAAAATACTCCTCCATGTCGACCTCCACATCCACAAGAGTAAGTCCGGCTGTCTCCATGGCTGACTTGTACTCCTCCACGCTGGTGGTCAAAGCCTCGACCTTCGCACAAAGGGCTCTCTTTTGCGAGCGTAGCCTCTCTATCACTCCCTACTGAGTCTCTACCTCAAAGTCCTTGGACTCTATCTCGGCCTTCATGTCCTTGATCTTCTTGTTTCTGTCCTGAACTCTCTTCTCCCGATTCTTGAACTTCTTGTCCTGGCTCTCGAATCTGACCTCCATCTCCTTGACGATCTTGTCTTGCTCCGCGAAGAGCTTGTCATTCTCCCTCAACTGAACCTGGAGCTCGTCATTGCTAAGCATGATGTTGGTCCTATATGTGTCGAGGTGTCTAATAAGGCCCTCTAGGTCCTGGAGGTACAGACGAACTGGCTCAATCGTCTCTCTAGCAGCACCCTCATACACCAATGCCTCTCCCTCCTCGTCACGTCTCCCGAACGGGTGGAAGTAGAGTCCCCTGAGCTCGGTGGCGTGGCATCCGCACAGGCGTCCGAGTAGTTCCTGCATGACTACATCTAGACCCTTCTCTTTGTCATCGTGCATCAGCTTGAAGGACATCTCCTCCATGAGTGCCTCCGTCTGGCGTCCCGGCTGCGAGACTCTAAAGCCCCAAAGATCCTTCCTCTCGAACTTGGTGAGCTGAAGTGCCTTGATACTAGGAAGTGGGAGGTTGAGCACACTAGTGAACTGCACGATACGCGAATCAAAACGAGTTCCATTGAACTCCTTGGCAGTGCTGATCACAAAGCTAGGCATCTAATGTATAAGATAGAGAAATATTAGAACAACAAAAGTAAGAGAAAACAAGACAGTAAAAAGATAGCAAAAGCATATAATCATCCATAAAACATACAATTCATGGCATACAAAGTCTACCACAAGCACTAAGGTTCAAACATAACTTAGACAAAAATAATTTGCGAGAAAACAACAAGGGTCCAACTATTGGAATACGTCCTAATTCTCACTCATATGCTAAGTCTATGATATCTTCCATTCGACGTTTTATGGCGGTCTCTAAGTCTTGGGTATACTTCTTCCCCTCCTTAAGGTCATTTTGAGTGTTGAGAATTCTATACTTGAGTCTTTCACCAAGCTCCTTGATAGCATTCCAAGCTGCATTTCTTGCAGAGTCAAAGAATGTCGTATACAGTTTTGATTTGGTGCCCATGTATAATCCTGACTCTTTGTGGTTGTCTCCCTTGTTTTTGTACAAGTGGAGTAGCACCCACCAATATTCTTCTCCTTCATCCATAACTGGAAATCCCTTGTATATGGCCTCACCATGTATCCCCAAGCTAACCATAAGGGTTTAAGTGCTTTGGGAAAACCCGTCTCACATTCTAAAGTCATGGTCATGAGTGGTCCCTTCTTGACGGCTTCATTGATGGTGCCCCTCTACAAATTGAGATGAGAGAGAAGATTAGAAGAGGTTTATAAGAAGAAAAAGACAAGTGTGGAATTTGCAAGGTGTTGCATTTTTCCTTAGTGGTTTTCTTAGTCTAATCCAACTTAGGGTCATAATCCTACAGGAAACACAGTGCTCTGATACCATCTCTAAGACCCCACCTTTATAAGGTAAAGGCCCCTGTGATTGCAATGCTAGTCAATGGATCAAATTCTAGCATCCATAGTTTTAGATGAAGTACATAGATACAAAGGTCTTTATTACATCGTCATTCCGGAGATAAACATAGTATTTTACAACTCAATAGCCAAAGGCTAGTACAAGAGTTCATAGCATAAAGTAAAAAACTATAAGTCTTCATATTCATGTGCCACAGGCAAGCATGTTGAGTGTAGACTCACAACCCTAATCTCCATCAAAGTAACCTGCAACATCATAAGTTACAGCCACAGTGGGTCAATACATTTGGAATTGTATTGGCAAGTGATACCTTGGTAGAATAGTAGTAACCAACATCTATATTAATTTGGCTAAGTGTAGCTTAGGCTTGCTTTGCTCAAAATAGGTGTTTCTTATCAGTTGAAAACACTAAGTTTTTGTTTGACAAAAACTCCCAAGGAACCACCAATAGTCATTGGTGAACCTTTACCCTTATTCACCCACAAGTTTTTAACTTATAAAATTGGATGAGGAGATCCTTGATAGCTTCAATGTCTTTGATGCTCAAATTGTCGGTTGCCGGGGAAACGGCCAAGTACTTAGGTTTTACCCTCTCGAGAGGTGATGCACTTTCCCCAAAAGACTCGACATGCATCGAGATGAGATCTTTTAGAAGCCTTCCCTTAGACCACCATGGACGCGTTCCATCCTATCACCCTACCACCAACTGTCCATCTGGCTAAGTTATTGCAACCTATATGATCAAGGCAGATCCCATATGCCATGTGGTTGCACTAGAAGCTTGTCAACACTAAGTATCTCAAATCCCTTTGTTCCTTGGTGGCTTTCCACAAGTGAGATACACAAGGTAAACCATAGACATGGGCCTTGTGTAACCACTCAACATAAACCATCATACCATTCCACCCAGGTGATTCATTCACTTAGTTGTTTATTGGTCAAAAGACTTAGCAAAATTTCCATAGCATGAATATAATCCACCCTTGTTTTATACTAGCTAGGATAAGCATGATAACATAACAAGTATTTTAACTTAGAGAAAAATCTACTAAGACTACCACTACTAGGATTTCACAAGGCATAGCATATATATACTTAGCAAAAATTTCATGCAAGCCCTATTCAAAATATCACTAGTGCATAGTCAAAATAATAGGACATAATAAATGAAGCACCACTTGCCTTGGTAGTAGTTGGGGAAGTAGCAACAATCCTCACACTCCCAATCACAACTAGCACCAAAATCTACATATAAAATGATAGCACCAAATTCACATTCAAATATTCAAGCAAAAATATATATAAATGCATGTAAATGCAATGAAATTATTTTTCTATACTAACAAGCTTAACCAAACAGTAATGAACACAAATACATCTATTTAAAGTCTAAACAAACTTAAATTTGCCTCAAAACAATTTAATAATCATTTTATCAAGTCAAAATAAGCCTATAAAGTGTTCTGCATATAATCCTATTTTTCTAGAAGCAAATACAAATTTAAGCCCACAGTAATGTAGGGCTGATTTTTCTAAATCCAATGATATATTATTTGCATTTTTTGGATAAACAGAACAAAAGGTATGAATTTTACAAGTTTGCAATTCTAGTTGATTCAAAAACGGGTTTTAAATCTAAAATATAGACACGTGGGCGCTTCTGATTGGCCCGTACCACTTCGCGCGGATCGACCAATACGAGTTGTTGCATCTAAGTGACAACGCACGGGCATGTCTGTTGATACTGGTTCGCATAAGTCATCTATTCTACACCTTTAGATCTAGATCCAACGGTGCTTGATCAAGCGACCAAGGATGGGCAGCGCGCGTGGCTACTGGCGGTGCTGCTCCGGAGATTCCAGAGGGGGCTAGGGGCGGTGGTGATGCTTACCAGTGTTGCAAGGTCGCGAGGAATCTCAACGTGGCCTTGGTTCGGATGGGGGCGAGCTGTTGTGGTTGCTGGAGCTCGTCGGAGTTGTGGGCAGCGTCGAGCTTGTGCAGACAGCGATGGAGGCGATGACCTGGGCCACTTTAGCGCAAACCAAAGCCATCAGGACATGCACACGGACCAGGCGAACAACATCGTTTGAACTAGAGCTCGGGGGGTGGTCATATCTTACCGGGATTGCTTGTCGGAGATGAGGACGGCGTCAGGTGCTCATGGTGTTTGACGAAGCCAACGACCTAGGGGGTTATAGGATGAACCAGTGGTGTTACAAGGTGCACAAGGAGCAGAGGATCATCATCGTATGAACGAGGGACGGGAGCGAGCACGACATTCACCGGAATAGCTCATCGGATTGCGAGCAGCCTGGCGGCGATTAGGCGTGGGTATTTGTGGGGAAATGACCACGACAGTGTGGGGATTAAGTAGCCGGCGGGGGCAAGGGAATTACACATAGAATCAATGGTAATTAAGCCTGAAATCAACGCGGAAATGATGGAGGAAACGGCGGTGACGATGGGGTCTGGTGTGCGGGGTTTGGGGAAGACGAGCTGATCTGGCGCCGGGCCCAATCGCAGTGTCAGCGGGGTAGGGGTTGCGCGCGTGAGAGAGAAGCAGAGGGGGAAATGACCCGGGTGGGCTAGATGGGCTGGATCTGGTGCTGGGCTCAAAGTGCACGCCAGGTTTTATTTTTTTCTTTTAGCGTTTCTTTTTCTGTTTGATTTTTCAGGAATGGTTTTGAAACCTTTTCAAACTTGTTTTAATTCAAATATTTTCTGGATTTTATACAGTGATCCTTGCACTCAAAAGTGTGTCAAACACATCTGTCTACTCAAAGCACCTTGGTCCTTTGAAAAATAAAAATAAAACCATGCCCCATAATAAAAAGAGGGGTTAAATATGGTTTTTATTTTGGTGTTTTGATTTGAAAATTTGTGCAAGACAAATATGCTATGATTACATGAATGCAATGCATGCTTTTGTAATTCATGGATTTTGGGATGTTACACTATGTTAATGATAACTGGTTAAGCATTTATAAATATTAGAATGCTAAAAGATATCCAAAGGTTAATAATGAAATGACACTATTGTTTAAGTCATGATGGTTATTGCATGTTTTTCACTTAGATGAAAATTGGGATCTTGGATATTGATCTAGATACATTGCAAAACCATGCCTCGTTTGCCGAAATGACTAAAAATCCGCATTCTGGTAAAACGGTGATATGTGAAGAAATGTCGAATTTTATACATAGTGATGTATCGTATTTTCAACAAATAGTCAAATCATTATTGCATTGTGGACTTAAGTGACTAAGTTTATTTACTTAATGAAACAGAAGTTTTGAAATGATTTGAATTGTTCTAACGAGTTCAAAGAAAAGTGGGATATGAAATTAACAGAAATACAAAGTCTCTTTTATTTGATCAATATGACTAAAGTATTTAACTTAAGTATTGGCATAATGGGACTTGTGAAAGATGTTTCATAAATTATGATAATTGGATAAAATCAAGGTGTTGATATGTCTAAACATCATAATCGTATTGTATTAGATACATGTGGTCTAATATTATCTCTTATCGGTGTTATAGTTATCGTTTAGAGTTAAAGATAGAAATAAGCAAACACTCATTTGAAGTACATAGGAACATCTAAAAGATTCGTGGAAACAACACCATAAGAGTTGTGTCATGTTAGAGTTTCTAGAGGTTTCCATAATTCAAAATCATGGCAAATAAACAAGTCTTTGTAGTGTATTCCTAGTAAATAATGAATACATGTCCCACAAAGGGAAAACATGTTGTTGTCCTAAGGTTTGATGTGTCTTAATGAAGATACAGGTGGAAGAAAGTAAAAGATCAAAAAATTTATTTGACCTTACCTCATGATAGTTGAGTGGCGCAGTAAAATTTGTTTCGTGAAACCGAACTCTACAAATAGAGGAGAAACTAATGATAATGATCATAATGTTTCAGCTAATACTTTTACTAAATAAAGTAGGATTCAATGATATATTATACAAGTGACATAGCCCGACCTACGGTCTTTACCACATCACGGGGATATCTAACTTATGCCAAGTCGTCATGGACTTCAAAGGTGAATCCTATCCTCTTTGAGATCCCACTTCCTACTCTATTGAATGGTATACTACTTCATACTCCTTCCTACGATCATGATATGTTCACACCCACAAGTACAGAGACAAGAGAGGAAGCCCGACGACTCACGCCTGACAAGACGAAGGCTTGGAAGAGGAGACGAAAGAATCTCCAACTCAATCTGGTGCTAGAACTGGCAAACTGGAGCCACCATTGGAATCTCCAACGACAGCACCAGCGAACCGAAACCACCGCCGGAATTCACGGCGCCAGAACCGGTAGACCAGATGTCCCGCCAGAAACGCCCTATATCTACCATCCTGGCATAGGACCGGAATAAACGGCGACCGCCGGAACTTTCGGCGCTGGATCCGACACCACCAGACTTACTGCTGCAATCCCTCGTCTGCGCACGGATCTGGGTTTGATGCCCTGGAATATTCCCTTTACTTACCTTTTTGCCTAGTTTATCCCCAAAATACCCCCTTTTTTAGTGGTTGGCCTATAAATAGAGCCCCCACCCCTCATGTATCCCTTAGGCATAGATGATAGACTAGAAACCCCCATAGAGTATTATTTCTAGTTTTGCCTCATCACCTTAAAAGGGGATCGACTATCATCACCTATCTTGATTGGACTTTGCATCACGCATCCATCATTATACAAGGCCTTGGAGTCGGTGTCTCTTGTCCAAGCTGTCAAGACCCTCCCCAAGGTGTTATTCCCTCTCCGATGTGGATTTGAGGGATCACGTTGAACGATCTTTCCTTGCGAGGATCTATAGGACCGGTGGCTGCTGTTCGGGAGAATTAGGCCTTGTATGGTGTGAGTTTTGCGTCTCTTCATCATGTTCTTCGCGAGGTGTGTATTCGCTTCCGCTACCATCTCCCTTTCCCTCGCTTTCCCATTGATTTGACCATGAGATCCGTGAAGATTAGGCCACCCAATAGGTTAACCCCTATCATCTGGTATTAGCAGCTTTTCATTGCCACGGATTCCTCATCGATTTGGTTTTTTCCCCATAAATTCAAAAATTCCACCAAAAATAGCCCCAATTCGTGTTTTGGATCGATATGTGATTTGAGTGATTTTTGGTAGGTTTTGATCTATGGATTACTTGCTAAACTTGTTGATCTTCCTTCCCATGTTTTCCTATGGCCTAATTCCATCATTTGCCCCTCTCATGTGAAGTTTTCCATCAAGTTTTTTCGTAGAAATCGAGTTTTTCGCGTTCTCGGACTCATTATGGCGCCAACTCCAATAAAACCAGAGTAGCTGCCGGAATTTCCGGTTAGACTTCCGACGCCGCCGGCCCTACCGCCGGAAATTCCGGCGCCAATTGTGGTCCTGCTGAGTTTTCTGCCAGCAGCTTCAGCTTCGCACCGTTTTGAGCATAACTTATGCATTCAAACTGATTTTGGTGTCCTTTAGCTAGTTTTGAAGAGAACATGGAGCTCTACATCATCATCCATGTTGTTCATGCTATATACTCCATACAAATTCCATGAGCAATCTGGAATCCAACAATAAAGGGTGAAGATCGTCGATGAAAGGTATAAATGTTCCACGACTTTCCCCACTTGCATTCCTTTGTGAACTACACTATATTTTCAACCAACAAACAACTATTGAGACTATTTCCTCCTATGATTGCTTGGTCTATGCACATTTGATATCTTATAGAATTCCGAGCAAAAGTTGTGAGCGCGCTATCTCATATAGTTATCTTGTATAGTTGTTGGCACAAGGAAGAGGCAAGTGAAAAAGAAAAGGAAAAGAGAGATAGAAAGATATAGAACAAAATTAGAAAAAGAAAATATAGAAAAAATGGAAAAGAAAATAAAGAAAAAAGTGCCTCATAGAATAGGAAGTGAAAACTCAATGAACATCATATAGGTGGTACTTATTGTACATATCTTGTAGCCCACCAATTTTGTTGCAATCGAACTAGCGTCTCTCCTTGTACGTGTGTGACATGAGCTTATAGTATTTGCTAGGTAATCATTTGGTTCTTAGATCATTTCCTCCATCGCACAAGTCCCATTTATCCCACTGTGTGTGTTTCCTTGTACATATTTCCTATCTTGTGGATTGACTTGTTTTGCTTTGTGATCATTGTGGTTCTTTACTTGCCATTACAACATCTTAATTTTGGATTGTTTATTGCCATGCCACTTTCCATACCTATCCACCATAGGCTTTGTGTGTATATTTTTTAGTAGTTACTTGGTTTTGGTGTTCCGTGCGAACTTCACTTTGCTTCATTTATTGCTCTCAAGTGTGGCCACTTGCATGATACGATCTTCCAAGGTAAAGTAAGGTTTGACGTTGCATCTCTAACACCCATTACCACTTCCATATAAAACACTTGGTATTGTGAATCATGTCTAGGGACTCCGAAACTAAGGATGATATCTGTGAAGAATCCATGATGAGCCACCATGACTAAGACTCCTCAAGTATATAGGACATGAAGGAGCACTACACCGACAACAGCTCCGCATGCTTTGAGGACCCGGAGCACTACATCTACGACGACTCCACATGCATGGAAGACATGGAGCATGACATCAACTATGGCTCCTCAAGCATGTAGGACTTATGAGCTCTACATTGACAATGGCTCCTCATGCAGGGAGGATATGGATCAATACACCGACAATGGCTCCACATGCTTGGGTGATATGGAGTACTACAACAAGAATGACTCCCAAAGCATGGACGACTTCGAGTGCGACATCGATGATACCTCGCCAACTATGGAGGACACTGAGAACTCCGTCGACTTTGATGGCTCCTCCATGAGCCATGAAGAATTCCTCCACCACTTGGAGATAGAAGACTACTACACCAAGCAAGAAGAGGCGCATCATCAAGAATCCATGACCTTCAAGGACAAGTGTGCCACACCAAAGGGCACCACCTACTTTGACGATCCACCTCCAAGGCGTCAAGCGCCACCACCTCCAAGGAATCAAGTGCCACTATCTCCAAGGTGTCAAGAGCCACCACCTCCAAGGGGCCAAGAACCACCTAATCCAGGAAAAGTGGAAACCCAACATCATCTTCCACAAGAGGTTCCATGAAACAAGAACGACAACGAAAATCTCCTCCAGTCGCACTGACCAAGACAGAGCCTCCACCTCGAGTGTGCCAAGGTCCACCATCAAATGCACAAGTTCATGAGCGCCCTCGATAACATCAAGAAGGACATGGACAATGACTTTGACAAAACCATGAGAATGGTCACCAAAACTAATGATGCTTTGCACTCATTACAATAACTCACCAAGAAGAGTGCTAAGGACAAGGGTCATCATCGCGAGCGTCATGTGGATGACCAAGTGCGCCACCTACATCAACCATCGGCAAGGCACGCCAATGAACTCCGTCGACACCATCATACGGCACCTTCAGCTGCTAGTGCCACCACCAAAATGGAACCAAGAGAAAGCTTTTGTCCACTCCATATAGATTCAATGTCTACACTTGACATCCAAGGCCTCATGAATGACTAAATTGAAGAACTCTACTTCTCCAAGATAGATGAGTACGGCAAGAGGATGTCTACACTTCAAGATGGAGGAAGCCAAGGCCACATATGTGATGAAGTCGATCCGAGCACCACTCTCGACAACAACATGAGCCTACTTCCACCACTACTACAAGATGGCCACAAGACAGTTGAGCATGGGATTTTCCCTTTGACCAACGAGGCGAGTGATGGTGACCATCTTATGGCATCCAAATTTGGCGACGACAAGGTCAAGAATGGTGAGCATGGGATTTTCTCTTCACCAAATGAAGCGCATGCGATGTCCCGCCGGAAACACCCTCTGTCTACCATCCCGGCACAGGATCGGAATAACCGACGACCGTTGGAACTTCCTACGCTAGATCTGGTGCCGCAGGATGATGCGACTGAGATCACTATATAGCTTCATTGGGAGACCCATGAGGAAGGTATGATGAGTACAACAACAAGTATTTTCCCTCAGTAAGAAACCAAGGTTATCGAACTAGTAGGAGGAAGGAAACGACTCAAAGGTGTTGCTAGCAACTGGAAACCTGCACAACACAAACTCAAGACTTTGCCCCAATGAACAGCGAGGTTGTCAATCTCACCAGTTTGCTGAAAACAAAGGAATAACTGTATGGTGTGGAAGGTGATAGTGGTTTGCAAAAAGTAAACAAGAATGTTGGAAGATGTATCAATGGTAAAGATTGGACCGGGGTCCATAGTTCACTAGAGGTGTTCTCCTTAAGATAAACAACATGGCATGCTGGGTAAACAAATTATAGCAGGGCAATTAACAGGACAGAGCGAGGCATAATAATGCAATACTAGACATTCATGATCCTATGAGATTTTATTGGGCAATACAATAAGATACATAGACCGCCATCCAACTGCATCTATGACTAGTAATCCACCTTCAGGTTATCATCCGAACCCCCTCCAGTATTAAGTTACAAACAACAGATAACTGCTTTAAGCAAAGTGTGTAAGGTAGACAATCCACTTCTTCCATGAACAAGAGACCGTTGTTTTCTCCCTAGTAGCAACAACACATCTATAACCTTAGAGATTTTTGTCACTTCCCCAAATTAAATAGAGGCATGGACCCACTATCAAGCATAAATACTCCCTCTTGGAGTCACCAGCATCTACTTGGCCAAGATAGCTACTAGAAACGGAGAGCATGCAAGATCACAAACAATACAGACATGATAGAATCAATAACATAAAACCATTAATGTGGCACCCCCAGATTTATGGTCCAAGAATACCTGTTATGCCTGCAATTCACGTTCCCATGACCAGTGAGCCGTGAGCATAACCGACAATTATCATTACAACATCCATAATTGATGAATACAAGTACTTACATTTATGCCATTAGGGCGATACAACATCAATAGCGGAGGTCTTCAAGCGCAGAGCCCATGTCATGCCTTAACCTACAGGCAGCTGACTGGGAAGATGGCCTAGCTCGCATAGACGTCAGCAACTCCATCATTCCTCTTGCTTCTGAAAGTCTAGCCAAGTAAATAGGCAGGAACAATGCCGGTGAGTACTTTGAATGCACTCGCGAACCACCTTAAGAGAACAATAATAAGGGATATGCAATATGGCTGTAGTAGGGTGGCTCCATAAGAGGGTCTTTTATAAAATAGTTTCTCTTGTAAATATAGCATATCTCTATATCTTTGTTGAAAACTTTTGCAAAAAAATTTGGAAACCTTTTTGAAAAGTTTTAAGAAAACACTAGGATTGGGTGACCCATTTGTTTTTCCTTCCGGTCATCTCATGACCAAACTCCTTCCTCCTTTTTCCGACCATCTCATGGTCAAATCATTTCCAAGCCATCTCTTTTCCGAAGTCCTTTTTGAAAACAAAACCATCACCCGACGTACAGCCGCTAGCACAACCATCCATGACTGAGGACTCGGCTACTCGATTAGATTTACACTCTACAGAGGTTGTACATTGTACCCACACCATCCGATTACCCGTCCTTGATCTACACCGATCGTGGGTTGAATAACCGGTCAAGACCTTCTGAATGCCTACCCTATGAGGTTAATCCCCTCCAAACCGGGATGCCCTATATAGTAACCAGCCAACCGGAGCGCATTTTGCACCTCGACGGGTGTGCGCTTTCAATGAGAGGCTCATAGTATCGGGTGGAGGCCCGTAGACCCTTCATTCCTTCTCCCGGTCGATGCTACGTAGGGACCATTGGACAGAGAAGGCCCACCCTCTAGGGATTGTTTGCCCCGGTAGTACCGTGAGGCACCTATACCAGATTAGACAAACTTCTAGCCCAGCCCCGTCCCATTCCAGAGTAATATGGTTGCACGGGTTAATTGTTCCAGCATAGAAAACTGTATAGCCTAGCGTGTTTTCGTAAACATTTTTCCTCCATCTTTCATCCGACCATTTTGTAAACCAAAACCTTTCTAATTTTCAACATCACTTTTTAGGCCAAGCCTCACCAAGTTTTTCTCATAAAACATTTTTGTAAGCCTTTTTGCGGGGTCTTCCCATCCCATAGTTTTTACTTCGGCTAAAACGGGTCTCCAAGGGGTTATGGTGTTAAACACCATCTACCATACTAAGGGAAGGTAGGTACCATAAAATGAGTTGTACCTAATGGTACTAAGGGGTAATGGTTTTGTGGAGCCAAACATTCCCCATATAAAACATAATATAGTAAAACAATGCAATTTTCATAAACGAGTAGCTAAAACATGCATAGGTAAAATAATAGGACAAGGCATATGAGCAAGATCGTGGCTTGCCTATGACCAGCGATATGTCCCGTGACTTCTTTAGAATACCAGAATACCGAATACAATAACAATAAGAATAACCCGATGCTTCATTCTTCTCGGCATCACACAGTCGCAACTATCGCCGTTATTGAGCACACATGCAAGCAAACAACAACACAATCAATACAATGCTTACAAGAATCAATACATACAGCAGGAAATGATACGACACAAGATATACATCAGTAGGGTGCTGGATGATTGGGTTGATTAGATCGGTAGAAGATGTGGAGACATGGAAGATGATCCCTTTGGATTTGAGGCCTAGGAAATATCTACGAGAGGGGTTTTTGAGAAAATACAAGTTTTGTATGATACCATTGGATAAAAATGATACCATCAGATAGGTATTGATAAATTGAATACAAAAAAAGTGGTTTCACTATTTTATCAATTTCCAAAGATTTATAATGATTTTTATAGTGGATAAAACCCTAGTTTTAGGAAATAATTCTCCAGACAATTTCTGGAGCTCCAAAAATTATTTCCTTGGGGATAGGTAGTATTTAGTGTACTGAATCCAGAGGTGTTTGAATTACCTCAAAACAATTACCAGAATGCCCTTGAGAAATTCCCAAAGACAGTACTTGCTGGGATTTGTCTATTTCCTCATATTTAAACTACAAAATCCTTTGATGTGGTTCCAAGGACACCTGTTAGGTATTTAGATTATCTTTATATAGAAATTTTAATCACCCTTTTTGGATTTACATAACTCAAATGGTGAATTTATTGGTGAACAAACCATGCACAGAAATGTTCAATTCACCACAATTCAATAAAATCTGAATAAATCTTGGGATCCTGGGTTTTGGTACTTATTGGTATAGAGGTTTACTGGTAGTTGAAATTAGGTTGAAACCTTTTTTGATTTGTCCTAGAGAATTTTCTAAATGCAGAATTGGCATGATTTTTTATCTTTGTGTGGGAAAACCAGGAAGCCATTTTAGGTGGGGCCAGTGGGACAGGAAAGGTATGGCTAGGATATTTCAGTACAAATTGGGTCCATTCCATTTGGAATTACCAAACTCTCTGAAATAATTTCTTAGTGAAAGGAACACATTTAGTTGTTTTATTTTCTAGGATTTATCTATACAATATCATGGTCCAAATCTTGTACTGCATGTTTGAGAAATACCACTAACAGATATTAAAAGTTCAAGGTAAAAATATGTTCTGGCCACTTTGTTACTAATTTCAATTTTGAAAAGATTTAAACCAAACTACCACTAACAGATCTTAAAAGTCAAAAAAAAGAGAAGGAGATGGGGAGCGTCTGGGCCAGATCTGGGGCTTTACTGGGCCGCACAAGAGGATCCGGCCCACGTCTGGCTGGGGCATCGTGCGGGGGTGGGATTTCAAATCCCGTGCGCAGGGCCCACTCGTTAGTGGAGATGGGGGATGAAGGGGTGCGGGGCGCTGTGAGCCGTCCGATTAGACGCGGATGGACGGCTCCCGGTCGTCCTCTTCCTCTGGCCTAGGGTGGACGAGGGGAAACCCTAGGGGGGAGGTTCAGGAGGGTGCGGCGGATCACCTTGGGCTCGGGAGGCGACGGGGATGGTCGAAGGCGAAGCAGCCCACCTGGGCGAGAAGAACGAGGGTCGAAAGAGGGGGTCTCCGCCGCAGGAAGGGCCTCCCGCGATGGGGACTGGTTCAGATGCCATGGGGGCTCGTCGGGGAAACTTCCAGGACCTCCTGCCTACGAGAGAGAAGGTCGAGGACGTTAGAACAGGGGTGGAGGACATCAGCTAGGCCACATGCAGAGGAAGGAGGGAAGGGGAGGAGTGAGCCTTGCTCATTTCTTTTCCATAGCCGACGTGCCCTCTTTTCTCTTTTGCTCGGGCAAGACAGAGCTAGAGAGGAAGAGGGGAGCTCTGGGTATAGTAGGTGGGTGGGGGAGAGGGCAAATGAGGGCCAGGGGGCACTAGGGTGGCCTCTAGCATTTTATCCCGAAGGGGTTGGGTGTAGGATGGACAATGTCCATGGAGGGCTTGAGAGGGGGAGATGGCCAGGTATTAGCTCTTAGGGGTGGTGGAGTGGTCGTGTGGGACCAGTAGCTTGACCAGGGAGAGGGGGTATGGCTGCTATTTGCTGGGTTGTGCAAGATATTTGCTCCAAATGGGCATTTCTCTCTCTCACCCTCCTCCAAGCACTAGGGACAAGGCAAGAGGGAGGTTCTACAGTAGATAGGGCTACTGTGCACGACTAGGAGGGAGGGGGTATGCTGTGCACTTGCTTGACCAAGCTTGGTGAGATATTGGGTTGGTTTAACTCAAGTTTGAATTGTGTTTGAAAGAATGGATCAAAATGATGCTTGCAAAGGAAGTTGAAAATTTTGCATATGACAAGGTGATGGAAATGGTTCTGGTAGATAGAGGAGGTCAAATAATCTCATCAAGATTTATTTGGGATTTTTCTATTGATTTTAAGCCCATTTAAAAGCATTTATTCAAAAAGTGCAGAAGTAGATTATGGAAGATAATGTAGTATTTTTACATTGTTCAAAGTTGGTTTTCGATGTGATATGGTCCTAAATACCATATTACATCTTCGAGAATTTATTTAGAATTTATTGAGGTGGAAAAGTATTTTTAAGGAATTATTTCTTGTTTCTGCCATTTAAGAAAAAGGGCAAAACTAAATAATAAGAAATCTCAAAAATGTTTATTTTTTAGATGGTAAGGTGGAGTATGATGTATAGAACTCAATTATGCATTGAGTTGGCAAAGTGGTTTATATAAAAACAAACTTGCCTTTATAGACAGAGATTTTAGGGTTTTGCTAGAAAAAGAATTTAAATAGCTTTAGGCTCCAAATAATTATGGAAATTATTTTGCAAAATATTATATCCAAGGTATATGTGTTGGGCCACGCAGAGATAAAACAAAACTTTTTCCTCTAACATGGTGATCCCAAGATCTAGCTGAGGTAGAAGGCCACGAGGTTTACCACTAGACGCGTAGTTGCGGATTACTGATGAAGCGCGTTGATGCGATGCAGTCCTCACGATCCGATCGTCCTGGTGCTGATCGCACAACACCTCTGCTGGTATCCACACGTAAGGAGGAGGCGGCGTGACAACTGCTAGGTTAAGTACGGCGGCTGGACTACTGTGGAGCTAGGGTTTCCAACACATGTAATGACCTAACCGAACAACGATTAACCCTTTTTGGGTTAAGGTGCTCCACTATATATAGGGAGTGAACGTGGGCTCTCTCGCGTGACCCATTCACTAAAGCCCATATAACACTAGTCACCGTGAGTCCAACTCACTAACTCAGTCCTAATCAGGTTTAGGTCTAACCCAACCAGATTACATGTTCAGATCCAATCCGAACTTGCTCCCGCTCTTAAGTGTGTGACCCCGCAGGCTCATGGCTACTTGGACACGATTGGAGTCTGACTCTCAATCGATCAGTCGGTAGTGGCTCCTAGCGAGCGTCTTGACTCCCAAGTACCAAAGAGTCATGACGCCTTTCCAATGCGACTTCGTCCAAGTCCCTTTTGCCTCACGATATACCTTGTCAAACTATAGAATAATTGTCATCCCTTAAATAGTCCGACTCTCTTCTCGATCCAGAGAAGTGATTCACCGACTAACTCTTAGTCGATCGCCTCGATTAACACTTAGCCGAGTCGTGCATGGCCATGCTTTCGAATCATATCTCACGAGAGGGCCCGAATATCTCTCCGGTGGAGGGCAAAATCCCATCTTGGTTATTCACATCACGCAGCTTGATTCTCGATCGACCCGAACCCTGCCTTTATAACTGCCCAGTTACGGATCAGCGTTTGATAGAACCTAAGTCGGTGATCCTCAACTCGGACTATGCAACAACCTCAGGTCTAAGGGTTACATTGATTGAGATATACAAATGACAACTTGTTCGTTGTACCTCAATATGGGTCAATCCGACTCGCTAAACTCTTTAGTCGAGTCTGTGTAAGTTGGAATTGTAGGGTTTCGTAGCATGGAAAACAAAAAAATTCTACCGCATACAAACAAACAAGCCAAGATCTATCTACTAGATTGTAGCAACGAGTCAATGGAATAACTCACCCTCGAAGATTCCAAAGTGTTTAACGAGAGCGGATTCTCGTGGGTGATGTAGTCATACTCTTCCCGATCTCAAGATTGCGTAGGCGATCCTTCCGGCGCTGCGTTCCGGCAGCGCTCCGTAATCAGTCCTGCGTTCGGTACTCAGTGAAGACCTTCCTCTCCTTGTTCCAGCAGCGGAGATTGTAGCACTCTCCTGCAATTCCGGCTGCTGGCGTGGTACCGAAGTAGAGGGAGATCTCGCAGGCCGCCCTAAGCCGGGCGAGTATGGTGGAGTATGAGAGAGTCCCTCGACGATCTAGGGTTTAGACACGCCGAGGTAAGCTTGGCGGCGGATAGGGTTGCTAGGCGGCGGCAGCCCTAGGTCGGCGTGGCGATGGAGGTGGCGGCGCCGGCGGCTAGGGTTTGGAGGAGAGGATCTTCTGTGTCCTTGGAGGAAGCCCTGCCCCTCCTTATATAGGTGGGGGGCCGGCCGTCAAGGGAGGAGAGGTCCCTCCCCAACTCGGCTTGGAGGGTGCGCCGCCGGTTGGAGGAGGGAACTCCTCCCCAACTCGGTTTCCCACTCCTCCTCTTTTCCTCTTTCCAAATTTAGCCGTTTGACTTTTCAAACTAGCTGTTTGACTTTTCAAACTAGGATTTGAATTAATCCTTTATTTGGTTCAGCGATGACACTTAGTACATGATGCAATCATACCAACTTGATACAACACATTCATGTACCCTTCCCCTCCGGAGTGCCGGACATTCCGGAACATTCTAGAACATTCCCGATGAAAACACGGAATCATTCCCCAACTCCGAAGCAGACTTTCCTTATATGAATCTTATTCTACGGACAATTCCGGATCTCCTCGTGATATCCCGAATCCCATTCGAGACTCCGAACAACATTCGGTCTCTTTCTCATCATTCCATAACTACTCAAACAACATCGAATCCTTAAGTGTGTCTCCCTACGGTTCGTGAATTATGCGGACATGATCGAGACACTTCTCCGAACAATAACCAATAGAGGAATCTGGAAATTCATATGGCTCCACATATTTCAGATTACTTTGCGATCGAATGAACCACTTACATACGATATCAATTTCCCTTTGTCTCACGATAGTTTACTTATCAGGGTTATGATCGTCGGTATCTCTGCATACCTAGTTCAACCTCGTTACCGATAAGTACTCTTTTCTCATTCCCGTGATATGTGATCCCTTGTGAGCCAGTCACATGCTTGCAAGCTAATTGGATGACATTTCACCGAGAGGGCCAGTATATATAGCCGTCATATGGATGGACAAATCCCACTCTTGATCCATGTGTTTCAACCAATACTTTCCGAACACTCAATGCCACCTTTATAGCCACCCAGTTACGGTGTGGTGTTTGATGTCATCAAAGCATCCATCCGGTAAAGGTGATATGCATGATCTCATGGTTGAAGGAATTAGATTACTATGTATCAGAAAGCATATAGCATTTGAACTATTAAAATGACTTGATCTTTATGCTACGCTTATCTATAGGAGTATGTCCATCATATCATTCTCCTAACAATATGATCTTGTTGTTAATAACATCTCAATGTTCATGATAGAAACCACAATCATCTATTAACCAACAAGCTAGTATTATATAGAGGCTTTACTAGGGACTTCAAATTAAGTTTACAAATCACACAAGTATTAATGTTTCCTTGTTAATACTATTATAGCATGAATGTAAACATTTATCATAAACACAAAGATATAGTAATAAATACTTTTATTATTGCCTCTAGGGCATATCTCCAACAGTCTCCCACTTGCACTAGAGTCATCTAATCTAGATTACATGGTAATATACCGAACACCCATGGCAGTTTGGTGCTGGTCATGTTTTGCCCTCGGGAGAGGTTTAGTCAACGTATCCGCCACATTCAGATCTGTGTGTACTTTGCAAATCTTTATATCCCCATCTTGGATATGTTCTCGAATAGCGTGAAAACGTAGCTTGATGTGCTTCAGCTTCTTGTGTGACCTTGGTTCTTGCGCATTGGCTATGGCGCCCATGTTATCACAGTAGATAGACATTGGGTCCAGCGCACTAGGAACCACACCCAGCTCTGTAATGAACTCTTTCATCCATATCGCTTCTTGTGAAGCCTCCGAAGCAGCCATGTATTCCGATTCAGTTGAAGATCTTGCCACAACGCTTTGCTTTGCACTCCTCCAGCTAACTGCTGCACCATTCAAAACAAATACGTATCCAGATTGTGATTTAGAATCATCCGGATCGGTGTTCCAACTAGCATCGGTGTAACCATTAACAACGAGCTGTTCATCACCTCCATAAGAAAGAACCATATCCTTAGTTCTTCTCAAGTACTTAAGGATGTTTTTGACCGCTGTCATATGATCCAATCTTGGATCACTTTGATATCTGCTAGTTAAACTAATAGCATATGCAATTTCGGGTCTAGTACATACCATGGCATACTTTAGAGATCCTATGGCTGACGCATAGGAGTCTTACTCATCCTTTCTCTATCTTACGCGATGTCGGACTTTGAGTTTTACTCAAGGTCGTATTGGGCAACATGGGCAAGAACCCTTTCTTGCTATCTTCCATTCCAAACCTCTTTAGAACTTTGTCCAAATATGTACTTGTGACAATGATATTTGGCGTTTCGATCTATCTCTATAAATCTTTATGCCTAATATGTAAGCTGCTTCGCCAAGATCCTTCATTGAAAAACTATTATTCAAATATTCCTTGACACTATTAAGAAGGTCTACATCATTCCCAATCAACAATATGTCATCTACATATAGTATTAAGAATGCTACTGAGCTCCCACTCACTTTCTTGTAAATACAAGCTTCTCCATAAGTTTGTATAAAACCAAAAGTTTTGATCACCTTATCAAAACGTTGATTCCAACTTCGGGATGCTTGCTTCAATCCATAGATGGACCGTTGAAGTTTGCATACCTTGTTAGCATCTTTAGGATCAACAAAACCTTTGGGTTGCATCATATACAACTCTTCATCAATGTCTCCATTGAGGAATGCTGTTTTGACATCCATCTGCCATATCTCATAATCGTAATATGCAGCAATTGCTAACATAATCCTCACAGACTTTAACCGCTCTTGGTGAGAAAGTCTCATCGTAGTCAACTCCTTGAATTTGCCGAAACCCTTTTTGCGACAAGTCGAGGTTTATAAACGATAACATTACCATCAGCATATGTTTTCTTCTTGAAGATCCATTTGTTCTCGACCTTCGGCCATCGGTAAGTCCACCAAAGTCCACACTTGGTTTTGTACATGGATCCAATCTCGGATTTCATGGCTTCTTGCCATTTATTGGAATCTGGGCTCATCATCGCTTCCTCATATGTCTCAGGGTCATCGGTGTTGTCCACCAACATGACACTCATAACGGGATCATACCAATCTAGAGTGGTACGAGTTCTCGTTGACCTGCGAGGCTCTGTAGTAACTTCGATCGAAGTTTCATGATCATCATCATTAGCTTCCTCTCTAATTGGTGTAGGCACCACAGGAACTTCTTCATTGTTGCTACTCGCAATTTCGAGAGAAGGTTCGATAACCTCGTCAAGTTCTACTTTCCTTCCAGTCACTTCTTCGAGAGAAATTCCTTCTCTAGAAAGGATCCATTCTTAACCGAAGATTTTGCCTTCGGATCTATGATAGAAGGTATACCCAATAGTTTCCTTCGGGTATCCTATGAAGACGCATTTTTCCGCTTTGGGTTCAAGCTTGTCCGGCTGTAACTTCTTTACATAGGCTTCGCATCCCCAAACTTTGAGGAACGACAATCTAGGTTTCTTCCCAAACCATAATTTATACTGTGTCGTTTATACGGATTTAGATGGTGCCCTATTTAAAGTGAATGTGGCTGTTTCTAATGCATAACCCCAAAATGATAGCGGTAAATCTGTAAGTGACATCATAGAACGAACCATATCTAAGAGAGTTCGATTACGACGTTCGGACACACCATTACGTTGTGGTGTTCCCGGCGGTGTCAATTGTAAAGTATTCGCATTTCTTCAAATGCTGCCAAACTCGTAACAGATATTCACCTCCATGATCAGAACGTAGAAATTTAATCTTCTTGTTACGTTGATTCTCTACCTCACTTTGAAATTCCTTAAACTTCTCGAAAGTTTCGGACTTATGTTTCATGAAATAGATATACCCATATCTACTCAAGTCATCCGTGAAGGTAAGAACATAACGATAACCACCGCGCGATGCTACACTCATTGGACCACACACATCGGTATGTATGATTTCCAATAAGTCCGTAGCTCGCTCCATCATACCAGAAAATGGAGTCTTAGTCATTTTACTCATCAGACATGCTTCACATCTATCAAGTGATTTGAAATCAAGTGATTCAAGAAGTCCATCGGAATGGAGTTTCTTCATACGCTTCACTCCAATGTGACCAAGACGACAGTGCCACATATAGGTCGAGTTATCGCTCAATTTCAAACGTTTAGCCTCAATGTTATTAATATGTATTTCCACAATCGAGATTCAACAAGAATAGACCATCTATCAAACGTGCATGTGCATAAAACATATTACTCATATAAATCGAACAACCATTATTCTCAGACTTAAACAAGTAACCGTCTACTTAATAAACAAGATCCCGATATAATGTTCATGTAGCGAGGCACCAAATAACAATTATTTAAGTATAAAACTAATCCCGATGGTAGATGAAGGGGTAGCGTGCCGACCGCGATCACATCAACCTTTGATCCGTTTCCCACGCGCATCGTCACCTCGTTCTTCGCTAGCTTCCGTTCATTCTGCAGCACCTGTTTCGAGTTACAAATATGAGCAACCAAACCAGTATCAAATACCCAGGCACTACTACGAGTACTAGTGAGATACACATCAATAACATGTATATCAGATATACCTTTCTTCTTGATGTTGCCGTTCTTCAAATCCGCCAAGTACTTTCAGCAATTCCGCTTCCAGTGACCTTCTCCCTTGTAGTAAAAGCACTCAGTATCAGGCTTAGGTCCAGCCTTGGTCTTCTTCGTAGGCGTGGCAACTTTCTTACCACCCTTCTTGAAGTGTCCCTTCTTCTTATACTTGCCTTTCTTGAATTTGGTGGTCTTATTGACCAACAACACTTGGTGCTCTTTCTTGATCTCCACTTACGGAGACTTCAACATGGCAAGAGTTACGGCAACGTCTTGTTCATGTTTTGCATGTTGTAGTTCATCACAAAGTTCTTGTAACTTGGTGGTAGTGATTGGAGGACACGGTAAATCCCCAAAGCATTAGGAATCACAATACCCAAGCTTTGAAGTTTGTTTGCGTGCCCAGACATCTTAAGCACATGCTCGCTGACAGAGCTGCCCTCTTCCATCTTGCAGTTAAAGAACTTTTCAGAAGCCTCATAGCTTTTAATTGCCGCATAAGTCTCAAAGATCAATTTGAGATCCTCGACAATATCATATGGGTCTGAATTCTCAAACCTTTTCTGAAGCTCCGATTCTAAACCATACAAGATAGCACACTGAACTGTGGAGTACTGAGTCTTCCGAGTGAGGTAAACATTCTTTACTTCATCGGCAGCATCAGCTGCAGGTGGGTCACCCAGCGGTGCATCCAGCACATAGGTCAAATTACCAGTTGTGAGGACAATCCTCAAATTGCGGAACCAATCCGCGAAGTTGCTTCCATTGTTTTTCAACTTTTCTTTCTCTAGGAACAAATTAAAACTGATGGTAGGGGCTGCCATTGATCTACAACATATTTGCAATAGTTTAGACTAAGTTTATGACAAATTGAGTTCAAATTAATAAAATTAATCTAGGTGAACTCCCACTCAAAACAATATCCCTCACATTGTTTTAGTGATCACACGAACCAAATCCACCACATCAACACCGATCATCACGAGAGTTGATATAGTTTCAATGGCGAACAATCGACATGTTCATCATATCTACTATATGATTCATGCTTTACCTTTCGGTGATCCGTGTTCCGAGACCATGTCTGTACATGCTAGGCTCGTCAAGATCAAACCTTAGTTTCCGCATGAGCAAATATGGCTTGCTCACGTTGTATGCACTTGCAGAATCTAACACACCCGATCATCACGTGGTGCTTCGAAACAACAAGCTTTATAGCGGTGCTAACTAAGGGTGAACACTTTATGACTTGAAATTCATGTGCATGAGGGATCATCTTATAATGCTACCGTTGTCTACTAAGCAATACAAGATGCATAAAGGATTAACATCACATGCAATTCATAATATGTGATATGATATGGCCTTTCTTCTTTGTGCTTCTGATCTCCATCTTCTAGCACAAACATGATCTCCATCATCCCCGGCATTGCATCAAGGTCAATGACGCTTCTCCATGGTTGTCGTCCACCGGCTTCAACTATTACAACTACTTTGAATAGACACGCGGGTCGTAACAGAAATTAAAGACAACCATATGGCTCCACGCGGTTGCCAACTTACAATAAGGAACATTGCATACATCAAATATAATCACAATCATGGCCATATCACATCACAGCACACCCCTGCAAAACAAAGTTAGACGCCTCTACTTTCTTTGCATGTTTTACGTGGTTTGGGGCTTTCAATAAGTGTCGTTCTAACTTACGAACATGAACCACAACATTGATACTAGTATTGTTAATCACCCGTTGTAAATTGGATCTTAACTATGCTAGGAGAAACAGGCACCCGCAAAGCCACTTATGCAATACAAGTTGCATGTCAAACGTGGAGCAAGTCTCATGAACGATGTCATGTAAGGTTAGCCCGGGCCGCTTCATCCCAACATACCGCAATATGCAAAGTACATAAGAAGCAATCGACAATAAAAGCATCAACGCCCACAATGACCATTGTGTTCTACTGTCAGCAGATCTACATATAGACACGGCTCGATACCCTTTGTAGGGTTTAGTAGCATGGAAAACAAAAATTTCTACGCATACAAACAAACAAGCCAAGATCTATCTACTAGATTGTAGCAACGAGTCAATGGAATAACTCACCCTCGAAGATTCCAAAGTGTTTAACAAGAGCGGATTCTCGTGGGTGATGTAGTCGTACTCTTCCCGATCTCAAGATCGCGTAGACGATCCTTCCGGCGCTGCGTTCCAGCAGCGCTCCCATAGTCGGTCACGTTAAATTTTCGGCGAAGACCTTCCTCTCCTTGTTCCAGCAGGCGGAGATTGTAGCACTCTCCTCGCGATTCCGGCGGCTGGCGTGGTACCGAAAGTAGAGGAGATCTCGCGAGCTTCGCCTTAAGCGGGCAGTATGGTGGAGTATGAGAGAGTCCCTCGACGATCTAGGGTTTAGACACGCTGAGGAGTAATCTTGGCCGGCGGCTAGGGTTGCTAGGAGGCGGCGGCTTGGCCTAGGTCGGCGGCGGCGGTAGTGAAGGTGGCGGCGCCGGCGGCTAGGGTTTGGAGGAGAGGATCTTGTGTGTCCTAGGAGGAAGCCCTGCCCCTCCTTATATAGGTGGAGGGGCCGGCCGGCCAGGGAGGAGAGAGTCCCTCCCAACTCGGCTTGGAGGTGCGCCCGGTTGGAGGAGGAACTCCTCAACTCGGTTTCCCACTCCTCCTCTTTTCCTCTTTCCAAATTTAGTCGTTTGACTTTTCAAACTAGCTGTTTGACTTTTCAAACTAGGATTTGAATTAATACTTTATTTGGTTCAGCGATGACACTTAGTACATGATGCAATCATACCAACTTGATACAACACATTCATGTACCCTTCCCCTCTGGAGTGCCGGACATTCCGGAACATTCTAGAACATTCCCGATGAAAACACCGGAATCATTCCCCAACTCCGAAACGGGACTTTCCTTATATGAATCTTATTCTCCGGACCATTCCGGATCTCCTCGTGATATACCGAATCCCATTCGAGACTCCGAACAACATTCGGTCTCTTTCTCATCATTCCATAACTACTCAAACAACATCGAATCCTTAAGTGTGTCTCCCTACGGTTCGTGAATTATGCGGACATGATCGAGACACTTCTCCGAACAATAACCAATAGAGGAATCTGGAAATTCATATGGCTCCCACATATTTCAACGATTACTTTGCGATCGAATGAACCACTTACATACGATATCAATTTCCCTTTGTCTCATGATAGTTTACTTATCCGAGGTTATGATCGTCGGTATATCTGCATACCTAGTTCAACCTCATTACCGATAAGTACTCTTTTCTCGTTCCCGTGATATGTGATCCCTTGTGAGCCAGTCACATGCTTGCAAGCTAATTGGATGACATTTCACCGAGAGGGCCCAGAGTATACCTATCCGTCATATGGATGGACAAATCCCACTCTTGATCCATGTGTTTCCACCAATACTTTCCGAACACTCAATGCCACCTTTATAGCCACCCAGTTACGGTGTGGTGTTTGATGTCATCAAAGCATCCATCCGGTAAAGGTGATATGCATGATCTCATGGTCGAAGGAATTAGATTACTATGTATCAGAAAGCATATAGCATTTGAACTATTAAAATGACTTGATCTTTATGCTACGCTTATCTATAGGAGTATGTCCATCATATCATTCTCCTAACAATATGATCTTGTTGTTAATAACATCTCAATGTTCATGATAGGGAAACCCCAATCATCTATTAACCAACAAGCTAGTATTATATAGAGGCTTTACTAGGGACTTCAAATTAAGTTTACAAATCACACAAGTATTAATGTTTCCTTGTTAATACTATTATAGCATGAGTGTAAACATTTATCATAAACATAAAGATATAATAATAACTACTTTTATTATTGCTCTAGGGCATATCTCCAACAGGAATAGCATCTCCATGCCCATGACAAGTGGAACCGAGTCATCAAGCCAACTTTCACATTGGTCTAAGTTGTGTGTCCAGCAAAACCTCAATGACCAAGGATATTTAGTACAAACAACATGAATGCATAGTTCCACAACCGAATCACATATTCAATGATACACATCAGATGTTTATACAAGGACTAATATCTTTATGAATACAATGGGAAATATCATCATACATGATTGCCTCTAGGGCATATTCCCAACAATATGATGTAGACTTGATTCATACATCATTGTCCACTTGGGTTTTGAAGGATTTTGGGGAAATGGGAAGAAACTAGATCCTTGGGGAATCTAGGGTTTTATTAATTTCATGCCACCAAAACATGGTTGGATTTGGGATCTCAGAGCTCACCTTGATACAAGGGATATATGGATAGATAGAAAAAAGTTACATATATGATCATGAAGTCAAGGGTTAGGCTTGGTTGGATTTGAGGTGGTTTATGGGTGATGGCAAACTTTGTTGAAAATAAGGCTGCCATAACAGAGTTGTCATGATGCCTCATAAATCATGGGGGTTTAGGAAGCACAAAGCTGCAATGGAAACAAGTGAGGTATGGATTCATAGACTATGGTTATTATATCATAACCATGCAAATAGTTGGTCAAGGGGAGGTAGCATATAGATGTGAGCTTCTGCCAAAGTAGGCAAGATGATAAGATTTGCAGAAAAGATTATTATCTTGTCTACAAAACCATCATGGATCAGTGGGAACCAAATTGGTTTATCCCAGTGAAAGAGTGGGCTTTGGTAGAGCTCCAAATCTAGATAAGAAATCCAAACTTAGTCATTTTGGCAGATTTAGGGTTTTAGACTAGAGTGCAAGTGTAGATGATTTTGAGAGCATGCTAGGTTTGAGATTGATGATCACCAACATAGATTGTGTCCTAAGGGATGAGCTACTAGATTAGCTCACTCTAGTTCCTAAGAAACAATGCAAGCAGCAGATCAAGGCAATTCATTAGACAGCAGATCAAGGCAATTCATACTATCAAACTTATCCAACTACTACTAGGGTTACCATCAAGCCTAGCTTGAGGTAGCGATGGGTATTTTGAATTGGTTATGTTTTGAAGTAAGATCAGTACCTCTTGGTATTTCTACCAAGATTGGAATGAAGAGGTTTTGAATAAAAGTTTTGGAAAACCTAGGGCTAAGAGTAGTTAAGAGTTCTATCTTGAAAACATAAGGATATTATATTTTAGTTCTCCATAGTTTTGTTAATAGAAGTAGTAAATATTTTTGTTTTGTCAAAGTCATCTTGGGTCAGGTTTTGAAACGCCAGAACTTTTGAGAATATAAAAGATGAGCCAAGACATTTCTATTGTGAAATAGCTTTTGTCAACTAGGGTTGAGATGAGAAGTATACTACTTATTACACAATCAGTTGCAATAACACAAGTAAAAACATTGCACATGTAGCAAGAAAAAGTTTTTGTTCCCCCTGATTTTTGCCTTTTTGGACAACAACTCAGGGTGGCTGAAATTGTGATGTTACAATTAACCAATCTGACATAGTAATCTCAATATCCATCGGATCCCCGCAAACACAACATGCATGATTAAAAATATGATCTTGATCATGAATGGTGCTCACAAGATCAAAACATGGTAGGACAAAGGAGGAAAACAACCATCTATCTACTACATGTACCCGTAGTCCATGGTGGAACTACTCACGCATCATACCGGAGGCTGGCATGGTGATGAAGAAGGCCCCTGGGATGATCTCTCCCCTCCGACAGGGTGCCGGGAAGAGCTTCAGATCCCCCTATCTAGGGACTATGGTGGCGGCGGCTACGGACTGTTTTGTGGAAGATTGATTAGATACTTAGGGTTTTGGTATCGGGGGCTTGTTACAGGCGAAGAGGCGAGGCAGGAGGCACCCGGGGTGGCCGCACCCCCCTCCCAGGCGCAGGCCAGGCTTGGCCGCGTGGCCAGGGGTGTGGCCCCCTGGTGGCTCCCCTCCATCTCGTACTTTAGCTCCGTGTTCCCCACGGTAAAATATTGACTTTAGCTTTTGTCCCGTCCAATTCAGAGAATATTGATTTTCTGCCTTTTCTGGAACCAAAAACAGAAGAAACAGGCAACTGGCACTATGGTATCTTGTTAATAGTTTAGTCCAAGAAAACATATAAAAATACCTCAAAGTGTAGACAAAGCAAATCAAAGTAGATACTAAACAAGCATGGAACATCAAAAATTATAGATACATTTACGACGTATCAAGCATCACCAAGCTTAACTCTTGCTCGTCCTCGAGTAGGTAAGTGATAAAAAGAATAATTTTTGATGTTACATGAACCATCGAAATCAAGATCAAACCATTTGGAAGCATTGAAAGCTGGGATCAAAGTACTCTAAACATGAGCATGAAAGAAGAAGTTCTAACAATAAGACAAAGTAACTATGCATGCAACATGAAAGGTTACAAACAAAGATCATGAATAACAATGCATTGAAAGACGTTTGTTTGTTTCACATATAGAAACCATAGCATAGTGGCATTTATCTTGTCCCTCATGGAGTAGCAAATAAATGCATAGGACACCTTCCATGTTCATAAGAGTGACTAGGTACAAATAGTTCATGAGCAAGCAATATCAACAATATGCATCAATCAATAAGTTTTGGGACAATGCACATAGAACTAAGAATGGCAACTATGCTCTCTTAATTGGTGCCTAAGTATAGAAGGTGGAGACTCAATATAATAGTGGAAGAAAGGACCTTCCTAAAAGGGAAGCAGGGATTTCAAGTCTCATAAAGAGCTTCCAAAAATTATGGTACTTGTTAGATTTCAGCTCTCATTGCCCCTATCATAAGCATCTTGAAGTGATTACTGTTAAAGTGAAAAAACTATGGAGTATATGCTTGACAAAGTATAAGTTGGCAATCTCATGTCCCTTGAATACGAGGTCCACTCCTCATGCTACTCAAGTTTAGTTACCGGTAAGTTCTTGTCATAGTAAGTACATGTGTATCATAGAGAACCACCAACGGGGTAACCCTTGCACATGATACAGGAGCTATCCCATAATCAAAATGACAAGGCAAGTAGACAATGAGCATCTCAGCAATCTTCTTATTTACCATGGTAAAATGGTGCTTTTTTCGATCTTTCCTCTTTTCTCATCTCTTTTTTTATTTTTTTCTCAATCTCTATCTCTTTTTTTAAAAGAAGAATGCTTCATAGATTGCTCACTATGATGATGCTGCAAGTTTCCACCATGATTAGGCATGACTTAGGCTAGCGGCCCAGGCGTTTCTCTAACACACATACATAACTCCATAGACTTACAAGCTCCCCTTTCATTTCGCACCGATGACATCCATAAACAAAAGAGCATGATATCAACTAGGTACAATGTACAAGTGCAATGTTGAAAGCGTTCCCCATGACAGCATGGTTCTGCTAATCCCAACGTATAAGTGCAAGCATATACAAGATAGATGACACAATGGATCAAGTTTATTAGGGGCAATACAAATAAAGTGTGCCATCAAGTTTGTGAGAGCTTTAATCACTAAGTTTACACATAACAAAGTGACTTTTAAATTGGAAGGTAGATGAAAACAAGAATATACTTGGAATGGTGTAACACACCATGCATAGGATTTTATAGTGGACACTTTGGAATAACTTGGTTTCTTGGGAGTTGGATGCATGATTAGAGCTTACTCAATACAAGTGGAGGCTAGCAAAATACTAGGAGCGAACAACTAAGAGAGCAATAATGGCCATAATCATGCAGAGCGACAAAACATTACTAATCAAAGCATAAAGTGGTACTAAAATTCAAGGACTAAATGATCATAGAGGCTAATGGTGACTTGTGAGAGTCATAACATGGTGTGAGCATGTGCCAAGTCAACCCAAACAAAGCATCAAAGGAGAATACCGCAATACTATGCTTTTGTATGCTAAAACAACGCATGATTATTTCAAGGCACATTAAGCAATACTAATTGTTTGGAACAAGTCATGCTACAGCAATAATCACTAATAATAAGGTCAAAACAACATCTAGCATGACATGATAAAGTCCAAGTCACAGTCAAAGCAAGCTCCACTTGTACTACTAAAGCAAGAACTTTCTACTTTCCAACACCAATCAACTTATTTGAAACAACACAGCGAGAACGGGGTCCAAACTACTTTATTCAAGCAAACTAAGCAAACAAAAACCAAAAACAAAAACTAAGACGCTCAAACAACAACATAACAGTGCATGAAACAATAAAAATGAAGTGTCTAGAAAGACCTGAGTTTTTATTGATGAAGAAGGGGATGCCTTGGGCATCCCCAAGCTTTGACGCTTGTACCTATTGAATGTTTCTTGGGGTGACACGGGGTGTCCCCAAGCTTGATCTTTTGTCCATTCTTCATCTCATTACATCATTCTTCCTCTACACCTGCAAATTTTCCTTCATACAAAACTTCACACAATCTTCATTAGCAACATTAGTGTATTCAAAAGATAATAGACCTTTGGGGTTTAGTTTCAAAATAGCAAAACTTTCACTGAAGACACAAGCTACTGTAGAAATTCCCTAAAAAATCTCAATTTCCCAAAAAGAACCCAAAAAGGAATCAATAAGAAGCAAATGCAAATAATGGCAGGAATCTGTCAAAACATACCAGCATGTAGGAACTGATTTTTTCGAAGACCTTCTGTTGCTCAAATCAAAAAGTGTTTAACTAACGAAAGTTACCTAACAACCTGTGGGATTTATTCAGAAAATTACAGCTCAATCTGACTTACAGAGATTTTACACGAATGTTTACGGTGGAGCACAAAAATCTGTTTCGGGACAGCAACTCCCCAAATCTTACTTCCCTCTCGTTAGATGTTATTCTTGGCACAAAAATAAAATAAAAAGGATAATTAGAGGTTATTAAAAAGGTAATAACTTCCAAGACTCAAACAAACTATTGGGTTACCTCCCAAGAAGTACTTTTCTTTAACGCCGTTAATTTAGGCACAAGAAGCAATAATAAAGTATTTTCAAATGAAGAAGCATTAAGATAAACTTTCTTGCTCCTACCTTTCTTACCTCTCTTCTTATCTTTATGGAATATATGATTGCTTATTGGAGAAGGAAAATGCATAATGCCTTTTCCCACATCTATTATTGCTCCAAGGTGTTTTAGCAGGGATCTTCCAAGTGTAATTTGTCCTTTTCCTACACATTCAATAACAAGATAATCAGTAGACACCACTTTCCCTGAGATCTTTGTAAACACACCTTCATATATTCCAATGGGTAATAAAGTTGCATTATTGGTAAGAGATGTTTCTTATCCTCCTTCAGAAAGTCCCCAAAGGTTCAAAGACTCAAAGATATCTTTAGTCATAAGACAAAATTTAGACATGGTATCACAACGAGCATCAAAAGTTTCACTATTTATAGAAACTTTTATTGTAGGAAACCATTTTGAAGGCTCAAAATTTATTGGAACATAAGCATGGTGCTATCTAAGCATGTTATAGCAATCTTTCAAAGCAATTGTACGGGTCTCAAGAGTGTTAAACCTAGCATAGATGTTTATATAGGAAGAATCAGACTTGCTAGGAATATTATAAATTATAATCAACTTATTTATGGCATCCAAAGCTTCATTCTCAGTACATCGAAAAATATCTTTCCCAGCTACAATATCCAAAGCATATCTATAACAAAGAGCAAGACGATGGTAGAAACTATTAATAACCAGGCTAAGACACATCTTAGGCTCAGTTTTTCCTTGTAAATCAGAGATTCTAGACCAAGCTTCTTTGAAACTCTCTTCACTTTCTTGCTTGAAAGTAAAGATCCTTTCTATAGGTGACACCGTGATTGGGCCAACACCATACATGGTGGAAACTAGAGTAAGAACTATTTTTTGTGTGTTTTTGATAAAAGAAAGCAAACCAAACGAAACTAATTTTTTGGAGTTTTTGATAAAAAGAGGCAAACAAAACAAGGCAAAATAAACTAAGCAAAACAAAAACAAAGTAAAGAGAAAGGTTGTGATGGACTCCCCTTGTGAAGTCATCCTTAGCCTCCACGGCAACGGTGCCAGAAAAAGGCTTGATGCGGCTCAGATCACTATAGAGCTTTGTTGGGAGACCCCAAGAGGAAGGTATGATGAGTACAGCAGCAAGTTTTTCCCTCGGTATGAAACCAAGGTTATCGAACTAGTAGGAGGAAGGAAACGACTCAAATGTGTTGCTAGCAACTGGAAACCTGCACACCACAAACTCAAGGATTTGCCCCCAACGAACAGTGAGGTTGTCAATCTCACTGGTTTGTTGAAAACAAAGCATTAACTGTATGGTGTGGAAGATGATAGTGGTTCGCAGAAAGTAAATAGGAACAGTGGAAGATGTATCAATGGTAAAGATTGGACCGGGGTCCATAGTTCACTAGAGGTGTTCTCCTTAAGATAAACAACATGGCATGCTGGGTAAACAAATTACAACAGGGCAATTGCCAGGACAGATCAAGGCATAATAATGCAATACTAGACATTCATGATCCTATGAGATTTGATTGGGCAATACAACAAGATACATAGACCGCCATCCAACTGCATCTATGATTAGTAATCCACCTTAAGGTTATCATCTGACCCCCCCCCCCCCATTATTAAGTTGCAAGCAACGGATAACTGCTTTAAGCAAAGTGTGTAAGGTAAACAATCCACTTGTTTCATGAACAAGAGCTGTTGTTTTCTCCCTAGTAGCAACAACACATCTACAACCTTAGAGATTTCTATCAGTTCCCCAGATTAAATAGAGGCATGAACCCACTATCGATTATAAATACTCCCTCTTGGAGTCACTAGCATCTACTTGGCCAAGATAGCTACTAGAAACGGAGAGGATGCAAGATCACAAACAACACAGACATGATAGAATCAATGAGATAAAACCATTAACCAATCTTACATAGTAATCTCAATATCCATTGGATCCCCGCAAACACAACATGCATGATTACAAATATGATCTTGATCATTAATGGAGCTCACAAGATCTAAACATGGTAGCACAAACAAGGTGAACACAACCATTTAGCTCCTACATGGACCCGTAGTCCAAGGTGGACCTTCTCACGCATCATACCGGAGGCTGGCATGGTGGTGAAGAGGCCTCCGGGATGATCTCTCCCCTTCGGAAGGGTGCCGGGAAGATCTTCAGATCCCCCCGATCTAGGGATGATGGTGGCGGCGACTACGGACTATTTCGTGGAAGATAGATCGGGTACTTAGGGTTTTGGTATCGGGGGCTTCTTATAGGTGAAGAGGCGAGGCAGGGGGCACCCAGGGTGGCCGCACCCCCCAGGCATGGGCCAGGCATGGTGGCTCCCCTCCGTCTCATACTCTGGCTTCGTGTTCCCCACGGTAAAATATTGACTTTGGCTTTTGTCCCCTCCAATTCCGGGAATATTGATTTTCTGCCTTTTCTGGAACAAAAAATAGAGGAAAACAGGCAACTGGCACTGTGGCATCTTGTTAATAGGTTAGTCCTAGAAAACATATAAAAATACCTCAAAGTGTAGACAAATCAAAGCAAAGTAGATACTAACCCCTATATGCAAGTTTTCGGAATTATGTTATTGATTCACTTGTAATGTTATTTGAACAAGACATACCTACATTTTACATTTGAGCAAGTGTGATGGACCTAAATACGAGAAATGACTAGGAGTCATAAAATCCTATATTAAGTTACATTTAAGATTAAAACGTAATATGTTACTTGATCTTCTTAAGTAAAGATGTTTACTTGATATTTCTAAATGACTACAAAGTCATGTGTAATAAATGAAACTTAATGATAGACATAAAGATTAATTTGTCACAAAGCATGTTTTTGACAAATTCAAGGAGTTGACTACAAATTTAGCAATGGTTGAGTCTATTGGATTTACACTAGCAATATATGGATATTGGTAACTCGCAGCTGTAATTCTGAATTTGATGATCAAAGAATTTTGGAATGTCCAAGATTATTGAGAGAACTCACATTTTGAGTGGGAACTAAGTGAAATCCCTGGATCTCATATATGGATGCCATATTTGAGTGGGAGTATGTCATCATTTTAGAATATGTGTATGACATATATGAATGATGTGATTGGTATTAATAATATTTAAGTTAGTAAATGTGGATGAAGTTGAAGAAGTTATTAACTAATGAAATCTATTTAGATAGATTGGTAAGTTTAATAAACATCAATATTGAATGATTTCTGGACTTGATTCTGAAGATGTTTAGAATGTCCTAGTAAGATTCTGAAGTAGTTTAGAATGGAACAATATAAGAAAGTAGTTCTTACTTGTATAAATTATTGAGTTAGCCTCAGTATTACAACTATGGTTTAAATAAAGAGATGTGTTGCATCTCCTATGCCTCAGTCATAGGTTCTTCCATATAACCATATTGTGTACTTGACATAATATGACCCATAGATCTGGTCGGCTGAACCAGAGTTAAGTTGGTTCTTGAATTGGAAGAAGTCAAGTTAGCCACATAGTTGCATGTATTCACTAGGGTCTACATAAAGATAAAAGTATATTTTGGTTGAAGAAGTTCAACTTCTGCTAAGTGTGTTTCTAGAGTTTATATGAAAATAGTGAAAGTTAAATTGACTGATCGACCATCATTATAAACAATAGAAACAAAGTCTCACTCTATCGTCAAACGAATACTTCAACCCATTATGAGATAATGGAGTGAATGTCAAAATTAGGAAGACATTAACGATTTGCAAATGGACATACTGATCTGGTAAAACATATTAGGGACTTGACGTTTCTCATGAGCGTGCATACCAATAAGCACATATGAGATATGGTTTATGATTACTAAATGCAACTAGATTATTTATACTCTAGTGCAGGTGGGAGACTAAAGGGAATATTCTCTAGAGGCAAATAATAAAAGGGTTTATTATTGTCATATCCTAGTAAGTTCGTAATAGTTTCGTCTTGTGTTATAACTATATCAAGTGGAAACATTGATACATGTGTGATATGAAATAGAAGTCCCTAGTAGACTATTCATATTAGTTCATTGGGCAGCTAATGATCAAGGTTTCCTAATCATGGTGATAATTTAGCTGACAACGAGGTCATATCATTGGTGAATGATGTGATGGACATTCCTCTAAGATTTCAACACGATCAAGTCATGAAGTTCAATGTTGCAATAGTTAGAAACATAGTCTCCTTCTCCTTAGACCATGAGATCATATTAATCACTATTTCCTGAGGCTACTTAGACTGCATCAAACGTCACTCGGTGAAATAGTGATTATAAAAGTGTATGTTGGGTATTCGGAGGAATGGGTTGAGGCTTATGAATCAAGACCGTGATTTGTTCACCCACTGACAGGTAAGATACATTAGGCCGACTTTGTGAGATTACATCCATAATGTTGCAACATGTTACTAGGTCACGGGGATGTAATATCGCGGTATCAAGTGAAGCAGTACTTGTCAATAACGAGATTGAACATGGTATGTGATACCAAATGATCGGATCTTGGACAAGTCGTATCAAAGACAAAGGGAATTGAACTCGATGTTTATGGTTCAAACGACATCGTCAGCTTGGAATGTATAGGGATCACCATGGGCATCATGGTCCCACTATTGATCATTGATAGAGACTGTGCCTATAATACTACAGCCTGAAAGGACCATAGCTCTATGCAACACGCCAATCCCTGGATCGGTTCATTGGCTTGCATAGATCTTAAAGATGAATAACAAAGCAATATCCGTGCATCATAAGAAACGAAATGATCCAGAGTATTCAATTATTACAATAAGGCTTAGCACGCGGGCTAGCTCAATAGTTCAAAAGCAAATGGAAGCATAAATATATAGTAGACTCCATCTTCAATTGCCCACAAGCGAACAAATGTTGAGTCAGTGCAAGCCTTCCCAATTGCTTGCCAAAGATCCTATCAGACTTCGCTCCGGCATACTCCACATGAGTGAACTCTCCCATCTAGACATGTAAGGGAAAGAGCAAGATTAGCATGGATATGGAATACTAGAAAGAATAAAATAAAGGAAGAATAGAAAGTGCCTAATAATTTTAATCAATTTCTAGGTCACGATCATACAGTCAACACACATGCTCTTATACCATCTGTAATACTACAGCCTGAAAAGACCATAGCTCTATGCAACACGCCAATCCCTGGATCAGTTCATTGGCTTGCATAGATCTCAAAGATGAATAACAAAGCAACATCCATGCATCATAAAACAAAATGATGCTGAGTATTCAATTATTACAATAAGGCTTAACATGCAGGGTAGCTCAATAGTTCAAAAGCAAACGGAAGCATAAATATATAATAGACTCCATCTTCAATTGACCACAAGTTAACAAATGTTGAGTGGAGTATCGCAACCTAATCGATCACTCGGAATCAGAATAACAACCTGCAACATAAAACATAGCAGCCCGGAGGATCAATACTTGGAATGTATGGCAAGTAGCGCTAAGTAGGGAGACAGTGCACCTAGCAACTATATGCTTATTTGGCTAGGTGGAAGCTTGGCTATTTTGCGAGCATCAACACTTTTATCCTATTTTCATAATCACTTTTAGATTTTGTTTGAAAAGATCCCAATTGAGTTAACCCAACATTAAGTACTTTATGAAATTAGAATGAAAGAGAAACATGTCATGAACTCAATATCAAGCAACTCGGATGTCCATAACCGGAAAGACGGCTAATTGATTAGTTTATACACCCTGCAGGGGTTAGTACACTTTACCCATGTGACTTGGCCAGCCCAGATTGTACCACCACTCTCATATTGGGTCATGATAGGGAGAAGTCCAAGAAGGGACCGTTCGGGAAGTAGCTCCCCAAACCCGACACGCACCATACCAAACTACAAAAATTCTACATCTCTGGCTATGTGGGTTCGACTTACCACAACCTACTAAGTCCAACCAACCGCCCATTTCATCATTGGCACATGGTTGTACACGTAAGCTACAAAATAAAGAAGCCAATCATTTTCTCATGATACATGGGTGCCTTTACGCAATGGTACCATAAAAAATGTCAATCCCATCACACCCAAGAGATTCATTGATTAAGTTGTTTTAGTTTTCTCAAAACAACACTAACAGCAATCGCTATCATAAGATGTAACCCAACCCTCGTCTATCACATCATGGCTAAGCACATATAGACATGCGATGGTTCATCTACAAGGGGTCCCTACTAAGGTATATAGGACATAGCATAGCGATAGTAATTTCCTACACATGCAACTACAAAATAGACTACACATGCATAGAAAATACTCAGACAATAGTATGAACAAAATTGCATCTACTTGCCTTGATTGCAGCTGAAGTCGTTCAAGCACTCGTTGCAATCACACACGTTGCACTCCTCGCAATCTATCAATCAAACAATTGCATACAACATAAACAACCATACAATCATAAACAAATGCACAAATGCATGCATGACAATTTAATAAATCACAATGGTTGTTATTCTCTAAATAATACTGAAGTATATGATGCATGCAAGAGATCTATTAATTCAATGGGGGTATTTGTTATTAATAATTACTTGCCATTATTGGTGTTTTAACAAATCTGTTGTAACTTCTGTTCTCATTGTCAAATTTGTAAGATCCCTCCTTTGTAAAGGAAAAGGATCCCTGTGATTGCAATGCTAGTCCCTGGATCATTGCTAGCATCCACAGTTTAAGATGAAGTACACAGATACAAAGGTCATTTATTACATCCATTCCAGAGATAAACATAGTCTTTACAACTCAAGGCCACAGGCCTAATACAAGAGTTTGAATAAGTAAATAAATATAAGTCTTCATCTTCATGTGCCACATGCAAACATGTTGAGTGTAGACTCATGACACCTAATCCTCATCAGAGTAACCTGCAACATCACAAGTTACAGCCACAGTGGGTCAATACTTTGGAATAGTATTGGCAAGTGATACCTTAGTATATTTTAAGTGGACTAGATACTATATGAAAATTTGGCTAAGTGTAGCTTGGCTTGCTTTGCTCAAAATAGGTTTTTCCTATTAGTTGAAATCACTAAGTTTTTCTTTGTCAAAACTTTACCCAAGGAACCATCAATAGACATTGAGGTCCTTCACCCTTGTTCACCCACAAGTTTTTACTTAGAAGTTGGAATGATGAGATTCTTGATAGCTTCCATACCTTGATGCTCAAGTTGTCCATTGCCATGGACTTGGCTAAGTACTTAGATTTTTCCATCTGCAGAGGTTGTGCACTTTCCCCACCAGACTTGGTTTCACCAAGACACGACCTTTCAGAAGCCTTCCCTTAGTCCAAATGGACGCGTTCCAACCTATCATTCCCACTACCACCAACTGTCCAAATGGCTAAGTTCTAGCAACCTATGTGATCCAGGCAGAGCCCATATTGCCAAGTGGCTGCACTAGAAGCTTCTCAACACTTGGCCTCTAAAATCCCTTTGTTCCTGGGTGGCTTTCCACAAGTGAGATACACAAGGTAAACCATAGCCATGGGCCTTGTGTAACCACTCAACCAAAACCACCAATCAAGTCCCTTTCCACCCAGGTGATTCATTGACTTAGTTGTTTTATTAAGAAAAACATAAGTCCAAAGACTTAGAAATATTTTCATCATAGCATGTATATTTCACCAACCCTTGTTTGCTACTAGCTAGGCTAAGCATGGCATAGATAGTAACTTAACTTAGAAATTTCCTAGCAATTCTACAACTACTTAGGATTTCCCAACATGGCATTTAGGCAAAAATAACAACATGCAAGACTTAGCAAAATATTTCTAATGCTTAGTATAAAACATAGGGATAGAAATATTCATGAAGTACCACTTGCCTTGGTAGTTGGGAGAGTAGCACTCTTCACAATCACAATCACTAGCACCAAAATCTACACATAGAATATAGCCACAATCACATACAAAACATATACAATCAAAAAATATATATGCATGCATGCAAGATGCCAAGGGATGATTTTTAAAACTCAACCAAGCAAGTGCATAGTAATGAATTTTAAACAAGTCAAAAACTTGCTAAACCAAGTTTATTTGACACTAAAACAATTTCCCAAACAATTCATATAATCAATTTAGTCTTAAACAAGTTTCTGCAAATAAAATCATTTTAACAGAAGCTAAACCTTAAACACATTGCATAAACAGAAAGGGCTTGTTCTCCTGATTCCAACGGTATAAAATTTGTCAAATTCTAACGTGTGGATCAAAAGTTATAGCTAAAACAAATTTGGATATAAATCAGATTTCAAATTCTATTTTTAAACCAAACCCTAGCCACGCGGCGCTATCCTATTGGCCGATACCGTTTCGCTCAGGATCACCCTTCCACGCCATCAGATCAAGTCAGATCCAACGCGCCAGATTCAAAGAAAACGTTTCGCTCAGATCTAATCTAGTCCTTACGATACAGATCTAACGGCTACCATTGCTCTGACCATAGCCTAGCGGCGCTAGCGGCAGCGACTGGCGGCGGCGCGTCTGTCAGTGGAGGTGCCAGCATTCTAGGTCGCTCGGGGAGGGGAGAGGGTGCTCACCAGAACCGCAGGGACGAGGTGAAGCTCAACATGGCGGTGGCTTGGCAAGGGGCGCTCGGAGTCGTCGGGGATTCCTCGCCGGAGTTCACAAACGCGTCGGGTACGGCTGCTGGTCGATGTTGGCGATGTTCTGCATCGCGCTAAGACAAGAGGAAGGCACCGTCAGACGCGCAAGGTGCTAAGGGTCCTAGGCGTAACAAACAGGGGGCAAGGGGCGGCTGGTACTTACGGGGAGAGGTCGCCGGAGTTCGAGTAGAGAGCGGCGGCGCTCAGTCGTTGTCGTTGCCGAGGCTACATACCATGCGTGGGCAAATGAAAGCCGTCAGTAGATGCGCACGGAGCTGTAGAGCATGCTAGTATGAATCATGGACAGAGGGGGACACGGTGCTCACCGGAATTCGTCGGCGAGGTCATCGGAACAGCGGCAGCGTCGGGCGAGTTGCGAGCAGCCTGGTGGCGTGGAGAGGAAATTGGGTGAGGGAAAATGGCCGCGAGAGGGAGGGGCTTAAGTAGACAGAGGCTCGACAAGAAACGCTCAGTGATTCAATGCCAATTACGCCGCGGAATCAACGTAGCAACGGCCAGCGGCGGTGTTCATGCGCGGAATCTGGGGAAGACGATGACGACGTGGACGGGGCCCGCTTGTCAGCGAATAGAACAGAGGGGAGTGGGGTCCGGGTGTCAGCGCCTCGCTGGGTGCGTCTGCGCGTGAGAGAGGAAAAGGGGGAACCTGGGTGGGCTAGCTGGGCTGGTTTCGCTGTTGGGCCAGAATAGTAGCGCCGACCCTTTTCCTTTTCTTTATTCCTTTCATTTTTCTAATTTGATTTTCTGGAATGATTTTCAAATGATTTCAAACTCAAATTGAAATCAAATCTTTTCAGGAATTTTGTAGGGTGCAACAGTCACAATTCTAGGCATAAAACCATGTGGTCACTTTGAATTGGCTTGGTCCTTTTGAATAAACAAAATAAACAGTGCTATAGCACTTAATTTGAAAATGGTTTTGAACCATTTTTATTTTGTAAAATTTTGTTCAAATTCCACACTCAATCCAATCAACAAGGAAGCAAACAAACTTGGTTAAAAACACTTAAGCTCTCAAATGGGAATGGCCATTTGATTTAAGTTTGCTCATATAAAATGATAGCACTATGTGCTTCTGTTTTCTTGAAATTGGTTTGAAATTGATCTCAAAACTATAAGCATGCATGAATGATATGCAATCTTTGAAATCATGATTTTAGGGATGTTACAAAAATAAATTTGGATCTAAAGTGTACTGGATAGAGGGCATTAATATGAACCAGTAGGCGTTGTATTCACCCTAATCAGAGTTATAAATATTTTCTTATGATTTAAATAGTGTTTAATGGATTTTAAATCATTTATTTAGTTTCTGTTGTCTTAAAATCAAACTAAAATCGTATCTACAATCTTCACGGGATTGTGATTCCAGGGACATAATATTCATATTTTTCGGAGTTGCAGATGATTTACTATGAATTTAATGATCTAAAAAGACATTAAAGCTAATTAGATCATCACGGTGAATAGGTACTGCGAGTTTTTTATCTAACCAGGTATTAGTAAACTACACTAGAATAGATTCAATTAGATATATTACACTTAATTTTTGGACTAAGTATGAATTTACTACGGATTTTCGAAGTTAGATCTATTTACTGCAATTTTATTTATTTAAAATTTGGATTTATTGCGTCAGCGCCGAGTCAGCATTGACTGGGATAAGTGGCTGACCACGTGGCAGTGTGGTATTGGCCGATACCGATTCAGGGTGTATCTAATCTAGCGCGTCGAATCTAAATAGAACGGCTGGGAACCGAAGCTTGCGAGCTCACCTGGCAGCGACGGCGGTCAGCGGCGGCGTTACGGACGGCGACGGTTGGCAGCGCTTCGGTGGTCCTCGGCATCAGCGGTGGGGTCGACACTGTTCAACTCCTCGTGGAGATCCTCCTCGTCACCTTGTCGGTGTCCTTCTCTTCCCCGAGCATCGACGAACGGCGGCTACTTCCCCGCGGATCCGAAGAACTTCGGCGAGGAATCGGCAGTGCTACGCTGCGAGACGAAGAGTGAAAAATAGACGGGGTGAAACAGTGGTTCACGGCGAGCACCATCGAACAAGAGAGGGAGCAAGGGGAGTCGGAACCAATAGTGGCGGCGGCTTCCGAGGGCGCTGCGGTGACGGAAAAAAATTCGAGCTCGAGCTAGGGTATCATGGGTTAGGGAGGGGCAGAAAGGCGGCGTGGGGTGGGACTTATATGGGGGCCGAGACTTGTGCGAGGGAGCAGCGCGAATCGCAGGTGGTTTGGATCGGGGTGGAGACGATGCGTGCAGGCGGCGAACTCCGATGTGGGGAAGGGGATGATTTGTGGGGTCCGCGTGTCAGCGGGACAGGGCGATGCGGGCTGGTGGCTAGCTGCGGTGGGCCGACCCAGTAGCGGTTACGGCTACGCGCTGCGCGGGGGAGGGTGTGGGCGGTTGCCAGCTAGACGGGTTGGGCTAGGTGGGCCGCGTGGATGGGGGTAGATTAATTTATTTATTTTTTTCTTTTTTTCTTTTTCCCAATTTAAATTTATTTATTTTCCTCATAACTTTTTTATTTGGACTCCAAATGAGTTCAAACTTGTTTCCATAGCTTTATAAATTAGAGTAGATTATTCTAGGCTAACATTTAGCAATAAATGTTTCCTTAGCAGTAGTGGGTTTTTATAAATCCAATTTAATTCTCTTTAGGAATAAGGTGGCACATATCATTTAGGGTTTTATTTCTTTATTTGTATTTAAGAATTTTTTTCATGATGCAAAAATGCAATGCAATGCTCAATAATGACATGCAAATTCAAAATTATTTTCTAGTCCCAATTTCTAAATCTTGGGATGTGATAGACTAATCTCGTCCCAAGATTCGGAATGGCTAGCTAGAAAGGTTTGGGGTGGTGCACCCGAGGCTAACCTCCTTAAGCAAAGTAAACTAGACATCTCCAACGTGAATGTTGACATATATCTGATCCCTCTTTTCTTTAGGTGTGTGCACACCATATCCGTCTATCAGACCTTGATTTTTAACCATCAATCCATGCTAGTATTTTATTTAAGCCAACAATTCCAATATAAATGATCTAGTGGGAAAGACTACGTATATCCAATCTTTGGGGTTTAATGGTTGCATGATGCTTGCCTATCAATGGATGCTTTAGTATAGGTGAATGCGATGCACTAGTATTTGAGAAATTACGAGTGCGATGCATGAATTAACCATGGATTTACTAGTTATGGAGCTTGGCTTGACGAATACTTCCTTGGCATGCACATGGTTCACAGTCGCCTTCTCTGTTGGGTTGGTCTTGGTTCCATCATTTGCTTCCGAACAATTATTAGCATAATGCCCCATCTTCTTGTACTTGAAGAATTCCACATTGCTAAGATCTCGATTCCCATTGCGGTGATGTCCATTGCCTCCATTGTGGTTGTGTTCATTGCCTCCATGCTTGTGATGTCTAGACTTCCCACTACCATAATGGTGGGTACGCTTATTGTGTGATCCCAAGTTGTGATCATTGTACTTCCTCTTGCGTCTTTCCACTTGCATGTGCTTTTCCTCCAGAATTCTGGCCTTCTCCATCATCTCTTGGAAAGTGGGGCAGTGGACCATAGACAGTTGCAGCGAGAGCTCATCACTGAGGCTATCCAGGAACCTCTCTCTCATCTTGGCATCAGTGTGGACATCCTTAGGGGCATAATGCGACAGGTTGTTGAATTCCTCTATGTATTCCGCCACAGTGCGATTGGTTTGGCGTAAATTGCGAAACTCCTTCCTTTTTAGACTCGAGACTCTAGAAGAAACATGGTTGTTCTTGAAACCTTTCTCAAACATGGCCCATGTAACAGTATCCAAGGGGTGGGTGATCTGAAAGGTATCCCACCAAGAAGTGGCTGGTCCGTCAAGTAAGTGAGCAACAAACCTCACCTTTTCTACATCAGTACATCCAATAGTCACCAGATCTTTGTACACAGAGCGCAACTAGTCAAGAGCAATCATCGGTTCAGGCGCAGTAGAGAACTTTGCTGGCCTCGGCCTCAGAAACCTTGTAAGAGCATCACCCTAGGGCTGGTTGTTCCCGTTGTTGTTGCTGCTGTTATTGTTGTTGTTTGGGGCAGCCATGAATTGAGTCATCACCTGTGCTAGTTGTTCCTGTGCTGCTACAAGCTGCTCCATCTCAGTGGGTTGTCGGCGGGGCAGCATCTGTTGGGGTAGCATAGATGAGTTATAGATAGAAAGACTAGAGAAGTATTACTACCCATATCTACATGAAGCAAGCAATAGGCACACAAGAAAACAATCAACATATACAATATGAAAGCCAAAATAGTTTTGATTTCATGTTCCAGAAGCTTTTTTTTGGTATCCTACCATCTATAATGTGTTTGGGGGTGGTCCTACAAATATAAAGGCAATGGACATAATCTATCCTGAAACTATAGCAGTGTTCATAAAATTTTCTAGGAACCTTAAACTTATAAGGAATTTTATCCGATTTTTGTGCTAGTAGATTAGGGAGTTTCGGACCAGATCCTAAAATTTCAGCTTAAACCTAGGTACCAATTAAAAATGAAAAAACACGCGGTAAAACTTTTCAGGAAAAAAACTGCAACGAAATTTACCACGAATTTTGGTATATAACTATTATTATCTCATTATCATCTCTATTGAAAACTCCTGGAACTTTATGGTATCAAAATAAGGAACCTAAAAGTAATTACTCAACTATTACACCAGCTTTGGTATTATTGATTGCTATGCCTAACGAAATCCTAACGAAGGCTACTTGGTGCATATATCCCTCTCCTTGAAGTGGTGTAGAACTATGGGGCCTTAGTGAACTTGCTCTTCTTCTTCCAGCAAGAGGTAGGGGTGTATTCCTCTTCCGAATCCTCATCACTTGGGGCTTCAAACTCTCTCTCCTTGGGTTCTTCTTCTACTGTGTTGGCTCCAGCTTCATCACCTCCATCGTCATTGTCACAATCATCATTGTCATCTTCGTCGGAATGGTTAAGTTGAGCTCGGAGACCAGCGATGATTGCATCCTTGTTCTTAATAATGTCATCCTTTGTCCTAATGATGGTGCAGGCTTGGTAGTACTTCTCCATCATGCTTTATAGAGACTCCTCCATCTGGACGGCTTGTATCTCCAAGTCCTCCATTTGCTTAGGAAAGGATCCCATCTCCGTTTTGTCCCCAAGTGTCACCACGGCGTCTCCATCCCCATTACGCTTCCCAAACTCGAGGAAGACTGAATGCTCGTTCAACTTCTGTTGGTGAATATTGCACATACGAGACAAAGCCTGATGCATGCAGATATCCAACCCTCCTTCCTAGGTGTGGTAGAAGCCTCCATAGCATAGTTCCTCGGAGTCCTCCACCGATGGATCCCAGGTGATGATAGTGTGGATCTCCATGTGTTCATCTCCACTGTCTTGGGGGTTCATCCTTCTTCCTTTGAACATGGGCAAGGGAGAGCATAGTGTGAGTGCAAGCCTTCCCAATTGCTTGCCAAAGATCCTATCAGACTTCTCTCTGGCATACTCCACATGAGTAAACTCTCCCATCTAGACATGTAAGGGAAAGAGCAAGATTAGCATGGATAAGGAATACTAGAAAGAATAAAATAAAGGAAGAATAGGAAGTGTCTAATAATTCTAATCAATATCTAGGTCACGATCATACAGTCAATACACGTGCTCTGATACCATCTATAATACTACAGCCTAAAAAAACCATAGCTCTATGCAACATGCTAATCCCTAGATTGGTTCATTGGATTGCATAGATCTCAAAGATGAATAACAAAGTAATATCCATGCATCATAAAAACAAAATGATCCAGAGTATTCAATCATTACAATAAGGCTTAGCATGCAGGGTAGCTCAATAGTTCAAAAGCAAACGAAAGCATAAATATATAATAGAATCCATCTTCAATTGGCCACAAGTGAACAAATGTTGAGTGAGAATCGAAACCTAATCGATCACTCGGAATCAGAATAACAACCTGCAACATAAAACCTAGCAGCCTCGAAGGGTCAATACTTGGAATGTATGGCAAGTAGCGGTAAGTAGGGAGACAATGCACCTAGAAACTACATGCTTATTTATCTAGGTGGAAGCTTGGATATTTTGCGAGCATAAACACTTTTATCCTACTTTCATAATCACTTTTAGATTTTCTTTGAAAAGATACCAATTGAGTTAACCCAACAATATTAAGTACTTTATGAAATTGGAATGAACAAGAAACATGCCATGAAATCAATATCAAGCAACTCAGATGTCCATAACCGGGGACACGGCTAATCGATTAGTTTATACACCCTGCAGGGGTTAGTACACTTTACCCATGTGACTTGGCCAGACCATCTTATACCACCCCTCTCATATTGGGTGATGATAAGGAGAAGTCCAAGAAGGAACCGTTTGGAAAGTAGCTCCCCAAACCCGACATGCACCGTACCAACCTACCAAAATTCTATATCGCAGGCTACGTTGGTTCGAGTTACCACAACCTACTAAGTCCAACCAACATCCTATTTCATTATTGGAACATGGTTGTACATGTAAGCTACAAAATAAAGAAGCTAATCATTTTCTCTTGATACCAAGGGTGCCTTTCCCTAATGATATCATCAAAAAATGGCAATCCCATCACATCCAGGAGATTCATTGATTAAGTTGTTTTAGTTTTCTCAAAACAACACTAACATCAACCGCTATCATATGATGTAACCCAGCCCTCGTCTATCACAACATGGCTAATCACATCTAGACATACGATGGTTCATCTACAAGAGGTCCCTACGAATGTATATAGGACATAGCATAGCGATAGTACTTTCTTATACATGCAACTACAAAATACACTACACATGCATAGAAAATAGTAGGACAATAGTATGAAAAAATAGCAACTACTTTCCTTGATTGCAGCTGAAGTCGTTCAAGCACTCGTTGCAATCACGCATGTTGCACTCCTCGCAATCTATCGATCAAACAATTGCATACAACATAAACAATCATACAATCATAAACAAATGCACAAATGCATGCATGCCAATTTAATAAATCACAATGGTTGTTGTTTTAGTTCTCTAAAAATACTGACGTATATGATGCATGCAAGAGATTGATTAATGCAACGTTGTATTTGTTATTAATAATTACTTGCCATTGTTTGTGTTTTAACATATCAGTTGTAACTTTTGTTCTCATTTTCAATTTAAATTTGGATCTAAAGTGTACTGGATAGTAGGAATTAATATGAACCAATAGGTGTTGGATTCACCCAAATCAGAGTTATAAATGTTTTCTTATGATTTAAATAGTATTTAATGGATTTTAAATAATGTATTTAGTTTCAATTGTCTAAAAATCAAATTAAAATCATATCTATAATCTTCACGGGATTGTGATTCCAGGGACATAATATTCATATTTTTCAGAGTTGCAGATGATTTACTATGAATTTAATGATCTAAAAAGACATTAAAACTAATTAGATCATCACGGTGAATAGGTACTCCGAGTGTTATATCTAACTAGATATTAATAAATTACACTATAATATCTTCAATTTGATATATTACACTTAATTTTTGGACTAAGTATGAATTTACTACGGATTTTCAAAGTTAGATCTATTTACTGCAATTTTATTTATTTAAAATTTGGCTTTATTGCGTCAGCGTTGACTGGGATAAGTGGCTGGCCACGTGGCGGTGTGGTATTGGCCGATACGTATTCGGGGTGTATCTAATCTAGCGCGTCAAATCTAAATCGAACGGCTGGGAACCGAAGCTTGCGAGCTCACCTGGTAGCGACGGCGGTTGGCGGTTGGCGGCGGCGGTACGAGCGGCGACGGTTGGCGGCGCTCCGGTGGTCCTCGGCGTCGGTGATGGGGTCGACGACATTCAACTCCTCGCAGAGATTCTCCTCGTCACCTCGTCGGCGTCCTTCTCTTCCCGAGCACCGACGAATGACGGCTGCTTCCCCGCGGCTCCGACGAACTTTGGCGAGGAATCGGTGGCGCTACATTGCGAGACGGAGAGGGAAGAATAGACGGGGTGAAACGGTGGTCCACGGCGAGCACCATCGAACAAGACAGGGAGCAAGGGGACTTGGAACCGATAGCGGCGGCGGCTTCCCAGGGCGCTGCGGCGACAAAAAAATAAATTCGAGCTCGAATCCGAGCTCGAGGTAGGGTTTCATGGGTAGGGGAGGGGAAGATAGGAGGCAAGGGGTGCGGCTTATATGGAGGCCGAGACTTGGGTGAGGGGGCAACACGAATCGCGGGCGGTTCGGATCAGGGAGGCGACAACGCGTCCAGGCGGTGGACTCCGACATGGTGAAGGGGATGATGGGTCGGGTCCGCGCGTCAGCGGGACAGGGCGACACGGGCTGGCGGCAAGCTGCGGTGGGCCGGCCCAGTAGGAAGCTAGGCGGGCTGGGATAGGTGGGCCACGCGATTGGGATAGGTTAGTTTAATTTTATTAGTTTTTTTCTTTTTCCTAATTTCTATTTATTTGTTTTCCTCATAAATTTTTATTAGGACTCCAAATGAGTTTAAACTTGTTTCTATAGCTTTATAAATTTGAGTAGATTATTCTAGGCTAACATTTAGCAATAAATGTTGCCTTCGCAGTAGTGGGTTTTTATAAAGCCAATTTAATTCCCTTTATCAATAAGGTGGCACATAGCATTTAGGGTTTTATTTTTTTATTTGTATTTAAGAAAAAATTTCATGAAGCAAAAATGCAATTAAATGCTCACCCGGTGGCACATATGGCCCACCCGGATTTGGCTGCTGGGAGCTTCTGTGGCGATTTGGGCTGCCGCTTTTGAGCCCATTCGTCTGCACATTTTTCCTATCTTTTCTGTGACGAAAATTAGTCCCACATGGCTAATATTTTGATAAAAGCACACCTCCCTTTGCCTATATAAAGGGGTGCCCATGGGTGGGATGAAACACACAATTAGAGAAGTCCTTTGGTTGATTTTCTCTCTCTACCTTGTGACCGTGGCCCCCATGTAAGGCTGCGCAAACTAGGCTTCTCCGTGCGCGCCATTGTGTTGCAGGGATTTCAAAGCCAGATATCTACTTCCGCACTCCCGGCGGGATCGGGGATATGGAGGTCTTGTCATACACAATATGTGTACGAAGCCATGTGCAACACTTGGGGAACGTTGGATGTCGTGAGTTGGACTGCTGCACGGTAATGGAGCAAGGAGTTACCTGCGAGGAGCTTCGCGACCTTGAGGTCAGCTATGAGCATGACTACTTCAACCACGTTCCTCTCGAAATGTTAACCGCTCTCGGACTACAAGGGTATGTATCTGAAACCTCTCGGACGTTACTGCATTACTAATAGACAGGTCTTGGGCATTAGGACGATTCAACATGAGAATATTTTTTCTACACCAAAACCCCAACACAGAGATCATGGGAGCTGGTATACAAGCCTTTCTTGTTGACTCAATCAACAAGACATGAATCAACCTCAACCTCATCACAAAGTATGTTGTGAGTATCAGTTGACTCAACCAACAAGACTTGACTCAACCTGAACCTCATCATCAAGTATACTATGAGTATCAACTGACTCAACCACCAACACGCACATGAGATAACCCCGAATGCCACTCGTGGGATATCACCCTCTCACTTAGTTGTTCACCCCAGGAAGGAGATATCTCAACTTGGGGTCTAGCCAGCATATCAGTAGAATCAGCTATAGATGGAAAAAGTATCTCAGGGACTCAGGTCATTATTTGACCTGGCATCTCCATGCATAGAACTTTTATTTAGAGTAGACATAAGATATGTCATCTGTTATTGTAAGGATCCCAACCTTTAAATAAGGTAGAGTCCCCTGTGTTTACAATGCTAGTCCCTGGATCATTAGCTAGCATCCACAGTTAAGATGTAATATCAAGAAACAAAGGTCATAATATAACTTTATAACCAGGAATAACATAATTTTATTACATCTTACATAGCTCATTTGGCTATTACATTACATTGCAGCGGAATAACTATAAGCATGGGGTCCTTCATCTTCAAAGTGCCACAGGCAGACATGTTGGTTGTAGACTTGTAATCCTAATCAATCAATCTTCTCTAAAACAATCAAACCTGCAACATTACAAGTTACAGCCACAAGGGTCAATACGTTTGAATTGTATTGGCAAGTTTCACTACTATGTTGAATATAAGTGGATCCTATCATTACATGCATAATTGGCTAAGTAGGGTTTTAGGCTCATTTGCAGAAAGCAATAATTTATCCTATCTTTTCAAAATGGTCTTTGATCTTTTGTCAAATCTCAAAATCCCTTGAACTCCTTGGTAAATTCCCAAGTGTTCAAGTCCTTGTTAAAAATCTCTTGAGCTCCTTGGTACCCCCAAGTGCATCAAGTTTTATCAAAATCTCTTGAGCTACTTGGTACCCCCAAGTGCATCAAGTCTTTTGTTGTCACTTAAAAAGTTTTTATTTTAGAAATTGGAATGTCGAGATTTCCCATAGCTTCAAGCTTTAGTTGCTCAGTATTGTCCATAACCGAGGACACGGCTAAGTACTTAGATTTTATTATCTTATGCAGAAGTAGTACACTTTACCCACATGTCGCAATCTCATCTTGTTGCCACCAGTGGCCACTGGATTGGTACTCACCAAGATGGAGTACTGGCAGATTGAGAATGTGACGAAGTCTTTCTAGAGGGTCCTCCCATACACCATTGCTAGCTTGTCTTCAGTACCCATTTAGGATTCCAGGTCCTTATTTTCAGTAACCTGAAGACAATGCATGGGTCTTCCCAATGTAGTTGACTAAGCCAGAGCCATAAGTAGCATGTGGTTGTACACGAAAGCCACAATTGGAGAAACATGTTCAATCTCTAAGTTTCCTGGGTGGTTTTCTTTTGGAGCACAACACAAAGAGATTGCCATAGACATGGTTCCTTTGGTTGCCACCTTCTCCAAAACTCAAAGTATCCTTGTCCACCCAGGTGGTTCATCGAGTCCTTGTTTTATTATATAAAACACAAGTCCTTTTCTCAACTTCATAAAATCTCAACATGTATCTCTTTTAAAAATATAGCATGGCTAAGCATGTAACAACTACATTGTTTTCACTAAGGAATGTATATGAGGGTATCCTATTAGGATTTAGCATAGCATAAGTATAGAAATTCTTTTCATGCATGTTTCAAAATCCACTAAGTATAATGAAAATAGTAGGACTTTAGATGATAGTGTAACTTGCCTTTTTGGTTGGGGATGTTGGTTCACTTCTTGATCTTGCTAGTTTCACACTTTTCTAACTTCACTACAAATCAATCAAGCAATCACAAAATCAACTAGCATTCCAACAAATAATCAATCAAACAATTCACACATAAAATAATGGGATCTAAGTCATGCATGCAAGCATGCAAAAGGTAGTTTTATTTGCAAAGATGGTCTCCACTAGGATTATAAACTTTGTAAGGTTCAAAGTGGTTATTTTTCTAAAGTGGCAAAGTCATTTGAAAAAGGGTTTTATTCATAAGCCATTTTTAAATTGATTCATCATTTTATGTGGTGGAAAATGTTTTTATCAAATCAAAAACTTTATGTCTTTCACCAAATAAGTTTTTAATTCTCAAAATTTGGTGTTTAGGGTCAGTAGGTTTGATTCAAATCATTTTCCCAAAGTTTTTACTTCAAAAACATTTTCATAACAAAACCATTATTTTTATTTGGCTAGAAATGGGCTAAATCAATTAATCCATCCTAAACTTCACCAAATCCATTTTCAAAACCATGGGTTGGTTCCTAGGGTCAGTAAGTTCACCACAAACCAATTTGCAAGAATTTTATCCTTGAAAACATTTTGGAATAATTTTTCTAATCTAAACAAGCATACATATGTTTCTGCAAAAACAAACATTTTACCAGAGGATTTTTACTAAACAAATTGCATGGTTAGCTAGAGCTTGTTCCACTGATTCCATTGATATAAAGTTTGTAATTTTTGGACGTGTGGATCAAAAGTTACAAGGGTTTCAATTTGCAAATCAAATCTGATTTCAAATCTGTTTTTAAATCGAAACTGGCCACGCGTCGCGTTTCTACTGGTCGATACCGGTTCGGGTGGATCGGCCTCTGCGGGGCGTTGGATCTAAACAGATCGCATGGCGCAGGATGCTACTTACCGCTTCGCCTAGTTTCTATCGTGTGCGTCCGATCTAGATCCTACGGACACCACTACTTGGTCAACAACGGGCGGCGCTGTGCGGCGGCTGGCGCCGACGACGATCAGGCGGTGGCGCTAGTGGTGGTTCTAGGAAGCAAGGAGGGAAGGGGAGGGGCTCACCGTGTTCGCGAGGTCGAGGTGGTGCTCAATGTGTGGTCGGCTTGGCAAGGGGTGCTCAGGGACGGCAGCAATTCCTCGCCGGAGTGGGGAACAGCGTCGGGCGACTCTGGTCCTGGTCGGAGGCGGTGCTGTGGTTCGCCCCGAAGGAAAACGAGAACGTCGTTAGACGCAGCCGAGTGTGGCGAGTGCAGGAGCATGAACGAGAGAGAGCGGGGCGGTCGGTGCTTACCAGGCGCCATGCGGTTGAGCGGAGAATGCAGAAGCGTCTGGAAGTGGGGTTCACGGTCGTGTGCTCAGGGTGGAAGGGGTGGCGAGGCTCGACCGGAATTGGCTGGGGACGGTGGTCGGAGCAGTGAGAGTGCGAGCTCGATTTGCAGCAGCCTAGGGGCAGAGAGAGGGAGGCGCGTGAGGGGAAATGGAGAGGGGGAGTGGACGCTTAAGTGAGCGAGGTTACCGTGCAAAATCAACGCTGCAATTAAGTGAATTTACTCAGGGATTGATTGACAGAGAACGGCAGCGAGGTCTGGGGAAGAACAGGTCGTGGGTGGAGAAGATGACCACGTGGCTGTGGGGTCCACTGGCAGCGAGAGAGAAGGAAAGAAAACGAGGTCCACCAGTCAGTCGCTCTTCGGGTGTGTGTCCAGGTGCGAAACGTTTTCTTCGGGAGAGGGAAGCTGGGCTGGTACTGGGCTTAGTGGGCTTGCCGACTGGGCTGCTGTTCACTTCTATTTTTTTTTCTTCCTAAATGCTTTTTTTTCTTTTTCCAATTCTATTTTCTGTTTTGAATTTCAAACAACAATCAAACATTCAAACCAAATCAGACTTTCACCCAACATTGCAACTGAATTTGGTTCTGTTTATCAACATAAACCAAAGTCCAAAGGTCAAAATAATATTTTTATTTTAGGATCCATTATTAATTAAATAAATAGACCATTGTTATTAAATCAAAATAGGATTTGATTTATTCAAAACTCCATTTTGAAATCTAAATTATTATCAAAATCTAATTATTAGGTTTTTATTTGAAAACATAAAATACTTGGAAAACTTGTTTTAAAATAAATAAATAAGTTTTGATGTTTAATTAAAATAGCAAGACCTTTATTTTTAATAAACTTGGATATTAAATCCTTTTATTTTATTTAAATAAACCCTTACTATTTTTATCAAATAGAAATGTTTTTATTTCAAAGGCTTGGCCAAGTTTTAATTTGGCTTATAAAATAATTCCTTATTTATCATTCTATCCTTTTCTTTTGAAAACCAAAACTTTTATTAAAAGATTCAAAAACATTAATTCCAAATATTTTATTTTTCTTTATTAAATGTTTATCTTTTTAAATCCCTTTAGGATTTATCTTGATCAAAATAGGTTTGAAGGTTCCCATTTGAATTCAAAAGTTTCTTCTCACTCCGAAAATCAACAAAGTTTTATTTTATTCATTTATTTTTCACATTACAAGATTTGGAAAATCTTGGGATGTGACAGGCTACCACCCTTAAAATAAATCTCGTCTCGAGATTTGGGAAAGCTAGGGTTACAAGTAGACTCAAAACCTCTAGGGTACTACCACCCTTAAAAATTTTCAAACTAAATTACATGTTGGCCTTCTTGGGATCCTGGGGAAACTTCTCTGGGAAAATATCTGCTTAGTGTCCTTTGTTTCCACACTTGACTCATGGGCCAAGGTTGAGATCCTTCATAGGCTTGTTTAACTTGTTCTTCATCTTTTCTGGACAATTGCTTGCATAATGTCCTGGGTTTTTGCAATTGAAACAGTTGATATCTTTGAGTTCTTTATGTGTCTCTTGTGGACAAGTTGCTGCATAATGGCCTAGCTCTTTGCAGTTGTTGCACCATACTTGGCCAATCTCCTTATTCTTCTGGTTCTCTGGGCATTCACTGGAATAGTGTCCCATTTATTTACATTTATGACATTGCACATGGCTTTTGTCCTTCTTTTGCTTTTTGGGTTTTTCCAAAGCTAGGAGTGCATGTAGTTCATGTTGTTCATAAGTTATGTGGTAGGTAGGAATGTCTACATGTTTCTTGGACCTTCTATTGCTCTTTGGATAATTCATATGCCCTTTCTTTGGTCCTTTGAATTGGGTTGTTTTGCTTGGAGGTATAAGTGGTCATTTTCCTTTGTCATCAACCCTCTTGGTAGACTTGGATCCTTCTGGATAGTTTGCAATCCTTTGTTGCACTCCACCTTGTTTCCTTTGTTCAACAATGGAATAGATGGGGCATTGGATAGGGACATGGTTGTTTCCTTCACATAGGTAGCAAGTAGCTTGAGAGGTGGGACATTGGCCAACAAGATGTTTCTCTTCACAGTTGGGGCATTGATCTCCATGCTCTTTGGAAGTATGATCCTTGTCTCCACAAATAATGCAGGCTGGGGCTCCATCTAGAATAACATTTATGTCATCCTTGTTGTCACAAACTCTTTTGGAATAGTTGTTTTCCATGTTGATCATTTGATCAGTCACCTTAAGCATCAATTGGGCTTGAGTTTCCAAAAATCCTTGCAGTGTTGGATCTTCCCCACTGGTGTTGGCTATGAATTGAGCTGTCATTTGGTTCAACTGGTGTTGGGTTGCTATGAGTTCTTTCATGCTGTCCTCTTGGTTGGTGTTGGTGTCATCAACCTTGATGTTGGAGTCTCTTGGTGTAGTCATCTGTTTGGGTTGAATGGAGATTAGAATAGGCAAGATATTTCTAAGGAATCAATTCTAATCACACACATCACAATTCACTCAAGCAATGTGCAAGCATTCACAAACAACTTTTCACTCAAACAACAAAGTTCAAGCACATACTTAGGCAACAAAATATTTTTGTTACACCACATAAGTTGGTGTGGTTGACTTAACTAAAATATGGTAGTCCATCTATAGGGTTTACTTGTGATCTTTCCATCCTTCTTGGTTGATTCTTCTTGCATGAGATCATGGTTTCCTTGAGAAAAACTCTTGGTTACAATAACTTCTAGTGAAATGATCTCCTTCTAATTTTTGCATTCCCTTAGTCTCCATATCTTGAGCAAGATTTCCTTGTCTCTCTTGTAGTCCTTAGTGGTATCCAAGGTTGAGGTCCTTGGTGAACATGCTGAAGATGAAGTCATTAGAGTTGAAGAAGTTGAAGTCATTAGAGTTGAAGAAGTCCCTTGCACATGGTGTAGTCTTTGGTCAAAGGGTAGGTTTTTCCATCAAGTTGAAATAGAAGAGATGTAGAGTCAAAACCAAAATGGTTAAGGAAAGAGTTTACAAGATTGTTTGTAAATAAGTTTTGGAACAAAACAACTCCTATTCTTCTAAGGGTTTTTGTCCAATCCTAGGTTTACAAATCCTACAGGCAACACAATGCTCTGATACCATCTGTAAGGGTCCCAACCTTTAAATAAGGTAGAGTCCCCTGTGTTTACAATGCTAGTCCCTGGATCATTAGCTAGCATCCACAGTTAAGATGTAATATCAAGAAACAAAGGTCATAATATAACTTTATAACCAGGAATAACATAATTTTATTACATCTTACATAGCTCATTTGGCTATTACATTACATTGCAGCGGAATAACTATAAGCATGGGGTCCTTCATCTTCAAAGTGCCACAGGCAGACATGTTGGTTGTAGACTTGTAATCCTAATCAATCAATCTTCTCTAAAACAATCAAACCTGCAACATTACAAGTTATAGCCACAAGGTTCAATACGTTTGAATTGTATTGGCAAGTTTCACTACTATGTTGAATATAAGTGGATCCTATCATTACATGCATAATTGGCTAAGTAGGGTTTTAGGCTCATTTGCAAAAAGCAATAATTTATCCTATCTTTTCAAAATGGTCTTTGATCTTTTGTCAAATCTCTTTATCAAAATCCCTTGAACTCCTTGGTAAATTCCCAAGTGTTCAAGTCCTTGTTAAAAATCTCTTGAGCTCCTTGGTACCCCCAAGTGCATCAAGTTTTATCAAAATCTCTTGAGCTACTTGGTACCCCCAAGTGCATCAAGTCTTTTGTTGTCACTTAAAAAGTTTTTCTTTTAGAAATTGGAATGTCGAGATTTCCCATAGCTTCAAGCTTTAGTTGCTCAGTATTGTCCATAACCGGGGACACGGCTAAGTACTTAGATTTTATTATCTTCTGCAGAAGTAGTACACTTTACCCACATGTCGCAATCTCATCTTGTTGCCACCAGTGGCCACTGGATTGGTACTCACCAAGATGGAGTACTGGCAGATTGAGAATGTGACGAAGTCTTTCCAAAGGGTCCTCCCATACACCATTGCTAGCTTGTCTTCAGTACCCATGTAGGATTCCAGGTCCTCATTTTCAGTAACCTGAAGACAATGCATGGGTCTTCCCAATGTAGTTGACTAAGCCAGAGCCATAAGTAGCATGTGGTTGTACACGAAAGCCACAATTGGAGAAACATGTTCAATCTCTAAGTTTCCTGGGTGGTTTTCTTTTGGAGCACAACACAAAGAGATTGCCATAGACATGGTTCCTTTTGTTGCCACCTTCTCCAAAACTCAAAGTATCCTTGTCCACCCAGGTGGTTCATTGAGTCCTTGTTTTATTATATAAAACACAAGTCCTTTTCTCAACTTCATAAAATCTCAACATGTATCTCTTTTAAAAATATAGCATGGCTAAGCATGTAACAACTACATTGTTTTCACTAAGGAATGTATATGAGGGTATCCTATTAGGATTTAGCATAGCATAAGTATAGAAATTCTTTTCATGCATGTTTCAAAATCCACTAAGTATAATGAAAATAGTAGGACTTTAGATGATAGTGTAACTTGCCTTTTTGGTTGGGGATGTTGGTTCACTTCTTGATCTTGCTAGTTTCACACTTTTCTAACTTCACTACAAATCAATCAAGCAATCACAAAATCAACTAGCATTCCAACAAATAATCAATCAAACAATTCACACATAAAATAATGGGATCTAAGTCATGCATGCAAGCATGCAAAAGGTAGTTTTATTTGCAAAGATGGTCTCCACTAGGCTTCTAAACTTTGTAAGGTTCAAAGTGGTTATTTTTCTAAAGTGGCAAAGTCATTTGAAAAAGGGTTTTATTCATAAGCCATTTTTAAATTCATTCATCATTTTATGTGGTGGAAAATGTTTTTATCAAATCAAAAACTTTATGTCTTTCACCAAATAAGTTGTTAATTCTCAAAATTTGCTGTTTAGGGTCAGTAGGTTTGATTCAAATCATTTTCCCAAAGTTTTTACTTCAAAAACATTTTCATAACAAAACCATTATTTTTATTTGGCTAGAAATGGGCTAAATCAATTAATCCATCCTAAACTTCACCAAATCCATTTTCAAAACCATGGGTTGGTTCCTAGGGTCAGTAAGTTCACCACAAACCAATTTGCAAGAATTTTATCCTTGAAAACATTTTGGAATAATTTTTCTAATTTAAACAAGCATACATATGTTTCTGCAAAAACAAACATTTTACCAGAGGCTTTTTACTAAACAAATTGCATGGTTAGCTAGGGCTTGTTCCACTGATTCCATTGATATAAAGTTTTTAATTTTTGGACGTGTGGATCAAAAGTTACAAGGGTTTCAATTTGCAAATCAAATCTGATTTCAAATCTGTTTTTAAATCGAAACTGGCCACGCGTCGCGTTTCTACTGGTCGATACCGGTTCGGGTGGATCCGCCTCTACGGGGCATTGGATCTAAACAGATCACACGGCGCAGGATGCTACTTACCGCTTCGCCTAGTTTCTATCGTGTGCGTCCGATCTAGATCCTACGGACACCTCTACTTTGTCAACAACGGGCGGCGCTGTGCGGCGGCTGGCGGCGGCGACAGTCAGGCGGTGGTGCTAGCGGTGGTTCTAGGAAGCAAGGAGGGAAGGGGAGGGGCTCACCGTGTTCGCGAGGTCGAGGTGGTGCTCAACGTGTGGTCGGCTTGGCAAGGGGTGCTCAGGGACGACAGCAATTCCTCGCCGGAGTGGGGAACGGCGTCGGGCGACTCTGGTCCTGGTCGGAGGCGGTGTTGTGGTTCGCCCCGAAGGAAAACGAGAACGTGGTTAGACGCAGCCGGGTGTGGCGAGTGCAGGAGCATGAACGAGAGCGGAAGCGGTCGGCTACCAGGTGAAACATCGGCCGAATGGCGAATGGCGGCGCTTAGTCGAGGTGCTTGCCGACGTTCTGGGGTGCCCGCGGTTGAACGGAGGGTACAGGCAGAAGCGTCTGGAAGTGGGGTTCACGGTCGTGTGCTCAGGGTGGCAAGGGGTGGCGAGGCTCGGCCGGAATTGGCTGGGGACGGTGGTCGGAGCAGTGAGAGTGCGAGCTCGATTTGCAGCAGCCTAGGGGCAGAGAGAGGAAGGCGCGTGAGGAGAAATGGAGAGGGGGAGTGGGCGCTTAAGTGAGCGAGGTTACCTTGCGAAATCAACGCTGCAATTAAGTGAATTTACTCGGGGATTGATTGACAGAGAACGGCAGCGAGGTCTGGGGAAGAACAGGTCGTGGGTGGAGAAGATGACCACGTGGCTGTGGGGTCCACTGGCAGCGAAATTGAAGGAAAGAAAACGAGGTCCACCAGTCAGTCGCTCTTCGGGTGTGTGTCCAGGTGCGAAACGTTTTCTTCGGGAGAGGGAAGCTGGGCTGGTACTGGGCTTAGTGGGCATGCCGACTGGGCTGCTGTTCACTTCTATTTTTTTCTTCCTGAATGCTTTTTTTCTTTTTCCAATTCTATTTTCTATTTTGAATTTCAAACAACAATCAAACATTCAAACCAAATCAGACTTTTACCCAACATTGCAATCGAATTTGGTTCTGTTTATCAACATAAACCAAAGTCCAAAGGTCAAAATAATATTTTTATTTTAGGATCCATTATTAATTAAATAAATAGACCATTGTTATTAAATCAAAATAGGATTTGATTTATTCAAAACTCCATTTTGAAATCTAAATTATTATCAAAACCTAATTAGTAGGTTTTTATTTGAAAACATAAAATACTTGGAAAACTTGTTTTAAAATAAATAAATAAGTTTTGATGTTTAATTAAAATAGCAAGACCTTTATTTTTAATAAACTTGGATATTAAATCCTTTTATTTTATTTAAATAAACCCTTACTATTTTTATCAAATAGAAATGTTTTTATTTCAAAGGCTTGGCCAAGTTTTAATTTGGCTTATAAAATAATTCCTTATTTATCATTCTATCCTTTTCTTTTGAAAACCAAAACTTTTATTAAAAGATTCAAAAACAGTAATTCCAAATATTTTATTTTTCTTTATTAAATGTTTATCTTTTTAAATCCCTTTAGGATTTATCTTGATCAAAATAGGTTTGAAGGTTCCCATTTGAATTCAAAAGTTTCTTCTCACTCTAAAAATCAACAAAGTTTTATTTTATTCATTTATTTTTCACATTACAAGATTTGGAAAATCTTGGGATGTGACAGTTATGTCCTCACATATGTCAACCGCTATATTTGTCTTAGCTATGTCTTTTAGTATGTCTATTTCGATAGTATAGCATATGTTATTTGCACTTATGGATTAACTAACTCATTTGAAATGACCAATGAGGAGGAAACTTATCCCCAAGTGATCACAACGTGTATTATATCTCATATTATAGTTTGTATCAGTTTTTCCAGGTTATATTATATATCAGATTACTGTTTATATCAGTTTGCTGGGTCATATTATATCTTAGATTTATATCTCGGATCATGGTTTATCTCAGTTTTCCAGGTTATCTTATATTATATCTCGGATTTATATCTTGGATTACTGTTTATATCAGTTTGCCAGATCATATTGTATCTCGGATTAGATTTGGAATCAGTTTGTCATGTTATTTCATATCTCGGATTATTGTTTTCTAGCATATATCATATTTTATATCATATGATATCTCAGATCACTATTTGAAATAGTGTGCCAGGTTATATTATATCTCGGATTATAGTTTAAATCAGGTTGCCAGGTTATTTTATATCTCGGATTACTGTTTGCCAACATGTCTCATATTATATCTCGAATTATATCTCAGATCATTGTTTATGCCAGCTTAGCCAGCATATATCAAATCATATCTCAAATCACCATTTATGTCAGTTTGCCAGGATATCATGGCATCATATCATATCCCAAATGATGATCAACATCAGATTGCCAATATATCATAACATCAATCTGAAGGGTTCGCAGCATAGAAAGCAAAAAAATTCCTAGGATGGGAACAACTAAGTACCAATATCTATCTACTAGATACAAGCAATGGGTGGATATATATCCATGGAATACATACCCTCGAAGACCGAATAGAGTTAACGAGGTTGTACTCGTGGATGATGTAGTCGAACGCTTGCCGATCTCAAGATCGTGATGAAGTCCATCTGGTCCAGCACCATCAAGTCCACCACCACAAAGTAGTGGTGCATCTATGATCGCACACATGAAAAGCAGTGGTGCATCAAGTCCATCACCACAAAGCAGTGGTTAACATAATCTACGGATCTGACGCTTTCAGGTCTGTGTGTATTTGCATGTCTTTGCATCTTCACGTATCACTCATTCTCTAATAAGATGGCATTGTATAAATTTGGTCTTTTTGTGAGACCTTTAGTTCCTTGGGGTTAAATCATGTCGATACTATTGTTGTACAATGTATCTTTAGTGCTAGCCCATTGTGAACCACACCTTAGTTTGATAACAAAGTACTTGACACAAATGCCCTCTTTGCTGCTACTGTAGTAGTCATATACTTAGCCTTTTATTGCAGTATCCGTCACCATGTCTTAACTTTAGAATTCATCCAAATCCATCATGGAAACTCCTTTCCATTTCATTGTGCCACCCATAGTTTAAATTGAGATAAACTTAATTTGTGTCTTGTGACAAAACTAGTATCAATGTAACGCTTTACAATGAACTATTTGTAATTTTTTGTCACCTCTACACAAATATATTCTTAGTTCTTCCAAAATATCATAAGAATTTCCTTACTATCGTCCAATGATCATTTTATGATTCATCCTTGTATATGCTCATAACACTTAGAGCATATGACATATCTGGACGTGTACATATTATGGTATGATTGATCAAAACATTCTCGTGATTTCACTCATCAAGTGTCAAAGCACTTGAATATTGTTTCACTTACCAAGTGTTGATACACTTGAATCTTGATTCAATTCTTTTCCATGCGACAAGAACCGTTTCTCGTCGTTTCTATATTGAACCCCTTCAATATCTCATATATGTACGTTTGGCATAACCATATTAGCGTCACAGTCTATCCATGTAGACATTCATGCTAAATATTTGGGTTTTGCCTAATTCTTTCATCAAAATAAAATTCTTAACCTTTGTCAATAAAATATACATCATTTCTAATCAACAAGATGTCCTCCACATAATGTATTAGAAATATGTCTCAGTGCTCCCACTTAATTTCTTGCAAATGCAAGCATCTTCATCGTCTCCTGATGAAAACTCCTTTAACAGTTTCATCACGGTGAAGATTCCAACTCCATGATGCTTACTTCAACCATTGAAGTTTGCATGCCCTTTTTAGCATCCTTTAAATTAACAAAACCCTTTGGATCATGTCATGCACACGTCCTAGGTAACCATTCTTTTAGAATAACTTTGGTTTTTTTATTCATCTACCATATACCAAATTATATGTAGTGGTTGCTAATTTAATCCGTTTAGACTAAATATCGCTATGAAATATCAAATCTTGTCATAGTCAACTCCTTGAACATTGTCGTAAAGAAGTTTACGACATGTCGACTATTTCATAGATGTGAAAACATCCATGTCTATTTATTTATAGATCCAAATACGACCGATAGGTTTTTACACATTTCCGGAGGGTCTTCCAAGTTTAAAAAACTTGATTTCTCGTGTATGGAAATATCACGGATTTTATGGCTTCAAGCCATTTGACGGATTCAGGGCCCATCATATCTTCTTTGTATGTAGTCGGTTCTTCATTGTCAAACAACAATGATTTACACTTAAATCTTTGCATTTGATTGTTTATCCGACCTACTTGGTTCAATAGGAACTTAGACCTCCGTGACCACGACCTTTGAGGCATGTGAGCCATGAGCATTCTGCCTGCCTCCGGAACATTTTCTGGCGCTGCGCAACTCAGCACATATAGTTAAGGTTCGTTAACCTTATCAAAGTTCTATTGTCCTCCCACTTAAACTATTGTGAAAAAATCCTTTTTCAACAAACTTCACCTTTCAAGCGACAAAACCTTTTGTCCTCGGTGTTATGGAAGAATACCCAATGGTTATTCGAAATAACCTACAAAGACATCTTACTTATGCTTAGTATACCAAGATTTAAGAAAAGACAACTTGGGTTTTACTCCAAACCATAACTCACATGGTGTCATTTCAACGGATCAAGATGGATCTCTTTTCAGTGTAAAAGCGGTAGTATCTAAAGCTTTAATCTTTTAAAACATAATGGCAGTTCTATAAATAACACCTTTGATCCAACCATGCCAAACAAGGTTTCATTACAAATCTCAAACACTCCATATTCCTATGGTGTTTCAGGAGATGTAAATCTAGGTGTTTTGCTAAACTTGCAACTCAAATAAATCCCTTTATGATAAAATCATAAATCATTTATTTTCTTGTTACACTTGCAACTCAAATAAATCCCTTTATGATAAAATCATAAATCATTTATTTTCTTGTTACAATGATTTTCCACTTCATCTTGAAAGCCTTTGAACGTTTTCAAATATTTTATACTTCTTTCTCATTAAGTGAAGATTCACTCAAATTTCTGGAGAAAGCATATGAAGTTGAAATCCATCGCTTACGACTACACATAATGGATTACATACATCGATATGTATAAATTCCAATAATTTAGTCGATCGTTCTTCTTTGGCCTTTTGAACAAAGTTTTAATTATCCCGAGGAAAGTCTCCAAAGCGTCACTTGATTAAATCAAAGACTCCAAAAATCCATGAAAATGGAGTTTCTTCATGTTTTCTTTCCAATATAATTTAAACGGCGATGCCACTTCGTAAGTGATCTTCCAATCATTTGTCTTGCTACATTTTAGCATTAGTTTTATGGATGTGATTTCTCCAATTAGATTTGTAAATCATCCATCTTATATGGAATACGATAATTATTTGAACAATCTTTGTTCTCATAATACCTGATTTAAATAACTATTATTAAAACAAATCATGAAGACAATCTTTGATGTCAACAAGAAATACAAACAAATGCTTGTTTGTTTTTGATGATCATCATCACATATTCTCTTGCTAGTTACTTAGGCCATTGCAGTTCATGAATTGTGTCGTTCTGTATGAAATTTCATACCAACCAATTCGGTATCCAATACCCAAGAACCACATTGTTTAACAAGAAAAAAATACAACCATAACATGTATATCATCTATATACCTAAACTGGATATTTCTAGTCTTTTCTTTTCTGCCAAATATATTTTATAGATTCTCTTTCAGCATTTCCTTTTCCTTTTTAAAAGAATCTATCAATATCAATAGTGGCGCCATATACATGACACATAGTCCAAAGCGTGTATATTCAAAAATAATACCTTTGGACTTGCACTTTGAAGTAGATCACCGTCATCAAATGATCGGCATTCTTTCAAAATCCATTCTTTAGTAATATTTTAGTGTAGTAAACACTTTACATACATCTATTCATCCTTATCACGACGACTTTCATGATCAAGCTAATGTAGCTTATGAAGGCGAATCGTGATTATAATGTTACTTTCCAAAACCCTTTTGGATGATTAGGATGTCTAGCATCTCCAACCTTTGCAATTCTCATCCAATATGAGAACATATATTATACTCTATCATATTGCAACCAAAACATTGTTTCAGATATCGTGTGTTGTAAGGCCAAGGTCTATGGAACTTACATACCTCTATGTGTAAGGCCAAGGTCTATGGAACTTACATACCTCTATGTGTAAGGCCAAGGTCTATGGAACTTACACGTTATGTGTGTTGTAACAGTATCGACTTATACTTCTACTTACACCATCACCATATCATGACACTAGCCCAGCAACAATCTAAACTAGACGCATCTAATTCAACCATTGCAAGTTTTACGTGGCTTAGGGCTTTCGAAGGTAGAACCGTTCTTACCTATGAACATGAACCACAACGAGGATAACCAAATTGTTGACAACTCGTTGCAAATTAGATATTGACTATAGTAGGAGAGACAGACACCCGCTAGCCACTTATGCAAAACTAGTTGCATGTCAAGCATGGAGCAGGTCTCATGTGCGAGGACATGTAAAGTTTGTCCGGGCCGCTTCATCCCACTATGCCACCAATATCCAAAGTATAACTAGGAAGCAATAACATGATCATCATCGCCCACATACTCATATGTTTACTACCCGTGCAAAGCATCTACGCATAGATCCGCCTCTGATACCACTGAAGGGTTTGTAGCATAGAAAACAAAAAATTTCCTACGATGGGAACAACTAAGTACCTAGATCTATCTACTAGATACAAGCAACGGGTGGATATACATCCATGGAATACATACCCTCGAAGACCGGATAGCGTTAACGAGGTTATACTCGTGGATGATGTAGTCGAATGCTTGCCGATCTCAAGATCGTGATGAAGTCCATATAGTCCAGCCGGTCCAGCACCATCAAGTCCATCACCGCAAAGCAGTGGTGCATCCGTGATCGCACACACGTCCGGGTACCCCGACAACCTCCGCGCCCTCGTTCCAGCGAAGCAGCGGAAGCAACAAATCGTTCCAGAAAAACCCACCGGGAACATGTATCTCGTTGATCCGAGACCATGGGGAAATTCTAAAGGGGGGAGATAGATCCTTCGCGAGGAGGTGTGCTTTGAGAGGAGGAGAGGGGGGCCTTTTATAGGGAGATGGGGCACCCCAAAGGGCATGGCGCCCAGCCATGGTGGCTGCCCCCACCTCTTCCACATTCATGTGGGTGGAGCTTCCACTCAAAATAAAAAGCCTCCACTCCCATAAAAGAGCCTCCACTCAAAAATCCACTCACATGCATTAAATTTCCACCAAATTTAATGCAAGATCTCATTTAAGTAAAAATCTTTTATTTATTGATTCAGAATTTTGTTACTTAATTTAATTAACAAACATTCACATTGCTAGTATTCAATTTCACGTGGAAAACCAGTTTCAGCAATTTCAACCGAAACAGTTTTAGTGTCTAGTTAAATAAATTCCTGCGCTTTCCTTTTTCTTTCTCTGGCATATTATTTGCTCCAAATGGTGTCGGTATCCCTTAAGTGTTTCACCCTACGGTTCGCGAATAATGTAGACATGATCGAGACCCCTCTCCGATCAATAATCAACAGCGGGACCTAGAGATCCGTACTGACTCCCACATATTCAATGATGACTTCTGTGATCGTGTGAACCTTATACGCATGTAACTCAATCCCTTTGTCTCGCGATATATTACATGTCCGAGATTCGATCATCGGTATCTCCATACCTAGTTTGATCTTGTTACCAACGTGTACTCTTTTCTTGTTCCCGTGATATAACATTCTAGTGATCAAATCACTTGCTTGCAAGCTAACTAATGTGATATCACCGAGAGGGCCCAGAGTATATGTATCCATCATCGGGATGGAAAAATTCCACTCTTGATCCATGATCCTCAACATAACACCTTCGTAGCACTGAACCCATCTTTATAGTCACCCTGTTACGGTGTGACGTTTGATGTTATCAAGATACTCTTTCGGTGTTAGTGATTGACATGATCTCATGGTCTAAGGACTAAGATTACTTCGTATGATGTTATAGAAATATAAACACAATGACCTTGATGTAATGCTATACTTCGGATGAATGTTCATCACATCATTCCAACAATGTTGTGACCTCGTTGTTAACAACATCCAATGTCTAGGATCAGGAAACCTTTGATCATCTTGTTAATCAATGAGCTAGTTTATGAGAGAGGTATAACTAGGAACTTTCTATTTGTTTAAACGCATACATATTAATGTTTCCGTATTAATACAATTATAGCATGCAAAATAAACATTTATCATAAATAAGGAATATGATAATAACCACTTTATTATTACCTCTCGGGCATATTCCCTTCACAATCTATATCCCAGATCACCGTTTATGTCGGTTTACCAACATATCAAAGGGATATCATAAAACAAACTCAATTCATCACTTATCTCGGCATGTGATGGTAGAAAACATGGCCAATTTTCGTTGGGAGTCCAAGTGCAGAGTGTTGTAGCAAGCTTCTTTTCCCCACAAGTGTGACTCGAGGGTTTATATCGAACTCTCGGGGAATTGGTTATGGAAGGGTATTTGTCTTCTCTTCAAGAAACCTTTAAAGTAAAATAATTTGTCTTATGTCCCCATCTCCATCAATTGGTTGTCAAGCACAAGGTTTTGTATTAGTAATATGAAATAAATTATAAAATAAACTAAAGTAAATAAATTAAAGTAATACAAACTAGATGTTATGGAAGATAATAGAGTTGTTTTGGGGTTTTAATGAGTGATTGCAAGTAAGGAAAGTATTTTTGTATTTTCGAAATATTAAATTGCAGAAATTATAAAGGATAGTAGATGTAATGGAAAGGTGTTTCTTATGATAAAAATCGGACTAGGGTTCATGGGTTCACTTGTCTACTCTCTTTTTAAGTTGTAGTGATCACAAAACAATTCATCAATGATAAATATTCATGAAAATTTTATATGTGCTTGACAAAGGAATTAATATGGGCATCACGTTCCAACATAGAGATGGCGTGCATCTCTTATATACTCCTCAAGAAAGGGAAATCTCCATGCAATCTAGAATTAAGAACAAATCAGAGTATAGCTTTAAGCAATATAACATGATGTTTGAAATACAAATATGCTACCTTGTTCTAACAAGGTTATCAAACTGTCACATGATAACTCTAGCACATGATTTCACTTTATCCCTAGTGAGGCAGCAAAAGAAAGGTAAAAACCAAAGTAGATCTTGAATATTGTTTGACATAATTCAATCTCTACCACCATGCTACTCCATCTAACACACACTTCTCCCCATACAAGTTCTTGCATACAAGTTGGATCAAAACAATCAATTGAGAACGTGGTACATGATATGCATCTATCAAAACATCTTACAAAAAATAGATTCCAATCTCAAATATAAAATCATAGAACAAAGATCCACCACATAGGAAGTAAAAATATGACCATAATCATGTAGGGTAGCTCATATGGTAGTAGATCTATGAAGAACAAGAGAGAAATAAATCAATATAATGCCACAAACCCATATCCCGGAGGTGGACTAATCCCTCTTCATCATGGCGATGATGCCGGAGATGTTGGAGAGGGTAGAGATCTCTCCGGAGGTGGCTCCGGCGGACTTTCCCCCTCCAATATTCGTTGGATATGACTCTGTTTGGTGGTTTTTTCATCTCTGGTGTGCTCTATCTCCAGGACTCCCTGTGGGGTCCTTATATAGGGATTTTTAGGTCAAGAGAACTCTGTGGGCGAAAGGATCAAGGCGATCAGACGGCCGAGGAGGGAGTTAGCATAGGTGGCACACCCATCTGGGCTAGGCATGCCACCCAAGCTTACATGGGCCTCCTGGCCCTCCTTGGTGGATTTTTGTGCTCCAGATGCTTCTCGTGGATATATAATGGCATTCCCTAAAGTGTAGGTCCATTTGACTTCGTATAGGTCCTAAAACATTGAAAACAGGGTTTTTCTGGCATGTTGAGATATAGCCAAAATAAAGGGGATCATTGGTAAATCCCCAAAATCAATATAAAACATGGATATAACATTATATATGATGCAATTATGTGGGAAAACATGTGAACAAACTACAAAGTTCATGTATGCATTTTACATGCATTAGCATGACCGAATATCATCGACATCTATATCAAAATTATCTATCTCTCACTCACCAAATATCATGGGATAGCCATATTTGTTGGATGTGGACATATATGTCAATTTGTGTACATATATGTCAAATTATGACAGGTAACCAGTATTTTGAGTCATATGACTCGGATCTTGGGTTTATGTAAATCAGATTTGGAACATATGTCAAATGGTGAGTCATATGACTCGGATGTTAGGTTATATAACTCGAATTTGGGACATATGTCAGATTTTGAGTCATATGACTCGGATTTTGGGTTATATGACTTGGATTTGGAACATATGTCAGATGGTGAGTCAAATCAGATTTTGAGTCACATAACTTTGATATGAACACATATGTCGGAATTATGACAGGTATGTAAAACTCTAACATATATGTAGATTTCCCAATGAAGGCTATATGACAAGTGCACATGATGACCATGAGTCAAATTTGCCAAATGAAGGCTATATGACAAGTTCCCATGATGTCCGTGAGTTGAATTTTCCCAATAAAGGTTGTATGACAAATGCCCGAGGAGGCTATATGTCAATTTGCCCAATGAAGATTATATGATGAATGCCCATGAAGGCTATATATCAATTTTCCGAATGAAGGTTGTATGAAAAATGCCAAGAAGGCTATATGTCAATTTTCCCAATGAAGGCTATATGGTGAATGCCCATGAAGGCTATATATCAATTTGACCAATGAAGGTTGTATGACAAGTGTCCAAAAGGGCTATATGTCAATTTCCCAATGAAGGCTATATGATGAATGCCCACGAGGTTGTATATCAATTTTCCCAATGAAGGCTATATGATGAATGCCCATTAAGGCTATATGACGAATGCCAATAAAGGCTATATGTCGAATCTTGGGTCATATGACCCGGATTTGGGTCATATAACTCAGATTTTGGGTCATATAACCCGGATGTAGGATATATATGTAGAATGTTGGGTCATATAACCCGGATTTGGGTCATATGACTCAGATTTTGAGACATATGACCCGGATTTTGAGTCATATAACTCGGATTTTGGACAAATATGTCAAATTATGACGGGTATATCGAATTTTGACACACGCGTCAAATTTGCCCAATAAAGGGTATATGACAAGTGCCCACGAAGGCCATATGTCAATTTAAGCCTATTTAGGCAAATTATGATATTGGTACAACCCAAGTGAGTTGTATGTCGAATCTGAGAATATAGATCATGTGTTAATTAAGCCAACTCAGGCAGATGAATAATACCGGCGCAATTCATGCCGGTTATATATCACAATAGAGGAAAAAGACTATATGTCAATAAATCACTCTGGATATTTTAAATATGAAGCCTATGCACGAATCTAAGAGTCCCACATAGCCTCCAGAGTTAAGCAATTTAGTTAAGGGATAGAAGGAAGAGTCATTTGATATAACCCAAATGAGGTAATATATAAAAGAGAGAGAGAGGGAAAAACCAAACTGGGCCGACTCAGGTAAATCTTGGCCTGGGCAGGATCCTCCCAGGCCGAATCAGAGTCTAATCCAAATTACTCTCATATCCCGGCTGGGCCAGAGCATCCTTTCCCGCCAGGCCGACATAGCCAGCCACCAAGCTTCCATAGTGCCAACCCCGACACCACCTCTCCATGCCTCGATCCCGAGTCCGGCCTTGACGCTACTCCATTGTCACAGCCTCCTGCGCCACCTTGGTGGGTCGGCATAGAGACAACCCAACCCACCGCGGGAAACCACTACGCCTCCATCTCCTAGTCGCTGTCCCGCCTAGGACGACATAGGGAGACCCGACTAGGCCAATATTTGCCCATCGCGGGCATTTCCTTTAACCTGGATGGGTACGAAATTAACTAAGTTGGGTTGCCACCTCCAGCCTAGGCCGAATGAATAGTGTCCCAACTGGGCCCCTTGTTTTTTGCAGTAGGATGGGCCGAATCAGTAGGCCCCAGGCCGAATTTCCCCCTTTAGATGCTGTCCTTTGAGCCGATGTATGACGCCCGGAGTACCCTCAACGATGATGCCCTCCTACCTCGACACCCCGGCTACCCTTGCACTGCTACGACCCCGAAACCAACCTCTACATCTACACACCATGGTCTATCATTAAGCCAAGTCAAGCCCTTCAGTCGTGTGCTAGTCTTGGGATGCACATGGCTCATAGTGGCACGTGCAGCATTGTTATACACAAGATGCTCCCAGATTCTCACGGATGCTCCCTCGTAAGTCCAAGATGCTCTCGTGTTATCAGGAGGGGATAGGACTGATGACTAGGAAGATGCCATGGACAAGTGTTATATACAAAGAAAAGGACAGACAAGACCTGACAAGGCCCATGCCTTGTCAGTTGATAACACCCTAGTAGTCACATCAGGAATATTGCTAGTGGGACATATCTTGTCCCGTGGGCTCCCCGTTATAAGGAGCACCGGGCGGATCGATCCAAGTAGAACCCTGGGAAGGCTCCTCTATTCTCTTCTCGTAGGAGCACTTCTTCTTATTCCTATGACTCTCCCAGAGAAGGCCATTAAAGGCATAGAGAGCACATCTCAAGGAGCACCAATGTAGCTACTATAAATGGCCAGATCATATAAGATCTAGATGCAGGAGTAGGGGTTTTATCTCGCTAGGATAGCCTTGAAACTGGGTATATCGTGTCTCTCTATGTGTTCTTTCATGTGCGGTCTTCACTGCATCATCACTCCTCTAATTCCTCCAGTGTCCATGTGGCCCCAACTTAAGCCTACCCTAGGCATCTGCCGTAACACCACCATGACACATAACCATGCTCGCACATGCGCTCCAAGTCAACTTAGGTAATATACAACCGTTGGTAAGGAAACCACCATCTTTTTTTCTACTCTAAGATCTTATGGTATGATTTCTAGAACTAATGGTAGATACTTCTTTTATATACCTGGAGCAGATCACCTGATCCCTGCTCCTTTGCCTAATGGTCTCTTCTCTATTGAGGAGGGATGTTTGCATTATGATGTGCAAGTTGAAGCAGGTTTACCCCAACAAGAAGTACCCATGGATGAAGAAGGAGAAGATGAAGAAGTAGAACAAGAAGGACCCGAACAATATGTGCACCCACCAAACTTCTACACCACCTATGATGATATCTATACTCTCAAAGAAAATATCAAAAACATGAAGAACCTCTCCATCAACATTCGATAAGCTACTACCAACCTCGCCACCTAGTTCCATGATTGGAGTAGCCAATGGAACATGGGAAAACATCCACCACCACCACAATAACCAACAAAAGGGATTACAAAAGCCTGAGCTTGGGGATGTGTCCCCCAGCAATTTTATTTGTGCAAATGAGATTGTACTCTAGGTCCTTGTAAGCATTGAAACACTCGTGTTGGTTTGTTCCAACACTTAGATTTTTCTTTCGCTTTTCTGTTTGCTTCTGTTTTTTGTTTGTTTGTTTTTATTTTCTTAGTTCCTTGCATGGTGGCAAGTTCTTTTATATTCTCCAATCCCCATCCTCAAAAATACAAAAATATTTTTCCTTTTTCATGAAAGTGGATTTGCACTTTGCTTCAATTTTATTATTAGATTGATTTTTCTTGAGTTTTGAAGGAACACATCCCTATAAGGAAGAGGATTATGACCTCACTCATGAGAGGTAAGTCCTATATCTCCCACTTTTGAAGTTTGAATTGTTTATGTTAGTTAGTGATTTGCTAAGATGCTATGCTAGTGGGAGTAATTCAAAATAGTAAGAGTAAAGATTTTTATTTGTATGGATGATTAGTTGTGGAAGCATTTTCTCTAGTTCTTGTAGCTAATCAAGTCTTCCCTTGCAAATATTATTGCCAAACAAGTACAACAAGAAAAACGTCTAAAATTTTATGACTTGTTTAATGAGTAATTGTCTTGAGAGTTTACCTTTGAAGATACTTAACCCCATATATGTTTTGATAGACTTGAAGACACTCTTGAAAGGAGTTGTTTGATTGAATATGAAGTCTAGTGGTAATTGTGATGCATGCCAAATCTAACCTTTTGGATAAAATCATGGTACTATTTAAAAAGTTCTAGGTTTCCCATGCACACCTTCAGTTGCCAACAACTCCGCTAGCTTTTGAATGATCTATGGTATAACCCGGGTTTCGGCTATGAGTTAATGACATGGGTGGCATACGTGTCACCATATAGGCAAAAGTAATTGTACTCTCGAAGGTTGTGCAAACCATTGTTTAAAATAATCACTCAATGATCCTTGTTGGGAATTATCCTTGAAAGAAGGAAGAAAAAATATAAATATAAACATATATGAAGATACACATATGAAGTCATTGGCATGGTCTCGTTACTACTCTATGAATTTTCTTGAAAGACAATGATTAGAATAGAAGTGTATTTGATAGTCTTGATTTACTGATGTGGGCATCAATAAGACACTTCACTTTTATGCTACTTAGGACATGAACTCTCTTACTCAATTTTGATGTAATAAACATCCTAGTGTTCCTTCACAAGCTGAGAGTTAACTAGAGGAATTGGATTGATTATTACGCATGTAGTTATTTATACATATATTAAACTCTACTTTTATTGTCTTGAGTTATCAAAGCTTGTATAGTGTTCTTGGCATCTCTCTAACTTTGATCAGCCTTTCTAATGGAAGAAGTGTTGGACGCATATGGCTACCAACCATAAGTGAATTCATATTCTCATTGTTTCAAGTTTAAATGCTGAATTCCTTATAGTCCTTTTGTTTCTTCTTGCTCGAGGGCGATCAAGGTTTGATCTTTGGCGATGTTTATGGCTCCAAAAATCGCAACCTTTCTCTACGTTTAAACATTATTTTTCATCAAGCAATTCACAATAATCTCTCTTGATTTGACTCTAATGACTAATTATTTCAAAGATAAGAAAAACATTGCTTTGAACTAGGTTGTGCAGGAAATCACGCTTTTTAATGCGAAATAAGGAGTCACTAATGAAGATTTTGAGGAAGTCCACATGACCAAGTAATACTAGAACAATCACCAGGCATCAGGGTCCATAAGAACCACTGGTACATGCAGGGCTGATACATCCAATTTGCATCACCATTCTATGTCATAATTTGCCTCTATTCATTGATATATTTCATATTAAGAGGTGTTACTTATGAGTTTTCATCTGTTTTTGCATGTTGGATGATTCTTGGAGGATGAACTGTCGGAGTCAGGATTCTGATGGAAAAAAGTAGTGTTTTGATACAATTTCGTGAAGATCAGAAAAATTCCAGAAAAACTATAGAAAACCCTATTTTCCCAGAAGACGAAGGATGCCAGAAGGGAAGGCGGAGTTGGGCCATAGGGGGCCCACACCCCCCAGACGCGGACCACCCTAGGTCACGCCTACAAGGGGTGTGGCCACCCTGGCCCACCTCTGGCTCCGCCCTCTCGCCTATTTCTTCTCCTCGAAACCCTAATACACGGGAGAGTGACCATAGAAAGATTCCACCGCCTCTACAGGGCGGAAAACACCAAGAGAGAAAGAGCTCTCCGGCAGACAAATTTCTGCCGGGGAAATTCCTTCCCGAAGAGGGGAGATGATCGCCATCAACACCATCATCAAGCTAGACTTCATCAGGATCACCATCATCATCCACACCATCATCTCCACTAGCACCATCATCACCACTCCATCCCGCTATAACAATTGTGTTGAATCTTGCATAGTTCTTAGGGGAAACTTTCCCGGTGTTGATTACTATTGTAGTTGATGATTGTGAGTGGAACCATTGAATTTATTGTTTATGTTCAAATTGTTATCCATCATTATATCATCTCTGATCTTGATCCATATGATGTCTCGTGAGTAGTTCATTTAGTTCTTGAGGACATGGGAGAAGTCACGTTGTTAGTAGTGGAATTGTGTTGAGGTATTATTCAATGGTTTAATATTTAAGTTGTGGTGCTATTCTTCTAGTGTTGTCATGTGAACGTCGACTACATGATACTTCACCATTTATGGGCATAGGGGAATGCATTGTGTATTTGGCTACTAATTGTGGGGTTGCCGGAGTGACACAAACCTGAACCCCTGTTAGGAAACCATTGCATAAGGGGGTGTAGGATCTCAGAGTTTAAGGGTGTGGTTAGGTTTTTATCTTAATTTCTTTATTGTAGTTGCGGATGCTTGCAAGGGGTTTAATCACAAGTATGTATTGGTCCAAGTAAGGTCGGTACATTAGCACAGGTTCACCCACACAACACTTATAAAATGAAAGAAGATTAATCAGCTATATGAAACAAAAGCACTTGACAGTATTCCCATGTGTCCTCGAGAACATTTGGTCCTCATAAGTATTTCCACCTGCTTGTCCTTTGCTGAGAAAGGATTGGGACACTTGCTACAGTTGTTTGCTGTTTTATTTACTTGCACTTTATTTCTTTTCTTTATCAGAAAACCCCTAAAACTCCATTTTCTAAGTATTTACAGAGATTTCCTGCTCCATACCACTAGTCAACACCTTCTGCTCCTTGGTGGGATCGACACTCCTATTTATAAAAAGTACTACGATACACCCCCTATAATTATGGGTCATCAAGACTATTTTTTGGCGCCGTTGCCAGGGAGTGAAGCGTTATTGAAGAGTGAAACTGGTAAAGGAAACTTCTACTGTGAGTATTGCTTTTTATTTTTGTTTGCTACTTTGTTTCCAATATGGGTAACCCACTTGGTTTTCTGTTTGGGAAAACTACTACCACTATTATGGTAGTAGATGAACCACCACCTGTTGAGATAGATCCTTTTAAGATACCTACAAGTATTGTTGATCGTGTTATGGATAATTATTATTTAGGTGATGGAACTGTCCATCTTGGTGATCATTTGCTTTTTATCAATGAATTATGCAGGTTTTTTAAGTGTGCAGGTATTACAACTGAACAGGTGAAGAAGAAGTTACTCTCTATATCATTGAAAGGAAGAGCTGAAGAATGGTATAAGTTGCAAAAGAATGGACAATCCATGGAATGGGAGGAAATAGTACCTCTCTTTTATTCTAAATTCTATCCTCCCAGTGATATTGATAAGGATAGGAATCTAATATATAACTTTTGGCCTCGTGATGGAGAGAGTACAGCTCAAGCTTGGGGGAGATTGAAGTTACTAATGCTTAAATGTCCTATTCATGAACTCCCTAACTATATTATTATCAATAACTTTTATGCAAGGCTTTCTCTTCATGATAAATATTTACTAGATTCTTCTTGTGCTGGATCATTCACACGTATGAAGGAAGAAGCTAGATGGGATCTCCTAGACCGTATTCAAGAGAATACTGAAGCATGGGAAAATGACAAAGGAAGAAAGTCAGGTATAAATTATGATTATGAATGCATTAATTCTTTTACGGAAACTAATGATTTCCGTGATATTAGTACTGAGTATGGTCTTGATTCTCAAAGTATTTCCAATTGTTTTAAGGCCTTTGCCTCTTATATATAAATTCCAAAAAAGAAGTGGAACAAGTACCATGCACCTTATAAAGATGTTGTTAATCATGTTCCTGTTAGAAATACTGAAGTTTGTACTATTGATCAATTTTGCCTGAACCTTATGTTGAGAAAACACCTTTCCCAGCTAAGGTAAATGAGTATTCTATGATAATTAGTGCGGATAACAAAGGTACAAAGAAAACTGCGGAATCCGATGAGAAAATAAACATTGAACCTGTAGTAGCCCTTATGAAAGATCTTGTCACTAAAAATATAGAGGATGAGCACATTGTCTTTTGTGAAGACGCTTCTAATATTGTCTCTCATCCTAGAAAAGTTAGGAAAACTAGTTTCCATGTGCTTTCTATTAGAATTGGTGATCATTGCTACTATGGTTTATGTGATATTGGTGCTAGTTCTAGTGCTATTCCTTATGAGCTTTACAAAGAAATTATGCATGAAATTGGTCCTTCTGAGATTGAGGACATTGATGTGGTTATTCACCTTGCTAATAAGGAAACCATTTGCCCTATTGGTATTGTAAGAGATGTGAAAGTCCTTTGCGGTAAGATTAAGTATCCTGCTGATTTTCTAGTGCTTGGTTTGGCAGCTAGTAAAACTTGTCCTATCATCTTTGGTAGACCTTTCTTAAAAACTTGTGGATCTATTATAGATTGTAAGAAGGAGAAAGTTTTAACTAAGTTTGATGGTTATTCTTATGAGTTTAATTTTCCAAATTTGCTAAAGCTCCTTATGAAAATAGTTTGCCTAATGAAGATTTCAGGGTTGAACAACTTGCTTCTATTGATCGAGTTTATGACCTTGGACCTATTTTTGATGATTGTAAGTATGCTCATTCTGATGATAGAGTTGTTTCTTGTGACAGTTATATTGTCAACTTTATTCAAAGTGCTACTGAAAGTTATTATGAGAGAGGGAAACATGGTTTTATGCATCTCAATAATATTAAGTTTCCCCATTTTATGTTGAAAGCACTGAAGTTGCATTTTTTTGTCTTCCTATGCTACTGTCCTTTTGTTTCAACAATTTTTTTCTCATGAGACCCCCTTGCATAGGAAGTGGGTTAGACTCAAATGTGTTGGATATTTTCTTCTTGATGCTCTCTTTCACTTCAAATCCATATCTCTTATGTGAGCATCTTTGAACCTATCATGCCCATCTTAAAGGCTATAAAGAAAGAGCTTTTGGGAGACAATCTGTTTTAGTTTGATTTTGGTTTTTGTTTTGTTGAGTCTTGAAAGTTATTACCTCAGTAATAACCGCTCCTTATCCTTTTTGTTTTGGTTTTTGTGTCAAGATCAACTACTTTTGAGAAGTAGAGGAGTTGTGAAAAGTGGCTGTCCTGGGACAGATTTTTGTGCTGCATTGTAAAAATTCGTGAAGGAGCTCAGTACTACGGATGGAGTTGTATTTTTCTATGCTTGTTCTCGAAGTTGTTATCCAACATTCATTAGTTTTGCACTTTTTGATTTGAGCAACAGAAGCTTTTCGAAAAAAAATCAATCTTTGCTTGCTGGTCCGTTTTGAAAGATTTCTGCCATCATTTGCATTTGCCTCTTATATTGATTCCCTTTTAGATTCTTTTTGGGCGTTTGGAAAGGAGTTGCTACAGTATCTTTTGTTTTGATGGATTTCAGTTGAAGTTTGAACCTAAAGGTTTATTGTTTTAGCATACACTAATGTTGCCAATGAGGTTTGTGTAAGGCCTTGTATGAACGGAATTTTCAGTAGAAGGAGAGAAGGAATCTGCAGAGTCCGTCTTTGAATAGGTAAAAGTGCTGCAAACTGAAGGTTCTTGAAATCCTTATATTTTTATATTTTTATGTTTTTGTTACATACGGAAGGTTACGAGACAAACTAGAGGAGGAAACGGAGGCCAGGTGGGCCACACCCACCAGTGGCGCGAGCCCTTGCTCGCCGTGCCACCAGGGGGTGTGAGCCCCCTGGAGTCCGTCTCCTCCTCGTTTTCGCACAATACCTTCCTTATGCCAGGAAACTTTGTAATATATAACCCCACGGATCCCACGAGGTTCATATATCGTGTTCTCGTCGTGTTTTCATTTTGATCTGTTTTTGTCAGGAAATACTCTCAAGTTTAGAGCACCATGGTCTCCGCCAACGACAAGGGCAAGCAGCCCATGGAAGATGATCCTCAAAACCCCAAGGGGGAGGAGATCTTGGTTGGGGATGAAGAAGACGTGAATGAGGACGAGCATCCGCACACCCACACTACCGTTGCAAGCATTGGAGTGGTGGCAAACCCTACCAAGCCAAGGAGGACAGCACGGATGTCTACAGGAGGAGAATTCCGCGTCATATCCTCGCTCCACGGTCACTTCCTTCACGCACGAAGAACCCCTTCCATACTCTTATACATGAGCAACAATACCAAAATATGCCCCAAGGGAGGTTGCCCTCTGTTTCGGATCTGCCTCGTTCTAACCATGCAAGGAAGGAACACACTAAGAAGGAAGAGTGGGGAAAGAATAACAAGGACTGGAATTCTCGGTCCGACATGATCATGAACCGCATTGAGCATAATTCGGAGTTGATTCATACTCTAACCTTTGAGATTGAGGATTTGAGGGAACTAATTGAAGAGATTATCAAGAGAACACCACCACCACCACCGAAGGAGTAATTCGTCATCAGGTTTGGCATCCCCTTTCTTGTTGCAAGCATGGGGGAGTGCCACGGTATCACATCATTGTCTTTTATCTTTTTACCTTTTTAGTAGATTCATATCTTGGGTAGAGAAGTTATCTTATAGGTTGGTTTGCATTGTGGAAGTATATCTCCTTTAGTTGGTTATCTATGTATCCCTTGGTGTGAGTTCCTTTATGGAATATTAATGAGAAGTCTCATCTTTTACTTTTTGCACTTCCTATTTTAGTTTGCAATCTCTATTATATGATTGATCTTATTGATCAATATTGGTATCACTTTGGGAGCATCAAGTAGATCTAAATTGGTTTTGGCAAAACGAGCTCTGGTCAGTAGCAACACTTTTTGAGTTTTGAAAGGAAAAGAGAAAAAGCTTACAGGTATTTTGTATCATCTATTTTCTTTCTTGATTGGCTCATAAGCTTAGTATTCTTTATTTAAGATCTTTTGTGTATTCAAGGAAGATTGCATGTTTGTCTTTATCACTTGTAGGTTTGCTTGTTTCCTTAAACTCTTTTCCTTGCTACCCAGCCTTGCTAGCCAAAAACCTGTATTGAGAGGGCATACTGCTCATGCATCCAATCCCTTAAACCAAAACCTGTGCCATTTGTGTCCACCATATATACCTATTAGCATTATTTCTATTCCAAGCAAATTCTCAAGCTTCATCTATTTTTCAAATTAAAAATTATTTTGTTATGTAAAAATTAGTTAGTAAATCTCTCACGAACTTGATGGCATACCTTATTTCCTTGCCCCTAATAAACATGAACCATTGTGTCATCAAAGTTGTATATGCATGCATCTATACATTGGGATTAGCAGAACTGTGCTATCACGGGGAACACTTTCAACACCTATAAATACATACCCAGATGATATCATGCTCTTTTGTTTGCGGATGTCTTCGGTGTGAAATAAAAGGGGAGCATGTCAGTCCATGGAGTTATGTATATGTGTTAGAGAAATGCCTAGGCCACTAGCCTAAGCCATGCCTAATCATGGTGGAAACTTGCAGCATAACCATAGTGAGCAGTCTATGAAGCATTCTTCTTATAAAGAAAGAGATAGAGATTGAGAAAAAGAAAAAAAGAGACATATTGAAAAGAGGAAAGAGAGAAAAAGCGCCAGTTTCCCATGGCAAATAAGAAGATTGCTGAGATGCCCAAAGTCTGCTTGCCTTGTCATTTTGATTATGGGATAGCTCCTGTATCATGTGCAAGGGGTACCCCGTTGGCAGTTCTCTATGATACACATGTGTTTACTATGACAAGAACTTACCGGTAACTAAAGTTGAGTAGCATGAGGAGCGGCCCTCGTATGCAAGGGACATGAGATTGCCAACTTATATTTCGTCAAGCATATACTCCATCTTTGTTCACTTGAACCTTAATCACCTCAAGATGCTTATGATAGGGGCAATGAGAGCTCAAAGCTAGTAAGTACCATAATCTTTTGAAAGCTCTTTATGAACTTGAAATCCCTGCTTCCCTTATAAAGGTCCTTTCTCCTACTTTTAAGTTGAGTCAGTAAACCTATTCCTCTCTATCTCCAGCAAGCATTTGAGTTGTTGTGTTTCAAGCATTCATATGATGGTTTATTCAATCGTGTTCTTTATCTTCCTTGTTTGCACAAAACTCTTATTTAAATGAGTATTACTTTGAAAGCTATCATTGTGAAAATCCTTTTATGTTTGAGCAAAGAGTACTCCTATTATAGAACTTCTTTACAAAATCTTTGCTTGAAAACTGTTTGCCAGCTGTTCTCTAACCAAGAACAAAGTTTACCAATCTCAATTATGATTTATCTTTATGCATCTTTATTGTGACTCCTATACTTGTTGCAAGTTAAGTTATATAATGGTGAGTTGCTTTCTTCTATGAGTTGTGTATTGGTAAGTGTGATGCTTGTTATCCGTATTATTTTATCGACACTTCACTCCATTAACCTGTAGACATTTTTACCGAGCTCAGTTTTCGCTTGGGGACAAGCGAGGTCTAAGCTTGGGGGAGCTGATACGTCCAATTTGCCTCTCCCGGAGAGGGGAGATCGTCACCATCAACACCATCATCAAGCTAGACTTTATCGGGATCATTATCATCATCCACACCATCATATCCACCAGCACCATCGTCACCACTCCATCCAGCTATAACAATTGTGTTGAATCTTGCATAGTTCTTAGGGGAAACTTTCCCGGTGTTGATTACTATTGTAGTTGATGCTTGTGAGTGGAACCATTGAATTATTGTTTATGTTCAGATTTTTATCTATCATTATATCATCTCTGATCTTGATCCATATGATGTATCGTGAGTAGTTCGATTCATTCTTGAGGACATGGAACAAGTCATGTTGTTAGTAGTGGAATTCTGTTGAGGTATTATTCAATGGTTTAATATTTAAGTTGGGGTGCTATTCTTCTAGTGGTGTCATGTGAACGTCGACTACATAATACTTATCCATTTATGGGACTAGGGGAATGCATTATGTATTTGGCTACTAATTGTGGGGTTGCCAGAGTGACAGAAACTTGAACCCCCTACGAAACGATTGCACAAGGGAGTGTAGGATCTCAGAGTTTAAGGCTATGGTTAGGTTTTTATCTTAATTGATTTCTTGTAGTTGCGGATGCTTGCAAGGGGTTTAATCACAAGTATGTATTAGTCCAAGTAAGGTCGGTACATTAGCACAGGTTCACCCACACAACACTTATAAAACCAAAGAATATTAATCAGCTATATGAAATGAAAGCACTTGACAGTATTCCCATGTGTCCTCGAGAATGTTTGGTCCTCATAAGTATTTCCACCGGCATGTCCTTTGCTAATAAAGGATTGGGCCACTTGTTGCAATTGCTTGCTGTTTTATTTACTTGCACTTTATTTCTTTGCTTTATCAGAAAATCCATAAAAATCGGTTTGCTAAGTATTTACAGAGATTTCCTGCTCCATACCACTAGTCAACACCTTCTGCTCCTTGTTGGGATCGACACTCCTATTTATCGAAAGTACTACGATACACCCCCTATACTTGTGAGTCATCAAGGTCCCACCCGTACCATGTGGCGGCTTCGTCTCGTGAAACCCTACAACTCGCGTGAAGATGCCTATATATGTTGAGGTCCTAGCCACTATGCAGAGGGCCGACATTCACATATTGAATTACAACAACACCAAAGGAGATCCACACAATAGTTCATCCCTTCCATCCCCTATCATCTCCATATTAGCCATATCCATTACTTTATACTTGATATCTTGTGATTCGGCGACCATTGTAAGAATATTTGATTTCAATTTAAGTATTTTGCACAATTTTTTATATCCTTGATCTTATGATTATGAGTGAGTAGTCCTCATGGGCTATGGGTTGGGAAGAAACCTTGCATCAATTATGTGCATCTAATCTATGGGAGTATTGTGTATTGTTTGAATAAGGGATCTGTATATTTTGTTTATTTGTCTTTTGCCTTGATCTTTGGACTTGTAGGTACCCAAGATCCCCGAGATTGATCAATTCTTGAGGTGATATACTTGGATAACGGCGATCTCATAGGAAACCCAGTGACAGAAAGGGTTGTACGGTCTTCGCTTAGCGACCCATTCGGGATCAACGGCAACATCTCTCCTTCAGGCTTTGATCTGTGTTTATCACTTCATAACTATTTATAACCCTATGCTTTATGGTACAACCGGTTGGATCAAAAGACTATTGTTATGCCTGCTACTCGTAGGGTCTCTAGTATATTAGGATGTGCTGCCCACAAAGATATCTCTTTTGGAACATTACACATTACTGTGCCTATTATTATATTTTATCTCATACGATGTGCAGCTGTAGGTGGATCTTCAACCTTGACCTATCTCCATCCATTGAATCAACCCACTATATAAAGTAAACTTGATTGGTCTGGTAAACAAAGGTAAAATGAAAAAACAAAGTCTTGTACATGTGTCCTTATTTTTAATTCGTTTTAGCATTGTTTCCCAAGGTTTGATTAAACCTAGGTCTACTAGGGCAAAAGCTACTATACTGCATCCGCGAATCCATATCGAAGGTATCACATGTGTTGCACTTCCTAAAATATAATCTTTCTGGTTATCAAAAAACACACAGTTCACAACAAATCATGCACCACACTGTTCAAAATATTATTACAAAAGAACACACATCGAACGCCACCATGATTGGCTTGATCCTTGATGTCCAATGGTCCTCATGAACTTGGTCGTGCTAAGCCTTAGTCCTTGTATGTGCCAACATGATCCATGAATCCTCATTGAACCTCTCTGTAACATCCCAAAAATATTAAACAAGATTATCAAGTTCTAATCACCCAAGTTTAGGGTTAACAAAAACGTCTGTTATTCAAATTAATATGAATGCATGTGTGTGTGATTAATTCATGAATGCTTGCAGTTGCCATGTTTGATTTCTATGAATGCTAAGGATTGGTTTAAATATGAAAACAATATCATCTAGATCATTTCCAAGAAGAATAAAATTAAGAGAAAATCAAATATTAGAAATATGAGCAAATGGTCATTTTGAAAAAACTTGTTCACTAGAATACTTTGGGTGTTCCTAGTCAAGGATTTCTATCAGAAACAAATCCAATTATTTTCACCCCTTGCTAGACCAAGTAACAATGAACCCAAGCCCACTTTACAAACCAATAGAAACAAATTCCAAATCTATTGAAAGGACAATTCAAAATTGAATCAAGTGTAGGTACTAAGATGGCAATTTCTCAAAAACCAACCAAACCACTTCACCTTGGCAAACCCAAGCAACCAGAGACTACCAAGCATGTGATCAAAGCACTCACCAAAATTCATCCAAAAATTCAAACTTTGAATTCATGCGGCCATTTCATCAAACACATGGTGAGCACAGATCAAACTTGCCTAACTTCTATTGTTCTTGATCAATGCCTTGTCCTCTACTTGTCGCCACTACTAGCCCTTGTCTCCCCCAAGTGACCACCATCACATTGGACTAGCCACCCCCTTCACTACTTGCACTAGTGCCGCGCCACCGAGCCACCATTGCCGACCGACCGTGGACAACTTGTAGGATGAAGCGTTGTGCCCGTCCACGATGTCTAGGATACAGGCCACCGTCCATCGCCACTCCCTGTCCAACCCTCGAGCGCAGCCAAGCCCTGGACCATAGGAAAATCGTCGCGCCCATTTTCTTTGCGCCATGCCGAGAGCGCGCTAGAGCGTCACAGCCGACAAGCTCGCACACGCCATGCCTCACCCTCACCGCTCTTAACTGCACGTGGCATGACCCTAGCTATCTCCCAAACACGACCGTTCGCTGCCATGCGACCAGTAGCACATGTACGCCGTCTCGAACACCGCTGTTCCCACGCAGAGCACGAACCGCACCCGACCATTCTCGACCGCCTCGTGCCATGCCATTAGGCCAGTGCCAATCTCTAGGAGACATCGCACCGTCCTACGCCCTTCGCCATGCCTTTAGCTTGCTATACTGATGTCGTCGGAGGAGCCTGACCATGCCGCACTGCCCCTCTCGCCGATGTATAAATAGAGGCCACCCCAACCCTCATTCTCCACACCATCTCACTCCCCTCTCTCTCAGAACCACCCCACACCTTTCCCTGGAGCAAGGAGAGCACCAGCCCGCTGGAATTTCACCGGAGTCCACCGCTGCAGAGGAGGAGAGGATTCGTTGATTGGAGCCACCCTAGGAGCCGCCATCACCACCATTCGAACTGCTGTCATCGACAACGTCGTTCGCCCCCATCGCCGACCCTAGCTAGAGCCCATGTGAGCCACCGCGTACCCCCACCGTCACCATTAGGGTTCGGTCTCGTCGTAGTTGTTCGACGGAGACGACGAACGTGAGTCGTAGATCCTAGTCTAATCGAACGGTCTAGATTGAAACGTACCGCTTCGGGTTAGATGAGCCGCTGACACTTCGGACCCCCTGTCAGCAGCCGGCTACACGCGTGTTGTGTAATTGGGCCGGCCCAATAACATTCCCGCGCGTAGCCCAGATATTAAAACAATCTTTTTCCATTTTAATTCAAACCTAGTTCAGTCAGTGACTTTGAAATTCAATTCAAAGAGATTTACTGAACCAAATGACCTGATTCCAATTTTGTTAGAAAGGTATTCATATAATAAATCCAAGACCGTTGGATTCAAACCATTTGGAATTATAGATCACCTATAGTAAAAATAACAAGACAAAGACTTTTACACATTCAAACATTTTTAAAAATCAACCATAAATGCTTTTCAGTTGATTCCAACTCTCAAAAATCACATTTGACAAGATCTAACTGAATATGTAAAAATATTTAGGTTTACATGCAGTGATCTTGAACTAGTATTCAAATAATGCTATATAGGCATTTCTAGTCAGTTTAATTATTTAAAATAGTAATTTTAAACTTTATAAAATATGACCACCACTTTAAATCACATTCCCAAGTATTAGAATATGTGGTGATGACTTGTGTCAACATGATCCCATATTTTAATGGGAGAATATTAAATCTTAAGTAGTTTTCAATGAGTAGAAATTAATTTTCCAAAATAAAATAAATAAGACTAGGTCTTTATTTTATGTGATGATTGTGATGATGCTAGATCATCTAGTGTGAACCTGTGTGTGCCAAATAGAGATAGTTAAGTATTGTTTGGTGATTGTATACCTCGTATTCATTTATAGACGCTAGTACTGACCAAGGCTACGAGGAGGAGGAGTACTACTACGAAGAAGATGAAGAAGAAAACTTCAACCATTGCACCAATCAAGGTAAGCTAAGCTAAACCATGAAAGCCATCCTTGAAAGCCTAACCCTACCAGTTAACCTATGCAAGATGCATTAGACATACTTTGGTTATGCAACCTTGATTATACCAATCCGAAGTTTTACTTGGAAGATTTTTTCTTTTATTTTTACCAAAGTTATTTATTACTTTTAGTTAGTGCTTTGTGAGTTTTGGAAAGATAGTATAGATAGCATAAAGAGCATAAAAGTAGGCCTAAGTAATTAGAACTAGATGTCACACTAAGGCATGAGACTAGATTTGGATAGTCACACTTGATTAGCACCCTTCATTAGTGAATACGCTCAACTTTAGTGGCTAGTGCTAAGCATAAAATTTGATCACTTTAGATGGGAATACTGGTGAAAATGATTACGAAAACCTTGGAATGAGGATTGATTCTATTTAAATGTTTTGACATGTGTTATGAACACAAGATGACTTGATGATGAAAATATTGAGGCATGAGCCTTAGCCCTTTATAAAAACTGATGGTTGGGTTCGGATGCGATACCATTCCAATTTTATCGTACAACCACAATACCCAAATTTGGGTAGGGTTCACTGGAAGTTTATATGTCTTAGTATGGGTTCCCTTGCGGAAGAGGTTTGAGCTGAGGCTACATTGTGATGAATGTCCACCTATGCAGTTCCCAAGATGACAGATGGTCATGGTTGGGAGGCCAAACTCATAGGGTAGGTGCCTATACTAGGGTGTGTAATTGAAATGTTAGGATTGATTATCCGCATAATAAGTATGATGATTCAGGGTTATCCCTGACGGATGTATTAAATGTTGTGGTGAAAGTGTATAATATCCGCAGAGTGTCAAACTATTCGAATAGCCGCGTCCGTGGTCATGGGTAGTTGGAGTGGCCATACTATTCCGTCGTGAGATGTTTTAAAAATGACTTGTGAAATGAACTATGACTTTGACTTGACCACAACAGGTTTGTGAACATGAAAACTAAGTTCCCACTTAGGTGTTGTGGAATATTAAACTAGTTTTCTTTACTTCTAAAATCAGTTAGAGGTAAACTTGGCTTTTTTCAAATAAACCTAGAGCTTAGGATTCCTACTCGAACTGCTTTACTTGTTAGTGATCGTTTACGAGGACTTAAAGAGTACTCATGGCTTTGTCCCTAGTATTCCTATGGCCAGACTATTAAGAGGACTACCAGGATAATGGACAGCAGGAAGTCTATGACAACTAGGATCATCTCCCATCGTCAGCATTGCCTGTGACCCTGAAGATGGAGCTTCGACCATGCTACCCCTTATTATTATTCCGCCGCGTTGAGTGTATTAAGGATGGATCATGAGATCCTTTATTTGTAAGACCTTTATTATGGTTTGTAATGGATGATGAACTATGGTACCAATCTGTTATGTCTCGCAAAAATGGTAATCCTGGGATTGCGATGTATGGCATAACAGGCATCTGGGATTCAAAATCTAGGTGTTGACTCTCTCAAAACCCACTTGCTCGCCCTCTATTTGAGCTCTCATATTAGTGGAAACCCTTTGCGCCTCAAGTGTCACCTTGTCATTCTCAATTGACACATTCTCTGCTTGCATCTCAATGGAAGTCTGAAAATAGGCTTTCGCCTAGCTTTATAAATAAAGTAACCATCCATACAAAGTCTCAACTAGTTTGAACAAAATAAAACGAAAGCTAGGGGCACATCACAATCACCCAACTAAACAGAGATACAACATAAGCCTCAAAAGCGACAAGAAGTGGAGATCCCACAGTCTATTAAGGGCTCGGGATCACCTCTACACCCGAGGGAAGGGGATCGCGAAGCAGCTACCACACGCAAACCTTCATCTTTAGGGGTAGAGGGGCTTTTCGGAGGTGCTTGGTCCAAGGAATGGTGAGCCCTATAAATAGGGCCCTATATGCCAAGATAATAGAGAAGTCCCTTGAAGGGGTCAACCTCCAAGACGCTGAGTCCGCCTCCCCCGAGAGAGAAGCAGGCAAATGAGCCCTTAGGGTCTGCCGCTCAATTGTTTCAATTGGTTCAAATTTCCTCCAAAAGGCGATGGACCAGGACCCTTCCTGGGATGCCTCAGCAAAGAATAGCGACAGGTTCACGCAGATCGCAAATAGGTGCGAGTAAGTAATCCTAAGAGGGTCTTCATCAAGCCATGGATCCAGCCAAAAGAGTGTACCTTCCCTATTCCCAATGGTGAAGGTCACCCCTTGCCGTATCTCCGGCTTGATTTCCTTTATGGACCGCCAAAACTATGATCCATCTCGGTGGTCACATGCAAGAAGTGGGTGCCCTTGGAGGTATTTAGCTTCTATAAGTTGGAGCCAAAGACCTCCCTCCCCTGTCAGAATTCGCCAAACCGAATTTAGCATGAGCTCCATTTTGAATTGGCGTGAAGCTAGAATGCCTATACCCCCACGATCCTTGGGGTTGCAGATATCTGCCCATTTCACCATGTGATATTTATGGCGGCCGTGAAGATCCCGCCATAAGAAGCGCGACAACTCCTTGTCAAAGGAGCCGTGCACCCCTTCCAGGAGAAGGTACATCCCCATAATATACATTGATAGGCTGAATAGAGAGGCGTCGATAAGGATCATATTGCTACCTTTTGAAGTAATCCTGCTACACCATGGTTCTGATATGGCCCGCACCCGGCCAACTAGGGGCTCTAGGTCTCTGATGAGAATCCCAGAAGCCCGTACTGGAATCCCCAAATAGGTGATGGGTATTGAGGTCAGGTGACAATTGAAATTGTCAGCTATCCTCTTTGTTGGTCCTCTAGGGAGAAAACTAGAGGAATGACCTCGCACTTGTCAAAATTAATCCTAAGTCCTGACATCTCCTAGAAGTAGAGGAGGTGGAACTTTGGATTAATGATGTCCTGGTCCGGCCCCTCTACCATGATCATCGTGTCATTAGCATACTTAAGGTGACTGACCCCTCCACCCTGGATAAGTTATCCTACCATATCTAAGATGTGGTCGGTGATCTTAGCCTTCTCTAGGATCTCCGCAAGGGCATATAAGAGGAGTGGGGAGATGGGGTCCCCATGCCACACACCGCACATGGATCGGAAGTATAGACCCACTTCCCCATTTATGTTAATCGCAATATTCCCATACATCACAAATTGCATGAACTAGGAGATAAGGCGATCAACAAAGCCTCTCTTAATCAACACCTGGTGCAAGAATCGCCAGTCCAGTCAGTCATATGCCTTCTGAAAGTCTAATTTCAAGAAGACCCACATTGTCCACTTAGTTTTCACCTCGTGGACAATCTCATGGAGGTCCAAGACCCCATTGTGTATTAGGCGGCCTTTGAGAAAGGAAAATTGATATGGATAGGTCAAGAGCTCCATAACCGTGGCGATGCGCAAGGCATATACTTCGGCAAACATGCGTTGGATGACATTTATTACTGTGATCATCCTAAACTGGCGTATATCCATGGCTCCCACTACTTTGGGAATCAGGGTTATGGCGCCAAATTTCAGGAAGGACATGACCAAAGTGACCATGAACAATTCCTGGAACATTGACATTACAACTTCCTGAAGCGATTCCTAGAAAGTCTGAAAAAAGGTGGCAGACATGCCATTAGGTCCCGGGGCTGAGTTGTTTTTCATCGATCTCACTGCCCTTTCCACCTCCTCTAGAAGGAATGGGAGAGTAAGCTATGCATTCTTGTTCGACGTGACTCTATCATCAGCTACCCAAAAGTCATTACCACCCCTGATTGGGGTCCTTTCAAGAAGAGCTCCTTGTAGAAGGAGTAGATGTGGGCAGAAAGTTCTCTGGGGTCCTCTAGTATCCTCTCGTTATCCCATAGGCATGGGATCAAGAATTTCCTACGTCTGACATTGGCAATCACATGGAAATAAGTCATGTTCGCATCCCATTTGAGTAGCTAGTTCTGTCGGCTCCTTTGTCTCTAGAAGGTCTCTTCCCCTTTATAGATCTCCATCAATGAGGACTCCAAAGAGTAGCGGTGAGCCCACTCCTCAGCACATATGCAATATTCATCAGCAATGCGGTCTAGTGTTTGGATCTCTCTTAGGAGCGGTTCCTTCTACCGTCGGACCGCCACACCAAGATTAGCCCCCCAGCCTCTCATGAATTGGTGGGACATAATGGTGCAATGATGCCAAAAGTCTACCACACAATACTTGTGGGAGGGGATGCCGCTGATGTAGTCCACTTTGTCTTGACCGCTTCCACAAAGCCTGGTTGGGACAACCAGAAGTTCTTGAAGTGGAAGCGTCTTAGACATGGGGTGGTGCCTTCTCCAGTGGAGAGCAGCAAGAGGCATGATTAGATCCTATCCTGGTGAGTGTCCGGAGTGAGCAGAGCAGGATAGCTACTACCCATTCCACTGAAACGAGGACCCTGTCCAGGACTAATCAAATCAGGTCCACCTTCTTATTGGTCCAGGTAAATCTAGCCCCCACTCTAGTGATCCCTCTAAGCGCGAGATCAACAATGCAATCGTTGAACATCTGCATCCTTGGGATATCCATGTTTGCCAAGATTTTATCGTCTAGGAGCTGATCATATTAAAATCCCCTGCCACCACTACAGGGATGGGGCTCCGTTCCACTTTTGCTTTCAGTTCCCCTAGGTAGTCTGCTAATCTACTAGGGTATCCAGGGCCATAGACGTTGATGACTTCCCACTGGAGGCCAGACCATCTATGGGTGAGGGACATGCTCACAAAGAACTCCCGATAGTCCATATCCTCCACCTCAAAAGACTCCTCCTTGGCACCAAGTAGGATACTACTAGAGTGGCATGAGGCCGGTAGCCAGTTCCATGAGAACCTATGTTGGATCATGCCCTCTAGTTATGATATGTGAAAGTCTTGTTTGATGGTTTCTTGTACTCCCACAATATCATTGGCAAACATCTTGCACGAACTCCCGGATGTTCCAAATGAATGATCTAATCACGGGCAAGTTAATTTGGAAACTAAGTCAGGGGGTCCCCTTACGAGGGACAGATCGGGCCCTACAGAGGCTGAGGGCCTGTATGTCGCCTTTGGAGGCCGCCCGTGCGGCCTCCTTTGGGAGGTGGACGCTTGGGAAGCCTCCCCATTGTCGGGGCCAGGAGGTACCACCCCTCCGGTCCCAGGCTACATGGGCCTGGGACCAGTGGGGTCAAGTGGGTCCGCCCGCCTATGCCTGGCCTAAGCGCGGGAAGCGGCTAGGGCCCTGATGGCAACAATCGTTGGGACTCCAAGTGTAGAGTGTTGCAGCAAGATTATTTTCCCCACAAGGATGACTCGAGGGTTTATATTGAACTCTCGGGTAGGGGTGGGCATAAAAACCGATAACCGAAGACCGAAACCGAAAATACCGAGACCGAACCCGAATAGACCGAAACCGACAAGACCGACAAGAAAATTGGGTAGTGAATTTTATAGACCGAATTTAGTTTGGTCTATTCGGTCTTTAGTTCCTAAGTAACCGAATATACCAAACTGACCGAGTTTTACATGAGACTATCTGAAACTCCAAATTTGTGTGATGTGCATGAATTATGGCATTGTTGAATGGTCATCAAAGTTCTATTGTAGAGTTGCTACATTTTATTAGGATTGTTGCAAGTTTATTTCTTCCACTAAATGATAACATATGTATTAAAATATTTAAAATATAATTGAAATATTGTCATATTTTTAATAAGTAATGTCTATCTTTTGTGTTGACAATATTGACCATGTTATTCGGTCATGACCGAACCCGAACCCGAATTAGTAGGTACCCGAATTTTTCGGGTAGTAAAACTATCAAGTATAATTAGGTCTTTATTTTTTCAAAGACTGAATTTACAATAGACCGAAATACAAAGACCGAATTGTCGGTCATGACCGAACGCCCACCCCTACTCTCGGGGAATTGCTTGTGAAAGTTTTATTTGTCTTCTCCTATTCAAGCAACCTTTAAAGTAAATAATTTGTCTTGTGTCCTCAACTCCACCAAGTGGTTGTTAAGCACAGGGTTTTGTATTAGTAATAAGAAATAAAAATAAAGAAAACTGAAATAAAAAAGTAAAGTAATGCAAACTAGATAATATGAAAGATAGTAAAGTTGTTTTGGGGTTTTCATGGATGATTACAAGTAGGGAAAGTATTTTTTTCTATTTTAGAAATAATAAATTGCAGAAATATAAAAGGTAGTAGATGCAATGGAAAGGGGTTTCTTCTAATTAAAATCCGACCGGGGTTTATGTGTTCACTTGTCTACTCTCTTTTTTAAGTTGTAGTGATCATAAAACAAATCATTAATGATAAATAATCATGGAATTTCTATATGTGTTTGATAAGCATTCCTTTGGGCATCACGTTCTAACATTGAGATGAAACACATCTCTCTTATACTCCTCAAGATAGGGAAACTCCACGCAATATTGAATTAAGAACAAATCAAAGTATATCTTTAAGTAATATAACATGATGTTTAAAATACAAATATGCTACCCTGATATAACAAGATTATCACACTGTCACATGATAATTATAGCACATGATTTCACATTATCCCTAGTGAGGCAGCAAAAGAAAGGTAAAAACCAAAGTAGATCTTAAATACTGTTGTCACAAATCAATCACTACACCCATACTACTCCATCCAATACACTTTTCCCCATACAAGTTGGATCAAAACAAGCAATTAAGAACGGGGTACATGATATGCATCTACCAATATATCTTACACAAAACAGGTTCTAATCTCAAATATCAAATCATAGAATAAAGATCCATCACATAGGAGTTACATATATGACCATAATCGTGCAGGACAGCTTATATAGTACTAGATCTATGAAGAACAAGAGAGAAATAGATCAACCTACTGCCACAAACCCATAGTCCGGAGGTGGACTACTCCCTCTCACTACTAGGGAAAAGTCTATTCGAGACGCATCACAAAAGTCATTAGATGAGCATACGTGATGCGACTCGAGGCCCGCCCTGCTAATATTTCTTACCCAAGTCGCATCTCACACGCGCCTTGTATAAACTATATATGCGAGACACATATCAATATTCACCTCGTATATATTTATAGGAGGGATATATTGATATGCGCCTCGCATATATAGGTTATACAAGGCGCATGAGATGCGACTCGAGTATGTCTGGGAGATGCGCCTTGACTTTGTCTAACATATGCACCTCTAATAAGTTTAGATATGCATCTCAAATAGCATTTTCAAATTTTAAATTTTACAAAACCACAGTACGGTTCAGAATACATGGTACACAGGTATTATACAGTCCAGAATATAGTATAAACAACACATAATTTCTAGAAAGTTGCAATTGGCCAAAACATAGTATAACCAACACGAATACAATTACATCACACATCAACTTGAATTAATCCGCGACATACGAGTTCACACATCAAGTAGAACCAACTAGTACATCACACAATACCAAGTGTGTGCCAAGTGCACATCTCTCGGGGATCGAGTACAAGTTCACAATGACATTACAAGTACGACGGAGCTCTAGGTAAAGTAGAGCACACAACCTACCATGAAGAGTAAGGTGAGGATCACGACGAAGTTCCTCCACTTCTTCCTCCCGTGCTTCCCCTAGTTCTCTTCCGCCACCACTATACTCTTATAGTTGTCGCCCGAGAAGTTGTTCACTTGCTTTTGGCAGTGTTGCCACTCCCTTACATCCCTGGAACCTCACCGATGTACACGACATAGCACTTTTTCATCATCTCCTATACATAGGATAGATGATATTAGCTATCAGCAGCAGCATCGCCACAGCATCCCCGCGTTAACACCGCCAGCTAACATAGGGATGCAAACCAACCATAGGTAAACCTGAGATTGGTTGGACAATTAAAAAAACCTGAACTGAAACCACATGATATTTTGAGGAACCAAATCAAACTCAACCCAATGAGATATGCATTCACACCCAGACTAAACTTAACCATGACAACTTCACCTAAACTGAACTAAAATTGTTGTAGGAACTATGGTTATGACCAACGGTTTAAGAACAGTTACACACCTAGGTGATCCTTTGGTGAGTAGCCAGCTGCTGGCATAGCAGTACACATGAAAGGTGTCCACTTACAGTACACAGGAAACAACCTACTTTTTTTTGGAAACAATATACTTTGGAAACAACTAATACATAGGAGAAAGCACATAATATGTTTTTATACAGGAAAACACCTGATCATCTCAGTACAAAGTTACATTGTTTGTCCAATCATAAACTGACTAGAATTAGTTGAATAAATATTACAAACATCAAGACTCAGTTCCTGATAAACTGGTAGTCTGAATAAAAAGAATGCCCTTCTTAATTGAAAAATCATGCAGTATAGACATTATTCATTGTGCTCCTTCACTCAATTTCAACCGAGATATATATGAGAAATTAAAGTCAACTAAGATGTGTACTACAAATTCATTTGGCTACATGGTTAAATTAAAGCTGAACTAAAATGTATGCCATGGATATATCTGCATGATCACATGTACGCCATAGCTGGCAGTTAAAAGTAGAAAGAAAGATCATAATAACGAAAATACCTACATTACTATTAGATAAGCTCCAAGCAGGAACGGAATAGAAAACAAACTTTTATGAGGAATTTCCATTCAGATAAAAAAAATAGGAATGGAGCAGATTAAGTCCAGTACATGACCATGTACAAATAATATTTACTAAATAGTTGTACTGCACTTGTCGAACTAAACAACTATAGTTGTTCTACCTGTAACTAGTTCGATCACAAAAGTTGCAACATTTTTACACGTGTAGCTTACAAGCTCTACCACCCCATCTGCTAAGCCCTTCCAGATACGGAACCATGTTTTGCCAAGAATGAGGTAGATATCCACCAAGAAGAAAACACTTTCTATAAAGTGGGTAAACATTATCATATATAAACATGTGCATAAGGAATGGATTCAAAAGCAGATGAAATGCCAGACCGCCACTACAGGTCATGAAGCTAACTAGATATGGTGCTAATAAATCATTGATAAACTAAAATGCATGCACATATATACCTAGAAAATGAAGGTAATGTCATGTAATGGATAAGGGGAATAACACGATTTATCCAGAATCAGTTTCATGCTAAGTTCATTTCGGTATCCTAAATTCAGGAACTATGACTTTTCTTAATCCAGATCAGCAGAATAGATTATATCAATAATGGATTTCAGTTAACAAGATCAAGTAAGTGACTTCACACTCAGAACAATATGGAAAGGGAGCCTGGAAGTGTCATCCCTAATGAACTTAATTTTCAGCCAAACAACAGGATTATGTTCCACTTTCCCTTCCTTTTCTTCTTCCTATTCTATCCACAGGGTGAACATGTTAATGTATTATAGATTAATGGTTACGTAGTATTGCATGTAAAACAAGAAATAGGGTAATTGATTAAGTAGTATTGTAGTAATTCCAATCAAACCCTACCCCTTCTTATGTAACAGTAGAATGGGGCTTCACACTCGGGACCAAACAATAGTCTCCAATCAATTGTCAAGTTTCTGATTTTACTTGGTTCAGCAATAAGTAGATCGTATTCATCCATTTCCCTGGTCATGTGGCTACCGGAATTGCACAAGAAGAGATAGAACCTACCGAAATCACAACTAGCAAAATCTATTATCAGCCATTGTTACTAACCATCGGCAGAAGACGAAGAAGTAGGACAGGAAGGGAACGAACCTGGATGACCTCCTTCCTGATGAGGCAATATCCTCCGGCGCATCCACCGGCGGCGGAAAGTCCATATCCCCGCCGGCCGGACAGCTCCTCCTACAGCGCAATGATTTCCCTAAGTCCGAGCGGGGAAGCCGCTCCGGTCGAGGCAGAGGGCAGAGGCACGCGCCATGGAGGCCGGCGATAGATCTCGCGATGGTGGCCTTGGTTAAGGAGGCAGGAGCTTGCGTGAACGGAGGCGGCGGTGCTACACAGATGGGGGCGAAGCCTCCAGTGACGGGGACAAGGCTGTTGGGAGGGCGATCGAGGACGTTGAAGTCTCGGCGATGATGCGGCATCAAGGGCGGCGGCGCCATGGCAGACGATGGCATGCCATAGGTGGCGGCAGAGGAGAAGGCCGGCGAGACAACAAGCATGACCGAGAGGCGCAGTCCATGGCGTCGGGGATGAGGTGGATGGTGCTAGCGGCGGTCGCTGGTGCAGGCAGAGAGGGCGGAGACAGGATGGAGCAGGGCGCGGCGACTCGCTCTTAGCGACGGCGGGCAGGTGAGGAGCAGGGACTCGCTCAGGTTGGGACACGTGGTTGGTGGTGATGGGTAGGTGTGCCCGCCACCCTGGGCCCACCTCAGTTACTCGAGGCGCATATGCAAGGTACGCATCTTCAATATCTAAAAATACACAAGGCGCATATGGACATATACGTTTTTAGTATTGGGACACCTATCACTATCGGGCTCACCCACCTTATTTGAGGCGCATCATGTCCGTATGCACCTCCAATATCCAAAAATACATAAGACGCATATGAGCATATGCGCCTCCAGTATTGTGGCACCTACTACCACGGGGCCCACCACCTTACTTGAGGCGCACCTGGTCCGTATGCGCCTCGAGGAATTCAACTACTTAAGGCGCATATGGAGCAGATGCGCCTCGAGTAAGTGGGGGCATCCAGATCTGGTCCATGCATGCGATATAGGAGATGCATACCTCAAGGATGCACCAACAGTACTAATACATAGAAGGCGCACCATTTAGACATGCGCCTTGTATATTTAGTGGAGGCGCATTTTTTTGGATGCGCCTCCAATAATCCTGTCTCCTATAGGGATTTTCCTAGTAGTGTCTTCATCATGGTGACGATATTGGACATGTTGGAGAGGGTGGAGATCCCCTGGAGGTGGCTCTGATGGAGTTTCCCCCTCCAATCCTTGTTGGATTTGACTCTGTTTGGTGGTGTTTTCGTTTATGATGTGCTTCGTCTCGAGGACTCCCCTGAGGATCCTTATATAGGTGTTTTTAGGTCAATAGTACTCCATGGGAGAAAGAATCAAGGCAATCAGATGGCCGAGGAGGGAAAGAGCATCGGTGGAATCCACTTGGGCTGGGCGCGCCACCCATTTTATTTTGGGTCTCCTGGCCCTCCATGTGAGTTTCTTGTGCTCCATATGCTTCTCGTGGATAAATATTGACATCCACAAAGTCCAGGTCCATTTGACTTCGTATAGGTCCTAAAACATCAAAAACATTGAAAACAGGGTTTTTCTGCCCTGCTGGGTTATAGCCAAAATAAAGGGGATCTTTGGTAAATCCCCAAAAGTCAATGTAAAACATGGATATAACATTATATATGATGCAAATATGTGGGTAAACATGTTAACAAACTACAAAGTTCATGGATCATTTTACATGCATCAAGCATGAAGGTGATAAAAATAAACACGGACTTTGGAGTTTGTTACTTTTGCTTCTTCCATTATCATGTAAAGTTCATAGGTTAAAATCCTTTCTATAAAACATATTGGGCAAGTGTACTATCAAGTTGTATATTTTACACATCTATAAACATGTTAAACAATAAGTAATGGTGTGATAAAACAAATGAAGGACAAAACAAACCTTCAAGCACACTTTGATGAACCTATAGAATAAGAGACTCTTCCTATAATTGGCATTGGTGTTGATGCCTCTACTTTTACTTTTGGGCTACTTCTTAGTTTAATGCCCGACTAGAAGACTCGTTTCTTAGTTTCATGTATTCCCTTGAGATGTTTTGCATCTCGTACCGAAAGTAAGGATTGAATACATATGTTAAACCTCCAAAAAGTATATGAAATAAAGTTTTAAGCTATGGAGTTTATGTCAACTATACTAATAAGGATGGGGTTCCAAGTATCTTTTATTTCAAAGCTTCATATGATTTATGTGTTAAACATCTTACAAGTAGATTGTCTCATGCACCATACCTATGATCTTGCACTCCTCATGCAATATAACTTCTCTTGCTAAAAGCAATATAACTTTTTCCTACTTTAAAAATACTTTTCTTTCTTCAAAAAACTTTCTCTAATGACATACTAGCATAAACCCATGTAGAAACAAGACAGTTGAACTTCGTATGCTCCTAAACCCATGTTCACCCATCAAATTTTATTAATTAAGAAATTGGGATGAGTGAGATCTTCCAAACAATTCTAGGTCCAGTTGCTCATAGTTGTCCTTAATCGGGGATATCACTACGTACTTAGTTTATACGCCCTGCAGGGGTTGTACACTTTACCCGCATGACCCAGTCAACCCACTCTTACCATTACACTCATTTTGTGCCATGGTAGGGAGAAAACCAAGACGAAACCTTTCAGAAGCAGAACCCTGAGCCCTCAAGACGGATCCATACCAACCTAAATCCCCTACATCTGCTAGTCACGTCGGGTCAGGTTCCCACAACCTACTTAGTCAAGACAAATAATGACATGCGGCTGTACTGGAAGCTACTACACAAAAACTTGACCAATCTCTGAAGCCTAGGTGTGCTTTACACAATTTACCATCCAAAAACATCAATCCATCACAGCTAGGAGATTCATTAAAATCCAGTTGTTTTCATTATAGAAAAACATAACTTTCCATAACATAAGCAATCATGAATTCTCTTTGCGTATCTAATAAGCATAGCTAAGCAACTACAATACGATGGCTCAAAGGAATCAAGTCATGGAAATATGGCACTCATGCCTGGGTGTCAAAGCTTAGCATAATAGAAAAACATCTACACATGCATCACTACTGAAAATCATACTACATGCATAGAAAAAATAGTAGGACATTTATGATAACTCTATTTGCCTTTATTGTAGATGTATTCGATTAGAAAATGCTCATAATAGAAAAGGTTACACTCGTCACAATCAAAAACATTGCAATCCTCGCAATCTATCGATTAAAACAAGCACAACAAACACACCATTCAAAACATTGCAAACATGCAACAATACAATAAAACAATGATGAACAAATGCATCTCTAACAGTACTAGACTAGGTTATTGTATAGAGGACATTAATACGAACCAGCAGAAATTGGATTGCCAATAGAGAGGTTTTAATATCTAATACAATAAATATCTAATACAATATGATATTTAATATTAATACTTGATTGCAAATAGAGAGTTTTAAATAGTTTTGTTGCAACTTTTGTTCTAATTGTCAAATTCAATTTGGTTCTAGGGTGTACTGCATAGAGGACATTAATACGAACCAGCAGAAATTGGATTCACCCTAATCGGAGTTGTAGATCTTTTTCTGCGATTTAATTACTATTTAAAAGAGTTTAATTAATTTAAATATTGCACTACAACGCAAACTAAATCTAAGACCAGATCTGTATTCTAAACGAATTTCTGAATCCAGGGAAATATTATTTATATTTTTCGGATCTACAAATTATTTAGTATGAATTTTATACTCTAAAAGACCATTAATACTAATTAAATCACTACAATAATTATACATAGAAAAAGTTGGATGTAATAGCATTTTAATGTCGTATATAAAATTTTGAATCCATAGATATTTTATTTATATTTTTATGATCTACAGATAATTTACTATGGTTTATTTACTCTAAAAGATCCATTAAATCATTTAAATTATTACAATAAATAAATAGGGTAAAAATTAGCTCTAATATCATATTAATATTCTGCAATTTTTGGATATACGGTTTTCTGAATCCAGTGATATATAATATGCAATTTTTGGATATCTAAATATTTTACTATGAATTTTCCAATATCTGCTAGTTTTCTGTCTATTAACAATTGAATTTTCAAATTAGCAAACAAGGTTGGCCACGTGGCATATTAGTACTGGCTGGTACATGTTCACTCAAGTGGATCATCCTAGATCGCTCAATCTGGATCCAACGATAGAGAACGCATGGCTCATATCGCGACTTGGCTTGACTTGGCTTCGGCTTCGGCTGAGTCTCGGCTCGCCTTGATCTGGTCCCTCTAGATGGGATCAGACGGCGTGCGTTGACCCAGGTGACGGTGGCGGTAAACGATGCTGGTGGCTCTCAAGAGGTGGTGGCAGCGGGGGTTCCAATGATCTCCGGTGTCAGGGAAGACACGGACGTAAATCAGCGCAACGCAAGAATCTCGTAGGTGACCACGAAGACGTCTGGTGATACGTCGTAAACGTATCTACAATTTTTGATGCTCCATTCTTGTTTTGTACCAACTATTTTATGTTTTATCTACACTTTGAGGCATTTTTATACATTTTTTGGAATTAACCTATTAACAAGATGCCATAGTGACAGTTCCTGTTTTCTGCTGTTTTTGGTTTCAGAAAAGCTAGTAAATAATTATTCCTGGAATTGGACGAAATGAAATCCCAAGTTCCTATTTTGCCCGACACGACACGGAGCCCGCAGGAGAGACGAAGAGGCTCCACGAGGCGGCCACACCATACGGTGGCGCGGGTCCCCCTGGCCGCGCCACCAGGTGGTGTGGGCCCCTTAGGCGTCCATCGACCTTTCCCCTTCGCCTATATATTCCTCCCGAGGAGAAAACCCTAAATGAAGATCAGAAATCCACGAAAAGTTCTGCAGCGCCGCCACCACCGAAGAGGAGATTCGGGGGATAGAAGTCTCTGTTCTAGCACCCTGCCAGGAGGGGGAATTGCCCCCGGAGGCATCTCCATCGACTCCATCACCATCTATATCGCCATTGCTGACTCCCATGATGAGCAGGGAGTAGTTCTCCCTTGAGGCTAAGGGCTCTGCCGGTAGCCGTGTGTTCATCTCTCTATATATATGCGTGATTTTATTGCGATCATGTGCTTTGTAATCTAGTTGAATAAGTAGATCTACTCTGCTACTCAAGTGATTTAATTAATCTCTGCTTATCCCCACGTGTGTGAAGTTTACAGTATGAATATCGTGTGTCACTTAGGCTAAAGATTACAGAAATACTTATCATGAGTTATAATTTGAGTTGGATGTCTCTATGAGTTTGTGGTGTTTGTTGGAACCATCTAGCACTCGAGGTGACAATGGGATTATATATATGGGGAATGCGAACTTTGAGGTGTGCTCTTATAGCCCTACATTGTGCAACCGGAGAGTAGTTCAGAGTAGCATAGTGAAGAGAAGATAGTATATGTTTATTGAGAGTGACCACTAGTGAAAGTATGATCCCTATGCCTTGTTTCTAAGTATTGAAACACCGTTTACAATTAGTCCTGCTACATGTTTGCTTGCTGCCATATTTATTTCAAATTACAATTACCAGTCATAATCATCCATATTACTTGTATTTCACTATCTCTTCGCCAAACTAGTGCACCTATACACCCGACAAGTGTATTGGGTGTGTTGGGGACAAAAGAGACTTCTTGTATCTTGATTGCAAGGTTGCTTGAGAGGGATACCTTTGACATCTTCCTCCCTGAGTTCGATATACCTTGGATGATCCACTTAAGGGAAACTTGCTGCTGTTCTACAAACCTCTGCACTTGGAGGCCCAACACTGTCTACAAGAATAGAAGCATGCATAGACATCAAGCTCTTTTTTGGCACTGTTGGCGGGGAGGTAAGGTAAAAGGTACTCACATCCTCTGGATACTAAGCTATCTTCTAGTACTGTTGTTGGTGTGTGAGTGCTCGAAGTTATTTCCTTTAGATTCTGCAATTATAACTTCTTGTTTCTTGTTTTTATTTTCACTAGTTAGGCTTAATGGAAAACAACAACAAAATTAGAGATATTTATAGTATTTATCTTGAGTTAGGACATGAAGTGTTTGAAGAGAAAATTAAAAAACATATGGAACTTTATTTGCATCCTAATAGCAATGTCATTAGTATGAATTCTTTGAACACCATTATTATTGATGCTATGGAAAAGTCTAAGCTTGGGGAAGCTAGTTTCTATGAAAATGATCTTTTTAGTTCCCCAGCTTTAGAGGAGAAATTTTGCTATGATGATACTATACCTCCAATATATGATGATTACAATGATGAATCTGATATTTTCAGTCCACCTACTATTGAGGATAAAATTAATTATGATTACAATATGCCTCCTATATTTGATGATTATGGTGATGAGAATAATAATGATAGCTATTTTGTTGAATCTGCTCCCACTACAATTGATAAGAATGACTATGCTTATGTGGAGAGTAATAATTATTATATGCATGTGGCCCATGATAAGAATGTTTTATGTGATAGTTATATTGTTAATTTTATTCATGATTCTACTAAAAGTTATTATGAGAGAGGGAAGCATGGTTTTATGTATCTCAACAATATTAAGTTTCCCCTCTTTATGTTGAAAATTTTGAAGTTGCACTTGTTTTGCTTTCCTATGCTTGTTTCTTGTGCTTACATGACTTGTTTCTTTACAAGATTATTTTTCATAGGAAGTGGGTTAGACATAAAAAAAATTTATATTTGCTTTTTGATGATCTCTTTTACTTCAATTCATATTTCTTATGTGAGCATCATCGAAATTATCATGCCTATCTTAATGGCTATAAAGAAAGAGCTTTTGGGAGACAACCCATTTTATTTTTTCTTTCAGTTTATTTATTTATTTTTTCTTGGAAGTTATTGCCTCTGTAATAACCTTTTCTTATCCTTTCTGTTTGGGTTTTGTGCCAAGAATATCCTCTAATGAGAGGGAAGTAAGATTTGGGGAAGTTGCTGTCCCGAAACATATTTATGTGCTTCGCTGTAAAAAATCGTGAAAAATCACTGAATGTCGTACTAATCTATAATTTTTTTGTGCATGCCCCTGGTATTTACCCAAGTTTCGTTAGTTTTGCACTTTTTGATTTGAGCAACCGAAGATTTTTGAAAAAATTGGTCTTTACCTGCTGGTCTGTTTTGTCAGATTTCTGCCATTATTTGCATTTGCCTCTTAATCAATTTTTTTGAGTTCTCTTTGATCACTTGAGCTTTTAAAAGGAATAGCTACAGTAGCTTTTAAAAGGAATAGATACAGTTCTCTATAATCTGCTGGAAGTTTTACTTGAGTTGAAATGAAACCCAAAGGCTTATTATCTTGAATACACTAATGTTGCTAATGAAGATTGTGTGAAGTTTTGTATGAAGGAAATTTTCAAGTGTGGGGAAAGAATAATATGATGAGATGAAGAATGGACAAAAGCTCAAGCTTGGGGATGCCACCCGTGTCACCCCAAGAAACATTCAAGAGGTACAAGCGTCAAAGCTTGGGCATGCCCAAGGCATCCCCTTCTTCATCAACAAAAATCTGAGGTCTTCTTTCAAGACACTTTATTTTAATTGCTTCATGCACTATGTGTTGTTCTTGGAGCATATTTGTTTTTGCTTTTAGTTTTATTTTATTTTGTTTGCTGCAATAAGTTGGTTTGATCCCAGCACACTTCTTTTGGAGAGAGACACGCTCCGTTTTTATTGTCTAGAACACTCTAGTTTTCGCTCTTATTATTCTGTGAGTGTTCACTTTTGCTAGCACTGCGTTTAGCTTTAGATTTCTTCTGCTTTTTGCTTAGAACTTTTTAGTTCTTCTTTGTAGATTTGTGAGACGAGCTCACTGGTCTTTATTGATTATTATCTTTGTGAGTTGTTTCAAATAAGTTGATTGGTGTTGGAAAAAGAGTAGAAAGTTTCATGCTTAAAGTGGTACAAAAGGAAGCTTGTTTTGACTGTGGCTTAGACTTTTTCATGTCATGTTAGATGTTGCTTTGACCATATGCTTAGTGATTATGGCTATAGCATGAATTGTTCCAAAAAATTGAGATTGCTTAATGTGCCTTGAAAGAATCATGCGTTGTTTTAGCATACAAAAGCATAATATTATGGTATTCTCCTTTGATGCTTTATTTGGGTTGACTTGGCACATGATTACACTATGTTAAGACTATGAACCAGTCACCTTAACCTCTATGATCATTTAGATTTTGACTTGTGATATCACTTTATGCTTTAATTAATAATGTTTTGTTGCTTTGCATGATTATGGCCATTATTGCTCTCTTAGTTGGTCTCTCCCAGTCTTTCGCTATCCTCCACCTGTATTGAGTATGAACTCTAATCGTGCATCCAACTCCCAAGAAACCAAGTTATTCCAAAGAGTCCACTATAAATTCCTATGCATGGTGTGTTTCACCATTCCAAGTATATTCATGTGTTTATTTATATTCCAAAATAAACTTTTGTTATGTGAAAATTAGTGATTAAAGCTCTCACGAACTTGATGGCACACTTTATTTTCTTGCACTTAATAAACTTGAACCATTGTGCCATCGATGTTGCTTATATGCTTGCAAATTATAAGTTGGGAGTTAGAAGAACCATGCTATCATGGGGAACGCTTTCAACACTTGTACATATCTATCCTGTTGATATCATGATCTTTTGTTTATGGATGTCGGCGGTGTGAAATAAAAGGGGAGCTTGTAAGTCCATGGAGTATTGTATATGTGTTAGAGAAACGCCTGGGCAGCTACCCTAAGCCATGCCTAAACATGGTGGAAACTTGCAGCATAACCATAGTGATCAATCTATGAAGCATATTTAGAAAAAAAATATAAAAAAAGAAGAAAAAACGCACCTTGCTCATGGTAAATAAAAAGATTGTTGAGATGCTCATTGTCTGTTGCCTTGTCATTTTGATATGGGATAGCTCATGTGGCATGGGGCAAGGGGTACCCCGTTGGTGGTTCTCTATGATACACATATACTTACAATGACAAGAACTAGCTTGTGACTAAAGTTGAGTAGCATGAGGAACGGCCCTCGTACTCAAGGGACATGAAATTTTCAACTTATGATCTGTCAAGCATATACCTCATATTTGTCTCACTTTAACCTTAATCACTTCAAGATGCTTATGATAGGGGCAATGAGAGATCAAAGCTAATAAATACCATAATTTTTGGAACCTCTTTATCAAACTTGAAATCACCGCTTCCCTTTGTGAAGGGACTTTCTTTTTACTTTTATGTTGAGTATCCATATTATATCTTTATGCACCAATTAAGAGAGCATAGTTGTCATTCTTAGTTCAATGTGCATTGTCCCAAAAGTTGTTGATTGATTCATAACTTTGATATTGCTTGTTCTTAAATTATTTGTATCTAGTCACCCTTATGAACTTTGAAGGTGTCCTATGCATTTATGTTTTGCTATACCATGAAGGACAAGTTGAATACCACTCATGCTATGTTTTCTATATGTGAAACAAACAAATGTATTTGCATGCATTGTTATTCATGATCTTTTGTTTATGTTACCTTTCATGTTGCAACATAGTTGATTTGTCTTATTGTTAGAACTATATCTTTCATGCTTATGTTAGAGTACTTTGATCCTAGCTATCAATGCTTTACAATACTTTGATTAAGATTGTGATGGTGCATGTCAACTCAAAAATTATTCTAATTATCACTTACCTACTTGAGGACGAGCAGGAGTTAAGCTTGGGGATGCTTGATACGTCGTAAATGTATCTATAATTTTTGATGCCCCATGCTTGTTTTGTACCAACTATCTTATGTTTTTTCTAAACTTTGAGGCATTTTTATACATTTTCTAGAACTAACCTATTAACAAGATGCCACAGTGCCAGTTCCTGTTTTCTGCTATTTTGGTTTCAGAAAAGCTAGTAAAGAAATATTCTCGGAATTGGACAAAAAGAAAGCCCAAGTTCCAATTTTTCCTGACACGACACGGAGCCCGAAGGAGAGTCGAAGAGGCGCCACGAGGCGGCCACACCATACGGTGGTGCGGGTCCCCCTGGCCGTGCCACCAGGTGGTGTGGGCCCCTCGGGCGTCCCTCGACCTTGCCCCTTCGCCTATATATTCCACCCAAGGAGAAAACCCTAAACGAAGATCAAAAATCCACGAAAAGTTCCGCAGCACCACCACCAACGAAGAGGAGATTTGGGGGACAGAAGTCTGTTCTGGCACTCTGCCGAGATGGGGAATTACCCTCGGAGCCATCTCCATCGACTCCACTGCCATCTCCATCTCCGTTGCTGACTCCCATGATAAGGAGGGAGTAGTTCTCCCTCGAGGCTAAGGGTTCTACTGGTAGCTATGTGTTCATCTCTATCTCTACCCATGATCTTATTGTGATCATGATCTTTGTAATCTCGTTGAATAAGTAGATCTACTATGCTACTCAAGTGCTTTAATAATCTTTGCTTATCCCCATGTGTGTGAAGTTTACAGTATGAACACCGTGTGTCACTTAGGCTAAAGATTACAGAAATACTTATCATGAGTTATAATTTGAGTTGGATGTCTCTATGAGTTTGTGGTGTTTGTTGGAACCATCTAGCACTCGAGGTGACAATGGGATTATCTATATGGGGAATGCAAACTTTGAGGTGTGCTCTTATAGCCCTACATTGTGCAACCGGAGAGTAGTTCAGAGTAGCATAGTGAAGAGAAGTTATTATATGTTTATTGAGATTGACCACTAGTGAAAGTATGATCCCTAGGCCTTGTTTCTAAGCATTGAAACACCATTTACAATCAGTCGTGCTACATGTTTGCTTGCTGCCACCTTTATTTCAGATTTCAATTACCACTTATAATCATCCATATTACTTGTATTTCACTATATCTTCACCGAACTAGTGCACCTATACACCTTACAAGTGTATTGGGTGTGTTGGGGACACAAGAGACTTCTTGTATATTGATTGCAGGGTTGCTTGAGAGGGATACCTTTGACCTCTTCCTCCCTGGGTTCGATAAACCTTGGGTAATCCACTTAAGGGAAACTTGCTGCTGTTCTACAAACCTCTGCAGTTGGAGGCCCAACATTGTCTACAAGAATAGAAGCATGCATAAACATCATATGGTTCTCCCTAGAATAGTGGCGGTGCTCGACTGAAGCTCCTTGGCGGTCGACGTGCTTCGGTGGCCTCGCGTACGTGTTATGGTGCTCCTTCTTCGGGGAAAAGCGGTCAGGGGGATGCAGCGGCGCACAAGTAAGAGTATAGGAGGTCGAGGAGTGAGGCGGGATGACGAAACCCATGGAATCGAGGGCGACCTGAGCTCCCTGGTTCGGCAATGGTGGCTGCACGGCTATAGATCGAATCAGATCTCCGGGTAGGGTTTTTCAAAAGGGAAAAAGGAGGGGATGTGAGGGATTATTTATGGTGGCTGATTCGTGGCGTAGGGGCAAAGGAATCAACCGATTCGATCAGAAATTTGGTTCGGGTGCAGGGAGATTTCATGACGCGCACGGGAGGGCTAGAGGTTGAAGGAGGCAGGGTGGGTCCGGTAGTAAGTGGGAGCGGGGAGGAGAAAAAACAGGGGCGAAGGGTTATGCAGGGTGGGATGTCAAGTGGTCGGTGGCGGCCTGGTTGCTTGGGTATCACACAGGCGTCTTGGCTGCTTGCAGGTGGGGAAGTGGGCGGTAGCTAGGGCGGGGCTGGTGGGCTAGGCCTTGGGTTAGGTAGGCAGCATGGGTCCATGGGGTAGGTTAAGTTTTTTTTTGTTTATTCTTTACATTTTCCTATTTCAGTAATTCTTTTGTAGATTTAGTTTTATAGCTCCAAATGAGCTAAAATTTGTTTCTAATTTTTTTTAATATTCAGTAGATAATTATAGGGTCATTTTTGTACATTTTCCTTTGGTTCAATAATATTGGATTTATATAATCCATGTTTATCCCTTATAGGAATATTTGCAAAACCTAGTAGGGATAGGGTTATCGAATTTAATTCTTGATATTTTTGTATGTATGCAATGAATATGAATGACATGCAAATGCCAGTTTTTCTAGTCCCAATTTTTTAAATCTTGGGATGTGATAGACTAACCCCTTTAAGATGAATCTCGTCCTGAGATTTGGAATGGCTAACAAGGTTTAGGAGGTGTTCTCTATGATCATATTCTAACTTCTAAGTGGGTTCTATCACTATGTATATACTCTCGAGGCTAACCCCCTTAAGAGACCTAAAGTTTCCATCTCAAAGTTAACTATTGAATTACATATCTTTTTATTCTTCCCGCTACGGTTGTTAGTGTAGTGTCTTGTTGTACAAGACTATGTGACCTTCATATTACCTATCCAATCCATACAAGATTTACATATAAGTCATGTGAATCCAATATAATCTAGCAAGTAGGAAATTTTATGTGCTCCAATCTCTATGGTTTAATGGTGGCATTTGTTTGGGATAGCATAGATGAGTATAGATAGAAGGACTAGAGAAGTATTACTACCTGTAACTATATAAAGCAAACAATAGGCACACAAACAAACATTCATTGCAAACAACACATAGGCCAAAATAGTTTTTTTTCATGTTCCAGAAGCTTTCTTTTTGCAGGAATATGTCTACAATGTGTTTAGGGGTGATCCTATAATTAAAGAAGTAATGGAAAAATATGTCCTGCAGCTATTGTTGTGTTCACGAATTTTTATGGCCACCTTAAACTAGGCAGGAATTTTAGCTAATTTTTGTGCTGGTATATTAGCAAGTTACGGACCAGATCCTAAAATTTGAGCTTAATCTGAGTTACCAATTAAAAAAAGACAAATCACGCAGTAAAATCTATCAGGCAGAAAACTGCAACGAAAATTACCACGAATTTTGATATGTAACTTTTATCACTTCATTATCATATATCATGTAAACTCCTGGAACTTTAGGGTATCAAAATAACATCTCCTAAGCAAAATAAACTAACCATTACAATATTTGGTTTGATCGAAAGCTAAAACTAAACAAAATTCCTATTGAAGACTATATGGTGGACATCTACAAGTTTAGAAGAAAGAATATGAGAATTGAAAATGATAAGAATATACTAGAAGGAAAAACATAAGGAAGAATAGAAAGTGTTTAATAATTCTAATCTAGTTCTAGGTCACGATCCTACAATCAACACACAGCTCTGATACCATCTTGTAACACTCTCGCCTGATAAGGCTGAGTTCCTGTGTATAGTGCTAATTCCTAGATCTGTTCACTAGCACACATAGTATAAATGATACCATATATAATTGTGCATCATAAATATAACGAATATGATCCAGAATTTACATTATTTATTCAAGTACATAGAGGAAAACATATACAAGGTAGATCTCCATCCTTCAAATGTGCCACATTGTTGTGACCTCGGATCGATAAAGATCCTAAGTCCCTGTGATTAACATGCTAGTCCCTGGATCAATAGCTAGCACTCACAGTCGATGAATATCATGTAAAACACAAGGCATTATTACACGAATAATCCAGAGTATGAATTTATTACATATTTTCTTATCTTATAGCTAGCTCAAATAAACTGTGGAAACATAAATAAACTTGAGTCCATCAACGCCCCAGGCTTGTTGAGTGTAGACTCACAATCCCTACGCACCTTTCAATCTTCGGATTTTGTACATAAAACGTGCATCCAACAAGTTGGGTCAATACTTTGAATGTATTGGCAAATTGCACCAAGGAAGAAATAAGACTAACTCTATATGCAAGGCTAGTTTAGGCTGTGGGGTTCATTTGTACAAAGCTAGTTTTCTCTAAATATAGAGAAAAGAGAGAGAGAGAGTTTTACCCTACTTTGTAAACATTTTCTTAAGTAATATAGGGTCGAATGGAACACGAGGATATTACTCACCAAGTGTCCAAACAACCTAACACTTGGATATTACTCACCAAGTCCCCAAAAAACACACCCATTGGCGATATGACTCACGCCCTAGGGTTTTAGAAAAACTTTAAGTTTCAAAAGAGAGAGGAATATCCTTCAGAGGCTCCATCCATCAAATGCTCAAGTGTTCTTTTCCATGAAGTCGGCTGATCGATCAGATTGCAATACTCTCGAGAGTTTGTGCACTTTACCCACAATCCACGATCAAGTCCTTTTATAGATGAGACCATGGCGATTCTTTCCCTTAGTAGCCCCTCTACCTTCCGGATCCAACCATGCCAAGTACCTCCAAATGTTGGTACCCAGGTAAGTTTTCCCACTAAGTACTAGGCCAAGATAGAGCACATGTGTATTGTGGTTACACTGTAAGCTTCTGAATTCTGAAACATGGCAGACTTCTTTGATTCCTGGGCGGCCATCCTCCACCAAATTCCACTCGTTGACCTGACAACCATTCCGCCCAGAAAAAACTTAGTTTTATTTTGAAGTGGATTTGAGAAGAAAAGATCGCTCGAGAGAGCCTTTATACTAAGTATAGAGATACTCATGGCATACTAATGGTACTTTATATATATAGCATAGCAAGTACTTAGAAAAAACAGGGGTAACCTATTAGGAGGGAAAAATCCTAAGTATAGAGCTACTCATGGCATACTACAAAATCATCGCACTTGCAAACTAATACTAAGGAAAAATTCTATCAGAACATACTACAGAATTTGGAGATCACATGCATAGAATCAAAACTGGGACAAAATATGAACAAGTGGTGTAACTTGCCTTAATCCGAGCAGCACTCTACAACAATACTCCTCGGCGCACTCCGAACAATCTAACAAAAACACAAACATAGATATAATCACAAAGTGCACAAAACAATGTCACAAAAGTAATATGGATGCATGCAACATGGTAATATGCAATAATGAGTTTCCAAAACAACCAAGGTATTATTCAGGGATGTTATTAGTATCGATTTCCCACAGATTCTAAGTAATCTAGATTATTACTTCATTAAATATGCCCATAAGGACATCCAATCTTCAAATATACCACGAATCAGATCTAAAAGCTCTAAGCAAAGTTTTATAATTTGGAACAGTAGACATCATAATAACAAAGCCAATGCGACAAGAAACAACTAAAATGAAGTTACTGTTATTTTCTATGAATTAAATACTCCGATCTAGTGTTTAAATTCTACAGAAATAATACTACGGTAAACTTTTAATTTTATTTTAGATCTGTGTTCTACATAATTTTAGAAATCCAACGGTATATTATTTTTAATTTTTCGCCTAGTATTCAATTTACTATGAATTTCACGAGATTTAAACATTATCTAACTATTATAATAAATCCAGAAACGAAAACCCGGCCAGGTGGCCACGTGGCACTAGACTATTGGGTGATGCAGTGTGTGCACGCTGTCGCGAATGCTTGACATGTGGCAGGATGCGATTGGGCGGTACCCTTTCGCTGTTTCCATCTAATCGCAGCCGTTGATCTAAGATCCTATGGGCAGGAACAAAACCGAGGGGGGCTCACCGGCGTTGGCGTTGTAGACGGCGGAGTGGACTTGGCGGAGGTGCTGGCTGGCGTTCCGGTGAGCTCTTGGCGTCGGGAAGTAGTCCACGAGGATCCCTGGCCTCCTTGTGTTCTTCTAGTCTCCTCTTTGCGAGCTATCCCTTCACGTAGCGATATTCGCGAACGACTAGCGAAGCTTCGGTCACCATGAGCTCCGGCGGCGAGTTCCCGAGGCCCTGGTGCTCTGCATAGAAAAGGGAGGGTTCAGACAGATGCAATGGATGAAGGGAAAGGGGTATGGTGTTGGACAGGGGGGTAGGGGTGGCGAAGAACTCGAATTTGAGATTGATCTAATCTCTTCGGGTGGTGGCGGCGGCGGAAACTCCGGTGAGCAATTGGGCGGCAGCCGGGTGGCGATTCACAAAAAAAATTAGGGTTTTGATGGAGCGAGGCACTGTGATTTATATAGGCTTCTTATCTTGGCGGCGGGGGCACAGATTTGTTCCAATTCAGCCGAGGTTTGTGGAGCTGTCTCCGTATCGCGCGGTGGCCATGTTCGTCCTGGACACCGCATGGGTGAAAGTGATGACAGGCAGGCCAGGGCTGGTAGTGGTCACGGGGCGCTAGTGGGCTTCGCGCGGATAGATAATTACGGGTTGGCGTTGTCCGTCCTGTTTAGGTTAGTATGTTCTTTTTTATTCAACTTCAATTTTCACCTTTTCTTTAATATCTTTTACATAACAACTCCAAATTCAATGAAACTAGACTCTAAATTTTTGTAAAGTTAAGGTGATTAGCATAGGATCATAATATAACCCTTTTCCATAGTTTTAATAAGGTTTGTTTTAGTAACCCCCTTTTGTCTTTATATTACCATATAGAGAAATCATAACTAGAGTTTTGGTGATAGGGGTTTTGATGGAATTTTGCTAGGTGATGCCATGATGCAAATGATATGATGCATGCTTCTAGTAACATCTTAATTAAAAATTTGGGATCATACAAACCTACCCCCTTAAGAAGAATCTTGTCCCCGAGATTCAGGTTGGCTAGAAAAAGGTGTGGGTGTTCCGTCTTCAAATCTTCTTCACTCTCCCACGTGGCTTCTTCCTCGGAATGGTGATTCCATTGAACTTTGAAAAACCTGATAGTCTTGGTACGGGTAATCCTCTCGGCTATTTCCAAAAAATTTGTGGGCTTTTCCTCATAAGTAAGATCATTATCCAACTGAACCTCATCCAGGGGAACTATATCTCTCAGCGGAGCTTCAGCCATTTCCGGGTGACACTTCTTTAGTTGTGACACATGAAACACATCATGAACGGTTAGTCCTTCCGGCAACTCCAACTGATAAGAAACTTCTCCTCTATGAGCCAGAACCTTATATGACCCTATGAATCGTGGGGCCAATATACCCTTGAGTCAAAGCCTCTTAACTCCTCATAGTGGTGAAGCTCGGAGGTATGCACGGTCCCCTATTTCATAAGTCACAAACCTGCGCTTGGAATCAGAATAGCTCTTTTGTCAGGATTGGGCTACTTTTAGCCTATCTTGAATCTGTCGTAGCTTTTCCTCTGCATCCTTGATCAAATCAGGTCCAAACAGACTACGTTCTCCAACTCCACTCTATAACAGTGGAGTCCTACATTTCCTGCCATATAGAAATTCAAACAAAACCATCTTCATACTTGTTTGGTAACTATTGTTATACGAGAACTCTGCATATGGTAAGTTCGCATCCCAACTAGACCCATAGTCTAGTGCGCAAGGTCTTAACATATCCTCCAGAATCTGATTGACCCTTTCTGTTTGGCCATCTATTCGTGGGTGGAAAACAGTACTGAACTCTAGTCTAGTTCTGAGAGATTCATCTAACTTTTGCCAAAACTTTGACGTGAACTGTGTAGCTCTATCAGACACAATCCCCTTGGGAACACCATGCAGAATTACAATACTTGACATATATATCTTGGCGAGCTTAGCACTTACATATGTGGTCTTTACGAGGATAAAGTGGGCCACTTTGGTAAATTGATTGACCACTACCCAGATAGAATCATATCCTGAACGAGTCCGGGGTAATCCCGTGATAAATTCCATGCCTACCTTGTCCCACTTCTAGTCAGGTAAAGTCCTGCCGGTTTCGGATGCTCGGTCTTAACTCTATTGCACACGTCACATAGAGAAATATAATCGGCAATTTACCTTTTCAAAATTTTCCACCAGAATCTATCCTTCACATCCATGTACATTTTTGTGTTACCCAGATGAATTGAGTATGGTGAATCATGAGCCTCTTGAAGAGTTAATTTCCTTATATCGGGATCATTGGGAACGCACAAACGCTTCTCATTCCAAAGGGTTCCTTATTCATCTTGATGAAAACCTTTTTCTTTCCCATAATTTATTTTGGCTCTTATTTCCTCCAACTCTTTGTCTCCCTTTTGTGCTTCTTTGATTCTATCTTGAAGTGTAGGTACTATTTATATAGACACTAAGTGCCCTTCTGGAACTATTTCTAGCCTGAGATCTTTAAATTGCTTGCATAAATCCTTTGGGAGTTCCCCCGCGGTAAGTCCATTCACATAAACCTTACGACTTAAGGCATCAGCTACTACTTTAGCCTTTTCGGGGTGGTACTTTAGATTTAGGTCATAGTCCTTTATGAGTTCAAGCCATCTCCTTTGCCTCATATTTAACTCCTTTTGAGTGAAGATGTATTTCGAACTCTTATGATCCGTGAACACATTGCAATGTTTGCCCATAAGGTAGTGTCTCCATACTTTTAGTGCATGCACCACGGACGCAAATTCCAAATCATGCGTGGGGTAGTTGTGTTCATGGTTCTTAAGCTGGAGAGAGGCATAAGATACTACCTTCCCATCTTGCATCAGCACACTACCAAGTCTGTAACATCCCAATTTTAGCAACCCTGAGTTGTTGTCCAAAAGGCAAAAATCAGGGGGAACAAAAACTTTTTGTTGTTACATGTGCAATGTTTGTTTACTTGTTTGCTTGTGCTCTTGCAACTGATTGTGTATGATGTGCTATACTTCTTATATCAACACTAGTTGAAAAAAGCTATTTTACAAAAGAGATGTCTTGGCTCATCCTTCTTATTCTCAAATGTTCTGGCATTTCAAAAGTTGATCCAAGATGACTTTGACAAAACAAAACTAATTTACTAGTTATATTAACAAAACTATGGAGAACTAAAATATAATCTCCTTATGTTTTCAAGATAGAACTCTTAACTACTCTTACCCCTAGGCTTTCCAAAACCTTTATTCAAAACCTATTAATTCCAATCTTGGTAGAAATACCAAGAGGTACTTATCTTACTTCAAAACATAACCAATTCAAAATACCCATCCCTATCTCAAGCTAGGCTTGATGGTAACCCTAGTAGTAGTTGGATAAGTTGGATAGGATGAATTGCCTTGATCTGCTGTCTGATGAATTGCCTTGATATGCTGATTGCATTGTTTGCTTAGGAACTAGGTGGAGCTAATCTAGTAGCTCTTCCCTTAGGACCCAATCTATGCTTGTGATCATCAATCGCATATCAAGCATCCAATTCTGGATCTATCCTAAGCCACTAAGGTGATCATCTACCCTCCTAATCAGATCAATCCAGGGATAATCCCTTCTAATTGTTCAAACTCAATGAAGACCAAATCCAAGCATGGATCATACCTACATATTTAACACTTCAACACCATCTACTTGATCATGAGTTTGGAACCTATCTTTCGCTCAAAATCATCTACCCTTCAGCACTAAGTCTGGATTTCTTAACTAGATTCAATCTTTGGAGCTCTACCTCTTCCAGCCTATATGCAGTCTTGAGAATGTATTTGAACCATCTTGTAGTACATATTTAGTACTACCAAAGCCCACTCTTGCCCTTGGATAAACCATTCTGGTTCCCACTCATGTCCTATCAAATCTTATCACCATGCCTACTTTGGCAGAAGCTCACATCTATATGCCACCTTCCCTTGACCAAATCTTTGCATGGTTATGATATACCAACACTGTCCTATCAACCCCCACTTCCCTTGTTCCCATTGAAGCTTTGTGCTTCTTAAACCCACATGGTCTAGGAGGCTATCTGATGTTTCTGCTATGGCAGCCTTATTTTCAACAAAGTTTGCCATCACCTCTAAACCACCTCAGATCCATCCAAGCTCAAATATTGCTTCCTTGATCATCTATATAACTTGGCCTAGCTATACATATACCCCTTGTACCAAGGTGAGCTCTGAGCTCCCTGATCCAACCATGTTTTGGTGGCATGAAAATAACAAAACCCTAGATTCCCCAAAAATCTAGTTTCTTTCCTTTTCACCAAAATCCTTCGAAACCCAAGTGGACAATGATGTATAAATCAAGCGTACATCATCTACCTTGGTTATTATATTCCCTCAAACAATTCCCATAATTATTTGGAGCCTAAAACTATTTAAATTCTTTTTTTGGCAAAACCCTAAAATCCTCTGTCTATGAAGACAACTCTGTTTTTCTCCAAACCACTTGGCCAACTCAATGCACATTTGAGTTCTATATACCATACCCTATTTTACAAACTAAAAAATAAATATTTTTGAGATTCTTTATTATTTCTTTTTGCCGTTTTTCTTAAATGGCAGAAACAATAAATAATTCGTTAAAAATACCTTTCCACCTCAATAAATTCCAATAAAATTCTCCAATGTGTAATATGGTATTCAGAACCATTTCACATCAAAAACCAACCTTGTATAATGTAAAAATATTACATTAGCTTCCATAATCTACTTCTTCTCCTTTTGATTAAATGCAACTAAATGGGGTTTTAATTATTGGAAAAATCCCAAACAATTCTTATAAAGGTATATTGATCCTATCTACTCCCCAGTACCCTCTCCCCACTTTGTCCAATACAAAATCCCAAACTTCCTTCATAACTATTGTTTTACCCCCAAACTTTCAAATTAAGCAAACTCACTTATGCAAACCCCCAAACCTCCACCCCACCACTTGCAAACTTGCACAGCACAACTCCACCCTCCCTGGTCGTGCTGCACTATAGCACTCCCCCTGTAGCACCACTGTTCACCTTGTCTCTTGTGCTTGGCTATGAAGGAGACAAAGACTAAATCATGCCCTTGCCCATTTATTTCTTGCAGCAGCTACCCCACCTCCTCCCTGTCTACACCATGGACAGAAAACCTCTCTACCCTCTCTCCCACAGCCCACAGCAAACCATCTCCTGTTTTCCCTCTTCCCCCTTCTCCCCATAGACATATTCCATGGTAAACCATTGACCCATGGTATAAAAGGGCAGAGCCCCCACTAGCCCCTCTGTTCACCTCTCTTCTCCTCTACCACTCTCACTCCCCTCCCGGAGCCCTCTCTCCCTCTCCCCTACTCCACTCCGCGTGAGAGAAGAGAAGAAGGAGCTCTCAGCTTCCTCTAAGAGACCTGAGCTAGGCTCCCCTCTCCCAGTTCTCCCATCTGCAGGTCTCCTCCTGGTGCTCTCCTACCCCCTTTGACCTTCCCCTGTTGTATCCCTTGCTTAGGAACGCCCTGCAGACGTCGCCATCGACCACTGACGAGACCCCGCATGGCCTCCTCGCGCTAACTTGTCTCAGTCGTCAACACCGCCCTTGCCGCCCCTCGTCGTAGTCGCCTTGAACCACAACGTCTTCTCTGCCGCTTCCCTGCCACCGGAAGGCACTCAGGTGAGCTCCCCGGATCCTCCTGACCCTGCTAGGGTTCCCAGCGCTGCCCGATTGTTCCATCGAGCACGACGACGGGCAACTGTCCGATCAAAATAGATCCGATGGCCCCGTACCCTCCATACCCCTCAGCCCCCAGCCTCACTGACCAGAGGGCTCGGCGGCTAGGATTTGCAATCTCACCCCACGCGCGACCTCGCCCGGGTGGGCCAAATTCCCACCCTGCTGGCCCATTTCTCCCAGATCCGGCCCGTGGGTGTCGTTTCCCATTTTTATTTTCTATAGAAATTCCATATTTGCAGCACATGTTCAGTTTAAATTCATATGAAAACGGAAAGAAGCCCAATATGACCAGATCTGAATTTTTCCAAGTACCTACATGTTTTCTTAAACATGCAGTGCCTAGGTTTGACCAAAATAAGGACCATATCTATCTCAATAAATTAACCACCTAGATGTATCCTTTCCACCAATAAATTTCCACAAGGATGTATACAAATCCAAATGGAGTAAGTCCACTTGTTATTGTAAGGTATTATCCATACCATGCTTGTCCCACTGTCCCCAGCAAAAATTGCTTCCTATATTACCTGTAGCAAAAATAAAAAATTCAGGGTATTTCTGCCTTTAGAAAATTCTATAGGTCAAACCAAATAAGTTTTTAACCTATTTCCAACTCCTAGTAAACCTATATACCAATAAGTACCAAAACCCATGATCCCAATATTTATTGAGTTTTATTGATTTATGGTGAATTAAACCTTTCTGTGCATTGTTTGTTCATCAATAAATTCACCAGTTGAGTTATGCAACTCAAAAAAGGTTGAGTCCAATTTTTTTCAGAAATGTATTATCAGTACCTAACCAGTGTCCTTCGAATCACCTAAAAATATTCTGTAATTAAATATGATGAAAAAGACAATTCCCATCCAGTACTATATTTGGGAATTTCTCAAGGGCATTCTGGTAATTTTTTTAAGTGAATCCAACTCTCAGTGAATCAGTCCACTAAATACTATCTAATCACCCAAGGAAATAATTTTTGGAACCCGAAAACAATTCTGGTGAATTATTTCCTAAAACTAGAGTTCTATTTACTATAAAATCCATTATAAATCAATGGCAATTGATAAAATAGTGAAACCACTTTTGTTGGCTTCCTTTTATCAATACCTATCTTATGGTATCATTGTTATGCAATATTAACATACAGAACTTGTCCTTGCTCAACAACCCCTCTCTTAGGTATTTTCCTAGACCTCAAATCCGAAGGGATCATCTTCCCATGCTTTCACATCTTCTACCAATCTAATCAACCAAATCATCCAGCACCCTACGGATGTATATCTTGTGTTGTATGATTTCTTGCTTTATGTATTGATGCTTGTAAGCATTGTATTGATTGTGGTGTTGTTTGTTTGCATGTATTCTTGATAACAGCGATAGTTGCGAATTGTGAGACACCGAGAAGAAGGAAGCATCGGGTTATCCCATTATTATTACTATTATTGGCTTTCTGGTATTATAAGAAGTCATGGGGCATCTCGCTGGTCACGGGAAAGCCACCTTCTCGCTCATACACCTTGTCCTATTATTTTTATCTATGCATGTTTTACCTACTCATTTATGCAAATTGCTTTTGTTTTAATATAGTATACTTTATATGGGGAATAGTTTGGCTGCTCCAAATAGTTACCCCTTAGTACCATTATGTACAACCCGTTTGTATAACACCTACCTTTTCTTAATAAGGTAGATGGTGTTTAACATCATAACCCCTTGGAGACCCTGTTTTAAGCCTAAGCAAAAGTATAGGATGGAAAGACCCCGAAAAAGACTTACAAAAATGTTTTATGAGAAAACTTTGTTGAGGCTTGGCCTATCAAGTGGTTTGGAAAATGAGAAGTGTTTTGTTTTGCAAAAAGGTAGACAAAAGATGGAGGAAAAATGTTTACGAAAACACGCCCGGCTGTACAGTTCCTAATGCTTGGGCAATTAACCCGTGCAACCACATTACTCTAGAATGGGACGGGTCTGGACTGGAAGCTTGTCTAATCTGGTATAGGTGCCTCACACTACTACAGGGGTAAACAATCCCTGGAGGGTGGGCCTTCTTTGTTTAACGGCCCATGCGTAGTATCGACCAGGAGAAGGAATGAAGGGTCTACGGGCCTCCGCGCCATACTATGAGCCCCTCATTGAAAGCGCACACCCGTCGAGGTGCAAAACGCGCTCCGGTTGGCTGGTTACTATATAGGGCGTCCCGGTTTTGAGGGGATTAACCTCATAGGATAGGCACGTGTATAGGAGAGGGAATTTGGAAGGTCTTGACCGGTTATTCGACCCACGATTGGTGTAGATCAGGGACGGGTAATCGGATGGTGTGGGTACAGTGTACAACCTCTGTGGAGTGTAAATCTATTTGAATAGTCGAGTCTTCGGTCATGGATGGTTGTGATGGCTGCTGTACGGGGGTGATGGTTTTGTTTTCAAAAAGGACTTCATAAAAGAGATGGCTTAAAAGTGATTTGACCATGGGATGGTCGGGAATAGGAGGAAGGAGTTTGGTCATGAGAGGACCGGAAGGAAGAACAAATGGGTGACCCAATCCTAGTGTTTTCTTAAAACATTTCAAAAAGGTTTACAAAATGATGTACAAAAGTTTTTCAACAAAGATATAGATACATGCTATATCTACAAGAGAAACTAGTTTATAAAAGAACCTCTCTTGGAGCCAACCTACCACAGCCATATTGCATACCCTTTTATTATTGTCTTCTTAAGGTGGTTTGCGAGTACATTCAATGTACTCACCGGCATTGTCCTTGGCTATTTACTTGGACAGACTTTCGGAAGAAAGAGGAATGATGGAGTTTGCTGACGTTGATGCGAGCTAGGCCGTCTTCCCAGTCAGTCGCCTGTAGGTTAAGGCATGACATGGGCTCTGCTCTTGAAGACTTCCGCTATTGATGTTGTATCGCCATAATGGCACAAATGTAAGTACTTGTATTCGTTAATTATGGATGTTGTAATGATACTTGCCGGTTATTCTCACGGCTCACTGATCATGGGAACGTGAATTGCAGGCATAACGGGTATTCTCGGACTGTAAAATCCGGGGTGCGACAAAGTCCCTGTCGAGAAGTGTCGCAATAGAGTTGGAAATCCTTTTGAATATCAGACAGACACAGTACTGGTGCCGTTACTAGGCGTTTCTTTAACTCCTGAAAGCTTGTTTCACATTCCTCGGTCCATTGGAACTTCTTTTCCTTCTTCAACAATTCTGTCATAGGTTTTTCTATCTTGGAAAAGTTTTCAATGAACCTTCGGTAATATCCTGCGAGGCCTAAGAAACTCCTAATATCTCCCACATTCTTAGGATACTCCCATTCAATCACGGAAGCTACCTTACTAGGGTCTATGGTAACTCCTTTTTCCGACACAATATGACCAAGGAAACCCACTTCATTTAACCAGAACTCACATTTGCTGAACTTGGCATACAACTTGTGTTCTCTTAGCTTTTCCATAATTAGGCGCAGATGCCTCTCATGTTCCTTCTCATCTTTGGAGTATGTAAGTATATCATCAATAAATACCACGATAAACTTATCCAAATACTCCATAAACACCTTGTTCATCATAGTCATGAAATACGCCGGGGCATTAGTCAGACAAACGACATCACGGTGAACTCATACAACCCATACCTTGTGGTGAAAGCTGTTTTGGGCACATCCTGTTCTCGAATCTTTAGCTAAAAGTAACCTGATCGTAGGTCGATCTTTGAGAACACAATAGCTCCCTTTAACTAATCAAACAGATCATTGATGTTAGGTAGAGGGTACTTGTTCTTTATCGTCACTTCATTCAACGAGCGGTAATCCACAACTAGCCTCTTGGTTTTATCTTTATTTTCCACAAATAAGACATGTGATCCCCAAGATGACGCGCTTGGTTGAATGAGTCCCTTGTCCAATTTATCCCTAATCTGTTTATTGAGTTCCTTCAATTCATCCACATCCATCTTGTATGGTCTCTGGACTATCGGTCTTGTGCCCGGCATCAAGTCAATAAGAAACTCAATTTCTTGGTTGGGAGGCATCCCTGGAAACTCCTCCAGAAATACGTCTGGATAATCCTTCACAGCGGGTACATCCTCCAAGCTAACCCCCTTTAGGGAATTCACCATGATTTCCTTAAGTGCAAACATTGACTTGATGCGAACTCTTTTCCCTTCTGGCATTGTGAGTGTGACAGTCCTTTTGGCACAATCTATGACTCCCTCATATTTGGTCATCCAATTCATTCCCAAAATTGTCTAATCCTTTTGACTCCAGAACTAATAGACTTGTGGGAAAGATGTGTGTCCCAATCCTTAGTTCTAACCCTCGGCAACCAGAGTTTGCCACTATTTCTCCTCCAGGAGAACTTACCCTTAGAGGAGAACTTATAGCCTCCGTAGGTATCTTGCCTCTATCCACAAATACCCTTGATATGAATGGATGTGATGCACCAGTATCGAAAATAACAACTGCGGGAATGGAATCGAGCTTGAACTTACTAAACATGGAGTCCGGTGCATCACATGCATCCTCCATGGAGACATGATTCACTGTGGCTTTGTCAAATGGATTCAGCTTCTTTCCATTCCCATTACCATGGTTGTGTCCATTGCCATTCCCATTGCCATTTCCACCCTTCCTCTTATCAAGGAAAGTAGTTGCATAGTGCCCTGTCTTGTTGCACTTGAAGCATGCCACCTCACTGAGATCCTTTCCATTGCTGCCATTTCCATTGCGGTGCTTATGACCATTGTGTTTGTGACTACCATGGTGATGACCGTTATGGTTATGGCCATTACTGTTGTGAGATGGTGGTGATGAACTGTGCTTCTTCTGGGTCGTATCAGAGTGCTTGTGTGGATTAGACGTCCTCTTGTGGTTTTATATGCTCTTCCGCTTGGATTCAACAACAATAGCCCTGTCCAGGAGTTCTTGAAAGTTGTCAAATTTCTGAGCCACAAGCTAAATAGATATCTCATCATTAATCCCTATTAACAACTCCTCCTGCCTCTTGGCACCAGTGGAAACATCATCGGGTGCATAACTGGCCAGCTTGTTGAAAAGCTCCCCATACTCGGTGATAGAAAGGTGCAGCTGGTGTAAGTCGCAAAACTCGCGCCTTTTCAGAGTCATGACACCAGCAGCCACATGGTGAGTGCGGAAAGCTGTCTCGAACTGGTTCCATGTTATAGCATCAATATCCGGGTGGGTGACTTGGTAGTTGTCCCACCATTCTGCAGCAGGTCCTTCGAGTTGGTGCGCGGCATAACGCACCCTGTCAGCTCCAGTAGCTTGGACAATATCTAACTTCTTGTTGATTGTGCAGAGCCAGTCATCCGCAACAATTGGTTTAGCGCTGCTAGTGAAGATAGGAGGGTTCAACCTCAAAACAGAGTCAAGCGATCCTGTTGAGGTGGTGGTGGGGGTGGTGCGTTGTTGTTATTGTTGTTGTTGTTGTTGTTTTGCATATTCTGAGTGAGCAGTTGGATCAGCTAGTTCTGAGAGGCCAAAAGCTGTGTAATCTCTGGAGGGAGATCGTTGTTCGCACGTCTTGGCGGCATCTGTGTGTTTGGGAAACAAGTTAAGAGATAGATAGATGGACTATAGTAATAAACTCCTACCCTTATGAAAAAACACGCAAAAGCACGCAAGGCATAAATAGCACAAGGTATAACACATAAATCATCCAACTTTAACTAAACCAAACATGTCTTGGTATTTTATTACAATCGAGAATAATGTTCAACTATAAAAACTTAAGGGTGGTCCAACTAACTACTCTACTCTTCCATGCCTTCCACTTCCTCGTCCTCGAACGAGTAACCCTCCTTCTCCAGAGTTAACTTGTACATCTCCATCTCCTTTGTTGCGGCTTCAAGCTTCTCTTGGAGGTCCTTTATCTCTTCTTGCAGTTTCTTGGTAGTGGCTTCTAGCTGCTCTTGAAGTCCCTCCCTGCAGCTCCTCCACTAGGCTCGACTCCTTAGTGGCTTCAAGTTGCTTTTCCAAGCCCCTCTTGGACGCACGCACAACATTGATTATCTTGCAAAGGACCAAGGTCTCCAGATCATTGCTCTTGATTTCCTGCTTGAAATTCCTAATCTTCTTGTTCTTGTCTATCACCCTCTTCTCTTGATTAGCGAACTTCTTCTCTTGGTCCTTGAACTTTGCTCTTGAACCTTCATAGCCTCCTCTTGCTCCTTGATCATTTCTTCCTTCTCCTTGATTAGAGTGCACAACTCATCATTCCTTAGCATTTCGAGGGAGCTACCCTTTTCAAGGTCATGGATGTGAAACTCTAAGTCTTTGTATTGCGTCCTTCGGTACTTGGTCATAGCCCTTTCTTCAAAGCTCAAATCCATTGGAACTCCTTCCTCATCATGCCTTCCAAAAAGCATGCTGCAGTGACCTTGAAGATCTCCCTGATGGTGCCCACACAGGCGTCCAATGAGATTTTGCAAGCTGATGCTAAGTGCCTCCTCCTTGGAGTCGCTGATGGTGTGGATTGCTATATCCTCCGTCGGGTGCTCGCCCTCATCTCGTCCTGGTTGGATAACCTTGACTCCCCAGCAGCCATCCTTGTGGAGTTTCTTCATTGGGTTTCCCTGGATTGATGGCATTGGAAGTCCCAAATGTGTGACGAGGTCGATAAGGCATCCTACAAAGCGAAGGGGCTCGATGTCCGTGATGGTGTCATAGAAGAAGCTCGTCAGCTTTAAGATAGAAGAACAAAGATTAGATACTTAAATAAGTAGGGAAAAGCAGGTACTATAAGTGCATAAATAACTTAGAATAATAAAGCAAGTAAAGGCGCACAAAGTTAAAGGTGGTTTCCAATCCTAGGGGTCACGTCCTACAGGCAACTTTGTGCTCTAATACCATCTGTTGTGACCTTGGATCGATAAATATCCTAAGTCCCTGTGATTAACATGCTAGTCCCTGGATCAATAGCTAGCACTCACAGTGGATGAATATCATGTAAACACAAGTCATTATTACAGGAATAATCCAGAGTATGAATTTATTACATCTTTGCTTAGCTTATAGCTAGCTCAAATAAATAGTGGAAACATAAATAAACTTGAGTCCATCAACGCCCCAGGCTTGTTGAGTGTAGACGCGTGATCCCTACGCACATTTCAATCTTTGGATTCTGAACATAAAACGTGCAGCCAACAAGTTGAGTAAATACTTTGAATGTATAGGAAAATTACACCAAGGAAGGAATAAGACTAACTCTATATGCAAGGCTAGCTTAGGTTGTGGGGTTTATTTGCACAAATCAAGATTTCTCTAAGTATGGAGAAAAGAGAGAGAGTTTTACCCTACGTTGTAAACATTTGCTTAAGTAATATAGGGTCGAATGGAACACAAGGATATTAATCACCAAGTGTCCAAACAACCTAACACTTGGATATTACTCACCAAGTCCCCAAAAAACCCACCCATTGGCGATATGACTCACACCCTGGGGTTTTAGAAAAACTTCAAGTTTCTAAAGAGAGAGAAAGATCCTTCAGAGGCTCCATCCTTCATATGCTCAAGTGTTCTTTTCCGTGAACTCGGTTGATCGATAAGATTGCAATACTCTCGAGAGTTTTTGCACTTTACTCACAATCCATGATCAAGTCCTTTTACAAACGAGACCATGGCGAGGCTTTCCCTTAGTAGCCCCTCTACCTTCTGATTCCAACTGTTCCAAGAACCTCCAAATGTTGGTACCCAGGTGAGTTTTCCTATTAACTACTAGGCCAAGATAGAGCCCATATGTATTGTGGTTGTACTGAAAGCTTCTGAATTCTGAAACATAGCAGACGTCTTTGATACCTGGGCGGCCGTCCTCCACCAAATTCCATTCGTTGACCCAAAATCCATTCTTCTCAGAAAAACTTAGTTTCATTTTGAAGTGGATTTGGGAAGAAAATATCGCTCGAGAGAGCCTTTATACTTAGAAACTTTCTTGTCTTTCAAACCCCCCAACGATACTTTATATATATAGCATAGCATAGCAAACCCCCCAAAAACAGGGGTAACTATTAGGAGGGAAAATCGTAAGTATAGAGCTACTCATGGTATACTAAAAAATCATCGCACATGCAAAATAATACTAAGGAAAAATTCTTCCAGAACATCCTACACATGCATACTACGGAATTTGCAGATCACATGCATAGAATCAAAACCGGGACAAAAATATGAACAAGTGGTGTAACTTGCCTTGATCCGAGCAGCACTCTACACAACAATACTCCTCGGCACACTCCATACAATCTAACGAGAACACAAACATAGATCTAATCACAAAGTGCACAAAACAATGTCACAAAAGTAATATGCCCGCATGCAACATGGTAATATGCAAGAATGAGTTTCCAAAATGACCAAGGTATTATTCAGGGATATTATGGTGTTGGGAATGTTAATAGTATCGATTTCGCACAGATTTTAAGTAATCCGGATTATTACTTCATTAAATATGCCCATAAGAAGATCCAATCTTCAAATCTACCACGAATCACATCTAAAATATCTAAGCAAATTTTTATAATTTTTAACAGTAGACATTGTAATAAAAAAGCCAATGCAACATGAATCAACTAAAACGGAGTTATGGTTATTTTTCTATCAATTAAATACTCTGATCTAGTGTTTAAATTCTACTGAAATAATACTACAGTAAACTTGTAATTTTATTTTAGATATGTGTTCTACACAATCTTAGCAATCCAACCATATATTATTTGTAATTGTTGGCCACATATTCAATTTACTATGGATTTCACGAGATTTAAACATTATCTGACTATTATAATAAATCCAGAAACGAAAACCCGACCAGGTTGCCACGTGGCGCTACGCTATTGGGTGACGCGGATTCTTGACACGCGGCAGGATGCGATTGGGCAGTACCCTTTCTTTGTTTCCATCTAATCTTAGTCATCGATCTAAGATCCTATGGGCAGGAACAAAACCGAGGGGGAGGCTCACTGGCGTTGGTGTTGCAGATTATGGAGTGGACTTGGAGGAGGTGTTGGATGGTGTTCCGATGAGTTCTTAGCGTCGGGAAGTAGTCCATGAGGATCCCTGGCCTCCCCGCGTTCTTCTAGTCTCCTCTTCGTGAGCTATCCCTTCACGTAGCGGTGTCCATGAACGACTGGCAAAGCTTCGGTCGTCGTGAGCTCCGGCGGCGAGTTCCCGAGGCCTTGGTGCTCTGCGTAGAAAAGGGAGGGTTCAAAGTGATGCAGTGGACGAAGGGGAAGGGGGTACGATGTTGGACAGGGGGTAGGGGTGGCGAAGAACTTGAATTCGAGATTGATCTAACCTCTTCGGTGGTGGCGGAGGCGGAAACTCCGGTGAGCGATTGGGAGGCAGCCGGTTGGCGATTCGCAAAACAATTTTAGGGTTTCGATGGAGCAAGGCACTGGGATATATATAGGCTTCTTATCTTGGCGGCGGGGGCATGGATTCGTTCCGATTCCGCCGAGGTTCACGGAGCTATATCCGTATCGTGCGGCGGCCGTGTTCATCCTGGACACCGCGTGGGTGAAGGTGATGATAGGGGCCAGGGCTGGTAGTGGCCGTGGGGCGCTAGTGGGCTACGCGCGAATAGATAATTCTGGGCTGGCGCTGGCAGGCCTTCTTAGGTAAGTTTGTTCTATTTTATTCAATTTCAATTGTCACCTTTTCTTTAATATCTTTTACATTACAATTCAATGAAAATAGACTCTAAATTTTTGTAAAAATAAGGTGATTAGCAGGATCATAATATTGTTGGAGATATGCCCTAGAGGGAATAATAAATGTAGTTATTATTATATCTTTGTGTTTATGATAAATGTTTACATTCATGCTATAACAGTATTAACCAGGAAACATTAATACTTGTGTGATTAGTAAACTAAATTAGAGTCCCTAGTAAAGCCTCTTCTTAATACTAGCTTGTTGAATAATATATGATCATGGTTTCTTGATCATGAACATTTGAGATGTTGCTAATAACAAGGTCATATCATTAGAAGAATGATATGATGGACATACTCCTATAGATAAGCGTAGCATAAAGATCAAGTCATTTTAATAGTTCAATTGCTATAAGCTTTCTGATACATAGTAACCTAATTCCTTCGACCATGAAATCATGCTTATCACCATCACCAGAAGGATGCTTTGATGACATCAAACACCACACCGTAACTGGGTGGCTATAAAGGTGGCATTGAGTGTTCGGAAAGTATGGGTTAAGACACATGGATCAAGAGTGGGATTTGTCCATCCATATGACAGATAGATATACTTTGGGCCCTCTCGGTGGAATATCATCCAATTAACTTGCAAGCATGTGACTGGCTCACAAGGGATCACATACCACAGGAACGAGAAAAGAGTACTTATCGGTAACGAGGTTGAACTAGGTATCTGAGAGATCTGACGATCAAAACCTTGGATAAGTAAACTATCGTGAGACAAAGGGAAATTGGTATCGTATGTAAGTGGTTCATTCGATCGCAAAGTAATCGTAGAAATATGTGGGAGCCATATGAATTTCCAGATTCCTCTATTGGTTATTGATCGGAGAAGTGTCTCGGTCATGTCCGCATAATTCACGAACCGTATGGAGACACACTTAAGGATTCGATGTTGTTGAGTAGTTATGGAATGATGAGTAAGAGACCGAATGTTGTTCGAAGTCTCGGATGGGACCCGGGATATCACGAGGAGATCCAGAATGGTCCGGAGAATAAGATTCATATAAGGAAAGTCCTGTTTCGGAGTTGGGGAATGATTCCGGTGTTTTCACCAGGAACGTTCTAGAAGGGTCCGGAAGGTCCGACACTCCGGAGGGGAAGGGTACATGAATGTGTCATGACAATATGGAATGGTTGCATTATGTACTAGGTCACTTGGCTGGGCAAAATAAAGGGAGAAATCAAATCCTAGTTTGAAAGTCAAACGCCAATTTGAAAAAGTCAAACGGCAAGTTTGCTTGGTGGAGGGAGAGTAGGAAACCTACTTGGGGAGGAGTTCCCCTCCCTCCACCCGCCGGCCAAGGAGGCCGAGTTGGGGGAGGACTCCCTCCTCCCAACCGGCCACCCTCCACCTATATAAGGAGGGGTAGGGCACCCCCTACCCCTCACACCCAAAACCCTAGCCCTCTCCTCCAAGTCGCCGGTGCCACCACCACCTTGTGCTGCCGCCGCCCCTGCCTACGGCACCTCCAACTCGGCGAGTTGGGATGATTCCCAAACCCTAGCCGCCGGCTACTATCACATCCCAAGATTTTCCAAATCTTGTAATGTGAAAAATAAAATAAAACTTTGTTGATTTTCAGGGTGAGAAGAAACTTTTTGAATCCATTTGGAAACTTTCAAAACCTATTTGGATCAAATAAAATCCTAAAGGGATTTAAAAAGTTAAATAAACAATAAACTTAAAAATATTTAAAATTCCTATTTTGGATCTTTTAATAAAAGATTTGGTTTTCAAAAGAAAAGGTGGATTTATAAATAAAGGTTATTTTATAGAGCCAAATTAAACCTTGGCCAAGATTTTAAAACAAAAGGTTTTGCTTTGATTAAAAGAGTAAAGGTTTATTTAAACAAAATAATGAGGATTTATTAATATCCAGTTTTATTAAAAATAAAGGTTTTTCCCATTTTAAATAAACACTAAAACTTATTTATTTATTTTAAATAAGTTTTCCAAGTATTTTATATTCTCAATTAAAACCTACTGAAGTGTTTTGGTTTTATTTTAGATTTCAAAATAAAGATTTTAATAAAATAAATCCTATTTGATTTAATAACTAAGGCCCATTTTATTTAATCATTAATGGACCCTAAAATAAAAAGTTATTCTATTTTAAACAAGTTTTCCAAGTATCTTATATTTTCAAATAAAACCTACTGTTTTGGTTTTGATATTATTTTAGATTTTCAAATGGAGATTTTATTAAATAAATCAAAACCTATTTGAATTAATAATTAAGGTCTATTTTATTTAATTATTAAATAGATCCTAAAAAGAATAAAAAAATATTATTTTATTTTAGGACTTTGGTTTGTGTTGATTAAACAGAACCAAAACTCAATACAAGTTTGGTGAATGTTTGAAATCATTTGGATGTTTGAATTTGTTGTTTGATTTTCAAAACAGAAAATAGAAATGGAAAAAGAAAAAGCATTCGGAAGAAAAAAATATAGAAAAGAACCCAGCCCAACAAACTGGCCCAACAAGACCCAGTCCAGCCCACCTACTCTCTCCCGCGGCGAAACGTTTTCATCAGAGATGTAACTCCAGAGCGACTGACGAGTGGACCCAACTCCCCTCTTCTCTCTCTCGCTGACTGCTGAGCCCCACCTGCCAACTCATCTCATCGTCTCCACCGCGTCGACCGTTCCTCGCCGTTTACTGCCGATTGATTCGCGTCGTCAATTCGCTTCAATGCCGCGTGATCAACGCCCCCTGACCACACTCGCTTAACCGCCCTGGCCTCCTCTCAATTTCCCCTCAGTCGCCCCACCTTGCCACGCCCCCAGGCCGCCATAATTCCTCCCCGAGCACCTCTGTCTCCGACGACCCTCCTTGCCGATTCCGGCCAGTATTCGCCACCTCTTGCCTTCCCAAGCACACAGACACACTCCTCACCTTCGGGCTCATCTCCCCGTGCCACTCATTCTTCCGCGAGTGCCCTGTAACCTCGGCTTCGTCGACACCGAGCGTGCGCTGCCGTCTGCCATTGCTCCATCGAGCATTCCAGGTGAACTCCGACCGCCCCAACACCTCCCGATGATACTCCCTTATTCGCGACCCTTGTGCGCATCTAACCGTGCCTCTCTTTTGGCTTAGCGTGGTTCCAAACGACGCCAGCGACAACGACCCGAGAGCACCGCCTCTCATACCAACTCCGGTGAGCAATTCCTCCTGTCCCCGTGCGCCCCTTGCCAAGACGACTCCACGTTGAGCTTCGACGTCGCCCTGCGATCACTGTGAGCATCTTACCACCTTCCATTGCTTCCTGTATCGCCGGCACCGCCACCATCTGACTGCACCGCCGCTCGCCATTGACCTTGAGCCGCCAGTTAGTGACAAGCAGAGGATAGCCGTCAGATCACGATCTAGTGGATAGGATAGAACCACTTAAAGCGAAGGGGTACGCAACCTGTGCCACTCGATCTGACTTGATCCAACGCGCCAGAATAGCCGATCCGAGAGAAGCGGTACCGACGAATGGGAATAGGACGTTGTGTCGATTACATTTAAAAACAAAGTTTGAATCAGATTTGTTTGCAAAATTGAAACCCTTGTAACTTTTGATCCACACGTCCAAAAATTACAAACTTTATATCAATGGAATCAGTGGAACAAGCCCTAGCCAACCATGCCATTTGTTTAGTAAAAAGCTTCTGGAAAAATGTTTGTTTTTGCAGAAACATTTGTATGCTTGTTTAGGTTATAAAAATTGTTCTATAATGGTTTTGGGGATAAAATCTTTGGCAAATGGTGTGATTTGAACCTACTAACATTAGGAAACACGTTGTGGTTTCAAAAATGTATTTGGTAAAACAAAAGAATGATTCTTTGATTTAAAACCATTTCTAATCAAATAAAAATATAGTTTATTTATTAAAAATGGTTTTGGAAGAAAACTTTTGGGAAATGTTTTGTTTTAAACTCTCTGACCCCAAACACCAAGTTTTATGGTTTGAAAACATATTTGGTGAACCCTATAGATTAATGCCTTAGTAAAAATATTTCTACACCACATAAAATGATACTTTGTTTTGAAAATGGTTTGTAAAGTGAAACCTTTTGCAAATGACTTTGCCACTTTATAAAAATGATCATTAGGTGCTTTCAAATTTTTTATGACCCATTAGTAACCACTTTTCCAAATAAAACAATCCTTGGCATGCTTGCATGCATTATCTTGTTTATATGATTTTATGTGATGTTTTGCTTGATTGGTAGATTGAGATTGTGCCTTGCTTGATTGATTTGTAGTGACTTGAAGAATGTGATCGTTGCAAGGACAAGGAGTGAACTTATACTCTACCAAAAACGCAAGTGATGCTTCATACTTTTTGTCCCATTACTTTCACTATGCATTAGTGATTTCTCTAAGTAAAACTTACATGGAATTTTTGCTAAGTATAAACCTTGCTATAGGAAAACCTAGTAGATGAAACCTTAGTAGAAATTTTCCTAAGTTAAGACTCCTACTACTATCAAGATTAGCTTAGCTAGTAGAAAACAAGGGTGGAATATACATTCATACTATGGAAAATTTCTAAGTCTGAGGACTTGTGTTTTTGTTTAATAAAACAACTAAGTTAATGAATCACCTGGGTGGAATGGTAATTGCTTGGTGGTTTTTGGTTGAGTGGTTCACAAGGCCCATGTTTATGGTTGACCTTGTGTATCTCACTTGTGGATTTCCACCCAGGAACAAAGAGATTTGAGATGTCAAATGTTGAGAAGCTTCAAGTGCAGCCACTTGGCATTATGGGCTCTGCCTGGATCATATAGGTTGCAAGAACTTAGCCATATGGACAGTTGGTGGTAGAGTTTGATAGGTTCGAACGCGTCCATTTTGGTCTAAGGGAAGGCTTCTGAAAGATCTTGTCTTGGTGAAACCAAGTCTTGTGGGGAAAGTGCACCACCTCTGCAGAGTGAAAAATCTAAGTACTTAGCCATGTCCCTGGTAAAGGACAATTTGAGCATCAAGACATGGAAGTAATCAAGAATCTCATCATTCAAATTTCAAAGTTAAAAACTTGTGGTTGAACAAGGGTTAAAGGATCCTTCAATCTTTGATTGAGAAAAATGTTTTGTCAAAGCAAAAACTTAGTATTTTCAAAATGATAAGGAAAATCTATTTTGAGCAATGCAAGCCTCAACTCCACTTAGCCAAATGCATATAGATGATAGACTCCACTATACTACCATAGTATTACTTTCCAATACAATTCAAATGTATTGACCCTTGTGGCTGTAACTTGTAATGTTGCAGGTTTGATTGATTTAGTGAAGATTGATTGATTAGGATTACAAAGTCTACAACCAACATGTCTGCCTGTGGCAATTTGAAGATGAAGGACCCATGTTTATAGATATTCTGCTGCAATGTATTGTAATAGCCAAATGAGCTATGTAAGATGTAATAGTTTATTTTATTCCTGGTTATAAAGTTGTATTATGACCTTTGTTTCTTGATATTACATCTTAACTGTGGATGCTAGCTATTGATCCAGGGACTAGCATTGTAAACACAGGGGACTCTACCTTATTAAAGGTTGGGACCCTTACAGATGGTATCAAAGCATTGTGTTGCCTGTAGGATTTGTAAACCTAGGATTGGACAAAAACCCCTTAGAAAATAGGAGTTGTATTTGTTCCAAAACTTATTTACAAACAATCTTGTAAACTCTTTTCTCAACCATTTTGGTTTTGATTCTACATCTCATCTATTTCAACTTGATGGAAAAACCTACCCCATGGCCAAAGACTTCACCATGAGCAAAGGACAACATCAACTCTAATGACTTCAACTTCTTCAACTCTAATGACTTCAACTTCTTCAACTCCAATGACTTCAACATCTTCAGCATATTCACCAAGGACCTCAATCTTGGATACCACTAAGGACTACAAGTGAGACAAGGAAATCTTGCTCAAGATATGGAGACTAAGGAAATGCAAAAATTAGAAGGAGTTCACTTCACTTGAAGGTTGTAACCAAGAGTTTTTCCTCAAGGAAACCATGATCTCATGCAAGAAGAATCAACCAAGAAGGATGGAAAGATCACAAGTGAACCATATAGATGGACCACCATATTTAGTTTAAGTCAAACACACCAACTTATGTGGTGTAACAAAAATATTTTGGTTGCCTAAAAAAATATGCTTGAACTTTGTTGTTTAAGTGAAAAGTTGTTTGTGATTGATTGCACCTTGTGTGTGTAAATTGTGATGTGTGTGATTATAATTATTTTCCTTAGAAATCTCTTGCCTATTCTAATCCCAATCCAACCCAAAAAGATGACTACTCCAAGAGACTCCAACATCAAGGATGGTGACACCAACAACAACCAAGAGGACAACATGAGAGAACTTATAGAAACCCAAAACCAGTTGAGCCAAGAGGCAACTCAGCTTTTAGCCAACAACAATGGACTAGACCCAGCCATACAAAGGATTTTGAAACTTCAATCCAAATTGTTGCAAGGATTGATTACTCAAATGATCAACATGAGGGAAAACTTTTCCCAAAGAGCTAATGACAACAAGGATGACAAAGATGCTATTTTAGAAGGAACCCAAGCATGCAATATTTGTAGAGACAAGGATCATGCATCCAAGGAGCATGAAGATCAATGCCCCAAGAAGAGAGAAAGATTTCCCACCTTTGAGGTGAGATATGAAGAGCATGAACTAGAAGAACTCCTAGCTTTGGAGAGACCCAAGAAGAAGAAGAAATGCCCCAACCCTAACAAGAAGGATATTACTCAAGTGCAATGTTACAATTGCAAAGAGATGGGACACTATGCCAATGAATGCCCAGAAAAGAAGAAGAACCAAGGAAACAAACAAGAGGCAATGATACCAAAGGAAAAGAAAGATATTAGCCAAGTGTGGTGCAACAACTGCAAAGAGCTAGGACATTATGCAAGCAACTGTCCAGAAAAGATGAAGCACAAGATAAACAAGCCTATGAAGGATCTCAGCCTTATCACATGTTTCAAATGCAAGGAACTAGGCCACTATGCAAACTTCTGTCCAGGAAAGTTACATCAAGATCCCAAGCAAGCCAAGATGTAAACTAGTAGGACATTCTAAGGGTGGTAGTACCCTAGATGCTTTGAGCATACTTGTAACCCTAGCCTTCCCAAATCTCGGGACGAGATTTATTTTAAGGGTGGTAGCCTGTCACATCCCAAGATTTTCCAAATCTTGTAATGTGAAAAATAAAATAAAACTTTATTGATTTTCAGGGTGAGAAGAAACTTTTTGAATCCATTTGGAAACTTTCAAAACCTATTTGGATCAAATAAAATCCTAAAGGGATTTAAAAAGTTAAATAAACAATAAACTTAAAAATATTTAAAATTCCTATTTTGGATCTTTTAATAAAAGATTTGGTTTTCAAAAGAAAAGGTGGATTTATAAATAAAGATTATTTTATAGAGCCAAATTAAACCTTGGCCAAGATTTTAAAACAAAAGGTTTTGATTTGATTAAAAGAGTAAAGGTTTATTTAAACAAAATAATGAGGATTTATTAATATCCAGTTTTATTAAAAATAAAGGTTTTTCCCATTTTAAATAAACACTAAAACTTATTTATTTATTTTAAATAAGTTTTCCAAGTATTTTATATTCTCAATTAAAACCTACTGAAGTGTTTTGGTTTTATTTTAGATTTCAAAATAAAGATTTTAATAAAACAAATCCTATTTGATTTAATAACTAAGGTCCATTTTATTTAATCACTAATGGACCCTAAAATAAAAAGTTTGTTTTTGCAGAAACATTTGTATGCTTGTTTAGGTTATAAAAATTGTTCTAAAATGTTTTTGGGGATAAAATCTTTGGCAAATGGTGTGATTTGAACCTACTAACATTAGGAAACACTTTGTGGTTTCAAAAATGTATTTGGTAAAACAAAAGAATGATTCTTTGATTTAAAACCATTTCTAATCAAATAAAAATATAGTTTATTTATTAAAAATGGTTTTGGAAGAAAACTTTTGGGAAATGTTTTGTTTTAAACTCTCTGACCCCAAACACCAAGTTTTATGGTTTTAAAACATATTTGGTGAACCCTATATATTAATGCCTTAGTAAAAATATTTCTACACCACATAAAATGATACTTTGTTTTGAAAATGGTTTGTAAAGTGAAACCTTTTGCAAATGACTTTGCCACTTTATAAAAATGATCATTAGGTGCTTTCAAAATGTTTATGACCCATTAGGAACCACTTTTACAAATAAAACAATCCTTGGCATGCTTGCATGCATTATCTTGTTTATATGATTTTATGTGATGTTTTGCTTGATTGGTAGATTGAGATTGTGCCTTGCTTGATTGATTTGTAGTGACTTGAAGAATGTGATTGTTGCAAGGACAAGAAGTGAACTTATACTCTACCAAAAACGCAAGTGATGCTTCATACTTTTTGTCCCATTACTTTCACTATGCATTAGTGATTTCTCTAAGTAAAACTTACATGGAATTTTTGCTAAGTATAAACCTTGCTATAGGAAAACCTAGTAGATGAAACCTTAGTAGAAATTTTCCTAAGTTAAGACTCCTACTACTATCAAGATTAGCTTAGCTAGTAGAAAACAAGGGTGGAATATACATTCATACTATGGAAAATTTCTAAGTCTGAGGACTTGTGTTTTTGTTTAATAAAACAACTAAGTTAATGAATCACCTGGGTGGAATGGTAATTGTTTGGTGGTTTTTGGTTGAGTGGTTCACAAGGCCCATGTTTATGGTTGACCTTGTGTATCTCACTTGTGGATTGCCACCTAGGAACAAAGAGATTTGAGATGTCAAATGTTGAGAAGCTTCAAGTGCAGCCACTTGGCATTATGGGCTCTGCCTGGATCATATAGGTTGCAAGAACTTAGCCATATGGACAGTTGGTGGTAGAGTTTGATAGGTTGAAACGCGTCCATTTTGGTCTAAGGGAAGGCTTCTAAAAGATCTTGTCTTGGTGAAACCAAGTCTTGTGGGGAAAGTGTAGCACCTCTGCAGAGTGAAAAATCTAAGTATAAAGGACAATTTGAGCATCAAGACATGGAAGTAATCAAGAATCTCATCATTCAAATTTCAAAGTTAAAAACTTGTGGTTGAACAAGGGTTAAAGGATCCTTCAATCTTTGATTGAGAAAAATGTTTTGTCAAAGCAAAAACTTAGTATTTTCAAAATGATAAGGAAAATCTATTTTGAGCAATGCAAGCCTCAACTCCACTTAGCCAAATGCATATAGATGATAGACTCCACTATACTACCATAGTATCACTTGCCAATACAATTCAAATGTATTGACCCTTGTGGCTGTAACTTGTAATGTTGCAGGTTTGATTGATTTAGTGAAGATTGATTGATTAGGATTACAAAGTCTACAACTAACATGTCTGCCTGTGGCACTTTGAAGATGAAGGACCCATGTTTATAAATATTCTGCTGCAATGTATTGTAATAGCGAAATGAGCTATGTAAGATGTAATAGTTTATTTTATTCCTGGTTATAAAGTTGTATTATGACCTTTGTTTCTTGATATTACATCTTAACTGTGGATGCTAGCTATTGATCCAGGGACTAGCATTGTAAACATAGGGGACTCTACCTTATTAAAGGTTGGGACCCTTACAGCTACACTCTCCCCTTGGTGTCCTTTAAACCCTAGATCACCAAGGCCTCTCTTATACTCCACCATACTCGCTCTGGCTTAAGGCGAAGCCCTGCGAGATCTCCCCTCTACTTCCGGTACCACGCCGTCGTGCTGCTGGAATCACGAGGAGAGTGCTACAACCTCCGCTGCCTGCTGGAACAAGGGAGAGGAAGGTCTTCATCGAGTACCGAACGTGTGACCGACTGCGGAAGCGCTGCCGGAACGCAGCGCCAGAAGGATCGTCTACACGATCTTGAGATCGGCAAGAGTACGACTACATCACCCACGAGAATCTGCTCTCGTTAACCGCTTTGGAATCTTCAAGGGTGAGTTCCTCTATTGACTCGTTGCTACAATCTAGTAGATAGATCTTGGCTTGTTTGTTTGCATGCGATAGAATTTTTTTGTTTTCCATGCTACGAACCCCAACATTGTTATCAGAGCCGTGTCTATTTGTAGATCTGTTGCACGAGTAGAACACAATGGTCATTGTGGGCGATGGTGCTTTTATTATCAATTGCTTCTTGTGTACTTTGCATCTTGCGGTATGATGGGATGAAGCGGCCCGGGCTAACCTTACATGACATCGTTCATGAGACTTGCTCCACGCTCAACATGCAACTTGTATTGCATAACTGGCTTTGCAGGTGCCTGTCTCTCCCATCATAGTATAGATCCAATTTACAACGGGTACTTGATAGTTAAACATCAACGTTGTGGTTCTTGTTCGTAAGTTAGAGCGACACTTATTGAAAGCCCCAAACCACGTAAAATATGCAAAGAAAATTAGAGGTGTCTAACTTTGTTTTGCAGGGGTGTGATGTGATGTGATATGGCCATGATTGTGATTATATTTGATGTATTCAATGTTCCTTATTGTAAGTTGGCAACCGACAGGAGCCATATGGTTGTCTTTTAAATTATGTTAAGACCCGCGTGTCTATTCAAAGTAGTTGTAATAGTTGAAGCTGGTGGATGACAACCATGAAGCGGCGCCATTGACCTTGACGCCATACCGGTGATGATGGAGATCTTATTCATGCTTAAATATGGAGATCGGAAGCACAAGAAGAAAGGCCATATCATATCACATATTATGAATTGCATGTGATGTTAATCCTTTATGCATCTTGTATTGCTTAGTTAACGACTGTAGCATTATAAGATGATTCCTCAAGCACACAAATTTCAAGTTTTAAAGTGTTCATCCTTAGTAAGCACCATTGCTAAAGCTCGTTGTTTCGAAGCACCACGTGATGATCGGGTGTGTTAGATTCTGCGAGTGTATACAACGTGAGCAAGCCAGATTTGCTCATGCGGAAGCTAAGGTTTGATCTTGACGAGCCTAGCATGTACATACATGGTCTCGGAACACGGATCACCGAAAGGTAAAGCATGAGTCATATAGTAGATATGATGAACATGTTGATTGTTTGCCATTGAAGCTACATCAACTCTCGTGATGATTGGTTTTGATGTGGTGGATTTGGTTCGTGTGATCACTAAAACAATGTGAGGGATATTGTTTTGAGTGGGAGTTCACCTAGATTAATTTAACTATTAATTAGAACTCAATTTGTTGTAAACTTAGTCTAAACTATTGCAAATATGTTGTAGATCAATGGCGGCCCCTACCATCAATTTTAATGCGTTCCTAGAGAAACTAAAGTTGAAAAACAATGGAAGCAATTTCGCGATTGGTTCCGCAATTTGAGGATTGTCCTCAATCCTGGTAATTTGACCTATGTGCTGGATGCACCGTTGGGTGACCCGCATGCAGCAACTGCCATCGATGAAGTAAAGAATGTTTACCTCACTCGAAAGAATCAGTACTCCACAGTTCAGTGTGCTATCTTGTATGGTTTGGAATCAGAGCTTCAGAAAAGGTTTGAGAACCATGACCCACATGATATTGTCTGTGAACTCAAAATGATATTTGAGGCTCATGCGGCAGTTGAGAGTTATGAGGCTTCTGAAAAGTTCTTTAACTGTAAGATGGAAGAGGGCAGCTCCGTCAGTGAGCATGTGCTTAAGATGTCTTGGCACGCAAACAAACTCCAAAGATACGCTATAGTGATTCCTAATTCTTTGGGGATTCACCGTGTCCTCCAATCACTACCACCAAGTTACAAGAACTTTGTGATGAACTACAATATGCAAAACATGGACAAGATGTTGCCAGAACTCTTCTCCATGTTGAAATCTGCAGAAGTGGAGATAAAGAAAGAGCACCAAGTGTTGTTGGTCAATAAGACCACCAAATTCAAGAAAGGCAAGTCTAAGAAAAAGGGAAAGTTCAAGAAGGGCGGTAAGAAAATTGCCACACTGGCGAAGAAGACCAAGGCTAGACCTAAGCCTGATACTGAGTGCTTTTACTGCAAAGGAGAAGGTCACTGGAAGTGGAATTGCCCAAAGTACTTGGCGGATTTGAAGAACGGCAACATCAAGAAGAAAGGTATATCCGATATACATGTTATTGATGTGTATCTCACTAGTACTCGTAGTAGTGCCTAGGTATTTGATACTAGTTCGGTTGCTCATATTTGTACCTCGAAACAGGTGTTGCAGACTAAACGGAAGATAGCGAAGAACGAGGTGACGATGCGCGTTGGAAATGGATCAAAATTTGATGTGATCGCGGTCGGCACGCTACCTCTTCATCTACCATCGGGATTAGTTTTATACTTAAATAATTGTTATTTGGTGCCTGCGTTGAGCATGAACATTATATCAGGATCATGTTTATTGCGAGACGGTTACTTGTTTAAGTCCGAGAATAATGGTTGTTCGATTTATATGAGTAATATGTTTTATGCACATGCACCTTTGATAGATGGTCTATTTTTATTGAATCTCGATTGTAGAAATACACACATAAATAACATTGAGGCTAAACATTTGAAATTGAGCGATAACTCGACCTATATGTGGCACTATCGTCTTGGTCATATCGGATTGAAGCGTATGAAGAAACTCCATTCCGATGGACTTCTTGAATCTCTTGATTTCGAATCACTTGAGAGATGCGAAGCATGTCTGATGGGTAAAATGACTAAGACTCCATTTTCTGGTATGATAGAGCGAGCTACGGACTTGTTGGAAATCATACATACCGATGTGTGTGGACCAATGAGTGTAGCACCGCGCGGTGGTTATCGTTATGTTCTTACCTTCACGGATGACTTGAGTAGATATGGGTATATCTATTTCATGAAACATAAGTCCGAAACTTTCGAGAAGTTTAAGGAATTTCAAAGTGAGGTAGAAAATCAACGTAACAAGAAGATTAAATTTCTACGTTCTGATCGTGGAGGTGAATATCTAAGTTACGAGTTTGGCGAGCATTTGAAGAAATGCGGAATACTTTCACAATTGACACCGCCGGGAACACCACAGCATAATGGTGTGTCCGAATGTCATAATCGAACTCTCTTAGATATGGTTCATTCTATGATATCACTTACAGATTTACCGCTATCGTTTTGGGGTTATGCATTAGAAACAGCCGCATTCACTTTAAATAGGGCACCATCTAAATCCGTTGAAATGACACCGTATGAATTATGGTTTGGGAAGAAACCTAAATTGTCGTTCCTTAAAGTTTGGGGTTGCGAAGCCTATGTAAAGAAGTTACAGCCGGACAAGCTTGAACCCAAAGCGGAAAAATGCGTCTTCATAGGATACCCAAAGGAAACTATTGGGTATACCTTCTATCATAGATCCGAGGGCAAAATCTTCATTTCCAAGAATGGATCCTTTCTAGAGAAGGAATTTCTCTCGAAAGAAGTGACTAGAAGGAAAGTAGAACTCGACGATGTTGTTGAACCTTCTCTCGAACTTGCGAGTAGCGCAGCACCGGAAGTAGTTCCTGTGGCGCCTACACCAATAAGAGAGGAAGCTAATGATGATGATCATGAAACTTCGGTTGAAGTTGCTACAGAGCCTCGCAGGTCAACGAGAACTCGTAGCACTCCTGATTGGTATGATCCCGTTATGAGTGTCATGTTGGTGGACAACACCGATGACCCTGCGACACATGAGGAAGCGATGATGAGCCCATATTCCAATAAATGGCAAGAAGCCATGAAATCCGAGATTGGATCCATGTACGAAAACCAAGTATGGAATTTGGTGGACTTACCGGATGGTCGAAAGGCTGTCGAGAACAAATGGATTTTCAAGAAGAAAACAAATGCTGATGGTAATGTTACTGTCTATAAAGCTCTACTTGTCGCAAAAGGGTTTTGAAAAATTCAAGGAGTTGACTATGATGAGACTTTCTCACCAGTAGCGAAGCTTAAGTCTGTGAGGATTATGTTAGCAATTGCTGCATATTATGATTATGAGATATGGCAGATGGATGTCAAAACGGCGTTCCTCAATGGAGACATTGATGAAGAGTTGTATATGATGCAACCCAAAGGTTTTGTCGATCATAAAGATGCTAACAAGGTGTGCAAACTTCAACGGTCCATATATGGATTGAAGCAAGCATCCCGAAGTTGGAATCAACGTTTTGATAAGGTAATCAAAAGCTTTGGTTCTATACAAACTTATGGAGAAGCTTGTATTTACAAGAAAGTGAGTGGGAGCTCTGTAGCATTCTTAATACTATATGTAGATGACATATTGTTGATTGGGAATGATGTAGACCTTCTTAATAGTATCAAGGAATATTTGAATAATAGTTTTTCAATGAAAGATCTTGGCGAAGCAGCTTACATATTAGGCATAAAGATTTATAGAGATAGATCGAGACGCCTAATATCATTGTCACAAAGTACATATTTGGGCAAAGTTCTAAAGAGGTTTGGAATGGAAGATAGCAAGAAAGGGTTCTTGCCCATGTTGCCCAATACGACCTTGAGTAAAACTCAAAGTCCAGCAACGGCAGAAGATAGAGAAAGGATGAGTAAGACTCCCTATGCCTCAGCCATAGGATCTCTAATGTATGCCATGCTATGTACTAGACCCGACATTGCATATGATGTTAGTTTGACTAGCATATATCAAAGTGATCCAGGAGTGGATCATTGGACAGCGGTTAAAAACATCCTTAAGTACTTGAGAAGAACTAAGGATATGGTTCTTTCTTATGGAGGTGATGAACAACTCGTTTTTAATGGTTACACCGATGCTAGTTGGAACACCGATCCGGATGATTCTAAATCTCAATCTGGATACGTATTTACTTCGAATGGTGTAGCAGTTAGTTGGAGGAGTGCAAAGCAAAGCGTCGTGGCGAGATCTTCAACTGAATCAGAATACATAGCTGTTTCGGAGGCTTCACAAGAAGCAATATGGATGAAGGACTTCATTATAGAGCTCGGTGTGGTTCCAAGTGCACTGGACCCAATGTCTATCTACTGTGATAACATGGGCGCCATAGCCAATGCACAAGAATCAAGGTCACATAAGAAGCTGAAGCACATCAAGCTACGTTTTCACGCTATTCGAGAACATGTCCAAGATGGTGACATAAAGATTTGCAAAGTACACACAGATCTGAATGGGGCGGATCCGTTGACTAAACCTCTCCCAGGGGAAAGAATGACCAACACCAAACTGCCATGGGTGTTCGGTATATTACCATGTAATCTAGATTATTTGACTCTAGTGCAAGTGGGAGACTGTTGGAGATATGTCCTAGAGGCACTAATAAATGTAGTTATTATTATATCTTTGTGTTTATGATAAATGTTTACATTCATGCTATAACAGTATTAACCAGGAAACATTAATACTTGTGTGATTTTTAAACTAAATTAGAGTCCCTAGTAAAGCCTCTTCTAAATACTAGCTTGTTGATTAATAGATGATCATGGTTTCTTGATCATGAACATTTGAGATGTTGTTAATAACAAGGTCATATCATTAGGAGAATGATATGATGGGCATACTCCTATAGATAAGCGTAGCATAAAGATCAAGTCATTTTAATAGTTCAATTGCTATAAGCTTTCTGATACATAGTAACCTAATTCCTTCGACCATGAGCTCATGCTTATCACAACTACCAGAAGGATGCTTTGATGACATCAAACACCACACCGTAACTGGGTGGCTATAAAGGTGGCAATGAGTGTTCGAAAAGTATGGGTTAAGACACATGGATTAAGAGTGGGATTTGTCCATCCATATGACGGATAGATATACTCTGGGCCCTCTCGGTGGAATGTCATCCAATTATCTTGCAAGCATGTGACTAGCTCACAATGGATCACATACCACGGGAACGAGAAAAGAGTACTTATCGGTAACGAGGTTGAACTAGGTATACAGAGATACCGACGATCAAAACCTCGGATAAGTAAACTATCGTGAGACAAAGGGAACTTGGTATCGTATGTAAGTGGTTCATTCGATCGCAAAGTAATCGTATAAATATGTGGGAGCCATATGAATTTCCAGATTCCTCTATTGGTTATTGATCGGAGAAGTGTCTCGGTCATGTCCGCATAATTCACGAACCGTAGGGAGACACACTTAAGGATTCGATGTTGTTGAGTAGTTATGGAATGATGAGTAAGAAACTGAATGTTGTTCGGAGTCTCGGATGGGATCCGGGATATCACGAGGAGATCCAGAATGGTCCGGATAATAATATTCATATAAGGAAAGTCCTGTTTCGGAGTTGGGGAATGATTCCGGTGTTTTCACCAGGAATGTTCTAGAAGGGTCCGGAAGGTCCGGCACTCCGGAGGGGAAGGGTACATGAATTTTTCATGACAATATGGAAAGGTTGCATCATGTACTAGGTCACTTGGCTGGGCAAAATAAAGGGAGAAATCAAATCCTAGTTTGAAAGTCAAACGCCAATTTGAAGAAGTCAAACGGCAAGTTTGCTTGGTGGAGGGAGAGTAGGAAACCTACTTTGGGAGGAGTTCCCCTCCCTCCACCCGCCGGCCAAGGAGGCCGAGTTGGGGGAGGACTCCCTCCTCCCAACCTATATAAGGAGGGGTAGGGCGCCCCATACCCCTCACACCCAAAACCCTATCCCTCTCCTCCAAGTCGTTGGCGCCACCACCACCTTGTGCTGCCGCCGCCCCCGCCTAGGGCACCTCCAACTCGGCGAGTTGGGGTGATCCCCAAACCCTATCCGCCGGCTACACTCTCCCCTTGGTTCCCTCCAAACCCTAGATCACCAAGGCCTCTCTCATACTCCACCATACTCGCTCTGGCTTAAGGCGAAGCCCTGTGAGATCTCCCCTCTACTTCCGGTACCACGCCGTCGTGCTGCCGGAATCGCGAGGAGAGTGCTACAACCTCCGCTGCCTGCTGTAACAAGGGAGAGGAAGGTCTTCATCGAAAATCTAACGCAGACCGATCATGAAGCGCTGCCGGAACACAGCGCCAGAAGGATCGTCTACGCGATCTTGAGATCGGCAAGAGTACAACTACATCACCCACAAGAATCTGCTCTCATTAACCGCTTTGGAATCTTCGAGGGTGAGTTCCTCTATCGACTCATTGCTACAATCTAGTAGATAGATCTTGGCTTGTTTGTTTGCATGCGATAGAATTTTTTTGTTTTCCATGCTACGAACCCCAACAAATATAACCCTTTTCTATAGTTTTCATCAAGTTTGTTTTAGTAAACCTCTTTTTTGTCTTTATATTACCATATAGAGAAATCATTACTAGGGTTTTGGTGATAGGGGTTTTGATGCAATTTTGGTAGGTGATGCCATGATGCAAATGATATGATGCATGCTTCTAGTAACATCTTAATACAAAATTTGGGATGTTACACACATGCGAACATTTTTTGAATGGAGTCTCGCGACCTATGAACAATCACTCAGAAACGGAACAACCTGCAACATGAAGCCACGAATGGTTAATACTGTAAAACCCCACCATTTAAGGTAAAGGCCCCTGTGATTGCAATGCTAGTCCCTGGACCAAATTGCTAGGATCCAAAGTTTAAGATGAAGTACACAGATACAAAGGTCATTATTACATCGTCATTCCAGAGATAACATAGTCTTTACAACTCATTAGCCCAAGGCTAATACATAGAGTTCATACATAAGTAGATGAATAAAAGTCTTCATCTTCATGTGCCACAGGCAAACATGTTAAGTGTAGACTCACAACCCTAATCTCCATCAGAGTAACCTGCAACATCATAAGTTACAGCCACAGTGGGTCAATACAATCTAATATCTATATTAATTTGTCTAAGTGTAACTTAGATTGGCTTTGCTCAAAATAAGGTTATACTTATTAGTTGAAAACACTAAGTTTTTTTTTTGACAAAAAAACCCAAGGAACCACCAATAAACATTGGTGAACCTTGACCCTTGTTTAACCACAAGTTTTAACTTAGAGAAATTGGGATGAGGAGATCCTTGATTTCTTTAATGTCTTTGATGCTCAAATTGTCCGTTGCCAGGGACACGGCTAAGTACTTAGGTTTTAACCTCTCGAGAGGTGGTGCACTTTCCCCACAAGACTCGACATGTATCGAGACGATACTTTTCAGAAGCATTCCCTTAGACCACCATGAACGCGTTCCATCCTTTCAACCCTACCACCAACTATACATCTCGCTAAGTTCTTACAACCTAGTTGGTCAAGGCATAGCCCATATGCCATATGGTTGCACTACAAGCTTCTCAACACTAAACATCTAAAATCCCTTTGTTCTTGGGTGGCAATCCACAAGTGTGATACACAAGGTAAACCATAGACATGGGCCTTGGGTAACCACTCAACATAAACCAACCATACCATTGCACCCAGGTGATTCATTCACATAGTTGTTTTATTAGTCAAAAACACAAGTCATAGACTTAGCAATATTTCATAGCATGAATAATCCACCCTTGTTTTCTACTAGCTAGGCTAAGCATGATAACATAACAAGTCTCCTAACTTAGAAAATTTCTCCATGCAATCCTACTCAAAATACCACTAATGCATAGATAAAATAATAGGACAAAAATATGAAGCATCACTTGCCTTGGTAGCTAGGAGAGTAGCAATAGTCCTCATAATCACAATCACCACAATCACCAAAATCTACACATAAAATCATAACACCAAATTCACATTTCAATATTCAAACAAAAATACATATGAATGCATGCAAATGCAATGAAATGATTTTTCTACACTAACCAAGTCAAACAAATAGTACTGAACACAAAGTAAACTTTCTAAAGTCTAAACAAACCCAAATTTACTTTAAAACAATTTTCCAAATAATTTTTATATGCAAAATAGGCCTACAAATGGTTCTGCAAATAATCCTATTTTTCAGATGAAGTGTAGGGCTTAATTTTATGAATCCATTGATATATTATTTACAAATTTTGGACAAATAGCTCAAAAGATATGAATTTTACAAGTTTGAATATCTAATAGATTCAAAAACAGATTTTAAATCTAATTCACAGATGCGTGGCAGCGTCTGATTCGCTGATACCGCTTCGCGCGGATCACGCTTCCACGTTGTTGGATCAAGTCAGATCCGACGTGCCAGATCTAAACGTAACGGTTCAGTAAGTGATCTAATCTACGACATAGGATCTAGATTTAGCGGCTCTAGATCAAACGACCAAAACCGAGTGGCGCTAATGGCTACTGCGGTGGCAACCTGATCTGCTGGCAATGCACAGGCGGCGCTAGGGGCTTAGGGGAATGGTGCTGGTGCTTACCAGAGTCGCGAAGACACGGTGAAGCTCGTCGTGCAACTGGTTTGGATAGGGGCGCACGGATGCGAGAGAAGGAGCTCGTCGGAGACCTCTCTGGCGTCGGGTGGTTGCTGGCGGTGATGAAGGCGACGACCTAGGTCACCAGAAGGTAAACGAAGGGCATCAAGAGTTGCACAAAGTTGCGGCGCACACAATGGTTTGAACCAGAGGGCAAGGGGCGTGCATACCTTACCGAAATTACTCGCCGGAGTCGATTTGCGCCTCGGGTGTTCTTGGGGGTTGACGGGGACGGCGACCTGGGGTGATATAGGACAAACCAGGGGTATGGTTATACGCGCAAGAGTAAGGGGAACATGCTTGCATGAACAAGAGACTGAGGGGAACACGGAGCTCATCGGGATTGGTCGCCGGAGTCGTGCGATGCTGCGGTGGTGCGATCTCGATTACTGACAACCTGGGGGCGCTTAGTGTGGGCTAGGTGAGGGGAAATGGCCGCATCGAGGTGGGGGTTAAATAGCCGGAATTGGGGCGATAATCTCGCGAGCAATCAACGCCATTTACTCGGATTCAATCATGGCAGTGAAGGGGAGAAACGGGCGGCGACGACATGGTCTGCAGGCGCGGGGTCTGGGGACGAAGAGCTGAGGTGGCATCGGGCCCAGCGGTCAGCGAGTGAGGGTGAGGCGCGTGCGGGTGAGAGAGAGGGGGAGGGGGAACCCGGGTGGGCTAGATGGGCCGCAAGTGGGGCTGGGCTAAATAGGTAGCGCCAAGTTTTATTTTTTTTCTTTATCCTTTTTCTTTTCTGTTTTGATTTTCAGAAAAGGTTTTGAAACCCTAATTCAAATCTATTTGAATTCAAACCTTCTCCAAATTTTTGTATGGTGATCCTCGCATTCAAAAGCGTGTCAAACACATCTATTCACTCAAAAACACTTTGGTCTTTTGAAAATAAAAATAAAACCATGCCTCATATGTATATAAAAAAGGGCATAAATATGGTTTTATTTGGTTTCAAACTTTGAAAAAAATTATGCAAGCTCTGAATGCTATGATGATATGAATGCAATACATGATTTTGCATTTGATGAAATTTGGGATGTTACAAATACTTTGAATGTATTGTAAAGTAGAACTAATGAGTATAAATGATCTAACAACTACATTTATATTTGGCTAGGTGGAGTTCAGGCTCATTTCCTAAAAGCAATATAACTTTTTCCTACTTTCAAAATACTTTTATTTCTTAAAAATAATTTCTCTAAGGACATATCAGCATAAACCCATATAGGAACAACATAGTTCATCTTTATATGCTCCTAAACCCATGTTCACCCATCAAATTTCAGTATTTAAGAAATTGGGATGAGTGAGATCTTTGAAACAGTTCCAGGTCCAGATTCTCATAGTTGTCCATAACCGGGGACATGGCTAAGTACTTAATTTAGACACCCTGCAGGGGTTGTACACTTTACCTGCATGATGCAGTCAACCCGCTCTTACCATTACACTTATTTTGTGCCATGGTAGGGAGAAAACCAAGACGAACCCTTTCAGAAGCAGTACCCTGAGCCCTCAGGATGGACCCATACCAACCTACATCCCCTACATCTGCTAGTAACGTTGGGTCAGGTTCCCACAACCTACTTAGTCAATACAAATAATGATATGCGACTGTACTAGAAGCTACTACACAAGAAACATGTCTAATCTCTAAAGCCTAGGTGTGCTTTCCGCAATAAACCATCCAAAACATCAATCCATCACACATAGGATATTCATTAAAATACAGTTATTTTCATTATAGAAAAACATAACTTTCCATAACATAAGCAAACATGAATTCCCTTTGCGTATCTAATAAGCATAGCTAAAAAACGACAATACGATGGCTCAAAGGAATCAAGTCATAGAAATATGGCAATCATGCCTGGGTGTCATAGAATAGTAGTAAAAACACCTACACATGCATCACTACTGAAAATCATACTATATTCATAGAAAAAATAGTAGGACATTTATGATAGCTCTACTTGCCTTTATTGTAGAAGTAGTCGATCAGAAAATCCTAACAATAGAAAAGGTTGCACTCGTCACAATCAAAAACGTTGCAATCCTCGCAATCTATCGATTAAAACAAGCACAACCAACACACCATTCAAAACATTGCAAACATGCAATAATACAATAAAACAATGATGAACAAATGCATGCATAGAGATTTAGTATGTCAAAATGGTTGTAATTAGTTCTCTAATAGGATTAGACTATATGACGCATGTAGGAGATTATCAAATGCAATATGATATTTATTATTAATACTTGATTGCCAATAGTGAGTTTTAATAGTTCTGTTTCAACTTGTATTCTAATTGTCGAATTAAATTTGGTTCTTGGGTGTATTGGATAGAGGATATTAATACAACCAGTAGAAATTGGATTCACCCTAATCGGAGTTGTAGATCTTTTTCTACGATTTAATTACTGAGTTTAATTAATTTAAATAATTTACTATGACACAAATTAAATCTAAGGCCAGATCTGTATTCTAAACAAATTTGTGAATCCAGGGACATATTATTTATATTTTTCAGATCTACAAATTATTTACTATGAATTTTATACTCTAAAAGACCATTAATACAAATTAAATAACTACTGTAATTCTACATAGCAAAAGTTGGATCTAAAAGCATGTTAATTTCGTATATAAAATTAGGAATCCATAGATATTTTATTTGTATATTTATGATTTACAAAAATTTTACTATGATTTATTTACTCTAAAAGGTCCATTAAATCATTTAAATTGTTAGAGTAAATATATACTGTAAATATTAGCTCTAATCTCATATTAATTTTCTATACGATTTTCTGAATCCATTGATATATAGTATGCAATTTTTGGACATCTAAATATTTTACTATGAATTTTCCAATATCTTCTAGTTTTCTGTCTATTAACAAATGAATTTTCGAATTAGAAGACAAGGTTGGCCACGTGACGTATTATTACTGGCTGGGACCTGTTCACTCAAGTGTATCAGCATGGGTCACTCGATCTGGATCCAACGACAGAGAACGCGTGGGTTAGATGGCGAATTGGCTTGACTCGGCTTGGGCTTTGGCTTCGACTGAGTCTGGACTCGCGTTGATCTAATCCCTCTAGATGGGATCGTACTGTGTGCGTTGATCCAGGTGACGGTGGCGGTCAACGATGGTGGTGGCGGAGGGGGTTCTAGTGATCTCCGCTATCGGGGAAAACGCGGAAGAGAATGAGCGTTGCACAAGAATCTCGTAGGTGACCACATCGATGTATGGTTGTTCCTGAAACAGTGGAGGTGCTCGGCTGAAGTTCTTTGGCGGTCGATGTGCTCTGGCGGCCTCGCTTACGTGTTATGGTGCTCCTTCTGTGGGTAAAAACGGCCAGGGGGATGCAGCAGTTGCAGCATGTGTTTATCATAAAGGATACATATAAATAATTTCATAAATAGTACCTTACTCGAACCATCTGAATATTATTAGCAGGCTTCCACACCTTTAGTAATTAACAGTTCATAAAAGATTATTCTCAACATGACGTAAAAGTATTTGGTCTGACCGAATGAGTTAGTGAGGTAGTATCAAGTGTTTTTAGGATTAACATATTCACTTGGGATTCAAAATCTCAAATGTCTCTTTGTCTTACTACAATATAGTGGTATATGCCTATTTGTTCTTTGCAAATTCGCTCTTTTTCTTCATATTTCTTTTCTTCTTTTTCTATATATATTTGTGCACACACTTTTGTTTGAGTGTTGTGCAAAGGAGCTATCTATAAATTCACTTCATGTAGGAATTTCAAGTTTAACGATCTCAATTACCAAATTCCAAATATATATGAAGCATCTTTATAACTTGAGTATTCTACCTCAACTTGTTCTCACGCTATTTGATAGTACTTATAATTTATCCTTTGTTCAAGGTTTTTCTTTTTCATCTTAATTAATTAGACAATTTCTCCTTTTTGTAAATCAAACCATTGACCTACAACATATTGATCAAATTATCTTTATATGCTCCGTTAATACCAATGGTGTGGAAGACTCCTATTGCTATCATCAAGTGCAAGTAAAATCATACTCAAGCCATTCATATAGTCAATAAGACAAACTCGAACTCAATAATGCTCTATATATTATAATAAACTCAGAATTGCATAAATAGGATCAACTATTCCTGTAGGGAATCCTAATGATGCAATCTTTATTTCTAAACTCGAACTAATGCGAAACTAGAAGTAATAAACTTATAAGATTGTTTACAAGGTTTTAGAGATCTCCCCAAGCTTGGAATCAATCCATGTGGGATCAAATAACTCCTTGCTAGTACCTATTCCTCCTCATGGGTAGGAAGAGCATTGCCTTCCTCTCCTGGATTGCTAACTTTAGCCACGCTTGCAAGGCGGATGCTGAGCTTGGCCATGTCGTATTGAAGCTTCAAGATTTTTCTCTGAAGGAATTTTTTCATATTTTTCAACTCGAAAACAGTTTTAATCAAGAAACCAACTCTACCATAGATATCATTGACCTTTTTATCAAGGTCTTTTCTCATCATCCATTAGGAGTCAATCCCTTCTCCATTAGTTTCAACACATGCTTTTGAAGCTTTTTTCCAATTGATAGATCTTATCATGAATATCATCTTGCCGCACCTTCTTGGGTTTAAGAGGTGGCGGACTAATAGGAAGTTAACAATAAGATGCTATGTTGTAACAGTAAGGATTGGGGAGACACTCATCCTTGCTCCTTTCCTGATATGCTTGCCTCATCATCTCCATCCTTTGCAGGAACATGTCCTCTCAATTTGGGAGAGGCTTGATCTCCGAGCTGGATGACAATGATGCTTCTTTTGGTTCCACCTCCTCGATCCTCTTCATGGGCTTCTCTTCCTTCTTCCTACAGATCTTGTTGACATGGAAAGGCTGCATGGTTTCGCTGCACGGATGTTGTTAGAAGGGGCGTGTATGGAGGTGGCGATGATTTTTCGAGGCTGGAGGCTGTAGCTCTGCGAAAACTAAATGAAAATATTATATGCAACCGTCTTTAAAAGGGGAGGTTGAAAACCCTAGCCTCCAGGATTAACGAGCAACTATACATGCACGGATTGTATAGATCCCGCCATATAGTTGTGAACCGACTATAGATTTTTTTATTATCTAAGGCGGTACCAACTATACTGCCGCAACTATATGACCAGAATATTTCTTCCCGCAGTATAGTTGGTCATTAAACTCTCTATATCCTAACATAAAATTTTGGTGATGCGATGAATGACTATATGGCTGGAATTTATTTCCCGCCATATAGTTGGTCGTTAAGGTTACAGTATACATCAAAATTTATCTGTTTCTTTGGGAATTCTTTATTAGTCTGAAACTTAATGAAATACCAAGTTTTGACAGAAAAATGATAACTTAAATTTTCGACCAACATTAACATTCATTGAACGAGATTTTTATCATGACCAAATTTATTTTATTTCACAATAATTTCAAGTGTTCTTTATTCAATCTCAAACTTAGCTAAAACTTACTTGAAATTTTAAAACTTACTCGTCCCTTTATTTCACATGGGTTGCCTCCCATGAAGCGCTCTTTTATGGTCTATAGCTTGATCATAGTGTTGCTCACTTCGTCTCGATATTGTCCTTCTTCCAGTTACCATTCCTTCCATATTTTTACTCAATCAACTCTTCTAGGGTAATTATTCATAGGGTGATTGCACTTATATATTCTTTTGCACAATAATTCTTCAAGTGTTGTCCATTCACTATCCATGAAAGAGAGGGTGTTTTCCCCTGGAGCTTCACTGCTCCCGATGCATAAGCCTCTTCAACTATATAGGGGCCTTCCCACTTTGATCTGAGCTTCCCTGGAAACAACTTAAGGAGATAGTTATAGAGCAAAACTTTATCTCCATTTTTAAATATTTTATCTTCTATTCTACTATGATGCCATCTTTTACTTTTTACTTAAACAATCTAGCATTTTCATAAGCCTCACTCCTAAACTCATCTAAAGTATGTATGTCTAATAAACATTTTTATCCTGCTGCTTTAATATCATAGTTTAAGTTCTTGATTTCCCAAAAGGCTCTATGTTCCAATTCTAATGGTAGGTGGCACGCCTTACCGTACACCATTTTATATCGTGTCATACCCATCGGATTTTTAAATGCAGTTCGGTAGGCCCATAGAGTGTCATTTAGCTTATATGACCAATTTTTTGTTTATTTATCCACCGTCTTCTCGAGTATGGTCTTCAGTTCTCTATTAGAGAGTTCCACTTGACCACTCATTTGAGCATGATATGGTGAAGCAACACGGTGAGTTACTCCATATTTTCTGAGGATTTTCCTGAAAGTTCCTTTCATAAAATGAAAACCACCGTCAGTAATTAAAAATCTAGGAACTCCAAACCTCGGAAATATGACATCCTTGATCATCTTCACGGAAGTAGCTGCATCTGCATGATTAGTTGGGATAGCATCAACCCATTTAGTAACATAATCTACAGCAACAAGAATATGAGTGTAGCCATTTTATTCTATAAAGGGTCCCATGTAATCCATTTCCCATAAATCAAATGGTTCAATTATAAAACTATAATTCATTGCCATCTCTTGTCTTCTGCCTATATTACCTCTTCTCTGAAAAGCATCACAATATTCCACATACCTTTGTGCATCCTTGAACAAGGTGGGCCAATAGAACCCGAATTGAAGTACCTTTTCTGCAGTTCGCATGCCTACATGATGTCCTCCATACAGGCTGCCATGACAACCTTGCAAAATTGCATTCATTTTATGGTTAGGAACACACTTTCGAATCATTCCATCAGGTCCATGACGATAAAGAAACGGATCATCCCAAAAGTAGTGACTGAGATCATTAAAGAATTTCATTCTTTTATTTCTTGTCATACCATGAGGTACAAATTTTACTGCGAGATAATTAGCATAATATGCATACCACGGAACAACTACTTCAATTGTTGATAAGTATTCTCCTGGAAATGACTCATTTTTGGGTATGGGTCGATAATTATTCCCTCTATCATAGATAGATGATCTTCTACTGGATTATCCTTACCCCTCCTATCTACTATTTGTAAATCATATTCTTGTAGTAATAATACCCACCTAATCAACCTGGGTTTTGTATCCTTTTTCACAAGAAGGTGACGCAAAGCTTGGTGATCTGTATGAATTATTAGTCTAGAATTAATAATATAAGATTTAACTTTGTCACAAGAAATAATTATAGCAAGGAACTCTTTCTCAGTAGTAGCATAATTTTCTAAATTTTATTAAGAGTCCTACTAGCATAATGAATAACATTTAAATTCTTCCTATCTCGCTCTCCTAATACAGCTCCTAAAGCATAGTCACTAGCATCACACATGATTTCAAAAGGTTCATCCCACTTTGGAGATTGCATGATAGGTGCTGAAACTAATTTGTTCTTAAGATTTTCAAAAGCTGCAATGCAGTCATGATCTAGATAGAACGGAGTTTCTTTATCAAGAAGGTTAGTGAGAGGCATAGCTATTTTAGCAAAATCTTGTATAAAATGCTTGTAAAAACCTGTATGTACCAAAAATATTTTTAAATTTTTAATATCTTGAGGTATGGGAATATTTTCTATAGCACTTATACTGGTCTTATCTATTTCTAGACCTTTTTCTGAAACCTTATGTCCAAAAACTTTACCTTCTCTTTCCATGAATAGACATTGCTCCCAATTTAAAACTAAGTTTGATTGCCTGCATCTCTATAAAACCTTGGTTAAATCGTAGAGACAATTATCAAATGTTGTACCACAAACAACGAAATCATTTGTTAGAACTTCCATAGTCTTCTCAACAAGATCATCAAAGATTTTTAAAACACATTCTTGAAATGTTGCAGCTGCATTACATAAGCCAAATGGGATTAATCTATAAGCATAAGTACCATAAGGACATGTCAAAGTTGTTTTCTCTTGATCTTCGGGTTGTATAGCAATTTGAGAATAACCAAAATAACCATCAAGAAAACAAAAATAAGAATTATTGCTTAGTCTTTCTAAAATTCTATCCATGAACGGTATAGGTTTATGTTTTTCTGTGTCTCAAGATTTAGTCTTCTAAAATCGATGCATATGCAATACCCAAGAATAGGCCTTATAGGGACTATCTCACCATCCTCATTCATAGCAGCATCAGCACCCCCATGTGTTGGTATGCAATGATCTAGGCTAACCCACTTACTATCAGAAATAGGATATATTATGTCGGAATCTAATAAGCGTATATCTTTTTTCTTACTACTCCTTTCATTTTCGGATTAAGACTTCTTTGTGTGTCAACTACAGGTATAACATCTTCAAGCATGGTAATCTTATGTGTCACAATGGATGGATCTATTCCTTTAATATCACTTAGAGTATACCCAAATGCTTCACGATATTTGATCAAAACTGAAATAAGTTTATTTGTTTTCATTTTCTGAGAATTTTTTACTAATAATAATAGGACATTTATTATCATTATCTAAAAACTCATACGTCATATTGTCTGGAAGTCATTTCAATTCAATTGGTGGAGGTTCTTCATCACCTTTTCTTACTAGTTCTTCATATTCATGTGGGTTTTGTGCTTCCGTAATGGAGTCAAGGTAATCATCCATGTCTTCTCTTTCCTCATCATCTAGTGCCTCTTCCCAATTAATTAAGATCCTTTCTAATTCATCTTGGGGAGTGCTGAAATGAATTGCAGCTAACTCGGCAATTATTTTCTCTTCCTTGATATCTTCTATTTCATATGGCCTCTTTTTAAGTTTGGCGAAGTGGAATGTCATTTCCCCCTCTCCAAACATCATGGAAATAGTCTCCTATTTATTATCAATTCGATCTTTGGTTATGGAGATAAAAGGCCTGCCTAATAGAATAGGACAAAAAATATCTCGAGGCATATCAACAATATGAAAATCGAGAGGGTACATGAGTGGCCCAATAAAAACATAGACATTTCGAATAACACCTTCTGGTTTTATATTAGTTCTATTAAACAATTTAATAGTGGTGGCTACCGATTCCACATCTAGATTATTTAGATTGTACCAAAGTTCTTCATAAAGTGATGAAGGCATAATATTTATTGTGGAAATCGGCTCACAAATTCCGTATAAGAAAGTTTCTCCATAGTATATAGGAGTGATAGGTTTAGAAGTTTCATTACCTTGTATCTTACCTATAATGAAGTCTGAAGTTTCAGAGTCTAGCATAACTACTTAATTTTTCACAATTCTGGACTCCATAAGATCCTTAAATATAACAATATTTGCATTGGTAGCTTCGGGGTTCTTCGATCTTCTCCTTATACGTTCTTCCTGCACTTTTTCTTAATATTCTATTGAATAGATTCAGAGGAAAATTCTACCAATGATGCGTCCTATCTTTCTTGCTTCTTTTCTTCGAGGTGTTTGTGAGGTTCCCATCCTGTAGGTACCTGCAGATGCCCTGCATAATTCTCAATAATTTTCTTTACCAAATAAGAATCAATACCGAGGGTTTTAATCATCGGACAAGTCCTTTCATCTGCAAGAAAGTAGTTCACACAAGCAAATTTAGAAGAACTATTCATATTGCTTTCCCTATTTTCATGACTTTCTGTTGTCTCCCTCATTTTCATTATTAATTTCCAAGCTTCATCATAGGTATAAGATAGGAAACTACCATTAGAAGCAGTATCCAGTCTCGTTCTATTTTATTATTAAGCCCTCGATAGAAAGTATTGGTGATTAACCAATCAGGCAAACGGTAATGGGGGCAATTGCCTAGATAGCTTTTATACCTTGGATAGCCTTCATATAAACTCTCATTGGGATTATTTCTGAAACTAATAATAATACCTCTCATCCTGTGAGATTTGCTTTCTGAGTAATATTTTGATAAGAAATTGGTTGTCAAATCCGTCCACGTCGTTGGTGCTTCTACACAAAAGGATCTATACCAGTTGCAAACATTATTAGAGAGAGTTTGTCTAAACAAATGAACTTTAACCTTATCATGGTTACAATCATCAAATATGAAGGAACTAAAAACATCTTCAAATAATTGTAAGTGTCCATATGGACTCTCTTCATTGGTCCCTGAAAACTTCTTAGTGTTAAGTAACTCAAATAATAAAGGATGGATCTCAATACCATCAGGGTTTATGCTTCTATTGACAGTTATAAAAGCGTCCATGGGCGAACCCATATTCCTTACTGCCTCAAGCTGCATTAAATGATGAGTGTTGTCCATTGTTATGGTCCTGCAGCTCAAATCAAAAATTAGTATAATAAAATTAAATAACTAAAAGTAAAGTGACTTATAGTGCTAAGCTCCCCGGCAACGGCGCTAGAAAATAGCTTGATGACTACAAGTGCACAGATCGTTTGTAGCTAGTTTCGAAATAAAGATATCGATCCCATAGGGAGCAGTAGGCGAAAGACTAAAATGCTTTTAACTAAAACTAAACAAAGTACTTTAGGAATAATTCTAAAATGCAAGAAAAGTATAATTGTTTTTGGGGTTTCGGCTGAGTGAAACAGTAAAGTAACATGAAGTAAAACTTAATGTAGAAAGTAGTAATCGCGTGTGTAAGAAAGATTGAAACTGCAATAGGGGAAAGGCGTTCTTAGGGAGTGGTGGATACACCACTAGCAATTTAGACTAAGTGATCAAGATTATTATAACAAATATTCTCATGATATGCATGTATGTGGGAGGAGCTCCATATATGGATGATTAGGCAGCAATCACTGCTCACACCATCCTTCATAACCACAACTGACAGATTCAATCGTATTATCTCGCTATTAAGGGATTTCTCCCGCGGCATGGACATGGCTTAATGAGTTCTCCTTGCTTCCCAAGTTAGTACGTAAAGGATGACAATGACTTTTTAGTCACAGTAACTGCTATCATCCCTCCGTCTACCAACAAGTAATCCCCTTCATCGAGTCCCCATGAGAGGAAAATATTAAGGAAGTGCACAACTCCCAATATCAAGATGAAGACAATTAGCACATACATATAATGATGTATAACATAATAATCCCTATTTCATATCAATCATATACTAGGGTTTCTCCATCTCCCCAAGAACTAATGATCTACTCAGACATGGAGGCAAACAGCATCATGACAATGGTAATGGAAATGATTATAGATGAATAGTACATGTATAAATCCACAACTAGTGCAAGAATTATAACAAGATCTAGATGGGATGGATGGATATGATGGTGGTGATGGAGATGTAGCGGTTGATGAAGATGGAGATCGATGCCTTGGCCTCCCAGATCTGCTTAGGGCGAAGATGGATCCCTAGGGCAAGTTCCCCCTCCAGATCCCTTCTAGAGGTGAGTTTCGGCGATTTCTGGGTGTTCTGTATGTTGTCTTTCCGATCCAGTTGCACAGGGTGAAACTATTTGAGGAGGTGGAGGCGGCGCAAACTATACGACAGGAACTATATGGCTGGAAAAGGTTTTCTCGCCGTATAGTTGGTCGTTAAACCTTCTGTATGCCTCAATTTCTTCGGTTTTTCTTCTAGTGTTATTAATATTTCCAAAATAAGCAATTTACAAAGTTTTTGGCTCTTTTCGCTCCAATATAACTGGTCCAAGAATTGCATCCATCGAAGCCATCATCTGTCCTGATCTGAGTGAAAATAAACATAAAAGGGGCGTGCGAATGCCATAAAATACCAAGATCCTATAACTGTAATGCAAAATAATGATCTAAAACATGATGCAAATATGCACTCATCAGATGGTTCATGGCGTAGGGGCAAAGTAATCAACCGATTTGATCGAGAATTTGGTTCGAGTGCGGCGAGAGTTCATGACACGCACGGGAGGGTTGGAGGTTAAAGGAGGCATGGTGGGGTCCGGTCGTCAGTGGGAGCGGGGAGGATAATAAAACAGGGGCGGAGGGTTATACGGGTGGGCTGCTGCGATGGTCGCTTTGGGCTGGCCCGGTTGCTTGGGTGCTGCGCACGCGCTGGCTGCTGTGCGGGGTGGGGAAGTGGGTGGTTGCTAGGGCGGGGCAGCTAGGCTGGGCCCTGGGCTAGGTAGGCCGGGTGGGTCTGTGGGGTAGGTTAAGTTTATTTATTTATTCTTTCCTTTTTCCTATTTTAATAATTCTTTTGTAGCTTTAGTTTTATAGCTCAAAATGAGCTGAAATTTATTTCTAAATTTTTGTAATATTCAGTAGATAATTATAGGGTCACTTTTGTACCTTCCCGTTGGTTGAATAATATTGGATTTATAGAATCCCTTTTTATTCTTATAGGAATATTTGCAAAACCTAGTAGGGTTAGGGTTTTTGAATTTAATTTTTGATATTTTTGTATGGATGCAAAGCAATGAATATGAATGACATGCAAATGCAAATTTTTTCTAGTCCCAATTCCTAAAATCTTGGGATGTGCAATCATCATGCTGTAAGTTTCCACCATGAATATCGCATGGCGCATGGCTTTGGCTAGCGATTCAGGAGCGTTTTCTCTAAACTTTCCTACTCCAGTACGCACACTTTATTTCACATCGATGTAATCCATAGGCAGAACTAACATGATTTTTTATCAACACTCAACATTAAAAGCTTGTGCCATGACAACATGGTTTGTCCAACAACAACTTATAAGATGTAAAGCACATAAAATTCCATAGTGATATTGTCAACACCCGGATTTTTAATCCCAGATGTCTGTTATGCCATACATCGCAATCCCAGGATTACCATTTTTGCGAGACATAACAGAATTGGATACCACAGTACATCATCCATTACAAACCATACATAAGGTCTTACACAAATAAGGATCTCATGATCCAGTTCTTAATACAACTCAAGCAGCGGAAATACGTAATAATAAAGGTAGCGTAGGCGAAGCTCCATCTTCGGGGTCACAGGCAATGCTGACGATGGGAGATGATCCTAGTTGTCGTAACCTTCCTGGGGTCCTTCGTCCTGGTACTCCTCTTCATAGTCTGGCCACGGGAATAGCCAGGGACAAAGCCATGATTACTCTTTAAGTACTCGTAAACTAATACTAACAAGTGAAGGGTATTTTTGTAGTAGGAGACTAAGCTCTAGGGTTGTTTTGCAAAAAGCTAGATTTACCTCTACTAAGTTCAGAAGCAAGAAAAGCTAGTTGAAATTTTATAACACCTAAGTGGGAACTTGTATTTCATATCACAACTCTGTTGTGGTCAAGTCAAAATCTCAATTCATTTCACAAGTCATTTTGAAAACATCTGACGGGGGAACAGTATGGCCACTCCAACTGTCCATAACCGCGGACGCGGCTATTCGAATAGTTTGACACTCTGCAGAGATTGTACACTTTCACCACAACATTCGATACATCCGTCAGGAACAAATCCTGAATTCACCATACTCGATGTCTGGATAATCAATCCTAACCTTTCAATTACACGCCCTAGTATAAGCACCTCTCCTGTGAGTTTGGCCTCCCAACCATGACCAACTGTCATCTTGGGTACTGCACAGGTGGACAATCTTCACAAGGTAGCCTAATCTCAGACCTTGGCCATGAGGGAACCCATACTAAGGTATATAAGTTTCCAGTCAATCCCTACCCAATTCTCGGGTATTGTGGTTGTACGGTAAAATTGGAATGGTATCGCATTCATACAACCATCAGTTTTATAAAGGGCTAAGGATCACGCCTCAACATTTTCATCACCAAAATCATCTGGTGTTCGGAAACACATGTCAAAACATCTCAATAGAATGATCCATCATTCCAAGGTTTTCATAACCATTTTCACCAAGTATTCCCATCTAAAGTTGATCAAGTTTTATGCTTAGCACTAGCATCTACAAGTGGGAGTGAGTACTAATGAGGGGTGGTAAACTAGTGGAGTTTAACTAAGTACAATCTCATGCCTTAGGATGACATCAAGATTATCTAGCTTAGGACAAATTTAATGCTCTTTATGCAACCTTCAATTATCTTTCTAGTATCTACAATTTACTCAAGTAAACTCTAAGTAAGAGCTTTGATAAAGAAATAAAGTAGAAGCTTGCAAGTAAAACTAGGATTGGGTATCATCAAATGTGTCTAACCAAGCATGCTTAGTGCATTGCATAGGTTATTTAACTTTCATAATTGCAAGTGTTATCTTGCAAGGTTAATAGCTTGCAAGTATTGGATTGCCTTGTGCAGAGCAGTGGTTGAAGTTCTCCTCGGCTTCTTCTTCGTAGTATCCTCCTTCCTCCTTGTATCCTTGGTCGGTACTAGCGTCTAAATAAATATGAGGTACACAATCACCAAACAATACTTAACTATTTTCAATCATCACACACAAGGGTTCTATAGATGATCTAGCATCATCACTAATATTACAAGATTAAAGCTTTTGTCTTATTTCTTTTATTTTTAGAAAAGTAATTTCTACTCATTGAAAAACTACTTAAGATTTAATATTCTCCAAACCAAACATGGGATCATGTTGACACATGTCATCACCACATATTTCAGTACATGGGAATGTGATTTAAAGTGGTGTCACAATTTAATAAGATTTAACCTTTTATTTTAAATAATTAAAGTGACTAGAAATGCCTATGTGGCATTCTTTTATTACTTGAACATTATTTATGTAACTAAACCCATATGTTTTTATATATTCTGAAAGGTATGATCAAATGTGATTTTTGAGAGTTGGAATCAACTCAAAAGCTATTATGGTTGAAATTTGAAAAATGTTTGAATGCAGAAAAGCTTCTGCCTTGTTATTTTTACCAAGGTTGATCTATAGATTCAAATGATTTAATCCAACGGGCTTGTATTAAGCATTTCAATATCTTTATAACAAAATTGGTTTCATTTAATTTGGTTCACTGAATCGAGCTGGGTTGATTTTTGAAACTAGGTACAGAACTGAGTTTGAATATAAATAGAAAAAGCTAAATTCAAACGAGTGGGCTGCGCGGGAAGGGGTAATGGGCTGGCCCAGTGTCACTCCATAGCTTGGCGCAAGCCCAGGGTATACTGGTCAGTGGCTCTTTAAACGTGAAGCGGTATGGGGTGATGTGGTGCGTTGGATTAGAATGAAGATCGACGGCTGAGGGTCATCATCGATGATGAACAAGTCACCGGCGAGCTCGAACCCTAGCGGCTCAGTGGGGGTGCATATGGGGCATACCGGGGCTCTAGTGATGACAGCAAGGCGGGCAAACAACGAAGTCGATGACGGCGAACTCAGGGGTGGTCGTGGCAGTTCCTGGGGTGGTCGAAATCAACGGATCCTCTTCTCCTCTGCAGCGGCGAGCTCCGGCCAAATTCTGGCGATGCGCTGCTCGCCTTGCTCCGGCTAAGGGGTGGAACGATCAGTGAGGTGAGGGGAGTGAGATGGTGTGAAGAAATCGAGCTAGGATTGTCTCCTTTTATAGGCTCGACGGCGAGACCGAGAGGGATGGGCAGGCGAGGGTGGCGACACGGCTACGAGTAGCTAGAGGCATGGCCAAGGGTGGCGATCGATCGATGGTCTCCTGGTGATGCTCTATGGTTTAAATGCGCGTGTAGGGGCGGTGGCAAACGGTCGGGAACACGCGGTGCTCTGCGGGGCAGAGGCGGCGTCTTCAACGGCGAGCGGTGGCTGTGAGGCATGGGGCGGCGAACGGGGGTGTCTGCGAGGTTGCTGGGACGATGGTGATCACGCGTGCACGCGGAGAGGGCTACGCACGGTCTGTGGGCGTGTGTCGAGGGTGATGCTCTGGCGCGCTCTCGGCACGCTTGCAGAGTGGATTGGCATGGCTTGGGCGTGTGGTCGATGCGGCAGGGGTTGGCCGCAGGGGTGGCGATGGACGGTGGCCTGTGTCCTAGACATGGTGTTTAGGCTTGGTGCTTGCTATGGCTAGCTTGCCATGGTCGGCTGGCAAGGGTTCCTTCGGGTTGGCATGGCATGGTGCAAGGGGTAGGGGCTAGGGGTGGTCAAAGCACTAGTTGGCACTGGGGGAGACAAGGGTGATCAATGGTGAACATTGCTTAGCCAAATTACTGCTCAAAACAGTGAAGTTTGGCCAGTTTGATTTGTTGTCTCCAAGTGTTTGATGAAATGACCGCAAGAACTTGAGTTTTGAATTTTGAAAAGATTTTTTGTGGGTGTGCTAGGCAGGTGTTGACGATTCTGTGGATGCTTGGGTTTTGACAATTGAGCTTGTTTGAGTGGTTTTTGAAATAGTGGGATCTTCCCATATGAAATAGATTCAATTTTAAACTGTCATTTAAACCATGCATTCTAATGTTTTTGGATGATCACAAAGTGGGCCTTGGTACCTTGTTATGAGTACTATCAAGGGGTGCAAAGATCCATACATGTTTTTGTTAAGTTCTGAATCTTAGAGATAGCCAAAGTAGGCATTGGAGTTAAATTGGCCAAAGTGACCATTCACTTAATTTGTTTGTTTTGATTTGTTTGTCTTTGGTAAAAGTTTGGGGATTGTTTAGATGATGTTTATTTCACCTAAGAATCATTTTACAAGCAAAGAAACACGGAATCATGGCAATTCAAAAGAATCCAAATTTTAATACATACACATATGAATGTTTTCATATTTTAATTGGAAAAGTTTTTGTTAACCCTAAATTTGGTGATTAGAGTTTGATGATTCTAGTTTAATATTTTTAGGATGTTACAGATATCACCATAAACCTTACTTTCTTATGATCTTTAAAATACATGAAAAAGATGTTTTAAGAATGTTTGGAGGATTAACATACATATTGTACTTGAAAGTAGCTTTTTCTACAAATAGGTGGATAAGCCTAGTCGAGTTTAGGGGTTTGGAACAAGTCTTAGCTTGCAAGGTGAAGGCTTAGCAAAAAGATATCTAAAGAGTGTGCCATCTAGTTAATAATGCCATCATTTATCTTCTCACCTTGCTCCTTATGGTTGAAAATAAATAGACATAATCAAAGGATACAAATTAATAGGCACAAACAAATCATACTTCATATAAAGTACTTGAGATTTAAAACTAGACACAACATGAATTTCAGCTTTTTTCTTTTATCTCCCCTTTTTCTTTTATTTCAAGGCATTCTTATTCAGTTTTAATCTCAACATGGCAAAGTTTGTTTTCAGTATATTTATCATGAACTTTCATAATAATAGTGAGGATGGTCCTTTTATTGCAAACAAAAGTAAAATAAAAAAACAGACGCTCCAAGTTTCTATGATAGTTTTATGTTGCTCGAAAAACAAAGTTTAGAGGTTTTCCAACTGAGAGTTTAATAGGTACAGTGGGGTGCCTTGGGAATGCCCAAGCTTATGGTTTTCACCATCCTTGGATTGCGCTTGGTGTGATGTTCCTCTATTCCCTGTCAAAAAACTTCAACGCAAAACTTTTTCTCCCATCTCTTTTTTGAGTGGTGACATTAGTGGCACAAAAGCATAATAATGCATATATATCAAAGAAAAAATTATTTCTAAATGTTCTAGCAAGAATAAGATGTTTTTATATATCCCTAGCATATAATATGACTCATAACAATGATTTTAGGACACTTGGGATGGTTAAAACAAAACATGGCAAAATCTATCCAGATTTTCAGCAGTAGCAAAACGAAAAAAAATCGCCCACTTACACATGTCATGAATTTTAGCCAATTTTTGTTCATACAGAGGATGAAAAGTTATAAATGCTGTATAAATTTGAGCACAATCGGAGTAACAAAAAAATTAGAATTTTTTGCACTAAAAATTGTTCTGCAAAAATTTGCTACTCCATATGTTTAACAACTTTATAACATCCAAAATGGGTTCCACTTGGTACTTTATTAGAAATTACAAAAATAAAACCAAAACAAACCTCTCTTGCTACAGAAAGAGTTCAAAGCAAAAATACAAAATAAAATAACCGGTTTTCCTCCTGCAAAGCGCTTTCTTTATAGCCATATAGCTAGGCTTTACTTACTTGGTTTAAGTGATATGGAATTCATGGGATAGCTTGTGTTTCTTTGCTACCTCCTTTTTCCTTGGAAATTGATCCATGTTGGGTTTACAGCATAGAAAACAAAATTGTTCCTACGATGGGAAAATAAGCCATGATCCATCTATCTAGATACAATCAGCGGGTGGATATACATCCAGAATACATACCCTTGAAGATCGACAAAGCTTTACGAGTATGGACTCGTTGATGATGTAGTCGATCTATTGCTGATCTCAAGATCGTGTAGAAGTCCAACAGCCCCACAACTTAGCGGAGTATCTATGATCACACACATGTCCGGAAACCCCGACAACCTCCATGTCCTCGCTCTAGAAAAGCAGCGGAAGCAGCAATCCTTGCTCTAGAAAAAACCACTGGGAACATGTATCTCGCTGATCTGAGACCATGGGGAAATTCTAGAGGGGGGGAGAGATCCTTCACGAGGAGGTGTGAGTGAGAAGTGAGAGGAGGGGGAAGCCAAGGGCCATGGCCGGCGGACAAATAGGGTGCCCCCACCTCTTCCTTCATTCATGTGAGCGGAGCTCCCACTCACACAAATGGCTCTCCATTTCCTCCACTCAAAATCCCACTCAAATCCCATTAAAATTCCACCAAATTTAATGAAATCTCTGTAAAACTCCTTTCATTTATTTATTCAGAATTTTGTTAATTACATTAATTAACAAAAATTCACATAAAACCCCTTATAACATTTCAATTTCACATGCATAACCAATTTCAGCAATTTCACCCAAAACAATTCCAGTTTCCATTGAAATAATTCTGGCGCCTTCTTTTTCTTTCTCTGGCATCTTATTTGCTCCAAATGGTGTCGGTATTCCTTAAGTGTGTCACCCTATGGTTCGTGAATAATGCAGACATGATAGACCCCTCTTCGATCAATAATCAGCAGGGGGCCTGGAGATTCGTACTGACTCCCAAACATTCAATGATGTCTTCTAGTGATCGTGTGAACCTTTTACACTTGTAACTAAAACCTTTTGTATCACGATATTTTACATGTCCGAGATTCGATCATCGGCATCCCTATACCTAGTTTGATCTCGTTACCAACATGTACTCTTTTCTTGTTCCCGTGATATAACATTCTAGTCATCTCGATCACTTGCTTGCAATCTATATCAATGCAATATCCCCGAGAGAGCCTAGAGTATATCTCTCTGTCATTTTGATGTACAAATCCCACTCTTGATCCATGAGCCTCTACATAACATTATCGGAGTATCTGAACCCACCTTTATAGTCACCTCGTTACGGTGTGACGTTTGATGTTATCAAGACACTCCTCATATGTTAGTGATTGACATGATCTCATGTTCTAAGGACTAAATTTACTTGTAATGATGTTATAGTAATTTAAACATAATGACTTCGATCGTATTACTATACTTCGGTTGAATGTTCATCACATCATTCCACCAATGTTGTGACCTCGTTATTAACAACATTCAATGTCCATGATCAGGAAACCTTGATCATCTTGTTAATCAACGAGCTAGTTTATATGAGAGACATAACTAGGAACTCTTTATTTGTTTATTAAACACACATATATTAATGTTTACGAATAATACAATTATAGCATGAAAAATAAACATTTATCATCAACAAGGAATACGATAATATCCACCTTATTATTGTCTCTCGGGCATATTCCCTTCAGTCTCCCACTTGCACTAGAGTCAATAATAATCTAGTTTGAAGAACTTGCTCATCCAACACTTATGGCTTTCTATTGTTTTATATAAGCATTTTCTAGTGGTAAACATAATCTTCAGATCTGACATTTTCAGGTATGTGTGTATTTGCATGTCTTTGCGTCTCCACACATCACTCATTCTCTAATGAAATGGCATTGTATAAATTTCGTATTTTGGTGAGACCTTTAGTTCCTTGCGGTTAAATCATGTCGATACTATGGTCGTACAATATATCTTTATAGTGTTAGCCAATTGTGAACCACACCTTAGTTTGATAACAAACCACTTGACACAAATGCCCTTCTTTGTTGCTACAATAGCAGTTATATACTTATGCTTTTGTTGTAGTATCCATCACAATGTCTTAACTTTGGAATTCATCCAAATCCATCATGGAGTCTCCTTTGCATTACATTGTGCCATCCATAGTTTAAATTGAGATAAACTTAATCTTGTGACATAACTAGTATCAATGTAACACATTACAATGAAATATTTTTAATTGTTTGTCACCTCTACATAAATATATTCTTAGTTCTTCCAAATAATCATAAAAATATCCTTACTATCATCCAATGAAATTAAACCTTTTAACAGTTTGATCACGGTGAAGATTCCAACTCCGCGATGCTTACTTTAACCATTGAAGTTTACATGCACTTTTTAGCATCCTTTGAATTAACAGAACCCTTTGGATCGTGTCATGTACATGTCCTAGGTAAGCATTCTATTAGAAGATTTTTTTTTATTCAACTACCATATACCAAATTATCTGTAGAGGTTGCTATAATAATCCGTACAGACTAAATATCATTATGAGATCATCAAATCTTGTCATAGTCAACTCCTTGAACATTATTGTAAAATATTTTTGTCACATCCCAAAATTTTCCAAATTTTGAAATGTGAAAAATAAATAAACAAAATAAATAATTGTTGAAATTTAGGGTGAAAAGAAACTTTTTGATTCTAAATGAAAACATCAAAACCCATCTTAAACAAACTTTGAATCAAAAGGGAATCCAACAAATTTCAATCAAGTGAAATGCATTCATAAATGAATGTATCTTGAAATTTAAACACTTGGAAAAGTTAAACCAAAACCCTAAAACCCTAATGGAAGAAAATCATTTCCAAGATCTTTCTAAGACTATCGATTTGATCCATATAAAAATTTAGCAACAAGCATTTATAAATGATCAAGAGTGATAAATAAAAATATTATAAAACCATAGAAATTGGTTTCATTTAATTTGGAGCCATGGATAAAAACTTATGAATTTAATAAGGTAAAGAAAATAAATATCAAAGCTAATAAAGCTCCAATCTAAAATCCATACCAAATTGTCAGTAAAATAATCCTAAAATGATTTATAAGGATAAACAAATATTAAATAAAATTGTACAAACTGGAATCACCAAGTTTGGATCCATAAATAAAAAGATATGGATTTTATAAGGCAAGGAAACAAAATAAATAAATAAATAAATAAGGAATATTTGAAAGCCAAATTAAATCTTGGCCAAATCCATAAACAAATAAAATGAAATTTTATTGAATAATAGAAAGGAATAAAAGATTATTTAAATAAAATCATAAGGATTGAACAATATCCAATTTTATTTAAATAAAGACAATTTGCCTAAATAATAAATTCCAAAGGAATTATTTAGAAGACAATTTAAAACTTGAATTAAATCCATAAGTAAATGGAACAAAGATAATTCATATCCAAATAAAATGAAGGGATAAAGAATAATCAAATAAAAGTATATGGGAGTAAACCATATTCTAATTATATTTGAATAAAGATAAAATCCCTAAAGTCAATGATTAATTAAATCATGGAAAGATAATAATTGGAATTTGCCCAAGTGTAATAAAAGTTATTTAATTAACTTAAATGGAATAAAAGAGTCATTTGAATAAAACTTATATGTATTTAAAACCATATTTGATTTTAGTGAATAAAGACAATTGCCCAATTTAAATGATTAATAAATCATATTCTAAATAATTCAAAATGAAATGTTTGCACTAATGAATAAATAAAACCTACTAAAAAGGTTTACTAAAAATTAGAATTTAAATAAGAGTTTGAAAATATAATCAAAATCTTATTTGAATAAAGGCAAGTGCCTATTTTAAATCAATAATAAACCATGAATGAATAAAATAATTATTCCAAAAATGGTCTTTAAAATACATGTTTAAACATAATAGAAACTTACTAAAAGTTTGGTAAAGATCTGAATTCAAATGGTGTTTGAATTATTTGAACAAAATTCAAAATAGAAAAAGAAAACGGAAAAAGAAAAAGGTTTCAGGAAGAAAAAAATTTGGAAACAGACCAGCCCAGCCAATCTGGCCCAACTCGCAGCCCACTCCCTCTTTCCCCACGTGAATCATTTTCTAACCGCAAACCCGACCCCCTCAGACGCTGATGAGACGACCCCACCTAAACCCCCTCTCTCTCGCTGACAACACGGCCCCACTACTGTGTCATCGTCTTCCTCACCCTATGACCAGTTCCTCCCCCCTCGTCGCAGTTTCTGCCTCTAACTCCGTGGATTAAATTCGCTTTACTGCCGGGATGAATCATCCTAGTAACCTCGCCCATTTAATCGCCCACGTTTCCTCCTTTCCCCCAAGTCATCACGCCACTAGAGCCCCCAGGCTGCCTTGATTTTTCCTTGCACCACCACTGCTCTGGCGAGTCTTTCTTTCGATTCCGGCCAAACCCCACCGCCCCACTACCCCTAGCCTGCACGAGCATGCTCACAAGAACCAGGCGCATCCTCCAGCAACTCCAGTTCGCCCCCGCGTGCCCTAGGAGCTCGCCTCAGACTACCTCCGAATGTCACCGCCCACTGCTCCGACTCCGGCAGCTTTCCCCGGTAAATTCTGAGCGCCCCCTCCTCTCTGGATAACCCGAGCATGTTCGCCTAACTCACGCGCTCCTAACACACTTATTGTTTCGACTTAGCGTGGTCCGTAGTGTCGCCTCCGTCCTCCATAGAGAGCACCCGACGCCAGAAGCTTCTCCGGCGAGCAATCCCCGACGCCATCGTGTGCCCCTGCCCCTGCAACGACCACCTCGAGCTTCAGGACGACGCGGCAAGCATAGTAAGAACCTTTCCCCTCTCTCGCGCTTCCTAAATCGTCGGAACCGTCGTTAGCCGAGTGCGCCGCCGCCAGCCACCGTCGTAGCACCGCCCGTTTATGGTTAACTCGATTAGGGCCGTTAGATTTCGATCCAGCGGATGCGATAGATCCACTTAAACAAAAGGGTACATTTGATCTATGCCGCACGATCCTCTTTTAATCCAACACATCGCACTGCTCGATCCTGCCGAACCGGTACCAGCGAATCAGATCAAGACACGTGGCATGTAGTTTGTTTTAAAAACAGAAACATGTCTATTAGATGTTTGAATTTGTAAATTCCATAACTTTAAATCTACATGTCCAAATTTTGCAAATTTTATATCAATGTAATCAGCAAGAAGAAACCTTTGCAACCATGCCCTTTTTTAGTGAATTGCTTCTGTAAAATTGGTTGGTTTTGCAGAAACATGTGTAGGCATATTTTGTGTATAAAATTTATTCTAAAATTGTTTTTAGGGTAAAATATTTTATAAATGGATTGTTTTGAACCTACTAACCATAGAAACCAACTTTTGGATTTAAAAATATATTTTGTGACACTTAGGAATTATTCATTTGAATAAAAGCATTTCTAGTTAAATAAAAATATTTATTATTGTTTAAAAATGCTTTTTGAGTAAAAACTTTGTAAAATGATTTGAATTGAACTCTTTGATCCTAAACACCAAGTTTCGGGATTTAAAAATATATTTGGTGAACCCTATAAAATTATTACTTTGCTTAAAGGCATTTCCAACAAAATAAAATATTGCTTTGGTACAAAATTGGTTTATAGGTAAAACCTTTTGCAAATGGTTTTAATATTAAACACTTGGCATTAAAACACCAACATATGTGTTTAAAAATATATTTGTCAAACACTAGAAATTATTACTTTGCTTTAAATCATTTCTAACAAAACAAAAATGATTTAAACTAGCCATTTTCACTAACTTAATATCAAATGGTTTAGCCACTTTTATAAATGACCAATAGGTGTTTTAAAATGTTTATAACCTATTAGAAACTACTTTTCCAAATAAAACAATCTTTGGCATGCTTGCATGCATTGCTTTGCTTTTATTATTATGTGATGAATTGTTTGAATGCTAGTTTTGAATTTGTGCCTTGCTTGATTGAATTTAGGGAACTTTTAAGAGTGTGAATATTGCAAGAACAAGGAGTGAACTTATATTCTCTACCAAAAAGGCAAGTGGTGCTTCATACTTTTGTCCCACTATTTTCACTATGCATTAGTGATATTTCTAAGTAGGACTTGCATGGAATTTTACTAAGTATGCTATGCCATGGGAAATCCTAGTAGATGATGCCTTAGTAGAATTTTTCCTAAGTTAAGATCCCTACTACTATCATGCTTAGCCTAGCTAGTAGAAAACAAGGGTGGATTATATTCATGCTATGAAATATTTCTAACTCAATGACTTGTGTTTTGTTTAATAAAACAACTAAGTGAATGAAACACCTGGGTGGAATGGTAATTGCATGGTTGGATTTTTGTTGAGTGGTTACTCAGGGCCCATTTTAATGGACTAACCTGGTGTATCACACTTGTGGAATGCCACCCAGGAACAAAGAGATTTGAGATGTCAAGTGTTGAGAAGCTTCAAGTCCAGCCACATGGCAATATGGGCTCTGCCTGGATCATATAGGTTGCAATAACTTAGCCAGATGGACAGTTGGTGGTAGGGGATGATAGGTTTGGAGCGCGTCCATTTTGGTCTAAGGGAAGGCTTCTGAAAGATCTTGTCTCAATGCATGTCGAGTATTGTGGGGAAAGTGCACCACCTCTCGAGAGAGTAAAATCTAAGTACTTAGTCGTGTCCCCGGCAATGGACAATTTGAGCATCAAGACATGGAAGCTATCAAGGATCTCCTCATCCCAATTTCTAAGTTAAAATCTTGTGGTTGAACAAGGGTTAAAGGATCTTCAATCTTTGATTGGTAGATGCCTTGGGTGATTTTGACAAACAAAAACTTAGTGTCTTCAAATGATAAGGAAAATCTATTTTGAGCAAGCAAGCCTAAGCTCCACTTAGCCAAATGCATATAGATGATAGATACCACTACTATACCATAGTATCACTTGTCAATACAATTCAAATGTATTGACCCTTGTGGCTGTAACTTGTTATGTTGCAGGTTTGTTTGATGTTAGTGAAGTGTGTTGAATAGGATTACAAGTCTACAACCAACATGATTGCCTGTGCCACTTTGAAGATGAAGGACTCCATGCTATATAGTTATTTCTGCTGCATTGTAATGAAATAGCCAAATGAGCTATGTAGGATGTAATGAATTATTTTATTCCTGGTTATAAAGTTGTATTATGACCTTTGTTTCTTGATATTACATCTTAACTGTGGATGCTAGCTATTGATCCAAGGACTAGCATTGTAAACATAGGGATCTCTACCTTATTAAAGGTTGGAATCTCTACACTTTTACATCATGTCGATTATTTCATAGATGTGAAACATCCATGTCTGTTTATTTATAGATCCAAATATGACCGATAGGTTTTACACCTTTCTGGAGGGTCTTCCAAGTTCAAAAACTTGATTTCTCGTGTATGGAACTATCACGGATTTTATGGCTTCAAGCCATTTTATGGAGTCAGGGCCCATCATTGCTTCTTTGCATGTAGTCGGTTCATCATTATCAAACAATAATGATTTACTCTAAAATCTTAGTATTTGATTGTTTAGCCGACCTACTCGGTTCAATGGGAACTTAGACCTCCGTGACCATAACCTTTGAGGCACGTGAGAGATGAATATTCTGGCTACCTCTGGGAAAATTTCCGGTGCTGCGCAACTCAGCACATATAGCTAAGGTTCAATAACCTTATCGAAGTTCTATTATCCTCCCACTTAACTTTCACGAAAAATTCCTTCTCAAGAAACTTTATGTTCTAAGCGATAAACACTTTTGTCTTCGGTGTTATGGAGGAATGCCCAATGGTTATTCGAAATAACCTACAAAGACATGCTCATCCAACTTTTCTTATAAACATTTTACTTATGCATAGCATACCAAAATTTAAGAAAGGATAACTTAGGTTTTACCCTAGGCCATAACTTATATGGTATTATTTCAATGGATCACGATGTAGCTCTTTTGAGTGTAAAAGCGGTAGTCACTATAGCTTTAATCTTTAAAATATAATGACAGTTTAATAACTGACACCTTTGATCTCACCATGTCAAACAAGGTTTTATTACATATCTCAAACACTCCATATTCCTATGGTGTTTCGGGAAATGCAAATCTATGGACGATTCCTCAAATATTAGGTGTTTTGCTAAACTTGTAACTCCAATATCTTCCTATATGATCAAATCATAAATTCTTTATTTTCTTGTTACAATGATTTTCCACTTCATCTTAAAAGTCTTTGAACATTTTCAAATAATTCACACTTCTTCATCATTAAGTAAATATTCACTCAAATTTCCGGAGAAATCATATGAAGTTGAAATCCATCGCTCACGACTACACATAATGGACTACATACATCAATATGTATAAATTCCAATAATTTAGTTGTTTATTCTTCTTTGGCCTTTGAACGAAATTTAAATTATCTCCAGGAAAATATCACAAGTGTCATTTGATCAAAATCAAAGGACTCCAAAATTCTATCAACATGGAGTTTCTACATGTTTTTCTTTCCAATATAATTTAAACGGTGATGTCACTTCGTAAGTGATCTTTCAATCATTTGTCTTGCGACATTTTTAGTATTAGTTTTATGGACGTGATTTATCCAACTAGACTTGTAAATCATCCATATTATATGGAATACGTCAATTATTTGAACAACCTCATAATACCTGAAAAATAACAAATCTTGAAGGCAAGATTTGATTTCAACGAGAAATATAACAACACTTTGTTTGTTTTCGATGAACATCATCACATCATATTATCTTGCTGGTTACTTAGGCCATTGCAGTTCATGAATTGTGTTGTCCTGTATGATATTTCACACCAACCAATTCGGCATCCAGTACCCAAGAACCACATTGTTTAACAAGCAAAGAATACAGCCATAACATGTATATCATCTATATACCTAACCTAGACATTTCCAGCCTTTTCTCTTCCAAATATTTTTTAGATTATCTTTTAGCACTCCCTTTCCCTTTTAAAAGAATCTATCAACATCAACAATAGCGCGATATACATGACACATAGTCCAAAGCGTCTATAGTAAAATACTGATACCTTTGGACTTGCACTTTGAAGTAGATCACCATCATCAAATGTTACGCATTCTTTCAAAAACCATTATTTAGTAATATTTTAGTGTAGTAAACATTTTACCTACATCTTCTATTCATCTTATCATGAAAACTTTCATGATCAAGCTAATGTAGCTTATAAAGGCGAATCGTGAGTATAATGTTACTTTCGAAAACCTTTTTGGATGATTAGGATGTCTAGCATCTCCAACCTTCACAAATTCTCATCCAATATGAGAACATATATTATACTCTATCATATTGCAACCAAAACATTGTTTCAGATATTGTAATATCTGTCACACATGATGGTTTCTAAAACAATTCTTTCAGTTCCTAGATAACCTTGATATTTAAAACAATCAAGAATCATGGAGGCAAACATGATACTTTAGATACTAACACTGGAATTGTTACTCTTGATTTAATACTAATTATGAAACTTCACGGAGTAAACGGAGTTAGCTGAAAGTTTGCAATAGGACTTTTAAACTTTAGATTGACACTCAACACAATACGATACCAGTTCGTAAAGTAAATATCCAGAATTCTGTAGTTCTATTATCTCAATTATAACTAAGCATAAGGTAGTGAACGAATGCCAATGACTATAACAAATCATGCAAATTCACTTTGAATTAATTTATAATAAATTGAATTCGACTAATCCAAATTAGAAATGAACTCCCACTCAAAACCAACATCCCTCTAGTTGTTTTGGTGATTACATAAACCAAATACACTACACCAAGACAGATCATCACGTGAGTTGGTGTAGCTTCAAAGGCGCGCATCAATATGGGAATCATATCAACCATATGACTCATGATTTACCTTTCGGTTCGTGTTCCGGGGCCATGTCTGTAACATCCCAATTTCAGCAACCTTGATTTCCTGTCCAAAAGGCAAAAATTAGGGGGAACAGAAACTTTTTCTTGTTGCTTGTTGCAATGCTTGCTTACTTGTTTGCTTGTGTTCATGCAACTGTTTGCGCATTAGGTGAAATACTTTTCCCTCAACACTATCTGACAAAAACTATTTCACAAAAGAGATGTCTTGGCTCATCTTTCATATTCTCAAATGTTCTGACATTTCAAAACCTGAGCCAAGATGATTTTGACAAAACAAAAGGTTTTGCTAGTTCTATTAACAAAACTATGGAGACCTATATACAATGTCCTTATGTTTTCAAGACAGAACTTTCAACTACTCTTATCTCTAGGTTCTCCAAAACCTTTTTCCTAAAACCTCTCCACTCCAATCTTGGTAGAAATACCAAGAGGTACTCATCTCACTTCAAAGCACAACCTCTTCAAAATATCAATCCTTACCTCAAGCTAGGCTTGATGGTAACCTTAGTAGTAGTTGATAAGTTTGAAAAGATGAATTGCTTTGATCTGTTGTCTGATGAATTGCCTTGATCTGTTGATTCCATTGTTTGCTTAAGAACTAGAGTGGGCTAATCTAGTAGCTCATGCTTAGGACCCAATCTATGTTTCTGATCATCAATATCAAACCAAGCATCCAAATCTGTATCTACCCTAAGCCACTTAAGTGACCAGGTCATCTCCCAAACAGATCAAGCTAGGTATAATCCCTTTTGATAGTTCATACTCAGTGAAGACCCAATCTAATCATGGATCATATATACTTAGTTAACACTTCAACATCATCCCCTTGATCATGAGTTTGGAACATAGCATCCTCTCAAAATCATCCACACTTGCACTCTAGTCTAAAACCCTAAATCTGCCAAAATGGCTGTCTAGAATTCTTATCTAGATTCAATCTTTGGAGCGCTACCTTTTCCAACCTATGTGCATTATTGAGAATGTACTTGAACCATCTTTTAGTACATCATCAGTACTACCAAAGTCCACTCTTCTCCTTGGCTAAGCCATTGAATTTCCCACTCATCCATGATGGTTTTGTAGTCAAGATAATAATCTTTTCTGCAAATCTTATCATCTTGCCTACTTTGGCAGAAGCTCACATCTATATGCTACCTCCCCTTGACCAACTCCTTGCCTGGTTATGACCTACTAATAATGTCCTATCAATAACCACTTCACTTGTTTCCATTGGAACCTTGTGCATCTTCAACCCATCTGGTTTACATGGCATCATCACAGCCCTGTTATGGCAGCCTTATTTTCAACAAAGTTTGCCGTCACTCCTAAACCACCTCAAATCCAACCAATCCTAACTCTTGCCTCCATGATAATCTTTGTAACTTGGTATATCTATCCATATATCCCTTGTACCAAGGTGAGCTCTGAGCTCCCTGATCCAACCATGTTTTGGTGGTATAAAATTGTCAAAACCCTAGATTCTCCCAAATCTTGTTTCCATCCTTTTTTCACCACAATTCTTCAAAACCCAAGTTATACCATTATGTATAAATCAAATTTACATCATCTACCTTGATTATTATAATCCCCCAAATAATTCCTAGAATTATTTGGATCCTCAAACTATTTAAATTTCCACTTTTGGTAAAACCCAAAAATCTTTGTCTATAAAGGAAAGTTTGTTTTTCTCCAAATCGCTTTGCCAACTCAATGCACATTTGAGTTCTATATATCATACCCTACCTTCTAAACTCAAAAATAAATATTTTTGAGATTCTTTATTATTTCTTTTTGCCCTTTTTCTTAAATGGAAGAAACAAGAAATAATTACTTAAAAATACTCTTCTATCCAAATAAGTTCCAATAAAATTCCCCAATGTGTAATATGGTATTTAGGACCATATATCATCAAAAACCAACCTTGTATAATGTAAAAATATTACATTAGCTCCCATAATCTATTTCTGCACCTTTTGAGTAAATGCTTTTAAATGGACTGGTAATCATTAGAAAAATCCCACATAAATCTTGATGAGATGTTTTGACCTACTCTATCTACCAGTACCATTTCCACACCTTCCTCAATACAATTTTTCAAACTTCCTTCATAACTCTAGTTATGATCAAATGGACAAACTAACCAAAACCTTCAATCAAAAGTAAACCCAACAGTCCACCAAGATTATACATCACATCTCTTACTCCCTTGGTCGTGAGGACCACTATAGCAGTCCCTCCCCCCTTGTCCTTTAGCACTTGAAGCATGTGAGAGAGAGAGAGGATCACATCTTGCAAAAATCTTGGATATAAAAGAGGGCAGCGGCCACACCACCCCTTCCCTCTCACCTTGGTCAAGCTGCAGGCCCCACAATCCCCTCTCCACCCCCCTCACTAGCCTATCCCAAGCCAGCACCCTCCCCATTCTCTTCCATAGACCATGTCCATCATACTCCCCTCTCCCCCGATTTATAAGTTCAGAGACCAGAGCTGCCCCCTCTCTCTGCCTCTCTTGCTTCCACACCCCCCCAGAACACCCTCTCCCCCTCCCCTACTTGGTTCTACTCGAGAGGAGGAAAACAGGAGCTCTCGGCCACCTCCATGGATTCGAGCAAGGCATCTTCCTCCTAGCCTTTCTCCCTCTGTATGTCCTACTGTTGTGATGCCCTCATCCTCTTCTATCTAACCATGCCTTTTTTCTGCTCAGGACCACCACTGCAGTTGGCCCCGGAGTGCACCAGCGAGCTCTCCCTCAGCCACTGTCAGGCGAGCTCCTCCCCAACGTCAAACCCCACCGTGTTGCCCCTCTTTCTGACTACCGGTGTCGACCGCATCGCCTCGGACCCTCCCCGGCTCCTCTCCGCCCCTAGGTGAGCTCCCCGCGTCCTTCCCGCTCCTCAGCTAGGGTTTCCTCCCACCACCACCGGGTGACGAGGAAGACGACCACGCGCTATCGGATCCCCTCTAATCGAACGGCTGTGGTCGCCCCATAGCCCTTTGTGAGTCGCCTCTCACTGACTGGCGGTCCCCGCCCGTCAGTAGTTTGAAGCCAGCTCCTGTGTAGCGCGCAGCCCGAGTGGGCCAAAACTCCCTTCGCGGCCCATTTTGCCAACAGATCCGGCCTAGGAGCCCCTCAGCCCCCTCTTCTTTTTATTTCAATTTCAGATCTGTCCAGCAGCTGTTTGGTTTAAATCTTTTTGAAATTGAAAAACCACACCAAATGTCCAGATCTATATTTTGGTATATGCTCACATGTTTTACCCAACATGCAGTACAAGTTTTGGACCAAAATATTGTATAGATAAATCCTAGAAAATAAAATATCCAAATGTATTCCTTTCACTAAGAAATTATTTCATAGAGTTTGGTAATTCCAAATGGAATGAACCTAATTGGTACTGAAAGATCTTAGACATACCTTGCATGTCCCACTAGCCTCCTAAGAAATGTCTTCCTGGTTTTACATTAGTAAAAATAACAAAAACAGATCTTTTTTGCCTTTAGAAAAATTTCTAGGGAAAACCACAAATGGTATTGACCTGATTCCAACTCTTTGGACATCCACTTACCCATACCTATCAAAAACCCGGAGCCCAAAATTTACTGAGCTCTCTTTTAATTTTCGTGAATTAATAACTTATGTGCATGGTTATTTCACCAATAAATTCACCACAGTGGTTTTGTTTATCCAAAAAGGTTGATTCCAATTTCTAAAGAAAGGTATGGCCCATACCTAACATGTGTCTTTAAAATCACATCAAAATCCCCTATATATTTAATCTGGTGAAAAAGAGAAAAACATCCAGGGCATTCTAGTAATTATTTTAAGTTGATTCCAACTCCTCTTGAATCAGTCCATCAAAACCTACCTAAACATCCAAGGAAATAATTTTTGGAACTCCAAAACAATTCTGGTGAGTTATTTCCTAAAAGTAGGGTTTATTAACTATAAAATCCATTATAAATCATTGGTGATTGATAAAATAGTGAAACCACTTTTGTTGGCTTCATTTTATCAATATCTATCTGATGATATCATATTTACCCAATGTTAGCATACAGAACTTGACCTTGCTCTAAAAACCCCTATCTAGTTAGTTTTGGACTATAAATCCTAAATAGTCAATCCACAAATGCCATCAACCCATTTCATTTGTATGATTTGGTGTTGGTATGCATTGTATTGATTGTGGTGTTGTTTGCTTGCATGTTGCTCGATGACGATGATAGTTGCGATTAGGTGACACCGAGAAGAAGGAAGCATCGGTATATTCTTATTATTATTGTATTCGGTATTCTGGTATTCTAAAGAAGTCACGGGACGTCTCTCTGGTCAAAGGAAAGCCACCTTCTTGTGCATAAGCCTTGTCCTACCATTTTACTTCTACATGTTTATCTACTGTTTATGAAACTGCATTATTTTACTTATGATGATTTTGTATCTGGTAGTGGCTTGGATCCTCCAGCTAATACCATTTTCACCACCAAGTGCAACCTCTTCAATGACACCTATTGTTTCCCCTAGTAAGGTAGATGGTGTATAACACCATCACCCTTTGGAAACCCCGTTTTAGCCGAAGCAAAAACCATGGGATGGGAAGACCCCAGAAAAAGGCTTACAAAAATGTTTTATGAGAAAACCTTGGTGAGGCTTGGCCTACCAAGTGGATTGGAAAATGAGAAAGGTTTTGATTTTACAAAATGGACGAAAAAATGATGGAGGAATTTTTTTAAAAACACGTCGGCTGGCCAGTTTTGAAGCTAGCGCAATTAACCCGTGCAACCACATTACTTTAGAATAGGACGGGGCTGGGTTGGAAGTTTGTCTAATCTGGTATAGGTGCCTCACACTACTACGGGGGAGGACAAATCCCCGGAGGCTAGGCCTTCACCTGTAAAGGCCCATGTGAAACATCGGCATGGAGAAGGTGCATACTGTCTAAGGACTGCCAAACGATACTATGAGCCCCTCATTGAAAGCGCACACCCGTCGAGGTGCAAAACGCGCTCTAGTTGGCTTGTGACTATATAGGGAATCCCGGTCTTGAGGGGATTAACCTCATAGGGTAGGCACTTCTATCTAGAGGGCATCCGGAAGGTATTGACTGGTTATTTAACCCACGATCAGTGTATATCAGGGATGGGTAATCGGATGGTGTGGGTACAGTGTACAACCTCTACAGAGTGTAAATCTATTCGAATAGCCGAGTCCTCGGTCATGGACGGTTATGCTGGCGGCTGTATAGTGGTGATGGTTTTGTTTTCAAAAAGGACTTCGGAAAGGCAATGGCTTGGAAATGATTTGACCATGAGATGGTCGGGAAAGGAGGAAGGAGTTTGGTCATGAGATGATCGGAAGGAAAAACAAATGGGTCAACCAATCCTGGTGTTTTCTTAAAACTTTTCAAAAAGGTTTCCAAATCATTTTACAAAAGTTTTTCAACAAAGATATAGAGATATGCTATATCTACAAGAACCTCTCATGGAGCCACCCTACTACATCCATATAACATATCAATTATTATCGTTCTCTTAAGGTGGTTTGCGAGTACATTCAAAGTACTCACCGGCATTGTCCCTGGATATTTACTTGGCCAGACTTTTTAGAAGCAAGAGGAATGATGGAGGTTGTTGACGTGTATGCAAGCTAGGCCGTCTTCCCAGTTAGTCGCCTATAGGTTAAGGCATGACATAGGCTCTGCTCTTGAAGACTTCCTCTATTATTGTTGTAATCGCCATAACGGCCTCATTGTAAGTTTTGTAATTGTTACTTTCCAGATGATGTAAATGATATTGGTCGGTTATGCTCACGGCTCACTGATCATGGGAACGTGAATTGTATGCATAACGGGTATTCTCAGACCGTAAATCCGGGGTGCCATAATGTCTGTACATGCTAGGCTTGCCAAGTAAGAACCTTAGTACTCTCGTGTGTAAAACTATCTTACACCCGTTGTATGTGAATGTTGAGTCTATCACACCCGATCATCATATGGTGTCTCGAAACGATGAAATTTTCAACGGTGCGTACTAAAGGAAGAACACATTTTTATCATGATATTTAAATAAGGGATCATCTTATAATGCTACTAAAGCGCCAAATAAGCAATATAAGATCTAAACAAACATCATATGCTAAAAGTGATATGATATGGTTCTTGCACTTGATCACTACCTAGTGCATCGTGGTATGATCTTTATCATTCCTATATGTGTAAGGCCAAGGTATATGGAACTTACACTTTGACATATTATAATTTACAATAGTATCCATCCATACTACAAATTATAATTCTACCATATCATAGTGCTTGCCCGGCAAAACCAAAAACTAGACGCCTCTATTTTCTCTTTTGCATGTTTTACATGGCTAAGGGATTTCGGAGAAAGAACCATTCTTACCTACAAACATGGAACCATAACAATGACAATCAAATTATTGGCAACTCGTTGTAAATCAGATATTGACTTAGTAGGTGAGACAGACACCCGCAAGCCACTTATGCAAAACTAGTTTCATGTCAAGCGTGGAACAGGTCTCATGTGCGAGGACATGTAAAGTTTGTCCGGGCCGCTTCATCCCACTATGCCACCAATATCCAAAATACACATAAGAAGCAATAACATGACCATCAGCGCCCACATAACTATATGTGTACTACCCGTGCAAAGCATATACGCATAGATCTGGCTCTGATGTCACTGTTGGGTTCGCAGCATAGAAAACAAAAATGTTCCTACAATGGGAAATATATAAGCCATGATCCATCTATCTATATACAATCAGCAGGTGGATATACATCCATAATACATACCCTTGAAGATCAACAAAGCTTTACGAGTATGGACTTGTTGGTGAGGTAGTCGATCTCTTGCTGATCTCAAGATCGTGTAGAAGTCCGGCAACCCTGCAACTTAGCGGAGCATCAGTGATTGCACACATGTCCAAAAAACCCGACAACCTCCACGCCCTCGCTCCAGCAAAGTAGCGGAAGCAGAAAATCCTTGCTCTAGAAAAATCCACTAGGAACATGTATCTCGCTAATCTGAGACCATGGGAAAATTCTAGAGGGGGAGAGAGATCCTTCACGAGGAGGTGTGAGTGAGAAGTGAGAGGGGGCAGCCAAGGGCCATGGATGGCGGCCAAATAGTGTGCCCCCACCTCTTCCTTCATTCATGTGAGTGGAGCTCCCACTCACACAAATGGCTCTCCATTTCCTCCACTCAAAATCCCACTGAAATCCCATTAAATTTCCTCCAAATTTAATGCAATATCTCATTAAATAAAACTACTTTTATTTATTTATTCAGAATTTTTTTAATTACATTGATTAACAAACATTCACATAAAACCCCTTGTAACATTTCAATTTCACATGCATAACCAATTTCAGCAATTTCACCCGAAAAAATTCCGGTTTCCATTGAAATAATTCTAGCGCCTTATTTTTCTTTCTCTAGCATCTTATTTGATCCAAATGGTGTCGGTATTCCTTAAGTGTGTCACCCTACGGTTCATGAATAATGCAGAAATGATCGAGACCCCTCTCCGATCAATAATCACCAGCGGGGCCTAGAGATCCGTACTGACTCCCACACATTCAACGATGACTTCTAGTGATCGTGTGAACCTTTTACACTTGTAACTAAAACCTTTTGTCTCGCGATATTTTACATGTCCGAGATTCGATCATCGGTATCCCCATACCTGGTTTGATCTCGTTACCGACATGTACTATTTTCTCGTTCCCATGATATAACATTCTAGTGATCTTGATCACTTGCTTGCAAGCTATATCAATGTGATATCACCGAGAGGGCCCAGAGTATATCTCTGATGATGTGTATCTCAGATCACTATAGAGCTTCGTTGGGAGACCCAAAGAGGAAGTTATGATGAGCACAGCAGCAAGTTTTCCCTCAGTAAGAAACCAAGATTATCGAACTAGCGCGAGGAAGGAAACGACTCAAAGGTGTTGATAGCAACTTGGAAACCTGCAAAACAAACTCAAGACTTTGCCCCAATGAACAGTGAGGTTGTCAATCTCACGGGTTTGCTGAAAACATAGGATTAACTGTATGGTGTGGAAGGTAATGGTGGTTTGAAGAAAATAAACAGTAACAGTGGAAGATGTATCAACAGTAAAGATTGGACCACGGTCCATAGTTCACTAGAGGTGTTCTCCTTAAGATAAACAACATAACATGCTGGGTAAACAAATTGCAGCGGGGCAATTGATAGGACAGAGCAAGGCATAACAATGCAATACTAGACATTCATGATCCTATGAGATTTCATTGGGCAATACAACAAGATACATAGACTGCCATCCAAATGCATCTATGACTAGTAATCCACCTTCAGGTTATCATCCGAACCCCCTCCATTATTAAGTTGTAAGCAACAGATAACTGCTTTAAGCAAAGTGTGTAAGGTAAAAAATCCACTTGTTCCATGAACAAGAGATCATTGTTTTCTCCATAGTAGCAACAACACATCTACAACCTTAGAGATTTCTGTCACTTTCCCAGATTAAATAGAGGCATGAACCCAATATCGAGCATAAATACTCCCTCTTGGAGTCACTAGCATCTACTTGGCAAGATAGCTACTAGAAACAGAGAGCATGCAAGATCACAAACAACATAGACATGATAGAATCAATAAGATAGAATCATTAACCAATCTGACATAGTAATCTCAATATCCATCGGATCCCCGCAAACACAACATGCATGATTACAAATAGATGATCGTGATCATGAACGGAGCTCACAAGATCTAAACATGGTAGCACAAAGGAGGAGAAACAACCATCTAGCTACTACATGGACCCGTAGTCCAAGGTGGAACTACTCACGCATCATACCGAAGGCTAGCATGGTGATGAAGAAGGCCTCCGGGATGATCTCTCCCCTATGGCAGGGTACCAGGAAGAGCTTCAGATCCCCCCCTGATCTAGGGATGATGGTGGCGGCGGCTACGGACTGTTTCTTGGAATATTGACGGGTTCCTTAGGGTTTAGATATCAGGGGCTTCTTATAGGCAAAGAGGGAGGCCGGGGGGTGCCCGAGGCGGCTGCACCCCCTCCCCCCAGGCGTGGCCATGGGGTGTGGCCCCCTCGAGGCCCTCCTCCGTCTCGTCTTCTGGATCCGTGTTCCCCACGGTAAAATATTGACTTTGGCTTTTGTCCGGTCCAATTCCGAAAATATTGATTTTCTGCCTTTTCTGGAACCAAAAACAGAAGAAAACAGACAACTGGCACTGTGGCATCTTATTAATAGGTTAGTCCCAGAAAACATATAAAAATATCTCAAAGTGTAGACAAAGAAAAGCAAAGTAGATACTAAACAAGCATGGAACATCAAAAATTATAGATACGTTTTCGACATATCAAGCATCCCCAATCTTAACTCCTGCTCGTCCTCGAGTAGGAAAGTCATAAAAAGAATAATTTTTGAGGTGACATGCACCATCAAAATCAAGATCAAACCATTTGCAAGCATTGAAAGCTGGGATCAAAGTACTCTAAACATGAGCATGAAAGAAGAAGTTCTAACAATAAGATAAAGTAACTATGATGCAACATGAAAGGATACAAACAAAGGTTCATGAATAACAATGTATTGAAAGACGTTTGTTTGTTTCACATATAAAAAACATAGCATAGTGGCATTCAGCTTTTCCCTCATGGAGTATCAAATAAATGCATAGGACACCTTCAAAGTTCATAAGAGTGACTAGATACAAATAGTTCATGAGCAAGCAATATCAAAAATATGAATCAATCAATAAGTTTTGGGACAATGCACACAGAACTAAGAATGGAAACTGTTCTCTCTTAATTGGTGCCTAAGGATAGAAGGTGGAGACTCAATATAATGGTGGAAGAAAGGCCCTTCATAAAAGGGAAGAAGGGATTTCAAGTCTCATAAAGAGCTTCCAAAAATTATGGTACTTGTTAGCTTTCAGCTCTCATTGCCCCTATCATAAGCATCTTGAAGTGATTAAGGTTAAAGTGAACAAACTATGGGGTATATGCTTAACAAAGTATAAGTTGGCAATATCATGTCCCTTGAATACGAGGCCGCTCCTCATGCTACTCAAGTTTAATTACCGGTAAGTTCTTGTCATAGTAAGTACATGTGTATCATAGAGAACCGCCAACGGGGTACCCCTTGCACATGATACAGGAGCTATCCCATAATCAAAATGACAAGGCAAGCATACAATGAGCATCTCAGCAATCTTCTTATTTACCATGGGAAAATGGTGCTTTTTCTCTCTTTCCTCTTTTCTCATCTCTTTTTTTTTTCTTTTTCTCAATCTCTATCTCTTTTTTATAAGAAGAATGCTTCATAGATTGCTCACTATGGTGATGCTACAAGTTTCCACCATGATTAGGCATGGCTTAGGCTAGCGGCCCTGGCATTTCTCTAACACACATACATAACTCCATGGACTTACAAGCTCCCCTTTTGTTTCACACCGACGACATCTGCAAACAAAAGAGCATGATATCAGCTAGGTACAATGTACAAGTGCAATGTTGAAAGCGTTCCCCATGACAGCATGGTTCTCCTAATTCCAACGTATAAGTGCAAGCATATACAACATAGATGACACAATGGTTCAAGTTTATTTAGGGGCAAGAAAAATAAAGTGTGCCATCAAGGTTGTGAGAGCTTTAATCACTAAGTTTTCACATAATAAAGTGACTTTTTAATTGGAAGGTAAATGAAACAAGAATATACTTGGAATGGTGTAACACACCATGCATAGGAATTTATAGTGGACACTTTGGAATAACTTGGTTTCTTGGGAGTTGGATGCATGAGTAGATCTTACTCATACAAGTGGAGGCTAGCAAAATACTGGGATCGACCGACTAAGAGAGCAATAATGGCCATAATCATATAGAGCGACAAAACATTACTAATCAAATCATAAAGTGGTACTAAAAGTCAAGAACTAAATGATCATAGAGGCTATGGTGACTAGTTCATAGTCATAACATGGTGTGAGTATGTGCCAAGTCAACCCAAACAAAGCATCAAAGGAGAATACCACAATACTATGCTTTTGTATGCTAAAACAACGCATGATTCTTTCAAGGCACATTAAGCAATCCTAATTGTTTGGAACAAGTCATGCTACAGCAATAATCACTAAGCATAAGGTCAAAATAACATCTAGCATGACATGATAAAGTCTAAGTCATAGTCAAAGCAACTCCTCTTGTACTACTAAAGCAAGAACTTCCTACTCCTTTCCTACACCAATCAACTTATTTGAAACAACACATGGAGAACGGGGGTCCAAACTACTTTATTCAATCAAAATAAGTAAACAAAAACCAAAAACGAAAACCAAGACGCTCCAAGAACAACACAACTTGTGCATGAAACAATAAAAACGAAGTGTCTAGAAAGACATGAGATTTTCATTGATGAAGAAGGGGATGCCTTGGGCATCCCCAAGATTTGACGCTTGTACCTATTGAATATTTCTTGGGGTGACACGGGGTGGCATCCCCAAGCTCGAGCTTTTGTCCATTCTTCATCTCATTACATCATTCTCTCTCTACACCTGCAAAATTTCCTTCATACAGAACTTCATACAATCTTCATTAGCAACATTAGTGCATTCAAAAGGTAATAGACCTTTGGGGTTTAGTTTTAAAACATCAAAACTTTCACTAAAGACACAATATACTGTAGAAATTCCCTCAAAAAGCTCAATTTCCCAAAAATAACCCAAAAAGGAATCAATAAGAAGCAAATGCAAATAATGGCAGAAATCTGTCAAAACAGACCACCAGGTAGAAACCGATTTTTTCGAAGACCTTATGTTTCTCAAATCAAAAAGTGTTGAACTAACAAAAGTTAGCTAACAACCTGGGGGATTTATTTAGAAAATTACAGCTCAATCCCACTTACAGAGATTTTACATTAACTTTTACAGTGGAGCACAAAAATTTGTTTCAGGACAGCAACTCCCCAAATCTTACTTCCCTCTCATTAGAGGTTATTCTTGGCACAAAAATCAAATAAAAAGGATAAGGATAGGTCATTACAGAGGTAATAATTTCCAATACTCAAGAAAACTATTGGGTTATCTCCCAAGAATTACTTTTCTTTAACGCCTTTAAGTTAGGCACAAGAAGCAAGAATCAAGTATTTTCAAATGAAGAAGCATTAACATCAAACCTTGCTTTCAAAGGAGGGGAAAAAGAAACTCCTCTCTCCTCATATGGGAAGTGTTCAATACCTTTCTTGAATGGAAATTGATATTTAATGGTGCCTTCTTTCATATCAATGATGGCACCAACAGTTCTAAGAAAAGGTCTTCCCAAAGTAATAGGACAAGAAGCATTGTATTCAACATCCAAAACATAAAAATCAATAGGGACATAGGCATTGTTAACCATAATAATAACATCATTAACACTCCCCATGAGTTTCTTTTTAGCATTATCATCAAGTGGGACATCCAAATAGCAATCTTCCAAAGGTGGCAAATCAAGCATTTCATAAATCTTTCTAGGCATAATAGAGACACTAGAACCAAGGTCACATGAAGCTTTGAGATCAAAGTCATTCACTTGCATATTAATGATGGTTTCCCAACTATATTCTACTTTCCTAGGAATAGAGGCTTTGTGTTTCAACTTTTCTTCCTTAATTTTAATAAGAACATCTGTAATGTGCTTGGTGAAAGCCACATTCATATCACTAGCATCAGGACTTCTAGCAAGCTTTTGTAGGAACATAATCACTTCAGAAATATTGCAACCATCAAGATCAAAATCAAACTTAGCATCACTGGTAGTAGATTCATTGGGTTTAGGCATTGTGGTAGGAGGAATAGGGACTTATTGTGGTTTGGTGGCATCCATATTGGTGGTGGTAATAGTACACACACTATTGTTTCTAGCAATTTCAGCCTCTCTTTCCCACTTAGCATGTAGTTGAGCTAACAGTCAAACATTTTCATCAATAGTAACTTGTATGGCATGAGTAGCAGCAAAGGTACTTTCCAAGGTTTTAGGTTTAGCAGCCATTTTATTAATCAAAGAGGACTGTGCTTCAGACAAGGATGAAATATTTTTCTCAGCACTCAAAATTTTGGACTGTAAACTAGGAATTTCCCTATTCAAATTCTCAAGTTGATGACTAATATTTTTCAAGATAGCAGATTGTTATTCCATAGTTTTAGTGAATATTTTGTTTTGCTCATATTGCATTTGCATAAAGCTTTTAGTGGATCTTTCAACTTCTAGAATCCTATCTTCACTAGGCATTCCAGATCTACCATGATAAGTATTGCCATTATTAAGAGGATAAGGCCTATAGTTATTAAAATAAGCATTGTTTCCAAAATTATTATTCCTAATGATGTTCACATCAACTTGGTCTTATTGAGAAACTAAAGAGGTTAAGGGAACATTATTTGGATCTATATGAGCTTTTCCATTAACAAGCATAGCCATGATAACATCAATCTTATCACTCAAAGAGGAGGTTTCTTCAATAGAATTTACCTTCTTACCACGTGGAGCTCTCTCAGTGTGCCATTCAGAATAGTTAACTATCATATTATCAAGGAGCTTTGTTGCATCACCCAAGGTAATGGTCATAAAGGTACCTCCAGCAGCTGAATCCAACAGATTTCTTGAAGAAAAGTTTAAACCTGCATAAAAAGTCTGGATAATCATCCAAGCAGTCAGTCGATGAGTGGGACAATTCTTTATCAAAGATTTCATTCTTTCACAATCTTGAGCAACATGTTCATTATCAAGTTGTTTAAATTTCATTATTTCACTTCTCATAGATATAATCTTAGCAGGAGGATAGTATTTTCCAATAAAATCATCTTTGCACTTAATCCAAGAATCAATACTATTTCTAGGCAACGATAGCAACCATTCTTTAGCTTTTCCTCTCAAGGAAAAAGGAAACAATTTGAGCTTAATAATATCTCCATATACATCCTTATATTTTTGCATCTCACAAAGTTCAACAAAGTTATTGAGGTGGGCAGCAGCATCATCAACTAGCACCAAAAAATTTGCTCTTTCATCACAAGATTCAACAAAGCAGGCTTAATTTCATAAAAGGTAGCATCAGGAGCAGGTGGAGAAATAGGTGTACTTAGGAAATCATTGTTGTTTGTGCTAGTGAAGTCACACAACTTGGTGTTCTTAGCAGAGTTCATTTTTGCAAAGGTGGAGCAAACCAACAGCAGCAGCAACTAGGGCAGGAACTAATTTTTTTGTGTTTTTGATAAAAGAAAGCAAGCCAAACGAAACTTATTTTTTTGGAGTTTTTGATAAAAAAGAGGCAAACAAAACAAGGCAAAGAAACTAAGCAAAACAAAAACAAAGTAAATAGAAAGGTTGTGAAGGACTCCCCTTGTGAAGCCGTCAATAGCCTCCCCGGCAACGGTGCCAGAAATAGCTTGATGATGTCTACCTCAGATCACTGTAGACCTTCGTTGGGAGACCCCAAGAGGAAGGTATGATGATCACATCATCAAGTTTTCCCTCAGTAAGAAACCAAGGTTATCGAACCAGTAGGACGAAGGGAACGACTCAAAGGTGTTTCTAGCAATTTGGAAACCTACAAAACACAAACTCAAGAGTTTCCCCAACGAACAATGAGGTTGTCAATCTCACCGGTTTGCTAAAAACAAAGGATTAACTGTATGGTGTGGAAGGTAATGGTGGTTTGCAGAAAGTAAACAGTAACAGTGGAAGATGTATCAACAGTAAAGATTGGACCGGGGTCCATAGTTCACTAGAGGTGTTCTCCTTAAGATAAACAACATAACATGCTAGGTAAACAAATTAGAGCGGGGCAACTAACAGGACAGAGCAAGGAAAAACAATGCAATACTAGACATTCATGATCCTATGAGATTTGATTGGGCAATACAACAAGATACATAGACCGCCATCCAACTGCATCTATGACTAGTAATCCACCTTCAGGTTATCATCCGAACCCCCTCCAGTATTAAGTTGCAAGCAACGGATAACTGCTTTAAGCAAAGTGTGTAAGGTAAACAATCCACTTGTTCCATGAACAAGAGATCGTTGTTTTCTCCCTAGTAGAAACAACACATCTACAAACTTAGAGATTTCTGTCACTTCCCCAGATTAAATAGAGGCATGAACCCACTATCGAGCATAAATGCTCCCTCTTGGAGTCACTAGCATCTACTTGGTCAAGATAGCTACTAGAAACGGAGAGCATGCAAGATCACAAACAACACAGACATGATAGAATCAATAAGATAGAATCATTAACCAATATGACATAGTAATCTCAATATCCACCGGATCCCCTCAAACAAAACATGCATGATTACAAATAGATGATCTTGATCATGAACGGAGCTCACAATATCTAAACATGGTAGCACAAAGGAGGAGAAACAACCATCTAGCTACTACATGGACCCTAGTACAAGGTGGAACTACTCACACATCATACCGGAGGCTGACATGGTGATGAAGAAGGCCTCCGGGATGATCTCTCCCCTCTGGCAGGGTGCCAGGAAGAGCTTCAGATCCCCCTGATCTAGGGACAATGGTGGCGGCTGCTACGGACTGTTTCGTGGAAGATTGATCGGGTCCTTAGGGTTTAGGTAATGGGGGCTTCTTATAGGTGAATAGGGAGGCCGAGGGGGTGCCTGAGGCGGCTGCACACTCCAGGCATGGGCCAGGCCTGGCTGTGCAGCCAGGGGGTGTGGCCCCCTCGAGGCCCTCCTCCGTCTTGTCTTCTGGCTCCGTGTTCCCCACGGTAAAATATTGACTTTGGCTTTTGTCCCGTCCAATTCCGATAATATTTATTTTCTGCCTTTTCTGGAACCAAAAATAGAAGAAAACAGGCAAATGGCACTATGGCATCTTGTTAATAGGTTAGTCCCAGAAGACATATGAAAATACCTCAAAGTGTAGACAAAGCAAAGCAAAGTAGATACTAAACAAGCATGGAACATCAAAAATTATAGATACGTTTTTGACGTATCAATCTCTCCGTCATTTGGATGGACAAATCCCACTCTTGATCCATGAGCCTCTACATAACATTATTGGAGTATCTGAACCCACCTTTATACTCACCTTGTTATGGTGTGGCGTTTGATGTTATCAAGACACTCCTCATATGTTAGTGATTGAGATGATCTCATGGTCTAAGGACTAAAGTTACTTGTAATGATGTTATAGTAATTTAAACATAATGACTTTGATTGTATTACTATACTTTGGATGAATGTTCATCACATCATTTCCACCAATGTTGTGACCTCGTTATTAACAACATCCAATGTCCATGATCCGGAAACCTTGATCATCTTGTTAATCAACAAGCTAGTTTATATGAGAGGAATAACTAGGAACTCTTTATTTGTTTATTAAACACACATGTATTAATGTTTCCGATTAATACAATTATAGGATGCAAAATAAACATTTATCATAAACAAGGAATACGATAATAACCACCTTATTATTGCATCTCGGGCATATTCCTTTCATTCCATACATAATACCTAGGTCCCATGGTTTTCTCATACCAATCAAAGTAAAAGTCAAGTTGAAACATGGTAAAAAGCAACACAAGATATGGGAACAATAACAACAAAGTCTCACTTTCTTCCTATGCATTGGCATTTTATATATGACTAAATGAAAGCAAATAGAGGCATGTCGTTGCATATTATCAGTAGGTGAATGCAATATAGAATGTTTAGTAGCACAAAGAGGGCACTTATCAGCTCCTCTTTCATAGTAGTTGCAAGCACTAAAAGAAAATTTAAAGTTGTAGCCATTTAAAGCATCCAAGTTTAAAAAGTTTGTTATATAAAGAGGATCATTATAATTATCATGGTATTTATTATCATGCTTTCCTCTTTCAAAATAGTTGTTAGTACTCTTTTCAAACTTCTTATCGTGATTGCAATAAGGATTTTCAACATAATGTAATTGCAAACCACATATATAGTTTTTAGCAAGTGCACATTTCTCATCTATGGTTAACATAGGAGAGTTCAATAATATTATAGGACTCTTACTAACAATACTATCATCATGGAAAAAAAGTATATCAATTTCATCCTCATGTATTATACATGGAGGGTTCTTGATAGACATAGGACCATCATCTAAATCATTATCATATAGCATGTTTAAACAAGATTCCTCATTATCATCAATAATTTTAGTAGTAACATTAGTAGTAGTTTCATCATAATAGGAAGGGTTCTCGTGGATAACCATTGAATTCTCAATTTCCTCATAAGAAGTGCATGGATTTTTATAAATGACAAATGAGTTTTTAGTTTGAGTTTTGCTATCATTTGTTGATGGTGAAGGTGGAATATCCCACTCTCCCCCAATCATAGGTTGGATTATATCTTCTTCATTTTCTTCTTCGCATATTTCCTCTTCCAAGCTTATGTTTTCATCATATTTTTCTTTCAAAGTATTAGTACTTTCCATGGCATCAAGAGTTCTTTCTTTATATTTGATAACATAAGGATTATTACTAAAGTCGTTTATGCAAATTTGGAGGATAATAGACATGTGTCCTTTAATTACACGAGCATCATGACTAGTTTCAAGTTTTTGATTCATAAGAGAGTATAGCTCATGGGCTCCAACATAGGCAATATATTTCTCAACTTGTTCTATATCATGCCATAAAAATTTACACTCTTGATAATAAGCAATAATAGGATCACTATTATGCTTTCATTGATAGTGAGAGTTTTTATAGTATTTTTTAGTGCAATAAGTTATATCATGTGATTCACAAAATTCAGTAGCAAGTTGATTGAGATGTGTAACCAATTCATCCATTCTATTTCCTTCTTTGGTTGATCTATATTCATAGTAGGATTCCAGCATTTTGACATGACCTTTAGGTATGTGGATTCCAAGTTTCTCCATATTTTAGCATGCATATTTAGAGTTTGTACTAATTTTTTATGTATTTTGTGTTTTAAGGGAAATTTAAAAGGACTAAAAACAAGACAAAGTAAAATACTTTAAAAATCTAAAAGGAGAATAAAAATCTCATAGTGGTGCAACCTCCCCAAGATTAGGTTGTTGCACAAGTTGATGAAGATGACGGCGCTAGAAGATACTTTCAAGTGACGTGGTAACTACCTTGATCTTCAAACTTGGTAAGGATGCATTTGTGAAGTAACTTCGCCGATTCTTGATGGCAACAATCGTGGCCACTTTTCGTTGGGACTCCAAGTGTAGAGTGTTGTAACAAGCTTCTTTTCCCCACAAGGGTGACTCAAGGGTTTATATCGAACTCTCGGGGAATTGGTTGTGGAAGTTTTATTCGTCTTCTCCTCTTCAAGCAACCTGTAAAGTAAATAATTTGTCTTGTGTCCCCAACTCCATCAAGTGGTTGTCAAGCACAAGGTTTCGTATTAGTAATATGAAATATAAATAAAGTAAAGTAATGCAAACTAGATGATATGGAAGATAGTAAAGTTGTTTTGGGGTTTTTATGGATGATTGCAAGTAGGGAAAGTATTTTTATATTTTCGAAATAATAAATTGCAGAAAAGATAAAAGGTAGTAGATGCAATGGAAAGGTGTTTCTTATGATTAAAATTGGACCGTGGTTCATGGGTTCACTTGTATACTCTCTTTTTATGTTGTAGTGATCATAAAACAATTCATCAATGATAAATATTTATGGAACTTATATATGTGTTTGATAAGCATTCATATGGGCATCATGTTCTAACATAGAGATGAAATACATCTCTCTTATGCTCCTCAAGATAGGGAAACTCTATGCAATCTTGAATTAAGAACAAAACAGAGTATAGCTTTAAGTAATATAACATGATGTTTGAATACAAATATGCTACCTTGATCTAACAATATTATCACACTGTCACATGATAATTATAGCACGTGATTTCCCTTTATACCTAGTGAGGCAGCAAAAGAAAGGTAAAAAACCAAAGTAGATCTTGAATACTGTTGTCACAATTCAATCACTACCCCCATGCTACTCCATCCAATACACAAATTTCCCCATACAAGGTCTTGCATACAAGTTGGATCAAAACAAGCAATTAAGAACGGGGTACATGATATGCATATACCAATACATCTTACACAAAATAGGTTCCAATCTCAAATATCAAATCATAGAATAAAGATCCACCACATAGGAGTTACATATATGACCATAATCATGTAGGGAAGCTCATATGGTACTAGATATATGAAGAACAAGAGAGAAATAGATTAATTTACTACCACAAACCCATAGTCCGGAGGTGGACTACTCCCTCTTCATCATGGTGATGATGTTGGAGATGTTGGAGAGGGTGGAGATCCCCCTGGAGCTGGCTACGACAGAGTTTCTCCCTTCAATATTTGCTGGATCTAACTTTGTTTGGTGGTGTTTTTGTTTCTGGTGTGCTTCGTCTTGAGGACTCCCCGGGGGATCCTTATATAGGGGTTTTTAGGTTAAGAGAACTTCGTGGGTGAAAGAATCAAGGTGATCGGACGACCGAGGAGGAAAAGAGCATAGGTGGCGTGCCCACCTGGGCTGGGCGCGCCACCCAGTCTCTTTTGGGCCTCCTAGACCTCCAGGTGAGTTTCTTGTACTCCAGATGCTTCTCGTGGATAAATATTGACATCCCCAAAAGTTCAGGTCCATTTGACTTCGTATAGGTCCTGAAACATCAAAAACATTGAAAACAGGGTTTTTCTGCCCTACCGAGTTATAGCCAAAATTAAAGGTATCATTGGTAAATCCCCAAAAATCAATGTAAAACATGTATATAACATTATATATGATGCAAATATGTGGGTAAACATGTTAACAAACTACAAAGTTCATGTATGCAATTTACATGTATCAGGCCCCCTCGTAGATCTCCTTAGCCCTAATTGTGGCAGTCTGTTCTATGCGAGGACCGCGCTCTCCCCAAAATATAATGTCGCTATCTGATGCAACCTATGACAAGTGCTCCAAGGGTGTGTCTACTAGAACCGAGAAACTTGAACCGGACGGAGAGGGAACTAGAGGGGGTGGGGGTGGTGGGAAGCTGAGTACCTGGGTCGGGGTTGCGCGCTACCACTCTCTGCTTAGCCACCGCCAACACAATAGGATCCATGCCGGACATCCCACCCCTAAATCATGCAATGCAAGCACTATGGTGGGAGGGATAGGGTGTGGGGCGCTACTGACGGGTCTTGGGCCCATCCACCCGAGTGTCGAGGAAGGCTGGGTGGGCGCCACGCCTGACTGGGCGGGAGTGGCAGGTAACATAGCTAGGGAGCCCCTTGGCGAGGTTGGAGTCGAGCTAGGTGACACGGTGTAATAGATCACTCCTGGTGAGCGAGGTAAGGAGGGTGTCGTGACCTCTATACCCATGCTCCCAGAGTCCCTGTCTCCCTAGGAGGGCTAGGTGGCGAAATCCCTGGGGCAGCCGTCACGTCTAGGTGCCCCGTGAACCCATCCTCCTTGCTGAAGTTGGAGCCGTACTGATCGATGGAGAGGTCAAGCGACCTGCGAGATACCAAGATGGGCTGAGGGTGGTGCACGCAGTGTCGGCCCACGGGCGGGAGGGGTGCGGAGGACATGGCTGGTGGCGAACCTCTGATCCCCCTCCCTTTGGGTCATCGTTGTCCTTGCTCCCTGAGGGGCTATCCGGCGGTAGGGCTGCTGGACGGGGAGGTGGCCTCATGACGGGAGGAGCTAAGTCTAGATCGAAGGTCATCCGCCAGCCATCCTCCCCGAAGTAGATCATGGGGAGAATCCCTGGGAGCTGGGACGGGTTAGGGCACAGGACCCTGATACGGATCGGTCCACGCCCTGCTAGAGACTCCTCATCAACCTCGACCATCTTGCCAATCGCCCGCGCTGCGAGCTCTAGAAAAGCCAGGTTCTGGAGCTTGGGGTTCTCCGGGTACCCCAGAATCTTGATCCACATGGAGGCCAACTTGAACGCCAAGGTGGTGGACAAAGTTGAGGACTCGATGGAGAGAGAGATCTGACTATTCGGTAGGATGAAGGCGAAGCTGTAGGCACATAGCTGCATAACCTCTGTAGCATCCCAATTGTCTAACAATTGCAATGCTACTAGCCTAGTATATATAATGCTACCTTAATATATATAGAGTTGTTGCATCATCATCATATTATGCTCATGTCATCATGCCTCCTTGCATTTGAGCATCATATAAAACCCTTTTTGATTTGGTTCTTATCTCATATGCATTATTAATTGTATTTGCCTCTTTATATTGTATTTGGTTCTTGATATATTGTTTAATGCCCAAGTTGAGTTGGGGGCATATCTCTTATTAACTCCACCACCTTTATTTCACCACCTTATAATTCCACCATCCAACTAAAATATGAGCTTTGCATTTTATTTGAGTTTGCCTCTAGCTCATGTGGGTTGGGATGGATCCAATTCTTTTCCACATGCTCTCATCTTGGCATCATGTTGTTTTCACATTATTGATATATGAGAGCCACATGGCCACCTTTGCATGCCTTGTGAGTGGAACCCTTTTTCCTAGCTCCCATATGGATTAATATGGATTTATGCTCATGTTGGGATATTTTGTGGGCTTATTAACTACCTAGTGGCATATACACACTAGCAAGTCCCATTGTATTTCAAACATGGCCATCTCCAACTACTCCACATGGGGAATCCTTTCTTTTCTTTGGCTTGGCTTGATTCCACTTTTGGGAATGCAAAGGAACAATGCCATGTTTAATATAATTGTTTTCACTATATAATCATGGTATTAAATATTTTGCATGGGCCATGCAAGTACCACCTTTTTGCTTGTCATTTGGATTTTATTTGTTTTGAGTGGAGCACCTCTATCTTCCCCTTCTCTTGGCTTGATCTAGTGTGATCTTGCTTAATCCTCACCACCTCTTCTCCTTCCCTTTCCTTGTCAAAATCTTGTGGGAGCTTGGCACATCATGCTTGATCTTGCCCAAAAGTTCACCACTCCATCTCTCTCTCTAGCTCTCTCTCTCTAATCTAAACCACACCCCCCCTCTCACCTAAACCCTAAGCCACCCCCCTCTCTCCTTAAATCCCGCCATGACCAAACCCTAGCTAACATGTCCCCCTCTCTCTCGGCCCTACCTCCCTCTCTCACCTAGCTGGCCCCACCGGCCACCCTCTCTCCCTGGCCACCTCTCCCTGCCTAGCTACCAACCCCCAAACCCTAACCTAGCTCCAAACCTAGCTCTACCCGAGCCTAGCTCTAACCTACCGAGGCTCCCCCTCTCTCTCTAGCTCCCTCCCTCTCTGCCTTGTGGCCCTAGCCCGAGCCTGCCCCTGCCTCCCAGACCACCCTACCCCACTGCCCGGCTCCCATGCGCCTGCCCTGCCAACCCCCACGTGGCGGGGAGAAGAAAGGTGGCACCCGAGCCACCTTTTACATCCACCTGCTCCCCACGCTCCTATCCTCTACCCCTCTGCTTTACCCCTGCCACACGCCTCCTCTGGTTCCCCAGATCTACCCCGAAGGCGCCCTGCCTCTCCCCCTCTCTTCTCCATCGCCACCGGCTACGCCATCGCCGGCAACCCTCGGCCCCTCCCGGCTACACCGTTCCAGACGACGAGCCCGACGGGGAGGTGATCGAGGAGAACGAGGAGACTCCGGGGAGGCCGCCAGACTGTGATCGCGGAGGAAAAGCGCCGGAGCCGCGAGAACCAGCGCCGCACGGAAACCCTAGATCGCGGCCTCTGCATCATCGGCGTCGCCCGGCCTCTCGGCGAACAGACACCGTCAGCATCCTCGCGGTGAGCAACCCCACTCCCCTGACACGGTCCGCCTCTCTGTACCCCCCTAGTCTCGTCGGGCCTTGCGTCGAACGGCCTCCGCTCGTCGGAGTGCACATCTTCTGCTTTCGCCCGCAAGGCGCAGAACCATATCTAGTCTCGCCCGCCTCGGGCAACCCCGCGCCTAGCCCGATGGCTGCCGCCTCATGTATTGCCAGTCCCAGTTCGATTCCCCCCATGCGCCGCGCGTCCGTGTCGAGCACCGTTTTGTCGACAGAGAGAGAAGAAATCTGATCTGCCGCTCTTTGCGGAAAACCCCCGCCTCTCTTTATGCTTAACAGCGCTCCTCGTGGCCCACTCGTCGACCTCATGGCGCTTTTGTAAAAGCTCCTCCAAAACCCTAGGCTCAACCCAGTCCCTCAAGCGCGTGGCATCCCCTTGGTCGTCCTGTCACCACGTGGCCCCATGAGCACCTGGCCCCTTTGTCATTCGCTTGAGCTAGCGCCTGCGGTGTAAAATGTTTCTGCGCGCAGTGGAATCCCAGTCAGCAGAGAGGCCCACCCGTCAGCGTCTATGTCTGGCTAAACCTGAGTAACAAAAGTATTTCTGGAATCTGTTTTAAGTCAAATCTTTTTCCAATTAATTCAAATTCAAATTAAATTCTGGTTTTAAATAACTATTCAAATATTAATCCAAATAATACAAATAATATATGTTTGCAAATCAGAAAAATGTGAGGAATTCAAATATGACCTTTAAAATATATGTTGGACACTTTATTTTCCAAGTTTATTTAAATTACAATAATATGCCCTTTTATCTTAATTAATTAATAACTTTTGTTTTATAACTCCAAATTTAACAAATAATATGTCTAAAATGATTAGCTCGACGAGACCTTTCTGTTTATGCATTCCATGGTTTGTTTTGCAGCATGCATCATATAAATATAAAGTGAACAGCAACTTAATTGTGAATAAAATGGGGCCAAAACTTAATAAAATGATTTAATCTTGTACTTCACACCTCACCCATGCCATGCTACCTTATTGCCATGCAAATTGTGCATCATTCATCATGACATGATTGTTTGCTTGTCGCATTTATTCATATGCTTGTGCACTTTATTTATGTTGGCCCTTGTTTGTTTGGTTCTTCTTCGAATAGACGCTGAGCAGGGGATATATCAAGAGAACCAGGAACACTACCAGATCCATCCTTTGCTTCAATCGAGCTGCCGGCAAGCACTACCACATGCTTGCATACATGATACCTATTGCCTCTATCTTATTCTTGCATCATTGAGTCGCGATTGCATTAAATTGAATCCCAAGTATTGCATAGCCTTTACTTTTAAACCCCACAAGCTTGTTCCTCCATCCCATGAGCCATTACTACAGAGTTGTTTGAGCCATGCGAGTCGTAGAACAACATGTGTAGGGTATGTGAGTGTCGATGGATAACGAGGTGCCTATACAACTTAACTTTGAGTAGTAATGGGATAACTAATGAAAGTGGCATCGGTGAGCCATATTCGCTATTTGGTTTTCAGGCTCACTTGTGCCCGTAAGACCCCGAAAGTACTTGATTCTGTTCCAAGATTATTCGCTATCCACATCTGGGAGGCCTTATGGACCCCCCGAGCGAGCTTGATTCATTCTTATTTCTTGGGGCCACAAACTAGTTTGAGGTTTTATTTACTATCCGTACTTATGCCATGCTTCTTTGCTTTATTTAAATTGTGCGAGGTACTACACCTTTGTCTTGTTTAGGAAAGCGGAGTGTTTTCGCGGTGTCGACAAGCCCAGTCACATTTTCGGGTTCCCAGTCGTTCACAGCCATTGACGCAAACCTTGAGTCCGTCTCGGAGTCAGCTAACTTCGTTGCGGGTAGCTCAATGGGGTGGCCCCCTGAAATATTTCTGAATCCTGTAATTGCTTTGTCGTGACTGCCTCGTTGGGTTTTGATTTGGTTTTTCCGAGGCATATCGAGTGTGTGTTGCTATTTGTGCACCCCTGCAGGGTAAAACTTTCTGAAAGCCGTGTCCGCGGTTATGGACGACTTGGAGCACAGTTTCTCGATCATAGACAAGCATAACTAAAGTACCGCTATTAACTTGACTAGACAAGGTACCTGACTAGTAATTAGTGCAACACTCATGGAATGAATAATAAAACTGCCAACGGATGGGGGTTGTTCGTCCGCTTCCTCGTCGGTAAGCGAGGAGGAGGATGGATCTGTTAAGATTACCGTTATAACTGTTATAACTGTTGTTACTAATTCACGGACATCCGTCTATCTCTGGTTAGGCGGATGGTTAGCGAGTATCTATAGAATTGCTAGGGTTTATCTTTTGCTGCAATTGCGTCACCCCAGGTTGTGTCCCCTTTAGAGGCATAAAGACTTGCTGAGTACCCCTAGGGTCTCACACGATAAATTATTGGTTCAGATGAACAGGTACCCTCGCAAGACGGATCTTTGGGTGGAAGAGGCAGACGATGTGGCAACGATCATTGGTGTAGAGATTCCGGGAACGGGGATCCGTGAGATCTGTGGCCGGGATGTGCTTATTTATGGGGCATCTTATGCCGATTTGCTTCTTATCCGTACTCGGATTTTGTCTTCCGCTTCCGCTTGATACTCTGTTGATTGATGTATGAGGAGATATCCCAAACTATTATATCTATCTAGGATATTTGGATCTTGGTATGGTTGCTATATTCCTTTCTTTTTAGATGGAATGGCTCGATGTACTATTGTATGGTGGCTTGCATACATACTCATTTGTGTATGTAGTTGATCCCTTCACTGCCGATTCGCCGCCTGTTCTTGTCCCGATGTTTGGAAATGGTTGGGACGGCGAAAGGTCTACTGTGAGTGGCATTTGGGCCCCACCGCATTATTTCAACCATTTCGATCATCGGGCTTGTACTAGGGCGTAATTCACCGAGGTAGTTACAATTGGTATCGAGCCATCCCGCTTCGTGGTCTCAGCCAAATGGTTGTTGTCATCTAGCAAATATTTTGGTAGTTATGTATACTAGGGAAAAACAAAAGCGAGAGTAGGACTGCTTCCACTTTTCTTCTTACCCAACCACCCATCCTTTTACGGTAAGGAAGTGCAACGTTTTCAATCCTCTTCTTAAAATTCAAACTAGGATTCACGTGTTACGGGTTCCGTAGTACCATAGAAAGTGTCTGTGTGTGTGTGTAATTCCTTGTCTATCTGTTGCATCCAACATGTTATCTTTATCGCCTTTTGGTTATCAAGCTGTTGGTACATTCCATCTTGTGAGGCTTTTGCAAACCGTCGCGATCTATCTGGCTCCTTGTTAACCGGTGCCATCTTCTTAAGGGTGTCCTTCCTTCTAGCAACTCCGCTTTCTGTGCAGAATCACTTATCAGGTAGAGAGGTAGAGTCACTAATCTTGATTCGTTATCTGATTTTGCGCATCTATTGGTATTTTAATGCCGAAAAATGCGGAAATTTTTTCTTTGATCCATCTGTGTTTCCACACTCCTTTTCAGTCGTGTGTGAAACATTATCTATCTTCCTTTTATCAGCATGTCCATGCTAACTCATTCTTTTGTCACCGGCGCTTAATCCTAGAGTTTCTTTTCTTCTTTGGCAATCCGGAGTTTCCCCAAGGCACTACGGTGGTCTAACATCTGTTTATCATGCTGCACATCTTTTTGAACTCCATATCTGCACATCTTTTTCGTCTCTGATAGCTCATACCATAAGCAAAGCTATATCATCGGTTCTTATCCTAGATCTCCTTATCTTTGTAACCGGTGATCCAATCGACAATGTGAATCAGGTGACATCTCTTTTTCTTCCGAAGGACCAGATAATCTATTCTTCCAGTGCATCTTCTTCAACACGAACCCGTGCTCGTAATAATGATCTTTCAAAGAGCATTGAGCTCAGAAAGTGTTTCGAGCATTTGTTCGTTTCTCTCGCCTTTTGAACTTGATATTCTGGGAATATCTTGTTAATCCTTGGTGGTATATGTTGATAATATGCTTGCCTATTCTATATCAATGGAAGGACATGGAAGATCATCTATGTCTTTTCTCTCAAGCTTTGAGAACCGCACGTGTGCAAAGTCTCAAAGTGAGAACTCGACTTTTCAAGTCACCTATCTCGGCCACGTCCTTCTGCTAAATAGATCGCTTCAATTCTGGAATCAGCAAGTTCATTGTTAATTCCATCTTCCATCTTCAACCAATCCGGAGTTGTTCCTTGTTGGCAAGTTATCATCGTCGTTCCGCCGAAGATTTTCCTCAGGACTGCTAAATCTCTCTCAATCTTTTCAAGAAGAACATGCAGTTCTTTTCACCTCAGTCTCGTCAAGTAATCTCTTGAAACCCTCCTGTTCTATCGTCTATGCTCAATCCACCGGAGGCCATGAAGACTTTTCAGATCTTTCGTAATCCTTCTATTCAAGTTGGTGTTATCTTTTCGGTAGTTGTTGAATCTTGCAGTTGTCTCCGTGATCTTCCTTCATATCTTTCCGGTGGCTTGTTACATCAGGTATGACGACAACATCATCACCCTTATCTATCTTGGATCCGGGAATCGTTTGCATCAATCTTTGTTTTCTTACGGAGTTCCATGAGATCTTCTTATCAATACCTTCAGTCTGTTTCGGTAGTTGGGATGCATGGTTTTCCTATTCATGTGCAGAGTAATGCTTTGAGTGCGGGATGGAGTAGCTACCATACCACTACTCTTATCATTCGCTCTTGTACATTGAATTGGTGAATTAATGTGATTCCACCCATTCCACGGAAGTTAGAAGTGGCCTTTATCCCTCGATACTTTTACTTCCGTCCTTGTTTTTCCGGAGTGCTCTCTCGAAGAAAGTAATCAATAATCTCTTGTTGGTGATCTCATCTTTTCCTACACGGAGCAAATCTTCAATTATCTGGTGGAAACAAACGCAAACTCTTTTATATCCTCGTCATTCTACCGGTGCCCTACATCCCCAAACAAGATGAAAGGAAAATATCTCTCTTGGTTTCATCAATTCTTTTTCTATGGTAAAGCCAATTATGGTTGATGCCCTCAACCGCAATTTATTGCGTTAGCCTCAAGGCTAAAGAAAGCAATAAGTATCTCTACCATAAGCTCCAGATCCTCCATAATCTTTGCTTCTCAGGATTCCACCATGATCTGGCTACACATCCGTCTCTGGAAGTTATATCCGCGCACCTCAATTGCGTGATCCTTAGTTCTTACTGCGGTAACAAGAATCTAATCCGACGATGTCTAGCTAAATCTTCCTGTTGATATCAAGGGACTCTATTGTTTGAAGGCAATATTGTTTCCGTACCTCTTTTCTCAAATCCGAGAGAGGATACGATGCTATTGTCATAGTGGTTCAAACCTCTCCAATCTAGCTCTTCTCTTCCGGCGAGATAAAGATCCATCCTCTCTAGTATCAGAAAATCTTCAATCTTAACGGTGTGTCTATCTTGAACCATGATACATCATCTTCTCCTCTCTTTCACAAGTGGTTCTATTCTTTTATCCCTCAATCCATCCAACCTTTGTGTCTCTAGCAAAGCATAAGACTGCATAACAAGTCTAGCAAGTTTTGCAAGGTGTAGTGGTCGCACCATTCCGTTCGACATCATCTTGGGAGCATAGGTCACCTTCGTTCGAACACCCGCCTCTTCTTGTGTTGTTCTCTTTTCCTAGGAATCTAAGGCGAGATTCTTGTTTAGTGGGGGAGAGTTGTAGCATCCCAATTGTCTAACAATTGCAATGCTACTAGCCTAGTCTATATAATGCTACCTTAATATATATAGAGTTGTTGCATCATCATCATATTATGCTCATGTCATCATGCCTCCTTGCATTTGAGCATCATATAAAACCCTTTTTGATTTGGTTCTTATCTCATATGCATTATTAATTGTATTTGCCTCTTGATATTGTATTTGGTTCTTGATATATTGTTTAATGCCCAAGTTGAGTTGGGGGCATATCTCTTATTAACTCCACCACCTTTCTTTCACCACCTTATAATTCCACCATCCAACTAAAATATGAGCTTTGCATTTTATTTGAGTTTGCCTCTAGCTCATGTGGGTTGGGATGGATCCAATTCTTTTCCACATGCTCTCATCTTGGCATCATGTTGTTTTCACATTATTGATATATGAGAGCCACATGGCCACCTTTGCATTCCTTGTGAGTGGAACCCTTTTTCCTAGCTCCCATATGGATTAATATGGATTTATGCTCATGTTGGGATATTTTGTGGGCTTATTAACTACCTAGTGGCATATACACACTAGCAAGTCCCATTGTATTTCAAACATGGCCATCTCCAACTACTCCACATGGGGAATCCTTTCTTTTCTTTGGCTTGGCTTGATTCCACTTTTGGGAATGCAAAGGAACAATGCCATGTTTAATATAATTGTTTTCACTATATAATCATGGTATTAAATATTTTGCATGGGCCATGCAAGTACCACCTTTTTGCTTGTCATTTGGATTTTATTTGTTTTGAGTGGAGCACCTCTATCTTCCCCTTCTCTTGGCTTGATCTAGTGTGATCTTGCTTAATCCTCACCACCTCTTCTCCTTCCCTTTCCTTGTCAAAATCTTGTGGGAGCTTGGCACATCATGCTTGATCTTGCCCAAAAGTTCACCACTCCATCTCTCTCTCTATCTCTCTCTCTCTAATCTAAACCACACCCCCCCTCTCACCTAAACCCTAAGCCACCCCCCTCTCTCCTTAAATCCCGCCATGACCAAACCCTAGCTAACATGTCCCCCTCTCTCTCGGCCCTACCTCCCTCTCTCACCTAGCTGGCCCCACCGGCCACCCTCTCTCCAGCCACCTCTCCCCCGCTTAGCTACCAACCCCAAACCCTAACCTAGCTCCAAACCTAGCTCTGCAGGCCTAGCTCTAACCTCGAGGCTCCCCTCTCTCTCTAGCTCCCTCCTCTCTGCCTTGTGGCCCCAGCCCGAGCCTGCCTCCCAGACCACCCTACCCCACACCGCCCGGCTCCCCATGCTGCACCTGCCCTGGAGCCAGACGTGAGCGAGGAGGAGAAAGGTGGCACCAGCCACCTTTACATCCACCTCCCCACGCTCCTCTCCTCTACCCCTCTGCTTTACCCCGCCACACGCCTCCTCTGGTTCCCAGATCTACCCCGGCGCCCCTCTCCCCTCTCTTCTCCATCGCCACGGCTCGCCATCGCCCAACCTCGGCCCCCCTCGCTACACGTTCAGACGAGCACGACGGGAGGTGATCGAGAGAACGAGGAGACTCAGGGAGGCCGCGCCTGCCGATCCACGGAGAAGCGCCGGAGCCGCCAGAACCAGCGCCGCGCCCACCGGAAACCCTAGATCGCCGGCCTCTGCATCATCGGCGATCGCCAGCGCCTCGGCCCGAACAGACACCGTCAGCATCCTCGCGGTGAGCAACCCCACCCCCCTGACACGGTCCGCCTCTCTGTACCCCCCTAGTCTCGCCGGGCCTTGCGTCGAACGGCCTCCGCTCGTCGGAGTGCACTGTCTTCTGCTCGCCCCCGCAAGGCGCAGAACCATATCTAGTCCTCGCCCGCCTCCCAGACAGCAACCCCCGCCTAGCCCAGTGGCTGCCGCCTCCGCGCGCGCTGCCAGGTCCCCAGTTCGATTCCCCCCACGCGCCGCGCGTCCGTGTCGAGCACCGTTTTGTCGACAGAGAGAGAAGAAGTACAGTACCGCGGCCGCTCTTTTGCTGAAAACCCCCTGCCTCTCTTTATGCTTAACCCGCGCTCCCTCGTGGCCCACTCGTCAGCCTCGTGGCGCTTTTGTAAAAAGGCTCCTCCAAAACCCTAGGCTCAACCCGCAGTCCCCCCTGCGCCGCGTGGCATCCCCCTTGGTCGTCCGCTGTCACGTGGCCCCGCGAGCACCCTGGCCCCGCCTGTCATTCGCTTGAGCTAGCGCAGCTCGCGGTGTAAAATGTTTCTGCGCGCAGTGGAATCCCAGTCAGCAGAGAGGCCCACCCGTCAGCGTCTGTGTCTGGCTAAACCTGAGTAACAAAAGTATTTCTGGAATCTGTTTTAAGTCAAATCTTTTTCAAATTAATTCAAATTCAAATTAAATTCTGGTTTTAAATAACTATTCAAATATTAATCCAAATAATACAAATAATATATGTTTGCAAATCAGAAAAATGTGAGGAATTCAAATATGACCTTTAAAATATATGTTGGACACTTTATTTTCCAAGTTTATTTAAATTACAATAATATGCCCTTTTATCTTAATTAATTAATAACTTTTGTTTTATAACTCCAAATTTAACAAATAATATGTCTAAAATGATTAGCTCGACGAGACCTTTCTGTTTATGCATTCCATGGTTTGCTTTGCAGCATGCATCATATAAATATAAAGTGAACAGCAACTTAATTGTGAATAAAATGGGGCCAAAACTTAATAAAATGATTTAATCTTGTACTTCACACCTCACCCATGCCATGCTACCTTATTGCCATGCAAATTGTGCATCATTCATCATGACATGATTGTTTGCTTGTCGCATTTATTCATATGCTTGTGCACTTTATTTATGTTGGCCCTTGTTTGTTTGGTTCTTCTTCGCATAGGCTTTGGCGGGGATATATCAAGAGAACCAGGAACACTACCCAGATCCATCCTTTGCTTCAACTGAGCTGCCAGGCAAGCACTACCACATGCTTGCATACATACAGTACCTATTGCCTCTATCTTATTCTTGCATCATTGAGTCGCGATTGCATTAAATTGAATCCCAAGTATTGCATAGCCTTTACTTTTAAACCCCACCGAAGCTTGTTCCTCCATCCCATGAGCCATTACTACGAGTTGTTTGAGCCATGCGAGTCGGAAACGACATGTGTAGGGTATGTGAGTGTCGATGGATAACGAGGTGCCTATACAACTTAACCTGAGTAGTAATGGGATAACTAATGAAAGTGGCATCGGTGAGCCATATTCGCTATTTGGTTTTTCAGGCTCACTTGTGCCCGTAAGACCCCCGAGTACTTGATTCTGTTCCAAGATTATTCGCTATCCACATCCGGGAGGCCTTATGGACCCCCGAGCGAGCTTGATTCATTCTTATTTCTTGGGGCCACAAACTAGTTTGAGGTTTTATTTACTATCTGTACTTATGCCATGCTTTATCGCTTTATTTAAATTGTGCGAGGTACCGCATTAATCGCATCGTTAGGAAAGCGGAGTGTTTTCATGGTGTCGACAAGCCCACCACATTTTCGGTTCCCGGTCGTTCACAGCCATTGACGCAAACCTTGAGTCCGTCTCGAGTCAGCTAACTTCGCTATGGTAGCTCAATGGGTGGCCCCAAATATTTCAATCCAGAATTGCTTTGTCGTGATCGCCTCGTTGGGTTTTGATTTGGTTTTTCCGAGGCATATCGAGTGTGTGTTGCTATTTGTGCACCCTGCTGGTAAAACTTTCTCAAAGCCGTGTCCGCGGTTATGGACGACTTGGAGCACAGTTTCTCGATCATAGACAAGCATAACTAAAGTACCGCTATTAACTTGACTAGACAAGGTACCTGACTAGTAATTAGTGCAACACTCATGGAATGAATAATAAAACTGCCAACGGATGGGGGTTGTTCGTCCGCTTCCTCGGTGAAGCGAGGAGGAGGATGGATCATAAGATTACCGTTATAATCATTATAACTGTTGTTACTAATTCACGGACATCCGCTCATCTCGGTTAGGCGGATGGTTAGCAGTATCTATAGAATTGCTAGGGTTTATCTTTTGCTGCAATTCGTCACCCTGTGTTGTGTCCCCTTTAGAGGCATAAAGACTTGCTGAGTACCCCTAGGGTCTCACACGATAAATTATTGGTTTAGATGAATAGGTACACTCGCAAGACGGATACTGGGTGGAAGAGACGGACGATGTGGGCAACGATCATTAGGTGTAGAGATTCCGGGAACGGGGATCCGTGAGATCTGTGGGCGGGATGTGCTTATTTATGGGGCATCTTATGCCGATTTGCTTCTTATCCGTACTCGGATTTTGTCTTCCGCTTCCGCTTGATACTCTGTTGATTGATGTATGAGGAGATATCCCAAACTATTATATCTATCTAGGATATTTGGATCTTGCCGTATGCTGCTATATTTCCTTTATTTTTATATGGAATCGCTCTTATGTACTATTGTATGGTTGCTTGAATACATACTCATATTTGTATGTAGTTGATCCCTTAAATTCGCCGATTCACGCCTGTTCTTGTCCCGATGTTTGGAAATGGTTGGGACGGCCGAAAGGTCTACCTGTGAGTGGCATTTGGGCCCCACCGTACTATTTCAACCATTTCTGATCATCCAGGCTTGTACTAGGAGCGTAATTCACCGAGGTAGTTACAACCTCCACAGAGGGGAAGGCTACTACAAACTCCATACTCGAGATCGGCCTCACCTGCCACTCTCCTGGCATCATGCTTGTCAGCTCCTTCTTTTGCTCCCTCTTGTCTTCTCTTTTGTCACTTGAAACCTCTTTGCTACTCTCCTAAAAAAGTACCTTCCGGTCACTGCCCTCCTAGCTTGTTTTAGCTCCCACTTCCTCCCTCTCGGCCTTTGGAGCGTGTCGCTGATGGTTCTCCACTTGTGTGGTTGTCTTCATCAATGTGGCTTGTTTGCGAGCGTGATCCATCATTGTTCTTTTAATTCCTTGTTGGGCCACCACCATTGGGATTCTTGGTTGAAGCTATAATGTCTTCCCCACAAGCTCAGAGGTGTGGACCTCAATGGCAATTCTTTGTCAGCGACGCGTATCACCGCATGCGCCCGGATGGCAGTGGTTGCACAAGGCTTCTGCCCCGTGTCCATGGCGAGATTGCGGCACCGAGAGGGCTCGGTGGTGGCGGAGAGTAGGCATTGCCTAAGGCCAAGACTGGGAAGGACGTCGACGCGTGTTATTTGGATTGAGAGAGGCACATGGGTTGGTCCAAGGGAGGAGAAATAGAGGAGAGAAGGGTGGGTGGGGGTTTGGGTCAGTGACATGTGGGACCCACATAAATTTTGCTGAGTTCGCAACTGGACATGGACAATGAGCAGCTCCTCAATATATTCTTACTCAAATTTGAGGACAACCTGAGAAAAGGTGGACAATCAGGGAAGACCATTGTGTGGTGTTTTTGTCCACTTCTCCTCGAATGGACAAATTGAGGAAGAATGAGGAACATACACTTGGAGATGCCCTTAGGAGGGCCCTAGTTGCGGGTCTGCACAATGTATGTGCGTTTGTGGTTTGTTTGACGGTTGTTGCAGGAGCTCGGTGTTTCATTTGTTGCAGTGGTCATTGTTTTATCTTTATATTTCTGTCATTATTATGAACGGATCTGAAAAGCCTTAAGGTGTTCTTCTAAAAAGAGAGGAAAGCAGATGCCTTTAGTGTTCCTATTCTATAAAAACTGTTTTTTATTTACTAGGCCTCATTTTGTCCCTAGTACCTGGCTATGCCACTGTGAAGAACTGACTATCATGAAGAAATGGCACATTATTGCTATCCATGTCAGTAGCTATTGTTGGCAACTGACGATTCCCATCCTGACAAGTTCAGAGAAAGGGTGCAGTTGATTTATTTGATAGCAAAATGCCGTAGCAAAGTTGGTTCGATCGCAGTAAATTGTAACACTTCAGGAAAAAATTTAAAAGATCTGTGCTGACAACTCCCAATTTAATTGCTACCTCAACGAAATGATCATAAGTTTCATTAACTAGGCTATGTCATACAATGTTCAGTTCAAACTGTAAATAAAAATGTTCCCATTCCATCATATCCTCCTCAACCCCAGTGGTTGGTCAAAGTTTATTTCAAGCTAGCAAGTGGCAGATGATCATAAGTTTCTTTAATTTGCCTATAGTTAAACATGCAAAAGAAAAGTTTTTTTTTCCATCATATCCTCCTCAACCCCTCAAAGGGTGGTCAGAGTTTATGCCAAGCTGGAAAATGGCTGTCGCAGATGCATCTAAGAAACTTACAAACCCCACATGGAATGAATACAGAGGCCGCATTATTGTCTTCGTGGTCCTGACTTTTCAAAAGAAGCTTCTGTCCCAAACTGAAGATGCCATATGTGTTGAGAACTTGCTAAACAGAAGAGGCAGACTAAAGAGAGCTGCTCGCAATCTCTAATGCGTCTTCGACTGAAGTTGCGCTCTTGAGCTTGGCTTTGTCGGCTAAGGGTTGTGACCTCGCGAGCTTTGGAAGAAGCGAGAATTCCTGCAAGACGCAGATACTTTGTTAGGAATCCAGAATGATTCTTACAAATGTAGTCCAGAATCTAAATACATTAGAGATTGCAAAGCAAGATTTCCCTCCAAGACTCAGGAATTTCTTCTCCCGTGTACAGCAAGATTGGAACTTATGTTCATTAATATAAGCTTTGGTTTGCAAACAAAAAACTGGTCATGGCACTTTTTTTTTTCTGGCAGCGGGGTGGTCATGGCAAGATAATACATGCTTTCATTTAAAATGCTACAAACTCAGTATTAAGTTCAATAGAAGTTGCAAGAAGATATTGTCATGTTGAAGCTGCTGTCGGCATCTTATTACCTCTGAGGTTCCACTCTCAAGGAAAACACCCTTCAGTCGACTATCTGCAGGGTATAACAAGGCAAACAATTGTCATAAAGAAGTCCATCTGAGAGTAATGATAAATATTTGAAACAACCAATTACCAGAGTCGATCCAGAAGGTAACAATCTTGGGATCAAAGTTCCCTACTTCAACTGTTTCACCAACTGTGCAGTGAACAACAGAGGATACCGATTTTGTGATTATGGATGTCTAATAAAAAGGATCAACATTATGGGGTGGAAAATGGATATTGAGGTAATTGTACCATTATCTCCATAAAATTGCCACCAAATTTTCCTCGAGCTTCCATCGTACTCAAAAACTCGAGAATAGAAGTATGGAAGGTAGTCATACCTGCATCAGGTATGGCAGATCAAGCAAAGAACTAGTATCCAAACTGGCGTACACACTTTATAACAATTAACTTACGCTTTTGCCTGGGATGTTAAGAGTGTTTCAACACAGTGGTGCGCAGACTTCCTAGCATGATCCACATGCTCCACTCGAGCTATTCTATTGTACATCTGTGGTAGAACTCACTGAAAATTATATTCCGGAATCCAACATTCGCTTATTTGAGATAAATGCAGAGCGTCCTACCTTGAGGGGGAAAGCTGCCACATCTCCAATAGCAAAGATGCCAGGTATACTAGTTCTAAACATGGAATCGACCTGCACAAAGGTAGCACATTTACTTTAAGGATGGCAAAAAGAAAACAGACAGCAGTTGTTTGAACATTCCATACACATGTAGAATCATGTCTTTTATAAGGAAACAACGATGCAATGACAGAAGAGGTGAGAAAGGTAGGAACAGTAAATTAGTAATCATAAGGTGTAAATGAGAAAAAGATCAAAATGACTATGCTCTCTTACATGTCAAAGACTAGGTTTGATAATATCTATTTCAGGTAGTACAAAGAACAAAGTAAGTACAGGTTTTTAGAAACTCCCAAGGAAATGGGAGAGGGTAGACCAAAAGATGACCCATACTGCTATACTAGCATAGAGCACACTGCATACTATAGTGTAAACTAAATAAGGTTCATTAACTTCAGGATGGAAACAAACCTCTATGCCACCAACTTCATTGTTGACTCCAACCGCTTCAAAGGGGCTGACAGCTGGTTTTGCTCCTATACCAACAATAACCTGCATTTAAATGTATCGCTACATCAATTTATCTCTTCAGAAAGCTCAACAAATCGGTAAACATACTTTTAGAAATGCTGAATAGATTTGATTCAACAAGATTATGACCGTTAACTACAAATTTTCACTTGATACAATGCAAATATGCATGCTTTTCAAATGTGCTATCAAGTGGACTTAAGTGGTCACAGTATTGTCGCTAAACAATCAAATTTAATTAGTATTTCCGAAAGGTTACGGCCAACAGTAGGGACTCGAAATGCAGGTGTCTTGATGACATTGATGTTTTAGGATTTGGTACTGTACAACAAAAACATGTTGAGAAAAGAAAGATCGTAACTGTATCTGCTTCAACAACAGAACCATCTTTTAGTACAGCAGAAGACACCCTTCCATCAGAGCCAGCATCAAGTTTGTCAATAAGAGCCCCCTGGTTACCACAAATGTACAAGCTTGACATATTAAAATATGAAAAAGAAGACAATAAATGAAGTTTGTTCCTTGGTCTAACTATGTCACCTTTACGAATTTGACACCATTTTGCTCATACAGTTCCTCATACTTCTTAGCAAGGGAAGGTGTAAACAATCTTGGCATTATGTGATCTTCTGGGAATATGATCTATACAAAGCAAATTTAATTATGTAACTGCCACTTATAATGCGCAAAAGGAAGAAAGGCATGCTCAGATATATCTGAACTGAAGAAAGCTGGGGAGTGTCGTTACAGTTGTGTCAAGATTCCAGCCGCAAGCTGCAGCAGCCACCTCCATGCCAATATAGCCCCCACCAATAACAACAATTTTCTTTGCATTTCCCTATCAAATGAAACCAAAAGTCATTTGCAAAAAAGTCATACAATACAAAAACATAACTTGGAGCATTGCTGCCATGTCATGTAACAAGAGAAAATCACATTTTAGCACATGATGAAACATCATTCGTATTTATTTACTGAACATACCAATGAAGATACTAGAGAATCAGCGTCAGAAACATCGCGTATATAGTGAACTCCAGGTAAGTCCCCTCCTATTTTTTCAGGCAATCTGATAAAAAAACATCAATGTTACAGGCAGTAACAAGTAATGCTGAATACAAGGCTTTTGTATCCAGCTCATATATATAATCATTTGAAATTCTTCCAATTGGTCGCAACAGGTGGATTTTTGTTTTTTCTTGCCTCTTAGTAGTGCAGACTTATAGCAAGAACTGGTAGTCATGGTAATTATACTAAATTTTTATTTTCAGCAAAAACAATGCTCAAGTATGCATAATGCATTGTTACATATACCTTGCCTCTGAGGATTACCAAGTTATAGCAGGAACAGATAATCATGGTAATGATACTACAATCTGGTTTTTGACATCCAAAACCATTGCTCATATATGAATGATGGATTACGATATTACCTTGCACCTGCACAACCTGTAGAAATAATAAGTGAGCCATACTTGAGAATTTTCCCAGATGAAGTTTTCAAGGTCTGTGTTTTGCCATCAAACGCTTCAACTGGATCCTCATACAGCACCTTTCAGAAATGAGAAATGTTTTCAGACCAAGGGGATCCTTGTATTTTCTAACACACTAAACAAGAAACAGGACATGAATACCATAAGTTCATAACTACCTCTATGCCATTCTCCTTGTACCATTCAGCAGTCTGCCTCTGGCCACCAGATCCAACACAGGTATGGAATCCCTGCCACAAGACAATATAAGAGTTTCAATGCTGCATTTGCAGATTTGATCTTGATGCTGAACTGTACTGTACACCAATCTACCATATGCCAGCTATTCACCGGTAGCGACAAATGATGACAGTGCAATGTTTACATACTGAAACAGATTTCACTACAAATGATGACAGTGCAATGTTTACATACTGAAACAGATTTCACTAAACTCCGTATAGATGGCATGGGGATAACTGAGCTAAGTTCTGTCCATCATATCAAGTCTGTCCAACAGATAAAGGGGTTAAGCATTTTGGCAATCCTAAATCGACAGACTATCACTAGTGTCATGCTTGAATGGTACCTCCTGTCATCAAATTGTCCCAGAAAAGTACTTACAGGTAGGCGTGCCGGCTTCTTTTCCGGAGGAAACAGATAGCCTTTGGTCAATGCTGGTCGCTCGTAAGGCGGAACCGCCTGCACAACAGCAAGCACACACCATCAGAAATCAACCCACATAACTTCAGAATAAATTCAAACTACCACTGTATTAATTAAATCCCAGTGCGTTACCATGAATGAGAGCACTGACAAAAATGAGAAGAAAGACGGTACGATGCACAAGGATTAGTTATCCAGTTGTGTAATTAAGTGATGTGCCATGAGCATTACCTCCTTGGAGACGATGCAGAGCCGGCCGTCGGCCATGCCATGCTCGACGAACGTCCTGGCCGCGTAGCCCGCCGCGTTCCCTCCGCCCACGATGACGTACCTGCATCACAGCCGGTCGATACGTCAGTCATATGGTTTGTTGAGCTGCAAGCTTACAATGGGTTCATCTGACACCGATGTTAGAGAGACTCAGCAGATCAAGAGCCCAGAGAGATAGAGGACCCACTCGCGGTTCTGGTTGTCGAACCCGGCGGCCGCGGAGACCGAGAAGCTCCTCCGGCGGGGAGCCACCGCCGAGGCGAAGGCGCTTCCGCCGCCGCCGAGCCGCCGCAGCGCCCACGACGTCTGCGAGCAGTACCCCGCCCCCGCCGCCGCCGCCGCCGCCGCCGCGGAAGCCATATGCGCCGCCTTCCGCCGGAGAGCTAAAGCCACCTCCAAGAAAAATGCGGCGAATCAGAAGAACTCGAGAGGGGCTAAACGCGATTTCGGGGAGCTGCTGGGGGCGCGACGAGAACCTGAAGTCATAATCTCTCTCCACTGGCAGCGCTGCTTGACCTTATAAAGGGAGGAGGAGTGCGCAGCCAAGCCAAGGGACGCTGGCCGCTGCGGGGGGCCAAAGGGTGGGGCGGCGACGATGGACGGAGTGGGGAGAGAAGAAGGTACAGGTGAGGTGTACGTCTTTTTTTTTTGCCTAATAATAATATGCCCTCCTGTAATGGGGAACTGTGTGTCATGCTAGTACTCCAGATTCCAGAAGATGAAATCCTGTATGTATTGTTCATACAAAATTCATACTAGTTAATTGCGTGACTTGAGTGGGGCGGCGATTCATGCTAGTTAACTGATTCACACAAAATTCATTCAAAATTCTTGTGAAATACGTGCGTGACTTGGATGGAATGGTACTCTCTCCGTTTAAAAATATAAGATGTTTTAGTTTTGTGAACGAGATATATCTAGACACCTTTTAGTGTATAGCTTCAAATGAATCTAGACACACTAAAAGGTGTCTAGATACATCTCTTTCATAAATTTAAAACATCTTATATTTCTAAACGAAGGAAGTATTAGTTAATTGCGTAACTTGAGTGGAGCGGCGATGATGGATGGTGTGAGGAGAGAAGAAGCTACGTCTTTTTTTTCGCCTAATACTCCCTCCGTTTCAAAATATAAAATATTTTAGCTTTATAAAGCAAATGTATCTAGACTTATTTTAGTGTATAGATTCATTCACTAAAATAAGTCTAGATACATTTTCTTCACAAACATAAAACATCTTATATTTTGAAACAAAGGGTGTAATAATGTCTGTAATGGGAATTGTGTGTCACGCTATTACTCTCTCCGTTTAAAAATATAAGATATTTTAGTTTGTAAAATAAATGTATTTAGACAACTTTTAGTATATATGTTCGTACACTAAAAGACGTCTACATACATTTAATTCACAAAACTAAAATGTATTATGTTTGTGGCTAATTTTTTTTAAATAATACATTTTTTAATTCAATTTCATAAATAATATACGAAATCAAAAAATTACAAATCTAATGGACCATCGTCCGTTGAAAAGACGAAGGTGGTGGTTCGTCTATTGAAAAGACGAAGGGGGTTGAATGAACGTGTGGATGAACCTGTCTCAGTCACCATATTCGTCTTTTGAACGAACGAACCACCCCCTTCGTCTTTTGAAAAGACGAACCACCACCTTCGTTTTTTCAACGGAAGACGGTCCGTTAGATTTGCAATTTTTTAATTTCGTGTATTATTTGTGAAATTGAATAAAAAAATGTATTATTTAATAAAAATTAGCATGTTTGTGAACGGAGAGAGTACCTTAAAAGATGGAAATACTGTATGTATTGTTCCAAGTCCAAATGATAAGATACTCTCTTGGCTTAGACACTATTTAGTCTAGATACATCTAAATTTAAATAAATAAATTTTCAACATCTATTTTAGGACGGATAGAGTATAAAAAAAGATATTTAGTGCTGCAAAAAGAAACATCTTAAGGAATGGATTTTAGAAACATGGGATCGGGATGTCATGCCTACAGAATACTATGGTTTGTTTGACTGCCTCAGGAAAATCAAAGGATTTTTTCTAGGACGTTTGAGTAGATGTAAATTTTCACACTATATGATATGTATAAAGAAATCCTTACTAAAAAATTAATGTATGATTTAATCCTACAGATCAAACAACCATCATATGAAAACTCCAGATGATTTTAGTCCTCCAAAATTCTTCGAATCAAAGAGGCCCTAAAATTAGCTTCTTTCAACAAGAACACTCCCTAGTTTCCCAGCAACCACCGTGGTTCTTGTTTGGTCTTGAAAGAAATAAATTGATTCATACAAAATTTATTCAAAATTCTTGTGAAATACGTGCGTGACTTGGATGGAATGGCACTAGTTAATTGTGTGACTTGGGTGGGGCGGCGACGATGAACGGAGTGAAGAAAGAAGGTATGTCTCTTTTTTTCTTTTTGTTTTGCCTAATAATAATGTGGTCTCCTGTAATGGAAACTGTGTGTCACGCTAGTACTCCCTTCATTTAATAATATAAGATATTTTAGTTTGTGAAATGAATGTATCTAGACAATTTTTAATATATAAGTTCACAACCTGTACACTAAAAGACGCCTACATATATTTGATTCACAAAACTAAAACCTCTTATGTTTCTGAATGGAGGGAGTACCTTAGAAGATGGAAATACTGTATGTATTGTTCCAAGTCCAAATGATAATATACTCTCTTGGCTTAGATACTATTTAGTCTAGATACATCTAAATTTAAATAAATAAATTTTCAACATCTATTTTGTGACGGATAGAGTATAAAAAAGATATTTAATTTTCAAAAAGAAACATCTTAAGGGATGTATTTTAAAAATATGGGATCGCAGTGTCATGCCTACGGAATACTATGGTTTGTTTGACTGGCTCAGTGGAAAATCAAAGGATTTTTTTCCAGGACATTTGAGTAGATGTAAATTTTCATACTATATGATATGTATAAAGAAATCCTTACTCAAAAATTCATGTATGATTTGATCCTACGGATCAAACAGCCATTATATGAAAACTCCAGATGATTTCAGCCCTCCAAAATTCTTTGAATCAAAGAGACCCTAAAACCAGCTTCCTTCAATAAGAACACATCCTAGTTTCCCAACAACCACGATGGTTCATGTTTTGTATTAAGCTCGAAAGAGAAGGACAAAGTCCATTACAGAGTAGACCACCCTCGCTCAGCGACAGGCCGTAGAGCGAGCACAACCACCATAAATTTACTGATCGTCTCGCAAAAACCCACCTCTAATTCCACTCCTACAAATCAACCATGACCGCCACTCATCACATATGCCATCAAGAAACATCCAAAATTCTTGTTTGGTCTTGAAAGAAATAAACTGATTCATACAAAGTCCGTTCAAAATTCTTGTGAAATACATGCATCACTTGGACGGAATGGCACTAGTTAATTCACTAGTGGAGAACGGGGTTTTGATCCTAGTTCTAGACAGCCTCTAGTACCGGTTGTGGAGTCGGGACTGTGAAATCGGTACTAGAGGTCCTAACCTTTAGTCCCGAGTCACTCATGAATCGGGACTAAACTCGCACCACGTGGCGGCAGTGGAGAGCCGGGGTCGAAGAAACTTTAGTCTCGAATCGTGCTACGGACCGGAACTACACGATCTCTACCGTGGAAGCACTTTAGCGTTTCGGTTGCCGCGACAGCCGCTGAGACAGCAGATTTTGCCGCGACAGAGTTTTGCGTGGGATTTCTGCCGCGGCATGAGGATCGGTAGAGGTAGGAGAGGTTTGGAGTAACTGACCTGCAACGAAGGAATGCATTACACATAACATCGTCATGATTATATAGACTGCAGTGACCTCTTTCTTCGTGCTTATTCAAATATATTACATGTTGATACATATATATACAATTTAGTTACATGGAGATCATAACCGGGACTAGAGACCGTTTATTTGATTACATGGAGATCATTAAATCACGGGAGTCCCATGGTATGGAATTTTTCCCTTGGATCTAGCGCTCGTTCGGTTGGGGATTCTCCCGCAATCTTAACAACTATATATGAAAGAAGAAAATCAATATGAATATCACTCGTCATAACAAATATTAGAATACATTCAACACTAGTGGAGGTAACTGTGAATATATTATTCACGTACATCTAGAATTGTCGCTCCGTTTCGCTCACGACCTCCGAGCGAATGTACTCGCACATGAAGTATCTACACCAATTAGTCTCTCGTGACTGCTGGTCGTACTTTACGAGAATAGAATTCAATCAAATAATAATCAAACATAATATAATGGTATTAAAACTAGAATTTAAGAGACGTGCAGACGTAGCTCGTACTACTTATCTCGACCGGATGAAAACTAAGCTCATCTTTAAATTCACCTATCGTACTAAAATGAGTTAGTATTACTTAATATCTCAGAAAATGAACAAAAGAGACCGATAATAAATAAAAATACATCTGAAGCGCATCTTTAATGCTTGCGTACTCTTCGTATTTCTTTAGTGGGTACTTGATTTCAACTCTTTCAGTATCAACTTCAATGATTAGCAGAATGTAATGAAAGCTGTGTACATTATATACGTCAGTAACTCATCAATTACACTTAACATAGAGTAAGCAAAAGTGAATGTGTACAAGACAGTAACACTCTCACCTAAAGTTGTAAGGAAATAGTATTCTTTTTTTAGTATTGTCTCTTTATGAACCTTAGCAAGTTAAGTTCCGTGTCCTTGGGGTACTGTTATAGAAATGGTTCATTAACTCGGCGTGTGTCGATGAACCCAGTGTCAAAGATTCTCCTTCGGTCACATTCCTCGCTCTTCATTCTACATAATAGCATAGTAAGGATAATTACAGACAATGAACGAGCTAAGTTAGAGACTTTATCATAGAAATAAATGAACCACTTATAAATAATAGGAACTAACTAGACTCAAGTCGACGCGATTGTGAGATGTGCATCGGCGAACATCCCTTTGGCCGGGCCTCGTTTACTACTTTTACCAGACTTGGTCGATGTGGAGGTCTAAAATAAGAAACATTCGTTAATATATATACACACAAATCAATTAATGCATCTATCCAGTGATCACAAGAGGCTTAATAATATACCTCACCAGACTTTGTTAAGGCCGGTCCATCATTTTCCAAGCCGTCGCAATTAAAACTCGTCTGCGCTTCGACTAGAGGTTCTATCTCCATTCCATCACCGGAATCATTCAGAAACTACGAGCCATCTTCTGCTCCATAGTCTTCTGCTCCATCCTGATCGACAAGCGCTCCACCATGATCGAGGAGCGCATCACCTTGATAGGGGAGAGCTTCATCACCTCGTATCATGTGTAATAGACGCTCTTCACCTTCTCTGTCGTTGAAGTCTGAATAACTTCTATGACATAATGTGCATATGAGTAAAAAATTAACAATGTACCATATCACAACAACAAAGTACTAATATCATATAACATCTCGAATAACAACAAAGTACTAATACATCTCAAATAATAACAAAGTACTAATATCATATAAATATCTCTAATATATCTCGAATAACAACAAAGTACTAATATCATATAAATATCTCTAATACATCTCGAATAACAACAAAGTACTAATATCATATAAATATCTCTAATACATCTCGAATAACATCTTGCTCAAACTCAACGTCGACTCCCAGTTTCTGAGCCGCGGTATGTGAACATCCAAAAAGAAGGAACCATCACAGGAGTATAGCTCGGGTGAGATCCCTGAAAAACCTGCCAGGTATCATAGATCTTGACGTCCAACATCACCATATAGCGAAGGACGTGCTCGTCCTCCTCCCTGACACGACACCGTACCACCTCCTCGGGGCTCGACTCCCTCTGCACCTAGCCTGGACCACGCGACTGCCACCAAAGAAGCTCTCGATCGACGATGACACCCGGATTCCTCACCAAGCTACGCATCCCGGTAGGTAGCACCTCTGATACGTCATAAACTTATCTATAATTTTTGATGTTCCATGCTTGTTTAGTATCAACTTTGTTATGTTTTGTCTATACTTTGAGGTATTTTCATACATTTTCTAGGACTAACCTAGTAAAAATATGTCGCAGTGCCAGTTGCTTGTTTTCTGCTGTTTTTGGTTTTAGAAAATCTAGTAAGGAAATATTTTCGGAATTGGACGGGACAAAAGCCAAAGTCAATATTTTACTGGAGAGAACACAGAATCCAAAGGGCAGCCGAAGGGGGCCACGAGGTGGCCACACCCTAGGGCCGCGCGGCCCAGGGGGGCGCGCCGCCACCAGGTGTGGGCCCCTCGGGCACCCATTGACCTTGCCCCTTCGCATGTAAAGTCACCCCGATGCAGAAACCCTAAGGACTCGGATCAAATCTCTACGAAACAGTCCGTAGCCACCGCCACCATTGTCCCTAGAACGGGGTGGGGGGTCTGAAGCTCTTCCCGGCACCCTGTCGGAGGGGAGAGATCATCCCGGAGGCCTTCTTCATCACCATGCCAGCCTCCGGTATGATGCGTGAGTGGTTCACCCTTAGAATATGGGTCCATACAGTATCTAGATGGTTGTTTCTCCTCCTTTGTTGTGAGCTCCGTTCATGATCAAGATCATCTAATTGTAATCATACATATTATGTTTGCGGGGATCCGATGGATATTGAGATACTATGTCAGATTGATTATTGATTCTATCATGTCTATGTTATTTGTGATCTTGCATGCTCTCTGTTGCTAGTAGCTACCTTGGCCAAGTAGATGCTTGTGACTCCAAGAGAGAGTATTTATGCTTGATAGTAGGTTCATGCCTTTAGTAATCTGGGGAAGTGGCAGAAATCTCTAAGGTTGTACTCCCTCCATCCCAAGGCTTAAGGCCTTTTTTTTGAAAAGTTAAACTAACTGAACTTTGACCAAACTTTTAGAAAAAACCATCAATAAACATGATATTTTGTAGACATCATATGAAAATATATTTCATTATCTATCTAATGATATTGATTATGTATTTTGCATATTAACAATTTTTGGTAAAAACTTGGTCAAACTTGACATAGTAGATGTGTTGTTGCTACTAGGGAGAAAACAACAATCTTTTGTTCATGGAACAATTGTATTGTTTACTTTACACACAAATGCAATTATCTATTGCTTACAACTTAATACTGGAAGGGATTTGGATGATAACCTGAAGGTGGATTATTAGTCATAGATGTAGTTGGATTACGGTCTATGTATATTGTTGTAATACCCAATCAAATCTCATAGGAGTCATGATGTCTAGTATATGCATTGTTATGCTTTCTCAATCTGTCAATTGCCACGTTGTAATTTGTTCACCCAACATGTTATCTATCTTAAGGAGAACACCTCTAGTGAACTATGGACCTCGGTCCAATCTTTATTGTTGATACATCATCTACTGTTACTGTTTACATTTTTCAAGCAATTACTATCTTCCACACTATACGTTTAATCCTTTGTTTTCAGCAAACCAGTGAGATTGACAACCTCACTGTAAGTTGGGGAAAAATATTGAATTTGTGTTGTGTGCAGGTTCCGAGTTGTTAGCAACACCTTGGAGTTGTTTCCTTACTCCTACTGGTTCGATAACCTTGGTTTCATAACTGAGGGAAAACTTGCTGATGTGTTCATCACACCTTGCTCTTGGGGTTTCCCAACGAGGCTCTACAATCAACTGAGCCGCATCAATATTTTCTGGCGCCGTTGCCGGGGAGTTAAGGACAACTTCAATCTCTTCCTCCTCGTCAGTCACCTTTCAGGGAAAAATAAGATTCTTGCAAGGGGAGTCTCTCACAACCAATCTCTTTACTTTCTTTTGTTTTGCTTAGTTTCTTTTGCTTGTTTCTTTTTTAAAAATACAAAAAAATAGTTTTGTTTGGCTTGCTTTTTCTTATAAAAAACACACAAAAATTAGTTCCTACTATAGTTGTTGGTTTGTTATTGCCTTGCTTTGTCATGCTTTCTACCAATGGTTGGTTTCTTTGAAACTAGTTCTTATTGGCAAGGTGGGTTCATGGAAGAACAAAAATATTATTATAAGGAACACCGCTTGTCACAAAAAGGGAAACACTTATGGGAACAAATTGATAAAATTGAATACCATTGCTAGAAACATGTGCTCTACTTATAATGTTACTTATTTCTTTGATAAATCTTGTTGCTATAGGAGGTATAAACACCTCCCTTTTCAATGTTAGTATAATGATAATGTTACCATAGCTTCTTATGTTAAAGGAAATTATGACTTTTATGATGTGGAACAAATTGAAGAATTTATTGCTTGGAAGGGTGCATTTGAACTTGCTAGTTTGCTTGAAAATACTGATGATACACCTTATAAATATGAGGTTTATGATATACTTAAATTTTGCTTTGATAATTACAAGGAATAAAATGGCTATATTCTTGAATATTTTAATAGATGCTTTCCACAAACGGAAGATACTAATTCCTTGCAGGAGCCTATGGAAGAGGAAATTGCTGAAACTGGAAGCTCATTAGATAAAAAATACGAGGAGGGTGATGAACAAAAGGAGGAAGAATGGATTAGCTACCCATTCCTACCTTCTAATGAGAGTAACTCTTTATCCCTTATATTATTTGATTGTCCCCCATGCTACTAAAGGAGGATGAATGTTATGTTCCTGTGGATTCTTTTGAAATATCTACTATGGGTAAAACTTGTGATAATAATTATGCTCCTATTATCTATGATAATCCTTTATTTGTGCCTAACTTCAAAATGCATGGAACTAAAGAGTTTTGCTTAGAAAATGTCTATGATAAAGCTCTAGATGATGGTCCTATATTGGTTGATAATATTAATAGTACTACTATTGAAAATGAGATTGGAGAGGTCTTGAATTTATCTTGTAACCCCATACCTCTTGAGAATGATCAGTCATCTTTTTATAAAATTGTTAAAAGTGGGTTTGAAGGTTTTAATCCCACTATTTTTTAGCTTGATAAAAATTATGTGTTTGTAGATCATGAAAAACATACTTTATGTGATAGTTATATTGTTGAGTTTATTCATGAGGCTACTAAAAATTATTATGAGAGAGGGTAATATGGTTGTAGAAGTTTTCATGGTACTGAAACACCTCCCTATGTTGAACGTTTTGAAGTTACTCTTGTTTTATCTTCCTATGCCTGTCACTTTGTTCTTTGTGAATTTATTTGCGTACAAAATTCCTATGCATAGGAAGTGGGTTATACTTAAATGTGTTTTGAATTTGCTTCTTGATGCTCTCTTTTACTTCAATTCATATTTCTTATGTGAGCATCTTCTCAAACTATCAAGCCTAACTTAAAGACGTTAAAAAAAAGTACTAATTGGGAGATAACCCAAATTTCGTTAGGTTTTTATTTTGTTGAGTCTTGGAAGTTATTACTTCTGTAATAACCTCTCCTTATCCTTTTTGTGTGATTTTTGTGCCAAGCATAACCTCTAATAAGAGAGAAGTAAGATTTGGGGAAGTTACTGTCCCGAAACAGATATTTGTGCTTCACTGTAAAAATTCGTGAAAAATCCCTGTATGTTGGATTGAGCTGTAATTTTTAGAGTATATTACCCAGGTTGTTATATAACTTTATTTAGTTCAACACTTTCCGATTTGATCAAAAGAAGGTCTTCGAAAATATCGATTTTTACCTACTGGTATGTTTTGATAGATTTCTGCCATTATTTGCATTTGCCTCTTAATCGATTTCTTTTTGAGTTCTCTTTGATCACTTGAGCTTTTAAGAGGAATTGCTACAGTATCTGTGTTCTAATGAAAGTTTTACTTCTGTTGAAACTAAACCCAAAGGCCTATTATCTTGAATACACTAATGTTGCTAATAAAGAATTGTGTGAAGTTTTGTATGAAAGATGAGATGAAGAATGGACAAAATCTCAAGCTTGGGGATTCCACCCCGTGTCACCCCAAGAAATATTCAAGAGGTACAAGCATCAAAGCTTGGGGACGCCCAAGGCATCCCCTTCTTAATCAATAAAAATCTTAGGTCTCTTTCTAGACACTTCGTTTTTATTGTTTCATGCAGTTTTGTGTTGTTCTTAGAGAGTCTTAGTTTTTGTTTTTGGTTTTCGTTTTTTTAGTTTTCTGAATAAATTAGTTGGACCCCCACATTCTCTCTTTTGTTTCAAATAAGTTGATTGGTGTTGGAAAAGAGTAGAGAGTTTCATGCTTATAGTGGGACAAAAGGAGCTTGTTTTGAATGTGGCTTAGACTTTATCATGTCATGCTAGATGTTGCTTTGACCTTATTCTTAGTGATTATTGATGTAGCATGACTTGTTCCAAACAATTGAGATTGCTTAATATGCCTTGAAAGAATCATGCGTTGTTTTAGCATACAAAAGCATATTATTATGGTATTCTCCTTTGATGCTTTATTTGGGTTGACTTGGCACATGATTACACCATGTTAAGACTATGAACCAGTCACCTTAGCCTCTATGATCATTTATTTTTTGACTTGTGGTACCACTTTATGCTTTGATTGATAATGTTTTGTTGCTCTGCATGATTATGGCCATTATTGCTCTCTTAGTTTGCCGCTCCTAGTGTTTTGCTAGCCTCCTGTTGTACTGAGTAAGCTCTACTCATGAATCCAACTCCCAAGAAACCAAGTTTTTACAAAGAGTCCACTATAAATTCCTATGCATGGTGTGTTACACCATTCCAGGTATATTCATGTTTTATCTATCTTCCAAATTAAACTTGTTATGTGAAAATTAGTGATTAAAGCTCTCACAAACTTGATGGCACACTTTAATTTCTTGCTCCTAATAAACTTGAACCATTGTGTCATCTATGTTGTATATTCTTGCACTTATAAGTTGGGAATTATCAGAACCATGATGTCATGGGGAACGCTTTCAACACCTGTACATATTACCCAGTTGATATCATGATCTTTTGTTTATGGATGTCCGCGGTGTGAAATAAAAGGGGAGCTTGTAAGTCCATGGAGTATTGTACATGTGTTAGAGAAATGCCTGGGCGACTAGCCTAAGCCATGCCTAATCATGGTGGAAACTTGCAGCATAGCCATAGTGAGCAATCTGTAAAGCATCCTCAATAAAAACCTATGCAAATAGCAAATAAAAAGATCGCTGAGATGCCCATTGTCTGTTGCCTTGTCATTTTGATATGGGATAGCTCCTGTGTCATGGGGCAAGGGGTACCCCGTTGGCGGTTCTCTATGATACACATATACTTATAATGACAAGAACTTGCTTGTGACTAAAGTTGAGTAGCATGAGGAACGACCCTCATACTCAAGGGACATGAGATTTCCAACTTATGATTTGTCAAGCATATACTCCATATTTGTTTCACTTTAACCTTAATCACTTCAAGATGCTTATGATAGGGGCAATGAGAGCTGAAAGCTAATAAGTACCATAATTTTTGGAAGTTCTTTATGGAACTTGAAATCCCTGCTTCCCTCTGTGAAGGCCTTTCTTCTTACTTGTATGTTGAGTCTACACCTTGTATCTTTATGCACCAATTAAGAGAGCATAGTTGTCATTCTTAGTTTTAAGTGCATTGTCCCAAAACTTATTGATTAATTCATAGTGTTGATATTGCTTGTGCTTAAACTATTTGTATCTAGTCACCCTTATGTACTTTGAAGGTGTCCTATGCATTTATGTTTTGCTATTCCATGAGGGACAAGATGAATACCACTCTTGATATGTTTTCTGTATGTGAAACAAACAAACGTCTCTTAATGCATTGTTATTCATTATCTTTGTTTGTATCTTTTCATGTTACAACATAGTTACTATGTATTATTGTTAGAACTACATCTTTCATGCTCATGTTTAGATTACTTTGATCCCAGCTATCAATGATTTACAAATAGTTTGATCAAGATTGTGATGGTGCATGTCACCTTAGAATATTATTCTTTTTATCACTTACCTACTCGAGGACGAGCAAGAGTTAAGCTTGGGGATTCTTGATACGTCATAAATGTATCTATAATTTTTATGTTCCATGCTTGTTTATTATCAACTTTGTTATGTTTTGTCTACAGTTTGAGGTATTTTTATATTTTCTGGGACTAACCTATTAACAAGATGCCGGAGTGCCAGTTGCCTGTTTTCTTCTGTTTTTGGTTTCAGAAAAGCTAGTAAGGAAATATTCTCGGAATTGGACAGGACAAAAGACAAAGTCAATATTTTATCGGAGAGAACATAGAGTCCGAAGGGTAGCCGAAGGGGGCCATGAGGTGGCCACACCCTAAGGCCGCATGGCCCAGGGGGGCGCGCCGCTACCAGGTGTGGGCCCCTCGGGTGCCCATCGACCTTGCCCCTTCGCCTATAAAGTCACCCTGATGCAGAATCCCTAAGGACCCGGATGAAATATCCACGAAATTGTCCGTAGCCGCCACCACCATCAATCCTAGATCAGGAGGGATCTGAAGCTCTTCCCGGCACCCTGTCGGAGTGGAGAGATCATCCCAGAGGCCTTCTTCATCACCATGATAGCCTCTGGTATGATGCGTGAGTAGTTCACCCTTGGACTATGGGTCCATACAGTAGCTAGATGGTTGTTTCTCCTACTTTGTGCTATCATGTTTAGATCTTGTGAGATTCGTTCATGATCAAGATCATCTATTTGTAATCATACATGTTGTATTTGCGGGGATCCGATGGATATTGAGATACTATGTCAGATTGATTATTTATTCTATCATGTCTGTGTTATTTGTGATCTTGCATGCTCTTCGTTGCTAGTAGCTATCTTGGCCAAGTAGATGCTTGTGACTCCAAGAGGGAGTATTTATGCTCGATAGTAGGTTCATGAAATCTCTAAGATTATAGATGTGTTGTTGCTACTAGGGAGAAAACAATAATCTTTTGTTCATAGAACAATTGTATTGCTTACTTTACACACATTGCTTAATGCAATTATCTGTTGCTTGCAACTTAATACTGAAAGGGGTTCAAATGATAATCTGAAGGTGGATTATTAGTCATAGATCCAGTTGGATTACGGTCTATGTATATTGTTGTAATGCCCAATCAAATCTCATAGGAGTCATGATGTCTAGTATATGCATTGTTATGCTTTCCCAATCTGTCAATTGCCCCGCTGTAATTTGTTCACCCAGCATGTTATCTATCTTAAGGAGAACACCTCTTGTGAACTATGGATCCCGGTCCAATCTTTATCATTAATACATCATCTAGTGTTACTGTTTACTTTCTGCAAGCAATCACTATCTTTCATACTAAACGTTTAATTCTTTATTTCAACAAACCAGTGAGATTGACAACCTCACTGTAAGTTGGGGCAAAGTATTGAGTTTGTGTTGTGCAGGTTCCAAGTTGTTAGCAATATCTTGGATTTGTTTCCTTACTCCTACTGGTTCGATAACCTTGGTTTTATAACTGAGGGAAAACTTGTTGTTGTGTTCATCACATCTTGCTCTTGGGGTTTGGCAACAAGGCTCTATAGTCAACTGAGCCGCATCATCCTCCCAGTGTCAGCCCGACGGTGTCCAGTCTCGGACATGCCCGGCTGAGCGCATTACTCCTCCATCGTTCCTGCCGAGTCAACGACGAGGATGCGACATATCCTAAAGTAGTCATTTTTTACTAAATTATATACTACATTATATATTATAGACAGATATGCGGGATGGGCATTTCCCATCTCACTTATTTGCAGTCCAGTCTCGCTTGTACTAATTTGTAAAAAGTTTTTATGATATATATCCATTTATAATATAATTATCTAACTAAACAATATCTAACTAAAATAACAATGTCTAACTTATAAACTAATTATCTAACTAAACTAAACTAACAATATCTAACTAATAAACTAATTATCTAACTAAACTAAATTAAAAAACATAAAAAAGAAAAAGAGATCGGAAGATCACATACTCGTGAGGGGGGCAAGACGGGTGCGGGGGGGGGGGCGCGGAAAGGCGTGACGGGAAGTGGAGGCATGGCGACCGACAACGGGGATGGACGACATGGGGATGCGTGGGGGCAGCGACTAGGTACGGATGACGCGGGGCGATGGTGAGAGCTCCGAGGCAGAGAGGCGGCCTGGTGGAGTCATCGGTGGAACAGAGAAGATGAAGTGAGGTTGTCCCGGTTCGTGGGTTGAACCGGGAGGAGGGCGATGGGTATTTATACCCACACCCTCTATTCCCGGTTGGAGCCTCCAACCAGGACTAGAGGTGGGACTCTAGTCCTGGCTCAAGCCTCCAACCGGGACTAGAGGTGTTTTCGGCCGCACCATTTCGCTCGCGTGCCAAAACCCTCTAGTCCCGGTTCGGGGCTCGAACCGGGACTAAAGGTATACTTTTTATTAAAATAAACAAAAATTGATTAATATTATAAAATCAATATCTATTATTCTATAATGAATAAAAATATGTATTATATATCAGAATTTTCAAAAAAAGAAGATCTATAATTTAATTCTATTATCATACTCTATTATACAACTAATATTTTTGCATATTTTGTATTAAGTCATATCTTTTGCATACTTTCGAATCTGATAAACTTTCAACATAAAAATTGTTTGAATTTGATTGACTAATCCAAAACCATTTTTTGTTTTCTAAACTAGTTAGTTTAACTACTAAAATTAATAACTGGGACTATAGATATTTCGGGGGCCTTTAGTCCTGGATTAAGCCAGTAGCCGGGAGTAAAGATATTTCCCGCCATTATCACAGACGTTAAGCCACGCGCCATGCTTTTCCGCCATTTCCCTTTGCTTCTCTACATGTTTTATGCCATTTCCCTCTATATCTAGGTCGACCATCATGACATCCAAACATCCACATTTCCCCTCTCGCAACAATGGACACTGCATATTGGGCTATTCTGACTCTTGAGAGACCGCAGTGCGCCTCCAGCTACTCATGCATGTCGGGCTACCAGTTGTCAGCTGACTGAATGTTGAGCGCTGGAGGGGTTCCTGTCCCTCCTATGCCTCAAGGTTCCTCCCGCTAGGCGGCCATCACGAACCACTTCTACCTCGAGCTCACGCCAGAGTAGCAGATGGATCCCCATTGGGATACCGCCAACTACAACACCTAGAATGTCTTCTTTACTAACCGGCAGGAAAGGAAGCTCGCTAGGTACGAGGGTGATGGAGCGCCCCCGGTGAACCACAATGAAGCCGGCCGCCGCCTGTGGTGGGCGAACCGGACTATCATCGGCGTGATGCGCTACATCACCCAGGGAGATCATCCTCGCATGCGGTGCCCGCACCCGTCGTAGAGCCACAAGAAGGGGGCGGTGGTGAAGGCCGCGGGAGTAGCAGCGTCATCATTCGGGATCCTCCTCCCCCATGCATTGTGAATCCGAGGACGGAGTGGTAGGTGCCCCCGGAATATGCTATGGCTCGACTGAGGATCCAGCCGCGTGCGCCTAGCGATGACTACAAAGACGAAGATGACCCTGGAGTTGTGTACTATAGGGCTCGATATGAGTATGACTAAAGGGGGGCCTTTAGTCCCAATTTTGTAGTCCCAGTTTTTTAATATTAATAAATGTCTTGAGTGTTAGTCTTGGTTTGTGGCTAGACCAGGACTAAAGGGGGGCTTTAGTCCCCATTCCATAGTCCCAATTAGGAATACAGGACTAATGGAACGTTTCGTACTACAACTTTCCTAAACTATGAAGATGTTGTTCTATTCTTGTGCCAAGGAGCTAACTAATTTCACATATTAGGGAGTGCCTCTATGACCAGATTGTGGAAGATGCCGGAGGACTGGTGCAACACCCTAGTTTTAGTTAATCTTGTATTAGGGTTTATTTGTGCATCATGAGTATCATCTCTTAAAAATGCATGCAAAGAAAATTAAAATAAAACCCTAAATAACCTTATCCCTCTCTTTGAAATCAATTCAAAAGGTTTTTATATTTTGAAAAGTAGCAAAACAGTTGGAGCCCAAATTGATTAAAAGGCCCCCCTCAATATTTTACTAGTTCTACAAACCTTCTAGTATTTTATAAATGTATCAAAACAGATTTGAAATTAGAAAACAAAGAGAAAAGGATTACAGGAAAAGGAAAACATTTTGGCAGAAAAAATAGAGCCAGCAGCCAAACAGGTCGGCCCAGCTACCTCGCTTCCTCTCTTTGCCGCATAGCGCAGCCGTCAGCAGCCCGCCTCGCAAGCTTTGTCGTAGCCCAGCTGAGGCCCAAGCCAGCCCACCCTTGGCCCATACCGGTTCGGCCTCCTCCCTCGTCGCCATCTTCGTCGATGATAACAAGCTGTTGTCTGTCGACGCTAGAACTGCCGATCTCCACCGCCCACTCTACGCTGTCCGTCGAGCTCTGGATGATGATAAGAGCACCGTGCATGTATCCCTCTCATCCCTATCCTCTCTCTCTCTCTCTATCTCTCTGCCGAAACCCTAGCCGCTCGGGCCCCGACCATCGCTGTCGTTTGAAGCCTCGCTGAGTAGCCCAGGAGCTCTGCCTCGCCACCCTCTACTTCCCCGCTGAAGGAATCGAGCCCGGGCGCTCGCAATCGCCTTCTTTGATAGCGTCTTCCCTGACCCCGACACCGCCCACCATCGCCATTGACGTCGACCTTGACCTCCTCTACCCTCGCCGAGTCTGCACGGTGACTCGCCGGTCCTCCGGGACCTCCCCTTCGTCTTCCTCATGCTCCGTAGCCGCCGTTTGCCGCCGTGCCACAAGCAGCGCCGCCACTCACCGTCGCAGGCCACACTTCGGTGACCATACAGGGGCGGTGCCGCCACTTCAAGGTCCGCGTCGATGCCCTAGTTCGATTAGGCCAAGCCACGCAGCCCCACACTGCCTCTTGTGCCGTCCCCGCCTGATGAGGATCGATCTCGTCAATGCCCATTGTTATGAGCTTGGGTTTTGGAGAAGATGGGGGTGCTGGAGATCGCGGAACGGTTAACAGACAAGCAACCAGGGGACACGAGATTTACCCAGGTTCAGGCCCCCGGAGGGAAAACCCTACTCCTACTTGTGTGCTCTTGATTATGGCGGAACCGAAAGTTATAAGGATGCGCAGATGTAATCTTGCGTGGAGGTGTGTATGCGGTGGTATGAGGGGTGTGTCCTCCTCGTTGTGCCCTCCTAGCCTTTATATAGAGGTAGGCAGGTCCCGGGCACAGATCGATTCGGTTACAGGTTTAGGGTTTGCCCACTTTGAATATTCTATCTAATTTAGTCTTGTTCTCCAAGGATCCGAAGACGTCATGGGCTTGGGCTCACCCAAAAATCTTCATGGGCCGCGTATATTTTCATGGGCCTTCCTTGGGCTGGACCAGGTATGCTGATGTCGTGTACCCGTAGGGTATAACCATGTCAGTAGCCCCCGAGTGTTCAGTCGAATCGTAGATTCTGCTGAGGACTCTTCAATCTTTCGGGTGCAGCTGTTTCTGTTCATCAGAGAATGATTTTAGTATCTAGGGATTGTCGATGCGCAGTTCGACTCTCTGACGGATCGTGGTCGATTAAGCGTCTTAGGACAAAACAACATGATCTTCTTCGGATTCGAGTCCCTCGACTCGAACCCAGAACAGATGCTGGGGTAATTCGACTCAGGCCGTTGAGGACTTACAGGAGTGGAATCCCAGTAATTTTTGAATGATGTACCCAACACGTCCGTCAGGATTTTCATCGCGCCTGTTTGCACGGATTTTCACTAGCAGAGCGCAGTCGTGTGCGTTGCCAGACCATCAGATGATATCTGTAGGTCTTATCTTTGCGTCGTAGACACAACATCCAAAATTTTATCACCTTGGAGGTGTTTAGGGTGGCCAAGGAGGATGTTACTCACTTAGCGTTGATTGGGGCAAAGTTGCCAAAAAAATTGCATTCTGATCCGAAGGATCGCCTTCTAAGAATTCATAGGGTGCGCGACCAGCGCTCCCTATGGGAGTAGCCCCCGAGTGTCTGTTCGAGTCGTAGACTCGAGCAGAGACTCTAATTCAGCCGTTGTTTGCTTCAGGTCCGTAGGACACAATTTTTTCGGATGCTTGAATCGATCCTTCCTATGGGAGTAGCCCCCGAGTCCATATTGGAGTCGAAGACTCGACGTAGGACTCGAAGAAATAGATCATTGGCGTAGTACGCTATTCTTGCTTCGGGTGCGCGGCCAGCGCTCCTGATAGGAGTAGCCCCCGAGTAGTTGCTCAAATCGTAGATTCGAGTGAGTACTTTAGATGTTTAGCCGAATATTTGTAACCTTTGATAGTATAGCTTTTATGACGTCAGTGCTGACGATCGGTGACCCCAAGCGTCTACGGCACCAGAGGTGACGTGACTGGACGAACATGGGTCCCACTTTTTGAATTGGAGTTGACTGGTCACGCGTGACGTGGCGATAATTACGGCGTCTCCTCGGTTTCCATGCGTAGGGGACGGCATGCGAGCGACGGTTCGCTGCTGTGCTGACACGTGGACGGCTGGATTTGATGATGGCTCTAGGGCTTCCCGATGAACGGTCCCTGTTCATCGTCTTCGTCCTTATAACTATGGAGAAAAATTTGTTTGTTTTCACCGCAGCCATTTGCTTTTCACTGCTTCCACTTTCTTGAGCTTTTCTCGCTGCGCGCTGGATGTTCTTCGATCTTTCCCGTCCACTTTTCTGTGCTCACACCGCCGTCGTTGCCGTACTGCAATGGGGAAGCCGAAGAAGGCCTCCACCATGGTGGGCACCAGCGCTGCTACCGGCGGCAAAAAGGGCAGCGCCGCTACTCGCGTCACCGATGGTGGATGGAGACGTACGGAGACGTGCGAGGGCGACCTGCGCAAGCTTCGTGAGCGGGGTCTGATCCCGCAGGACAAGGAGGCCGTCAAGATTCCCAGCGACGAGGTAATTCCCCATCCACCCGCAGGGTTTCGGGTCATGTTTGTTGCTTTTGTCCTTCGGGGCCTCTCTCTCCCAGTCCACGATTTTCTCCATGGACTAATTTTTTTCTATGGCATCCAACTCCACCATCTCTCGTCAAATTCTCTTCTCCACATCGCCTGTTTCATCACGTTCTGCGAGTGCTGGCTCGGTATCGAGCCGCACTTTGGCCTCTTCCTGAAGCTCTATTCCGTGAAGAGGCAATCCGGCTCCAATGGAGTTTATCCGATCGGCGGCTGCAATATTTCCCTTCGATCCAATTTTATCTTATTGTCCTGGTATTGCCGATGAGTACGCCATGGAGGGGTCCTCACAGTGCGTGTTTAGAGACGTGGGGTAAGTCGGACGGTTGACGGGTACGAGGTAACACAGCTTACCCAAGTTCAGATCCCACGACGGTGGCAGAATCCTACTCCTGCTATAAATCACTATAATGGCAATACGCCGAGTTACAGAGATAGGTTCGCTGTGCGAGGTTGTCTGATGTTGTATGAGATTGTGCCCTAAAGGCTCCCATAGGCCCGACTTATATAGTCGCCAGGTCCTAGGGTTACAGGGAAAAGTCCTAGCCGGACAGGTTACAGAGTCCTACACCGTCTATTACTAGTCTTGTGTATCTTGCACTCCAAGGCTCCGGGTACGCTGGTGAATCCACCGTCGCCTTCCTTTATCCGGCATGGGCCTCCTTTCTAGATCCACCTAACTGGGTTGCCCAGCAGGCCACATGCCATGCTACCGACTATGGGCCACCCGGGTTAGTCGGATAAGAGACATGCTATTAGGATACCCATATAGCATATCCCCAACAGTAGCCCCCGGAGAAATCCGAGATCTTGCGCCGTCTTGCCTCTTCACATGGAATGCTCCGTCTAGATGGATGTCGGCAAATCGTCAAGCAATATCTTGTAGTCCTCCCAAAGAACCCTGCAAGGTTTTCTCCGTCTTCGAATGGTAAGCCGGAGAAATGTTGAATCTTCCATCGTACTCTTCCGTAGTCGGACTAATTCCGTCCATGCCGGAATCTTCGATGCGACGGCTCATCTACCCGTGTCAGCTAGGACGACGTAGGCTTAGGTCAGCGATGCCTCATAACTCACATATGCAGAGAACGCAATCATATCCGATTTTCCCGTGCGAGCGATACGAACCGTTGGCGGCGACGGTTGGAGACGTGGCAAAATTACCGCGCACGTTCACGAACACGTCGTCCACGTGGCAACCGTCCAATCAGCTGCATGAATCTTAACGCAGAGCATGATAAATAGTAACCGTGGGACACTTGCCACTTTTTACCTCATTCTCTCGCGTCATCGTCTTCTTCCTACAGCCGCACGCCTCCTCGAGCTCTCCGCAAGAATCCTCGAAAACCCTAGCTTCCATCTGCGTCTATCGCTCCCTTCCAGCATCCCATGGCTAGCAGCAGCTCTTCCCCATCAATGGCGGCATCGAGCAAAGCCACAGCGAAGCCGGCGAGCTCCGTCGTCGTGCCTCCAGAGGGTCTGGTCATCCCCGCATCAGCGGTGATCGAGACCACCGGCGGCGACCATAATCTGGCGGCGCTGGAACCACTGGAAGAAGAGCTAGACTCGCACAAGGGCGACTGGCGCGACTCGGACATCACCGACCGCGACATCCACGAGATGGTCGCCGAAGGCTACCTCCCCGCGATGGAGGGGCTCGCCTGGCGGGCGGCGCCGGCCGACGAGGTGACACCTTCTCCCCAAGACGGAGAAAAGGTGTACCTCAAAGCTCAGCTGGTACGTGGCGTTTCTCTGCCCATCTCCCACTTCTTTCTCTCCGTCTTGAACCACTACAAGGTCCAACCCCATAACCTCTCCCCCAATAGCATCTTAGTGCTTAGCAACTTTGCGGCACTTTGTGAGGGTTACCTAGGTATTAGGCCTAGGTTAGACTTGTTCGTGTACTTCTTCACCGTCAAACGTGAAGCCGGACATAGTAGGGAGGAGCTTAGGAACTGCAGCACCATAAGCTTCAAGATTCGTACTGGCCGGCGGTTCCCCGACATCGTCGGCCACGAGTCCTGCAAGAACTGGAAGCGGACGTACTTCTACGGCTCCGACATTCCTTTGGCGGGCCGAGAAGTAACGTATCTGGACTTCACGGATGGAGCCTCCGCTGAAGTTTCCACATGGAGATCCCATGCCTCCCTTCCCTCCGACCTCGACGCTTCTCGCGCAATAAGGCGGATTGAATGGTTCGTCGAGACGGGTTTGACCGGCTTGGACCTAGCCATGTGCTGGTTCATCAGGCTAATCCAACCTCTGCAGCACCGCGTGAAGTTCATGCACGAGTATACTAGTATAGAAGGGATTCCCTCCGGATCTCCGTGGATAACTTCTCGAGCGACTCCGTCAAGCTCCGCCTGAAGGACATCATAAAGGTGAAGGATAAGAAGCATGGCTTCACCATCACCTACGACATGTACGTAGACGGCAAGTGCCCAAAGGTAGATATGTATTTTCCGTGTACGACATATACTCCAGTTTATCCGTCTTGCCATTACCACCTCATCTAACACGGTGATTTCTAACTTAACAGCTTAGCGATCTAGATGAGGACAACCTGGCTGCCCAAATCTACGATCCAAAGATGAAGGAAGTCACGGTCGTGTCCGACGACGATGTCCCGCTGGCACGAAAGCGGAAGAGCTCCACCTCTGACGCTACCGATGGAGGCAAGAAGAAGAAGACGGAGGGTGGAGCCTTCAAGAAGACTACCGCCGCCCTGGAGGCGGAAAAGAAAAGATCCACCGGGATTTTTGCCAAAGCACCCCCATTAGTGTGAGCTTCTCATTCTCCGACATTGTCTGTTTTTATCTGTCTTGTTCCTGTACTTATGCACTTTGCACGTTTCAGGAAGAAAGCCACAACCAGCCTTAAGAAGACCTCCCAGACTTTGGGGGCTTCTAGAAATATCAAAGATATGCTGCATCGCGACTCCTCCCCCGCCATCGCCCCTGCTACTCCTGCCGTCAAGCCTTCCTCTGCCCCGACAAGCTCTCAAGCCCAGGAGGCACCAGGCCTTTCCGCCATGGAAGTGGATTCTGGCGCTTCTACCGAACTCGCTGTTGTCGGTGAGCAGGCGACGCAGGAGAGCGCTACTCTTCAAATGGCTGAAGCTCCAGCTAAGGATGCCATCGGTAACGGCAAGGCGGCAGCGGGAGCTGGTACCTCTGCCAAAGGCGGCGCCCCTACTCCCAGGAACCCTTCGAATTTCCGAAGATAGTTTACCCGGCGCTCCTGCCGAGTAACACAACTATGGTTCCTGGAGGAGTGCTGTCATCTCCGACATGCGGTATTGAGGAATTGCTCCGACAAGCAGATATCTTGCAGGGAAATAGCATTTCCTTTGGCAAGCTGCTGGCCGAGAGTGCTACAAACCTCAAGATTATTGCACTTGTAAGTTTTTACTTTGCCTTTTGCATTTCATATGAGTATCCCACTGTAGCCCCCGAGGATGTAGACGGAAAACCATAGGTTTTGCATCTACATGCTCTAAGAGTGACTAAGTTAGAAAAAACTCTCACTGTAGCCCCCAAGCATTTAGATGGAACAAACTATTTCGACTAGATGCTTTTAAGAGTAGCATACGCAGTGTTCATAATTTTCAATGTTGTAGCCCCCAAGCCTCTAGTTGTAACTGAATTAGTTCCGACTAGATGCTTAAAGAAAAGCTAAGCATATTGCTAAGTTAAAAGTTCTCACTATAGCCCCCGAACGTCTAGGTGGAAAAAACTCCGACTAGATGCTCCAAGTAGACCAAACAACGGTTTAACTTTATACTTGTTTTCACAGAACGAGAATTCTCGGAGGGGCATGGCCAACGACAAGTACCAGAAGATGCGCGCAGATCTCGAAGCCGAAAAGGGTAAAACTGCCATCTTGAAGGAACAGATCATCAAAAACAAGAGTCTGTTTTCTTTTTGCGCATTTCCGTCTTATTTTTGTGCCCATAATCGCCGAGTACTCATTGTGTACTTTGTTTTCTCCGACTTTGCAGAACATGTCGCCAAGGGCAAGGATATTGTCAAGCAGTCCAAGCACATCCAGCAGCTGGACAGCGAGAACAAAATCCTTAAGAAGGAGAGGGAAGAGATGCTGAAGATGCACGAGGATTCCATGAAAGCCCTACAGGATTCCGCCACCGCGGAAATCAATCGCTTGAAGGAGGAGCTTGCGATCTTAAAGGATCAGAAGCAAGCTGCTGATGAGCAAAACAATCGCCATAGCGAGGCATTTAAGCTCCTCCAACAAGAGAAGGAATCCTTGGCGGACACCATCTGGCAGGCCAAGGCCAGCATCTTCAGTAAGTTTCCTCCGCCTTGTAGTCTGTAGTCTGGATACTTAGAGTTTATTGAACTCACGTGCTCCTTGTCGGAATTTGCAGCTCCTATGGGTTTAACCCGCTCGCCTCCTTCGGACAAGGAATGCATGGTTCTTGCCGGCAACTTCATCAACACCACCATCGCCCAAGCCAAGGAGATTGCCAAGCCCCTCCAGATATATATCAAGGCTTCGGACTCTGTGACGAAGTACTCGGAGATTCTGCGCCGAGCCCCCGAGCGTGTCACGAGCTGGAAAGCTTCATGTGCACGGGCTGGCGCAAGGATGGCGCTGTCAATGGTGAAGGCACACTACGATGATGCTGACATCGACACGATGACCTCTGGCATCCCCGACGTGGATGATGACGGCAAGGAGATTGATCACGAAGCCATCCTGTCATCACTCGCGGGTTATGACACCAGAGTTGCCGAGTTGGTGGACATTGACGTCTTCGTGCCCAAGAACACTATCGACAACGTCAACCAAGATTCCTCCGAGTCTCATCACAGCGCCGACGTTGAGGGTGATTATCTGGCTAGGGACGATGCTGCTTCCAAGTCTCATGCGCCCAAAGAGTGAAAAACACTATGTAATATTTGTTTTGCCTTTGGTATATGCGAAGAAAAAACTTGATGATGTAACTTAAGGCGGAAAACAATAGTTGTTATGTCTTGCTACTTAAGAACTTAGCTCCCAGCATGTATATATTTTTTAAGCAAGTGCTGGCTTATCCATTACTTTGGTTTTTATGCTTGACTTTTCGTGAGTCGGAAGACTCGTCGAAACCATGCACTCAGGTGATGATGCCCAATGGCACCGTCAATAACCCGAACACAAAATCGCCGACAACAAGTGCCAAAAGTCACTACTCCAGAATCCACATAAAAACGACAAAGAACGTGTAGACCAGAAAACTTAAGCTAACGCCCGTAGGCGGAATTTTCACAAGCGCAAACACAAGACTTGTGCAAATTTTTTTTACATGATCCAAAAATGAACACTAAAGGAGGTAAAAGACTCAGCAATATGAGTGAACCAAAGAGCTTTATTTCATTGATCATATAAGAGGTACACAATTTAGATAAAAAATGCTAAGTTTAGAAAGGACGTAGCTGTGCTATGTTCCATGGCCGATCAAGCTCCGGGTAGTCATCATCCGGGTCACGTCGCTTACGCTTATGATCCTTGTTGGGTCTATCATTTAGTTCACGATTGTCAACAAGGTAGTAAGACCCATTGAGCAGCGCCTTGCTTATGATGAACGGTCCTTCCCATGGCGGGGATAATTTGTGTGACTTTTTCTGCTTAAGTCGGAGCACCAAATACCCCTCTTTAAACGAGCGATGCCGAACGCGGCGACTATGGTAGCTGCGTAGCTTCTGCTGGTAGATGGCAGATCTTTGGCATGCCAAAACGCGCTCCTCCTCGAGAAGGTCCACATCTAGGCGTCTGGATTCTTCAGCGTCATCTTCGTCGTAGGCGGCAACTCTTGGTGCATCGTGGAGGATGTCGGAAGGCAGGATGGCTTCTGCTCCATATACCATGAAGTAAGGGGTGTAGCCTGTAGATCTGTTAGGTGTAGTTCGTAAACTCCACAGTACAGATGGCAATTCTTCCGCCCAGGCTCCAGCTGCTCTATGTAGCGGTGCCTCCAGACGTGGATTGATTCCCTGCAGAATTAATCCATTGGCTCGCTCAACCTGACCGTTGGATTGTGGGTGTGCCACAAATGCAAGGTCAAGTCGGATACCTTTCTCCCAGCAATACGCCTCCACTTCTTCGAGTGATAAATTACTGCCATTGTCGGTGATAATGCTATGTGGGAGACCAAATCTCACCACTAGATCCCGGACAAACCTGAGGATAGTTGCCCCATCAAGCTTTCTAATGGGTTTAGCTTCTATCCATTTGGTGAATTTGTCAACTGCTACAAGCAGATGCGTGAATCCACACAGTGCCGTCTATAACGGTCCCACCATGTCTATCCCCTAGACCGCAAACGGCCAAGTTATTGGTATTGTTCGCAGTTCTTCAGCAGGAACATGTGGTTGTCGGGCATAATACTGGCATCCCATGCATGTCTCAACCAGCTTATCGGCGTTCGCCTTCGCTGTCAGCCAGTAGAATCCTTGCCGGAAGGCTTTCGCGACCAGCGATCGAGGAGCGGCGTGATGCCCGCAATCTCCGAGATGGATTTCGCGTAGGATTTCCATACCTTCTAGCTGGGAAACACACTTTAGGTATATACTAGTAGTGATCCTTTTGTAGAGTTGCCCATTGATTATGGTATAACCCTTTGCTCGTCGTACTATTTGCCGTCTTTCGACTTTGTCGTCGGGCAAAGCTCCGTGTTCGAGGTATTCCATGAACGGTTTTGTCCAAGCCGGAGGGACCTTAGTCACTATGTTGATGAAAGAGTCAGCTCTATCCGGATTGTCGATGTCGGCTCCCTTCACGGATGGTGTGCGCAGGTGCTCGAGGAAAACTCCTGGCGGAATTCGCTTGTGCCCTGATCCTAGCTTAGACAGTAGATCAACCGCCTCGTTTTGTTCCCTAGGCACATACTTCACTTCGTAGCCCAAGAAACTCTCGGCTATCTCGTCCACTTCGTCTCGATATGCCACCATCAAAGGGTTCCGCGCATTCCAGGTGCCAGCCACCTGCTGGGCAACCAAGTCGGAATCTCCACAGCAAACTATGCGCTTGATGTCAATATCTTTGGCTACACGTAGTCCATGAATGTGTGCTTCATACTCCGCCATGTTGTTTGTAGCCTCGAAGTGGATCTGCAGAACGTAGTGTAGCTTGTCTCCTGTTGGTGACTATAGCAATACACCAACCCCCTAGCCGTTGAGCAACTTTGATCCATCAAAGTGCATCACCCAGTACTCTGGTTCTGGCAACAGAGTAGCATCTGGCATCTCCGTCCAATCTGCAATAAAATCCGCCAAGGCTTGTGACTTGATAGCGTCGCGTCTCTTGTAGGTGATCTCGAAGGCGGCAAGTTCAATGATCCACTTCGCGACCCTTCCTGTAGCGTCGCTGTTATTGATAATGTCGGACAGTGCAGTCTTGCTCACCACTGTAATTGGGTGCTCCTGGAAGTAATGTCGAGAAGTGAGGAATACTCCATAAGCTATCTTTTGGTAGTGCGGGTAACGCTGCTTGGACTCCGTCAAGACCTCGCTTACATATTAAACTGGTCGTTGAACTCCGTGCTCATAGCCTGGTTCCTTCCGCTCTACGACGACGACGATGCTGATAACCCGGTTGGTTGCCGCCATGTAAATTAACAGGGGCTCACCAGGCTCGGGTGCTGCAAGGATGGGCGCTGAGGAAAGAATCTCCTTGATCTGCTTCAATGTTGCATCTGCTTCGTCCGTCCACGTGAATTTTTGTCTGCCTTCTTCAGCAACTTGTACAGCAGCAAAGCCTTCTCTCCAAGTCGGCTGATGAACCGACTAACTGCTGCCACACAACCTGTTAGTCGTTGAATGTCCTTTAGGCATGTCGGACGGTTTATGTTTAAGATGGCCTTGATTTTCTCTAGGTTGACCTCAATTCCACGCTGGGAAACGATGAAGCCCAACAATTTGCCGGCTGGAACCCCGAAGACGCACTTCTTAGGGTTGAGCATCATGTTGTATTTCCGGAGATTATCAAAGGTTTCTTTCAAGTCAGAGATTAAGTCGTTGGATTTTTTAGACATCACCGCGATATCGTCCACATAGGCGTGAACGTTCCGACCAATTTGGTCGTGGAGGCAACGTTGCATTGTCCGCTGGTAGGTAGCACCTGCGTTTTTCAGCCCAAAGGGCATCATGCCATAGCAAAATGTGTCGTATGGGGTAGTGAACGAAGTGGCCAATTGGTCTGACTTCCTCCTCTTGATCTGGTTGTATCCTGAGTATGCATCGAGAAAACACAAAAGTTCCGAGCTAGCCGTCGAGTCAATGACTTGGTCAATGCGAGGGAAAGCAAACAGATCTTTGGGACACGCTTTGTTCAAGCCGGTGTAATCAACACACATTCTTAATTCATTGGTTCCCTTTTTGGGGACAAGTACAGGATTGGCCACCCATCGGGTGTGAAGGACTTCTTGGATAAACTCAGCCTTAAGTAACCTAGCTATCTCTTTGCCAATGGCGCGTCTCTTCTCATCTCCGAAGCGTCGTAGAGGTTGTTTCACTGGTTTGCATTTTGGATCTATGTTGAGGCTGTGCTCGGCAAGTTCCATAGGTACACCTTTCATGTCGGCAGGTTGCCAGGCAAAGATGTCCCTATTCTCACGGAGGAACTCGACGAGCGCGCTTTCCTATTTGGGATCCAGGTTCGTCCCAATGGCGACGGTCTTGGAGGCATCGCCTACCACAAGTTCCACCGGCTTGGTTTCGATGGCAGCCTTGAACGCAGGAGCGGAGTCGGAGATCTGCTTCTTCGACCGGGGAATCTCTGAGTCGTTGACCTTTCTCTGGATCTCTTTGAATTCTTCGCTGTAGAGGACAACTTCTGCAACGGCTGCTTCATTGATCTTGCAGTCCCTTGCCTTGGTAAAGCTTCCGGATACGGTGATGACACCGTTTGGTCTGGGTATCTTGAGCTTGTTGTAGACGAAGCATGGCTTGGCCATGAACGTGTGGAATATGTCACGACCGAATATGACGTGGTACACGCTTTTGAAGGGGACCACCTCAAAGGTCATGCGCTCTTAGTGGTAATTATTAACATCGCCAAAGGCTACCTGAAGTGTAATACACCCAAGGGACCGAGCCTCCCGACCAGGAACTACACCGTGGAAAACGGTGTTGGTCCGCCTTAGGTTTTCCTCCGTCAAGTTCATCTTCTGCAGTGTATCCAGGTACATGATGTTGATGCTGCTTCCACTATCCACCATGCACTTGGTGAACTCCATGCCGTCAATCAATGGGTTGATGACCATGGTGTAACTACCTCGGTGAATTACGCTCCTAGTACAAGCCTGGATGATCAGAAATGGTTGAAATAGTACGGTGGGGCCCAAATGCCACTCACAGGTAGACCTTTCGGCCGTCCCAACCATTTCCAAACATCGGGACAAGAACGGGCGGCGTAATCGGCAGGCGAAGGGATCAACTACATACACAAATGAGTATGTATGCAAGCCACCATACAATAGTACATCAGAGCCATTCCATCTAAAAAGAAAGGAAATATAGCAACGCCATACGGCAAGATCCAAATATCCTAGATAGATCTAATAGTTTAGGATATCTCCTCATACATCAATCCACAGAGTATCAAGCGGAAGCGGAAGACAAAATCCGAGTACGGATAAGAAGCAAATCAGCATAAGATGCCCCATAAATAAGCACATCCCGCCCACAGATCTCACGGATCCCCGTTCCCGGAATCTCTACACCGAATGATTGTTGCCCATATCGTCCGTCTCCTCCAACCAGTATCCATCTTGTGAGTGTACTGCTCATCCGAACCAAATAATTTATCGTGTGAGACCCTAGGGTACTCAGCAAGTCTTTATGCCTCTAAAGGGACATAACACAGGGTGACGAATTGCAGCAAAAGATAAACCCTAGCAATTCTATAGATACTGCTAACCATCCGCCTAACCAGAGATAGCGGATGCCCGTGAATTAATAACAACGATTATAGCGATTATAACGGTAATATCCACAGATCCATCCTCCTCCTCGCTTACCGAGCGAGGATGAACAACCCCCCCATCCGTTGGCAGTTTTATTATCCATTCCGTGAGTGTTGCACTATTTACTAGTCGGTACCTAGTCTAGTCGATTAAAAGCGGTACTTTAGTTATGCTTGTCTATGATCGGAAACGTGCTCCAAGTCGTCCATAACGCGGACACGGCTTTGAAAGTTTTACCTGCAGGTGCACAAATAGCAACACACACTCGATATGCCTCGGAAAAACCAAATCAAAACAACGAGGCGATCACGACAAAGCGATCACGAGATTCAGAAATATTTCAGGCCACCCCATTGAGCTACCATAATGAAGTTAATGACTCAAACGGTCTCAAGGTTTGCGCCAATGGTCGTGAAACGACTGGGAACCGAAAATGTGGTGGGCTTGTCGACACCACGAAAACACTCCGCTTTCCTAAACGATGTGTGCTCCTCACACAATTTTAAATAAGCAGTAAGCATGGCATAAGTACAGGATAGTAAATAAAACCTCAAACTAGTTTGTGGCCCTTGAGAAATAAGAATGAATCAAGCTCTGGCTCAGGGGGGTTCATAAGCCTCCCGGATGTGGATAGCGCGAATATTCAAGGAACAGGAATCAAGTACTCGGGGTCCTACGGGACACAAGTGAGCCTAAAAACCAAATAATGATATGGATCACGGTGCCACTTTCATTAGTTATCCCATTACTACTCAGGTTAAGTTGTTTAGGTACCTCGTTATTCATCAGACACTCACATACCCTACACATGTTGTTCTACGACTCGCATGGCTCAAACAACTCCTGTAGTAATGGCTCATGGGATGGAGGAACAAGCTTCGGTGGGGTTTAAATGTAAAGGCTATGCGATACTTGGGATTCAATTTAATGCAATCGCGACTCAATGATGCAAGAATAAGATAGGGGCAATAGGTACTATATGTATGCAAGCATGTGGTAGTGCTTGCCTGGCAGCTCAGTTGAAGCAAGGAATGGATCTGGGTAGTGCTCCTGGTTCTCTTGATATATCCCCTGCTCAGCGTCTATTCGAAGAAGAACCAAACAAACAAGAGCCAACATAAATAAAGTGCGCAAGCATATGAATAAAATGCATCAAGCAACAATCATGCCATGACGAATGATGCACAATTTGCATGGCATTAAGGTAGCATGGCATGGGTGAGGTGTGGAAACAATAACAAAGCATTTTATTGAGTTTTGGGCCCATTTTATCCCCATATTAGTTGCTGTACTCATTATATTTATATGATGCATGCTTCACATCAAACCATGGAGTGCATAAACAGAAAGGTCTCGTCGAGCTAATCATTTTAGACATATTATTTGTTGAATTTGGATTTATGAAACAAAAGTTATTAATTTATTAAGGGAAAAGGGCATTTTATTGTAATTTAAATCAACTTGAAATTTTAAGTGTTCAAAATTATATTTTGAATGGCATATTTGAATTCCTCACATTTTTCTGATTTGAAAACATATATTATAAGTATTATTTGGATTAATATTTGAAAAGTTATTTAAAACCAGAAAAAGATTTGAATTTGAAATAATTAGAAAAGATTTGAATTTAAAACAGAAACAGATAAATACTTTTGTTACCCAGTCATAGCCACAGCCACAGACATGTGGGGCCCACTGACTGGACCAGACGCTGTGAAAAGCTTACATCACCTTGAGCTCTTCCAGCCCCTAGCGGATGACAGTGGGGCACAGGGTCTTTGAGCCCAGCGTCGTGGGCGACCAAGGGGGGTGCCACGCGGCTTAGCGAGGACTGCGGGTTGAGGGCTTAAAACTGCGGATCCTTTTGTAAAACGCCGAGGCAGGTGGGGTCGAGGAGCGCGGGTTAAGGTAAACAAAGCGGAGGGTTTTTCAAAAGCGTCGCCATGACACTGTTTTCTTCTCCTCTCTCTGACGAAAAAGACAGCGGCAGCGCGCGTGGCGCGGGGGGCTCGATCCCGTGACCTAGGGCTCGGGCACGGAGGCGGTGGCCACTGGCTAAGCGGGGTTCTTTGTCTGAGGCGGCGAGACTAGATATGGTTCTGTCGGCGTGAGCAGACGAAACATGCGGCGGCGCTTGAGGGCGCCGACGCAAGGTCCGGCGGATCTAGGGCGGCTGTGAGGCAAAGCATGTCCAGGAGGTTCGCCAGCTCACCGTGAGTTGGTCGGTGTAGATGGTTCGGCTCGAGGCGCAGGCGATCGACGAGGACGTAGGCGGACGGCGAGGTTAGGGTTTCGGCTCGGCGGCGCTGGTACTGGCGGCTCCGGTCCTCCTCCTCCTCGACAGCGAGTGCAGGGTGATGCAGGGGAGCCTCTTGGTACTCTCCAACCACTCCCACGTCGTGCTGCACGGCTGGATCGACGGATGCGTGGAGGCCGACGGTGGTGTAGCCAGCGATGGTGTGGCGGTGGTGAGGGACGGCAGGGAGAGGGTAGGGCGCCGCTGGGTGGATCTGGGGTAGCTGGGAGAGGCAGAGAGGGTGGATAGGGGCGGGAGAGGGAGGTGGTGCCGTGGGGGAGCGGGGTAGATGGAAAAGGTGGTCTCGGCCACCTTTTTCTCCCTCCTTCCTCACGTGCTCTTGAGGCAGAGGCGGGGGTGTGGCTACCAGGTGGGGCCAGAGGGCGAGGCCAAGGACAGGGGCAGGCTCGGGCTAGGGGCTGGGCAGGCAGGGAGAGAGAGAGGGAGGGAGGGAGGCTCGGGTTTAGATTGCACTAGGGTCGGGTTAGGGTTTTGCTTGGGGTGGAGGGGGTAGCTAGGTGGGTGAGGTGGCCAGGGAGAGAGGTGCAGTGGGGCTGCATGGTAGAGAGCAAAGAGGCCGAGAGGGGGAGATGTGGTGGTAGCTTAGGGTTTGGTCATGGGGATGGTGAAGGGGATATTAGGGTTAGGGCTTGATGGGGGTATGGTAGATTAGAGGAGGGACTAGGTTTAGGAGTGAGGGGGGTATGGTTAGAGAGGATGGGGCATGGTGATGAGGGTTAGGAGATTAGAGGGAACTTAGACATAGGATTAGAGAGAGAGAGGTGAGAGCTAGGGTTTTAAAGAAGATGGCATGCTCCAACTAGATCAAGCAAAACAAGAGGGGGGTGTGGTGATGATGGTCTTAAGCAAGATCAAACAAGATCAAGCTAAGAGGAGAGAGAGATATGGTTTTATAAAAGATCCACTCAAAATTCAAATAAGATCCAAAGAACAAGTAAAAAGGTGGGGCTTGCATGGCCCATGCAAAACATTGATGGCCATGTTGATTATTGTGAAAACAACATTTTTACATGGCATTGTTATTATGCATTTCCAAAATTGGAATAAAAGTCAAGCAAAAGAATTTTTGAAAGAAATCCAAGTGGAGTATATGGAGATGATCACATTGGATTATATTTGGGACTTGCTAGTGTGTATATGCCACTAGGTATTTAATAAGCCCACAAAAATATCCCAACATGAGAATAACCCCAAAATCACACATATGGAAGCTAGGAAAAAGGTTCCACTCACAAGGCATGCAAAGGTGGCCAAGTGGCTCTCATATATCAATGATGTAAAAACAACATGATGCTAAGATGAGAGCATGTGGACGAGAATTGGATCCCTCCCAACCCACATGAGCTAGAAGTAAAACCAGTAAATGCCAAGCTCATATTTAGTTGGATGGTGGAATTATAAGGTGGTGAAAGAAAAGGTGGTGGAGTTAATAAGAGATATGCCCCCAACTCAACTTGGGCATTTAAACAATATATCAAGAAACAAATACAATATCAAGAGGCAAATACAATTAATAGTGCATATGAGATAAGAACCAAATCAAAAAGGGTTTTATATGATGCTCAAATGCAAGGAGGCATGATGACATGAGCATGATATAATGATGATGCAACATTTATATATTTGAAGTAGCCATTATATTACTAGACCAAGTAGCATTACAATTGTTAGACAATTGGGATGCTACAACTCTCCCCCACTAAACAGGAATCTCGCCCCGAGATTCTAGGAAGAAGAAGACACAAAGAGGGTAGGATACTTGGCACGGATCTCATCTTCACGTTCCCAAGTGGCTTCATCAACAGAATGGTGCGACCACTGCACCTTGCAGAACTTGATGGACTTGTTGCAAGTCCTTCTTTCTGCGACTTCAAGGATTTTTGTGGGGTGTTCTTGATAAGACAGGTCTTCTTGGAGATTGATCAGCTCATGGTCCACGGTCCTGCTGGGATCCTTGAAGCACTTCTTGAGCTGAGAGATGTGGAAAACATCATGGACCTTGAGTTTTTCCGGGAGCTCAAGAGCATAAGCAACTTCTCCTCTTCTTCCACGAACTTTGAAAGGACCGATGTATCTAGGAGCCAGCTTTCCTTTGATACCAAAGCGGTGCGTGCCTCTCATGGGAGTGACACGAAGGTAAACGAGATCACCAGGGACATACTCCATGTCCGTGTGCTTCCTGTCATAATTGCTCTTCTGGCGACTTTGAGCAATCCTCAGATTTTCGAATGATGTGAACCTTCTCCTCCGCTTGAGTCACAATGTCGTACGAACAAGATCCTTTCACCGCACGACCAACCAATCGGAGTTATGCATTTGCGACCATAGAGAGCCTCAAATGGTGCCATCTTTAGACTTTTCTGGAAGCTATTGTTGTAAGAGAACTCAGCATAAGGAAGACATTCTTCCCACTTCATGCCAAAAGAGATGACGCAAGCACGAAGCATATCCTCCAGAATCTGATTGATCCGTTCAACTTGTCCTTGCGTTGAGGGTGGTAAGCTGTCTGAAGTTCAACTTTGTTCCCAAAGCATTTTGGAAACTCTCCCGAACTTGGAAGTGAAGATGCTTCCACGGTCCGAACTGATCTCAAGCGGGACCCCATACGGAGAGACAATTACGTTGATATAGAGCTCGGCCATTTGAATTGCGAAATGGTCTCCTTGACGGGAAGAAGTGAGCCACTTTAGAAAGCACATCAATGACAACAAAGATTGCATTGTTGCCCTTCTGCGACCTAGGAAAACCAGTGATTAAGTCCATCTCTACTTTCTCCCATTTCCATTCCGGGGGTTTCAATGGTTGTAGAAGACCGGAAGGTTTCTGATGAACAGCTTTCACTCTACGGCAGACATCACACTCTGAGACATACTTGGCACAATACCTTTTCAAACCAGGCCACCAATATTGTGTTTTCAAGTCCATGTACATCTTTGTGCTGCTGTGGTGGATAGAAAGAACAGAATCATGCGCCTCCTTGAGAACTTGCTCTCTCAAACCCGGGTAGTTCGGAACAAACATCCGGTGTTCAAAGAAAAGCGTGCCTTGATCATCGACGTGGAAGGACTCATACTTTGGAAGCTGAATCCTGGAGATGATCTTTCTTGTGTACGGATCACCAAGCTGAGAAGAGCGAACCTTTTCTTCCAAGAGAGGTGTTGCTAGAAGGTTCAGGAGATACCCTGGTTCCACAATTTCGAGTTGAGTCGACGGAATTCCTCGCACAAGAGAGGCTGTTGTTCTTCCATCATGAGGTTGTTGACATAAGCTTTGCGGCTGAGAGCATCTGCCATGACATTAGCCTTGCCCGGAGTGTAGTTGATGGTCAAATCGAAGTCATTGATTGCTTCAATCCATCTCCTTTGCCGAAGGTTGAGATCAGGCTGAGTAAAGATATACTTCAGACTCTTGTGATCAGAAAAGATCTCACAACGGTTGCCAAGCAAGTAGTGCCTCCATACTTTCAAAGCAAAGACAACTGCTGCGAGCTCGAGGTCATGTGTAGGATAGTTGATCTCATGCGTGTTCAACTGAAGAGAGGCATAAGCAACAACTTGTTTTTCTTGCATAAGGACCGCACCCAAGCCGTGCAAAGAGGCATCACAGAATATCTGAAACGGCTTGGATGTATCCGGAGGAACCAAGACTGGTGTGGAAGTGAGCTTCTCTTTGAGTGTCTCAAAGCTTGCTTGACATGCAGGAGTCCAAAGGTATTTCTTGACTTTCTTCAGGAGATCGGTAAGAGGCTTCGCTATCTTCGAGAAGTTCTGAACGGCGGACGGCAATAACTAGCCAAACCAAGGAAACTCCGCACTTCTTTGACATTAACAGGAGGAAGCCATTCAACAATTGTCTTCACAGTTTCCGGATTGACTGCAATGCCCTTGGCAGAGATAACATGACCAAGATAGGTTACTTGAGGCAGCCAGAACTCATACTTGGAGAACTTTGCATACAAGCGGTTCTCACGAAGCTTGTTTAGGACACACCGAAGGTGTTCTTCATGCTCTTCTTGTGACTTAGAATAGACTAGGATGTCATCCAGATAGACCACAACGAACTTATCAAGATACTCCATGAAAACCGAGTTCATGAGCCTCGAGAAGGTGGCAGGTGCGTTGGTGAGACCGAAAGACATGACCGTGTACTCATACAGGCCATAGCGGGTGGTGAAAGCTGTCTTAGGAACGTCTTCCTTGCGAATCTTGATTTGGTGATAACCACTTCTCAAGTCAAGCTTAGAGAACACCACAGCTCTAGCTAGCTGATCAAAGAGATCATTAATCCGCGGAAGGGGATATTTATTCTTGATGGTTTTAGCATTGAGAGCCCGATAGTCAACACAAAGTCTATCAGTCTGGTCTCGCTTCTTCACAAAGAGAGTTGGGCTACCCCAAGAAGAAGTACTATGCTGAATGAAACCCAACTTCTCTTGTTCATCAAGCTGACATTTAAGTTCAGCCAACTCAGCAGGACCCATCTTATAAGGCCGCTTGGAGATAGGAGCGGTACCAGGTTCAAGCTCAATAATAAACTCAACCTCACGATTCGGAGGCATACCTGGCAACTCTTCAGGAAAGACATCTGGGAACTCACAGACCACCGGAACACTCTGAATAGCTTCCATAGCATCAACATTCAGAGCCGCCAAAGAGAAAAGCTGGATAGCAGGAGTCAGACTTGGAGAATATACTATATGGCCTTTAGGAATCTTCAGAGAAACCGAGCGTTCAGCACAATCAATCACAGCTGCATTTGCTGTCAACCAATCCATGCCCAAGATGACATCAATGTCAGAATTGCCCAGAATGATTAAGGAAGCCGAGAACGAAGAGCCACCAATCTCAATTTGATTGCCATGGCTGATTTTAGAAGCTGCCATCTTTGCTCCAGGAGAAAGGACCATTAACCGCTTAAGGAGAGGATCCATAGCTAACCCATTCTCATCTGCAAACTTGGTTGACACAAAAGAATGCGATGCACCAGAATCAAACAAAACTCGTGCAGGGACTGAGTTAACGGGAAGCATACCCATCACAACTCCTGGTGCATGCTCAGCTTGAGCGGCGTTGATGCAGTTGGCACGAGCAACAGTAAACCCGGGCTTGGTGTTGATGTTGAGAGCCCGAGGTGGTGGTGCACGAACCATAGGAGAGCTTGCCGCAGATCTTGCAGGTGGTGGAGGAAGAGCCTTGTTCTTCATCGGACAGTTCCATTGTTGATGCCCAGAGTCTCCACAAGTGTAACAAGCACCAGGTGGACGTGGAGCAACATAGCGGGGACTCCGCCAGCGCTCAGGGTAGTGGTGGTTGTAGCCCCTAGGAGCAGCAGTGAGGAAGTTTGGTGGCCTTGCCGCGTAGCTTGAAGGTCTTGGTGTAGCTGGGAGCAACGTTGGGGTGTTAGGAACCCAGACACGACGCTTAGAAGGAGCTGACATAGCTGAAGAGCTTGCTGCATCACGGCTGTGCTTCTTTGACTCCTCAAACACTTGCCTACTTGCCTCTTCCTGCAGAGCTGTATGCTGAAGTTCGGAAAAGACTTGGCCTTGCATGTGTGATTGCATACTTAATCGATGCATTGAGCCCTTGCCTGAACCTCTTTTGCTTCTTCTTGTCATCAGAGATCTCATCGCCACCATAACGAGAAAGGTTCATGAAGTTCCTGATGTAGGTGTTGACATTATCATTGCCCTGCTTGAGATTGAGAAACACTTCCTTCATCCTCTCCATGACAATTTCGGCAGACATCGCTCTTTGAAAGCTCAGTGAACTGTCCCCAAGTAGGCTGAAAACCGGTCAGATGCCTTCGGTAATTCTCCCACCAGAGCTGCATCTCCTTGAAGGTGAGTAGCACACTTTACCCATTCTTGCTCAGGAACATCAGCAGTCATCAGCAACCTTGACATCTCACGCAACCAATCATCAGCATCAAGTGGTTGATCAGAAACATCAAACTGGCGTGGGTTGAACTTCAGAAAGCTTTTGATGTCTCCTCGCTTGGGAGGTGGAGGTAGCGGAGCAAACTCATTCCTCCTGACACTTTCCTCAAACCGCTGCTGGTTCTGCTGCATTGCTGCCAAGGCATTGGCGATGCTTGACAACGCTGCCCCCAGTTCAGGTTGTATGTCCTCCTCAGAGCGGCGTGGTGGTGCCATCCTGTGATTGATATAACACACAAGTCAGTACTATGATGGAGAATAAAAATAATCCACAATAGTACCAAAATGGAATTAACCAAGATTAAAGGATACAATTTACTAAGATGATATTAAAATATTAACGAAGTTCAAAGCACCTAGAAGATATTAAGCATATCGCTTTACGGTGAAAAGGAGTGTGGTACACAAATATATCAAAGAAAATTTTCCACAAATTTCGGCATTAAAATACCAATAGATGCGCAAAATCACTTAACGAATCAAGATTAGTGACTCTACCAACTCAATATACAAGAGCAATGATAAAAGTAGTGGTATGGTCGCGACTCCATCCCGCACTCAAATCATTACTCCGCACATGAACAAGTAAAACACATATCCCAACACCTTCTCCTCACGATAACCTAAAGATTGGTAGCTACGGAAACGAACACCACGAACAAGATAACGTCGGATAACAAAGAGTAAGACAGATCGCGTCGGTATACAACGAATCAGATAGATCGCGTCGGTTAGCAAAAGCCTGTCGGTATGGAATGTACCAACAGTTGATAACCAAAGGCCGATAAGATAACAACTTGGATGCAGATAGACAAGGAATTACACACACACTCACACACACGGATACACAACCTATGGTACTACGAAACCGTAACACGTGAATCCTAGTTTGAATTTAAGACGAGGATTGAAAACGTTACACTTCCTTACCAGAAAAGAGTGGTTGGGTGGGTAAGAAGAAAAGTGGAAGCAGTCCTACTCTCGCGTTTTGTTTTTCCCTAGTATACATAGCTACCAAAAATATTTGCTAGACAGACAACGACCATTTGGCTGAGACCCTGAAGGGCGGGATGGCTCTGATACCAATTGTAACTAGCTCGGTGAATTACGCTCCTAGTACAAGCCTGGATGATGATCGAAATGGTTGAAATAATGCGGTGGGGCCCAAATGCCACTCACAGTAGACCTTTGGCCGTCCCAACCATTTCCAAACATCGGGACAAGAACGGCGGCGAATCGAAGGGATCAACTACATACACAAATGAGTATGTATGCAAGCCACCATACAATAGTACATCAGAGCCATTCCATCTAAAAAGAAAGGAAATATAGCAACGCCATACGACAAGATCCAAATATCCTAGATAGATCTAATAGTTTAGGATATCTCCTCATACATCAATCCACAGAGTATCAAGCGGAAGCGGAAGACAAAATCCGAGTACGGATAAGAAGCAAATCGGCATAAGATGCCCCATAAATAAGCACATCCCGCCCACAGATCTCACGGATCCCCGTTCCCGGAATCTCTACACCGAATGATCGTTGCCCATATCGTCCGTCTCCTCCAACCAGTATCCATCTTGTGAGTGTACCTGCTCATCTGAACCAAATAATTTATCGTGTGAGACCCTAGGGGTACTCAGCAAGTCTTTATGCCTCTAAAGGGGACACAACCTGGGGTGACGCAATTGCAGCAAAAGATAAACCCTAGCAATTCTATAGATACTCGCTAACCATCCGCCTAACCAGAGATAGACGGATGCCCGTGAATTAATAACAACAGTTATAGCAGTTATAACGGTAATATCCACAGATCCATCCTCCTCCTCGCTTACCGACGAGGAAGCGGACGAACAACCCCCCCATCCGTTGGCAGTTTTATTATCCATTCCGTGAGTGTTGCACTATTTACTAGTCAGGTACCTAGTCTAGTCAGATTAAAAGCGGTACTTTAGTTATGCTTGTCTATGATCGAGAAACTGTGCTCCAAGTCGTCCATAACCGCGGACACGGCTTTCAGAAAGTTTTACCCTGCAGGGGTGCACAAATAGCAACACACACTCGATATGCCTCGGAAAAACCAAATCAAAACCCAACGAGGCAGTCACGACAAAGCGATCACAGGATTCAGAAATATTTCAGGGGGCCACCCCATTGAGCTACCCGCAACGAAGTTAGCTGACTCCGAAACGGTCTCAAGGTTTGCGCCAGTGGCTGTGAACGACTGGGAACCCGAAAATGTGACTGGGCTTGTCGACACCGCGAAAACACTCCGCTTTCCTAAACAGTACAGTGTGCTCCTCACACAATTTTAAATAAGCAGTAAGCATGGCATAAGTACAGGATAGTAAATAAAACCTCAAACTAGTTTGTGGCCCTCGAGAAATAAGAATGAATCAAGCTCTGGCTCAGGGGGGTTCATAAGCCTCCCGGATGTGGATAGCGCGAATATTCAAGGAACATGAATCAAGTACTCGGGGTCCTACGGGACACAAGTGAGCCTGAAAAACCAAATAACAGATATGGATCACCGGTGCCACTTTCATTAGTTATCCCATTACTACTCAGGTTAAGTTGTTTAGGTACCTCGTTATTCATCAGACACTCACATACCCTACACATGCTGTTCTACGACTCGCATGGCTCAAACAACTCCTGTAGTAATGGCTCATGGGATGGAGGAACAAGCTTCGGTGGGGTTTAAATGTAAAGGCTATGCGATACTTGGGATTCAATTTAATGCAATCGCGACTCAATGATGCAAGAATAAGATAGGGGCAATAGGTACTATATGTATGCAAGCATGTGGTAGTGCTTGCCTGGCAGCTCAGTTGAAGCAAGGAATGGATCTGGGTAGTGCTCCTGGTTCTCTTGATATATCCCCTGCTCAGCGTCTATTCGAAGAAGAACCAAACAAACAAGGGCCAACATAAATAAAGTGCGCAAGCATATGAATAAAATGCATCAAGCAACAATCATGCCATGACGAATGATGCACAATTTGCATGGCATTAAGGTAGCATGGCATGGGTGAGGTGTGGAAACAATAACAAAGCATTTTATTGAGTTTTGGGCCCATTTTATCCCCATATTAGTTGCTGTACTCATTATATTTATATGATGCATGCTTCACATCAAACCATGGAGTGCATAAACAGAAAGGTCTCGTCGAGCTAATCATTTTAGACATATTATTTGTTGAATTTGGATTTATGAAACAAAAGTTATTAATTTATTAAGGGAAAAGGGCATTTTATTGTAATTTAAATCAACTTGAAATTTTAAGTGTTCAAAATTATATTTTGAATGGCATATTTGAATTCCTCACATTTTTATGATTTGAAAACATATATTATAAGTATTATTTGGATTAATATTTGAAAAGTTATTTAAAACCAGAAAAAGATTTGAATTTGAAATAATTAGAAAAGATTTGAATTTAAAACAGAAACAGATAAATACTTTTGTTACCCAGTCACAGCTAGCCACAGCCACAGACATGTGGGGCCACGGCTGACTGGACCAGACGCCATGAAAGCTTCACATCATGAGCTCTTCCAGCCCTAGCGGATGACAGGTGGGGCCTGGGGTCTTCGCAGGCCCACGCGTCAGCGGGCGACCAAGGGGGGTGCCACGCGGCTTAGCGAGGACTGCGGGTTGAGGGCTTAAAACTGCGGGATCCTTTTTGTAAAAACGCCAGAGGCAGACAGGTGGGGTCGGCAGGAGCGCGGGTTAAGGTAAACAAAACGGGAGGGGGTTTTCTGCAAAACGTCGCCGACATCGCTTTTTCTCTCTCTCTCGACGAAAAGACAGCGGCAAAGACGCTGCGCGCTGGGGGCTCGATCCCGTGACCTAGGGCTCGGGCGCGGAGGCGGTGGCCACTGGGCTAAGCGGGGGTTGCTGTCTGGGAGGCGGGCGAGGACTAGATATGGTTCTGTGCGGCAGACGCGAGCAGACAGAAACATGCGGCGGCGCGCAGAGGGCGCTCGACGCAAGGTCCGGCGGATCTAGGGTGGCACGGCGAGGCAGAGCATGTCCAGGAGGTTCGCTAGCTCACCGTGAGTTGGTCGGTGTAGATGGTTCGGCTCGAGGCGCAGGCGATCGACAAGGACGCAGGCGGACGGCGAGGTTAGGGTTTCGGCTCAGCGGCGCTAGTACTGGCGGCTCCGGTCCTCCTCCTCCTCGACGGCGAGTGCAGGGTGATGCAGGGGAGCCTCTTGGTACTCTCCAACCACTCCCACGTCGTGCTACACGGCTGGATCGACGGATGCGTGGAGGCCGACGGTGGTGTAGCCGGCGATGGTGTGGCGGTGGTGAGGGACGGCAGGGAGAGGGTAGGGCGCCGCTGGGTGGATCTGGGGTAGCTGGGAGAGGCAGAGAGGGTGGATAGGGGCGGGAGAGGGAGGTGGTGCCGTGGGGGAGCGGGGTAGATGGAAAAGGTGGTCTCGGCCACCTTTTTCTCCCTCCTTCCTCACGTGCTCTTCAAGGCAGGCGGGGGTGTGGCTACCGGTGGGGCGAGGGCGAGGCCAAGGACAGGGGCAGGCTCGGGCTAGGGGCGAGCGGCAGGGAGAGAGAGAGAGAGGAGGAGGAGGCTCGGGTTTAGATTGCACTAGGGTCGGGTTAGGGTTTTGCTTGGGGTGGAGGGGGTAGCTAGGTGGGTGAGGTGGCCAGGGAGAGAGGGTACCCGGTGGGGCCTGCATGGTAGAGAGCAAAGAGGCCGAGAGGGGGAGATGTGGTGGTAGCTTAGGGTTTGGTCATGGGGATGGTGAAGGGAATATTAGGGTTAGGGCTTGATGGGGGTATGGTAGATTAGAGGAGGGACTAGGTTTAGGAGTGAGGGGGGTATGGTTAGAGAGGATGGGGCATGGTGATGAGGGTTAGGAGATTAGAGGGAACTTAGACATAGGATTAGAGAGAGAGAGGTGAGAGCTAGGGTTTTAAAGAAGATGGCATGCTCCAACTAGATCAAGCAAAACAAGAGGGGGGGTGTGGTGATGATGGTCTTAAGCAAGATCAAACAAGATCAAGCTAAGAGGAGAGAGAGAGATATGGTTTTATAAAAGATCCACTCAAAATTCAAATAAGATCCAAAGAACAAGTAAAAAGGTGGGGCTTGCATGGCCCATGCAAAACATTGATGGCCATGTTGATTATTGTGAAAACAACATTTTTACATGGCATTGTTATTATGCATTTCCAAAATTGGAATAAAAGCCAAGCAAAAGAATTTTTGAAAGAAATCCAAGTGGAGTATATGGAGATGATCACATTGGATTATATTTGGGACTTGCTAGTGTGTATATGCCACTAGGTATTTAATAAGCCCACAAAAATATCCCAACATGAGAATAACCCCAAAATCACACATATGGAAGCTAGGAAAAAGGTTCCACTCACAAGGCATGCAAAGGTGGCCAAGTGGCTCTCATATATCAATGATGTAAAAACAACATGATGCTAAGATGAGAGCATGTGGACGAGAATTGGATCCCTCCCAACCCACATGAGCTAGAAGTAAAACCAGTAAATGCCAAGCTCATATTTAGTTGGATGGTGGAATTATAAGGTGGTGAAAGAAAAGGTGGTGGAGTTAATAAGAGATATGCCCCCAACTCAACTTGGGCATTTAAACAATATATCAAGAAACAAATACAATATCAAGAGGCAAATACAATTAATAGTGCATATGAGATAAGAACCAAATCAAAAAGGGTTTTATATGATGCTCAAATGCAAGGAGGCATGATGACATGAGCATGATATAATGATGATGCAACATTTATATATTTGAAGTAGCCATTATATTACTAGACCAAGTAGCATTACAATTGTTAGACAATTGGGATGCTACACATGGCATACTGGTTCTCCGTGGGCACAAGGTCTGGGTGGTCCGTCCTATCCCAAGTTATTGGAACCTCCGACCAGCGCAGGTACTGGGGAACTGTGGGGAGAGTGGCCATCAGGATCCTTAGAGAGGTCTTCTGTTGTCGGACGGTGGGGGTGCCAAGGAAAGTGTGGTAGACTGGGGCCTTCTTTGTGAAGGGGTTCTTGCCCTTGTCGTCGCTCTTGGCGGCGTGCTTGGGGTCAACGTCCTCTTCCATGTCACTTGAATCCTTGGACTCCTCCTCCTTCTTCTTCCCCTTGCCCTTGCCTCGCGGTCTGTTCTTCCGACTTCGCTTGTAGCCGGACTCTGGGTCTTCCTTGAGGTCGTTGACAAACTTGCAGTGTCGATTGGTATGGGTGGCCTTGCCGTTGGCGTCGAGATGTACGAGGCACGACATATCGCGGTACTCCTCGTATGTTTGGGGAACGCGGAGCGGCGTCGGGGTGGTTTCAGTTCCTCGTTGCTGCCTGCGGGCAGCTCCCCTTCCTCGGCCACGTTGTCCGCCTTCGCCTCGTCCTACAAAAGTCATAGCGACCATGTCGGTAGATTGCTTTTCTTCTGGAGAGGTTTTCTGCTTTGTACTGCTGTTCCTTCGAGCTTGAGTTGGAACGGCTATTGTTGGCAATGAGCCACGAGCATCGTCGTCGGCAGCTGCGAACTCACTAGCCAACTGAATCATCTGGTTCAAGTCAAGCTGGTGATTATCCTGCAAGCGCTTCAGCTTATATCGAAGCAACGTGCCCCTTTCCAACCCATCGATGAAGGCGGCCATGGCGGTCTGAGCATGCACTCCTGCGTAGGAATTTTTCATATCCAGCCATCGGGAGAGGTAGGCGCGAGATGTCTCGTCTTTCTCTTGCACGCACCGCTGTAGATCGCCCACAGTGCAGGGACGCTTGTATGTACCCTCAAAGTTCTTGGTGAACGCTTCTTGCATGTCCAACCAGTTGTAGATAGATTTCTCCGGCAAGTCGTCGATCCATTGACGGGCCGTGCCTGCCAACATTAACAGGAGGTACTTGACGGCGACGTTGGGGTTGCCTCCGGCAATCTCCACCGCGTTGCCGTAGTCCTGCAACCATGTGGCTGGCTTGGCGGTGCCGTCATAGGGCTTGATGGTATTGTCAATCCGGAAACCTTTGGGGTAAGTTGCGGACTGTGTTGCAGGTCCAAAGCAACGTGGTCCCAGGTATGATCCTTCTCGGGCCTCGTGAATCTTATCGATCCGCGAACGTGCATCGTACGGCTCCAGGTTCTTCTTGTTTTTGTCAACAGGGGATGGGATTCGTGAACGACGCGGGCCTCCTCCGCCATGGTGACTGCTTGGCGGCGACGGAGGCGGAGGTGGCGGTGGGTTAGCTTTCTTGCTGTTACCCTCCTACGACGCCTCACGCCTGTCACGGTTGCTTGTCGGACGTGGAGGGTCATGGTGCGACCTGCTCTTGTGTCCTTGGTGGAGCTCTTCATCGTGACGGGTCTGTGCCGCGTTGTCGCGGATGAAAATGCCGCACTGCTTTGGTGGGGGCATATCCGTACGATGGTGAGCCTTGTGGTCTTCCTGACGTCGGGGGGATCGGGGCGGTGGCGATGGGCGATGAGGTCAGGCTTTTTCTCCGTGGTCGGAGGATATGGGGATGGCATCCTTCCTGTTGCGTGCATCCCTCCGTCTTCGTTCTGATGAACCCGTCCATGACCCGACATCCTGAGGAGATCTGTCCCTTGGTGGTTTGTACTGGCTAGATCGGCAAAGCGCTGGGTCAGACTCGAGCCTCTGAGAGGTGGCCTTTTCTTGCTGCTTTACCGCCTTGGCCACTAGGTCATAGACCTGTTCTACTACCTTAGGCGATCTATCCTGCTCCAGAAGGGTCTTGGCGACGGCGAGGTTAAGGAGTGGGGTGGGCATCACCTGCTTGCCTTCACTGTCAATGTATGGCTTGGCTTGTGCCGGCTTCGAGGGAGCCCATCCTAGGTTGCGCCATACACCAGGATCGTTGATGACGCGAGCCAGAGCTTTCTTAGCGTTCTGCTGCTGTAGTAGAGTCTTGTACTCGGCCTAAATTGCTCTAGCTTTTTCTATGGACTTCTGCGCGTTGACCAGACCTCGATCTAGTTTAGCGCCTTGCTCCGTGATGGCTTGCACCTCCTCTAGCAGCTGCTGGCGCTTCTCGTCAAGCTGAGTCACGTTCCGGATATGAGCAACGGTTAGTGGCTTGACGAGGAGGTTGCCGTACATCACTCTATCAGCTGGAGTAACTTGGGCTGCTGCAGATGTAGATGCTGGTGGCGGCAAGTTTGCGGTGTTGTTGTTACTCAGGCCGGTGCCGAGTTCCTGCGGCTGCTGCACTGGTTTGGGCGGAGGAGGCATGATCTTTGCGCGATCATCGTCAGCAGCAATAAGTGGCCCCTTCCCCTTTTCTAGCGCCGTAGGCAGAGCTTGCCCGGATTGATCTTCATCCATTGTCGTCCCAATGGTAACGAATACCCCTCGGGACATTACGGTGTTGTTAGCTTGCTCGTCGCGCGAGTACTCCTCCTCCATCTCCTGCATAGCAGAGTCTAGCTCCTCTGGACTAAAGTCTATCTCCTCCGAGTCTGCACTGAAATCTGCATAAAGCGCGTCAATGACAGAATCGAAGGGTGCCAAGACTTCCTCGATGATGGGCGGTGGAGGTGCAACGTCCTCGATGATGACTGGAGGTGGTGGCGCTGATACGACGATGGCGGCCGGAGGCGGAGGTGGTGGTGGCTGAATCGGAGGGGCTCCGTCAATGAGCGCAAGCGCTGTCTGAGCTGCCGCTTCGGCCTCCGCATAGTTGTTGACGGTGTTCACCATGCCTTCGAAGATAAGGCGTCCTGACACCTGCTGCCGTCTAAGAAAATGTCAGAGAAGCGTGCCATGGTCCAGTCCTTCCACAAAGTGATAGATGGCATCATCATTGGGGTAGTGGTCCAGATCGGCTCGTATACGGAGCCATCTGGCCAGGTAGTCGCGGGGGTCTTCGCCTTATCTCTGAATGCAGCGTGCCAGATCGAAGATGGTAACCACGCCGACGAACTTGGATCTCTGCTGTCCAGACGCGCGGACGAAGCCGGCGGATTTGCAGTGATCTTCCACCTTTATATCCTGCACAGGGACAGTTTGGGTGGGCCTTGAATTTTTCCGATCTTTGCCGCAAACTCCAAGGAGAGATCCGACATCGATCCTTCCGCAAACGTATCCTGCCCGTGGGCGGTCCGTGCGGGCCTTGGTGCTTTCCGATCTGTGTCGACAAACTCCGAAGAGAGATCCGACATCGATCCTTCCACGAACGTATCCTGCCCGTAGGCGGTCCGTGCGGGTCTTGATGCTCCTCCGACTCCCAGGGAACTAGTGCCCGAGTCGGTTTCGCCGATGAAGAGGTGGATGTCTCCGATAGGAACGATCGAACACCGCGTAGGGTTCGTCTTCGCCGGGATCCAGAACTCGTCAGGAGGGACGATCGGAACGTTGCCGGAGAAGAGAACACGGCCTATGGCTACGGTTTCGCCGATTCTCACGAAGATCTTGGTCCTCGCCCGCTGAAGAGCCTGAAGCGCCTCTTGCCCCACGGTGGGCGCCAACTGTCGTGGTATTGCCGACGAGTACGCCATGGAGGGGTCCTCACAGTGCGTGTTTAGAGACGTGGGGTAAGGCGGACGGTTGACGGGTACGAGGTAACACAGCTTACCCAGGTTCAGATCCCATGATGGTGGCGGAATCCTACTCCTGCTATAAATCACTATAATGGCAATACGCCGAGTTACAGAGATAGGTTCGCTGTGCGAGGTTGTCTGATGTTGTATGAGATTGTGCCCTAAAGGCTCCCATAGGCCCGACTTATATAGTCGCCAGGTCCTAGGGTTACAGGGAAAAGTCCTAGCCGGACTGGTTACAGAGTCCTACACCGTCTATTACTAGTCTTGTGTATCTTGCACTCCAAGGCTCCGGGTACGCTGGTGACTCCATCGTCGCCTTCCTTTATCCGGCATGGGCCGCCTTTCTGGATCCACCTAACTAGGCCGCCTAGCAGGCCATAGGCCATGCTACCGACTATGGGCCACCCGGGTTAGTCGGATAAGAGACATGCTATTAGGATACCCATATAGCATATCCCCAACACTTATTTTCCTTTTCGATGTCTGAGTCTGTCCAATACTGGCAGAACAGGTGGTTTTATATCCGCGATTCCACAGTGGACGGGCAAGACTTTGGCCTTGCCCATTTTGACTCCACCCAGAAAATCCAGCCAAAGAGGTCCTGGAAGAACCACATCCTGGAGGGTGAGGTGGAGGAGATAAAGGAGCTCTACCGTTGGGTGGAGGACCTCCAGGTGATTCCGGAGAAGGAGGCGAACGGTGTGGATATTATCCGCATCTTCCTCAAATGTTGGGTGTAGCCAGTCCAGGCCAGGGCGCACCCGATGTTCCTTTATTCTGGCCGCCATGACCCGACGAGAGTTGCGGCCGAGGAGCTCTCCAAGGGGGACCTCGACAGAGTCCTTCGGCCGCTGCCGAAGTTCAAAGCTGACGAGGACCTTCCGGGGAAGTCGCTGACCCCTCCGTTCAGTGCCTCTCGACCAGTTCCGCACGTGTAGATCTGGGACGTGCGCGTAGCACTTTTTCCGAGTGTGTTTTCTTGTACTTCCTTGTTTTGAAAGTTTGTTTTCATTGTGTAGGAGTTCAAGGTGCCTGGCATGGTACCTCCACTACCCGAACATTTTCCGGATGCGCTGAACAATGAGGTAATGGACTCTATGTCTGAGCTTCCCTCGGTACAATCACCGGTTGAAGAAGCCCCCGAGTCAAGCGAGGAGCAGACCCAAAAACGGGCATGGATCTCGAGCGAATCATCGGATGCCGCGACTCCGCCAATGCCTAGGGACCCGCCATGCCTTGTTCGTCATAGTGGAGGTGATGGTGACTCTTCCTCCCCCATTCCGTCCGTGCCTGTGCGGGCTGTAGCGCCGCAGCCGCCGGCGAAGCGGAAGAAGGAAGAGAAGAAGGGAAAGAGGGCCTTGCCTGTTTTCAAATTGAGCGATATGGACTCGTAAGTTTCTTCGGATGCTTTTTGTTACCTTTCCTAGTTGCTTGCTTGTCTTTGACTGGTGTTTTCCTTTGCAGCCACTCCTCTGAGGGATCATTTAGCGATGCCACTAAGGAGATGGTGAGCGAGTCGAAGATGAGGCCTCCTCCCTCTCAGACGGTGGCCGCCTCTGGGGATGCTGCTCCGAACCCTTCTCCGTAGGAGGTTCGGGTGGTCGTCTCCCAGAAGACTACAGCCGGACCTTCGGAGTCTCCGTCTGATCATGTAACTGCTTCCCTTCTTGCCATGGGGGGAGCCCCCGAGTGTTTTTCGTATGATCTGCTGATCCTTTACTTCGGTTTTGTGCGTGTCTCGGGGGATCCCCCGAGCGTTTTTCGTGTGTTTGATTTCTTTTTTGCTTGTTTCTTGGGCGTAGCCCTCGAGCCCTTTTCCCTATAAGTTTCTTCTTCTTGCAGCCTTTTGTGCAAGGTGCCAACCAGCTGGTGAAGCAGCATCTGGCGTTGGAGGCCAGCCAACAGCGGCTTCAAGGTACATCCTTAGCTAGATCTTCGACTTCTTCGTCTGCTTGCTGGCTTGTGAAGCTCATGTGTGTTCTTGTTTCTTTTTGTAGATGAAAATAACAGTGCCCTCCGCAAGCTTGATGCTCTCAAAAAGAGCCTCGAGCGAGCGGAAAAGAAGGCTGAAGATGCCGTTGGTGCGAAGGAGCGCCTCGAGCGGGAGCTAGCTGACGCAGCTGCGGCCAAGGAGCGCCTGCAGCAGGAAGCTACGGACCGTGAGGAGCAGCTCGCCACCGCCGTAGCTTCGCGTGAGAAGGAGGTAGCCAGGAAGCTGATGGCTGCTGCCAAGGCTATTTCGGGTGAGTAATTTTGCCTATATGTTCCATTTTGGCTGTCTTGTTTCTCTGGTTTTGTTTGATTCTTACTGTACTTGTTCCGTTTTTCTAGATGTCGTAGGCATTGAGTTCGACCACAGTTCCCTGGAGCACGGTAGTGCTTTGGATGATGCTACTGCGGTGGTCGAAGACCGCTGCAGTACTGTGGTTGGCTCTCTTGCCAAAGCCAAGGAGGTTCTCGGGCGCTTCTACAAGGAGCTCGTCCCCAAGGGCGTTGTGCTTGAGGATGTCGACTTGTTGGAGGATGCGCTGTCAGCCGATGCACCGAGGGCGTACAAGCGCAAGCAGAAGGGCATCAACGCGTCCATGGGGCTAGCGATGGCCATGACGTCCAGGGCGGAGATGGATCTTCATCAGGTCACCTCCCAGATGCCAACGGCTCTCGACGGATCCGAGGTAGCCTTTGCTCTCTACGCTGCCCGCTGTAAAATGCTATGGGCCAAAGCTGATTGACCTGCTGGCAGAGTATGCGGTGAGGCAGTAGGAAGAGGTCAAGAGCAGGCAGTCTGGCTCCGAGGCAACTCAAGATGCTGCTGCTTAGGCCTTGTAGTTGTAGGATAGTTGTCGTCTACTTTTGTTGTAATATCTGAAGGGTTTCGCGGCATAGTAAATCAAAATTTTCTACGGATGCGAACAAAGGGAAAGCCAAGATCTAATCTAGGAGATGCAAACAACGAGAGAGATTGGATTAGATCTTCATACCCTTGAAGATTCGCATAGCGGAACGCGTTAAACGCGTGGGTGATGTAGTCGTACTCGCTTCTCCTCCTCGCGATCCGATCCGATCTAGCACCACAAGTGGCGGTGCCTCCGTGAGATGCACACGTGCAACACCTCGACGTATCCTCCTTCCTTGGTCCAGCAAGTATGGTGGAGAGATGGGTTGGATCTACAACGCGACGGCGCGGTGCAATTGGTGGAGAATTTCTGCAGCAGGGCTTCGCCTACAAGCAGTCGGGAGGGAGAGAGGAGGGCAGCAGGGCGGCTAGGGTTGGAGGGGAAGGTGTGTGGGGGTGGTGCGCCCCCAGCCCTATTTATATATAGGGGTGGGCGGCTGCAACCCTAGCCCCCTCCCCCAAGCCAAACCGGCGGCCCCAAGGAGAAGGAGTGGGGGGCAAGGAAACCCCCCCTTCTAGAAGCTCTATCTTGAGTTTAAAACCCTCTTGGCCGGCTGGGCCCTATGGGGCCTTGTGCCCCTGGCCCAATGCAGCCAGGGCACTCCCTCATAGGCCCATGCCCCCTCCCGGAAGGTGTGGCCACGTTGGTCCCCTTCCGGAAGGTTCTAGAAGCTTCCGGTACAATACCGATTAACCCGGAACAATTCCGAACTCCAAAAACTGCACTGCCTTATATGAATCTTATTCTCCGGACCACTCCGGAACCTCTCGTGATATCCCGGATCCCATCCGAGACTCCGAACAAAAACTCATAAACCAATTATCCAATCTATCCTAGCGTCGAGACACGTTAAGTGTGTGACCCTGCGGGTTCGAGAATATGCAGACATGATCTTCTATCAATAATCAACAGGTGTCTGAAACCCATATTGACTCCCACATTCATCGATGATCATATCGGATGAACCACGATGCCAGGATTCAATCAATCCCATATATATATTCCCTTCGTCTCGTGATATTTTACTTGCCCGAGATTCGATCGTCGGTACCGTCATACCTAGTTCAATCTCGTTCACAGCAAGTACTTTACTCGTTCCGTAATCCGATATCACTTTGTAATTAACTCCTTAACCACATGCTTGCAAGTGGTGTTGATATCGATTACCGAGTGGACCCGAAGTATATCTCTCCGACTTGGGAGGGACAAATCCCATCTCGATACATACAACCCAACAGATACTTTCCGATCACCTGAGAGACACCTTTATGATCACCCTCTCATAGGATGACGTTTGATGACCTCAAAGCTTTCTTCCGATACCAGGGAGTTGTATTATCTCATGGTCTAAGGAATACAATATTTGACATAAGAAAAGCTTCGCAAAGACGAACACGATGACACGATCTAATTGCTTCGCTTAGTTTGGGTCTGCCCACCATATCATTCTCCCAATGATATGATCTCATTATTAATCGACAACTCATGTCCATGGCTAGGAAACCTTAACCATCATTAATCAATGAGCTAGTCCATAGAGGCGTACTAGGGACACTGTGTTGTTCACAAACCACACGAGTATTAAAGTTTCCGCTTAATACAATTCTAGCATGGAATATAAACATTATCATGAACAAGAATTATTATAATAACATCTTTATTATTGCCTCTAGGGCATAATTCCAACAGTCTCCCACTTGCACTAGAGTCAATAATCTAGTTTACATTTGGCAACAATCTCACACCCATGGCACTGAGGTGTTGATCATGTTTTGCACGCGGAAGAGGTTTAGTCAACGGATCTGCGACATTCAGATCCGTATGTACTTTGCTAATCTTCAGATCTCCATCTGCTATATAATCTCGGATTATATGAAACTTGCGGTTGATATGCTTGGTCTTTGGATGATATCTTGGTTCCTTAGCGAGTGCTATGGCGCCAGTGTTGTCACACAATATCTCCAGTGGGTCCAATGCACTTGGAACCACGCCAAGCTCAGTGATGAAGTTCCTGATCCAAACTCCTTCACTTGACGCTTCTGCAGTAGCCATGTATTCCGCTTCTACTGTAGATCCCGCGATCACGCTTTGCTTGCAGCTTCTCCAGCTCACAGCTCCTCCATTCAAAATATACACGTATCCTGTCTGAGATTTAGAATCATCCTTGTCGGTGTCAAAACTAGCGTCGACGTAACCTTTTACGACAAGTTGTTCATCACCCCCATAGACTAAGAACATTTCTTTAGTCCTATTTAGGTACTTTAGGATGTTCTTCACGGCTGTCCAGTGTTCCACTCCTGGATCACTTTGATATCTGCTCGTCAAATTAAGAGCATTGGACACATCCGGTCTAGTACACAGCATGGCATACATGATGGAACCTATGGCCGAGGCATAAGGCACTTTGCTCATAGCTTCCCTATCATTTATTGTAGCTGGACACTGAGCCTTGCTCAATATCTTACCTGACAACATAAGCACTGAACCTTTCTTTGCCTTATCCATTCTGAACCTTTTCAGAACTTTGTCTAGGTATGTACTCTGGCTTAAAGCTATCAGGCGTCTTTGTCTATCTCTATAGATCTTGATTCCCAATATATAAGAAGCTTCACCTAGGTCTTTCATTGAAAAACACTTGTTCATATAACTCTTCACATCGTTAAGCATGTTGATGTCATTTCCGATAATCAATATGTCATCCACATATAGTACCAGAAACGTCACCGAGCTCCCACTCACTTTCTTGTAGATGCAAGCTTCGTAGCAATTTGGAACAAATCCAAAGCTCTTGATCACTTGATCAAAACGAAGGTTCCAACTCCGAGATGCTTGCTTCAGTCCATAAATGGAACGCTGAAGTTTGCATACTTTATCAGCATCTTTAGGATCGACAAAACCTTCGGGTTGCATCATATACAACTCTTCATCAATGTTGCCATTGAGGAAAGCAGTCTTGACATCCATCTGCCATATTTCATAATCATGAAACGCAACAATTGCTAATAAAATCCGAATGGACTTAAACATCACTACGGGAGAGAAAGTCTCATCGTAGTCAACACCTTGAACTTGTCGAAAACCTTTCGCGACAAGCCGTGCTTTATAGACGGTAACATTACCATCCGCGTCCGTTTTCTTCTTGAAGATCCATTTGCACTCAACGGCCTTTCGGTCGCTAGGAGGATCCACCAAAGTCCATACTTGGTTTTCGCTCATGGATCCCAATTCGGATTTCATGGCTTCTAGCCATTTCTCAGAGTCTGGGCTCATCATCGCTTCCTCATAGTTCGTAGGTTCACTGTCTTCTACTAACAAGACAGTCAAGACAGGTTGTACCACTCGGGGAGGGCACGCGACCTTGTCGACCTGCGACGTTCGATGCAACATCGTCCAAGCTTCATGATCCTTGTCATTAGCTTCCTCTATTGTTGGTGCAAAGTGACCTCGAACAATTTCAGGTGCTGCGCTACTCTCCAATTCAAGAGAAGGTTCAATAACCTCGTCTAGCTCTACTTTCCTCCCACTCACTTCTTTCGAGAGAAACTCCTTCTCAAGAAAGGAACCGTTCTTCTGAAAAACACTTTGCCTTGGTTACGTGATAGAAGGTATACCCAATAGTTTCCTTAGGGTATCCTATGAAGACGCATTTCTCGCTTTGGGTTCGAGCTTGTCGGCATCAACTTCTTGACGAAGCCGCATCCCCAAACTTTAAGAAACGACAACTTAGGTTTAGCACCAAACCACAGTTCATACGGTGTCGTCTCAATGGATTTAGATGGAGCCCTATTTAAAGTGAATGCAGCGGTTTCTAATGCATAACCCCAAAATGATAACGGCAAATCAGTAAGAGACATCATTGATCGGACCATATCTAATAGGGTTCGATTCCGGCATTCAGACACACCATTGCGCTGTGGTGTTCCGGGTGGCATGAGTTGTGAAACGATTCCACTTGCTTTAAGATGCGTGAGAAAATCATAACTCAAATATTCACCTCCATGATCGGATCGTAGAAATTTAATCTTTCTGTTACGATGGTTCTCCACTTCATTCTGAAATTCTTTGAACTTTTCAAATGTTTCAGATTTATGTTTCATTAAATAGATATACCCATATCTACTTAAGTCATCGGTAAAAGTGAGAAAATAGCGATATCCACCGCGCGTCGAAACACTCATCGGTCCGCATACATCGGTATGTATGATTTCCAACAAGTCCGTTGCTCGCTCCATCATACCGGAGAACGGTGTTTTGATCATATTGCCCATGAGGCATGGTTCGCATGTGTCAAATGATTCAAAATCAAGAGACTCCAAAAGTCCATCAGAATGGAGTTTATTCATGCGCTTTACACCAACATGACCTAGACAACAGTGCCACAAATAAGTAGTATTATCACTATCTACTTTGCATCTCTTAGCCTCAATGTTATGGATGTGTGTTTCATCCCTTTCAAGATTTAGAAGAAATAAACCATTCACAAGAGGTGCATGACCATAAAAGATGTTACTCATATAAATAGAACAACCATTATTCTCCGATTTAAATGAATAACCGTCTTGCAATAAACACGATCCAGAAATAATGTTCATGCTCAACGCAGGCACATAATAACATTTATTAAGGTTTAAAACTAATCCCGAAGGTAAAACTAAGAGAGGCGTCGACGGCCATCACATCAACTCTTGATCCGTTGCCAACGCGCATCGTCACCTCATCCCTCGCAAGCTGCCGTCTATTCCATAGCTCCTGTTTCGAGTTACAAATATTAGCAACTGAACCAGTATCAAATACCCAGGCACTACAACGAGGGCTAGTAAGGAAAACATCAATAACATGTATATCAAATATACCTTTGATGGTGCCAGCCTTCTTGTCCGCTAAGTACTTAGGACGATTCGCTTCCGATGACCCTTGTCCTTGCAATAGAAGCACTCAGTGTCCGGCTTAGGACCAGACTTGAGCTTCTTCTCAGCAGGGGCAACGCGCTTGCCACCGCCTTTCTTGAAGGGCTTCTTTGCACCCTTACCTTTCTTAAAGGAGGGCTTGTTGACCATCAACACATGATTATCCTTCTTGATGTCCACCTCCACAGCCTTCAGCTTTGCGAAGAGCTCGGTGATCGTATCAGTGGAACCAATCTGATTATGAGTCACTACAAAACTTTTGTAGCTGGGAGGGAGTGATTGCAGAACTCACAAACTTGAGCTCCTCTCGAATCGTGCATTCCATTGCTCAAGGCGTTGAGTGTAGCCCGTCATCTTAATGGCGTGCTCACTAACGGAACTCCCTTCCTCCATCTTGCAGTTAAAGAACTTCTCAGAGATCTCATATCTCTCAGAACGGGCCTGAGTCTGAAACATGGTTTTCAGCTCTTCGAGAATCTCAAAGGGCCCGGGATAGTCTTCAAAACTATTTTGAAGTTCCGGTTCCATAGCAAACAACATGGTCCTCTTAATCACACCATAATCATCTTTGCGCGACTGATAGACAGCTTTCTCATCAGCCAAGTAGCTTGCGTGGGGGTCACCTAACGCTTTCCCAAGGACATAGTCCTTTTGACCGCCAGAGAGAATGATTCTTAGATTGGGGAACCAATTGGTGAAGTTAGACCCATTGTTCTTAAGCTTTTCTTTCTCAGCAAAAACATTGAAGTTGAAGTTGGACTTAACCATGTGATCTACAATATTTGCAAGTACAAATTAGACTATGTTCATGATAACTAGTTCAACTTTTAATCAAATTACTAGATGAACTCCCACTAAATTCAACATCCCTCAAGTTGTTTAGTGAACACGATCCAAATTCACCACACCTAATCCGATCTTCACGAGAAGAGATGTGGTTTCAATGGTGGACAACAAAGTGTCGATCATATCATTCATATGACTCATGCTTAACCTTTCAGTTCATGTGTTCCGAGGCCATGTCTGTACATGCTAGGCTCGTCAAGTAAAACCCAAGTATTTCCGCGTGTGCAAAACTGGCTTGCACCCGTTGTATGTGAGCGTAGAGTCTATAGCACCCGATCATCACGTGATGCTTGGACACGACGAACTTTCGCAACGGTGCATACTTGGGGAGAACACATTTTTTATCTTGATCTTTAAGTGAGGAATCATCTTATAATGCTACCGTCGCGATCTAAGCATAATAAGATACATAAAAGGATAAACATCACATGCATATAACTTTATGTGACATGGTATAGCCAATCTTCGCGCAATGATATCCATCTTGTGCGTGCCGGCATGATCTCCATCACTCCACCATGATTGCCTCCACCACGAATAGCAACTACAACTATTGCTAACTACTTAGTGATAAAGTAAAGCTATTACATGGTGTATAAGAAGTTGACTCGCAGGTCATACACAATTATAAAGACAACCATATGGCTCCTGCCGGTTGTGTACTCATCGACATGCAAGTCGTGAAACATTACAAAACATGATCATCGCATACAATATACACATCACATCTTGGGCCATACCATATCACAGAAAACACTCCCTGCAAAAACAAGTTAGACGCCTCTACTTTGTTGTTGCATGTTTTACGTGGCTTATGGGAGTAGATGCTAAGAACGATTCTTACCTACGGAAAGCCACAACGGTGATATTATGGTTGCCAAACTCCGGTGTTAATCCCATGACAACTATAGTGAGAAAGCGGCATCCACCACCGCATGTGTGGAACAAGCCACACGTCAAGTGCGGAGCCGGTCTCGCGAATGACGCCGTCAGCGTAGGTTGGCCTGGACCGCTTCAATCTCACTATCCCGCATCATAAGAAGAACACAAACAAGAGGCTTGCAACAGAAAACATCAACGCCCGCAACAATCATGTTGCGTTCTACTCGTGGAACACATCTACGCATAGATCTAGCTCTGATACCACTGAAGGGTTTCGCGACATAGTAAATCAAAATTTTCTACGGATGCGAACAGAGGGAAAGCCAAGATCTAATCTAGGAGATTCAAACAACGAGAGAGATTGGATTAGATCTTCATACCCTTGAAGATTTGCATAGCGGAACGTTCATCGGAACGTGGGTGATGTAGTCGTACTCGCTTCTCCTCCTCGCGATCCGATCCGATCTAGCACCACAAGTGGCGGTGCCTCCGTGAGATGCACACGTGCAACACCTCGACGTCTCCTCCTTCCTTGGTCCAGCAAGTATGGTGGAGAGATGGGTTGGAGCTACAACGCGATGATGCGGTGCAATTGGTGGAGAATTTCTGCAGCAGGGCTTCGCCTACAAGCAGTCGGGAGGGAGAGAGGAGGGCAGCAGGGCGGCTAGGGTTGGAGGGGAAGGTGTGTGGGGGTGGTTCTCCCCCAGCCCTATTTATATAGAGGCGTGGGCGGCTGCAACCCTAGCCCCCTCCCCCAAGCCAAACCGGCGGCCCCAAGGAGAAGGAGTGGGGGGCAAGGAAACCCCCCTTCTAGAAGTTCTATCTCGAGTTTAAAACCCTCTTGGCCGGCTAGGCCCTATGGGGCCTTGTGCCCCTGGCCCAATGAGGCCAGGGCACTCCCTCATAGGCCCATGCCCCCTCCCGGAAGGTGTGGCCACGTTGGTCCCCTTCCGGAAGGTTCTAGAAGCTTCCGGTACAATACCGATTAACCCGGAACAATTCCGAACTCCAAAAACTGCACTGCCTTATATGAATCTTATTCTCCGGACCACTCCGGAACCTCTCGTGATATCCCGGATCCCATCCGAGACTCCGAACAAAAACTCATAAACCAATTATCCAATCTATCCTAGCGTCGAGACACGTTAAGTGTGTGACCCTGCGGGTTCGAGAATATGCGCACATGATCTTCTATCAATAATCAACAGCGGGTCTGAAACCCATATTGACTCCACACATTCATCGATGATCATATCGGATGAACCACGATGCCAGGATTCAATCAATCCCATATATATATTCCCTTCGTCTCGTGATATTTTACTTGCCCGAGATTCGATCGTCGGTACCGTCATACCTAGTTCAATCTCGTTCACAGCAAGTACTTTACTCGTTCCGTAATCCGATATCACTTTGTGATTAACTCCTTAACCACATGCTTGCAAGCGGTGTTGATATCGATTACCGAGTGGACCCGAAGTATATCTCTCCGACTTGGGAGGGACAAATCCCATCTCGATACATACAACCCAACAGATACTTTCCGATCACCTGAGAGACACCTTTATGATCACCCTCTCATAGGATGACGTTTGATGACCTCAAAGCTTTCTTCCGATACCAGGGAGTTGTATTATCTCATGGTCTAAGGAATACAATATTTGACATAAGAAAAGCTTCGCAAAGACGAACACGATGGCACGATCTAATTGCTTCGCTTAGTTTGGGTCTGTCCACCATATCATTCTCCCAATGATATGATCTCATTATTAATCGACAACTCATGTCCATGGCTAGGAAACCTTAACCATCATTAATCAATGAGCTAGTCCATAGAGGCGTACTAGGGACACTATGTTGTTCACAAACCACACAAGTATTAAAGTTTCCGCTTAATACAATTCTAGCATGGAATATAAACATTATCATGAACAAGAATTATTATAATAACATCTTTATTATTGCCTCTAGGGCATAATTCCAACAGTTCATGAACACTTCTTGTGCCACACGGTGGCTTTTGTTGTATATAATGAACCTTCGAGATGTTGCCCATTCATGTGTTGTTCATATCCTTGTCTGTTTTCCTCTAGGGACCTTCGGGTGATGACCCCGTCAATACTTTGTCCGCTCCGCGGCCGCGACCATCCTTGGATGATGCGTCGCAGCTTGTATTTCTTCGTGATCGCGTCCGCAGTCTTGAGAAGGAGTTGCTTGGCATCCGAGGCCATGCGGACGTTTGGAAGTCAAAGGTGGAGCAAGGAGCCGCCAGAGATGAATATCTGATGGGGGAGCTGCGGCGGTTGGCCTAGCAGCTGCAGTGTAAGTTTCTTCGAGCTGATGCTCATTTTCGGATGCGCCTGTTGGCGGACCATCTTACTTTGTAATTGTTGCAGGTGCTAACCTTGTTCCGAGGGAGGAGAAGGAGCACATTGCAGTTCGGATCAATTGCTGGACCCAGCAATATATGGAGGTCGGTGGCTTTTTCTGGATGGATCATGACCGTGCCACGGTCCTTGCGACTGTGCAGGATTGTGCTCACCAGGTATCGCGAGTGCTGCGACATGTGAAGACTTCCCTGGCGTCGATTCTGCACGTCATGTTTCCCTTGGATGAAGCTCCATCGACGCTCTGGGGCTTGTTGGCGAAGTTTCGAGATGTTCGTCATGTCAGGGAGCTGGTGCGGCACCAGTTAGTTGCGGGGGTGAAGGCCGCTCTTTCCCTTGTGCGGCTGCATCGTCCTGACGTAAATCTTGCGGCTGTGGCGGCTGGGCCGCCTCCTCGACCAGATGGTGTCCTATGGGACATGCGCCCACATTATGTGGCTGTGAGGCAGTATGCTGAGGAAGTTGTAGATCTCTTTGAGCACCGTGCGTAGGTGATCCTTCAGAATAGGTAGGACCTATAAAAAGATAGATGTAAAATTTGTATATATTTGACTGGGCGTGTTATGCTCTTCGCTGTGAAGGTTGATTGCATTGGCACGTGGTGCTTTGTTGTATGCATGCCCTTTTCGTTAGCCTGACGTGATCAGCTACTCAGGTGTACATGCGTTATCCTCAGTCGACGAAGTCGTGAGGTGAGGGGGAGCCCCCGAGTGTGTTGTAGCATAAAGAAATGCGAGTGAAAGATAAATTTTGGGGCGAGACACTTAGCTTTATTCATATCGTAATGAGGAGGTACATTGTTCGGCTGAGTAGCCTTGGCTGAATAGCCTTATTGAAAGTAAAGGGGGATAGATAGGGGTATAAGCGTCGCAGTTGTGCGACGTTCCATGGGTTGGAGTATGCGACTCTAGACTCCACGTGCTTGAGGCGATAGGCGCCACCTGGGATGACTTCGGTGACTTAACCCGGTCGCTCTTGCTTGAGTCTTATGACAGGTCTCCTTGTCGATGAGCTTGGTCTTATGTGATCTTTGAGGGTAGGACCGCCGATCGAGCCACGGTGATGTGCCTCGTCGAGTGTGTCGACGCGTCTTGGTCGACGTCGAAGTGCCACGTCTAGTGTGCCGAATTCGCGGGGCCTTCATGGCATACCTCGATTTGCCTGTACGGATCGATCCGTGCACCATGAAGAAGGGCGTGTAGCCAGTTGAGATGTTTGGAATTGTGCGCAGGCTCCAGAGGACGGAGGGTAGCTCTTCTTCCCATGGTCCCGCGAGCCGCTCGAGTGGGCTCATTAGGCGCTTCTTGATGCCACCGCCGACGAGGTCATTGGCCTTTTCGACCTACCCGTTTGTTTGCGGGTGGGCCACGGAGGCGTATGATATGTTGATCCCGAGGCCTTCGCAGAAGTCCTGGAATTCTTTGGAGATGAAGTTCGAACCGTTCTCGGTGATGATGCTGTGTGGCACGCCGAACCTGTAGATGATGGATTGGAAGAACATCACAGCCGTTTTACCATTTTGGTTGGTAATGGGCATGGTTTCGATCCACTTGGTGAATTTGTCGACTGTGACTAGGAAGTAGACGTGGCCTCCTTTCGAGGACTTGGGTAGTTTGCCGATCATGTTGATGCCCCATTGGGCGAAGGGCTAGGCCAAGGGTATGGGCCTGAGCTCCGATCCTGGTGCGTGAGGTTTGTCTGTGAACCTCTGGCACCCGTTGCATCTTCGGGCGATGTCTTGGCGTCGTTCATGGCCGTTGGCCAATAGAACCCAGCTCTTAGAGCTTTGGCAACAAGGGTGCGACTGCCTGCGTGATGGCCACATATGCCTTCATGGATGTCTTGGAGGATAGTTTTGCCGTCACCAATGGTGACGCACCTTTGGAGCACACCCGAAATGCTGCACTTGTACAACTCGCCATTGATGATGGTGAAGGCTTTGGACCGGCGAGATATGCGCCGGGCATCTATCGGGTCATCAGGCAATTCCCTGTTTATCAGGTACCGCAGGTACGGCTGCGTCCATGTTTCTTCGACTGCCATGACCTGCATCAGGTTGACCACTGCGACCTCTGTGTCGAGCTTTTCGGGTCCTTCCTGTCCTTCGGGTAGCGCAGCCCCCGAGTGCTCTGCCTCTTCGGGTGACCCCTTGGGGAATTTCCTTTTGATGGATGACACGCAGATCTGTTCGAGGGACACACCTGGTGGCACCCGTGCACAGGTGGAGACGATATTGGCGAGTCTGTCGGCCTCTTCGTCGCTTTCTCTTCCCACGTGCCGAAGCTCACAGCCGTCAAAGTCTCCATGAGTGAATTGTAGAGCGCGCGGTACGCGATCATGTTGGCGACGTGCGCATTGCACTCATTCATTGTTTGCTAGATGACGAGGTTCGAGTCAACGTAGATGACCAGGAGCGTTGCGCCGTAGATCTTGGCCATCCTCATGCCGTGGATGAGGGCCTCGTATTCGGCTTCATTGTTGGAAGCTCGAAATTTCATCCAGAGGACGTATTTCATCTTGTCTCCCTGCGGGGATGTTAGTATGACCCCAACTCCTGCTCCAGCCTCGACTTGGAGCCATCGAAGTGCATCGTCCATGACTGTGTCATGTACGGGGTGTCCGGCTGCTATAGTTCCATCTAGTGGACGAGGAAGTCCGGAATGACCTGGGACTTGTTCGCATGACGCTTCTCGTAGACTATGTCTAGAGGAGACAACTCGATGCCCCATAGGGCCACGCGTCCTGTGGCCTCCAGGTTGTTTAGGATGCTGTTCAGGGGTGCCTCGTTGACGACCATCACCTGATGCTCCTGGAAGTAGTGGCTCAGCCAACGAGCCGTCATGAACACGCCGTAGGCGAGTTTCTGGTAGTGAGGGTACCTTTGTTTTGTCGGTGTCAATACCTCGCTGAGGTAGTAGATTGGGCGCTGGACCCCATGGGTATTGCCATCTTCGGGTCGTTCGACCATGACACGGTGCTTACCACCTGGTGTGTGGCTGCTATGTATAGCAGTAGAGGCTCGCGTTCCTTTGGCGTGACCAGGACGAGCGAGGTGGAGAGCAGCTGAAAGAACATTTCTTAATCCCTAGTGTTTTTTGTGTTAGATAACAATACCAAGGATCATTTAATGTGTGTTGAAGTGTTGCAGCTCTATTTGAGAATAAAGGGAAAGTTCTCTGCCTTTGGGGGCGGATAATCTGGCCCCACCAGGGGCGGATAATCCGCCCCTCCCTTACAGCCTGCAAGGTAAGGGCAGATTTTTGGCCGGATTTTTCGGCCCCGCCGGATAATCTGCCCCTCAGGGGGGCCGGATAATCCGCCCCCCTTGCTCATCGCCAAGGCGCAAGCCCCAGAGAGGGGGCGGAATTTTGGCTGGATTTTCTGGCCCCGCCGGATAATCCGCCCCCCAAGATCTTCACCAAGCTTCACCATGGCGCAAGCCCCAGAGAGGGGGCGGAGTTTCCCCTAGAGAATCCTGGGGCGGAGAGTTTGAGGCGGATAATCCGCCCAAGTGGGGGCGGATAATTCGCCTCAAAGTTGTGCAACGCCAGATCCGGGAGGGGTATTTAAGCCAGCCATCCCTCCCGCCGTAACTCTTGATTCATCTCAAAAGAAGATCAGATCTGAAAGCTTCATCCAAGAGTGCTCCACCTAGATCCACCCAAAGGCCCCATCCCTTGGGGAATCAAAGGAGGAGAACTCGATCTTCATCATCAGCAATCAAGCGCTTCATCTCCTCTCCATTCATTTGGAGAACCTCCGATCTAGTATTTCTTGCAAATATCTAGATCCTCGTTTTTGTTTATATTGATAAACCTTGTTCTTGTGGCAGCTTGTTGTCATCTCGGGAGCCCCCAATTCGGTTGTGGGTGTGTGCCCCGATAGTGTTGTAAAAGGCACCGGTTCCCGCCTCGAAGGGATCCAATAGTGGAGAAGGTGGATCAGGCCTCTCGTGGCGAGATCCATCGGAGAATAGGGTAAGGCCTATTGTGGCGTGGTGGTCTTAGAACCGCCCACCCCTCCAAAGCAGATGTACTTCCCTTAACAAGGAAGGAACTGCGGTAAAACAAATCCCTGTGTCTCCGTGTGCTCCACTACGATTTCCTCGCTCTTCTTTTACGTGCTTAGTAGTTAGGGTTACATATAGGGAAATTCTCGTAGTTGCATATCTAGAGAATTTACTTTGTGTCAAGCCTAAAATTGAAAAAGTATTAAAAATTGGTTAGCACCTATTCACCCCCTCTAGGTGCCCATACGATCCATTTCAGCAGCCACTTCAGATCTTCGAATGCGTCATCCGCTTCGGGTGTCCACTCGCTGCGAGAAGCTTTCCGCTTATTGAGAAGTCGATAGAAATGCAGGCCTTCGCCCATACGCGGCCGATGAACCTTTCGCTGACGCGTCCAGCTAGGTGTTGGACGCCCTTGAGGTTCTTTGGTTTCTCCATGGCCATTATGGCCCAGATTTTCTTCGGGTTTGCCTCGATCCCTCGCTGGGAGATGAAGTAGCCAAGCAGTTGACCATATGGGACGCCAAAGGCGCACTTTTCTGGGTTTAGATTGATCTTGTATCGATCAAGGTTGTCGAACGTCTCGCGGAGATCGTCGATCAGTGTCTTAGCCTCCCTTGTTTTGATTATTATGTCGTCGACATAGACATGTATATTGCGGCCGATCTGGCTCTTCAGGCATGCCTGCATACATCGCTGGTACGTGGAACCTGTGTTCTTCAACCCGAAGGGCATTGTGTTGTAGCAGAATACTCCGAACGGCATGATTGTAGGGGTTCGTAGCATGGAAAACAAAAATTTTCTATCGCATACAAACAAACAAGCCAAGATCTATCTACTAGATTGTAGCAACGAGTCGATAGTGGAACTCACCTCAAGATTCCAAAGCGTTAACGAGCAGATTCTCGTGGATGATGTAGTCGATTTTCCGATCTCAAGATCGCGAGACGATCCTTCCAGCGCTTCCAGAGCGCTCCGCAGTCGGTCACACGCTCTGTACTGACGAAGACCTTCCTCTCCCTTGTTCCAAAGAAAATGGAGGTTGTAGCACTCTCATGATTCCGCAAAGACAACGGCGTGGTACCGGAGGTAGAGGGAGATCCCGCAGGCTTCGCTTAAGCCAAGTGTAGTATGGTGGAGCTTATGAGAGAGGCTATTAGTGGTCTAGTAATTAGACACACCAATTAGAAGGCTCTAAACCAATTAGAAGGCTCTAAACCGAATAGCTCTAAACCGGGTCTAGATCTAGGGTTTAGATTAGAGGATAGGAACTTGTGTGTCATAGGAGGGGAGCCCTGCCTCCTTATATAGGTGGGAGGGCTGGCGGCCAGGGGGGAGGAGGAGTCCTCCCCAACTCGGCATTGGAGTTGGCACGGCTGGAGGAGGTCTCCCTCTCCAACTGCTTTCCTCTTCCTCCTCTTCCACTTTCCAAAACTTGTCGCTTGACTTTCAAACTAGCCGCTTGACTTTTCAATTTAGGATTTAAATAAACCCTTTATTTTGGACAGCGAGAACACTTAGTACATGATGCAATCATTCCAATTTGCAATGACACATTCATGTACCCCTTCCTCCGGAGTGCCGGACATTCCGAACATTCTAGAACATTCCCATGAAAACACCGGAACCATTCCCCAACTCAAATGGGACTTTCCTTATATGAATCTTATTCTCCTGACCATTCCGGATCTCCTCGTGATATCCCGGATCCCATCCGAGACTCAACAACATTCGGTCTCTTTCATAATACCATAACTACTCAAACAACGTCAATCCTTAAGTGTGTCTCCCTACGGTTCGTGAATTATGCGGACATGATCGAGACACTTCTAACAATAACCAATAGAGGAATCTGAAATTCATATGGCTCTACATATTTCTACGATTACTTTGATCGAATGAACCACTTACATACGATACCAATTTCCCTTTGTCTCACGATATGTTACTTATCCGAGGTCATGATCGCTTGTATCTCCGCATACCTAGTTCAACCTCACATCGATAAGTACTCTTTTCTCGCTCCTGATATGTGATCCCTTGTGACCAAGTCACATGCTTGCAAGCTAATTTGGATGACATTTCACCGAGAGGGCCCAGAGAATATCTATCCGTCATGTGGATGGACAAATCCCACTCTTGATCCATGTGTTTCAACCAATACTTTCCTAACACTCAATGCCACCTTTATAGCCACCCCGTTACGGTGTGGTGTTTGATGACATCAAAGCATCCATCCAGTAAAGGCAATATGCATGATCTCATGGTCAAGGAATTAGGTTACTATGTATCGTAAAGCATATAGCAATTGAACTATTGAAATGACTTGATCTTTATGCTACGCTTATCTATAGGAGTATGTCCATCACATCATTCTCCTAATGATATGACCTCGTTGTTAATAACATCTCTATGTTCATGATCAGGAAACAATGATCATATATTAACCAACAAGCTAGTTTAACAAGAGGCTTTACTAGGGACTCTTTTATGTTTACAAATCACACAAGTATTAATGTTTCGTTAATACAATTATAGCATGGTATGTAAACATTTATCATAAGTGTGAAGATATGATAATAACCACTTTATTATTGCCTCTTGGGTATATCTCCAACAGTCTCCCACTTGCACTAGAGTCAATAATCTAGTTTCAAACCTTGTGTATTCAACACCTATGGCTTTCCGGTGTTGTATGTACACGATTGCTAGTGGTCAATCGATCTCCGGATCGATACACTTCCAGTCCGTGTGTAATTGCATGTCTTTGCCTCACGCATCACTCATTCTCTAATGAGATGGCTTTGTATAAATTTGGTCTTTCGGTGTGACCTTTAGTTCTTTGGGGTTAAAACATGTTGACAATATTGTCGCATAATATATCTTCATAGTATTATCCCCTGTGAACTACACCTAGTTTGATAACAAACTACTTGACACAAATGCCCTCTTTGCTGCTATAATAGCAGTCATATACTTAGCCTTTTGTTGTAGTATCTCACAATGTCTTAACTTTGGAATTCGTCCAAATCCATTATGGAACTCACTTTCCATTATATTGTGCCACCCTTAATTTAGATTGAGATAAACTAAATTTGTACTTTGTGACAAAAATAGTATCAATGTAGTACTTCTACAATGAACTAACCATCTATTTGTCACTTCTACAAATAATATACTCTTAGTTCTTCCAAAAGATCATAAGAATATCCTTACTATTGTCCAATGATCATCTTACAAATCATTCGGTATATGCTCACAACATTTAGAGCATAGGACATATCTGGATTTGTACATATCACAGTATGATTGATATAAATACTCTTTGTTATTTAATATATCAAGTATCAATCTATACTTGAATCTTTGTTTCACTTACCAAATGTCAATACACTTGATTATATCATCAACATTGAACTCTTTCAATCCTTTCTGCAACAAGAACCTTTCTTGTAGTTTCTATATTGAATTCATTCAATATCTCGTTTATGTACTTCGGCACAACCATATTAGCGCCTATTGATGCCAAATATTTGGTTTTGCCTAAGTCTTTCATCAGGATGAAATTCTTAATATGTGTTAATAAAAGATACATTATTTCCAATCAACAATATGTCTTCCACATAATGTATTAGAAACATGTCTTAGCGCCCCACTTAATTTCTTGCAAATGCAAGCATCTTCATTGTCTCCGATGAAATTAAACTCTTTAACAGTTTCATCATAGTGAAGATTCCAACTCCGCTATGCTTACTTCAACCATTGAAGTTTACATATGCTTTAGCATCCTTTGAATTAACAAAACCCTTTGGACCGTGTCATGCACACGCCCTAGGTAACCATTCTATTAGAAGAACTTGTTTTGTTTATTCTACTACCACATAACAAATTATATGTAGTGGTTGCTACATTAATCCGCCTAGACTAAAAATCGCTATGAAAGATCAAATCTTGTCATATACAACCTTTGAACATTGTTGTGAACTCTTTCCCAACATGTCGACTATTTCATAGATGTGAAACATCCATGTCTACTTCTTTATAGATCCAAACACAACGCAAGGTCTTACACCTTTTCGAGGGTCCTTCAAGTTCAAAACTTGATTTCTCGTGTATGGAACTATCACGGATTATATGGCTTCAAGCCATTTGACGGAGTCAGGCCCATCATTACTTCTTTGCATGTAGTAGGTTCATTATTCTCAAATAATGATTCAACCCTCAAATCTTGGTATTTGATTGTTCATCCGACCTACTTGATTCAATAGAAACTTAGACCTCCGTGACCACAACCTTTGAGGCACGTGAGCCATGAGCATTGTTGCCGCCTCCTAACACTTTTCGGTCTGCAACTTTGCACATATAGCTAAGGTTCTTTAACCTTATCAAAGTTCTATTGTCCTCCCACTTAACTTTTCACGAAAAATTCCTTCTCAAAGAAACTTGACGCTCTAAGCGACAAACACTTTTGTCTCCGGTGTTTATGGAGGAATACTTAACATTTATACAAAGACAGTTCATCCGACTTTGGTTGCACACATCTTTCTTATGCATAGCATACCAATGTTTCAAGAAAGGACTACTTGGTTTTATCCCAAACCATAACTTTATATGGTGTCATTTCAGCGGATTATGATGGAGCTCTTTTAGTGGAAAACGGTAGTCTCTAAAGCTTTTAATCTTTAAAATATAATAGCAGTTTTATGAATTATACCTTCGATCTTACCATGTCAAACAAGGTTCAATTACAAATCTCAACGCCCATACTCTTATGGTGTTTCGGAAATGCAAATCCACGGACCGATTCCTTAAATCTTAGGTATTATGCTAAACTTGTAACTTAAATATCTTCCTTTATGATCTTATCATAAACTATTTATATTCTTGTTACAATGATTTTGCACTTCATCTTGAAAATCTTTCGAACTTTTCAAATATTTCACACTTCATCCTTATTAAGTAAATATTCACATATTCACTCAAATTTTCGGAGAAAGCATATGAAGTTGAAATCCATCGCCTTTGACTACACATAATGGAGTTCAGACAACAATATGCACAAGTTCCAATAAGCTAGTCTTTCGCTCCTTTTGGCCTATGAACGAAGTTTTAATTATCTCTAGGAAAGTTTCACAAACGCCATTTGATCAAAATCAAAAGACTCCAAAATTCCATCCACATGGAGTTTCTTCATGTTTTCTTTCCAATATAATTTAAACTGCGATGTCACTTCCTAAGTGATCTTTCAATCAATTTGTCTTTCACATTTTTAGCACTAGTTTTATGGATGTGATTTTTCCAACGAGATTTGTGAATCATCCATCTTTTATGGATTACGCAATTATTTGAACAACCCTTTTGTTCTCATAATACCGATAAAACAAATCTTGAAGGCAAGCTTTTTGATGTTTAACGAGCAACACAATAACCCTTTATTTTGTTCTCGATGAACATCATCACATATTCTTTGCTAATTACTTAGGCCATTGTAGTTCATGAATTGTGTTGTTTCGTATGACGATTCATACCAACAAATTCAGTATCAAGTACTTAAGAACCACATTGTTTAATAAGCAAAGAATATAGCCATAACATGTATATCATCTATATACTTTAAACTGAACAATTCTAGTCTTTTCTTTTCGCCATATATTTATGAGATTCTCTTCAAGATTTCTGTTTGAAAGAATCTATCAACATCAATAGTGGAGTCATACATATGACACATAGTCCAAAGCGTGTATAGTTAAATACCAATGTCTTTGAACTTGCACTTTGAAGTAGATCACCATTATCAAATATTTGGTGTTCTTTCAAATTCCTTTCTTTAGTAATCTCTTGGTGTAGTAAACATTTTACCTACATCAAATATTCACCCTCATCATGGACTTATCCATGATCTAGCTACTTTTAGCTTGTAACGTTGAATTATGAGTATAATGTTGCTCTCAAAACCTTTTGGAATATTAGGACAACTAGTGTCTCCAACTTTTGCAAATTCTCATCAAATATGAGAACATGACTTTTGCCATATTATACTCTATCATGTTGTAACTAAAACTTCGCTTCAGATATCACAATATCTTCCACACATCATGGTTTCAAACAACTCTTTCAGATCCTAGATAACCTTGATATTAAGATAATCTTTTGAATATCAAGAATCATGGAGACAAACATGATACTCATATACTAACACTTGGAATTGTCACTCTTGTTTTAATACCAATTATTAAACTTCATAGAGTAACCGGAACTTACTGAAAGTTTGCAATAGGACTTTTAAACTTTAGATTAACACTTCAAAACAATACGATACCAGTTCGTAAAGTAACTAACCAGAATTCTATAGTTCTATCATCTCAATTATAACTAAGCGCAAGGTGGTAAACGGATGCCAATGACTACAACAACTATGCAAATTCACTTTGATTTAGTTTATGATAAATTGAGTTCTAATTAATAATTAAATTAATCTAGGTGAACTCCCACTCAAAACAATATCCTCACATTGTTTTAGTGATCACACGAACCAAATCCACCACATCAAAACCGATCATCACGAGAGTTGATATAGCTTTAATGGCGAACAATCATCATGTTCATCATATCTACTATATGATTCATGCTTTGCCTTTCGGCGATCCGTGTTCCTGAGGCCATTTCTTTACATGATAGGCTCGTCAAGATCAAACCTTAGCTTCCTCATAAGCAAATCTGGCTTGCTTACGTTGTATTCACCATGAATCAAAGACACCCGATCATCACGTGGTGCTTCGAAGCAGCAAGCTTTGGCAACGGTGCATACTAAGGGTGAACACTTTAGAACTTGAAATTTTATGTGCATGAGGGATCATCTTATAATGCTACCGTTGACTACTAAGCAATACAAGATGCATAAAGGATTAACATCACATGCAATTCATAATATGTGATATGATATGGCCTTTCTCCTTTGTGCTTCCGATCTCCATCTTCAAGCACTAACATGATCTCCATCATCACCGCATAGCATCAAGGTCAATGACGCTTCTTCATGGTTGTCGCCCACCAGCTTCAACTATTACAACTATTTTGAATAGACACGCAGGTCTTAACAGAAATTAAAGACAACCATATATTCCCGCCGTTGTCAACTTACAATAAGGAACATTGCATACATCAAATATAATCACAATCATGGCCATATCAAATCATCAGACACCCCTGCAAAACAAAGTTAGACGCCTCTACTTTCTTTGCATTTTTTTACGTGGTTTGGGGCTTTCAATAAGTGTCGTTCTAACTTACGAACAAGAACCACAACATTGATACTAGCATTGTTGATTACCCGTTGTAAATTGGATCTTAACTATGCTAGGAGAAACAGCACCCGCAGAGCCACTTATGCAATACAAGTTGCATGTTGCGTGGAGCAAGTCTCATGAACGATGTCATGTAAGGTTAGCCCGGCCGCTTCATCCCAACATACCGCAAGATGCAAAGTACACAAAAGCAATCTACAATAAAGCATCAATGCCCACAATGACCATTGTGTTCTACTCGTGCAACAGATCTACATATAGACACGGCTCGATACCCTTTGTAGGGGTTCAGAGCATGGAAAACAAAAATTTTCTATCGCATACAAACAAACAAGCCAAGATCTATCTACTAGATTGTAGCAACGAGTCGATAGTGGAACTCACCTCAAGATTCCAAAGCGTTAACGAGAGCAGATTCTCGTGGATGATGTAGTCGTATTCTTTCCGATCTCAAGATCGCAGAGACGATCCTTCCAGCGCTCCCGGCGCTCCCCGAATCGGTCACACGCCTCAGACTCGACGAAGACCTTCCTCTCCTTGTTCCAGAGGCAGCGGAGGTTGTAGCACTCTCCTCGCGATTCCAAGACAAGACTGTGGGTACCGGAGGTAGAGGGAGATCGCAGGCTTCGCCTTAAGCCAAAAGTAGTATGGTGGAGCTTATGAGAGAGGCTATTAGTGGTCTAGTAATTAGACACACCAATTAGAAGGCTCTAAACCAATTAGAAGGCTCTAAACCAATAGCTCTAAACCGGGTCTAGATCTAGGGTTTAGATTAGAGGATAGGAACTTGTGTGTCATAGGAGGGGAGCCCTGCCTCCTTATATAGGTGGGAGGGCTGGCGGCCAGGGGAGGAGTGGAGTCCCTCCCCAACTCGGCATTGAGTTGGCACGGTTGGAGGAGGTCTCCTCCAACTCGGTTTCCTCTTCTCCTCCTCTTTCCACTTTCCAAAACTTGTTGCTTGACTTTCAAACTAGCCGTTTGACTTTTCAATTTAGGATTTAAATAAACCCTTTATTTTGGACAGCGAGAACACTTAGTACATGATGCAATCATTCCAATTTGCAATGACACATTCATGTACCCCTTCCCCTCCGGAGTGCCGGACATTCCGGAACATTCTAGAACATTCCCGATGAAAACACCGGAACCATTCCCCAACTCCGAAATGGGACTTTCCTTATATGAATCTTATTCTCCGGACCATTCCGGATCTCCTCGTGATATACCGGCTCCCATCCGAGACTCAACAACATTGGTCTCTTTCTCATAATACCATAACTACTCAAACAACGTCGAATCCTTAAGTGTGTCTCCCTACGGTTCGTGAATTATGCGGACATGATCGAGACACTTCTCGAACAATAACCAATAGAGGAATCTGGAAATTCATATGGCTCTACATATTTCTCACGATTACTGCGATCGAATGAACCACTTACATACGATACCAATTTCCCTTTGTCTCACGATATGTTACTTATCCGAGGTCATGATCGTCGGTATCTCTGCATACCTAGTTCAACCTCGTTACTGATAAGTACTCTTTTCTCGTTCCCGTGATATGTGATCCCTTGTGACCAAGTCACATGCTTGCAAGCTAATTTGGATGACATTTCACCGAGAGGGCCCAGAGAATATCTATCCGTCATGTGGATGGACAAATCCCACTCTTGATCCATGTGTTTCAACCAATACTTTCCGAACACTCAATGCCACCTTTATAGCCACCCTGTTACGGTGTGGTGTTTGATGACATCAAAGCATCCATCCAGTAAAGGCAATATGCATGATCTCATGGTCGAAGGAATTAGGTTACTATGTATCAGAAAGCATATAGCAATTGAACTATTGAAATGACTTGATCTTTATGCTACGCTTATCTATAGGAGTATGTCCATCACATCATTCTCCTAATGATATGACCCTGTTGTTAATAACATCTCTATGTTCATGATCAGGAAACAATGATCATATATTAACCAACAAGCTAGTTTAACAAGAGGCTTTACTAGGGACTCTTTTATGTTTACAAATCACACAAGTATTAATGTTTCCTGTTAATACAATTATAGCATGGTATGTAAACATTTATCATAAGTGTGAAGATATGATAATAACCACTTTATTATTGCCTCTTGGGTATATCTCCAACAATGATGAACGCTGTTTTCTCCTGATCTTCGACCTTGAGTCGAATCTAGTTGTAGCCTGAATAGGCATCAAGGAAGGAGAGTTTCTCGCATCTTGTAGTCGAATCGATGATCTGATCGATCTGAGGGAGAGGGAAGTGTTCCTTCGTGCAGTGCTTATTCAGCGAGGTGAAGTCCACACACATCCGCAGGATGTCCGTGTCCTTTTTAGGGACCATCACGGTGTTAGCCAGCCATTTGCTTTCCTTGATCTCCCTGATGAAATCGGCGTCGATTAGTCTGTTGACTTCGACACCGATGGCTTCGGACCGTGGCTCGGACAGTCGTCGGATGAACTATTTCACGGGCTTGGCATCTGGGAACATGTTGAGTGCATGCTCGGCGAATTCCCTAGGAACTCCTGGCATGTCCGCAGGACACCAGACTAAGATTTCCCAGCGCTCACGGAGGAATTCGACAAGTGCGCTTTCCTATGCGGGGATGAGGTCGTTGGCGATCAGCGCCATCTTGGAGGCGTCCGTCGGGTGGACCTGCACCTTCTTTGTGTTGACTATTGAGTCGAATGACATGTCAGGTGCGTTCTGCCTTGAGACTGGGGGTGCCCCATTGTCTGTCACCTCTCGGAGCCTTATGAGCTCCTCCTGCATGCCGAATGACTGGGAGATTCTGTTGAATTCCCTGTCACAGTGATCCGATCGGGTGAAGCTCCCTTGGACCGTGATGACGCCCCTAGGTCCTGGCATCTTGAGTAGTAGGTATGCATAGTGCGGTACTGCCAGGAACCGTGAGAATGCCACGCGCCCGAGGATGGCGTGGTATTGTGATGGCCAATCCACCACTTCGAACTCGAGTTGCTCGCACCAAAAGTTATCGGGCTTGCCAAAGATGACGTCGAGCCATATCTTTCCCAGGAGGAATATGCCCTCCCCTGGGACGATGCCGTGGAACATTGTGTCGGATTGTTCCAGGCTGCACAGCGGGATCCACATTGCTGCTAAGGTTCTAGCGAACATCAGATTGATGCTGCTGCCACCGTCCATGAAGACGCAGCTCATCTCGAACCCTCCGATCTGCGTCTCGAGCACCAGGGAAGCATGACCTGGGCGAGGGATCTGGCAGGGGTGATCCGAATGGCTGAATGTGATGCATGACTCCGAATCGCTGAGGTATTAAGGGATGGCGGGTGGAGCGGTCACAGCCAAACTGACTTGGCGGGTGATTTTCTTTTGCACCCTGTTTGTTGGGTGCCCCTTTTGGAACATCAATGACCCTTTCGGCGCAGGGTATCCGTTTCCGCCGTTGTTCTGCGCGGGTGTGATTGGGTGATTCGAAGGTCCCACGAGTGGTGGTCGAGGAGCTCCATGGGCGATGTCACCTGGTGCGGGTGCGTGCCCGTACCCAGGGTTCGGGGTTTGCTGCCTCAACTGGAACATGCTCTCACTGAGTTTCTGGAACTCGCGGTAGTCTTTGAGCATGTGGCTTGCCTTATCTTTGCCATCCTGGTTGTCGATGTAGAAGTGTATGGTGCATGGTCCCGACAACTTGTCGTATGCCGAGGGCTCGTCGCCGCGGCGACGGCGCTTCCACGATTGCGTTGGGCGTCCTCCCTCGCGGAATTTGTTTCCACGGTATCCACCGCTGCCGTGGTTGCCTTCGTTGCGGTGGTCGGCGTAGCCAGCCGCGACCATGTCGGGTCCGTCGCGATCATCATAGACGCGCGATCTTTGTTTGCTACGGCGCTCGCGTCGGCGGCCGTAGTCATCTTCCTCCTCTGAATGTGCTCGGTGGACGGAGTCCTCACCATCTGCCCACCTGTTGGTGATGTCCATGAGGTGGTTGAGTGTCTTGGGCTTGACGCGCCCAAGTTCTTCTTTGCAGTTCTGGCGTTTAACGCCATCCTTGAAGGCGTCGATTGTTCTCTCCTCAGAGATGTGCGCCGTGGAGTTCTTGATGTTGGACCAGCGTAGTATATACGAGCTAATGGATTCGCCCATTCGTTGGGTGCAGGCCCTCAGCTCTTCATCGAGGATGGCCTCTTGCTGGTGCCCTTGAATTTTCGGATGAAACTGTACGCCAGTTCCTCCCAACTTCGGATGGATCCCGAGGATAGGCTGCTGAGCCAGATCCGGGCTGCGCCTATCAGCTGCAGCTAAAGGCATTGTAGGGCGGTGTTTTTGTTGCCGCCGTGCAGTTTGACGGACGACCGGTGGTTGCTGAGCCACGCCTTAGGGTCCTGCGTACCGTCAAACTTCGGAGTGTCCAAAGGAAGCTTCTAGTTCCTCGACATCCTCGTCCGCCGAATAGATCTGCTGAAGCATCGAGCCCCACAGAGTTCTCCTTCATCGTCATCCTCTTCGGATTCGGATGAGCACACGCGTTTGGCGTGTGCCTTGTCGATCTTGCATTGGGTGAGTTTGCTTCGAGCGTCGTAGTCGCGGCTATTATGTCCCGAGATCTTGTTCCGTCGAGGTAGGTCGTGTTCTTCCTCGTTGGATAAAGGTGTGGGACTGCGGTTGAACCTAACTGCAGCCTTCTTCTTCGGCTCCTTAGGAGCTTCCCCGTGGAGCGCAGCTCCAACGAGTCCGAGTCAGGCTAATGCGGAATTGTGCATGGCCCTCTTCGGGTCCCCCACCGGAGGTGGATGGGACGCGAGGTATGTGGTGGCTTCCATGATCGCAACTTGCGCCGTCTTCGGGATGACGTTGCCGTTGGCATCCATCTCCATGAAGGATGTGTTGAGGGTTCGGGTGACCTCACGACGTGCGGCGGGGTCCATGTTCTCTATGCGAGAACGATGGTTGTTGGCGTGGTTGCCGTGCGAGCTGGAGCCGCCAACAGCAGAGAGCGCAGCTCGCCGCACGTTGGACTCCGAGGCCGCTTGCTTGCGTTTGTCAAGCACCTCTTGTATCTTCACCTGCTTTTTGTGCTCTTCGATGAGGAGCAGGTGGTATGCCATCAATAGGTCCCGTGAGGCACCCACAGGCAGGATCTTGTTGCCAACCACGGCTTCACGTGCTTGGTTCCATCCCTCCTTGCTGAGGTGGATTACCCGATTGGCATCGGTGTCGTCCTCGTTGGGCGGGGGGGATTGGTTCCTCCTGTTTTCGCCATTTCTACCCTGTGGGTTAGGTGGCGGTATGTGAGCACCCGAACCTGGTGGCGGCTGCTCCACATCGCTTTGGATGACCACGACGCATTGGTAGCGTCCGTAGGTCGGATCGCTGCAGCCACAACTTTCGTATCCGGAACCATAGGTTCCTTCATCCATCGGAGGATCGCACAGATCTGAGTTGCAGCTGCTGCTGTTGTATGACTCATCTGTCGATGTTGACATGCGTAGCACGGGATGCGGAGCCCATGAGGCGGGCCTGATCGATGGCAGTGGCACCCGCTCTAGGAGGCGGAGAGTGCCGGTCTGTCCCACCTGGAAGCAGAAACTCCCGAACAGGATCTCGAGCCCGTCGCCTACGGGCTCGAAGTCCTTCATGGTGGCTGGCAAGTGGGCGGTGAAGTCAAAAGAGCCGAAGAGGAGATGGCTCTCCGTCGCCGAGGAATTATAGATCGCTCTGGTTGGGACCGTCACAATCGCACAATCAGCACCCCTAGTTCCCACATACGGCGCCAATTGACGAGGATCGATCTCGTCAATGCCCATTGTTATGAGCTTGGGTTTTGGAGAAGATGGGGGTGCTGGAGATCACGGAACGGTTAATAGACAAGCAACCAGGGGACACGAGATTTACCCAGGTTTAGGCCCCCGGAGGGAAAACCCTACTCCTGCTTGTGTGCTCTTGATTACGGCGGAACCAAAAGTTACAAGGATGCGCAGATGCAATCTGGCGTGGAGGTGTGTATGCAGTGGTATGAGGGGTGTGTCCTCCTCGTTGTGCCCTCCTAGCCTTTATATAGAGGTAGGCAGGTCCCAGGCACAGATCGAGTTGGTTACAGGTTTAGGGTTTGCCCCTTTGAATATTCTATCTAATTTAGTCTTGTTCTCCAAGGATCCGAAGACGTCATGGGCTTGGGCTCACCCGAAAATCTTCATGGGCCGCGTAAATTTTCATGGGCCTTCATTGGGCTGGACCAAGTATGCTAATGTCGTGTACCCGTAGGGTATAACCATGTCACCGCCATTGATCTGCGAGGTGACCGCTGGCATGAAGTCGTGTCGACGTCATCGTGACACCAATGCGTGCGGTCAGCCCTGGTCAACCAACCGCGGGTCCCTGCCCGCGTGGCATCCGACGTGGCCTTGAGGCCCACTGGTCAGCCACTATGTCTAGGTTCTGCCTTGGTGAAAAATGACCCCCACCCTTGTGCTGATGTAATAGTGATGCAGTAAATTAATTTAAAAGTTTAAATAATTTCAAAAAATGAATAAAACTTGTAAATTCAATAACTTTTAATTTATAAGTCAGAAAAATACAAATAATATATCAAAATGTTTAGAAAAAATGAGATCTAACTATTTAAGATATCATCATGCATTGTTCAACAACTCCAATAATAAGTTTAATTAGAAGAACAAATGGACCCCCATAGGTGATTCCGAGGTTTCACCGAATTAGGGTTTATACCCCTCGGATGCCGCTTAAACTGCCAAGCATGTTTTACGGTTTCATTTTGATACAATTTAACTTTTCATATCATCATCCTTGCTTGAGAATTGCATTGATGCCATGTGTTGATTGTTTCCCTTTCTTTCTGGTGTTTCTGCTTCTTCTCCGGTAGAATTCGATATCGAGATAGAGATTGAGATTAAAGACCGAGATCAAGACCGTCGAAGGTCGAGGAACAATAATTGACGAACTATAATAAAGTCAAGCCCAAGGATTCTGATGATCAGCTTATTAGTTATCAATGGGCAAAGGAAAGCATAGCCCCACCATGATATAATCCTATGATTTCGAAAGCATTTCAATTCCTGCCATGATGCATACGATTCTACTATGGTCTTTTATCGATAGATAGAGTATCCTATCTGTTGCATTACTCCCTTTGAGATTATATTACCTGATCCAATTCTCCTAGCATAACTAGGTTTGGCTTGTGTGCACTACTAAAGATTATATGCGTCTGCTTAGCCATGCATAGCTGCCAGTACTGGTCCCTCCAGATGATGTATCAGATGATAATAATCTAGTATGGCATGAGATCAAGATATTTTGATGTGGTGAGAGCAGTGGTAAATGTTAAACATGCTAAGGCTTGTATGGGAGGCCACGATGGGATGTGGTTTTTGTAGTTCCATGCTCGCCACCACTAGGAAACGAGTTCTTGCCTTTGGAACCGAGACGAGAGTACAACCACATGGGACTTGGGAACCCCTCGATTGACTAAATTTCCTAGTAGATTCCATGAGTCACATAGTTCGGGCCTTCCATTTGGCATACGCATTGAAAACGTTTTCGAAAGAGGGGGTAAGGAGGTGCATTCATAACAGGTAGGGAAGCGTGTACCGGGTTGCTTGGGGTTGATGGAGCCCCTGGTAAACCAACCTCGCCTCACATCTCTAGGGACTAGATTCAGGATTTGACCCATTACGGCGGAACCATCCTCGTGATTCATGGTCTCATCAAAGCAAGGTAAAGGTCGTGGTAAACCACCCTCTGCCGGCCTTCCAAGGAAGTGGGCTAATCATTGTGGCATTAAGAGTCAATTGGTACGTGTGGGTAAAGTTGTACACCCCTGCAGGGTTAAATATTTTCGAAAAGCCGTGTTCACGGTTATGAACGCTTGGTGACCAGATTCTAAGATCATAGAGAACTATAACCTAATCGTAAAACTTGGCAGATCAACGTGTGCTTAAGGATGCTTCCTCATGGGTACGAGGGGGTGATCCAAGTAGAGGTTTATATGTTGATGATTTGGTGGATATCAAAATATGATGATGATCAATACTTTGGAGATGTTGCTCTCTTATCCCCTTTTAAAATACTATGATTAGACGAGCTTCTTCTCCCTCTTGTTTTACAAAACAAAGATGGCTTTATGCAAAACAACTCCACCAGCCATAAGTCTTGCGGAGTACACCCTGTACTCACCCTTGCTCTATTGATACTTTTGTAGCAGAGTAAGTGTTCACCTGAAGACGATATACGACATCAACACCTACAAGTAGCTTGGGGTTCCCGGCCGGCAGACTGGAATCTATGGGCTGGGACGTCATCGTTATGCTTCAGGCCTCTTAGGCCATTTGTTACGTTTGCTATACTTAATAGCATAATTGGCCTTCCGTTGTTTAATGCTTGTGGTCAGTAACCTATGCTTGTAATAATTTGGCTCTTGCTTAATTATGAGCTTGATGTAATAATTTTGTGTCATATGGTCACTGCTGTGTTACCAATTCTTCACTGGATATCCTCGAGCTCAAGTTTAAGCTTATGTTAGACAGAGATCTGGGAATTATTTAACCCTGATCTCGGGGGTGTCATAGGTATCAGAGCAGCACCGACCGTAGGAAAACCTTGCTATTGGTCGATGTTGAGTCTAGTGTTTGTGAAAACTATTTTAAAACCTGAAAAGTATTTGTGAAAATTCTAGTATGCTTCCTTTTCTCCTTATATAGTTTTGCTCTAACTCTGGGTCATGTTATCTTGTGTTGACTTTGAATTTTTTTAGACATCTCTTCTTGTTTTTCAAAGCTTAGGTGCCTTTAGGCATGTCGTTTCTTAACCAGTTGACCTAGTGTTAAATTCTCTAGAGTTGTGTGTGTTGTAAATTCCTTGTTACCCCTTGCTCTGATTTATATGAGAGATTCCTTTCCATCATGATCTCTGTATCTTTTGGACCCACAATATTATATTGTAGGATCCAGAGTGATCTGCTCTAGGCTTCGAGGTTTCCTTTTGCCTTGTGTGTCTCATTTTCATTTGCTTGGGTACTTCAGAAGTTGTTTCTTCTCTTGGAAGCTACCTCTTGATTACTACCTTGTATTGTACACGGGGATTTCAACTTGCGGGGTCCGACTTCTCGTGAGAGTGCAACGTGGGGTGCAAGTTCTATGTAATCGCTAGGTTTCACAAACTTGGGCTGCCAATCACTCAGAAGGCCCATTTCGAGCCGAATTCATTGCAACTCTGCCAAATACAAACTTTCCATCAACTGCCCCTTGAAGGAGATGTTCAAGACCTCCATGTCACTACTCTATCTGTGACGCAAGCGCCAAGTCAGCAATCACTAGGAAAAATGAGGAACTATACCCCATGCCTTAGAGCGTTGACAAAATTCACAAATTCCCCCTCCTTCGCATGAACCCTAGCGCCACCGCCAGCGAAATCCATCCTCCACCCAGAATGATCCCTTGGGACATTTGCCTTCTGGCACCAAGTTGCTGCGCCCTCTCGCTGATCCCGAGCTCTAATGCTGCATGTTGTGCCCACCATTCCGAGGATCTAGCCCACCTCCTCCGTCGGACAAGCTAAGCAGCACGGAGGATGGCAGATCATCGTACCCTGAAAGAAGTGTTGGATACATGCGGTGAGATACTCTTCTCTTTGCTTTTCGCACTAACTATAACTGCAAACTTTCTATTGACCTGAAAGAGATAGATTGAACCTAGAATTGTTTGCTAGCCGAACGCTGACAGACAAGTTCTTATTTTGTGTCCCCAAATTTCTCTCAACTAGGCCCCCCAGAGGCCCCTAACGTGGTTCCGGTATGCGTCAATGGATACCAACCGCAAATAGCAAATGTGAAGGCCATGTGGAATTATGGTACTTGTGTCACGATTAAAGAAGCACCGGTGCAGATTTGCACTATCCCTGTTATGGTTGCTGCTCTGCGTAAACATATTGAAATGGGGCCAACGCAGACTGCTCGGTTCAACTTTATGGATGAACAAGGCAGAAAGGTTACTATAAAGAGAGACAGTCAGATGTTCGGGTTGCTGAAACGGTGTTTGAGGGCTCAAATGTTTCTCCTGGAATGTAGAACAGTGGATGTGGAAGCTGCTTCCACTCCTAGTGGCCCTGCTATTCCAGCTCAGTTTGTTCTGACTCGAAGCCCTGCTGATGTTAAGAAAAATGTGGTTCCTCATCTACGCCATGCTTCTGCAGCCCAACCTCCTCATAGGAGTGCCTGTTTTGTCGTGGTTCAAGACCCTGTTGTGGATGTAGGTCGTGCTTCCGTTGTGGAATCTGCTAGTGTTATTGCTCAGCCTGCTAGTGACCCAATCCCTGCCGCCATTGCGCAAACTAAGGCTTCGGGAGGCCACCCCGCTATTGTGGAATCTGCTGGTGTTGTTGCTCAGCCTGCTACTAACCCAATCGCTGTTGCTGTTGCACAAACCAAGGCTTCGAGAGGCCGCCCCGCTTTTGTGGAATCTACTAGTGTTGTTACTCAGCCTGCTACTGTCCCAATCCCTGCTGCTATTGCAAAAACTAAGGCTTCGGGAGGCCGCCTCGCTATTGTTAAATCTGTTGGTGTTGTTGCTCAGCCTGCTATTGACCCAATCCCCGCTGCTGTTGTGCAAACTAAGGCTTCAGGAGGCCGCCCCGCTGTTATGGAATCTTCTAGTGTTGTTGCTCATCCTGCTACTGACCCAATCCTTGTTGCTATTGCGCAAACTAAGTCTTCGGGAGGCCGCCCCGCTGTTGTGGAATCTGCTGGTGTTGTTGCGTGGCCTGCTACTGACCCAATCCCTGCTGCTGTTGCACAAACTAAGTATTCGGGAGGCCGCCCCGCTGTTGTGGAATCTTCTAGTGTTGTTCTCAGCCTGCTACTGACCTAATCCCTGCTGCTGTTGTGCAAGCTAAGGCTTCGGGAGGCCGTCTCACTGTTGTGGAATCTGTTGGTGTTGTTGCTTAGCCTGCTACTGAACCAATTCCTGCTGCTGTTGCACAAACTAAGGCTTCGGGAGGCCGCCCCGCTGTTGCCAGAACTGCTGGTGTTGTTGTTCAGCCTTCTACTGGCCCAATACCTGTTGCTGTTGCGCTAATTAAGGCTTCGCGAGGCCTCCATGACGTTGCTATTGCCAGAACTGCTATCTTGGGCGCTGGTCCTCCTCGAGCCGGTGATGAAGTTTAGCGTGCTGCTGCTGCCGTCGAGGCTAATCAAAGACCAGTTGTTGAGGATCAAGCCCATGGTCTGAATTCTAATACTTTCATCGAACCTCTCGGTGGTTTTGATCTTGAGGAAACTGGTGATGGCAAGGTACACTTTTGTATCGATGTCAAGAAGTTCACTGCAAAATTAGATGACGGCACAGAAAAATTGTCGACGACATTGATGTATTCGTTGGCACATATGATCCTGAAGTGGTACAGACATCTGAACTGATAGCAGCGTTACATGAGAAGGTGGAGTGGGGGTCCTCCTAGGAAGCACATTTGGCATTTTTTGCTTACAACAGCAAAAAGGCTATAGAAGTGAAAGTTGCCAGTGATTTAGCCATACTGATAAGTAGGATGAGTCAAACTAGACGGGAAGTGTACATGTTCACGCGCCTGCTAACGGTTGGACAGGAATTTGAGGTCGGTAATGATAAAGACGAACTTGTAGAAAACATGATTGACCTGATGGATGACCTCGCTTGTGGTTGTTCGAGTGACAGTAGTTTTGAACAGAGGAGAGACTTACAGGCGAGCAACATAAAGAGGAGCAGGAAGAGCATCCCTAGAAAGAGCACACCAAAGAAGGGCATCACCAAGCAGACCATGCTAGAGAAGAGGACACCCAAGAGTTCATGAAAAAAGACACCACGCCATAGAGTACACCCCAGAGATCCGGTCATAATGCAATACCGAATAGTAGCAGCAAAAAAGATAAGAGGGCCAGACCAGTGGTGAACACACCTAGGAGCAGCAACAAAAAGGCTAAGGTGGGTCGCACGGAGGATAACACACCCAATAATAGCGGCAAAAATGCTAGCTTGAAGAGGAACACGCCGCAGAGGTCCGGCAATAATGTTGGCACAAAGGAGAACACACCCAATAGTCGCAGCAAAAATGCTAGCTTGAAGAGGAACACACCACAGAGGTCCAGCAATAATGCCAGCGCAAAGGAGAACACACCCAATAGTCGCGCAAAAATGCTAGCTTGAAGAGGAGCACACCGCAGAGGTCCGGCAATAATGCCAGCGGGATGGAGAACACACCCAATAGTGGCAGCAAAAGGGCCAATTCGAAGGGGAACACGCCGCAGAGGTGAGGCAATGATGCCGGCACACAGGAGCCAACACCTTTGAGGGAAAACAGGAACGATATCACACCGAGTAGCCGCAAAAAGGTTAGTTAGGTGAGGACTGCAACGCAGAGGTCAAGCCCTAATGGGGCTACCATCATGAATGATACCATCAGGAAGGAGGATGTACACAATAAGAGCAAGAGGGTTCTATATAGTCGATATGAAATAGAATTTGATTACTATTTGTCTGCTGACGAACATGTGATGCATGACAGTGTAAAACCACCCCATGTGGTTCCAACAGCACCAACAGAGCATCTGGGAGAAAACAGAGTTTCCGGGAGGTAGATTGGGCCAATGTTCTGGTCCATGTAGGTGCAAATTATGGTGCAGCCCCACCCATGGGAGTCAATACGATGTGTTCAATACTAGGCATTGGTGAGGATGGTGAAGATTCTGAATCAGATATAGAAGATGACACTATGGAGCATCAAGAATCCGGTGATGATGAGATCGATGAGACACTTATTGATGGGGCTGGAATTACAGTTGATGACTTGGTTCCCGACATAGACGAGATGATACATGACCACGAGGATCCTATAATTTCGGTTGGCACCGAGTTCAGCAGCATGCATGAGTTCAGTATGTCATTCCGACATTTTTATATCAAGGGGGAGTTCGATGTTTATAGACTGAAGAACACTGCCCAGAGGTATGAGGACGTTTGCAGGTTAAAGTGGAAGAATGGACATGTGGTGATACCTTGTCCATGGAGGATCGCAGCTAGAGCCCTACCCGCGTCAAAGGAAATTAGGGTATGCTGGCAATGAATGGAGCAAACCATTTCAACTTTATCATTTTTCACTCTATAATATAAGTAAATTTTATGTGCAAGATCTATCTGGCAACTCCACTTAAACTATAAATTAATCTGTGTTGCAGGTGAACAAATTGGGCCCTCCCCACATGTGTGCGATTGGGAGCATGCTGAAATCCTCGATGGCTCATACAGAGTGGGTGGCTTTACAAGCTATGTCCATACTAAATCATAACCCTAGGGAGACCGAAAGGAATATTCAGAATAAACTCGTTGCTCAATACAACATTGTCCTACCGTATTACACAGTTTGGAAAGGTAAAGAGAAAGCTCTGAAAACCTTGCATGGGGATTGGACTAATAGCTTCAGGATGTTGTACAACTTCAAGGCTGAGGTACATGCTAGGTGTCCAGGGAGTGTTGTGGAGATCAACACTAAATCGAAAGGTGGTAAAATTTATTTCAACAGATTTTTCATGGCAGTTAAACCTTGCATCCAGGGATTCAAGGACGGATGTAGGCCTTATATGAGCGTAGATAGTACTGCCTTGACTGGCAAATGGAAAGGCTGCCTGGCATCTGCAACAACATTGGATGGTCACAAATGGATGTTTGATACAGAGACAGAGGAAAACTGGGTCTGGTTTATAAGGCAGCTCAGGAGATCAATAGGACAAATGGATCCATTGGCTATATCCACAGATTCATGCAAAGGGCTGACGAATGTAGTGAATGAGATGTTCCCGCTAGATGAGGGTAGAGAATTCCATGCCCACCTGATGCTCAACCTGTACAGGCACTATGCAGGCAGCATATTTGCTGCTGCTAGATCTTAGAGAGCTGGTCGCTACGAATATGTCATGAGCAAGATTTTTGTGGAAGCTCCAGATCTTCCCCAGTACTTGGCCGCACATCATTCACAGCTATGGAAGTGGAGTTAGTTCAAACCTGACATAAAAGTTGATTATAGAAACAACAACCTAGCTGAATGCCTGAATAACTGGGTGAAGGACATAAAAGTCCATCCTATTCATATGTTGATGGATAGCATACGGGGTATGATCATGAAGCTATTAAATATAAGGAGAGAGATTGGTCGGAGACTTAGAGGCCATATGCTACCGCCTGTTGTACAGCAACTGCATAAGAGAAGCCGAGGGATTGGTCATCTTAGGGTTATCCCGTCAAATAGCAACAGCTGTGAGGTGGTTGATATGTCCAAAAATGGCCATAGGGATGTTGTGAACATCGAGCGGCAGGAATGCACCTGCTTAGAGTGGCAGCATACCGGGAAACCATGCGACCACGCATTGGTCTTCTTGGTGAAGAAAAGAACTCTAGCACATTTGGATCAATATTTGTCTGACTACTTCTCTCTAGAAAAGTTCAGAGTTGTGTATTCTGGTTCTGTCAAGCCCTATACAGATCCATCTTAGTGGCCTCAAGTCCAACTGATTTTTGAGCTATGCCAGCTAGTAACAAAAAGGGGAAGAGGTTTAAGAATTTTCTTGAGAGGGCAGGTTTAGCTTTTAGTGGTAGCAAGAAGGGAAAAAACCGATGCAAGACCTACCGTCTTATGGGCCATGGAGCAGCAGGATGTCCTCTTAATGCAACCAAACCTAGGTATGAGATGGTACCTATACAAAAAAAATCGGTCGTACTCTGTAGATATTAGGTGCTTAACCGTGTCCTGTTTTTTAACAGGAAGTGCAAGGTAAAAACATGATTGCGGACTCAGTGATTTTGCTGCGGGAAGAAAATCAAAACAAGTGGAGTGATGATGCTGAACACGATTCTCATGCTGATTGGCCTGACTTCCCTTGACCCGGAGATGCAGAGTGTGTGAAGGTAAGAAAGCTGGCACCCATGAAGAGGAGGAAGGCGGGCAATGAAGAAGATAGAGGACAACAAGGCAAAGAAGTGGCACCCAGGAAGGGTAAGAAGGCTGGCTAAGAAGAAGCACAATAATGTATTGATCTCAAACATGTCTATGTATTCGGTAAAATTCTGGAGCTGTGTTCGTGGGAATTGTTGGGCGAAACAAGCATGTAGTGTTGTCTAAGACAATATGAGTTATTTCATGTTCTCGTACTTCTCCGTTCATTGACTATGTTATCCCGCTCTTGTAGCGACTTGAGATTTGGTAATGGCTGAAGACACTTGTTGAAGCTGAAATTGTCAATGTGCCACTACTATCTATACAATCGTAGCACCAGAGTCGAGGGTGATTGCTTCTCTAGTTCGATGGATGGTAGTGGCACATACATAATTTACATAAGCGCTTACTGGTTGCGCTAGTCAGATTAAATCCCTGTTTTTAGCATTACACTTATTAAAAGGTTCTGAGCTAAAAAACAGGTTCTAAGCTGCTACAATCCCATGAAGCAACAGTTTATTTCAGCTTTTGGAAAATGCCATGGCAACATAAATAGCAAAGGAAACAAATAATGTCCAGATAATAAGGAAACTGTTTCCACTTTTCGGCCTAATCTTTAGCTCGTCAATCACACCAGCTTGCTTCCGCAACTTAGCTTGCACGCCTCCTCCCTGCTCCTGCCTCCCCTTCATCTGGCGAAGCTCCTGAATATCTCACTCCAGCGCATGAATATCCTCTTTCTTGTCCCACACAGCATCACGAATATCCTGAACAAGCTCCTTGTGAAAACCTGTACATGGCTTTTCGATCCACACAAACTTGTCACATCCCGGACCCCTCCCTTCTTGCGAACAATCGAAGCAAACTAACACAAAATTACATAAAGGTTCCCGGATCGACCAACTGTGCATCGCATACGAGGTTACCGCTCTGATGCCGCAGTTGCTGATTTTTCCTGCAGTATTTTCATTGGTCCAAGAAGTCCATCTCGGCATCTTCTCACTGCACAAACACAACATCTTGGGGTAGTGATCGTAAGGCGTCTTCTGGTACCGGTTGGGGGCAGCCGCCTGACAGCATTGAGCCGATCCTGATTCTGCCTGAGATGAACTACATGAGCTACGAGCCATGGGCTAGGGGAGCGAGGACAGAGTAAAGAGGGGACGGCGAAGGAGGCTTGGATGTTAGAGCAAGGGAACAGTGAAGCATGATTTATCCCACCTAGTAAGTCGAGGAGAATCCTACCGTCCACTTTGGGCTGACAGGTGGGGCTCCTCCAAAGCTCGCGCCTTCGTTGTTCAAAGGCCCTTTCGCGCTCATTGACCAAAAATTTTTGGCCTCATGCCCTCCTACATATCGCTGGGTGGCCTTGTTGAGTAGCCGTCACATGCCTGGTCCCACAGTTTTCCATCCTCCCCGTACACCCTGGATTAGGAAAAATCTGCCTTCATGGCTCACGGTGGCAGATCCATCCACTCCAGCGCTCTCGGTTGGGCTCGCCGCGGCAGATCCACCCCTAGATCCTACTGTCGCAATATAAAATGGCCATGGTTTCTTGATCCGAATGGCTGCATTGCGTCTCCGATCTTGGCCCCTCCTATATGCAGACACATTGTTGCAGCATCGAGCTCGAGCAGGAGCCGCCAGGCGTGAAGGGGCTCGATCGTTGCCACCCCCGTCCCCTTCATCATTGTTGATTTCGACAAGGAGGAGGATGACGACGAAGCAATGCATAATGACATTGAAGCCTCCTTGGCGAAGGGCAAGCCATAGGCGGGAGTGGATGTCGCTGGGAAGGGTGTGGAGGGGTCACCAATCGAGGTGGACTCCAACGACAGTGGCATTATCTGGGTCTAGATGTTGTTTAGGTTGGTTGCAATTTCGGTTTTGTTTAATGCGAGTACAATTATTATAATGGGTTTGGCAAGCTGCAATGGGAATTATGGATATCTATGTTCAACGCAATAACAGGTGCTCGTGCTTTCACAATAGAAATTGTGTATGTGCCCTTTGCATGTGGCAGAATCCATGTAGATTTTGCTTAAACAAACCAGCAAAGTCAGATTACAACCATCGGACAAAATTAAGAAAGAAAGGAAAAAGATAGACGAACAGACGCCCAATTTGTTCCGAGCAGACCTTACTAGTTCTTCAGACCACTTGGTCGACAAATACTATTACATTTTGTTCCGAGCATTACCACACACAACTGAAAATCCATGGACATGCTTCAGCTTGGGCTCGTACTAGTTCAGACTTCAGACCACTTGGTCGACAAATACTATTACAATTAACAGTAGGGAGATCAATCTGAACAAACCTAGTTTTCACACACATCCATTATCTTCCTAACCTTAGCCCGATGCCCTTCATTCTACCACTCTAGGGTTTGATCGTCAGCGCCATATTTTTGGTATCCTCCTTGCACTTGGTCAGTTCTTTCTCTGCCTTGATCCTCAGGAACCTATGCATATTGGTAGTTGTGACATTGTGGAATTTCTTCTCGTGCAGTTCAATCCTTGATGCAGTCAGGTCTTTCTCTGCTTTAGCCTTTAGGGCCATCGCCACGTCCCTCTCCTTCCCATCTTTTCTAACCTTGGCTTCCAACCTACGGATTTCATGGCGAAGGATTGGTGCATCATCATTGACCATTAACTTCATCTCAGCACTCTCAAGAAGTGAGCTGACTAACGATTCTTTCATCTTAGCATTCTTCTCCCATAGTTTTTCTAGCGATTTCTGCATATTCAGTGGCCACTCTGGATCTACTTGTCGTGGTATTGCCGACGAGTACGCCATGGAGGGGTCCTCACAGTGTGTGTTTAGAGACGTGGGATAAGGTGGACGGTTGACGGGTACGAGTTAACACAGCTTACCCAGGTTCAGATCCCACAACGGTGGCGGAATCCTACTCCTGCTATAAATCACTATAATGGTAATATGCCGAGTTACAGGGATCGGTTCGCTGTGCAAGGTATGAGTTATGTTATGCCCTAAAGGCTCCCATAGGCCCAACTTATATAGTCCCCTGGTCCTAGGGTTACAGGGAAAGTCCTAGCCGGACAGGTTACAGAGTCCTACATAGTATACAATCAGTCTAACGTGTCTTGCACTCCAAGGCTCCGGGTACGTCGGTGACTTCTCTGTAGCCTTCCTTTATCCAGCATCGGCCTCCCTTCTAGATCCATCTAACTGGGCCGCCCAGCAGGCCATGGGCCATGCTACCAACTGTGGGCCACCCGGGTAATCCGGATAGGAGACATGCTATGAGGATACCCATATAGCATATCCCCAACAGTAGCCCCCGGAGAACTCCAAGATCTTGCGCCGTCTTGCCTCTTCAGGTTGAATGCTCCATCTAGATGGATGTCAGCAAATCGTCAAGCAATATCTTATAGTCCTCCCAAGAACCCTGCAATATTCTCCGTCTTCAACTTGCAAGTTGGAGAAATGTTGAATCTTCCATCGTACTCTTTCTCATAGTCGGACTAGATCCGTCCATGCCTGAATATTCTGATGTGACGGTTCACCTGCTAATGACAGGTAGGACGACATAGACATAGGTCATCGACGCCTCCTAACTCACATATGCAGAGAACACAATCATGTCCGTTTTCCCGCGTGAAGGATACGAACCATTGGCGGCGATGGTTGGGAACGTGGTGAAATTTCCATGCACGCGCCCGCACACGTCGTCCACGCGCCGACCATTCGATCGCTTTGCAGGAATCTTGACACCAGGGGTTATAAATTACAACCGCGGTGGATTTTTACTTTTCACCTCATTCTTCCCCTGCGTCTTCGTCTTCCTCCAGCGAGCACCTCCTCGAGCCCTCCGCGCGCATGCGAAAAAACCCTAGCCTCTCAATCTTTCTAGTCACCACTCTCCCTCTCCAATTGCGAGCAGAAGCTCCACTCCCTCCATGGTGGCATCAGGAGATGCCGCGGCGAAGCCGGTGAGCACCGTTCATGTGCCCCCAGAAGGCCTGGTGCTACCCAAGTCTGCGGTGGTTGAATCCATCGGCGGCGACCACAATCTAGTGGCGCTAGAGCTGCTGGAAGAAGAGAATGATTCCCACAAGGGGGACTGGCACGGATCGGACATCACAGACAACGACATCAAGGAACTGCTCATCCAGGGTTACCTCCCTGCGACGGAGGGGCTCATATGGCGGGCGGCGCCGGCCGGCGAGGTCACCCCTTCTCCCCAAGCCGGAGAGAAGGTGTACCTCAAGGCACAATTGGTACACGGCGTTTCCTTTCCCATCTCCAATTTCTTCCTAGCTGTCCTCAACCATTACCGGGTTCAACCTCAGAACCTTTCCCCCAATAGCATCCTCGCGCTTAGAAATTACGCAGTGCTTTCTGAGGGTTACCTAGGGATTAGGCCTAGGTGAGATCTCTTTATTTACTTCTTTACCATCAAGAGGGAAGCCGGAGCCAGCAAGGATGAGCTCAGGAACTGTGGGACGATTAGTTTTAAGATCCGGCCTGGCCGGCGGTTCCCCGACATCATCGGCCACGAGTCTTGCAAAACTGGCAACATACGTACTTCTACGGCCCAGATATCCCTCTGGCTGGCCGAGAAGTGACATACCCGGACTTTGTCGACGGAGCCGCTGCCGAAGCCCCGACATGGAGATCCCATGCCACCCTTCTCTCTGACAACGATGCCTCCCACGCCATAAGGCGGATAGAGTGGTTCGTGGAGATGGGTCTAACCGGATTAGACCTAGCCATGTGCTGGTTCGTCAGGCGGATCCAGCCTCTGCAACACCGATCCAAGCTAATGCACGAGTACTCTAAGGAGAGGAAGGATAGCCTCCGCATCTCCGAGGACAACTTCTCGAGTGACTCCGTCAAGCTCCTCCTCAAGGATAGCGTCAAGGGGAAGGACAGGAAGTGTGGCTTCACTATCACCTACGACATGTTCGAGGAGGACAAATGCCTAAAGGTACCTGTTTATTTTTCGTGTATGATATATACTCCAATTCTTCCGTCTAACCATTACCATCTCATATAACACTTTGGGATTTCACTTAACAGCTCAGCAGTCTAGAAGAGGATAGCATGGCTGTCCAAATCTACGACCCCAAGATGAAGGAAGTCACCGTCGTGTCCGACGACGATGTCCCGCTGGCGCGAAAGCGGAAGAGCTCCACCTCTGACGCTGCCGAAGGAGGCAAGAAGAAGAAGACGGAGGGTGGAGCCTCCAAGAAGTCCACTGACGCCCTGGAGGCGGATAAAAGAAAGATTACCGGGATCCCTTTTACCAAAGCACCCACGATCGTGTAAGCTTCTTTTCCTCCGACATTGTCCATTGTTCATCTTTTCCCTATACTTATACTTTTGCACGTTTCATGAAAAAGGCTGGCTTGAGTTTGAAGAAGACCTCCAAAACATCGGGGGCTTCTAAAAATATCAAAGATATGTTGCAGTGAGATGTGCCGCATCAAGCATCTCCCGTCATCGCCCCTGTCACTCCCAGCGTCCAGCTCACGCCTGCTCCGACAAGCTCTCTGGCTAAGGATGCTTCTAGCCCTTCTGCCATGGAAGTGGACTCAGCTGCCTCCGCGGATCTCGTCGTTGCCGGCGAACAGGCGACACAAGAAAGCACCACAACCAAAATGGCTGAAGCTCTGGCTAAGGATGCCATCAGTAGCGGTAAGGCAGTGGTGGTGGGTGGAACGTCCATCGAAGGCGGCGCCTCTGCACCTAGGATAACCATAGAGCTTCCAAAGATAGTCTATCTGGCGCTTACGTCGGGTAGCTCTACTCTGGCTCCTAGTGCAGCGCCGACATCTCCAACTTGCGGTCTTGAGGAGCTTCTCCGACAAGAAGTTATCTTGAGAGGAAACAACCTTTCCTTTAACAAGTTGTTTGTCGAGAGCGCTACCAACCTCAAGATCATCGCACTTGTAAGTTTTATTTGCCTTTTGCATTTCATATGAGTATCCCACTGTAGCCCCCGAGGATTTAGACGGAAAAACCATAGGTCTTTGCATCTGAATGCTCTAAGAGTGACTAAGCTAGAAAACTTCTCACTGTATCCCCAAGTATTTAGTTTGAATGAATTATTCCGACTAGATACTTTCAGAGTAGCATACGCAGTGTTTGTAAATTTCGATACTGTAGCCCCCAAGCTTCTAGTTGAAAACTGAATTAGTTTCGACTAGATGCTTAAAGAAATATTAAGCATATGACTGAGTTAAAAAACTTTATACCGTAGCCCCCCAAGCTTCTAGTTGAAAACTAAATGAGTTCCGACTAGATGCTTAAATAAAGACTAAAGCATATTGCCAAGTTTAAAAACTCTCACTGTGTATTGTTCTTTCTACGACTTGCAGAAACCATTGCCAAGGCCAAGGATATTGTTGAGCAATCCAAGCACATTGAGTTGCTGGGTAGCAAAAACAAGATCCTTAAGCAGGAGAGAAAAGATATGCTGAAGATGCACGAGGACTCCATGAAGGTCCTGCAGGAGTCCGCCAACACGGAGATGAACCGCTTGAAGGAGGAGATTGCGATGCTGAAAGAGCAGAAGAAGGCTACCGATGAGCAAAATCAGCGCAATTTTGAAGCATAAAAAATCCTCCGACAAGAACGGGACTCCATGGCGGAAATGCTCCAGCAGGCCGAGGCGAGCATCTTTGGTATGTAATTCTCTGTCTTGTACTTCTGTAAGTTAGGTACTTAGATTTTTTGTGTTATTGAACTCATGTGCTCCTATTGGATTAACCCAATCGCGTCCTCCACCTAAGGAATGCATGGTCCTCGCTGGCAACTTTATCAGCACCGCCATCAGGCAAGCCAACGAGATAGCCAAGCCCCTCCAGATTAATATCAAAGCGGTGGATTCCGTGATGAAGTTCTCGGAGATCCTGTGCCAAGCCCCTGAGCGTATTCTAAGATGGAAAGCTTCATGTACACGGGCTGGTGCAAGGATGGCACTATCGATGGTTAAGGCGCACTATGAAGATGCCGACATCAACGTGGTAACTTCAGGTCTTCCCGACATAGACGATGACGGCTAGAAAAATGACCATAAGTCTATCTGGGCATCTCTCGCGGGCTATGACACAAGGGTTGCCAAGTTGGTCGACCACAATGTCTTCGTGCCGCTCTAGATCATTGACGGCGATCATCAAGGCTCCTCCGAGTCCCTCAAGACCACCAACTTCGAAGAGGATGGCTCTCCTGCCGCCGATGATGCCGCTTCCAAGTCTCCTGCGCCAGAGGAATGAAAAAACATGATGTAATATTTGTTTCCTCTGGTTTGATGTATACGGAAAAACTACTAAGTTATCTTAAGGCGGAAAAACAATAGGTGCAATTTCCTGCTACTTAAGCACTGGTTCCAGCATGTAATTATTTTTAAAGCAAGTGCTGGCTTATCCATTACTCTGGTTTCTATGCTTGACCTTTCGTGAGTCGGAAGACTCATAGTCGGAATCCTGCACTCAGGTGATGATTCCCAATGGCACCGTCAAAAACGTAAGCACAAAATTGCCGACAAGAAGTGCCAAAATTCACTACTCCAGAATCCACATAAAAACGACAAAGAACGTGTAGACCAGAAAATTTAAGCTAATGCCCGTAGGCGGAATTTTCACAAGTGCAAATGAAAACTTGCATATAAAGGTTTTATAAGATCCAAAAATGAACACTAAAGGAGGTAAAAGACTTAGAAATATGAGTGAACCAGAGAGCTTTATTTCATTGATCATATAAGAGGTACACAGTAGATAAAAAATATGCTAAGTGTAAATAGGACGTAGCTGTGCTATGTTCCATGGTCGATCAAGCTCCGGGTAGTCATCATCCGGGTCACGTCGCTTACGCTTATGATCTTTGCTGGGTCTATCCTTAAGTTCACGATTGTCAACAAGGTAGTAAGACCCATTGAGCAGCGCCTTGCTTATGATGAACGGTCCTTACCATGGCGGGGATAATTTATGTGACTTCTTCTGCTTAAGTCGGAGCACCAGATCCCCCTCTTTAAACGAGCGATGCCAAACGCAGCGACTATGGTAGCTACCTAGCTTCTGCTAGTAGATGGCGAATCTTTGGCATGCCAAAACATGCTCCTCCTTGAGAAGCTCCACATCTAGGCATCAAGATGCTTCAGCGTCATCTTCGTCGTAGGCGGAAACTCTTGGTGCATCGTGAAGGATGTCGGAAGGCAGGATGTCTTGTGCTCCATATACCATGAAGTAAGGGGTGTAGCCGGTGGATCTGTTGGGTGTAGTTCGTAAACTCCACAACACAAATGGTAGTTCCTATGCCCAGGCTCCAGCTGCTATATGTAGCGGTACCTCAAGGCGTGGCTTGATTCCCTGTAGAATTAATCCATTGGCTCGCTCAACTTGTCCATTGGACTGTGGGAGTGCCATAGACGCTAGGTCAAGTCAGATTCCCTTGTCCCAACAATAAGCTTCCACTTCTCCAAGTGACAAGTTGCTGCCGTTGTCGGTGATAATACTACATGGGATACCAAATCTCACCACTAGATCCCGGACAAACCTAAGGGCAGTTGCCCCATCAAGCTTTCTAATGGATTTAGCTTCTATACATTTGGTGAATTTATCAACTGCTACTAGCAGATGCGTAAACCCACATGGTGCCTTCTATAATGGACCAACCATGTCTAGCCCGCAGACTGCAAACGGGCAAGTTATTGGTATTGTTCGCAATTCTTCAGCTGGAACATGGGGTTGTCGGGCATAATACTGGCATCCCATGCATGTCTCAACCAGCTTGTCGGCGTCTGCCTTCGCGGTCAGCCAGTAGAATCCTTGTCGGAAGGCTTTGGAGACCAATGATCGAGGAGCGGCGCGATGCCCGCAATCTCCAAGATGGATCTCGTGTAGTATCTCAATAACTTCTTGCTGAGAAACACACTTAAGGTATACACTAGTGGTGCTTCTTTTGTAGAGCTATCCATTGATAATGGTATAGCCCTTTTCTTGACATACTATTTGCCGTATTTCGAATTTGTCGTCTGGCAAAGTTTCGTGTATGATATATTCCATGAACGGCTGTGTCCAAGCCGGACGGACCTTTGTCACTGCGTGAACGAAGGAGTCAACTCTATCCGGGTTGTCGATGTATTCTCCCTTCACGGATGGTGTCCGTAGATGCTCCAGGAAAACGCCAGGCGGAATTCATTTGTGCCCTGATCCAAGCTTAGACAGTAGATCAGCCGCCTCGTTTTGCTCCCTAGTTACATACTTGACTTCATAGCCCAAGAAGATCTTGGCTATCTCGTCCACTTCATCTCGTTATGCCGCCATCATAGGGTTCCGCATGTTCCAGGTGCCAGCCACCTGTTGGGAAACCAAGTCGAAATCTCCATAGCGAACTATGCGCTTGATGCCAATATCCTTGGCTACGCTTCATACTCTGCCATGTTGTTCATAGCCTCTAAGTGGATCTGCATAACGTAGTGTAGCTTTTCCCTGGTTGGTGACTGTAAGAGTACACCAGCCCCCGAGACATTGAGTATCTTTGATCCGTCAAGTGCATCACCCAGTATTCTAGCTCCGGCATTGGGGTAGCATCTGGCATCTCCGTCCAATCTGCAATAAAATCCACCAAGGCTTGTGACTTGATAGCGTCGCGTCTCTTGTAAGTGATCTCGAAGGCGGCAAGTTCAATGCCCCACTTCGCGACCCTTCCTGTAGCGTCACTATTGTTGATGATGTCAGACAGTGGAGCCTTGCTCACCACTGTGATAGGGTGCTCCTGGAAGTAGTGCCTTAGCTTGCGAGAAGCAAGGAACACTCCATAATCTATCTTCTGGTAGTACGGGTAATGCTGCTTGGACTCCGTCAAGACCTTGCTTACATAGTAAACTGGCCGTTGAACTCCTTACTCATAGCATGGTTCTTTCCGCTCTACCACGACGACGATGCTGATTACCAGGTTGGTACCCGCCATGTAGATTAACATAGGCTCCCCAGGCTCGGGTGCTGCAAGGATAGGCGCTAAGGATAATATCTCATTTAGCTGCTTCAGTGCTGCATCTGCCTTGTTTGTCCATGTAAATTTGTCCGCCTTCTTCAGTAACTTGTATAGCGGCAGAGCCTTCTCTCCAAGTCGGCTGACGAATTGACTAACTGCTGCAACGCAACCTGTTAACCGTTGGATGCCCTTCAGGCATGTCGGACGATTTATGTTTAGGATGGCCTTGATCTTCTCCGGGTTCACCTCGATTCCACGCTGGGAAATGATGAAGCCCAACAATTTGCTGGCTGGAACCCCGAATACGCACTTCTTAGGGTTAAGCATCATGTTGTATTTCCGGAGATTATCAAAGGTTTCTTTTAAGTCGGAGATTAAGTCATTTGAATTTTTAGACATCACCGCTATATCGTCCACATAGGCGTGAACGTTCCGACCAATTTGATCGTGTAAGCAATGCTGCATTGTCCGCTGGTACGTAGCACCCGTGTTTTTCAGCCCAAAGGGCATCGTGACATAGCAAAACGTGCCGTAAGGTGTGGTGAACGAAGTGGCCAATTGGTCCGACTTCCTCATTTTAATTTGGTGGTATCCTGAGTATGCATCGAGAAAACACAAAAACTCCGAGCCAGCCTTCGAGTAAATGACTTGGTCAATGCGAGGCAAAGCAAACAGATCTTTCGGACACGCTTTGTTCAAGCCGGTGTAATCAACACACATTCTTATTTTTTTTTGAGAAACCACATTCTTAATTCTTTGGTTCCCTTTTTGGGGACAAGTACAGGATTGGCCACCCATCGGGTGTGAAGGAATTCTCGGATAAAACTAGCATTAAGTAACCAAGCTATCTCTTTGCCTTTGGCGCATCTCTTCTCGTCTCCGAAGCGTCGTAGAGGTTGTTTCACCGGTTTGCATTTTGGATCAATATTCAAGCTGTGCTCGGCAAGTTCCCTAGGTACACCTTTCATGTCGGTAGGTTGCCAGGCAAAGATGTCCCTATTCTCACGGAGGAACTCGACAAGCGCGCTTTCCTATTTGGGATCCAGGTTTGTCACAATGGCGGTGGTCTTGGAGGCATCGCCTACCACAAGTTCCACCAGCTTGGTTTCGATGGCGGCCTTGAAAGCTGGGGCGGAGTCAGAAATCTGCTTCTTCGACGCTGGCATCTCCAAGGCATCGACCTTCCTCTGGATCTCCTTGAATTCTTCGCTGTAGAGGACAACTTTCGCAAAGGCTGCGTCTCTAATCTCGCAGTCCCTTGCCTTGGTAAAGCTTCCGGATACGGTGATGACACCGTTTGGTCTAGGTATATTGAGCTTGTTGTAGACGAAGCATGGCTTGGCCATGAAGGCGTGGAAGATGTCGCGGCCGAATATGACGTGGTACACGCTCTTGAAGGGGACCACCTCAAAGGTCATGCGTTCTTGGCGGTAATTATTAACATCGCCAAAAGCGACCTGAAGCATGATGCACCCAAGGGACCGAGCCTCCCGACCAGGAACTACGTCGTGGAAGATGGTGCTGGTCCGCCTTAGGTTAGCCTCCGTCAAGTTCATCTTGTGTAGTGTATCCAGGTACATGATGTTGATGCTGCTTCCACTATCCACCATACATTTGGTGAACTCATTGCCATCAATCAGGGGGTTGATGACCATCGCGTACTGGTTCTCCGTAAGGATGAGGTCTGGGTGATCCTTCCTGTCCCAAGTAATTGGAATCTCCGACCAGCGCAGGTACTGGGGAACTGGGGTAGAGTGGCCATCAGTATCCTCATAGAGGTATTCTGTTGTCAGATAGTGGGGGTGCCAAGGAAAGTATGGAAAACTGCCGCCTTCTTCTCGAATGGGTTCTTGCCTTTGCCATTGCTCTTGGCGGCGTGCTTTGGGTCAACATCCTCATCCATGTCACTTGAATCCTTGGACTCCTCTTCCTTCTTCTTCCCGTTGCCCTTGCCTCGTGGTCTGTTCTTCCGACTTTGCTTGTAGCCGGACTCCGGGTCCTCCTTGAGATCGTTGACGAACTTGCAATGGCGATTGGTGTGAGTGGCTTTATCGTTGGCGTCGAGGTGCACGAGGCACGGCATATCACGGTACTCTTTGTAGGTTTGGGGAACGCGGAGCGCTGCCGAGGTAGTTTCACTGCCTCGCTGCTGCCCACGACCAGCTCCCCTCCCTCGGCCATGCTGTCTGCCATCACCTCGCCCTACAAATGTCATAGCGACCATGTTGGAGGTTTGATTTTCTTCTGGCGGGGTCTTTCGCTTGGTGCTGCTGTTCCTCCGAGCTTGAATGGGAATGGCCGTTGCCGGCAGGGAGCCGCGAGCATCATCGTCGGCAGCCATGAACTTACTGGCCAACTGAATCATCTGGTTGAGATCTAGCTGGTGATTGTCCCGCAGGCGCTTCAACTTATTTCGGAGCAACGTGCCCCTTTCCAACCCATCAATGAAGGCGGCCATGGCGGTCTGAGCGTGCACTCCTGTGCATGAATTATTCATATCCAGCCAGCGAGAGAGGTAGGCGCGAGATGTCTCGTGTTTCTCTTGCATGCACCACTATAGATCGCCAACAGTATAGGGACGTTTGTACGTACCCTCGAAGTTCTTGGTGAAAGCTTTTTGCATGTCCAACCAATTGCAGATGGATCTCTCCGGCAAGTCATCATTGGCGAGCCGTGCCCGCCAACATCAATGGGAGGTACTTGACGGTGACGTTGGGGTTACCCCCGGCGATCTCCACCGTGTTACCGTAGTCCTGCAACCAGGTAGCTGGCTTGGCAGTGCCATCATAGGGCTTGATGGTCTTCTAAATCCGGAAACCTTTGGGGTAAGTTGCAGACCGTATCACTGGTCTAAAGCAACGTGGTCCCAGGTATGGTCCTTCCCGGGCCTCGTGGATCTTGTCCAAACGTGAACGTGCATCGTATGGCTCCGGGCTTCTTTTCTTCTTGTTGTCATCAGGGGATGGACTGCATGAATGACGCGGGCCTCCTCCACCATGGTGGCTGCTGGGTGGCGACGGAGGTGGAGGTGGCGGTGGGTTAGCCTTCTTGCTGTTACCCTCCTGCAACGCCTCACGCTTTTCACGGTTGCTTGTTTGATGCGGAGGGCCATGGCGCGACCTTCTGTTGTGTCCTTGGTTGCGCTCTCCGTCATGGCGGGTCTGCTCCGCATTGTCGTGGATGACGATGCCGCTTTGCCTTGGCGGAGGCATATCCGTACGACGGTGAGCCTTTGTATCTTCGTGATGTCGGGGAGAGCGAGGCAGTGGAGATGGGCGAAGAGGTTGAGCCTTGCCTCCATGGTCGAAGGATATGGGGATAGCGTCCTTCCTGTTGTGCACATCCCTCCATCTTTGTTCTGACCAACCCGTCTGTGACCCGACATCATTGTAGGGGTTCGTAGCATGGAAAACAAAAATTTTCTACCGCATGCACACAAACAAGCCAAGATCTATCTACTAGATTGTAGCAACGAGTCGATAGAGGAACTCACCCTCGAAGATTCCAAAGTGGTTAACGAGAGCAGATTCTCGTGGGTGATGTAGTCGTACTCTTGCCGATCTCAAGATCGCGTAGACGATCCTTCCTGCGCTGTGTTCCGGCAGCGCTTCCGTAGTCGGTCACACATTCGGTACTCGATGAAGACCTTCCTCTCCCTTGTTCCAGCAGGCAGTGGAGGTTGTAGCACTCTCCTCGTGATTCTGGCAGCACGACGACGTGGTGTCAGAAGTAGAGGGGAGATCTCGCAGGGCTTCGCCTTAAGCTGGAGCGAGTATGGTGGAGTATGAGAGAGTCCTTGGTGATCTAGGGTTTAGAGGGCACCAAGGGGGAGTGTGGCCGGTGGCTAGGGCTTGCGGAAGCCCCAACTCGCCAAGTTGGAGGAGCCCTAGGCGGCGGCAACACTTGGAGGTGGTGGCGCCGGCGACTTGGGGCTAGGGTTTTGGGTGTGAGGGTAGGCGGCAGCCCTACCCCTCCTTATATAGGTGGAGGGTGGCCGGTTGGGAGGAGGGAGTCCTCCTCCAACTCCTCCTCCTTGGCTGGCGGGTGGAGGGAGGGGACTTCCTCCCTAAGTAGGTTTCCTACTCTCCCTCCACCAAGCAAACTTGAGATTTGAGTTTTCAAATTGGCGTTTGACTTTCAAACTTCGATTTGATTTCTCTATTTATTTTGCCCAGCCAAGTGACCTAGTACATGATGCAACCGTTCCATATTGTCATGAAACAGTCTTGTACCCTTCCCCTCTAGAGTGCCGGACCTTCCGGACCCTTCTAGAACATTCCTGGTGAAAACACCGGAATCATTCCCGAACTCCGAAACAGGACTTTCCTTATATGAATCTTATTCTCCGGACCATTCCGGATCTCCTTGTGATATCCCGGATCCCATCCGAGACTCCGAACAACATTTGGTCTCTTACTCATCATTCCATAACTACTCAATAACATCGAATCCTTAAGTGTGTCTCCCTACGGTTCGTGAATTATGCGGACATGACCGACACACTTCTCCGATCAATAACCAATAGAGGAATCTGGAAATTCATATGGCTCACACATATTTCTATGATTACTTTGCGATCGAATGAATCACTTACATACGATACCAATTTCCCTTTGTCTCACGATAGTTTACTTATCCGAGGTTTTGATCGTCGGTATCTCTGCATACCTAGTTCAACCTCGTTACCGATAAGTACTCTTTTCTCGTTCCCGTGGTATGTGATCCCTTGTGAGCCAGTCACATGCTTGCAAGCTAATTGGATGACATTCCATCGAGAGGGCCCAGAGTATATCTATCCGTCACATGGATGGAAAAATCCCACTCTTGATCCATGTGTCTCAACCCATACTTTTTGAACACTCAATGCCATCTTTATAGCCACCCAGTTACGGTGTGGTGTTTGATGTCATCAAAGAATCCTTCCGGTGATGGTGATTAGCATGATCTCATGGCTGAAGGAATTAGGTTACTATGTATCAGAAAGCTTATAGCAATTGAACTATTAGGTTACTATGGAGTATGTCCATCATACCATTCTCCTAATGATATGATATTGCTGTTAACAACATCTCAATGTTCATGATCAGGAAACCATGATCATCTATTAACCAACAAGCTAGTATTATAAAGAGGCTTTACTAGGGACTCTATTTTAGTTTACAAATCACACAAGTATTAATGTTTCCGGTTAATACTGTTATAGCATGAATGTAAACATTTATCATAAACACAAAGATATAATAATAACTACATTTATTATTGCCTCTAGGGCATATATCCAACAGTCTCCCACTTGCACTAGAGTCAACTAATCTAGATTACATGGTAATATACCGAACACCCATGGCAGTTTGGTATTGGTCATGTTTTGCCCTCGGGAGAGGTTTAGTCAATGGATCCGCCATATTCAGATCTGTGTGTACTTTGCAAATCTTTATGTCACCATCTTGGACATGTTCTCGAATAGCATGAAAACGTAGCTTGATGTGCTTCAGCTTCTCGTGTGACCTTGGTTCTTGCGCATTGGCTATGGCGCCCATGTTATCATAGTAGATAGACATTGGGTCCAGCGCACTTGGAACCACACCGAGCTCTGTAATGAACTCCTTCATCCATATCGCTTCTTGTGAAGCCTCCGAAGCAGCTATGTATTTCGATTCAGTTGAAGATCTCACCACAACATTTTGCTTTGCACTCCTCCAGCTAACTGCTGCACCATTCAAAGTAAATACGTATCCAGATTGAGATTTAGAATCATCCAGATCAGTGTTCCAACTAGCATCGGTGTAACCATTAACAATGAGTTGTTCATCACCTCCATAAGAAAGAACCATATCCTTAGTTCTTCTCAAGTACTTAAGGATGTTTTTGACCGCTGTCTAATGATCCACTCCTGGATCACTTTGATATCTGCTAGTCAAACTAACAGCATATGCAATGTCGGGTCTAGTACATAGCATGGCATACATTAGAGATCCTATGGATGAGGCATAGGGAGTCTTACTGATCCTTTCTCTATCTTCTGCTGTTGCTGGACTTTGATTTTTACTCAAGGTCGTATTGGGCAACATGGGCAAGAACCCTTTCTTGCTATCTTCCATTCCAAACCTCTTTAGAACTTTGTCCAAATATGTACTTTGTGACAATGATATCAGGCGTCTCGATCTATCTCTATAAATCTTTATGCCTAATATGTAAGCAGCTTCGCCAAGATCTGTCATTGAAAAACTATTATTCAAATAATCTTTGACACTATTAAGAAGGTCTACATCATTCCCAATCAACAATATGTCATCTACATATAGTATTAAGAATGCTACAGAGCTCCCACTCACTTTCTTGTAAATACAAGCTTCTCCATAAGTTTGTATAAAACCAAAACTTTTGATTACCTTATCAAAACGTTGATTCCAACTTCGGGATGCTTGCTTCAATCCATATATGGACCGTCGAAGTTTGCATACCTTGTTAGCATCTTTAGGATCGACAAAACCTTTGGGTTGCATCATATACAACTCTTCATCAATGTCTCCATTGAGGAACGCCGTTTTGACATCCATCTGCCATATCTCATAATCATAATATGCAGCGATTGCTAACATAATCCTCACAGACTTTAGCTTTGCTACTGGTGAGAAAGTATCATTGTAGTCAACTCCTTGAATTTGTCGAAACCCTTTTGCGACAAGTCGAGATTTATAGACAGTAACATTACCATCAACATCTGTTTTCTTCTTGAAAATCCATTTGTTCTCGATGACCTTCCGCCATCCCAGAAGTCCACCAACGTCCATACTTGGTTTTCGTACATGGATCCAATCTCGGATTTCATGGCTTCTTCCCATTTATTGGAATCTGGGCTCATCATCGCTTCCAAATATGTCGCACGGTCATCGGTGTTGTCCACCAACATGACACTCATAACGGGATCATACCAATCAGGAGTGGTACTAGTTCTCGTTGACCTGCGAGGCTCTGTAGCAACTTCAACCGAAGTTTCATGATCATCATCATTAGCTTCCTCTCTTATTGGTGTAGGCGCCACAGGAACTACTTCCGGTGCTGCGCTACTCGCAAGTTCGAGAGAAGGTTCAACAACCTCGTCAAGTTCTACTTTCCTTCCAGTCACTTCTTTCGAGAGAAATTCCTTTTCTAGAAAGGATCCATTCTTAGCAACGAAGATTTTGCCCTCGGATCTATGATATAAGGTATACCCAATAGTTTCCTTCGGGTATCCTATGAAGACGCATTTTTCCGCTTTGGGTTCAAGCTTGTCAGGCTGTAACTTCTTTACATAAGCTTCGCAACCCCAAACTTAACAAACGAAAATTTAGGTTTCTTCCCAAACCATAATTCATAGGGTGTCGTTTCAATGGATTTAGATGGTGCCCTATTTAAAGTGAATGTGGCTATTTCTAATGCATAACCCCAAAATGATAGCGGTAAATCTATAAGTGACATCATATAACGAACCATATCTAAGAGAGTTCGATTACGACGTTCGGACACACCATTACGCTGTGGTGTTCCCGGCGGTGTCAATTGTGAAAGTATTCCACATTTCTTCAAATGTTCGCCAAACTCGTAACTTAGATATTCACCTCCACAATCAGATCATAGAAATTTAATCTTCTTGTTACGTTGATTCTCTACCTCACTTTGAAATTCCTTAAACTTCTCGAAAGTTTCGGACTTATGTTTCATGAAATAGATATATCCATATCTACTCAAGTCATCCATGAAGGTAAGAACATAACGATAACCACCGCGCGATGCTACACTCATTGGACCACACACATCGGTATGTATGATTTCCAATAAGTCCGTAGCTCGCTCCATCATACCAGAAAATGGAGTCTTAGTCATTTTACCCATTAGACATGCTTCGCATCTTTCGAGTGATTCGAAATCAAGTAATTCAAGAAGTCCATCGGAATGGAGTTTCTTCATACGCTTCACTCCAATGTGACCAAGACGACAGTGCCACATATAGGTCGAGTTATCGCTCAATTTCAAACGTTTAGCTTCATTGTTATTAATGTGTGTATTACTACAATCGAGATTCAATAAGAATAGAACATCTATCAAAGGTGCATGTGCATAAAACATATTACTCATATAAATCGAACAACCATTATTCTCGGACTTAAACAAGTAACCGTCTCGCAATAAACATGATCCAAATATAATGTTCATGCTCAACGCAGGCACCAAATAACAATTATTTAAGTATAAAACTAATCCCGATGGTAGATGCAGAGGTAGCGTGCCGACCGCGATCACATTAACCTTTGATCCATTTCCAACACGCATCGTCACCTTGTTCTTCGCTAGCTTCCGTTTATTCTGCAACACCTGTTTCGAGTTACAAATATGAGCAACAGAACCAGTATCAAATACCCAGGCTACGAGTGCTAGTGAGATACACATCAATAACATGTATATCGGATATACCTTTCTTCTTGATGTTGCCGTTCTTCAAATCCGCCAGATACTTTAGGCAATTCCGCTTCCAGTGACCCTCTCCCTTGCAGTAAAAGCACTCAGTATCAGGCTTAGGCCCAGCCTTGGTCTTCTTCGCCGGTGCGGCAACTTTCTTACCGCCATTCTTGAAGTTTCCCTTTTGCTTAGACTTGCCTCTCTTGAATTTGGTGGTCTTATTGACCAACAACACTTGGTGCTCTTTCTTGATCTCCACTTCTGCAGAATCCAACATGGAGAAGAGTTCTGGCAATGTCTTGTCCATGTTTTGCATATTGTAGTTCATCACAAAGTTCTTGTAACTTGGTGGTAGTGATTGGAGGACACGGTGAATCCCCAAATAATTAGGAATCACTATACCCAAACTTTGGAGTTTGTTTGCATGCCCAGACATCTTAAGCACATGCTTACTAATGGAGCTGCCCTCTTCCATCTTGCAGTTAAAGAACTTTTCAGAAGCCTCATAACTCTCAACTGCCGCGTGCCTCAAATATCATTTTGAGTTCACAGACAATATCATGTGGGTCATGGTTCTCAAACCTTTTATGAAGCTCCGATTCCAAACCCTACAAGATAGCACACTGAATTGTGGAGTACTGATTCTTCCGAGTGAGGTAAACATTCTTTACTTCATCGGTAGCAGTAGCTGCAGGCGGGTCACCCAGCGGTGCATCCAGCACATAGGTCAAATTACCAGCATTTGCGGAACCAATTCGCGAAGTTGCTTCCATTGTTTTTCAACTTTTCTTTCTCTAGGAACGCATTAAAATTGATGGTAGGGGCCGCCATTGATCTACAACATATTTGCAATAGTTTAGACTAAGTTTATGACAAATTGAGTTCTAATTAATAGTTAAATTAATCTAGGTGAACTCCCACTCAAAACAATATCCCTCACATTGTTTTAGTGACCACACGAACCAAATCCACCACATCAAAATCGATCATCACGAGAGTTGATGTAGCTTCAATGGCGAACAATCAACATGTTCATCATATCTACTATATGACTCATGCTTTACCTTTCTGTGATCCGTGTTCCGAGACCATGTCTGTACATGCTAGGCTCGTCAAGATCAAACCTTATCTTCCGCATGAGCAAATTTGGCTTGCTCACGTTGTATACACTCGCAGAATCTAACACACCCGATCATCACATGGTGCTTAGAAACAACGAGCTTTAGCAACGGTGCTTACTAAGGGTGAACACTTTAAAACTTGAAATTGTGTGCTTGAGGGATCATCTTATAATGCTACCATCGAGAACTAAGCAATACAAGATGCATAAAAGGATTAACATCACATGCAATTCATAATATGTGATATGATATGGCCTTTCTTCTTGCGCTTCCGATCTCCATCTTCAAGCACAATCACGATCTCCATCATCACCGGTATGGCGTCAAGGTCAATGGTGCCGTTTCATGGTTGTCGTCCACCAGCTTCAACTATTACAACTACTTTGAATAGACACACATGCCTTAACGGAATTTAAAGACAACCATATGGCTCCTGCCAGTTGCCAACTTACAATAAGGAACATTGCATACATCAAATATAATCACAATCATGGCCATATCACATCACAGCACACCCCTGCAAAACAAAGTTAGACGCCTCTAATTTTCTTTGCATATTTTACGTGGTTTGGGGCTTTCAATAAGTGTCGTTCTAACTTACGAACAAGAACCACAACTTTGATGCTTGAACTATCAAGTGCCCGTTGTAAATTGGATCTATTCTATGATGGGAGAGACAGGCACCCGCAAAGCCACTTATGCAATACAAGTTGAATGTTGAGCGTGGAGCAAGTCTCATGAACAATGTCATGTAAGGTTAGCCCAGGCCGCTTCATCCCATCATACCGCAAGATGCAAAGTACACAAAAAGCAATTGATAATAAAAGCACCACCGCCCACAATGACCATTGTGTTCTACTCGTGCAACAGATCTACATATAGACACGGCTCTGATACCACTGTAGGGGTTCGTAGCATGGAAAACAAAAAATTTCTACCGCATGCACACAAACAAGCCAAGATCTATCTACTAGATTGTAGCAATGAGTCGATAGAGGAACTCACCCTCGAAGATTCCAAAGCGGTTAACGAGAGCAGATTCTCGTGGGTGATGTAGTCGTACTCTTACCGATCTCAAGATCGCGTAGACGATCCTTCTGGCACTGTGTTCCGGTAGTGCTTCCGCAGTCGGTCACACGTTCGGTACTCGATGAAGACCTTCCTTTCCCTTGTTCCAGCAGGCAGTGGAGGTTGTAGCACTCTCCTCATGATTCCGGCAGCACGACGACGTTGTGTCGGAAGTAGAGGGGAGATCTCGCAGGGCTTCGCCTTAAGCCGGAGCGAGTATGGTGGAGTATGAGAGAGGCCTTGGTGATCTAGGGTTTAGAGGGCACCAAGGGGGGGTGTAGACGGCGTCTAGGGCTTGGGGAAGCCCCAACTCACCGATTTGGAGGAGCCCTAGGCGGCGACATCACTTGGAGGTGGTGGCGCCGGCGACTTGGGGCTAGGGTTTTGGGTGTGAGGGTAGGGGCAGCCCTACCCCTCCTTATATAGGTGGAGGGTGGCCAGTTGGGAGGAGGGAGTCCTCCTCCAACTCCTCCTCCTCCAACTCCTCCTCCTTGGCCGGCGGGTGGAGGGAGGGGACTTCCTCCCCAAGTAGGTTTCCTACTCTCCCTCCACCAAGCAAACTTGAGATTTGAGTTTTCAAATTGGCGTTTGACTTTCAAACTTCGATTTGATTTCTCTATTTATTTTGCCCAGCCAAGTGACCTAGTAGATGATGCAACCATTCCATATTGTCATGACACAGTCATGTTCCCTTCCCCTCTGGAGTGCCGGACCTTCCGGACCCTTCTAGAACATTCCTGGTGAAAACACCGGAATCATTCCCGAACTCCGAAACAGGACTTTCCTTATATGAATCTTATTCTCCGGACCATTCCGGATCTCCTCGTGATATCCCGGATCCCATCCAAGACTCCGAACAACATTTGGTCTCTTACTCATCATTCCATAACTACTCAACAACATCGAATCCTTAAGTGTGTCTCCCTACGGTTCGTGAATTATGTGGACATGACCGAGACAGTTCTCCGATCAATAACCAATAGAGGAATCTGGAAATTCATATGGCTCCCACATATTTCTACGATTACTTTGCGATCAAATGAACCACTTACATACAATACCAATTTCCCTTTGTCTCACGATAGTTTACTTATCCGAGGTTTTGATCGTCGGTATCTCTGCATACCTAGTTCAACCTCGTTACCGATAAGTACTCTTTTCTCATTCCCGTGGTATGTGATCCCTTGTGAGCCAGTCACATGCTTGCAAGCTAATTGGATGACATTCCACCAAGAGGGACCAGAGTATATCTATACGTCATATGGATGGACAAATCCCACTCTTGATCCATGTGTCTCAACCCATACTTTCTGAACACTCAATGCCATCTTTATAGCCACCTAGTTACGGTGTGGTGTTTGATGTCATCAAAGCATCCTTCTAGTGATGGTGATTAGCATGATCTCATGGTCTAAGGAATTAGGTTACTATGTATCAGAAAGCTTATAGCAATTGAACTATTAAAATGACTTGATCTTTATGCTACGCTTATCTATAGGAGTATGTCCATCATACCATTATCCTAATGATATGATCTTGTTGTTAACAACATCTCAATGTTCATGATCAGGAAACCATGATCATCTATTAACCAACAAGCTAGTATTATAAAGAGGCTTTACTAGGGACTCTATTTTAGTTTACAAATCACACAAGTATTAATGTTTCCGGTTAATACTGTTATAGCATGAATGTAAATATTTATCATAAACACAAAGATATAATAATAACTACATTTATTATTGCCTCTAGGGCATATCTCCAACAATCATGGGGATCTGTCCCTTGGCGGCTTATGCTGGCTAGACTGGTAGAACACTGGGTCAGACTCTAGCCTTTGAGAGGTGGCCTTTTCCTGCTATTTCACCGCCTTGGCCACTAGGTCATAGACCTGATCCACAGCCGCAGGTGATCTATCCTGCTCCATAAGGGTCTTGGCGACGACGAGGTTGAGGAGAGGAGTGGGCATCACCTGCCTGCCTTCACTGTCAATGTATGGCTTGGCATGTGCCGACTTCGAGGGAGCCCATCCTAGGTTTCACCATACACCATGATCGTTGATGACGCGGGTCGGAGCTTTCTTAGCCTTCTGCTACTGTAGCAGGGTCTTGTACTCAGCCTCCATTGCTCTAGCTTTCTCTATTGACTTTTGCGCGTTGGCCAGATCTCGATCTAGCTTAGTGCCTTGCTCCGTGATGGCCTGCGCTTCCTCCAGAAGCTGCTGGCACTTCTCGTCAAGCTGGACTACATTGCGAATATGAGCCACAGTCATGGGCTCGACGAGGAGATTGCCGTATATCACTCTATCAGCTGGAGTGACTTGGGCAGCAGCAGATGTAGATGCCGGAGGCGGCGGGTTTGTGGTGTTGTTGTTGCTCAGACCGATGTCGAGTTCCTGTGGCTGCTACACCGGGTTAGGCAGAGGGGTCATAACCTTTGCATGATCATTGTCGGCAGCAACAGGTGGTCCCTTCCCTTTGTCCAGCGCTGTAAGCGGAGCTCGTCTGGGTTGATCTTCATCCATCGCCATCCCAATGGCAACGAACACCTCTCGGGACGTGACGGTGTTGTTGGCCTGCTCGTCGCGCTTGTAATCCTCCTCCATCTCCTGCATGGCAGACTCTAGCTCCTCCGGGATGAAGTCTATCTCCTCCGAATCAACGCTGATGTCGGCATAGAGTGCGTCAAGCACGGAGTCGGAGGGTGCCAGGGCTTCTTCGATGACGGGCGATGGAGGAGCAACAACAGCGACGATGACTGGAGGTGGTGGTGCTGCTACGGTGACGACGACCGGAGGCGGTGGTGGCGGTGGCTGAGGTGGAGGGGCTCCTCCAATGAGCGCAAGTTCTGTCTAAGCTTCCTCCTCAGCCTCCGCATAGCTGTTGACGGTGTTCACCATGCTTTCGAAAGTGAGGCGTCCTGAAGCCTGCTACCGCCTTAGAGTATGCCGGAGAAGCGTACCTTTGTCCAGTCCTTCAACAAAGTGATACACAACATCATCATTGGGGTAATGAGCCAGATCGGCCCATCTACGGATCCACCTGGCAAGGTAATCGCAGGGGTTTTCGCCCTCTCTCTGAATGCAACGCGCCAGATCGAAGATGGTCACCACTCCGACGATCTTGGATCTCTGCTATCCAGACGCACGGACGAAGCCGGTGGACTTGTAGCGATCTTCCACCGTTATATCCTGCACAGGGGCGGTTTGGGTGGGCCTTGAATTTTTCCGATCTTTGCCGGCAAACTCCGAAGAGAGATCCGACATCGATCCTTCCGTGAACGTATCCTGCCTGTAGGCGGTCCGTGCGGGTCTTGATGCTCCTCCGACTCCAGGGGATCTAGTGCCCGAGTCGGTTTCTCCGATGAAGATGTGGATATCTTCGATGGGGACAATTGAGCATCACGTAGGGTTCGTCTTCGCCGGGATCCAGAAGTCATCAGGGGGGACAATCGGAATGTTGTCGGAGAAGAGAACGTGACCGATGGCTACGGTTTCTCCGATTCCCACGAAGATCTTGGACCTCGCCCGCTGTAGAGCCTGAAGCGCCTCTTGCCCCACGGTGGGCGCCAACTGTCGTGGTATTGCCGGCGAGTATGCCATGGAGGGGTCCTCACAGTGCGTGTTTAGAGACGTGGAGTAAGGTGGACGGTTGACGGGTACGAGGTAACACAGCTTACCCAGGTTCAGATCCCACAACGGTGGGGGAATCCTACTCCTGCTACAAATCACTATAATGGCAATACGCCGAGTTACAGGGATCGGTTCTCTATGCGAGGTATGAGTTATGTGATGCCCTAAAGGCTCCCATAGGCCCGACTTATATAGTCGCCAGGTCCTAGGATTACAGGGAAAGTCCTAGCCGGACAGGTTACAGAGTCATACACAATATACAATCAGTCTAACGTGTCTTGCACTCCAAGGCTCCGGGTACGTCGATGACTTCTCCATAGCCTTCCTTTATCCGGCATGGACCTCCCTTCTGGATCCATCTAACTGGGCCGCCTAGCAGGCCATGGGACATTCTGCCAACTGTGAGCCACCCGGGTTATACGGATAGGAGACATGCTATGAGGATACCCATATAGCATATCCCCAACACTACCCAATTGACAACGCTGCAACTTTTGGTTGGCCAGGCTTCACCCTACCCACACCCTAAAAACCTCATGCATGTGTTGCGTCCCTCGAATGCTACAAATTTAGCGGCCACAAGATCATGTTTTTACAACGGGGAGGACTCTCTCCCTCCGCTAAACCGTGATAATCGGAGTCGTACAAAGTTGCGACAGCCTAGCACACCAGACGCACATGATTAATCAGAGTAGATCTAGCTCAAAATAAAGAAATTCTCCCTAAAATGTAAGGTATGAGACAACTCACATCGCTTTCATCGTCTCTGTTATCTTCACGTGTTTCCTTGCCGTCTCCCCACGAAGCCATGATGAGAAGGAGGTGGAGGAGCGGGGTGGCGGCGGGAGAGGTTGCTAGTGGGTTGGCGCGCCGCCTTCTAGCGGCTAAGGGAGTATAGTGGAGTGGAGTGAGGGTAGTGACTTTGAGGGGAATGAGGAGAATTAAAGAACGCCAACCCTGCCAACAAAATCCAACGACTGTTATAACACGAACACATCTGTAGGCGCACACAAAAAGCGTGACACTGGCAGGTGGAGCACGCATGATTATTAAGGAATACTCCCTCCATCCGCAAATAAGTGTACTTATAGCTTTTTCTTAAGACAAACTTTATCAAATTTGACCAAATTTATAGATAAATAAAACATGTATTACACCAAGGAGTATTAAAGAACTGCGACTAACATACATTCGTCTGACAAGTATGCTCTCCACACTGGACTAGTATTAATTATGGCTTACATTTAAGCACAACATAAGTTCTATAACTCCTTGTCGGTCTTCTCGATGCGAATGTAGAAATTGATCTGCTTGGCCGGTCCAGCATCGACAAGGTACTTGGATGGCACACAAAGGACCGACCTCAGGTCCGTAAACTCCACTTTGTACGGCATCGGGCAGCTTGGCGACATGGCTCTCACATGCATTGCATCGGACAATGGCGGCTGGGCGTGCAACCACATACTCATAGTATAATCGGCCATGCGCATGAGAGCGACCTGATGCATACCACAGACATGAAGGTGGGCCTAGGGATGGTTCCTGGAATGCCAGCGGTGATGGTGGGCCCAGCGATGGTTCCCGGAACGCCAGCGGTGATGGTTAAGACAAAAACAGAGTCGTCCCCCTTGCAAAACGAGCCGACGGCATGCTGACTTTGGGAACGGCACCTGCTCTTGGAGAAGAATGGAGTATCCATAGGAGAGCCTAATCACTTTGATCGGGTGATCCGTTGCAAGGTGGACCACGAGATTTGCCGGTGGGCCGTTTTAGTTGCAGACGGGCTCCATGCAGCCGCACCTGCCATGCCGGCACGCGAGCTTGTGACCTGGGAGCACGTAGTAGGGGTAACGGCGAGAGCATGCATGGTGGGAGCACACGATCGCGTACGTCGCCAGGATGTTGCACATGAGGATCTCCTCCAGATTTAAGGGCTAGCGATCTGAGTACTCCTTATTGCGCGGCTCCCACATCTGAAGTTTGTCGAGAAATCAGAGAATAGATGTGCAGTTAGTTAAGCCGATAGCAGGAACTTGCAATATAAATTCAAATGCTAGTCAAATGATTTCCTACCTTAAGGATCAAGTCAGTTGTTGTCGTCCGGGAACGATGCGCGAAAGCTAGTGGCGTTGTCCGGCACAAAAGTTGCGGTGGAGAAGGGGTTATGGCTGTGAAAGAGACGTGCTCAGTCACGAGCTCCTATTGATATAGGGAAGAGGGAGGTGGATTGTCAACACCCGGATTTTTAATCCCAGATGCCTGTTATGCCATACATCGTAATCCCAGGATTACCATTTTTGCGAGACATAACAGAATTGCATACCACAGTACATCATCCATTACAAACCATACATAAGGTCTTACACAAATAAGGATCTCATGATCCAGTTCTTAATACAACTCAGGCAGCGGAATAACGTAATAATAAAAGTAGCGTAGGCGAAGCTCCATCTTCGGGGTCATAGGCAATGCTGACGATGGGAGATGATCCTAGTTGTCGTAACCTTCCTGGGGTCCTTCGTCCTGGTACTCCTCTTTATAGTCTGGCCATGGGAATAGCCAGGGACAAAGCCATGAGTACTCTTTAAGTACTCGCAAACTAATACTAACAGTTAAAGGGGTTTTTGTAGTAGGACACTAAGCTCTAGGGTTGTTTTGCAAAAAGCCAGATTTACCTCTACTAAGTTCAGAAGCAAGAAACCTGGTTGAAGTTATATCACCTAAGTGGGAACTTGATTTTTATATCACAACTCTGTTGTGGTCAAGTCAAATTCTCAATTCATTTCACAAGTCATTTTGAAAACATCTGACGGGGGAACAGTATGGCCACTCCAACTGTCCATAACCGCGGAAGCGGCTATTCGAATAGTTTGACACTCTCTAGAGATTGTACACTTTCACCACAACATTTGATACATCCGTCAGGAACAAATCCTGAATTCACCATACTCAGTATGCGGATAATCAATCCTAACCTTTCGATTACACGCCCTGGTATAGGCACCTCTCCTGTGAGTTTGGCCTCCCAACCATGACCAACTGTCATCTTGGGTACTGCACAGGTGGACAATCTTCACAAGGTAGCCTCAGCTTAGACCTTGGCCGTGAGGGAACCCATACTAAGGTATATAAATTTCTAGTCAAGCCCTACCCAATTTTCGGGTATTGTGGTTGTACGGTAAAATTGGAATGGTATCGCATCCAGACAACCATCAGTTTTATAAAGGGATAAGGCTCATGCCTTAACATTTTCATCATCCAAATCATTTGGTGTTCGGAAACACATGTCAAAACATCTCAGTAGAATGACTCATCATTCTAAGGTTTTCATAACCTTCCACCAAGTATTCTCATCTAAAGTTGATCAAGTTTTATGCTTAGCACTAGCATCTACAAGTGAGGGTGATTACTAATGAGGGGTGGTAAACTAGTGGAGTTTAACTAAGTTCAATCTCATGCCTTAGGATGACATCAAGATTATCTAGCTTAGGCCAAATTTAATGCTCTTTATGCAACCTTCAATTATCTTCCTAGAATCTACAAGTCACTTAAGTAGACTCTAAGTAATAGCTTTGATAAAGAAATAAAGTATAAAGCTTGCAAGTAAAACTATGAGGGGGTATCGTCAATTATGTCTAACCAAGCATGCTTAGTGCATTGCATAGGTTATCTAACTTTCATAATTGCAAGTGTTAGCTTGCTCAATCAACTAGTAGTATTAGGCTTGCCTTGTGCAGAGCAGTGGTTGAAGTTCTCCTCGGCTTCTTCTTCGTAGTATCCTCCTTCCTCCTCGTATCCTTGGTCGGTACTAGCGTCTATGAATAAATACGAGGTACACAATAACCAAACAATACTTAACTACTTTCAATCATCATACAAAAGGGTTCTATAGATGATCTAGCATCATCACTAACATTCAAGATTAAAGCATTTGTCTTATTTATTTTATTTTTAGAAAAGTAATTTCTACTCATTGAAAAACTACTTAAGATTTAATATTCTCCAACTCAAACATGGGATCATGTTGACACATGTCATCACCACATATTTCAGTACATGGGAATGTGATTTAAAGTGGTTTCACAATTTAATAAGGTTTAACTTTTTATTTTAAATAAAATAAGTGACTAGAAATGCCTATGTGGCATTCTTTTATTACTTGAACATTATTTCTGTAAGTAAACCCATATGTTTTTTTATATATTCTGAAAGGTATGGTCAAATGTGATATTTGAGAGTTGGAATCAACTCAAAATCTATTATGGTTGAAATTTGAAAAATGTTTGAATGCTGAAAAGCTTCTGCCTTTTTATTTTTACCAAGGTTGATCTATAGATCCAAATGATTTGAATCCAACAGGCTTGGATTAAGCATTTCAATACCCTTCTAACAAAATTGGTTTCATGCAATTTGGTTCACTGAATCAAGCTGGGTTGATTTTTGAAACTAGGTAGAGAACTATGTTTGAACTTAAAAATAAAAAGCTAAATTCAAACGAGTGGGCTGCGAGGGAAGGGTTATTGGGCCGGCCCAGTGTCACTCCGCAACACGGGGCTCAACTGACAGGGGGGTCTACTAGTCAGTGGCTCATAACACGCGAAGCGGTACAGGGCGATTTTGTTTGTTGGATTAGAAGTGAGATCAACGACTGAGGGTCGTCGTCGATGATGAACAAGTCACCGGCGAGCTCGAACCCTAGAGGCTCGGTGGGGGTGCATAGGGGGCATACCGGGGCTCCAGTGGCAACGGCGAGGCGGGCAAACGGCAAAGTCGACGACGGAGAACTCAGGGGTGGTCGCGGCAGCTCCGGGGGTGGTCGAAATCAACGGCTCCCTTCTTCTCCAGAGGCGGCCTGCTCCGGCGCAATTCCGGTGAACTGATGCTCCTCGTGCTCCGGCTAAGGGATGGAATGATTAGTGAGATGAGGGGAGTGAGATGGTGTGAAGAAATCGAGCGGGGGTCGTCTCCTTTTATAGGCTTGACGGCGAGACCGAGAGGGATGGGCAGGCGACGGTGGCGACACGGCTACGGGCGGCTAGAGGCATGGTCGAGGTTGGCGATCAACGGGTGGTCTCCTGGCGATGCTCTAGATCTTAAATGCGTGTGTAGGGGAGGTGGAAAATGGTCGGTAACGCGCGGTGCTCTGCGAGGCAGAGGCGTCGAACTCCACGGCAAGCGGTGGCTATGGGGTACGGGAGGTGAAACGAACATGTCTGGTGGTCTCCTAGAACGGTGGGGTGCATACTAGCGGGCGGCGAGGGCTCGACGAGGTCGGGTTGCGTGGGAACGGCGCGTGCTCTGCGGTGCACGTCGGCATGGTCGACAGCGGCACGGGCGCGGCGTTCCTGGCAGTTCTAGTCGCTGTCTTCGAGCTAGGGCTGGTCGAGAGGGGGAGGTGAGGCATGGGCTGCATGCTAGACAAGGTTGGCATAGCTAGTTCTTCTCCTAGCTTGCTGTCCACACTGGGGTGACATGGGTGCTCTCGGCCTGCTCATCATTGATGACAATGGCCAGCTTACAATGGTGCTAGAGATTAGTTAAGGTTTCTAGATGATCTACTAAGGCTAGTTGTAACCAGAGAGGGAACAAGGTTGGCCAAAACACAGCTCAACATAGTGTTTTTGATTTTGTTGATTTGAATCTGCAACCTGTTTGATGAAATGGCCGCATGAAGTTAAGTTTTGAATTTTGAAAAGATTTTTGGTGGGTGTGCTAGGCATGTGTTGAGGGTTCTGTGGATGCTTGGGTTTTGAAAATTGAGCTTGTTTGAGTGGTTTTTGAAAGAGGGATCTTCCCCTATGAAATAGATTCAATTTTAAACTGTCATTTAAACTAAGAATTTAAATGTTTTTGGATGATCACAAAGTGTGCCTTGGTACCTTATTATGAGTACTATCAAGGGGTGCAAAGATCCATACATGTTTCTATTAAGTTCTGAAAGTTAGAGATAGCCAAAGTAGGCATGGGAGTTAATTTGGCCAAAGTGACCATTCACCTAATTTGTTTTTTTTGACTTGTTTGTCTTTGGGAAAAGTTTGGGGATTGTTTAGATGATGTTTATTTCACCTAAGAATCATTTTACAAGCAAAGAAACACAGAACGATGGCAATTCAAAAGAATCCAAATTTTAATACACGCACATATGAATGCTTTCATATTTTTAATTGGAAAAGGTTTTGTTAACCCTAATTTTGATGATTAGAGTTTGATGATCCAAGTTTAATATTTTTGGGATGTTACAAACCTTCCCTCGTTAAACAAAATCTCATCCCGAGATTTGAAAAAGGACGCAAAAGATTACCTAGGATTTGAAGAGATCGGGAACCTCCGTCCTGATATGATCTTCGCGCTCCCAGGTAGCTTCCTCTTCTGTGTGGTTGCTCCACTGAATCTTGAGAAACTTGATGCTTCGGGTTCTGGTAGTTCTGAAGTCTTCTTCCAAAATACAGATGGGTACTTCGGGATAGGTCAGGTCATCGTTGATTTCTATGGTCCGGTGATCAATATTCTTGAACACTTCAGTCTTCTCCGGAACTTCGAGGCACTTGCGAAGTAATGAGATATGGAACACATTGTGCACGGCTGACATCTCTTTGGGTAGTTCCAATTGATACGACACCTCTCCTCGAAGGTTCAAAATCTTGAAGGGGCCGACATATCTGGGGGCTAACTTTCCTTTCAGTTGGAAACGCTGCATTCCCTTCAATGGCGACACTTTCAGATACACAAAATCTCCTATGTTGAAGGCGAGGTGTCGACGTCTCTTGTCGGCGTAACTCTTCTGCCTTGACTGGGCTGTCTTGAGGTGCTCACAGATCTTGTGAACCTTCTCTTCTGCTTCTCGTAGGATATCGGGTCCAAAAATCTGACTCTCTCCTACTTCTGACCAATTCAAAGGGGTGCGACACTTCCTTCCATACATGAATTCAAATGGGGCCATTTGCAAACTGGCTTGGTAACTGTTGTTGTATGAAAATTCTGCAAACGGCAGACAGTCTTCCCACTTAGATCCATATTCTAACACACATGCTCTCAGCATATCTTCGAGCATTTGATTTACTCGCTATGTTTGTCCATCGGTCTGAGGGTGATAAGCGGTGCTGAAATCTAGTCGGGTTCCTAAACCTTCTTGGACTTTCTTCCAGAATCTCGAGGTAAACTGAGTTCCTCGATTCGATACGATTTTCTTGGGGACTCCATGCAAACTTATGATTCTAGCGATGTATAACTCCGCTAGCTTCGAACTCTGATATGTGGTCTTGACTGGTAAGAAATGGGCGACTTTTGATAAACTGTCCACTATGACCCAGATAGAGTCATTTCCCCTACTAGAAGTAGGCAATCCGGTGATAAAGTCCATTCCAACGGAATCCCATATCTATTCCGGAATCTACAATGGTTGCAACAATCCTGCGGGTCTTTGATGTCCCGACTTGACTCTCTGACATATACCACACTTGGCGATATAGCTTACGATTTATCTCTTCATCTTATGCCACCAAAATTGCTCCTTCAAAACTTGATACATCTTTGTTCGTCCGGGGTGGATAGAATAAAGAGTAGCATGAGCTTCCTTCAGAATAACTTCTTTCAACTCAGAATCTGCTGGTACACAAAGGCGTCCTTTGTACCACAGAACTCCTTCTTCGTCTTCGGTGAATCCGGGTACTTTACCTGTACCGCTACGACGCTTGATTCCGTCGATACCAGCATTTCCTTTCTGCGCCTCTTTGATCTGGCTGATCAAAGTGGGTTGAAGTTCTATGCTCGCAAAAAATCCTTCACTCACTAATTCCATTCGAAAATCTTCCATCTCTTTGTGCAAGCTTGGTTGCTCCTTCAAAATCATGGAGTTCAAGCGGCACGACAATCTGCTAAGGGCATCTGCTACGACATTGGCTTTACCAGGGTGATAGTGAATGTCCAGATCGTAATCCTTGATTAGCTCAATCCATCTTCTCTGTCTCATATTCAGCTCCTTCTGAGTGAATATATACTTCAGGCTCTTGTGATCCGAATATAACTCACAACGATTTCCCATTAGGTAATGCCTCCATGTCTTCAGGGCTAGAACTATGGCTGCGAGTTCGAGGTCATGGGTTGGGTAATTTTGTTCATGTTGTTTCAGTTGTCGAGATAGATAAGATATAACTTTGCCTTCTTGCATTAGCACACATCCGAGACCGATCATGGATGCATCACAATACACATCAAAGGGCTTCATGATATCCGGCATGATTAAGATTGGGGATGAAATCAATCTTCTCTTGAGTTCTTGAAACCTCGCTTCACATTTGTCTGTCCATTCAAACTTCTTGTCCTTCTTTAGCAATTGGTTCATGGGTCTAGCGATACTCTAGAATCCTTCTACGAACTTGCGGTAGTATCCCGCCAATCCGATAAATGCATGAACTTGGGTTTGAGTGGTTGGGGCTTGCCAATCTTCGACATCTTTCACTTTTGCAGGGTCAACGGCAATTCCTCCGGCTGATACAATGTGACCGAGGAATCCTACTTCCTGTAACCAGAATTCACATTTGCTAAACTTGGCATACAACTGATGCTCTCTAAGGGTTCCAAGAATGGTCCTTAGGTGTAGCTCATGTTCTTCTTCTGATTTGGAATAAATCAAGATGTCATCGATCAAAACAACGACAAACTTATCCAGGAAGTCCATAAAAATCTTATTCATGAGATTCATGAAATAAGCGGGGGCATTGGTTAATCCAAAAGACATGACAGTATACTCGTATAATCCATATCTGGTGGTAAAGGCAGTCTTGGGAATATCCTCTGCGCGAATCTTGAGTTGATGATAGCCAGTTCTAAGATCAATCTTAGAAAACACTTTGGCACCGGTCAACTGATCAAACAAATCTTCTATCTTGGGCAATGGGTACTTGTTCTTGATAGTGACATCATTCAACTTCCGATAATCCGTACACAAACAGTTACACCGGGAAAAATATCTGGAAATACATCGGGGTATTCACAGACTATCCGGACTTGGTCAATGGTAGGTTGGGCTATACTCTTGTTGCACTTGAATTGACGAGGTAAGGTTTCAGATACATGCTCGACTGATATTCCATTGTCTTGGTCATGGTTATGGCTTTCTTGGCATAGTCAATCAATCCTTTACGTTTGGACATCCAATCCATTCCTAGTACTACTTCCAAACCTTTAGTTCCAAGTACTATCAGATTAGCATAAAAATCTATGCCATGGATTCGGACAGGGACGTCTTTGCAAATTTTCCTAGCTTTGGTGGTTGAACCGGGGATTTGAACAATCATAACATGCTTCAGTTTGGTTGGTTGAATCTTACTAGTGCATGCAAATTCTTCGGTGGCAAATGAGTGCGATGCACCAGAATCAAACAACACTGTAGCGAGTACTAAATTAACAGAAAACATACCCAGCACGACATCAGGCGCTTCCTAGGCTTCTTCAGCATGCATGAGAAAAAGACGGCCGTTGTGGTTGAGTGAATTTCCTGGGGCAAACCTTCTTCCGTGCTAGACACAACGCTGGTGCTAAGCTGGGGCATTGGCATTGGGGGCTGCGGCATTCTTCTTGGGGCACCCATTGGAGAAGTGACCCTTATTTCCATAGTCATAACAAGTTACTTGCCACTTGTCCTTTGCTGCAACAGGCACAACATTGCTTCTAGTCCTCGGGGCAGTGTTGGTGTTGGCAGTAGCATTGTTGTTGTTGTTGTTGAACTTGGGTGGTGCACGATTTAAATTGCCAGAGTTGTCGGGGTTGTTGTGATTTCCTCCGGGCCTCGGGTTTCCACGGTTGGGATAGGTCGGACGGTTCATCGGGGGTCTGTTGGTTCTCGGGGCAAATCCTGGAGATGGGTATGGGCGATACTTTGGGGTCTGATGGGTTCCTGGCTGATGCATCATGCGACGCTTGCGGTTCCCATTGGCTTGGTTGATCTTTCCTTCCATCTGGATGGCAGAGTCGACAAGGGCTTCAATATCAGCAAAGGTGATATTGACCAATACCATCTGCATCTCATCGTGCAGACCATTCAAGAATCTCTCTTTCTTCTTGGATTCGGTGTCTATCTCATCCGGGGCACACCTAGCTAATGACAAGAATTTGTCACGGTATTCCACTACTGTCATCCTTCCTTGCTTCAGTTCTCTGAACTCATCTCTCATTCTCTTGATCAAACCCGGGGGAACATGGGTTCTGCTGAAATTTACCTTGAATTCCTCCCAGGTAATCATATGTCATTCGGTCATTGCACGAACGTTGTTACACCATGCTCTTGCATCTCCGGCTAGATAGTGGGTGGTGAACAGAACTTTCTCGTTAGCTTCCACTCCGACAACTTCCAGGTTGTTTTCCATGGTCTGCAGCCAATCATCGGCGTCTAAGGGCTCTTCTGACTTAGTGAAAACGGGTGGGTTGGTGTTCTGGAAATTCTTGAGCTTAGATCCATGGTTGTCCTGATTTCCTTGGCCTTGATTGTTGTGGGATAGCTGGGCTATCTGTTGAAGGATGGCTAGGTTGGCTTGACGTTTGGCTTTTTCAGCTTCGCGGTCAGAAACCAACATTTGCAGGATCTGCAACATCGGGTCCGGGGATGAACCACTTCCTCCACGTGGCATCTGAAGATTGAGATAGATCATGAGAAAAGAGGGAAATTTCTAAGGTTCAGGGACTTTGAAAAGTTTTTAAAGTTTGACTCAGATTTTCTAGCAACTTGCTTTTCATTCATTCATTCATAGCACACGATACAAACACACACCACAAAACAAGAAAAACAGATGGTTTTAAGAACCATTCTGGAAACTACGATACAGTGGGACCGAATACACTCACTACGCTAGTGCTCAAGTGTTACTACTCCTTGGAGTCGGTGTAGTCGTCATCCTCATCATCCTCATCGTCATCGATGAAGGCGAAACCATCCTCATCGGTGAAGAAGTCCATAGCCTGATCCTGCAGAAAATCATCATCATCGCTGAGATAGGAGTAGGGGTCTCCACGAAGATCCTCTCCAGCATTCTCTCTTTCCTCCAACTGCATGTCTCTCTCGTGGATGGTCTCCTCCAAATCCGAGATACGGTGGCGAAGACGGGCAATGATGCGCTCCTTCTTGTCGAGCTGACGGCGGCGAGACTTGCGATCCTTCGCTAGCATGGCGATGGTCTGATCCTTCGTCTTGATGATGGCGGACTTGTGTTTGGAGTAGTCACGAAAATTATCCAATTCCTGCTGATGATCATACATCATGAAGCTAAGGTGGTCCAACTAAGTCTTCAGCTCGTGGTGGTAGGGGGCTTCTAGTGGCTGTCCCGTAGCATCACGCCTTGGACAAAACTCAAAGAGGGTACCCTTGATCTGGTTGATACTCTGCCCACACAGACGGGCAAGAGCTTCCTGCATGTACCTGGCAAGTCCATCTAGCCAGTTGTTCTATCTTAAGGTGAACTGAATTCCCTCGGCAGTGGGGGTGTAAGATCCCTCCCTTTATAAAGGTAAGGATCCCTGTGATTGCAATGCTAGTCCCTGGATCAATGCTAGCATCCACAATTTAAGATGAAGTACACAGAAACAAAGGTCACTATTACATATCATTCCAGAGACAAACATAGTCTTTTACAAACTCCATGGCCACAGGCTTAATACAAGATTTCAAATATATATAATAAGATAAATAAGTCTTCATCTTCATGTGCCACAAGCAAGCATGTTGAGTGTAGACTCATAACCCCTAATCATCATCAGAATAACCTGCAACATCACAAGTTACAACCACAGTGGGTCAATACATTGGAATAGTATTGGCAAGTGATACCTTAGTAGAATATTAGCAGTCTAGATACTATATGCATTTTGGCTAAGTGTAGCTTAGGCTGCTTTGCTCAAAATAGGTTTTTCCTATCAGTTGAAAAGACTAAGTTTTTCTTTGATAAAACTTTCCCAAGGAACCACTAATAGACATTGGTGAACCTTTGCCCTTGTTCAACCACAAGTTTTAACTTAGAAATTGGGATGAGAAGATTCTTGATAGCTTCCATGTCTTGATGCTCAAGTTGTCCAATACCAGGGACATGGCTATGGACTTAGATTCTTCCATCTGCAGAGGTTGTGCACTTTCCCCACAAGACTTGATTTTCACCAAGACAGGACCTTTCAGAAGCCTTCCCTTAGACCAAATGGACGCGTTCCAACCTATCATCCCACTACCACCAACTGTCCAAATGGCCAAGTTATTGCAACCTATGTGATCCAGGCAGATCCCATATTGCCATGTGGCTGCACTAGAAGCTTCTTAACATTTGGCATCTCAAATCCCTTTGTTCTTGGGTAGCTTTCCACATGTGTGATACACAAGGTAAACCATAGAAATGGGCCTTGTGTAACCACTCAACACAAACCATTCTTTCCATTCCACCCAGGTGTTTCATTCACTTAGTAGTTTTATTAAGAAAAACACAAGTCCAAAGACTTAGAAATATTTTCACATAACATGGATATATAACCACCCTTGGTTGCTACTAGCTAGGCTAAGCATGGCAATGGTAAGCATCTTAACTTAGAAATTTCTAGCAATTCTACAACTACTAGGATTTCCCAAGCATAGCATATAGATCAAAATATTCATGCAAGTCCTATACAAAATATTTCTAGTGCATAATTGCAAAAAACATAGGAATAAAATCATGAAGAACCACTTGCCTTGGTATTTTGGGGAGTAGCAACAATCTTCACAATCACAATCACTATTTGCACCAAAATCTACACATAAAATAATAGCACCAAAATCACATACAAAATATATACAAACAAAAATATATGAATGCATGCAAATGCCATGTGATGATTTTTCTACACCAAACAAGACAAGTGAACAGTACTGAAACATAAAGAAGTCCAAAACTTGCCAAATAAACTTTATTTGAACAACAAAACATTTTTCAAATAATTACTATACACAATTTATGCCTACAAATGTTTCTGTAAAAACAACCATTTTTATAGAGGCAAAACATTAAACACATTGCATAACTAGACAGGATTTTCTCTCCTGATTCCAATGATAAAAAATTTGCAAAATTTGAACATGGAAATCAAAAGATATGAATTTTACAAGTTTGAATCACTAGTAGATCTAAATTTTGTTTTTAAAACAAAGAACTAGCCATGCGGCGCTCTCTGATTCGTCGGTACCGTTTCGCGCGCATCGACTAGCGTGGACCATCAGATCTAACTTAACTCGTACGGCTCAGATCGTCACTTACCGCTTCGATGCAGATCTAATCTAGAGCGCTGGATCCAGATCCTATGGCTGCTAAGCAAGTGACCAAGGATGGGCGGTGCGCGACGGTGGCTGGCGGCGGCGCGCTCGGGCGGTGGTGTTGCCGGCGATACATGAAGCGAGAAAGGCAGTGGGATAGCTTACCGAGTTCGCGTGATCACGCTGGTTCTCGAGGTGGTCTTCGTTGGCGAAGGGGCGCGCAATGGAGGTCGCTGGGGCTTGTCGGAGTTGTGCACAGCGTCGGATGCTTGCAGACGTCGACGTTGCCGAGGCTCTGTGTCGCCCTAGCACGAACAAGATATATGAGGGGATGCGAAAGGTCACAGTTAGCAAGATAGTTTCGAGGAGAAGAGAAGGGGCACTCGATTTATACCGTGATTTCTCACCGGAGATGAGGAAGGTGTCGGGCACTTGCGGTGGTTGTCGAATCCGTCGATCTAGGTCACGAGCAGACAAAGCAAAAGCATGACGTGAGTCGCGTGGTCAAGGGAAGCATGCTAGCGTGAACGAGATAGGGTGGGGTGGACAGAGCTTACCGGAATCGCCGGCCGGAGTGGCTCGGTACAGCGGCGGTGAAAGAAAGATTGTGGGCAGCCTTTTTTTCTCTATTTTTTCTCCTTTATTCCTTTTTCTTTTTCTGATTGAATTTCTGCTTTGAATTTGAAAGCTCAAATCAAATCTGTTTTAAATGAAACTTTCTCCAAACAAAAGTTTGTTGATTCTTGTCTCCTAGGAGGTGTAACACAACTGTTTATACTTGTAAGAAATCAAAAAGGTTTGGAAAATAATTTAAAACAAGCCCTATTTAAATATTTATAAATAGTGAAAGGAATGGTTTTTTAATTATAATTTGTTTTTGAAACCTTGACCAAACTTTAGAAGCAACACTCAAGCTCAATCTCAACAATACTGATTAAAATAGTATCTTACTTAATAGAAGGTGGCAATATGACCATGGCCTTGCTACATAAAATAATGAGCATCAGATGCTCCTGTTTTTGAAATGGCTTTGAAAAGGAACCCTAAATGATCATGGATGCATGGATGATATGCAAAGCTTTGAAAACATGATTTTAGGGATGTTACAAATCTAACCCCCTTAAGGTGAATCTTTACCTCGAGATTCGGGTTGGCTAGCAAATAGTTGAGGGTGGTCTTTCCGAAGATTATCTTCTCTTTCCCAGTTGCTTCTTCTTCGGAATGATGGTTCCATTGAACTTTGCAGAATTTGATAGTCTTAGTCCGAGTAACTCTTTCTGCAGTCTCAAGAATCTTGATAGGTTTCTCCTCGTAAGTGAGATCACTTTCCAATTGGACCTCCTCCAATGGTATAGTATCCTTCAAAGTGGTCTCTTCCATCTCTGGATGGCATTTCTTAAGATGACTTACATGAAACACATTGTGAACGGCAGACAATGATTCTGGCAATTCAATCTCATAAGCCACTTCTCCTTTACAACTCAGAATTTTGAATGGTCCAACATACCTTGGGGCCAATTTACCTTTGAAACCAAATCTCTTCACTCCACGAAGTGGTGACACCCTAAGATAAGCTCTATCACCCACTTCATAGGTGACTTCTCTACGCTTAGGATCTGCGTAGCTTTTCTGTTGGGACTGTGCTATCTTCAATCTGTCCTTAACTAGTTTGACTTTTTCTTCGGCCTCTTTGATTAGTTCTGTTCCGAACACACTTATTTCTCCCACACCATTCCATAGTAATGGGGTGGTACACTTTCTCCCATAGAGAAACTCAAATGGTGCCATCTCAATACTAGCTTGATAGCTGTTATTGTAAGAGAATTCTGCGTAAGGCAGACTTTCATCCCAACTAGCTCCATAGTCTAGAGCACATGCTCTCAACATATCTTCAAGAATCTAGTTGGTCCTTTCTGTTTGTCCATCAGTCTGAGGATGAAATGCAGTGCTGAATTCCAACCTCGTTCCTAATGACTCATAAAGCTGCCTCCAAAAATGAGAAGTGAATTGAGTTCCTCTATCAGACACAATACTCTTGGGTACTCCATGCAGACATACAATTCTACTCATATAGATCTTGGCTAACTTAGCACTTGTATATGTTGTCTTCACGGGTATGAAATGAGCCACTTTAGTTCGATCCACTACTACCCAAGTAGAATCATATCCTGACCTGGTCCTTGGCAATCCGGTGATGAAATCCATGCCAATCTTGTCCCACTTCCAATCAGGAAGGCAGTGGCTGTAGCAATCCTGCTGGCTTCTGATGTTCCGCTTTCACTCTACTACATACATCACACAAAGCAATATGTTCGGCGATGTCTTTCTTGAGATTATTCCACCAAAATCTTTCTTTCATATCCATGTACATTTTGGTGTTACCCGGATGAATGGAATATGGTGAGTTATGTGCTTCTTGTAAAATCAGTTTCCGAAGCTCCGAATCTTGCGGAACACAGATACGTTTTCCATACCATAAAGTACCATGTTCGTATTCATGAAATCCTTTGGCTTTCCCTTTGCCAATCTTTTCCTTAATCTCCTCAATTTCCTTATCTGTCTTTTGGGCTTCTTTGATTTTGTCCAACAAAGTGGGTTGAACATCCAATGACATGAGATGTCCTTCAGGCACAATCTCTAATCTGAGATCTCTAAATTGTGCACACAGATCATCTAGCAATTCTCCCTTTGTAAGGCCATTCACAAAAACCTTACGGCTTAGAGCATTCGCTACCACATTTGCTTTACCGGGGTGGTATTGCAAACTCAAGTCATAGTCCTTGATGAGTTCTAGCCATCTTCTTTGTCTCATGTTAATTTCTTTCTGGGTGAATATATATACTTCAAACTTTTGTGATCTCTGAACACTTCACATCGCTTTCCCAAAAGGTAGTGTCTCCATGTTTTGAGTGCATGGACAACAGAGGCTAACTCTAAATCATGAGTAGGGTAATTTACCTCATGAGTTTTGAGTTGTCTCGAGGCATAAGCCACAACTTTCCCTTCTTGCATTAGCACTGCACCTAATCCATGATGAGATGCATCACAATACACTTGGAAATCTTTCTCTAAATCTGGCAGACACAAGACTGGTGCTGTCACTAGTCTCTTCTTCAATTCTTGGAAACTGAGTTCACATCCTTCAGACCAAGCAAATTTCATGTCTTTCTTTAGTAACTCTGTCATTGGCTTAGCTATCTTGGAGAAATTCTCAATGAACCTTCTGTAGTATCCTGCCAAGCCAAGGAAACTACGAACCTCTTTCAGTGACTTAGGAGATTCCCATTCAGTTACAGCTAAAACTTTAGCAGGATCAACTGCTACACCATATCCTGACACAACGTGTCCAAGAAATCCAACTTCATTCAACCAGAACTCACACTTGCTGAATTTGGCATACATCTTATGCTCTCTAAGCTTCTCAAGTATCAAACGCAAATGACCTTCATGCTCTTCTTTGCTCTTGGAATAGATCAAAATGTCATCGATGAAAACGACAACAAACTTATCAAGGAACTCCATGAACACCTTGTTCATCATATTCATGAAATAAGCTGGTGCATTGGTCAAACCAAATGGCATCACAGTATACTCATACAATCCATACCTAGTGGTGAAAGCTGTCTTAGGTATGTCTTGTTCCCTTATTTTGAGCTGGAAATAACCTGATCGAAGATCAATCTTTGAGAACACACAGGCTCCTTCTAACTGGTCAAACAAGTCATTGATTCTAGGCAAAGGGTATTTGTTCTTGATAGTCACCTCATTGAGTGAACGGTAATCTATGCATAACCTTTGACTTCTATCTTTCTTTTCCACAAACAAGACTAGTGCTCCCCAGGATGAAGAACTTGGTTGAATAAATCCTTTCTGCAACTGTTCTCCAAGTTGTTTCTTGAGTTCTTTCAACTCATCAACTGGCATCTTGTACGGTCTCTTTGCTATTGGTCCAGATCCTGGTAGGAAGTCAATAAGAAACTCCACATCTCTATCTGGTGGCATTCCCGGCAATTCTTCCGGAAACACATCCGTATATTCACTCACAATAGGCACACTGTCTATGCTAACCCCCTTAAGAGAATTTAGCTTACTCCTTTTCGATTCAAAGTTGGTCTTGAATCTGATCCTTTTGTTTTCTAGAGTTGTGAGTGTGATAGTATGGTTGGCACAATCTAGCACTCCTTTATGCTTGGTCATCCAGTCCATCCCCAAAATGACATCCAGTCCTTGGGAGTTTAGGATTATCAGATTAACGGGAAACTTATACTTCCCAAACTCTATGACTAGATCATGACATCCTGAGTTCACTATCATTTCTCTGCCAGGAGAACTTACTTTTATAGGACACCCAATAGTTTCTACCGGTAGTTCATTTCTTTCAACAAATGCTCTTGATATGAATGAATGAGATGCACCAGTATCAAAGAGAACAAATGCTGGAACAGAATTGAGTTTGAACTTACCAGCAACAACATCAGGTTCCTCATAGATCTCTTCCACATTGATGTGGTTCACCTGCCCCTTCTGAAAAGGGTTGGGCTTGTTGGGTCCTTCAACTTTCTTTTCTGGGCATTCATTTGCATAATGCCCCATCTTCTTGCACTTGAAACATTCGACCTGACTAAGATCCTTCTTGACAGGCTGGCTTCCACTACAACTTCCATTGTGGTTGTTCTTATATCCACTCTTGTGATTCTTGTACTTGTCATTGTCATGACTACGGTGATGCTTGTTGTCATGATGACGGTTGTGGTTGTGGTGCTTATTGTACTTCCCATGCTTGTGGGATCCAGAATTCCCACTATCATCATAATGGGAACGCTTGTTTGACGATCCCGAGTTGTGCTTGTTGGAGTGTTTCCTCTTCCTGGTCTCTACCTGTTTCATCTTGCTCTCCAAGATGGCAGCCTTGTCACAAAAAGACTGATAAGTGGGGACATAGGCCACAGATAGCTGCAGGTTCAGTTCATAATTCAATCCTTCAATAAAATTTTCTTTCCTCTTAGCATCAGTGTCAACTTCATCCGGTGCATAACACGCCAAATTGTTGAACTCCTCAATATATTCAGCCACGCTGCGGTGGCACTGCTTCAAGTTATGAAATTCCTTCTTATTCTTCAAACTCATCACTCCAGATGAGATGTGAGCAGTACGGAAACCATCTTCAAAGATATCCCATGTCACATCTGCAATGGGAGTGGTGATCTAGAAGTTATCCCACCAAGTAGCTGCTGGTCCTTCCAACAAGTGTGCCACGAAACTGACTTTCTCTTCATCAGTACAGCCTACAGTTACCAAATCCTTGTTCACTGAGCGTAGCCAATCATTGGCCACCATGGGATCAGTAGTTCCTGAGAACTTTGCTGGCCTCAGTCTTAAGAATTTGGTAAGCATATCAAAACCCGGTGGGTTGTTCTGATTGTTGTTGTTGTTATTGTTGTTCTGATTCTTTATGAACATGGTCATCATCTGCATCAGCTGCGTCTGAGATGTCATCATCTGCTGCATCTCAGGGGTGATATTGTTGTTGTTAGGGTTGGGATTGGCACGTCGGGGAGGCATCTGTGGTTTTTAATAAAGATAAGAATGAGATACCCATAGATGCTAACATGCACAATATATCACATAAACAATCACCAAACATGCATCATAATAGTAAAAGTTCAACAACATAGACAACAAGTTTTGAAAAGTAAACACACCAATAGCAAGCCATCCACATGTTGGATGGTCATTGTGACTCCATAATCAAAGCATGGTAAATAAAAGGTAAATGAGTAGTCATCACTACTCCTCTGCATCAACCTCCTCATCAACAAGTGTAAGACCTGCATTTTCCATAGCGGTCTTGTACTCCTCGACATTGGTGGTCAAGGCCTCTACTTTTGCTTTGAGAGCCCTCTTCTATGAACGAAGTCTCTCAATCATCACCTGCTGATGCTCGAGCTCGAAGTCCTTGGCCTCTAGTTCTGTAGTCATCTCTCAAATCCTCTTGTTTCTATCTTGGACTCTTTTCTCTTGACTCTTGAACTTTCTATCCTGACTTTCAAACTTGGCCTCCATCTCCTTGACTATCTCATCTTGCTCCGCGAAGAGCTTGTCCTTCTCACAAAGCTGCACCTGGAGTTCGTCATTGCTAAGCATGACGTTGGTCCTATCAGTATCTAGGTGCCTAATAAGAACCTCTAAGTCCTGGAGGTATAGACGAATCGGCTCAGCCGTCTCTCTAGCAGCATCCTCGAAGTCAATGGCCTCACCATCCTCATCACGTCTACCGAAGGCGTGGAAGTGAGTACCTCTAATCTCCCGAGAGTGTCTCCCTAACAAGCGTCCAAGCAAATCCTGCATGACTACCTCTAGGCCTCTCTCCTTGTCATCATGCATGAGCTTGAAGGTGATGGCCTCCGTGGCTGGCTCAGTCTGGCATCCTGGCTGAGTAACCTTGAAGCCCCAAAGGTCCTTCCTCTCGAACTTGGTGAGGGGAAGCATCATGATGGTAGGAAGTGGGAGATTGAGCACATTAGTGAGCTCAATAAGACGAGTGCCAAAATGAGTTCCCTTGAACTCTTCAGCCGTGCTAATAGTAACATTAGGCATCTATTATATAAGATAGAAAAAGTTAGAATCAACATACATAGAGATGAATCACAAGACAAGGCATCACATGCATATCTTTGACAATCAAAACACACAAGTCAAGGCATACATAAGTCCATTACAAACATCCAAGGTTCAACTTATTTTAAACAACATTTTTGGAAAACAAAAAGATAAGTGTGGTGGTCCAACTAACGAAGTACGTTACAATCCCATCTCACTTGCCAAGTTGGCTACCAGGGCATCCCTAGAGGAAATCTGTCGATCCTGATCACATGACTCTATTGCTAAGTCTATGATGTCCTCTCTTAAGCATTGGTTGGTAGCCTCTAACTCTTGGGTATGCTTCTTTTCTTCCCTAAGGTCATTCTGGGTGTTGAGCATTCTGCACTTGATTCTATCACCAAGCTCTTTGATGGCCTTCCAAGCTGCATCCCTTGCTGAATCAAAGAATGTGGTGTGCGTCACTGAGTTGGTGACCATGCAGAATCCTAATTCCTTGTGGTTGTCTTCCTTGTTTTTATACAAGTGAAGTTGCACCCACCAGTACTCAACTCCTTCATCCATCACGGGAAAACCTTTGTACACAGCTGCACCATGTATTCCCATGGCAACCATGAGGTCCTTGAGAACCTTGGGAAATTCTGTCTCACATTCCAAAGTCATAGTCATGAGTGGTCCCTTCCTCACGGCTTCGTTGATGAAGTTCATCTACAAATAGAGATGAGAAAGAAGATTAGAAAAGTTTACGAGAAGAAAAAGACAAGTGTGGAAGTTGTTGAAAATTTTCCTTAGTGGTTTCCAATCCTAGGGTCATAATCCTACAGGCAACACATTGCTCTGATACCATCTGTAAGATCCCTCCCTTTATAAAGGTAAGGATCCCTGTGATTGCAATGCTAGTCCCTGGATCAATGCTAGCATCCACAGTTTAAGATGAAGTACACAGAAACAAAGGTCATTATTACATATCATTCCAGAGACAAACATAGTCTTTTACAAACTCCATGGCCACAGGCCTAATACAAGAGTTCAAATATATATAATAAGATAAATAAGTCTTCATCTTCATGTGCCATAGGCAAGCATGTTGAGTGTAGACTCATAACCCCTAATCATCATCAAAATAACCTGCAACATCACAAGTTACAGCCACAGTGGGTCAATACATTGGAATAGTATTGGCAAGTGATACCTTAGTAGAATATTAGCAGTCTAGATACTATATGCATTTTGGCTAAGTGTAGCTTAGGCTTCTTTGCTCAAAATAGGTTTTTCCTATCAGTTGAAAACACTAAGTTTTTCTTTGATAAAACTTTCCCAAGGAACCACTAATAGACATTGGTGAACCTTTGCCCTTGTTCAACCACAAGTTTTAACTTAGAAATTGGGATGAGAAGATTCTTGATAGCTTCCATGTCTTGATGCTCAAGTTGTCCAATACCAGGGACATGGCTATGGACTTAGATTCTTCCATCTGCAGAGGTTGTGCACTTTCCCCACAAGACTTGATTTTCACCAAGACAGGACCTTTCAGAAGCCTTCCCTTAGACCAAATGGACGCGTTCCAACCTATCATCCCACTACCACCAACTGTCCAAATGGCTAAGTTATTGCAACCTATGTGATCCAGGCAGAGCCCATATTGCCATGTGGCTGCACTAGAAGCTTCTTAACATTTGGCATCTCAAATCCCTTTGTTCCTAGGTGGCTTTCCACAAGTGTGATACACAAGGTAAACCATAGAAACGGGCCTTGTGTAACCACTCAACACAAACCATTCTTTCCATTCCACCCAGGTGTTTCATTCACTTAGTAGTTTTATTAAGCAAAACACAAGTCCAAAGACTTAGAAATATTTTCACATAACATGGATATATAACCACCCTTGGTTTCTACTAGCTAGGCTAAGCATGGCAATGGTAAGCATCTTAACTTAGAAATTTCTAGCAATTCTACAACTACTAGGATTTCCCAAGCATAGCATATAGATCAAAATATTCATGCAAGTCCTATACAAAATATTTCTAGTGCATAATGGAAAAAAACATAGGAATAAAATCATGAAGCACCACTTGCCTTGGTAGTTTGGGGAGTAGCAACAATCTTCACAATCACAATCACTATTTGCACCAAAATCTACACATAAAATAATAGCACCAAGATCACATACAAAACATATACAAACAAAAATATATGAATGCATGCAAATGCCATGTGATGATTTTTCTACACCAAACAAGACAAGTGAACAGTACTGAAACATAAACAAGTCCAAAACTTGCCAAATAAACTTTATTTGAACAACAAAACATTTTTCAAATAATTACTATACACAATTTATGCCTACAAATGTTTCTGTAAAGACAACCATTTTTCCAGAGGAAAAACATTAAACACGTTGCATAAACAGATAGGATTTTCTCTCCTGATTCCAATGATATAAAATTTGCAAAATTTGAACGTGGAAATCAAAATATATGAATTTTACAAGTTTGAATCACTAATAGATCTAAATTCTGTTTTTAAAACAAAGAACTAGCCACGCGGCACTACCGCTTCGATGCAGATCTAATCTAGAGCTGGATCTAGATCCTTGCTAAGCAAGTGACCAAGGATGGCGGCGTTGACGGTGGTTGGCGGGCTCGAGGCTTAGTGTTGCCGGTGATACATGAAGCAAGAAAGGCAGTGGGATAGCTTACCGAGTTCGCATGATGACGCTGGTGCTCGAGGTGGTCTTCGTTGGCGAAGGGGTGCGCAGTGGAGGTCGCTGGGGCTCGTCGGAGTTGTGCGTGGTGTCGGATGCTTGCAGACGTCGACGTTGCCGAGGCTCTGCATCGCCCTAGCACGAACGAGGTGTATCAGGGGATGCGCAAGGTCACGGTGAGCAAGATAGTTTCGAGGAGAAGACAAGGGGTGATCGATTTATACCGTGATTTCTCACCGGAGATGAGGAAGGCGTCGGGCACTTGCGGTGGTTGTCGAATCCGTCGATCTAGGTCACGATCAGATAAAGCAAAAGCATGACGTGAGTCGCGTGGTCAAGGGAAGCATGCTAGCGTGAACGAGACAGGGTGGGGTGGACAGAGCTTACCGGAATCCCCCGCCAGAGTGGCTCGGTACAGCGGCGGTGCAAGCAAGATTGTGGGCAGCCTGGTGGGGGAAATGGTGCGCCGAGTGAGGGGAAATGAGCGGAGAGGGGAGGGGGTTAAGTAGCCGAGGATGGCCGGGGGAGTTACTCAATGAATAAACGGAATTAAACTCGCGAATTCATCGGCAGTGACTGGGGAGGATACGGCCGGAGTTGATTGCAGCGGGTTGAAGAGACGACTGACAAGTGGGACGTGGTTGCCAGCGAGAGAGAGAGGGGGTGGGTCTAGGCAGTCAGTGACGGAGGGAGTGGGTTTCTGGGGGCAAAACTTTTTCCTCGCGGGAGAGAGCTGCTGGGCTAAATGGGCTAAGTGGCTGGGTTGGGCCAGATTAGCTGGTATGCTCTATTTTTTCTCCTTTATTCCTTTTTCTTTTTCTGATTGAATTTCCGTTTTGAATTTTTCGGAGGCGGTTCCAGACTTTTTTTTTTGCTCTCCTTATGGACTTACGACCGGACTCTAAGCTCGACACAGACTTTAGCTGAACACGGAAACAACAAAGAAGGAAAGTAAAAGGAAATAACTAGGAACAATAACTCTACTCGGACTCGTACCGCGGCAGGAAAACTGATCGGATCTTTGTCGCGGTAGGAAGGCGGTGGCAGAGTTTTTGGGTTTATGGTGGCTGGGTGTATGGCGGCGGAATATGGTGGCGGAATATGGTGGTGGTGATTGGCGAGTGTGGCGGTGACTAATATGATCAGAACTCGAAACTCTAAGGGACGAGACACTAAGACAAGCAACTCGACGCGACGATGTAGACACAAATTCAACAATGCAAAAACTGAAAAGATAATACGAGGCGTAGATTGGTTATGGGATGGATCTAAACTCTAACTGTGTTTTTGGCTTTTTCATGGGTTATAGGTAAAAACAGATCTAATCTATGAAAACAGTAAAATCTCACCGAGCAACCTGAAATCTGATACCACTTGATAGGGCAAAGGTGTCCGATCTTTCGATGATATGATGATAATCGATTTGGTGGAGTTCGGGCTTGACGATCCTACTACACGTGCAAGCACGAGCGCCAATGCAATCGCTAGGCCAATCTCCTGGAGGTTACCGATCCTGCGGGAACACGATCAGCCTGACCAGCGAGGGTCTTAATTCCTACCTGAAATCGAGAACAAGTAAGAAGCAATATTGCAATCGAGATATTGCGGATTAAGAGGGAAGCTTTATTGAAGAGGTGGGATCCTTAATAGGTGTGAAGTACAAGAGGCCTCTGCGACGCTCGAGCCTTGGCGAAGTTGCTATGATGGCTAACTTAATGTCTAAACAAAATCCGAGTCTAGGGGGACGGCTATGGGGAGTATTTAAGGGCGAAAAGGTGGGGTTTCGGCCAGCCATGGAAGTGGTGGCCGAATCCAACCCTAGAAGTCCTTTTCCCCTCAAATACGGACTCTAAAAAGTGCCTAATTAAAATCCTGCGAAAATTACATGAGCCTGGCCCAAAATAAAGGTGTCGCAGCACCATATTAAGCTATGGACAAATTCGTAAAGTATTGATCTTGAATATTTCGTCCAAGCCTTCTTTCTTCATTATGGTGGCCTCAAAGTTCTGAAATCTTCATCCGTGGCCTTCTCTTGGATCATCACATGCTTGCTGCCATCTCCATGCATGGCCATGCTCCAATGCTTGTCCCTCTCATCCATGCTTGGTCCATCATTCCTAAGAGTAAGAAATATATCTGATTTAGGCAGCATCATATTCTCATGTATGTGAGGAATAGTTCCAAGAAACGAAAGTACCTGATAGTTAAGTTGTTTGGCACGAGATCTTGTGATGGGTCCTTATATGTGTGTTGTTGTAGGTACAACGGTTGTATCAATAGAAGGGATGTCCTCATCAATGGCTCTGATACCAACTTGTCAACACCCGGATTTTTAATCCTAGATGCATGTTATGCCATACATCGTAATTCCAGGATTACCATTTTTGCGAGACATAACAGAACTGGTTACCATAGTACATCATCCATTACAAACCATACATAAGGTCTTACACAAATAAGGATCTCATGATCCAGTTCTTAATACAACTCAGGCAGCGAAATAACGTAATAAAAAAAGTAGCGTAGGCGAAGCTCCATCTTCGGGATCACAGGCAATGCTGACGATGGGAGATGATCCTAGTTGTCGTAACCTTCCTGGGGTCCTTCGTCCTGGTACTCCTCTTCATAGTATAGCCATGGGAATAGCCAGGGACAAAGCCATGAGTACTCTTTAAGTACTCACAAACTAATACTAACAGTAAAAGGGGTTTTTGTAGTAGGACACTAAGCTCTAGGGTTGTTTTGCAAAAAGCCAGATATACCTCTACTAAGTTCAGAAGCAAGAAAGCTGGTTGAAGTTTATATCACCTAAGTGGGAACTTGGTTTTCATTTCACAACTCTGTTGTGGTCAAGTCAAATTCTCAATTCATTTCACAAGTCATTTTGAAAACATCTGACGGGGGAACAATATGGCCACTCCAACTGTCCATAACCGCGGACGCGGCTATTCGAATAGTTAGACACTCTCTAGAGATTGTACACTTTCACCACAACATTTGATACATCCGTTAGGAACAAATCCTGAATTCACCATACTCAGTATGCGGATAATCAATCCTAACCTTTCGATTACACGCCCTGGTATTGGCACCTCTCCTGTGAGTTTGGCCTCCCAACCATGACCAACTGTCATCTTGGGTACTGCATAGGTGGACAATCTTCACAAGGTATCCTCAGCTCGGACCTTGGCCGTGAGGGAACCCATACTAAGGTATATAAGTTTCCAGTCAAGCCCTACCCAATTTTCGGGTATTGTGGTTGTACGGTAAAATTGGAATGGTATCGCATCTAGACAACCATCAGTTTTATAAAGGGATAAGGCTCATGCCTTAACATTTTCATCATCCAAATCATCTGGTGTTCGGAAACACACGTCAAAACATCTCAGTAGAATGACTCATCATTCTAAGGTTTTCATAACCATTTACCACCAAGTATTCCCATCTAAAGTTGATCAAGTTTTATGCTTAGCACTAGCATCTACAAGTGAGGGTGAGTACTAATGAGGGGTGGTAAACAAGTGGAGTTTAACTAAGTTCAATCTCATGCCTTAGGATGACATCAAGATTATCTAGCTTAGGCCAAATTTAATGCTCTTTATGCAACCTTCAATTATCTTCCTAGAATCTACAAGTCACTTAAGTAGACTCTAAGTAATAGCTTTGATAAAGAAATAAAGTATAAAGCTTGCAAGTAAAACTAGGAGGGGGTATCGTCAATTATGTCTAACCAAGCATGCTTAGTACATTCCATAGGTTATCTAACTTTCATAATTGCAAGTGTTAGCTTGCTCAATCAACTAGTAGTATTAGGCTTGCCTTGTGCAGAGCAGTGGTTGAAGTTCTCCTCGGCTTCTTCTTCGTAGTATCCTCCTTCCTCCTTGTATCCTTGGTCGGTACTAGCGTCTATGAATAAATACGTGGTACACAATCACCAAACAATACTTAACTACTTTCAATCATCACACAAAAGGGTTCTATAGATGATCTAGCATCATCACTAACATTCAAGATTAAAGCATTTGTCTTATTTATTTTATTTTTACAAAATTAATTTCTACTCATTGAAAAAAACTACGTAAGATTTAATATTCTCGAACTCAAACATGGGATCATGTTGACACATGTCATCACCACATATTTCAGTACATGGGAATGTGATTTAAAGTGGTGTCACAATTTAATAAGGTTTAACTTTTTGTTTTAAATAAAATAAGTGACTAGAAATGCCTATGTGGCATTCTTTTATTACTTGAACATTATTTCTGTAAGTAAACCCATATGTTTTTTATATATTATAAAAGGTATGGTCAAATGTGATATTTGAGAGTTGGAATCAACTCAAAAGCTATTATGGTTGAAATTTGAAAAATGTTTGAATGCAGAAAAGCTTCTACCTTGTTATTCTTACCAAGGTTGATCTATAGATCCAAATGATTTGAATCCAATGGTCTTGGATTAAGCATTTCAATACCCTTCTAAAAAAATTGGTTTCATGCAATTTGGTTCACTGAATCGAGCTGGGTTGATTTTTCAAACTAGGTACAGAACTATGTTTGAACTTAAAAAGAAAAGGCTAAATTCAAACGAGTGGGCTGCGCGGGAAGGGTTATTGGGCCGGCCCAGTGTCACTCCACTGCGCGGGGCTCAACTGACAGGGGGTCGATTGCCTCATAACACGCGATGCAGACGGGCGATATTTTGTTCGTTGGATTAGAAGTGAGATCAACGGTTGAGGGTCGTCGTTGACGATGAACAAGTCACCGGCGAGCTCGAACCCTAGAGGCTCAGTGGGGGTGCATAGGGGGCATACCGGGGCTCCAGTGGTGACGTTGAGGCGGGAAAATGACGAAGTCGATGACGGCGAACTCAGGGATGGTCGTGGTAGCTCCGGGGGTGGTCGAAATCAACGGCTCCCTTCTTCTCCAGAGGCGGCCTACTCCGGCGCAATTCCGGCGAACTGCTTCTCCTCGTGCTCTGGCTAAGGGATGGAATGATCAGTGAGATGAGGCGAGTGATATGGTGTGTAGAAATCAAGCAGGGGTCGTCTCCTTTTATAGGCTCGACGGTGAGACCGAGAGGGATGGGCAGGCGACGGTGGCGACACGGCTACGGGCGGCTAGAGGCATGGCCGAGGTTGGCGATCGACGGGTGGTCTCTTGGTGATGCTCTAGAGCTTAAATGCGCGTGTAGGGGCGGTGGAAAATGGTCGGGAACGCGCGGTGCTCTGCAAGGCAAAGGCGGCGAACTCCGCGGCGAGCGGTGGCTACGGGGTACGGGCGATGAAATGAACATGTCTGGTGGTCTCCTGGAACGATGGGGTGCATACTGGCGGGCGGCAAGGGCTCGAGGTGGTCGGGTTGCATGGGAACAACGCATTCTCTGCGGTGCGTGTCGGCATGGTCGACAGCGGCACGGGCGCGGCGTTCCTGGCAGTTCTGGTCGCTGTCTTTGAGCTAGGGCTGGTCGAGAGGGGACGGTGAGGCATGGGCTGCATGCTAGACAATGTTGGCATGACTAGTTCTTCTCCTAGCTTGCTGTCCACACTAGGGTGACATGGGTGCTCTCGACCTGCTCACCATTGATGACAATGGCCAGCTTACAGTGGTGCTAGAGATTAGTTAAGGTTGCTAGATGATCTACTAAGGCTAGTTGTAACCAGAGAGGGAACAAGGTTGGCCAAAACACTGCTCAACATAGTGTTTTTGATTTCTTTGATTTGAATCTGCAACCTGTTTGATGAAATGGCCGCATGAACTTAAGTTTTGAATTTTGAAAAGATTTTTGGTGGGTGTGCTAGGCATGTGTTGAGGGTTCTGTGGATGCTTGGGTTTTGAAAATTGAGCTTGTTTGAGTGGTTTTTGAAATAGTGGGATCTTCCCATATGAAATAGATTCAATTTTAAACTGTCATTTAAACTAAGCATTTAAATGTTATTAGATGATCACAAAGTGGCCCTTGGTACCTTATTATGAGTACTATCTAGCGGTGCAAAGATCCATACATGTTTCTGTTAAGTTATGAAAGTTAGATATAGCCAAAGTAGGCATGGGAGTTAATTTGGCCAAAGTGACCATTCACCTAATTTGTATATTTTGACTTGTTTGTCTTTGTGAAAAGTTTGGGGATTGTTTAGATGATGTTTATTTCACCTAAGAATCATTTTACAAGCAAAGAAACACAGAACCATGGAAATTCAAAAGAATCCAAATTTTAATACACACACATATGAATGTTTTCATATTTTTAATTGGAAAAGTTTTTGTTAACCCTAATTTTGATGATTAGTGTTTGATGATCCAATTTAAATATTTTTGGGATATTACATGGATACAGTAATATATTTGAATATTATAAGCGCGACGAATCATGTCGCAGAACAGCCTACTCGCGGATCGGCCTTACAAAGAAACATCTTAGCATCCTTGCAGCCCGATCGAACGATCTGTAACCATCGGCACGCAGAACCAGCGCCCCAAGAAGGGGGAATGGAGCCCGGTCTTCTAGAAGAGACGATCTAACGGTCGCCTTTGGCCACTCGGGCTATGATCTGACGGCTGCTATTGGTCGTTAGGGTTACGATATGGGGAACTCTTGATTTTTTCATGGAACCCTAGAATCGCTACTTGGAGAAGTTGCATAGAATGCCGAGAGGGAGCTAGGTGCCGGGTTTGGGCTCAATACTCCCAGTGGAACCACGTTCTGGGCAGTGAGGGGGAAGTCTAGGGTTGAAAGCCATGTTAACTCCTACTCGATAGCCATCCGGGGTGCGCCGTGTCTCAAAAGTCCCGGTTTGTCTTGTTTATGATTTTATGTTGGTAGTGAGTGACACACAAGGGCTACTCGAGTTGGTTTCATATTTTGTTTTGATTTTGATGAATTTCCTATTGCAGGGATTCGGGAGGGTAGGCAAATTCGGCAAACCCGCCGGTGCACGCAGGCACACGAGGTCCATTGCAGCCTTGAACCTAGGCATGTGCCCATCCTGGGTACCCCATGGAGCACCCCAAAACATTTTTCATGAAAATGGAGGGCCATTTCTAGGGTACCTACAGTTAGAAACCGCAATTTCCGGGGCGTAACTCAGAAAAAATACACTATATGATTGCACCACTAGATAAGCACCAACCTCGCGCGGATGGCGGTCCGCCATGACGTAGCATGTGTGTAAATTGCCTGGGGGCCTAGGGCGCGCTCAATTTCGGCACCTCCTTTGCAAAATTGCCGGTTTTTTAGCGTCGATAAATGGAAACTCTGATTTATTCATGGAACCCTAGAATCTCTAGTTAGAGAAGTTGTTTAGAATATCGAGAGGGAGCTAGGTGCCGGGTTTGGCCTCAATCCGCGCAGTGGATCCAACTTCTGGGCAGTGAGGGGCAGGTCTAGGGTTGAAAGCCATGTTAAGTCCTACTCGATAGCTATCCAAGGGGTGCGTCGTGTGCCAAAAGTCCCGGTTTGTCTTGTTTATGATTTTATGTTGGTAGTGGGTGACACACAAGGTCTACTCGAGCTGGTTTCATATTTTTTGATTTTCGCTGAATTTCCTATTGCCGGAGTTCGGGGGTGGGCAAAATTGGCAAACCCGTCGGCGGACGTAGGCACGTGAGGTCCATTGCAACCTTGAACCTAGGCACGTGCCCGGCATAGGTACCCCATGGGGCACCCAGAAACATTTTTCCCAAAAATTGAGGGCCATTTCTAGGGTACCTACAGTTAGAAACCATAATTAACAGGGCGTAACTCAGGAAAAATACAGTATATGCTTGCACCACGAGATAAGTACCAACCTTTAAGGGATGACGGTCCGCCACGACATAGCATACGTGTAAATTTCCTCGGGGCCTAGAGCGAGCTCAATTCTCGCACCTCCTTTGCAAAATCGCTGGTTTTTCGTAGTCAGTAAATGGAATCTCTTGATTTCTTCATAGAACCGTGGAATCTCTAGTTGGAAAAGTTGCTTAGAATTCCAAGAGGGAGCTAGGTGTCGGGTTTGTGCTCAATCCGCGTAGTGGATCCACATTCTGGGCAGTGAGGGGGAGGTCTAGGATTGAAAGCCATGTGAACTCCTATTCGATTGCCATCCGAGGGGTGCGCCTTGTGTCAAAAGTCCTGGTTTTTCTTGTTTATGATTTTATGTTGGTAGTGGGTGACACACAAGGGCTACGTGAGTCGGTTTCATATTTTGTTGATTTTTGATGAATTTCCTATTGCCGGGGTTCAAGGGGGTGGGCAAAATCGACAAACCCGCTGGCACGCGCTGGCACGCGAGGTACAATGTAACCTTAAACCTAAGCACGTGCCCAGCCTAGGTACCCCATGGAGCACCCCAAAACATTTTTTTCTCGAAAATTGAGGGCCATTTCTAGGGTACGTTAGAAACCGCAACAATCGGGGCACAACTTAGGAAAAATATAGTATATGCTTGCACCACGAAATAAGTACCAACCTCCCGGAGGTGGTGGTCCTCCGCGACTTATCATGCGTGTAAATTTCCTAGGGGCCTAGGCCACGCTCAATTCTGGCACATGCTTTGCAAAATCGTCGGTTTTTCGGTGTTGATAAATGAAAACTCTGGATTTCTGCATGGAACCCTAGAATCTCTAGTTGGATAAGTTGCTTAGAATGCCGAGAGGAAGCTAGGTGCCGGGTTTGGGCTCAATCCGTGTAGTGGATCCACGTTCTGGGCAGTGAGGGGGAGGTCTAGGGTTGAAAGCCATGTTAACTCCTACTCGATAGCCATAAGGAGGGGTGCGCCGTGTGCCAAAAGTCCCGGTTTGTCTTGTTTATGATTTTATGTTGGTAGTGGGTGGCACACAAGGTCTACTCGAGCTGGTTTCCTATTTTTTGATTTTTTTGATGAATTTCCTAATGCCGGGGTTCGGGGGATGGGCAAAATCGGCAAACCCGACGGCGCACGCAGGCACACGAGGTCCATTGCAACCTTGAACCTAGGAACATGCCCAGCCTAGGTACCCCATGGGGCACCCCAAAACAATTTTTCCTGAAAATGGAGAGCATTTCTAGGGTACCTATAGTTAGACACCGAAATTACCGGGGCATAACTCAGGAAAATACTGTTTATGCTTGCACCATGAGATAAGTACCAATCTCTAGGGGATGGCGGTCCGCCACGACATAGCATTCATGTAAATGGTCTCGGGTCCTAGGGCGCTCTCAATTCTCGCACCTCCTTTGCAAAATTGCCAGTTTTTCTGAGTCGGTAAATGGAAACTCTAGATTTCTTCATGGAACCCTTGAATCTCTAGTTGGAGAAGTTTCTTAGAATGCCGAGAGGGATCTAGGTGGCAGATTTGGGCTCAAATAGCATAGTGGATCCATGTTCTGGGCAGTGAGGGGGAGGTATAGGGTCGAAAGCCATGTTAACTCCTACTCGATAGCCTTCCGGGGGGTGTGCCCTGTGCCAAAAGTCCCGGTTTGTCTTGTTTATGATTTTATGTTGGTAGTGGGTGACACACAAGAGCTACTCGAGATGGTTTCATATATTTTTATTTTTGATGAATTTCCTATTGCCGAGGTTCGGGGACGGGCAAAATCGGCAAACCCACCAGCGCTCGCAGGCATGCGAGGTCGATTGCGACCTTGAACCTAGGCATGTGCCCAGCCTGGGTACCCCATGGGGCACCCCAAAACATTTTTCCCCAAATATTGAGGGTCATTTCTAGGGTACCAACAGTTAGAAACCGCAATTACCGCGGCGTAACTCAGGAAAAATACAGTATATGATTGCACCACGAGATAAGTACCAACCTCCCCGGGATGGCGGTCCACCACGACGTAGCATGCGTGTAAATTGCCTCAGGGCCTAAGGCGCACTCAATTCTCGCACCTCCTTTGCAAAATCGCTGGTTTTTCGGAGTCGGTAAATGGAAACTTCGGGTTTATTCATGGAACCCTGGAATATCTAGTTGGAGAAGTTGCTTAGAACACCGAGAGGGAGCTAGGTTCTGGATTTGGGCTCAATCCACGTAGTGGATCCACGTTCTGGGTGTGAGGGGGAGGTCTATGGTTCAAACTCATGTTAACTCCTACTCAATAGCCATCCCGGGGGTGCCGTGTGCAAAAATTCCCAGTTTGTATGGTTTATGATTTTATGTTGGTAGTGGGTGACACACAAGGTCTACTCGAGCTGGTTTCATTTTTTTTGATTTTTAATGAATTTCCTATTGCCGGGGATCGGGGGGTGGGCAAAATTGGCAAACCCGCCGGCGCACGCAGGCACATGTGGTGCATTGCAACCTTGAAGCTAGGCACGTGCCCAGCCTAGGTACCCCATGGGGCACCTCAAAACATTTTTTCCTGAAAATTGAGGTCCATTTCTAGTGTACCTACAGTTAGAAACCGTAATTATTGGGGCGTAACTCAGGAAAAATACAGTATATGCTTGCGCCACGAGATAAGTACCTACCTCCAGCGGATGGCGGTCCGCCACAACATAGGATGCATGTAAATTACCTCGGGGCCTAGGGCACGCTCAATTCTCGCACCTCCTTTGCAAAATCGCTAGTTTTTTGGAGTCAAATGGAAACTCTGGATTTCTTCATGGAACCCTAAAATTGTAGGGTTCGCAACATAGAAAACAAAAAATTTCCTATGATGGGAACAACTATGTACCAAGATCTATCAACTAGATACAATCAACGGGCGGATGTACATCCGTAGAGAACATACCCTTGAAGACTGACAAATCTTAACGAGTTAAACTCGTGGTTTATGTAGACGATTTCTTGTCGATCTCAGGATCGAGAGGAAGTCCTAGCACCGCAAATCAGCGGTGCATCCTTGCTCGCACACACGTCCGAGGCACCGAGCAACCTCCGCCTCCTCGCACCAGCAATGCAGCGAAAGCACAACTCTTTCTTTCTGAATAGCCACCGAGAACATGTATCTTGCTAGTCCGAGACCATGGGGAATAAATACTAGAGGGGGAGAGAGATCCTTCACGAGGAGGTCTGAGTGAGAAGTGATGAGGGGGGCTCCTTTTATAGGAGAGGGTGGGACCCCAAGTGGGTGGCCGGCGCATGGGGATGCCCCCTTGCCCTTCCCTCATTCATGTGGGTGGACAGTCAACTCACAAAAATCCCTTTCAATTCCCTCCACTCAAATTCCCATTACCAAATTTAATGCAAACTCTCACTAAATAAAACTCCTTTTATTTATTCAGAATTTTGTCAATTACTTTAATGACAAACATTCACATATAACCGCTTGCTAGTATTTCATTTCACATGCAAAAACACTTTCTGCAATTTCACCCAAAAACCTGTTTCGCTATCTAGTGAAATAGATTCCTGCGCTTGTTATTCTTTCCGGCATGAAACTTTTGCTCCAAATGGATGTCGGTGTCTCTTAAGTGTGTCACACTATGGTTCGCGAATAATGCGGACATGATCGAGACCCCTCTCGGATCAATAATCAGAAGCGGGACCTGGAGGTCCATACAGACTCCCACACATTCAGCGATGACTTTCTTGTGATCGCGAGAACCTTTTACGCTAGTATCTTAATCCTTTTGTTTTCATGATATATCACATGTCCGAGATTCAATCATAGGTATCTCCATACCTAGTTTGATCTCGTTACCGACATGTACTCTTTTCTCGTTCCTGTGATATAACATTCTAGTGATCAAATCACTTGCTTGCAAGCTAATCAATGTGATATCACCGAGAGGGCCTAGATCATATCTATCCATCATCGGGATGAACAAATTCCACTCTAGATCCATGGGCCTCAACAAAACACTTTAGTAGTACCGAACCCATCTTTATAATTACCCTGTTATGGTGTCATGTTTGATGTTATCAAGATACTCTTCTGGTGTTACTGATTGACATGATCTCATGGTTTAAGGATTAGGATCACTTCGTATGTTGTTATAGCAATATAAACTCAATGACTTTGATCGTAATGCTATACTTCAGATGAATGTTCATCACACCATTACACTAATGTTGTGACCTCGTTATTAACAACATCCAATGTCTATGATCAGGAAACCTTGATCATCTTGTTAATCAACGAGCTAGTTTATGAGAGAGGCATAACTAGAAACTTTCGGTTTGTTTATTAAACACACATGTATTAATGTTTCCGTATTAATACAATTATAGCATGCAAAATAAACATCTATCATATACTTGGAATATACATAATAACCACTTTATTATTGCCTCTCAGGGCATATTCCCTTCAATCTCCCACTTGCACTAGAGACAATAATCTAGTTACATAGTGATAAATCTAACACCCATGGAGTTCTGGTGTTGATCATGTTTTTCTCTAGGGAGAGTTTTAGTCAACGGATCTGCTACATTGAGATCCGTGTGTACTTTACAAATCTTTATATCTCCATCCTTGACATGCTCGCGGATGGAGTGAAACCGGCGCTTAATATGCTTGGAATTCTTGTGAGACCTTGGTTCTTTGGCATTGGCTATGGCACCATTGTTGTCACAATAGATCACCATTAGGTCCAATGCGCTCGCAACCACACCTAGTTCGGATATGAACTCCTTCTTCCAAAACGCTTCCTAAGCCTTTTCCGAAGCAGCAACATATTCGGCCTCCGTTGTTGATCCCGCCACCACGGGTTGTTTGGAACTCCTCCAACTAACCGCTCTGCCATTCATGAGAAATACTTATCCGGATTGAGACTTACAGTCATCCGGATCGGTGTCAAAGCTTGCGTCGACATAACACTTAGCGACAAGCTCTTCTTCACCTTCGTACAAAAGAAACATATCCTTAGTTCTTCGCTAGTACTTATGGATATTCTTGACCGCTATCCACTTTCCGAACCTGGATCTGATTGGTATCTACTAGTCAAACTAATAGCATGTGCCACATCCGGTCTTATACATAGCATGGCGTACATTATAGAGCCTATGGCTGAAGCATAGGAGACTTTGTCCATTATCTCTCTTTCTTCCGTCGTAGCCGGACTTTGAGTCTTACTCAATGTCTTTCCTTGCAACATAGGTAAGAACCCCTTCTTACTTCCGTCCATTTTAAACTTCTTTAAAATCTTATCAAGGTATGTACTTTGCGATAGCCCTATTAGGCGTCTAGATCTATCTCTATAGATCTTTATTCCTAATATGTATGACGCTTCACCTAGGTCCTTCATTGAAAATTTGCTGTTTAGATAACTTTTAACACTGTTTAAAAGATCTATATCATTTTCGATCAATAATATGTCATCCACATATAATATCAGAAATGCCACATTGCTCCCACTCACTTTCTTGTAAATACAAGCCTCTACATAAGTTTGGACAAATCCAAACTCTTTGATCACCTCATCAAAGTGGAGATTCCAACTCTAGGATGCTTGCTTCAGTCCATAGATGGATAGCTGAAGCTTGCTTACCTTGTTAGCATCCTTAGGATCGAGAAAACCCTTTGGTTGTATCATATACAACTCTTCCTCAATATTGCCATTGAGGAACGCGGTTTTGACATCCATCTGCCATATCTCATAATAAAAATATGCAGCAATTGCTAACATAATCCTAACTGACTTTAGCATCGCTACGGGAGAGAATGTCTCATTGTAGTCAACTCCTTGAATTTGTCGAAACCCCTTTGCGACAAGTCGAGCTTTATAGACGGTCACATTACCATCAGCATCAGTTTTCCTTTTGAAAATCCATTTATTCTCCACGTCCTTTCAGTCGTGAGGTAAGTCCACCAAGTTCCAAACTTGGTTTTCGTACATGGATTCCATCTCGGATTTCATGGCTTCTAACCATTTGTTGGAATCTGGGCTCATCGTCGCTTCTTCATACGTCGGAGGGTCATCAATTTATCAACCATGAAATTCATAACAGGGTTTCCGTACAGCTCGGGAGCTGCACGCGTCCTACTAGACCTACGAGGTTCGGTAGTACTCTCTGTCGTATTTTCATGATCATTATCATTAGTTCCCTCTTTAATTGGTGAAGCCATCTCCAGAACGACTTCCGGTGATGCGCTACTTGCCATACTATGAAGAGAAGGTTCTACAACCTTCGCGAGAAACTCTTTCTCTAGAAAGGATCGATTCTTGGCAACAAAAACCTTGCCCTCGGATCTGTGATAGAACGAATACCTAAAAGTTTCGTTACAGTATCCTATGAAGACGCATTTTTCTGCTTTGGGTTCGAGTTTATCCGGTTGAAGTTTCTTCACATAAACATCGCATCCCCAAACTTTAAGAAATGATAGCTTAGGTTTGTTTCCAAACCATAATTCATACGGTGTCTTTTCAACGGATTTAGATGGTGCCCGATTTAAAGTGAATGCAGCAGTTTCTAGTGCATAACCCCAAAATGACAGTGGCAAGTCTGTCAGAGACATCATAGATCGAACCATATCCAATAAAGTACGATTACGATGTTCCAACACACCATTTCGCTATGGTGTTTCGGCAAGTGTGATTTGTGAAACAATTCCACACTCTTTCATATGAGTGCTAAACTCGTAACTTAGATACTCACCTCCACGGTGAGACCGTAGAAATTTGATCTATCTATTACGATGATTTTCCACTTTACTCTGAAATTCCTTGAACTTTTCAAAGGTTTCAGACTTGTGTTTCATCAAGTAGATATAACCGTATCTACTCAAATCATCCGTGAAAGTTACAAAATAACGATATGAACCTCGCGCCGACACACTCATTGGATGACATACATCAGACTGTATGATCTCCAATAAATCTGTCACCCGTTCCACTAAATCGGAAAACGGCGTTCTAGTCATCTTGCCTCTCGGGCATATTCCCTTCAGTCTCCCACTTGCACTAGAGACAATAATCTAGTTTGAGAACTTTGCGTATTGAACACTTATGGCTTTCCGGTGTTCCATATACGCAATTGCAAGTGGTTAACATAATCTACGGATCTGACGCTTCAGGTCCATGTGTATTTGCATGTCTTTGCGTCTTCACGCATCACTCATTCTCCAATGAGATGGCATTGTATAAATTTGGTCTTTTGGTGAGACCTTTAGTTCCTTGGGGTTAAATCATGTCGATACTATTGTCGTACAATATATCTTTAGTGTTAGCCCGTTGCGAACCACACCTTAGTTTGATAACAAACTACTTGACACAAATTCTCTCCTTTGCTGCTACTATAGCAGTCATATACTTAGCCTTTTGTTGTAGTATTCGTCACAATGTCTTAACTTTGGAATTCATCCAAATCCATCATGGAATCTCATTTCCATTACATTGTGCCACCCATAGTTTAAATTGAGATAAACTTAATTTGTATCTTGTGACAAAACTAGTATCAATGTAACGCTTTACAATGAACTATTTGTAATTGTTTGTCACCTCTACACAAATATATTCTTAGTTCTTTCAAAAAAGATCATAAGAATATCCTCACTATCGCCCAATGATCATTTTATGATTCATTCTGGTATATGCTCATAACACTTAGAGCATAGGACATATTTGGATGTGTACATATCATGGTATGATTGATCAAAACATTCTCGTGATTTCACTCATCAAATGTCAAAGCACTTGAATCTTGTTTCACTTATCAAGTGTCGATACACTTGAATCTTGATTCAATTCCTTTCCATGGAACAAGAACTGTTTCTTGTCGTTTCTATATTGAACTCCTTCAATATCTCATATATGTACGTTTGGCACAACCATATTGGCGTCACAGTCTATCCACTATAGACATTCATGCTAAATATTCGGGTTTTGCCTAAGTATTTCATCGAAATGAAATTCTTAACCTTTGTCAATAAAATATACATCATTTCTAATCAACAAGATGTCATCCACATAATGTATTAGGAATATGTCTCAGCGCTCCCACTTAATTTCTTGCAAATGCAAGCATCTTCATCGTCTCCAGATGAAACCTATTTTTCATCACGGTGAAGATTCCAACTCCGCGATGCTTACTTCAACCATTGAAGTTTGCATGCCCTTTTTAGCATCCTTTGAATTAACAAAACCCTTTGGACCGTGTCATGTACACGTCCTAGGTAACCATTCTATTAGAAGAACTTTGTTTTGTTTATTCATCTATCATATACCAAATTATATGTAGTGGTTGCTACTTTAATCCGTTCAGACTAAATATCGCTATGAAAGATCAAATCTTGTCATAGTCAACTCTTTGAACATTGTCATAAAATACTTTATGACATGTCGAATATTTCATAGATGTGAGACATACATGTCTGTTTCTTTATAGATCCAAATACGACCGATAGGTTTTTACACCTTTCCGGAGGGTCTTCCAAGTTCAAAACTTGATTTCTCGTGTATGGAACTATCACGGATTTTATTGTCACATCCCAAGATTTTCCAAATCTTGTAATGTGAAAAATAAATGAATAAAATAAAACTTTGTTGAATTTCAGGGTGAAAATAAACTTTTTGATTCCAATTGGAAACCGTCAAACCTATTTGATCAAACAAATCCTAAAGGGATTTGAAAAGATAAACAATTAATAAAGAAAATTTTAAATAATTAGAATTACTATTTTTGGATCTTTTAGTAAAAAGATTTGGTTTTCAAATGAAAAGGTAGAAATATTAATAAGGATTATTTTATAGAGCCAAATTAAATCTTGGCCAAGCTTTTGAATTAAAATATTCCTATTTTGATAAAAAGAGTAAAGGTTTATTTAAATAAAATAATGAGGATTTATTAATATCCCATTTTATTAAAGTAAGGACTTTTCCCATTTTAATTAAACACTAAAACTTGTTATTTTATTTTAAATAAGTTTTCCAAGTGTTATTTTAAATTCCGGCCACGTCCCGCCACCTCTCACCTCCCACTACACACGGGTTTGTTCTCCACCCTCAGGCGCATCTGCTAGTGCATCAACCTCGCCCGCGAGTGCCCTGCAGGCTCGGCAACAACGACGACCACCGTCGCCACCTTCTGCTTCCTCTCCAGCGAAGCCCCCTGGTAAAATCTGACCGCCCTAACCCCTCTAGCTCACACGCGTGTATTCGCCACACTCTTCCGCTTCTAACGTATCCTCTGGCGTGTCATTTTGTGCCCTGTAGCGTTGACAACATATATACCTGAGCAAGCCCGACGCAGACATCGTCTCCGACGAGCAATCTTCCCTACCCCCGAGCGCCCCTCAACGAACCGACCCCACCTCGAGCATCAGCGCTTCCCGGCGAGTCTGGTGAGCATACTCTCCCTCTCTCGCGCTTCCTGGTTCGTCGGCAACCTGACTTGCCGAGCACGCACCGCCGTCCACCGCCGCCAGCGCCGCCAGTTCTTGGCAGGAAGCTGTGAGCCGTCTGATCTTGATCCAAGCACTGCGATAGTTTCATTTAGCGAATCGGTATGGAGCGTTCTGTGCCGCACGATCTAATTAAAATCCAACGACCCACAGAGAGCGATCCGCGTGAACCGTTTTCAGCCAGTAAGAAAGCGCCACGTGCTGAGTGCTTTGTTTTAAAAACAGAAATGTGTCTATTAGATATTCAAACTTGTAAAATTCATAACTTTCAAACCACACGTCCAAATTTTGCAAACTTTGTATCAATGGATTCATAAAAACAAGCCCTAGCCAACCATGTACTTTGTTTAGTAAAAATCTTCTGTTAAAATATTTGTTTTTGCAGAAACTTGTGTATGCTTGTTTAGGTTATAAAAATTATTCTAAATTGATTTTGAGGATAAAATCTTTCGCAAATGGTGTGTTTTGAACCTACTGACCTTAGGAAACAAATTGTGGTTTCAAAAATGTATTTAGTGAAACAAAAGAATGAATCTTGGATTTAAAACCAATTCTAGTCAAATAAAAATATAGTTTATTTATTAAAAATGGTTTTGGAAGAAAACCTTTGAGAAATGTTTTGGAAATAAACTCTCTGACCCTAAACACAAAAGTTTTATGGTTTGAAAACATATTTTGACAACCCTATAGATTAATGCCTTAGTAAAAAAAACATTTCTACACCACATAAAATGATACCTTGTTTTGAAAATGGTTTATGAAGTGAAATCTTTTGCAAATGACTTTTCCACTTTATAAGATGACCATTAGGTGTTTCCAAATGTTTATGACCCATTAGAAACCACTTTTACAAATAAAACAACCCTTTTTCATGCTTGCATGTATTGTTTTGTTTATTATTTTATGTGATGTTTTGCTTGATTGGTAGATTGAGATTGTGCCTTGCTTGATTGAATTGTAGTGACTTGAAGAGTGTGATTGTTGCAAGGACAAGGAGTGAACTTATACCCTCTACCAAAAAGGCAAGTGATGCTTCATACTTTTGTCCGATTATTTTCACTATGCATTAGTGATATTTCTAAGTAAGACTTGCATGGAATTATGCTAAGTGTAAGCTATGCTATGGGAAATCCTAGTAGATGAAACCTTATTAGAAATTCCTAAGTTAAGATTCCTACTACTATCATGCTTAGCTTAGCTAATAGAAAACAAGGGTGGAATATATATTCACACTATGGAAAAATTTCTAAGTCTGAGGACTTGAGTTTTGTTTAATAAAACAACTAAGTGAATGAATCACCTGGGTGGAATGGAAGGAATGGTTTGTTTTGAGTGGTTACACAAGGCCACGGGACTGGTGAACCTTGTGTATCTCACTTGTGGATGGCCACCCAGGAACAAAGAGATTTGAGATGCCAAATGTTGAGAAGCTTCAAGTGCAGCCACCTGGCATTATGGGCTCTGCCTGGATCACATAGGTTGCTAGAACTTAGACATTTGGACAGTTGGTGGTAGTGGGATGATAGGTTGGAACGTGTCCATTTGGTCTAAGGAAAGGCTTCTGAAAGATCTTGTCTTGGGAAACCAAGTCTTGTGGGGAAAGTGCACCACCTCTGCAGAGTGTAAAATCTAAGTACTTAGCCATGTCCCTGGTAAAGGACAATTTGAGCATCAAGACATGGAAGCTATCAAGAATCTCATCATCCAAATTTCTAAGTTAAAAACTTGTGGTTGAACAAGGGTTAAAGGATCTTCAATCTTTGATTGGTAGATGCCTTGGGTGATTTTTGTCAAGCAAAAACTTAGTGTTTTCAAATGATAAGGAAAAATCTATTTTTGAGCAATGCAAGCCTCAACTCCACTTAGCCAAAAGCATATAGATGATAGACTCCACTATACTACCATAGTATCACTTGACAATACAATTCAAATGTATTGACCCTTGTGGCCGTAACTTGTTATGTTGCAGGTTTGATTGATTTAGTGAAGTGCGTTGAATAGGATTACAAAGTCTACAACCAACATGTCTGCCTGTGGCACTTTGAAGATGAAGGACCCCATGCTTATAGATATTCTGATGCAATGTAATGTAATAGCCAAAACTTGCCTCTCGGGCATATTCCCGGCTGATACAATGTGACCAAGGAATCCTACTTCCTGTAACCAGAATTCACATTTGCTAAACTTGGCATACAACTGATGCTCTCTAAGGGTTCCAAGAATGGTCCTTAGGTGTAGCTCATGTCTGCCAAAACTTGCAGGTTTGATTGATTTAGTGAAGTGAGTTGAATAGGATTACAAAGTCTACAACCAACATGTTTCCCTGCGGCACTTTGAAGATGAAGGACCCCATACTTATAGATATTCTGCTGCAATGTAATGTAATAGCCAAATAAGCTATGAAAGATGTAATAAATTATTTTATTCCTGGTTATAAAGTTGTATTATGACCTTTGTTTCTTGATATTACATCTTAACTGTGGATGCTAGCTATTGATCTAGGGACTAGCATTGTAAACATAGGGGACTCTACCTTATTAAAGGTTGGGAACCTTACAGATGGTATCAGAGCATTGTGTTACCTGTAGGATTTGTAAACCTAGGATTGGACAAAACCCCTTAGAAGAATAGGAGTTGTATTTGTTCCAAAACTTATTTACAAACAATCTTGTAAACTCTTTCCTCAACCATTTTGGTTCTAACTCTACATCTCTTCTATTTCAAACTTGATGCACAAGCCTACCCCATGGCCAAAGACTTCTATCACATCCCTAGATTTTCCAAATCTTGTTATGTGAAAAATAAATGAATAAAATAAAACTTTGTTGATTTTCAGGGTGAGAAGAAACTTTTGATTCCAATTAGAATCCTTCAAACCTATTTGATCAAACAAATACTAAAGGGATTTGAAAAGATAAACAATTATTAAAGAAAATATTAAATATGTGAAATTGCTATTTTTGGATCTTTTAATAAAAAGATTTGGTTTTCAAATAAAAAGATAGAAATATAAATAAGGATTATTTTATAGAGCCAAATTAAACCTTGGCCAAGCTTTTGAAATAAAATGTTTTGCTTTGATTAAAAGAGTAAAGGTTTATTTAAATAAAATAATGAGAGTTTATTAATAAACCAATTTTATTAAAGTAAAGGTTTTCCCATTTTAAATAAACACTAAAACTTGTTAATTTATTTTAAACAAGTTTTCCAAGTATTTTATATTCTCAAATAAAACCTACTGAAGTGTTTTTGGTTTTATTTTAGATTTCAAAATAAAGATTTTAATAAAACAAATCCTATTTGAATTAATTGATTAAGGTCTATTTATTTAATTATTAATGGACCCTAAAATAAAAATATTATTTTGGGACATTGGATTCTGCTGTTAAACAGAATTAAAAACTATACAAACTTTGACAAAGGTTTGAATTCATTTGAGTGTTTGATTTGTTGTTTGAATTTCAAAACAGAAAATCAAAAGAGAAAAAGAAAAACAATCAGAACAGAAAAAAAATGAACAGACTCGACCCAACTAGCCCAGCCCACTAAGCCCAACAGTCCAGTTCCTCTCACCCCACAGAAAAACGCTTCGCACTCAGGAACTCACCCACTCAGCGACTGACCGGTGGACCCTCGTTCCCTCTCTCTCTCTCTCACGCTGCCAAGCGGACCCCACCGCCAGCTCACCTCGTCGTCAACCCGCGACCAGTTCTTCCCTGCTCCTGCCGTTGATTCCTCCGATTAAATTTGTCGTAACGCTGCGTTTATTCCTCGCTATGATCAAGCCCATTTAATCGCCTCTACGTCCTCTCCATTTCCCCTCTATCGCCCCAGCTTAGCGTGCCCCCAGGCCGCCCAATTCCTCTCCACACAACCCTCTGTCCGACGACGCTCCGACGATGATTCCGGCCAGTATTCACCGTCCCTCGCCTCCTCAACCACACTCACATATTCCCCAAGCCCTGGCGCATGTCTCTGCATCCCCAGCTCTCTCGCGCGTGCCTCACAGCGCCGGCAACGACATCAACTGACAGCACCACCATCCGCAAGCAACTCCGGTGAGCCTCATCGCCTGAACCCGTGCGCGCCTCGACCAGAGCCTCATACCATTTTGTTCGCCTGTGCCTTGTGAACATCAAGGTGCTCGCCATCCGCTCGCGCAGGAACCGTAGCCTCGCCCCCGTCGACATCTGACCGCACCCGAGGTCCAGCTCAACTCCGGTGCGTGATTAAGGACGATCTCGTGCGCCCCTTCACCAGCCAGTACCACGTTGAGCATCAGCAAGCTTCGACGATTCTGGTGAGCCACCCCACTCCTCCTCTAGCTTCCTATATCGCCGGCAACCTCGCCACCAGAGCGCCGCCGCACAGTCGCCGCCAGCGCCGCTGCTAATTGGTCAAAGCGATAGGAACCGTTAGATCTGCATCTGATGGCTAGGATAGATTGACTAACCGAAGGGGTAAGAATGAACCTGTGCCATGCGATCAAGTTGGATCCTGCGGTCTGTTTCTGTCGATCCGCACGAAACGTTTTTGAACAATAGGATTGCACCACGTGGCCTGGAGTTTGTTTATAAGACAGAAATATTTCTATTAGTGGTTTGAATTTGTAAATTGCATAACTTTTGATCCACACGTCCAAATTTTGCAAATTTTATATCAATGGATTCAGAAAAGCAAACCCTAGCCAACCATGCCATTTGTTTAGTAAAAAGTTTCTGTTAAATTGTTTGTTTTTGCAGAAACATATGTATGCTTGTTTAGAATGTAAAATTTGTTGAAAATTGAATTTGGGGATAAAATCTTTTGCAAATAGTGTGTTTTGAACCTACTGACCCTAGGAATCACTTTGTGATTTCAAAAATATATTTGGTGATGCAAAAGAATGAATCTTGGATTTAAAACCAATTCTAGTCAAATAAAAATATGGTTTATTTATTAGAAATGGTTTTGAAGGAAAACCTTTGGGAAATGTATTGTTTTAAACTCTCTGACCCGAAACACAAAGTTTTATGGTTTGAAAACATATTTTGTGAATCCTATATATTAATGCCTTACTAAAACATTTTTACACCACATAAAATGATACCTTGTTTTAAAAATGGTTTATAAAGTGAAACCTTTTGCAAATGACTTTGTCACTTTATAAAATGACCAATAGGTGTTTCCAAATGTTGATAACCTATTAGAACCCACTTTTACAAATAAAACAATCTCTTGCATGCTTGCATGCATTGTTATGTTTTATTATTTTATGTGATGTTTTGCTTGATTGGTAGATTGAGATTGTGCCTTGGTTGATTGAATTGTAGTGACTTGAAGGGTGTGATTATTGCAAGGAAAAGGAGTGAACTTATACCCTCTACCAAAAGGCAAGTGATGCTTCATACCTTTGTCCCATTATTTTCACTATGCATTAGTGATATTTCTAAGTAAGACTTGCATGGAATTTTACTAAGTATAAACCTTGCTATGGGAAATCCTAGTAGATGAAACCTTAGTAGAAATTTCCTAAGTTAAGATCCCTACTACTATCATGCTTAGCTTAGCTAGTAGAAAACAAGGGTGGAATATATATTCAAGCTATGGAAAATTTCTAAGTCAGAGGACTTGTCTTTTGTTTAATAAAACAACTAAGTGAATGAATCACCTGGGTGGAAAGGGACTTGCTTGGTGGTTTTTGGTTGAGTGGTTACACAAGGCCCATTTTTATGGTTTACCTTGTGTATCACACTTGAGGATTGCCACCCAGGAACAAAGAGATTTGAGATGTCAAATGTTGAGAAGCTTCAAGTGCAGCCACTTGGCATTATGGGCTCTGCCTGGATCATATAGGTTGCTAGAACTTAGCCATTTGGACAGTTGGTGGTAGTGGGATGATAGGTTGGAACGCGTCCATTTGGTCTAAGGAAAGGCTTCTGAAAGATCTTGTCTTGGTGAAACCAAGTCTTGTGGGGAACGTGCACCACCGCAGAGTGTAAAATCTAAGTACTTAGCCATGTCCCTGGTAAAGGACAATTTGAGCATCAAGACATGGAAGCTATCAAGAATCTCATCATCCAAATTTCTAAGTTAAAAACTTGTGGTTGAACAAGGGTGAAAGGATCTTCAATCTTTGATTGTTAGATGCCTTGGGTGATTTTGTCAAGCAAAAACTTAGTGTTTTCAAATGATAAGGAAAATCTATTTTGAGCAAAGCAAGCCTAAGCTCCACTTAGCCAGATGCATATAGATGATAGACTCCACTATACTACCATAGTATCACTTGCCAATACAATTCAAATGTATTGACCCTTGTGGATGTAACTTGTTATGTTGCAGGTTTGATTGATTTAGTGAAGTGTGTTCATTAGGATTACAGAGTCTACAACCAACATGTCTGCCTGTGGCACTTTGAAGATGAAGGACCCCATGCTTATAGATATTCTGCTGCAATGTAATGTAATAGACAAATGAGCTATGAAAGATGTAATAAATTATTTTATTCCTGGTTATAAAGCTGTATTATGACCCTTGTTTCTTGATATTACATCTTAACTGTGGATGCTAGCTATTGATCCAGGGACTAGCATTGCAATCACATGGATCCTTTTCCTTTACAAAGGATGGATCTTACAGATGGTATCAGAGCATTGTGTTGCCTGTAGGATTTGTAACCCCAGGATTGGACAAAAACCCTTAGAAAAATAGGAGTTGTATTTGCTCCAAAACCTATTTACAACCAATCTTGTAAAACTCTTTCCTCAACCATTTTGGTTTTTGATTCTACATCTCATCTATTTCAACTTGATGGATAAAACCTACCCCATGGCCAAGACTTCACCATGTGCAAAGGACTCATCAACTCTAATGACTTCAACATCTTCAACTCTAATGACTTCAACATCTTCAACTCTAATGACTTCAACATCTTCAGCATTTTTTTACCAAGGACTTCAACCTTAGATATCACTAAGGACAAGTGAGACAAGAAATCTTGCTCAAGGATTTGGAGTCTAAGGAAACACAACTTAGAAGGAACCATGACCACCTTTGAAGTTTTGTGACCAAGAGTTTTCCCAAGAAAACCATGATCTCATGCAAGAAGAATCAACCAAGAAAGAAGGAAAGATCTCAAGTGAACCATATAGATGTACCACCATATTAAGTATAGATCAAACACACCAACTTATGTGGTGTAACAAAAATATTTTTGTTGCCTAAAAATGTGCTTGAACTTTGTTGTTTGAGTGAAATGTTTGTTTGTGATTGCTTGCACATTGATTGAGTGAATTGTGTTGTGTGTGATTAGAATTATTCCCTTAGAAATATTTTTGCCTATTCTAATCCCAATTCAACCCAAACAGATGACTTCTCCAAGAGACTCCAACATCAAGGATGGTGACAACAACAACAACAACCAAGAGGACAACATGAGAAAACTCATAGCAACCCAAAACTAGTTGAGCCAAGTGACAACTCAGCTTTTAGCCAACAAAAATGGACTAGACCCAGCCATACAAAGGATTTTGAAACTTCAATCCCAATTGTTGCAAGGATTGGTTACTCAAATGATCAACATAGGAGAAAACTATTCCCAAGGAGTTTATGACAACAAGGATGACAAAGATGTTATTCTAGAAGGAACCCAAGCATGCAATATTTGTGGAGACAAGGATCATACATCCAAGGAGCATGAAGATCAATGCCCTAATTGTGAAGAAGAAAGTCATATCTCTAGTAACTGCCCCAAGAAGAGAGAAAGATTTCCCACCTCTAAGGTGAGGTATGAAGAACATGAACTAGAAGAATTCCTAGCTTTGGAGAGACCCAAAAAGAAGAAGAAGGACAAAAGCCAGTTGCAATGTTACAATTGCAAAGAGATGGGACACTATGCCAGTGAATGCCCAGAAAAGAAGAAGAGCCAAGAAGACAAATAAAAGCTAGTGAAACACAAGATGAGGAAGGATATTAGCCAAGTGATGTGCAACCACTGCAAAGAGCTAGGACATTATGCATCATATTGTCCAGAGAAGCCACCTCAAGACCTCAACCTTATCACATGTTTCAAATGCAAAGAGCTAGGCCACTATGCAAACTTCTGTCCAGGAAAGTTACACCAAGATCCCAAGTAAGACAAGATGTAATTTAGTTGGAAATTTTTAAGGGTGGTAGTACCCTAGTTGTTTTGAGCCAACTTGTAACCCCTAGCCTTCCCAAATCTCGGGACGAGATTTATTTTAAGGGTGGTAGCTTGTCACATCCCAAGATTTTCCAAATCTTGTTATGTGAAAAATAAATGAATAAAATAAAACTTTGTTGATTTTCAGGGTGAGAAGAAACTTTTGATTCCAATTAGAATCCTTCAAACCTATTTGATCAAACAAATCCTAAAGGGATTTGAAAAGATAAACAATTATTAAAGAAAATATTAAATATGTGAAATTGCTATTTTTGGATCTTTTAATAAAAAGATTTGGTTTTCAAATAAAAAGATAGAAATATAAATAAGGATTATTTTATAGAGCCAAATTAAACCTTGGCCAAGCTTTTGAAATAAAATGTTTTGCTTTGATTAAAAGAGTAAAGGTTAATTTAAATAAAATAATGAGAGTTTATTAATAAACCAATTTTATTAAAGTAAAGGTTTTCCCATTTTAAATAAACACTAAAACTTGTTAATTTATTTTAAACAAGTTTTCCAAGTATTTTATATTCTCAAATAAAACCTACTGAAGTGTTTTTGGTTTTATTTTAGATTTAAAAATAAAGATTTTAATAAAACAAATCCTATTTGAATTAATTGATTAAGGTCTATTTATTTAATTATTAATGGACCCTAAAATAAAAATATTATTTTGGGACATTGGATTCTGTTGTTAAACAGAATTAAAAACTATACAAACTTTGACAAATGTTTGAATTCATTTGAGTGTTTGATTTGTTGTTTGAATTTCAAAACAGAAAATCAAAAGAGAAAAAGAAAAACAATCAGAACAGAAAAAAAATGAAACGGACTCGACCCAACTAGCCCAGCCCACTAAGCCCAACAGTCCAGTTCCTCTCACCTCATAGAAAAAGCTTCGCACTCAGGAACTCACCCACTCAGCGACTGACCGGTGGACCCTCGTTCCCTCTCTCTCTCACGCTGCCAAGCGGACCCCACCGCCAGCTCACCTCGTCGTCAACCCGCGACCAGTTCTTCCCCGCTCCTGCCATTGATTCCTCCGATTAAATTCGTCGTAACGCTGCGTTTATTCCTTGCTGTGATCAAGCCCATTTAATCGTCTCTGCGTCCTCTCCATTTCCCCTCTGTCGCCCCACCTTAGCGTGCCCCCAGGACGCCCAATTCCTCTCCACACCACCCTCTGTCCGACGATGCTCCGACGACGATTCCGGCCAGTATTCACCGCCCCTCGCCTCCTCGACCACACTCACATATTCTCCAAGCCCTGGCGCATCTCTCTGCATCCCCAGCTCGCTCGCGCGTGCCTCACAGCGCCGGCAACGACATCAACTGACAGCACCACCGTCTGCAAGCAACTCCGGTGAGCCTCATCGCCTGAACCCGTGCGCGCCTCAACCAGAGCCTCATACCATTTTGTTCGCCTGTGCCTTGTGAACATCCAGGTGCTCGCCATCCGCTCGCGCAGGAACCGTAGCCTCGCCCCCGTCGATGTCTGACCGCACCCGAGGTCCAGCTCAACTCCGGTGAGCGATTAAGGACGATCTCGTGCGCCCCTTCACCAGCCAGTACCACGTTGAGCATCAGCAAGCTTCGACGATTCTGGTGAGCCACCCCACTCCTCCTCCAGCTTCCTGTATCGCCGGCAACCTCGCCGCCGCCATGCGCCCGCCAAGATCGCCCGCCAGCTTGCTGCTAATTGGTCAAAGCGATAGGAACCGTTAGATCTGCATCTGATGGCTAGGATAGATTGACTAACCGAAGGGGTAAGAATGAACCTGTGCCGTGCGATCAAGTTGGATCCTGCATGCGTAATACATGATCCGCAAGCGTTTTGACCAATAGGATTGCACCACGTGGCCTGGAGTTTGTTTATAAGACAGAAACATTTCTATTAGTGGTTTGAATTTGTAAATTGCATAACTTTTGATCCACACGTCCAAATTTTGCAAATTTTATATCAATGGATTCAGAAAAGCAAACTGTATCCAACCATGCCATTTTTTTAGTAAAAAGTTTCTATTAAATTGTTTGTTTTTGCATAAACATATGTATGCTTGTTTAGAATGTAAAATTTGTTCAAAATTGAATCTGGGGATAAAATCTTTTGCAAATAGTGTGTTTTGAACCTACTGACCTAGGAATCACTTTGTGATTTCAAAAATATATTTGGTGATGCAAAAGAATGAATCTTGGATTTAAAACCAATTCTAGTCAAATAAAAATATGGTTTATTTATTAAAAATGGTTTTGAAGGAAAAACTTTGGGAAATGTTTTTTTTAACTCTCTGACCCTAAACACAAAGTTTTATGGTTTGAAAACATATTTTGTGAATCCTATAGATTAATGCCTTACTAAAACATTTTTACACCACATAAAATGATACCTTGTTTTAAAAATGGTTTATAAAGTGAAACCTTTTGCAAATGACTTTGTCACTTTATAAAATGACCAATAGGTGTTTCCAAATGTTGATAACCTATTAGAACCCACTTTTACAAATAAAACAATCTCTTGCATGCTTTCATGCATTGTTATGTTTTATTATTTTATGTGATGTTTTGCTTGATTGGTAAATTGACATTGTGCCTTGCTTGATTGAATTGTAGTGACTTGAAGGGTGTCATTGTTGCAAGGACAAGGAGTGAACTTATACCCTCTACCAAAAGGCAAGTGATGCTTCATACCTTTGTCCCATTATTTTCACTATGCATTAGTGATATTTCTAAGACTTGCATGGAATTTTACTAAGTATAAACCTTGCTATGGGAAATCCTAGTAGATGAAACCTTAGTAGAAATTTCCTAAGTTAAGATCCCTACTACTATCATGCTTAGCTTAGCTAGTAGAAAACAAGGGTGGAATATATATTCAAGCTATGGAAAATTTCTAAGTCAGAGGACTTGTCTTTTGTTTAATAAAACAACTAAGTGAATGAATCACCTGGGTGGAAAGGGACTTGCTTGGTGGTTTTTGGTTGAGTGGTTACACAAGGCCCATTTTTATGGTTTACCTTGTGTATCACACTTGTGGATTGCCACCAAGGAACAAAGAGATTTGAGATGTCAAATGTTGAGAAGCTTCAAGTGCAGCCACTTGGCATTATGGGCTCTGCCTGGATCATATAGGTTGCTAGAACTTAGCCATTTGGACAGTTGGTGGTAGTGGGATGATAGGTTGGAACGCGTCCATTTGGTCTAAGGAAAGGCTTCTGAAAGATCTTGTCTTGGTGAAACCAAGTCTTGTGGGGAAAGTGCACCACCTCTGCAGAGTGTAAAATCTAAGTACTTAGCCATGTCCCTGGTAAAGGACAATTTGAGCATCAAGACATGGAAGCTATCAAGAATCTCATCATCCAAATTTCTAAGTTAAAAACTTGTGGTTGAACAAGGGTGAAAGGATCTTCAATCTTTGATTGGTAGATGCCTTGGGTGATTTTGTCAAGCAAAAACTTAGTGTTTTCAAATGATAAGGAAAATCTATTTTGAGCAAAGCAAGCCTAAGCTCCACTTAGCCAGATGCATATAGATGATAGACTCCACTATACTACCATAGTATCACTTGCCAATACAATTCAAATGTATTGACCCTTGTGGCTGTAACTTGTTATGTTGCAGGTTTGATTGATTTAGTGAAGTGTGTTGATTAGGATTACAGAGTCTACAACCAACATGTATGCCTGTGGCACTTTGAAGATGAAGGACCCCATGCTTATAGATATTCTGCTGCAATGTAATGTAATAGCCAAATGAGCTATGAAAGATGTAATAAATTATTTTATTCCTGGTTATAAAGTTGTATTATGACCTTTGTTTCTTGATATTACATCTTAACTGTGGATGCTAGCTATTGATCCAGGGACTAGCATTGCAATCACAGGGATCCTTTTCCTTTACAAAGGAGGGATCTTACAACTTCACCATGAGCAAAGGACTTCATCAACTCTAATGACTTCAACATCTTCAACTATGGATACCAACTCTAATGACTTCAACATCTTCAACTCTAATGACTTCAACATCTTCAACATTTTAACCAGGGACTTCAACCATAGATATTACTAAGGACTACAAGTGTGACAAGAAATGTTGCTCAAGACTTGAAGACTAAGGAAATACAACCTAGAAGGAATCATCATCACCTTGAAGTTTTGTGACCAAGAATTTTCCCAAGGATACAAAGATCTTGTTCATGAAGAATCAACCAAGAAAGATGGAAAGATCTCAAGTGAACCATATAGATGGACCACCATATTTAGTTTAAGTCAAACCCACCAACTTATGTGGTGTAACAAAAATATTTTTGGTTGCCTAAAAATATGCTTGAAACTTGTTGTTTGAGTGGAATGTTTGTTTGTGATTGCTTGCACATTGCTTGTGTAAATTGTGATGTGTGTAATTAGAATTATTTCCCTTAGAAATACTTTGCCTATTCTAATCCCAATCCAACCCAAACAGATGACTTCTCCAAGAGACTCCAACATCAAGGTTGATGACAACAACAACAACCAAGAGGACAACATGGGAGAACTCATAGCAACCCAAAACCAGTTGAGCCAAGTGACAACTCAGCTTTTAGCCAACAACAATGGACTAGACCCAGCCATTCAAAGGATTTTGAAACTTCAATCCCAATTATTGCAAGGATTGGTTACTCAAATGATCAACATGGGAGAAAACTTTTCCCAAAGAGTTAATGACAACAAGGATGACAAAGATGTTATTTTAGAGGAAACCAAAGCTTGCAATATTTGTGGAGACAAGGATCATACATCCAAGGAGCATGGAGATCAATGCCCCAAGAAGAGAGAAAGATTTCCCACCTTTGAGGTGAGATATGAAGAGCATGAACTAGAAGAACTCCTAGCTTTGGAGAGACCCAAAAATAAGAAGAAGGACAAAAGCCAGTTGCAATGTTACAATTGCAAAGAGATGGGACACTATGCCAGTGAATGCCCAGAAAAGAAGAAGAGCCAAGAAGACAAACAAAAGCTAGTGAAACCCAAGATGAGGAAGGATATTAGCCAAGTGATGTGCAACCACTGCAAAAAGTTAGGACATTATGCATCATATTGTCTAGAGAAGCCACCTCAAGACCTCAACCTTATCACATGTTTCAAATGCAAGGAGCTAGGCCACTATGCAAACCTCTGTCCAGGAAAGTTACACCAAGATCCCAATTAAGACAAGATGTAATTTAGTTGGAAAAATTTTAGGGGTGGTAGTACCCTAGATGCTTTGAGCCTACTTGTAACCCTAGCCTTCCCAAATCTCGGGACGAGATTTATTTTAAGGGTGGTAGCCTGTCACATCCCAAGATTTTCCAAATCTTGTAATGTGAAAAATAAATGAATAAAATAAAACTTTGTTGAATTTCAGGGTGAAAATAAACTTTTTGATTCCAGTTGGAAACCTTAAAACCTATTTGATCAAACAAATCCTAAAGGCATTTGAAAAGATAAACAATTAATAAAGAAAATTTTAATTAAGTAGAATTACTATTTTTGGATCTTTTAGTAAAAAGATTTGGTTTTCAAATGAAAAGGTAGAAATATTAATAAGGATTATTTTATAGAGACAAATTAAATCTTGGCCAAGCTTTTGAATTAAAATATTCCTATTTTGATAAAAAGTGTAAAGGTTTATTTAAATAAAATAATGAGGATTTATTAATATCCCATTTTATTAAAGTAAGGACTTTTCCCATTTTAATTAAACACTAAAACTTGTTATTTTATTTTAAATAAGTTTTCCAAGTGTTTTATATTTTCAAATAAAACCTACTAAAGTGTTTTTGATTTTATTTTAGATTTCAAATGGAGATTTAACAAATCAAATTCTATTTGAATTAATAACTAAGGACTATTTTATTTAATTATTAAATAGATCCTAAAAAGAATAAAAATATTATTCTATTTTGGACCATGATTTGTGTTGTTAAACAGAACTAAAATCAATGCAAAGTTTGGCAAAGATTTGAAATCATTTGAGTGTTTGATTTGTTCTTTGAATTTCAAAACAGAAAATCAAAAAGAAAAAGAAAAGCTTTCAGTACAAAAAAAATGAACCAAACAACAGCCCAACCCATCTGGCCCAGCAAGCCCAGCTCCAGCCCAACTTCTTTCCCCACGCACGAATCGTTTTCCACTCAGAAACGCACCCACGCAGTCACAGACGAGTGGACCCTCTCCCTATCTCTCTCACTCACTGACACCAGGACCCCACATCACTGTGCATCGTCTTCAACCCCGCGCCTACCGTTTCCTCCTCCCTCAATGTCGCTCTGCCGCGATTGATTTCGATTAAATTTGCATTGATGACAGGTTTAATTCTCCCGGAGACCACGCTCCCGTAAACGCCTCCCTCTCCTTGCCATTTCCCCTCACTCACCTCTCCCTCTCTGCCCCTAGGCTGCCCTGATTTCTTCCTGCTCCGCCTTTGCTCCGACGAGCGTCCCAGAGAAATTCCGGCCACGTCCTGCCACCTCTCACCTCCCACTACACACGGGTTTGTTCTCCACCCTCAGGCGCATCTGCCAGTGCATCAAACTTGCCCGCGAGTGCCCTGCAGGCTCGGCAACGACGACGACCACCGTCGCCACCGTCTGCTTCCTCTACGGCAAAGCCCCCTGGTAAAATCTGACCGCCCTAACCCCTCTAGCTCACACGCGTGTATTCGCCACACTCTTATGCTTCTAACGTATCCTCTGGCGTGTCATTTTGTGCCCTGTAGCGTTGACAACATCTATACCTGAGCAAGCCCGACGCCAACATCGTCTCCGACGAGCAATGTTCCCTACCCCGAGCGCCCCTCAACGAACCGACCCCACCTCGAGCATCAGCGCTTCCCGGCTAGTCTGGTGAGCATACTCTCCCTCTCCCGCGCTTCCTGGTTCGTCGGCAACCTGACTGGCCGAGCACGCGCCGCCGTCCACCGCCGCCAGCGCCGCCAGGTCTTGGCAGGAAGCTGTGAGCCGTCTGATCTTGATTCAAGCGCTGCGATAGTTTCATTTAGCGAATCGGTATGGAGCGTTCTGTGCTGCACGATATAATTAAAATCCAACGACCCATAGAGTGCGATCCGCGCGAACCGTTTTTAGCCAGTAAGAAAGCTCCACGTGGTGAGTGCTTTGTTTTAAAAATAGAAATGTGTCTATGAGATATTCAAACTTGTAAAATTCATAACTTTCAAACCACACGTCCAAATTTTGCAAACTTTATATCAATGGATTCATAAAAACAAGCCCTAGACAACCATGCACTTTGTTTTTGCAGAAACTTGTGTATGCTTGTTTAGGTTATAAAAATTATTCTAAAATGATTTTGAGGATAAAATCTTTGGCAAATGGTGTGTTTTGAACCTACTGACCCTAGGAAACAAATTGTGGTTTCAAAAATGTATTTAGTGAAACAAAAGAATGAATCTTGGATTTAAAACCAATTCTAGTCAAATAAAAATATAGTTTATTTATTAAAAATGGTTTTGGAAGAAAACCTTTGAGAAATGTTTTGGAAATAAACTCTCTGACCCTAAACACAAAAGTTTTATGGTTTGAAAACATATTTTGTGAACCCTATAGATTAATGCCTTAGTAAAAAAAACATTTCTACACCACATAAAATGATACCTTGTTTTGAAAATGGTTTATGAAGTGAAATCTTTTGCAAATGACTTTGCCACTTTATAAGATGACCATTAGGTGTTTCCAAATGTGTATGACCCATTAGAAACCACTTTTACAAATAAAACAACCCTTTTGCATGCTTGCATGTATTGTTTTGTTTATTATTTTATGTGATGTTTTGCTTGATTGGTAGATTGAGATTGTGCCTTGCTTGATTGAATTGTTGTGACTTGAAGAGTGTGATTGTTGCAAGGACAAGGAGTGAACTTATACCCTCTACCAAAAAGGCAAGTGATGCTTCATACTTTTGTCCCATTATTTTCACTATGCATTAGTGATATTTCTAAGTAAGACTTGCATGGAATTATGCTAAGTGTAAGCTATGCTATGGGAAATCCTAGTAGATGAAACCTTAGTAGAAATTCCTAAGTTAAGATTCCTACTACTATCATGCTTAGCTTAGCTAATAGAAAACAAGGGTGGAATATATATTCACACTATGGAAAATTTTCTAAGTCTGAGGACTTGAGTTTTGTTTAATAAAACAACTAAGTGAATGAATCACCTGGGTGGAATGGAAGGAATGGTTTGTGTTGAGTGGTTACACAAGGCCAGGGGACTGGTGAACCTTGTGTATCTCACTTGTGGATGGCCACCCAGGAACAAAGAGATTTGAGATGTCAAATGTTCAGAAGCTTCAAGTGCAGCCACCTGGCATTATGGGCTCTGCCTGGATCACATAGGTTGCTAGAACTTAGCCATTTGGACAGTTGGTGGTAGTGGGATGATAGGTTGGAACACGTCCATTTGGTCTAAGGAAAGGCTTCTGAAAGATCTTGTCTTGGGAAACCAAGTCTTGTGGGGAAAGTGCACCACCTCTACAGAGTGTAAAATCTAAGTACTTAGCCATGTCCCTGGTAAAGGACAATTTGAGCATCAAGACATGGAAGCTATCAAGAATCTCATCTTCCAAATTTCTAAGTTAAAAACTTGTGGATGAACAAGGGTTAAAGGATCTTCAATCTTTGATTGGTAGATGCCTTGGGTGATTTTTGTCAAGCAAAAACTTAGCGTTTTCAAATGATAAGGAAAAATCTATTTTTGGGCAATGCAAGCCTCAACTCCACTTAGCCAAAAGCATATAGATGATATACTCCACTATACTACCATAGTATCACTTGCCAATACAATTCAAATGTATTGACCCTTGTGGCTGTAACTTGTTATGTTGCAGGTTTGATTGATTTAGTGGAGTGAGTTGAATAGGATTACAAAGTCTACAACCAACATGTCTGCCTGTGGCACCTTGAAGATGAAGGACCCCATGCTTATAGATATTCTGCTGCAATGTAATGTAATAGCCAAATGAGCTATGAAAGATGTAATAAATTATTTTATTGCTGGTTATAAAGTTGTATTATGACCTTTGTTTCTTGATATTACATCTTAACTGTGGATGCTAGCTATTGATCCAGGGACTAGCATTGTAAACACAGGGGACTCTACCTTATTAAAGGTTGGGAACCTTACATTTATGGATTCAAGCCATTTGACGGAGTCAGGGCCCATCATCGCTTCTTTGCATATAGTCGGTTCATCATTGTCAAACAATAATGATTTACTCTCAAATCTTAATCATTTGATTGTTTATCCGACCTTCTTGGTTCAATAGGAACTTTAGACCTCCGTGACCGCAACCTTTGAGGCACGTAATCCATGAGCATTCTGGCTGCCTCCGGAACATTTTCCGGCGCTGCGCAACTCAGCACATATAGCTAAGGTTCGTTAACCTTATCAAAGTTCTATTGTCCTCCCACTTAACATTTATGAAAATTCCTTCTTCAAGAAACTTCACGTTTCAAGCGACAAACCCTTTTGTCCTTGGTGTTATGGAGGAATAACCAATTGTTATTCGCAATAACCTATAAAGACATGCTCATCCGACTTCGATTGTAAACATCTTACTTATGTTTAGCATACCAAATTTAAGAAATGACAACTTGGGTTTTACCCCAAACCATAACTTCCATGGTGTCATTTCAACGGATCAAGATGGAGCTCTTTTCAGTGTAAAAGCGGAAGTCTCTAAAGATTTAATCTTTTAAAAACATAATGGCAGTTTTATACATAACACCTTTGATCCAACCATGTCAAACAAGGTTTCATTACAAATCTCAAACACTCCATACTCCTATGGTGTTTCGGGAAATGTCAATCTAGGTGTTTTGCTAAACTTGCAACTCAAATAAATCCCTTTATGATAAATCATAATTCATTTATTTTTCTTGTTACACTTGTAACTCAAATAAATCCCTTATGATAAAATCATAAACCATTTGTTTTCTTGTCACAATGATTTTCACTTCATCTTGAAAGTCTTTGAACATTTTCAAATATTTCACACTTCTTTCTCATTAAGTGAATATTCACTCAAATTTCTGGAGAAAGTATATGAAGTTGAAACCCATCGCTTACGACTATAAATAATGGACTACATACATCGATATGTATAAATTCCAATAATTTAGTCGTTTGTTCTTCTTTGGCCTTGGAACGAAGTTTTAATTATCACGTGGAAAGTCTCACAAGCGTCACTTGATCAAATCAAAGACTCCAAAAATCCATGAAAATGGAGTTTCTTCATGTTTTTTTTCCAATATAATTTAAACGGCGATGTCACTTCGTAAGTGATCTTCCAATCATTTGTCCTGCGACATTTTAGCATTAGGTTTTATGGATGTGATTTCTCCAACTAGATTTGTAAATCATCCATCTTATATGGAATACGGTAATTATTTGAACAACCTTTGTTCTCATAATACCTGATTCAAATAACAATTATTAAAACAAATCTTGAAGTCAAGCTTTGATGTCAACGAGAAATACAAACAACGGTTTGTTTGTTTTTGATGAACATCATCACATATTCTCTTGCTAGTTACTTAGGCCATTGTGGTTCATGAATTGTGTCGTTCTGTATGAAATTTCATACCAACCAATTCGGTATCCAATACCCAAGAACCACATTGTTTAACAAGCAAAGAATACAACCATAACATGTATATCATATATATACCTAAATTGGATATTTCCAATCTTTTCTTTTCTGCCAAATATATTTTATAGATTCTCTTTCAGCATTTCCTTTTCCTTTTTAAAAGAATCTATCAACATCAAAAGTGGCGCCATATACATGACACATAGTCCAAAGCGTGTATATTCAAATAATAATACCTTTGGACTTGCACTTTGAAGTAGATCACCATCATCAAAATGATCGGTATTCTTTCAAAATCCATTCTTTAGTAATCTTTTAGTGTAGTAAACACTTTACATACATATTCTATTCATCCTTATCATGACGACTTTCATGATCAAGCTAATGTAGCTTATAAAGACGAATTTGAGTATAACATTACTTTCCAAAACCCTTTTGGATGATTAGGATGTCTAGCATCTCCAACCTTCATAAATTCTCATCCAATATGAGAACATATATTATACTCTATCATATTGCAACCAAAACATTGTTTTAGATATCGTTATATCTGCCACACATGATGGTTTCTGAAACAATTCTTTCAGCTCCTACATAAACTTGATATTAAAACAATCAAGAATCATGGAGGCAAACATGATACTTAAGATACTAACACTGGAATTGTTACTCTCGATTTAATACCAACTATTAAATTTCACAGAGTAAATAGAGTTTGCTGAAAGTTTGCAATAGAACTTTAAACTTTAGATTGACACTCAACACAATACGATACCAGTTCATAAAGTATATATCCAGAATTCTATAGTTCTATTATCTCAATTATAACTAAGCATAAGGTGGTGAATGAATGCCAATGACTACAACAAATTATGCAAATTCACTTTGATTTAATTTATGATAAATTGAGTTCTACTAATCCAAATTAGAAATGAACTCGCACTCAAAAACGACATCCCTCGTGTCTTTTTGGTGATTACATGAACCAAATCCACTACACCAAGTCCGATCATCACGTGAGTCGGTGTATCTTCAAAGGCGAGCATCCATATGTTCATCACATCAAAACATATGACTCATGCTTAACCTTTCGGTCCATGTTCCGAGGCCATGTCTGTACATGCTAGGCTCGCAAAGTAAGAACCTTAGTATTCGCGTGTGTAACTGTCTTACACCCGAGATATGCTCGTGGATTCAAGTACACCCGATCATCACGTGATGTCTTGAAGCGACGAAACATTGTCGGTGCATACTTAAGGAAGAACACATTTTTATCTTGATATCTAAATGAGGGATCATCTTATTATGCTAATAAAACGGCAAACAAGCAATATAAGATGCAATCAAAACATCACATGTTTATAAGTGAAATGATATGGTTCCCGCATATGATCTCCATCATGTGCACCGTGGTATGATCTTTATCATACCTTTATGTGTAAGGCCAAGGTCTATGGAACTTACACGCTATGTGTGTTGTAAGAGTATCATCTCATACTTCTACTTGCAACATCACCATATCATAACACTAGCCCAGCAACAATCTAAACTAGACGCCTCTAATTTATCCATTATAAGTTTTACGTGGCTTAGGGCTTTCGAAGATAGAACCGTTCTTACCTACGAACATGAACCACAACGAGGATAACCAAATTATTGACAACTCATTGCAAATTAGATATTGACTATAGTAGGAGAGACAGACACCCGCTAGCCACTTATGCAAAACAAGTTGCATGTCAAGCGTGGAACATGTCTCATGTGCGAGGACATGTAAAGTTTGTCCGGGCCGCTTCATCCCACTATGCCACCAATATCCAAAGTACAACTAATAAGCAATAAAATGATCATCATCGCCCACATACTCATATGTGTACTACCCGTGCAAAGTATCTACGCATAGATCCGGCTCTGATACCACTGTAGGGTTCGCAACATAGAAAACAAAAAATTTCCTACGATGGGAACAACTATGTACCAAGATCTATCTACTAGATACAAACAACGGGCGGATGTACATCTGTAGAGAACGTAACCTTGAAGACCGACAAAGCTTAACGAGTCCAAACTCGTGGTTGATGTAGACAATCTCTTGCCGATCTCAAGACCGAGAGGAAGTCCTAGCGCCACAAAACAGCAGCGCATCCGTGCTCGCACACACGTTCGAGGCACCGAGCAACCTCCGCCTCCTCGCTCCAGCGATGCAGCGGAAGCACAACTCTTTCTTGCCGAATAGCCACCGGGAACATGTATCTCGCTAGTCCGAGACCATGGGGGATAAATTCTAGAGGGGGAGAGAGATCCTTCACAAGGAGGTGTGAGAGACAAGTGAGGAGGGGGGCTCCTTTTATAGGAGGAGGGGGGCACCCAAGGGGGTGGCCGCCGGCCATGGGGGATGCCCCCTCCCCTCCTTCATTCATGTGGGTGGACACTCCACTCACAAAATGGCCCTTCAATTTTCTCCACTCAAAAGTCCACTCAAATTCCCATTAAATTTCCACCAAATTTAATGCAAACTCTCATTAAATAAAACTATTTTATTTTATTCAGAATTTTGTCAATTACTTTAATGACAAACATTCACAAATAACCCCTTGCTAGAATTCCATTTCACATGCATAACCACTTTATGCAATTTCTCCCGAAAACCTGTTTCGGTATCTAGTGAAATAAATTCCTGCGCTTGTTTATTCTTTCCGGCATGAAACTTTTGCTCCAAATGGATGTCGGTGTCTCTTAAGTGTGTCACCCTATGGTTCACGAATAATGCGGACATGATCGATACCCCTCTCGTATCAATAATCAGAAACGGGATCTGGAGACCCATACTGACTCACACACATTCAACGATGACTTTCTTGTGATCGTCGGAACCTTTTACGCTAGTATCTTAATCCTTTTGTTTCGCGATATATTACATGTCCGAGATTCGATCATCGGTATCTCCATACCTAGTTTGATCTCATTACTGACATGCACTCTTTTCTCGTTCCTGTGATATAACATTCTAGTGATCAAATCACTTGCTTGCAAGCTAATCAATGTGATATCACCGAGAGGGCCCAGAGCATATCTATCCGTCATCGAGATGAACAAATTCCACTCTCGATCCATGGGCCTCAACATAACACTTTATTAGTTCTAAATCCATCTTTATAATCACCCTGTTATGGTGTGATGTTTGATGTTATCAAGAAACTCTTCCGGTGTTAGTGATTGACATGATCTCATGGTCTAAGGATTAGGATCACTTTGTAAGTTGTTATAGCAATATAAACTCAATGACTTTGATCGTAATGCTATACTTCGGATGAATGTTCATCACACCATTACACTAATGTTGTGATCCCGTTATTAACAACATCCAATGTCCATGATCAGGAAACCTTGATCATCTTGTTACTCAACGAGCTAGTTTATGAGAGAGGCATAACTAGGAACTTTCCGTTTGTTTACTAAACACACATGTATTAACGTTTCCGTATTAATACAATTATAGCATGCAAAATAAACATTTATCATAAACAAGGAATACGATAATAACCACTTTATTATTGCCTCTCGGACATATTCCCTTCAGATCTCGTTACCGACATGTACTCTTTTCTCGTTCCCGTGATATAACATTCTAGTTATCAAATCACTTGCTTGCAAGCTAATCAATGTGATATCCTCGAGAGGTCCCAGAGCATATCTATCCGTCATCGGGATGAACAAATTCCACTCTCGATCCATGGGCCTCAACATAACACTTTAGTAGTACTGAACCCATCTTTATAATCACCCTGTTACGGTGTGACATTTGATGTTATCAAGATACTCTTCCGGTGTTACTGATTGACATGATCTCATATTCTAAGGATTAGGATCACTTTGTATGTTGTTATAGCAATATAAACTCAATGACTTTGATCGTAATTCTATACTTCGGATGAATGTTCATCACACCATTACACTAATGTTGTGACCTCGTTATTAACAACATCCAATGTCTATGATCAGGAAACCTTGATCATCTTATTAATCAACGAGCTAGTTTATGAGAGAGGCGTAACTAGGAACTTTCTGTTTGTTTATTAAACACACATGTATTAACGTTTCCGTATTAATAAAATTATAGAATGCAAAATAAACATCTATTATTGCCTCTCAGGGCATATTCCCTTTAGAAATCTCTAGTTGGAGAAGTTGCTTAGAATGCCGAGAGGGAGCTAGGTGCCGGGTTTGGGATTAATCCGTGCAGTGGATCCACTTTTTGGGCAGTGAGGGGGAGGTCTAGGGTTGAAAGTCGTGTTAACTCCTACTCGATAGCTATCCGGGGGTGCGCCGTGTGCCAAAAGTTCTGGTTTGTCTTGTTTATGATTTTATGTTGGTAGTGGGTGACACACAAGGGCTACTTGATTTGGTTCCATATTTTTTGATTTTTGATAAATTTCCTATTGCCGGGGTTCGAGGGGGTGGGCAAAATCGGCAACCCGCCGGCGCGCGCAGGCACGCGACGTCCACTGCAACCTTGAACCTAGGCACATTCCCAGCCTAGGTACCCCATGGAGCACCCCAAAACATTTTTTTCCGAAAATTGAGGGTCATTTCTAGGGTACCTACAGTTATAAACCGGAATTACCGGGGCGTAACTCAGGAAAATATAGTATATTCTTGCACCACGAGGTAAGTACCAACCTCCCGGGGGTGGCGGTCCTCCGCGACGTAGCATGCGTGTAAATTGCCTCGGGGCCTAGGTCATGCTTAATTCTCACACATCCTTTGCAAAATCGCCGGTTTTTCAGAGTCGGTAAATGGAAACTATGGATTTCTGCATGGAACCCTGGAATCTCTAGTTGCAGAAGTTTCTTAGAATGCCGAGAGGGAGATACATGACGGATTTGGGATCAATACCCACAGTGGATCCATGTTCTGGGCAGTGAGGGGGAGGTCTAAGGTTGAAAGCCATGTTAACTCCTACTCGATAGCCATCCGGAGGGTGCGCCGTGTACCAAAAGTACCGGTTTATCTTGTTTATTATTTTATGTTGGTAGTGGGTGACACACAAGGTCTACTCGAGCTGGTCTTATATTTTCCTATTGCCGGGGTTCGGGGGTGGGCAAAATCGGCAAACCCGTCGGCGCACGTAGGCACGAGAGGTCCATTACAACCTTGAACCTAGGCACGTGCCCAGCCTAGGTACCCCATGGGGCACCCCAAAACATTTTTTCCCGAAAATTGAGGGCCATTTCTAGGGTACCTACAATTAGAAACCGCAATTACCGGGGCGCAACTCAGGAAAAATACAGTATATGCTTGCACCACGAGATAAGTATCAACCTCCCAGGGATGGCGATCCACCACGATGTAGCATGCGTGTAAATTTCGTCGGGGCCTAGGGCGCGCTCAAAATTCTCGCACCTCCTTTGCCAAATCGCCGGTTATTCGGAGTCGGTAAATGGAAACTCTGGATTTCTTCATGGAACCCTGGAATCTCTAGTTGGAGAAGTTTCTTAGAATGCTGAGAGGGAGATAGGTGTTGGGTTGGGGCTCAATCCGCGTAGTGGATCCATGTTCTAGGCAGTGAGGGGGAGGTGTAGGATTGAAAGCCATGTTAACTCCTACTTGATAGCCATCTGGGGGTGCGCCGTGTGCCAAAAGTCCCGGTTTGTCTTGTTTATGATTTTATGTTGGTAGTGGGTGACACACTAGGGCTACTCGAGCTGGTTTGATATTTTTTTGATTTTTGATTAATATCCTATTGCCGGGGTTCGTGGGGTGGGCAAAATCGGCAAACCCGCCAGCATGCGCAGGCACGTGAGGTCCATTGCAACCTTGAACCTAGGTACGTGCCCAACCTAGGTACACCATGGGGCACCCCAAAACATTTTTTCCGGAAAATTGAGGTCCATTTCTAGGGTACCCACAGTTAGAAACTGCAATTACCGGGGCATAACTCAGGAAAATACAGGATATGCTTGTAGCACGAGATAAGTACCAACCTCCCAGGGATGGCGGTCCGCCATGATGTAGCATGCGTGTAAATTGCCTCGGGGCCTAGGGCGCTCAATTCTCACACCTCCTTTGCAAAATCGCTGGTTTTTCGGAGTTGGTAAATGGAAACTCTGGATTTCTTCATGGAACCATGGAATCTCTAGTTGGAGAAGTTGCTTAGAATGCCGAGAGGGAGCTAGGTGATGGGTTTGGGCTCAATCCATGAAATGGATCCATGTTCTGGGCAGTGAGGGGGAGGTCTAGTATGTGTGTGTGTTGTGTCTAGGGTTGATATGAAATGGTAGTACTCGGTTTTCCCCCTCTCACGATAACACGTCCTCACTTTTGTTGGTACACCTTGATTGGTCGAGACGGTTGTCACACAGATTGTGCCCACCCAACGTTAATCCTCTGTGATCTAACGGGCAAGATAGCCCCTTCCCTCTCTCTCTCTCTTTGGAGACGGACCTCTCTATCCATGCGAAATAACGAGTTTGCCACTGATACTTTACTTCCATAATCAAATAGAAGGAAAGTGTACAAAGTCATATAATTTTCGTATATGTGTGTCTATGAATTTCCTTTTATTATCCAAAAATTATAAAGTATTTGGATTTATATACACGAGGGTAGATAAAATATAAAAAATGTGTGTGTTTTCTAGTGCAGCGAGGGGGAAACACGGCATCACACTCGTCTAACCGGTTGCAACGCGTCCACCATGGCACAAGTATGGTGCACTGTAATGTCGTGTCAGCGGGGGTGGAATGATGCATCCTCTGCATGCATCGTACCCTTCACATTCGAGCGTGACTGATGGCGCTGCGTCAACATGGAGTGCTTCGTCAGGAAACCCCAAGAGCAAGGTATGATGCAGCACAGCAGCAAGTCTTCACGCAGTAAGAAATCGAGGTTATCGAACCAGTAGGAGGAAGGAAACGTCTCAAAGGTGTTGCAAGCAACGTGGAAACCCGCACAACACAAACTCAAGACTTTGCCCCAACTAACAGTGAGGTTGTCAATCTCACCAATTGCTGTAACAAAGGATTAATTATATGGTGTGGAAGGTGAAAAGAGGTTTGCAGCAAGTAAACAGTAACAGTGGAAGATGTATCAATGGTAAAGATTGGACCGGGGTCCATATTTCACTAGAGGTGTTCTCCTGAGATCAACAAACATGGCATGCTGGGTAAACAAATTACAGCAGGGCAATTGACAGGACTGAGCAAGGCATAACAATGCAATACTAGAAATAAAGATCCTATGAGATTCGATTGGGCAATACAACAAGATACATAGACCGCCATCCAACTGCATCTATGACTAGAAGTCCACCTTTGGGTTATCATCCAAACCCCCTCCAGTATTAAGTTGCAAGCAACAGAAAATTGATTTAAGCAAAGTGTGTAAGGTAAACAATCCACTTGTTCCATGAACAATAGACCGTTGTTTTCCCCTTAGTGGCAACAACACATCTACAACCTTAGAGATTTCTGTCACTTCACTTGATTAAATAGAGGCATGAACCCACTATCGAGCATAAATACCCCCTCTTGGAGTCACTAGCAACTACTTGGCCAAGATAGCTACTAACAACGGAGAGCATGCAAGATCACAAACAACACAGACATGATAGAATCAATAAGACAAAACCAATAATCAATCTGACATAGTAATCTCAATATCTATCGGATCCCTGCAAACACAACATGCACGATTACAAATAGATGAGATATTGATCATGAACGGAGCTCACAAGATCTAGACATGAAAGCACAAGGAGGAGATACAACCATCTAGCCACTACATGGACCCGTAGTCCAAGGTGGAACTACTCACGCTTCATACCGGAGGCTGGCATTATGAAGAAGAAGGCCTCTGGGATGATATCCCCTCCGGCAGAGTGCCGGGAAGAGCTTCAGATCCCTCCGATCTAGGGACGATGGTGGCGGTGGCTACAGATGGTTTCGTAGAATATTGATCGGGTGCTTAGGGTTTAGGCATCGGGGGCTTCTTATAGGCGAAGAGGTGAGGCTGGGAGGCGGCCAGGGGGCCCACACCCTGCTTAGGCGTGGGCCCACCCTAGGCCGCGCCTGGGGGGTGCAGCCGCCCTGTGGCGTCCCTCCGTCTCTCCTCTGGACTCTGTCTTCTCCTCGGTGAAATATTGAATTTGGCTTTTATCCCATCCAATTCCGAGAATATTTCCTGACTAGCTTTTCTGGAACCAAAAACAGCAGAAAGCAGGCAATTGGCACCGTGCCAACTTGTTAATAGGTTAGTACTAGAAAACATATGAAAAGCACCTCAAAGTGTGGACAAAACAAAGCAAAGTAGATACTAAACAAGCATGGAAAATAAAAAATTATAGATACGTTTCCGACATATCAAGCATCCCAAGCTTAACTCCTGCTCGTCCTCGAGTAGGTAAGTGATAAAAGAATAATTTTTGAGGTGACATGCACCATCAAAACCAAGATCAAACCATTTGCAAGCATTGAAAGCTGGGATCAAAGAACTCTAAACATGGGCATGAAAGATGGAGTTCTAACAATAAAACAAAGTAACTATGCATGCAACATGAAAGGCTAAAAACAAAGATCATGAATAACATGCATTGAAAAATGTTTGTTTGTTTCACATACAGAAAACATGGCATAGTGGCATTCAGCTTGTGCCTCATGGAGTAGAAAATAGATGCATAGGACACCTTCAAAGTTCATAAGAGTGACTAGATACAAATATCACAAGAACAAGCAATATCAACAATATGCATCAATCAATATGTTTTGGGATACTACACATAGAACTAAGAATGGAAACTATGCTCTCTTAACTAGTGCCTAAAGGTAGAAGGTGGAGACTCAATATAATAGTGGAAGAAATGCCCTTCATAAAGGGAAGCAGGGATTTCAATTTTCAGAAAGAGCTTCCAAAAATTATGGTATTGGTTAGCTTTCAGCCCTCATTGCCCCTATCATAAGCATCTTGAAGTGATTAAGGTTAAAGTGAACAAACTATGGAGTATATGCTTGACAAAGTATAAGTTGGCAATCTCATGTCCCTTGAATACGAGGGCCGCTCCTCATGCTACTCAACTTTAGTCACGTGTAAGTTCTTGTCATAGTAAGTACATGTGTATCATAGAGAACCGCCAACGGGGTACCCCTTGCACATGGTACAGGAGCTATCCCATAACCAAAATGACAAGGCAAGCAGACAATGAGCATCTCAGTGATCTTTTTATTTGCTATTTGCAAAGGTTTTATTGAGGATGCTTCACAGATTGCTCATTATGGTGATGCTGCAAGTTTCCACCATGATTAGGCATGGCTTAGGCTAGCAGCCCAGGCGTTTTTCTAACACAAAATACATAACTCCATGGACTTACAATCTCCCTTTTTATTTCACACCGATGACATCTATGACAAAAGAGCATGATATCAACTGTGTACAAAGTACAAGTGCAATGTTGAAAACGTTACCCATGAAAACATGGTTTTGTTAATTCCAACGTATAAGTGCAAGCATATACAACTAATATGACACAATGGTTCAAGTTTATTAGGGGCAAGGAATATAAAGTGTGCCATAAAGTTCGTGAGAGCTTTAATCACTAAGTTTTCACATAACAAAATACTTTTTTAATTGAAAGATAGTTGAAAACAAGAATATACTTGGAATGGTGTAACACACCATGCATAGGAATTTATAGTGGACAGTTTGGAATAACTAGGTTTCTTGGGAGTTGGAAGCATGAGTAGAGCTTACTCATACAAGTGGAGGCTAGCCAAAGACTGGGAGCAACCTGACATGGATATGCCCTACGGGTACCCGATGTTAGCATACTTGGTCCAGCCCGACGGAAGTCCCACTCGACGACCTGCCAGGGTCCAGGACGCCCAAGACATTTCGGCTGCACGAAGCACATATGGACACGGACTCCAAAGCGCACAAGACAAGGATACCTCAAGACTAGAGTTTGAATACAACTTGTAACCAACTCGTATCGGCGCCCGAGACCTAGCCTCCCCATATATAAAGGCTAGGAGGGGCCAACAAGGAGGGCACGCACGCACGTACACAATAGACAGATCTACAGATCTAGCCACAAAAAACTCGACTCATACTTTCGCACACGCATCCACGCCAGATCGAATCTGCGCACCCTGTAACCTTCGGTTCCGCACCAGTAATCAAAGAGCGAACAAGAGGAGTAGGGTTTTCCCTCCGGCCTGAACACAGGTAAATCTCGTGTCCCCTGGTTGCTTGTCTGTTAACCGTGCCACGATCTCCAGCATCCCCATCTTCTCCAAAACCCAAGTCCATAACAATGGGCATTGACGAGATTAAACCTCGTCAATTGGCGCCGTCTGTGGGAACCCGATACATCCTTCGGATGTGGCGACCCCGTGTGGTCTTCAACCGCGACAATCTTCGGATGCGGAGCTCGCTACCACCATCAACTTCGGAAACCTGTCGCCGCTATGATTGTGGTCCGCCGTGTGACCCGCTACCGCGTCGACTCCGTCCACGACAACTACCAATAAAGCTAAGTTTCCCTCTACTCAGAGCTGATTTCCTTTTTAACTCGCACTCGAAACACTCGGGGGCTGCGCCCTCTTCGAGTAACCTAATGTGCCATCGGCTCCACGCACTCGAGCACCTCGAACGCGACAGCCCGAGTAGCTGATTCTTCCTGATCGTCGAATCCTTGAACTCCGAGTGCCTCGGCATGGTACTGAGACTAAGGGTAATCAGGCTAACGAAAAGGCCTAGCATACAGTGCAAAAGTGTCGACTCGATCGGCACCAGAATCTTACTGTACAAGCCGACAGGCAAATATTCTTTACAAGATACAAGTACTTCACAATTCTTTATATTTTCTGCAGCTTACAAGGACATCGACCGCGTCAAGCTATTATATCGGATCCTCTAACAGGAGTCGACAAAGCAACTGGCTACGCCATACACTCAAGACCCGAGTCGAGTCCCTCCTCGGATGGTTGCATCGCTTCATACTACGAAAAAGTTACGCCGCCGCAAGACCCGACAAAAGAAACGTCATCGACTTCATCCGCAATGTCGAGTCCTTCCGGCTAGAATGCCGCATCACTCCGCTACGTCAACTCCTGGCTCCTTATGCGTGAGACGCTGACTCGATGCACTTCCGGGTCAGTGGTTTCTCCTCGCATGAGTCTCCACTCGAGTCTGCGACTCGACTAGACACTCGGGGGCTACTCCTATCAGGAGCGCTGGTCGCGCACCCGATGTATTTTCGGGTCAGTGATACGCCCACGAGATTGTCAACTACAACTACATGATACAAGACTCGAGTCTCGCCGAGTCACGACTCCCGACACACTGGGGCTACTCAAGCGGAGCGCTGGTCGCGCACACACAAGATCTTCGAGTCCTACGCCAAGTCTACGACTCCACTATGGACTCGGGGGCTACTCCCATAGGGAGGATTGATTCAAGCATCCAAAAAAAAATTGTGTCCTACAGACCTAAAGCAAACAACGGCTGAATTAAAGTCTCGCCGAGTTCACGACTGAACAGACACTGGGCTACTCCATAGGAGGCGCTGGTCGCACCCTATAGTCCATTGTGTTGACTACGTCCATGATGTCGATTCCTTTACAACAGCCGAACAAATTCAGCTGACCCGATGAACTTCCGGGTGAAGTGCTTCGCACTCGACACAACTTTCGACTCCGACATCCAAATACAAGGTTCAAGACAACTAAGTCTCCACCCGAATCTACGTTTCGGATGGACACTCGGGGGCTACTAACATGGATATGCCCTACGGGTACCCGATGTTAGCATACTTGGTCCAGCCCGACGGAAGGCCCACTCGACGACCTGCCAGGGTCCAGGACGCCCAAGACGTTTTACCTGCACGGCACATATGGACACGGACTCCAAAGCGCACAAGACAAGGATACCTCAAGACTAGAGTTTGAATACAACTTGTAACTAACTCAGACATAGCGAGACCTAGCCTCCCCATATATAAAGGCTAGGAGGGGCCAACGAGGAGGGCACGCACGCACGTACACAATAGACAGATCTACAGATCTAGCCACAAAAAACTCGAATCATACTTTCGCACACGCATCCATGCCAGATCGAATCTGCGCGACCTGTAACCTTTGGTTCCACCGTAATCAAAGAGCAGACAAGCAGGAGTAGGGTTTTCCATCCGGGGGCCTGAACCTGGGTAAATCTCGTGTCCCCTGGTTGCTTGTCTGTTAACCGTGCCACGATCTCCAGCATCCCCATCTTCTCCAAAACCCAAGTCCATAACAATGGGCATTGACGAGATTAAACCTCGTCACAACCAATTAAGAGACCAATAATGGTCATAATCATGCAGAGCGACAAAACATTACTAATCAGCGCATAGAGTGGTACTACAAGTCAAGGACTAAATGATCATAGAGGCTATGGTGACTGGTTCGTAGTCATAACATGGTGTGAGCATGTGCCAAGTCAACCCAAACAAAGCATCAAAGGAGAATACCACAATACTATGCTTTTGTATGATAAAACAACGCATTATTCCATCAAGGCACACTAAGCAATCCCAATTGTTTGGAACAAGTCATGCTACGGAAATAATCACTAAGCATAAGGTCAAAACAACACCTAGCATGACATGCTAAAGTCTAAGTCACAGTCAATGCAAGCTCCTCTTGCACTTTCAAGCAAGAACTTTCTACTTCTTTCCAACACCAAACAACTTATTTGAAACAACACAGCGAGAACGGGGGTCCAAACTACTTGATTCAAGAAAACTAAACAAACTAAGCAAAGCAAACGAAAACTAAGACGCTCCAAGAACAACACAATAGTGCATGCAACAATAAAAATGAAGTGTATAGAAAGACCTGAGCTTTTTATTAATGAAGAAGGGGATGCCTTGGGCATCCCCAAGCTTTGACGCTTGTACCTCTTGGATATTTCTTGGGGTGACACGGGGTGGCATCCCCAAGCTTTATATTTTGTCCATTCTTCATCTCATTACATCATTCTCTCTCTACACCTGAATTTTTTTCCTTCATACAAAACTTCACACAATCTTCATTAGCAACATTAGTGTATTCAAAAGATAATAGACCCATGGGTTTAGCTTTAGAACAGCAAAACTTTCACTAAAAACACAAGCTACTGTAACAACTCCTTCAAAAAGCTCAATTTCCCAAAAAGAACCCCAAAAGGAATCAATAAGAAGCAAATGCAAATAATGGCAGAAATCTGCCAAAACAGACCAGAAGGTAGAAACTGATTTTTTCGAAGACCTTCTGTTTCTCAATCAAAAAGTGTTGAACTAACGAACGTTAGATAACATACTGGGGGATTTATTCATAAATTTTCAGCTCAACCCAACTTACAGAGACTCCTCACAAATTTTTATGGTGGAGGACAGAAATCTGTTTCGGGACAGAAACTCCCCAAATCTTACTTCCCTCTCATTAGAGGTCATTCTTGGCACAAAAAGCAAACAAAAAGGATAAGGAGATGTCATTACTTAAGTAATAACTTCCAAGACTAAAGGAAACTCTTGGGTTATCTCCCAACAAGTACTTTTCTTTAACGCCTTTAAGTTAGGCACAAGAAGCAAGAAATCAAGTATTTTCAAATGAAGAAGCATTAACATCAAACCTTGCTTTCAAAGGAGGAGAAAAAAAGAAAATTCTCTCTCCTTATAGGGAAGTGTTCAATACCTTTCTTGAATGGAAATTGATATTTTATGGTGCCTTCTTTCATATCAATGATGGCACCAACAGTTCTAAGAAAAGGTCTTCCCAAAGTAATAGGACAAGAAGCATTGTATTCATCATCCAAAACATAGAAATCATCAGGGACATAAGCATTGTTAACCATAATGAGAACATCATTAATACTCCCCATGAGTTTCTTCTTAGCATATTCATTAAGTGGGACATCCAAATAACAATCTTCCAAAGGTGGCAAATCAAGCATTTCAGAAATGTTCCTAGGCATAATAGAGACACTAGAACCAAGATCACATGAAGCTTTCATATCAAAGTCATTCACTTGCATTTTAATAATGGGTTCCCAACTATCTTCTACTTTCCTAGGAATAGAAGCTTTGTGTTTTAACTTCTCTTCCTTAATCTTAACAAGAGCATCTGTGTTTGGTGAAAGCAACATGCATATCACTAGCATCAGGACTTCTAGCAAGTTTTTACAGGAACATAATCACTTCAGAAATATTGCAACCATCAAGATCAAAATCAATCTTAGCATCACTAGTAGTAGACTCATTGGACTTAGGCATTGTAGGAGGAGGAATAGGGACTTCTTGTGGTTTAGTGGCAGCCATATGGGTGGTGATGGTGCACACACTATTGTTTCTATCAATTTCAGCCTCCCTTTCCCACTTAGCATGAAGTTGGGCTAACAGTATAACATTTTCATCAATAGTAACTTGTATGACATGAGTTTAGCAGCCATTTTATTAATCAAAGAGGACTGTGCTTCAGACAAAGAGGAAATATTTTTCTCAAAATTTAAAAGCTTTTCCTCCATAGTCTTGTTGAAAGTGGTTTGTTTACTAATAAAGTATTTTAGCATGACTTCAAGTTCAGAGAGGGCACTTCTAGCATTGTTGTAGGAGTTTCCATAGGTATTGCCATTATTAGGAGGATAAGGCCTATAATTGTTGTTACTACCAAAATTATTCCTATAGGCATTGTTGTTGAAATTGTTGTTTCTAATGAAGTTCACATCAACTTGCTCTTCTTGAGCAACCAAAGAGGCTAAGGGAACATTATTTGGATCTAAAGGACCTTTCCCATTAACAAGCATAGCCATAATAACAACAATCTTATCACTCAAAGAGGAGGTTTCTTCAACAGAATTTACCTTCTTACCATGTGGAGCTCTCTCGGTGTGCCATTCAAAATAATTAACCATCATATTATAAAGGAGTTTTATTGCAGCACCCAAGGTGATGGTCATAAAGGTACCTGCATAAAAAGTCTGGATAATCATCCAAGCAGTAAGTCCATGAGTGGGACAATTCTTAACCAAAGATTTCATTCTTTCCCAAGCTTGAGAAACATGTTCATTATCAAGTTGTTTAAATTTCATAATATCACTTCTCATAGATATAATCTTAGCAGGAGGGTAGTACTTTCCAATAAAAGCATCTTTGCACTTAATCCAAGAATCAAAACTATTTCTAGGCAAGTATAGCAACCATTCTTTAGATTTTCCTCTCAAGGAGAAAGGAAAAAACTTGAGCTTAATAATATCTCCATCTACATCCTTATACTTTTGCATCTCACAAAGTTCAACAAAGTTATTGAGATGGGCAACAACATCATCAGAACTAGCACCAGAAAATTGCCCTCTCATCACAAGATTCAACAAAGTAGGCTTAATTTCATAAAAAGTAGCATCAGGAGCAGGTGGAGAAATAGGAGTGCTAAGGAAATCATTGTTGTTTGTGCTAGTGAAGTCACACAACTTGGTGTTCTCAGCAGAATTCATTTTGGCAAAAGTGGAGCAAGCCAAAAACAGCAGCAGCTAGAGCAGGAACTATTTTTTTGTGTTTTTGATAAGAGAAAGCAAACCAAACAAAACTAATTTTTTTGGAGTTTTTGATAAAAAAGAGGCAAACAAAACAAAGCAAAATAAACTAAGCAAACCAAAAACAAAGTAAAGAGAAAGGTTGAGGAGGACTCCCCTTGTGAAGACGTCCTTAGCCTCCCCGGCAACGGCGCCAAAAAAACTTGATGGCGCTGCGTCAACGTAGAGCGCTTCGTCGGGAAACCCCAAGAGCAACGTATGATGCAGCACAATAGCAAGTATTCCCTCAGTAAGAAACCGAGGTTATCAAACCAGTAGGAGGAAGGAAACTTCTCAAATGTGTTGCAAGAAACATGGAAACCTGCATAACACAAACTCAAGACTTTGCCCCAACTAACAGTGAGGTTGTCAATCTCACCGGTTGCTGTAACAAATGATTAACTGTATGGTGTGGAAGGTGATGGTGGTTTGTAGAAATTAAACAGTATAGTGGAAGATGTATCAATGGTAAAGATTGGACCGGGGTCCATAGTTCACTAGAGGTGTTCTCCTTAGATAAACAAACATGGCATGCTTGGTAAACAAATTACAGCAGGGCAACAAGACTGATCAAGGCATAACAATGCAATACTAGACATCAAGATCCTATGAGATTTGATTAGGCAATACAACAAGATACATAGACAGCCATCCAACTGCATCTATGACTAGAAGTCCACCTTTGGGTTATGATCCGAACCCCCTCCTGTATTAAGTTCCAAGCAACAGACAACTGCTTTAAGCAAAGTGTGTAAGGTAAACAATCCACTTGTTCCATGAACAAGAGACCGTTGTTTTCTCCCTAGTAGCAACAACACATCTACAGCCTTGGAGATTTTTGTCACTTCCCTGAGATTAAATAGAGGCATGAACCCACTATCAAGCATAAATACCCCCTCTTGGAGTCACTAGCAACTACTTGGCCAAGATAGCTACTAACAACGGAGAGCATGCAAGATCACAAATAACACAGACATGATAGAATCAATAAGACAAAACCATTAATCAATCTGCCATAGTAATCTCAATATCCATCGGATCCCCACAAACACAACATGCACGATTATAAATAGATAAGATTTTGATCATGAACGGAGCTCACAAGATCTAGACATGAAAGTACAAGGAGGAGATACAACCATCTAGCTACTACATGGACCCGTAGTCCAAGGTGGAACTAGTCACGCTTCATACTGGAGGCTGGCATGATGAATAAGAAGGCCTGCGGGATGATCTCCCCTCCGGAGGGGTGCTAGGAAGAGCTTCAGATCCCCCGATCTAGGGACGATGGTGGCGGTGCTACAGACGTTTTGGTGGAATATTTATTGGGTGCTTAGGGTTTAGGCATCAGGGGCTTCTTATAGGCGAAGAGGCGAGGTTGGGAGGTGGCCAAGGGGCCCACACCCTGCCCAGGCGCGGGCCCACCCTAGGACACGCCTGGGAGGGGTGCAGCCGCCCTGTGGCGCCCCTCCGTCTCTCCTCTGGACTCTGTGTTCTCCTCGGTGAAATATTGAATTTGGCTTTTGTCCTGTCCAATTTCGAGAATATTTCCTTACTAACTTTTCTGGTAACAGCAGAAAACAGGCAACTGGCACTATGGCAACTTGTTAATAGGTTAGTACCAGAAAACATATGAAAAGCACCTCAAAGTGTGGACAAAGCAAAGCAAAGTAGATACTAAACAAGCATGGAACATCAAAAATTATAGATACGTTTCCGACGTATCAGTGACTACGCACGGGTCTGGCTAGCCATGCTTTAACCGTAGCGTTTTTAGGCGTCCCTCCTTTCGACCCTTCTACTAGAAGCAATCGATCGAGCCGTAGATTAAATAATCCGTCGAGTGGTCATGTCACGCCTATAAAAAGCCTACTACTACTCCAGCTGCAAACTGAAACGGGCCTCACAGTACCAGTATCGTGCCTGCAATCTCACTTCCAGCTAGGGCCCATGGCATGAACAGTCCACGCGTCAGCCAAAAGCCGAACAGCTAGCTACTGGGGCATCAATTGAGCCTCGAGACGAAGGGTCCCACGAGGATACTTAACAATGTCCCGTCTTTAAAACCTACTCCTCTGCATCGACCCATTCTCCCCGATCTAGCAAAACCCACAAACCTCACCGTACAGCTCGAGGCCAAACAGCCACCTTCTCCCTTCTGACGCACTACTAGGAAAATGGCTATAGGTAATCAGCACATCCGTGGCTCACATGGTTGAAGTGCCCCACGGCTAAAACAGGCGTGGCTCACCTATGTGCAGTGCCCTACTAGTAACTAGAACAACCATGGCGCACATGACCATAGTGTGCCACAGATATGTGTGGGCCAGGGCCCTGTTGGCCGCACGCCAAACATCTGTAGCACACATAGGGTAGGTGCGCTACGGTTGTTAGTGCCAACCGTGGCGCACATGGAGGGGGTGCGCTACGCCTAAGCGCATGCCCCCTCTGCTGTGAAACGGCCAGACACATCCGTGGAGCACTATGGCATGTGCGCCACGGATGTTACTCCTCCCTGTGGCGCACTAGGGCAGAGTGCGCCACGGATGTGTCGATTTTTTTTATAGCACTTTATGTGCACATGTGTGACCACATCCACCACCCCACACTTCACTTTCCCCTTCTTCTTCCTCCTTAGATCTAGTCGGGATCTTCTCCTTCCCACCTCAATTTCTCCACCCATTCACCATTTTTAGCATGTAGAACTTGCCTTGGATGTTACATAAGTAATAGAGGAAGGTCTCCGGTCTCTCATCTCCTTCTCCGGTCTCGCGCGCACCTCTCCTTTCCATCTTTCTCGTGATTGGTCTCTCATATCGGTAAGTTGTCCATGTAAGGATGTGTTCATGTGTATATGGTATGCTCATATGTATGTAGATGATCGATGCTCATGATGTGTGTATGGAGAGGATCGATGGTCATATGTGTGTGTGTATATGGAGAGTATCGATGATGCTCATGCATGTGTGTATGGAGAGGATAATGATATGTTCATGTGTGTATGGATCGGTCTCTCTCTCTTGTGTTTGTATGTGAACAAGTTGCCATTTGTTTTGCCAAAATGTTGATTCATTTCCATTTTGGAAAGACTTTGGCATTTCGCAAAGGTCCTAATTTTAGGATAGGTCATGCCGAAATTTTCTATCGACCATTGCATGCATGCATTCATTATGTGGTTCTAATAGACTTCTAATTGTACCGTGTACACCGTGCAGGAAAAAATGGTCCGCATAATGAGCGAAGGCATTGTGGCTAGATTTTTGAAATGTGGGACGGCCGACATGATACGAAATAACAAGACGGATATAAGATGTCCGTGCAGAAGATGCAAACTCAACTGCGTGATCGACCTAGATTCCGGGAATCTGCAGGCACACCTGCTCCGCCATGGTTTCATGGATGGATACACTCGTTGGATAAGCGATGACGAAGATGATGGAGACGGTGAAGGTGGCCAACATGACGATGATCATCATCACGGCGAGAACGGGCGAGATGATGAAGAGTCTCCTGGAGATGGTGAAGGTGCGAAGGCATCGATGATGATGATCTAGATGCCGGAGGAGCAGACGACGATGGAACAACGTCAGGCTGGGTGCAGGACCTTATGTGCAAGAGCTTCTTGTCAAGCAGACGAGTAACGCCAGGGCTGCTGCTAGAGAGAAAGCCAAGCTTGCGCAACTTGAGAAAGACGCGGTTACTCCATTCTATGAAGGATGCAGTCCCGATGATACCCGGTTGAATGTAACGTTGAAGGCTATGGAGATGAAGGCAAAACACAAATTGAGCGATGCAAGCTTCGACGATATGATGGCATTCTGGCACGATCGTCTCCCGGAGGGGAACACATGTCCAACTAGTATCGAGGACGCCAAGAAAATCGTCTGTCCTCTCGATCTACCGCACGTTAGATATCACGTATGCATCAACGATTTCATCATTTACCGGGGCGAGGACGCGGAGAAAACCACATGTCCGGTGTGCAGCGTGAGTCGATACAATAAAGGGAAGAAAGCACCTCGAAAAGTGGTATGGTACTTTCCTATCACTCCTCGTCTGTAGCGCTATTTCACGGACCCTAAGGAAGCAAAGCTCATGCGATGGCATGCGGAAAGGAAGAAGCCAGGAGATGATGATGATGACCCCGAAAAGGATGAGCTGCTGACGCACCCTTCAGATGCTAGCCAGTGGAAAGCATTGGACCTCGAATTCCCCGAATTCGGTGGAGATTCGAGGAACATCAGTCTTGGTGCGAGCACCGATGGACTCAATCCGTTCGGTAGCCAGAGCAGCACGCACAGAACTTGGCCCGTGTTTGTATGGATGTATAACCTCCTTCCATGGTTGTGCATGAAGAAGAAGTACATACAAATGAGTATGATAATTCAAGGGCCGAAACAACCTCGTACCGACATCAATCTGTATCTCGGGCTGTTGAAAGAGGAGCTAGCCACGTTATGGGAATCTGGAGCCAATACTTACGACGCCGTCGCACAAGATTATTTCACTATGAGAGCCGCGTTGGTCACTACGGTGCAAGACTATCCAGGTTGCGGGTATATCTCGGGGCAGGTTATCCAAGGATTCTGCGCATGCGTTAGGTGCATGGATAACACAAGCTATATCCAACTAGAGAAAGATCCAGGGTCATCTAAAACCATGTTCATGGTGCACCGGAGGTGGCTCGGCAAGAATGATCCATGGAGAAAACGTGGAGACCTGTTCGATGGCAAATCAGAGACCCGAGGAATCCCAGAGCGTAGGAGCAGCGAAGAAGTGGAAGAGTGGCTGAAAAACTGGAAAGAAGCGAAAGAGGCAGCAACAAGACAAGCCGCTGATGAAGGTATGGAAAACAAGGTCTGTTTTCTGGGAGTTTCCATACTGGAAGTTTCTCCGCACGCCTCATAGCCTCGACATCATGCATATCACGAAAAACGTGTGCGAGAGTCTGGTCGCCACCATAATCAACATGCCAGATAGGACGAAAGATGGTCCGAAAGCAAGGCACGGCCTGATATGCTTGGGTATCCGGAAGGAGCTTCACGGAGGACGCACTACTCCTGATGATCAGGAAGATGACGATGATCATGAGTCGGAGACGACATAAGGTCGTCGGAAGGGTAAAAAGTTCAAGAAGAACGAATATTACTGCCCTCCTTCTTGCTTCACTCTAAGACAAGATGAGATCAAACAGTTTTTCTAGTGCCTTCTAGGAGTCAAATTTCCTTACGGCTACGCGGGCAAGATAAGCAGATACCTAGACGAGGCGAAGCAGAGGTTCAGTGGCATGAAGTCTCACGACTGTGCCGTGCTAATGACGTAGGTACTTCTGGTCGCACTAAGAGGGATAATGGACGAGCACGTCCGTGAAGCGTTATTTGGCCTATGCAAGTTTTTCGACGTCATCTCTAGGAAGTCGATTGGCGTGAATCAGCTCGGGAGGCTACAGGAGGAGATCGTGGTGATACTATGTGAGCTTGAGGTCTACTTCCCACCCGCATTCTTCGACATTATGGTGCATCTGCTGGTCCATGTCGTGGAGGACATCGTACAACTCGGGCCGATGTTCCTCCGCAGCATGATGGCGTTCGAAAGGATGAACGGACACATCAAAGGATACGTTCGCAACAGGTCCCATCCAGATGGAAGCATAGCCAAGGGCTTTCTGGCCGAAGAGTGCATCTCTTTCTGCACGAATTATCTAGACATCGAGAACCCTGTCGGTCTTCCCATCAACAGGCACCTTGGCAAGCTCGAAGGATCTGGTCACCGAGAGGGTCGTCGCATACTGCACGCAGACTTCGATTTTCGACACGCAGACTTTGATCGAGCAAACCTCGTCGCGCTACAGCATTTAGAACTGGTCGATCCTTGGGTACAGAAGCACAAAAGGTTAATCGAGAAGAAGTACAGTGACCGGGGCATACAGAGGACGCAGGGAGAAATAATCAAAGAGCACAACTCAGATTTCACGCGTTGGTTTAGGCAGACGCTCCTTGAAAATCCCCCGCGATCGCATTCTTCTGACACGGAAAAGATCATATTCACCTTGTCGTAGGGACTGATGCAAAACCTGGTGACCTATCAGGCGTATGATATCAACGACTACACATTCTACACAGAGGAAAAGGACAAGTGTGATTATCAGAACTCAGGCATAACGTCGGAATTCTACACCGATGACAACATGAAGGAAAGATTCTACGGAAGAATCGAGGAGATCTGGGAGCTCGACTACTATGGAGAAAAGGTGCCGATGTTCCGTGTCAGATGGGCAAAGAGCGTCGAAAGAGAAGACCGGTATTTCACAACCATGGTTATACCCGAAGCAGCCAATTCCAAGGCCGCCGGTGCAAACGTGGCCTCGAAAAATGAACCGTGGGTACTGGCTACCAAAGTGGACCAATGTTTTTTCATTACCGACCCGACAAAGCCTAGCCGTGTTGTCGTGAGGAGAGGAAAAAGAAACATCATCGGAATGGATGGAGTCGCCAATGAGCAAGACTTCGACCAGTACGGCGATCCAAATATTGAAGATGACGACGACTACGATGCAGCAACATACATGACAAGAAGAAAAAGGACAACCCTACCCAAAAAAGGTAGCCCGTTCGAAAGAAGAAACATTAAAGTGCCGGGGCTAAATTATTCAACCGCGACAAAGAAGGGAAAAAAGATTGTAAAACGCTAGCTCAAAAAATATTGTAAAACGCGTGGTCGAAAAAGATTGTAATATTCATGGACAAATTATTATGAAATTTAGTTATACTTTGAATCATATTTGAAACACTTTTATGACATATATTATCACTTTTGGGAATTTTTGGAATATTTAAAAGTATTTTAAAAACAAAACAAAACTTGTATGGCATATATCACCACTTTTGGGCATTTTTTGGAACATTTAAAAGTATTTTTAAAATAAAAATAAAAAAGTGGGGCACCAGGATTCGAACCTGGGTGCTCATAGTTTAGAATAGAGTAGTGGGCAGAACAAGTGGGATAGACAAGAGTTGTTGCTAGAAGGAGCGCTGGACTCTTGTTATAGAGTGGTTAGATCCCAGATAGGCGTAGCGCACTAGCCCGAGTGCGCTACAGATATCCGTAGGGCACTCTGGCATAGTGTGCTACGCCTATCTGGGTTTTATCCACGTCATCGATTCCAATCCCCCATCTCTCTCACACTAGCTCATCCCCATCACACTCTCCCAGCCCGATCGATCCCCTCCGCCACGCCTCCAGCCGATCCGTGGAGGAGGACGCCCGCGCCGCTGCCGATCCGTGGAGGAGGAGGAGGCCCGCGCCGCTCGTGGAGGAGGAAGCCCGCGCCGCTCGAGGAGGAGGAGGAGGCCCGCGTCTGCCGATCCGTGGAGGTCACCGCTGCTCGAGGAGGAGGAGGCCGCCGCCGCTCGAGGCTGAGGAGGAGGCCGTCGCCTCGCCCGCGCACTCGTCATCGTCCTCGTCTTAGAGGTGAGCCTTCTCCCCTCTCTCCCTCTCTCCCCTCTCCACTTCTCTCCCTATCTCCACGGGTTAGGGTTCAGAGTAGATTACTGATAGCAAGCTTCAGGGTCAGAGTAGCAATCTTAGGGTTTAGAGTAGCAAGCTTAGGGTTCAGAGTAGAAAGCTGAGGGTTCAGAGTAGAAAGCTTAGGGTTCACACTAGGAAAAATATTTGCTTCTGTTTTCATTTGTGGCTGAATTCAGTTTTCTCTATAGCTGTCTTAGGACTCAAATTAAGGTGAGGTTTTGTCTGAATTCAGTTTTCTCTATAGCTGTCTTAGGACTCAAATTAAGGTGAGGTTTAGTCCCAGGAAAGAAGGCCCCATCCATGAACTTGTGGACACCCCTTTTAGATAAAATTCTACTGAATCAGCAACCCATTTCCTGACCAGTAAACATACAGCTTCAGACTTCCTCTATTTATTCCATGCATTTATACTATTTATTGCATCAATAAAGATTACATCTGTTAATTCTACTGAATCAGAAACCTCGGTAGCTTACTTTTTTTACTACCCAGAAAGTACCTGAGTGTAACTATAAAGCCAAAAGATTGCTAACCTTTGTAGGTAGTTCAGATGCTACTTCAGTTCATCTATTTGCATGCCAAAAGATTGCTAACCTGTTGCTTATTTTCTAGGTTCTCTTTTTGTTGTAGTTTCACAAACCACAATGTTCTCTAGAATCATCTAGTCACAAACCACAATGACTAGTGTCACAAACCACAATGGCCTCTAGAATCATGTAGTCAAGTTATTTGAATTTGACGCCTTCTGTCTAGTAGCTCATTTTTGGTATATGGCATATATCCCCTGAAACATGTAGTTTGGCTGCTACCATTGATCAATCACGGCTAAGCTGAGAGATTGCTAGCCATTAAGCAAAATACTGACTGCTGGTCTGATTGTTTTTAAGGATATCATGATATACTTATTCTACATTGGAAAGGTGGCATCCCTGATAATTTGGTTTTCCTGGTTGTGAAATTAAGTTTGGTCAAACTATATAATTTCATAACAATGGACATGGTATTTGTTTGGTTCCATTCAGCTATGCAACATGCCTCTAGGAAGTCTAATGCCTCAAGTTTGGTAGCAGTAGGTGTTGCTTCTGTGGTTTAGTCCTTATGGAAAACCAGGAATGCAGCTTGCTTTAACAATTTGTTTCCTTATGATCCTACTAGTAGTATTATAGCTCAATCTGCTTGTTGTCACTTGCTTCTGTGGTTTGGTCCTTATGGAAAACCAGGAATGGAACTTGTTCTTTTTGAATAGTCTATATGTGTTGATTTGCTTGCTGTCATCACTTGGTCATTCGCTTGCTGTCACTTGCTGTAATGATCTTCTAGTATAGAAATCCTTGTTCCTTAGTCTGAAGTAGTAAAAATGACAACAAGGATTGTTGTATTCTCATTTGCTTGCTGTCACTTGGTCATTTGTTGTCATTTGTTCACAAAACTGAAATAGTACAAATGACAGCAATATGCTTGCTGTGTTATGCTTGCTCTGCTTGCTGTTGTCCTTGTTGTGCTTGCTCTTCTTCTTAGTCTGGAACATCCACATATTATATGTCCACCCTGCTTGTGCTACTACTACTTCTATGCTACTTGAGCTGCTACTACTTCTATTATACATCTGCTACTACTATCTGTTCCTTATATCCATCCTAGTGTTGCTCTGGCTACTACTATCTGTGGTGCTACTGTGCTTCTACTACTATCTGTGCTGGGACAACAGCACCTTGAAATTGTGCTTGTGCTTGTATGAAGCACTTTATTATGTCGTGTATGCAGGTTCTTGTATGAAATGAGTCACGATTTTTGCCGGAATGTTGATTAACTTCCGTTTCGGCAGAAATCGGGCACTCCTAGTTTAAGAAAATTAGCAAAGGTCATGCCGGATTTTTCCGTGCATTTAACCAATTATTTGTTTTTTATTAGTGCAAAGATGTGTGACAACGACGAGGCTGGATGTTCTAAGCGCATCAGCGCTGAAGGAGAACTCAGACCTCCGAATAAACAATTGACACTCTGGGAGGCGGCCCAGCGGCTAGAAGACGATGAAGAATACCATCCTTCAAAGAGCGAGGATGATGAGATGGAAGACGCGGAGGAAGAAGCCGAAGGAACGGCGGACGATGAAACCACTGATGGCGGCGAGGGCACAGGGAGTGGTAGCAATCCTCCTAAGAAGAAGAACAAGAAGCCGAAGGACCGGCGCCCGAACACGGTCGGCACGGTCAGGGAGGAAATTACTAAAGTGAGCCCATCAGGGGTTCCTTTGGAGCCCGCCCTTGTCGTCAAAGGGTACGGTGGGCAAGTGGCGGCGATCACCCGGACAACCATCTCGATCAACACCGAGAATCTCCAGCATAAAGATAATGGACACTTGCGCACACTCCTCTTCGAGAAGCTGCACGCAAGATACAAGTTCCCCGCTAAGTATCAGAATACAAATTATCATGGGAACAAAGTAAACAAATCCTCCCTCACAAAGATGAGCACCGCCCTGGCCAGCTGGAGAACCCGGATAAAGAAGAAGATATATAAAGAAGGCAAAAGTCTCGAGGAGATCCAGAAGATTGACCCGCAGATCACCGAAGATCAGTTCCGGGAGTTCAAGGAGAGGTGTGAATCTGAAAGAGCCCTGGCCAATAGTAATCGGGGAAAGGTGCTGCAGGCGATGAATATAGGTCATCACCATCTCGGATCTGGTGGATACAGAACCACGGAGGCCAAATGGAATAAGGAGGACGAAGAGTATAGATCCAAGGGGATAGAAAACCCCTTTGCTAAATTCGAACCCGGGAAGGTTTGAAACTTCATCAGGGCCTGTTACTACGTGGACCCAAAAACCAAACAACTCACCGCGGATCCTGCGGTGAAGGAATTCGAGGTAATTGTGGTAAGTATAATCTAATTACCGCGGATCAACTCGATTGCAATCTAATTGATGATCTAAATGATTCACTGTTACTTCTTCTGCAGGAGGAGGAAATTGTTGCTAGTCATGGATCCCAGGGTTCCTCATCCCAGGGGTCGACGGCGGCCACCCGGTGGGATAACCCTTTTAACAGGGCGATGAACCGGGCCAAGAAAATAGAGCCGGTTATGAAGAAGCCGTCATCGGCTGGCCGTCTAGCCGGCCTCGGGGGTAAGAATTGGGTGGATCATTTTGGTCCACCGCGGAGGACGCATGTGGCACCGTCGGGAAGGAACGAGGAGGAAAACCGCGAGGTTCAAGAACTTAAGGCACAAGTGGCACGGATCCCACAGATCGTCCAAGACAACCTGGCAATCACCCTCACGTCCTTCCTGCCTACCTTGGTGGAGTCAATAGCGAACTGGAGTGCGGGTGGTCGAGTAGGGCCGTGCCCGATTCCAAGCATGGTCAGCAGCCACTCGAACAATGCGGCACTGAGTAATCAGGCCAACTACGTATTCTTGACTCCGCCCGCTAGCACCGCAACGCCGCAAGTGTTGGTGACTCCCCCTGCCATCACCGCAGCGCCGGAGTACATGTTGGTGCCCCCTGCCATCGTCGCGGTGGCACCGGAGCTCCAAGCACCCGTCGGTAGGGAGAATACACCGGCGGCCAGCACCGCGCCATCAAGCAGCCCTTCCGTCTCTTGCACGCCCATCGCCGTATGCGGTGCGTCGACATTAGCTGATCTCGACGCCATCACGGTAAACAAATTGCTTTAATTACTGCCTTTCATGCCATCTATTACTCTTATGGCATCTCTGACGACGCCGTACATGTTTTCCGCAGACGGATGTTCCTTGCACTCTCTTATGCTACGTGAACAACGAGCTGAGGGATGTTGCCAAGGGTACCATCGTTCAACCCTTGCAGCGCACGTTCCACTCAAGGCCGATGTCAGATAGCGTGCACAAGGTTAAAATTAGTCGGGTGCTAAGGGGCTGTGACGACCTGGAACCTCCCATTCAACCCCTAGGAGCGGATGAAGAAGAGCCGTCTGTCCTCAGAACTTGCTTCGGCTTATTATTGCTTTTGCTAATGTCACATCCCAAGATTTTCCAAATCTTGTAATGTGAAAAATAAATAAACAAAATAAATTTTTGTTGAAAATCAGGGTGAAAAGAAACTTTTGTTTCTAAAAGGAAACTTAAAATCCCATCCTGAACAAACTTTGGTTAAAGTTTGAATTCAACAAATCCAAATCAAGTAAAATGCATTCCTCAATGAATGTATCTGGAAATTTGAACACTTGGAAAATAAATCCAAAACCCTAAACCCTAATGGAATAAAAACCATTTCCAAGTTATCTCCAAATCCATGGATTTGATCCATACCAAATTTGATCAACAAATTTTCACAAAGGATCAAGAAAGACCATAGAAGTTGGTTTCACTCAAATTGGAACCATAAACAAAATCTTAGGAACATAATGAGATAAGGAAATTGAATTTCCAAAGCCATTAAAGCCCTTACCAAAAACCCATACCAATTGGTGAGCAAATAATCCTATAGGGATTTATAAAGATAAACATTTATTAAAGGAAAATAAAATATTTTGTTTTGATAAAATGAGTAAAGATTTATTTAAATAAAATAATAAGGATTTAAATATCCAATTTTATTTAAGTAAAGGCTTTTCCCATTTTAAATAAACACCAACACTTATTTTATTCTTTTAAAATAAGTTTTCCAAGTATTTTGTTTTCTCAAAATAAAACCACTAAGGTATTTTGGTTTTATTTTGGATTTCAAAATAAAGTTTTTAAATAAACAAATTCTATATGGATTATTAACTAAGGTCCATTTATTTAATTATTAATGGAACCTAAAATAAAAGGTTATTTTGTTAATACAAGATTTCCAAATATCCTTATTTTCAAATAAAACCTACTGGTTTGGTTTTGAAAGTATTTGGATTTCAAATGGAAATTTTGTTAAGTAAATCAAACCCTATTTTATTAAATAACTAAAGATCCATTTTATTTAATTATTAAATGGATCCTAAAATAAATAAAATTATTAGATTTGGATTATGTTGAAAACAGAACCAAATTCAAAGTACAAAGTTGTGTGATTGTTTGAATTGTTTGAATAGTTTGATTGTTTGAATAAATGATTGAAAATTCAAAACAGAAATTGTTTTGGAAAATAGAAATAGAAAAGCAAAAAGAAAACAAACAGAAAAAAATAGAGTCAAACCGACCCAGCCCAAAATGGCCCAACAGCAGCCCAGTCCAGCCCAGTTGTCTCCCCGAAGAAAACGATTCACACGCGATATTATACCCACAGTGAGACTGACCAGTGGACCCTCCCCCTTGTTTCTTTTCCCACTGACCAACCGACCCCACCTGAGCGAACCGTTTTCTTTACCGCAGAAAGAACCCACTCAGTCACAGACAGCCTTGACCCACTTCTCCTTCCCCTCTTTCGCTGACGAGTTGACCCCACCCCTCCTGTTCTTCTTCCCCACCCGCTGACCACGCCTTCCCCCTCGCCGGCCGTTGCAGGCAAAATTAACTCCGGCGTAATACGCCTTAATCCCGCATTGAATCAGCCCCAGGACTACGCAGGATAAATCGTCTCCCTCTCCTCTCCCTTCTCCCGCAGACCACACCCCACCGGAACCCCCAGGCTGCACAAATTGCTCTCTGCAACCCCGCCGTCTCCGACGAGCTGTCGCAGCAATTCCGGCCAACTCCGACCACCCCTCTGCCTCTACTTCACGCGAGTGAACTCCTCTCGACTTCACGCATCTCCTAGTACTCCTGGTTCGCCCGCGCGCGCCCCTGAGCATCGGCAACGACGACACCGAGCATGCGCCGCCGTCTGCCATTTGCTCCGTCAAGCAATCTAGGTAAACACCCACCACCTCGCGCCTCCTAGATCACGCACACAGCATAGCCTTGCTCTTGCGCATCTGAACTTGCTCCTGTCTTGCCTTAGGGCGATCTGCAGCGACGACTCCGACCGTCGCCACCGTCTGCCTCCGCTCCGACGAGCCCTACCGGTGAGACCAGACTTCCCCTTCACCTCCCTGTGATGCACACGACTTTGCCTTGACCCTGTGAATCTAACCGCGACGTTGTTTTGCCTTGGAGTGAACCACAGCACCGTCCACGACGACCACCTGACGCACACGACGCCGTCCTCCACTCTGGCGAGCAATCGCAGTCGTACCAGAGCGCCCCTCGCCCGACCAACACCTCCTCGAGCATCGCCGTGACCCCCTGAGCCCGGTGAGCAACCCCTCCTTCTCCCTCACCTCTTGTAGCGTCGCCTCCGTCGTCGACCGACAGCTCCGCCGCCAGCCACCGCCGCAGCGCCGCTAACTTTAGGTCGAACCTGCGTCAACCGTTCGATCTAGATCTGGCGCTCACGATTAGTTCACTTAAGCCGCGAAGAGGTACGCGCCCTGTGCCGTGCGATCAAACTAGATCCTGCGGTCCACAGCACGCGATCCACCCGAACCGGTATGGACCAATAGGAACTTGACGCGTGGCACTAGATCTGTTTAAAAGAAATTTGAAAACAGATTTTGATGCCATTTTCAAACCCTTGTATCTCTAGATCCACACGTCCAAAAATTACAAATTTTATGTCGTTGGATTCAGGAGAACAAGACCTAGCCAACCCTACCCTTAGTTTAGCAAATAGTATCTGTTTGTTTGTTTGTTTTTGCAGATTCTTTTGTGTGCTTGCTAAGACTAGAAAAATTGTTTAAAAATGATTTTTGGGTTAAAACCTTTGCAAATTGGTTTGTTGTGACCTTACTGACCCTAGGAATCGACCCATGTTTTGGAAAATGAATTTGGAAAAGTTTAGAATGGATTAATTGGTTTAGTCCATTTCTAGCTAATTAAAAACTATTATTTTGTTTATGAAAATGTTTTGAGTAAAAACTTTGAGAAAATGGTTTGGACCAAACCTACTGACCCAAAACACCAAGTTTTGCAATAGCAACTCATTGGTGAAACAAAATAAGGAATCTTTGATTTAAAACCATTTCTAGTCAAATAGAAATGTGGTATTTTATTAAAAATGGTTTTGGAAAAAAACCTTTGGAAAATGTTTTGTTTTAAACTCACTAAACCCAAACCCCAAGTTTTGTGATTTGAAAACATACTTGGTGAACCATATAGGTTAATGCCTTAGTAAAAATAACCTCTTTGCAAATGACTTTGCCACTTGACCAAAATGACCAATAGGTGTGCCCAAATGTCTATGACCCATTAGGAACCACTTTTTCAAACAAAACAAAGCTTGGCATGCTTGCATGCATTACTTTGACTTTGCCATTTTGGTAAATGACCAATTTGGAACCTACAAAGTTTAGAAGCCTAGTGGAGACCATTCTTACAATAGAACCAACCTTTGCATTCTTATGCATGACTTAGATCCCATTACTTTGTGTGTGAGAAATTGTTTGTTTGACTTTGGTTTGGAATGTGAATTGAATTGTGTTTGCTTGATTGACTTGTAGTGAAGTGTGAGACTAGCAAGATCAAGGAGTGAACCTATATCCTCTACCAAAAAGGCAAGTGATGCTTCATACTTTTGTCCCATTATTTTCACTATGCATTAGTGATATTTCTAAGTAGGACTTGCATGGAATTTTATTTTGCTAATTATAGACCTTGCTATGGGAAAACCTAATAGATGAAGCCTTAGTAGAAATTTCCTAAGTTAAGATTCCTACTACCTTCATGCTTAGCTTAGCTAATAGAAAACAAGGGTGGAATATATATTCATGCTATGAAAAATTACTAAGTCTGTGGACTTATGTTTTGTTTAATAAAACAACTAAGTGAATGAATCACCTGGGTGGAATGGAAGGAATGGTTTGTGTTGAGTGGTTCACAAGGCCATGACCTGGCTTGTGTATCTCACTTGTGGATGGCCACCCAGGAACAAAGAGATTTGAGATGTCAAATGTTGAGAAGCTTCAAGTGCAACCACTTGGCAATATGGGCTCTGCCATGATCTTAGGTTGCTAGAACTTAGTCTCTTGGACAGTTGGTGGTAGAGGGAATGATAGGTTGGAACGCGTCCATTTGACTAAGGAAAGGCTTCTGAAGGATCTTGTCTTGGGAAACCAAGTCTTGTGGGGAAAGTGCACCACCTCTGTAGAGTGTAAAATCTAAGTACTTAGCCATGTCCCTGGTAAAGGACAATTTGAGCATCAAGACATGGAAGCAATCAAGAATCTCATCACTCCAATTTCTAAATAAAACTTGTGGGTGAACAAGGGTTAAAGGATCTTCAGTCTTTGATTGGTAGATGCCTCGAGAAGGATCTTCAGTCTTTGATTGGTAGATGCCTTGGGAAGGTTTTTGTCAAACAAAAACTTAGTGTTTTTCAAATGTTAGGGAAAAATCTATTTTGAGCAATGCAAGCCTCGACTCCACTTAGCCAAATGCATATAGATGATAGACTCCACTATACTACCAAAGTATCACTTGCCAATACTATTCAAATGTATTGACCCTTGTGGCTGTAACTTGTAATGTTGCAGGTTTGATTGTTTTTAGTGAAGATTGATTGTTTAGGATTACAAAGTCTACAACCAACATCTGCCTGTGGCACTTTGAAGATGAAGGACCCCATGCTTATAGTTATTCCGCTGCAATGTAATGTAATAGCCAAATGAGCTATGTTTGATGTAATAAAATTAATTTATTCCTGGTTATAAAGTTGTATTATGACCTTTGTTTCTTGATATTACATCTAAACTGTGGATGCTAGCTATTGATCCAGGGACTAGCATTGTAAACACAGAGGGTTCAATCTTATTAAAGGTTGGGGACCTTACAGATGGTATCAGAGAATTGTGTTGCCTGTAGGATTTGTAAACCTAGGATTGGACAAAAACCCTTAGAAAATAGGAGTTGTATTTGTTCCAAAACTTATTTACAAATAATCTTGTAAACTCTTCCCTCAACCATTTTGGTTTCAACTCTATTTCTCTTCTATTTCAAACTTGATGGAAAAGCCTACCCCATGGCCCAAGACTACACCATGTGCAAAGGACATCTTCAACACCTTCAACTCTAATGACTTCAACTTCTTCAACTCTAATGACTTCAACATCTTCAACATGTTCACCAAAGACTTCAACCTTGGATATCACTAAGGACTACAAGTGAAGCAAGAAATGTTACTCAAGACTTGAAGACTAAGGAAAAACAAATTAGAAAGAGCCATCATCACCTTTGAAGATTTGTGAACAAGACACAAGAATTCTCCAAGGATACAAAGATCTCATTCAAGAAGAATCAACCAAGAAGGATGGAAAGATCACAAGTGAACCATGTAGATGGACCACCATATTTAGTTAAAGTCAAACACACCAATTTATGTGGTGTAACAAAAATTATTTTGTTGCCTAAGTATGTGCTTGAAACTTTGTTGTTTGAGTGGAATGTTTGTTTGTGATTGCTTGCACATTGCTTGTGTGAATTGTGATGTGTGTGATTAGGATTGATTCCTTAGAAAAACCTTTTGCCTATTCTAATCCCCTTCAACCCAAACAGATGACTTCCCCAAGAAACTCCAACATCAAGGATGGTGACAATAACAACAACAACCAAGAGAAGCACATGAGAGAACTCATAGCAACCCAAAACCAATTGAGCCAAGAAGACAAACAAAAGTTAGTGAAACCCAAGATGAGGAAGGATATTAGCCAAGTGATGTGCAAACACTGCAAGGAGTTAGGACATTATGCATCATACTGTCCAGAGAAGCCACCTCAAGACCTCAAACTTATAACCTGTTTCAAATGCAAGGAACTAGGCCATTATGCAAACAATTGTCCAGAAAAGTTGAACAAGCCTATGGAAAATCTCAACCTTGGCCCATGAGTCAAGTGTGGAAACAAAGGACACTATACAGAAGGTAGCCCAGAGAAGTTTTCCAAGATTCCAAGCAAGCCAAGATGTAGTTTAGTTGGAACATTTTTTAAGGGTGGTAGTACCCTAGTTGTTTTGAGCCTGCTTGTAACCCCTAGCCTCCCCAAATCTCGGGCCGAGATTTATTTTAAGGGTGGTAGCCTGTCACATCCCAAGATTTTCCAAATCTTGTAATGTGAAAAATAAATAAACAAAATAAATTTTTGTTGAAAATCAGGGTGAAAAGAAACTTTTGTTTCTAAAAGGAAACTTAAAATCCCATCCTGAACAAACTTTGGTTAAAGTTTGAATTCAACAAATCCAAATCAAGTAAAATGCATTCCTCAATGAATGTATCTGGAAATTTGAACACTTGGAAAATAAATCCAAAACCCTAAACCCTAATGGAATAAAAACCATTTCCAAGTTATCTCCAAATCCATGGATTTGATCCATACCAAATTTGATCAACAAATTTTCACAAAGGATCAAGAAAGACCATAGAATTTGGTTTCACTCAAATTGGAACCATAAACAAAATCTTAGGAACATAATGAGATAAGGAAATTGAATTTCCAAAGCCATTAAAGCCCTTACCAAAAACCCATACCAATTGGTGAGCAAATAATCCTAAAGGGATTTATAAAGATAAACATTTATTAAAGGAAAATAAAATATTTTGTTTTGATAAAATGAGTAAAGATTTATTTAAATAAAATAATAAGGATTTAAATATCCAATTTTATTTAAGTAAAGGCTTTTCCCATTTTAAATAAACACCAAAACTTATTTTATTCTTTTAAAATAAGTTTTCCAAGTATTTTGTTTTCTCAAAATAAAACCACTAAGGTATTTTGGTTTTATTTTGGATTTCAAAATAAAGTTTTTAAATAAACAAATTCTATATGGATTATTAACTAAGGTCCATTTATTTAATTATTAATGGAACCTAAAATAAAAGGTTATTTTGTTAATACAAGATTTCCAAATATCCTTATTTTCAAATAAAACCTACTGGTTTGGTTTTGAAAGTATTTGGATTTCAAATGGAAATTTTGATAAATAAATCAAACCCTATTTTATTAAATGACTAAAGATCCATTTTATTTAATTATTAAATGGATCCTAAAATAAATAAAATTATTATTTTATTTTGAGATTTGGATTATGTTGAAAACAGAACCAAATTCAAAGTACAAAGTTGTGTGATTGTTTGAATTGTTTGAATAGTTTGATTGTTTGAATAAATGATTGAAAATTCAAAACAGAAATTGTTTTGGAAAATAGAAATAGAAAAGCAAAAAGAAAACAAACAGAAAAAAATAGAGTCAAACCGACCCAGCCCAAAATGGCCCAACAATGATCCAGCCAGTTGTCTCCCCGAAGAAAACGATTCACACGCGATATTATACCCACAGTGAGACTGACCAGTGGACCCTCCCCCTTGTTTCTTTTCCCACTGACCAACCGACCCCACCTGAGCGAACCGTTTTCTTTACCGCAGAAAGAACCCACTCAGTCACAGACAGCCTTGACCCACTTCTCCTTCCCCTCTTTCGCTGACGAGTTGACCCCACCCCTCCTGTTCTTCTTCCCCACCCGCTGACCACGCCTTCCCCCTCGCCGGCCGTTGCAGGCAAAATTAACTCCGGCGTAATACGCCTTAATCCCGCATTGAATCAGCCCCAGGACTACGCAGGATAAATCGTCTCCCTCTCCTCTCCCTTCTCCCGCAGACCACACCCCACCGGAACCCCCAGGCTGCACAAATTGCTCTCTGCAACCCCGCCGTCTCCGAGCCGCCAGCAATTCCGGCCAACTCCGACCACCCCTCTGCCTCTACTTCACGCGAGTGAACTCCTCTCGACTTCACGCATCTCCTAGTACTCCTGGTTCGCCCGCGCGCGCCCCTGAGCATCGGCAACGACGACACCGAGCGTGCGCCGCCGTCTGCCATTTGCTCCGTCAAGCAATCTAGGTAAACACCCACCACCTCGCGCCTCCTAGATCACGCACACAGCATAGCCTTGCTATTGCGCATCTGAACTTGCTCCTGTCTTGCCTTAGGGCGATCTGCAGCGACGACTCCGACCGTCGCCACCGTCTGCCTCCGCTCCGACGAGCCCCACTGGTGAGACCAGACTTCCCCTTCACCTCTCTGTGATGCACACGACTTCGCCTTGACCCTGTGAATCTAACCGCGACGTTGTTTTGCCTTGGAGTGAACCACAACACCGTCCACGACGACCACTTGACGCACCCGACGCCGTCCTCCACTCCGGCGAGCAATCGCAGTCGTACCAGAGCGCCCCTCGCCCGACCAACACCTCCTCGAGCATCGCCGTGACCCCCTGAGCCCGGTGAGCAACCCCTCCTTCTCCCTCACCTCCTGTAGCGTCGCCTCCGTCGTCGACCGACAGCTCCGCCGCCACCAAGTAGCCGCTAACTTTAGGTCGAACCTGCGTCAACCATTCGATCTAGATCTGGCGCTCACGATTAGTTCACTTAAGCCGCGAAGAGGTACGCGCCCTGTGCTGTGCGATCAAACTAGATCCTGCGGTCCGCAGCACGCGATCCACCCAAACCGGTATGGACCAATAGGAACTTGACGCGTGGCACTAGATCTGTTTAAAAGAAATTTGAAAACAGATTTTGATGCCATTTTCAAGCCCTTGTATCTCTAGATCCACATGTCCAAAAATTACAAATTTTATGTCGTTGGATTCAGGAGAACAAGACCTAGCCAACCCTACCCTTAGTTTAGCAAATAGTATCTGTTTGTTTGTTTGTTTTTGCAGATTCTTTTGTATGCTTGCTAAGACTAGAAAAATTGTTTAAAAATGATTTTTGGGTTAAAACCTTTGCAAATTGGTTTGTTGTGACCTTACTGACCCTAGGAATCGACCCATGTTTTGGAAAATGAATTTGGAAAAGTTTAGAATGGATTAATTGGTTTAGTCCATTTCTAGCTAATTAAAAACTATTATTTTGTTTATGAAAATGTTTTGAGTAAAAACTTTGAGAAAATGGTTTGGACCAAACCTACTGACCCAAAACACCATGTTTTGCAATAGCAACTCATTGGTGAAACAAAATAAGGAATCTTTGATTTAAAACCATTTCTAGTCAAATAGAAATGTGGTATTTTATTAAAAATGGTTTTGGAAAAAAACCTTTGGAAAATGTTTTGTTTTAAACTCACTAAACCCAAACCCCAAGTTTTGTGATTTGAAAACATACTTGGTGAACCCTATAGGTTAATGCCTTAGTAAAAATAACCTCTTTGCAAATGACTTTGCCACTTGACCAAAATGACCAATAGGTGTGCCCAAATGTCTATGACCCATTAGGAACCACTTTTTCAAACAAAACAAAGCTTGGCATGCTTGCATGCATTACTTTGACTTTGCCATTTTGGTAAATGACCAATTTGGAACCTACAAAGTTTAGAAGCCTAGTGGAGACCATTCTTACAATAGAACCAACCTTTGCATGCTTATGCATGACTTAGATCCCATTACTTTGTGTGTGAGAAATTGTTTGTTTGACTTTGGTTTGGAATGTGAATTGAATTGTGTTTGCTTGATTGACTTGTAGTGAAGTGTGAGACTAGCAAGATCAAGGAGTGAACCTATATCCTCTACCAAAAAGTCAAGTGATGCTTCATACTTTTGTCCCATTATTTTCACTATGCATTAGTGATATTTCTAAGTAGGACTTGCATGGAATTTTATTTTGCTAAGTATAGACCTTGCTATGGGAAAACCTAATAGATGAAGCCTTAGTAGAAATTTCCTAAGTTAAGATTCCTACTACCTTCATGCTTAGCTTAGCTAATAGAAAACAAGGGTGGAATATATATTCATGCTATGAAAAATTACTAAGTCTGTGGACTTATGTTTTGTTTAATAAAACAACTAAGTGAATGAATCACCTGGGTGGAATGGAAGGAATGGTTTGTGTTGAGTGGTTCACAAGGCCATGACCTGGCTTGTGTATCTCACTTGTGGATGGCCACCCAGGAACAAAGAGATTTGAGATGTCAAATGTTGAGAAGCTTCAAGTGCAACCACTTGGCAATATGGGCTCTGCCATGATCTTAGGTTGCTAGAACTTAGTCTCTTGGACAGTTGGTGGTAGAGGGAATGATAGGTTGGAACGCGTCCATTTGACTAAGGAAAGGCTTCTGAAGGATCTTGTCTTGGGAAACCAAGTCTTGTGTGTAAAGTTCAACACCTCTGCTTAGTGTAAAATCTAAGTTCTTTGCAATGTCCCTGGTAAAGGACAATTTGAGCATCAAGACATGGAAGCAAACAAGAATCTCATCACTCCAATTTCTAAATAAAACTTGTGGGTGAACAAGGGTTAAAGGATCTTCAGTCTTTGATTGGTAGATGCCTCGAGAAGGATCTTCAGTCTTTGATTGGTAGATGCCTTGGGAAGGTTTTTGTCAAACAAAAACTTAGTGTTTTTCAAATGTTAGGGAAAAATCTATTTTGAGCAATGCAAGCCTCGACTCCACTTAGCCAAATGCATATAGATGATAGACTCCACTATACTACCAAAGTATCACTTGCCAATACAATTCAAATGTATTGACCCTTGAGGCTGTAACTTGTAATGTTGCAGGTTTGATTGTTTTTAGTGAAGATTGATTGTTTAGGATTACAAAGTCTACAACCAACATCTGCCTGTGGCACTTTGAAGATGAAGGACCCCATGCTTATAGTTATTCCACTGCAATGTAATGTAATAGCCAAATGAGCTATGTTTGATGTAATAAAATTAATTTATTCTTGGTTATAAAGTTGTATTATGACCTTTGTTTCTTGATATTACATCTAAACTGTGGATGCTAGCTATTGATCCAGGGACTAGCATTGTAAACACAGAGGGTTCAATCTTATTAAAGGTTGGGGACCTTACAGCCAAAGAGCATGATCCGTTTGGGGACGGCGGGGGCCATCACGCCACAGACAACAGCACCGCCTGTCGTGCCAGCGACAAGCGGTGGCAAGGCCCCCTTACCACCCTCGCCGTCACCTCCACGCGGTGGGTCGGATGATCATGTTGATGATATGCACATGGCGCAGGATCCGGCCGAGGGGCAGCGAAGACCGGAATGATCACTTCTTCAACACTCGGTTTAACGAAGACCTAGCTGGTGGCCCCACAGAGAAAGCCACTATCACCAAGCGTCTGTTTGGTTCTCAGGAGACGCCTCCAGCTTGCGCCTTTACAGAGCCAGCTGATACAACCAACCGGACCTTTATTCTAAGCCCTAACACACTACATAGGGTAGCCGGTGCTCAGATTGCGGTGCCTGCCCGCTCTCCAAAAGGAAAAAAACGGCAGGAAAAGAAAATCTTGCAGCTCGAGCCAGCCGGTGGCGTCAACAACTGCGAATCCGATCAGGTTTCGGGACGGGCCACCAAGACCCGAGGGTATTATGTGGAGGATTCATGTGGCGGGTGAGCCCATGCTACCTAAGAATTTGCGGAAGCTCGCCAGTTCGGAACTGCAGAGTGTGCATGACGGCGTGCTGACGATAGAGAGACGCCTTCTATCGGAGAAAGATCCCTCGCACCCGGTATTCGTGGTTAAGGTTCCACCAGGCTTGGGATTCGTCGACAATGCCCCTGCGGATCTGTTCTTCCTGCGGTTCGACGACATCTTCAATATGTTCCACCTATACCCGCTGCACTATACCATGGTCCGTCTTTTTTCTCTCAGCCTGGCCATGCAGATCATTAGAGAGAACACACCGGGCATCGCTATAGTGGACCCCTACTACATGCGTGACGGCTGCTTGGGTTCCCCCTCCGAACGACGTATCGTGGCCTCGTATCTAAAAATAATCCTCGTGGCGAACAAGACAAAGGAATACATTCTCGTGCCTTACTTTCCCGAGTAAGTCGTTATTCACTCGCCACCGTCGATTGGCTTTATTAGATCATCATCATTCTTTTTCCAACACATTCCATTTGAATTTTTTGCGTAGAGATGAACACTACACTCTCATCTCCTTATCGCCGAAGCATTCCCATGCCACGTATTTCGACTCGGGGAGTCTAGAAAAGAAGAAAAACTACGACAAGATCAAGGAAGTTCTGGATGATGCTCTCACTGGCTTTGCCTCGACGGAAGGCACCACCTTCGTGCGTACGAAGGTCAAGTTCGGCAGGCACGTCTTCAACCACGTAACGGAGTTCCCCTGCGTGAAGAAGCCGGAAAACAGTAAGAAGGAAGCCTACTACGCACTCCATCACATGAGGGCGTTCCTACTTGACCAGCAGAATTCTCTGCGGATCATCTCAAACAGTGGGCCGAAGCAAAGGCCAAGATCAATGATTCAGATATTAGACAAGAGATGTATCGCATCCAGCAGCAGTTTGGGGCAATCATCTTTCGTGATGTCATGACTTCGGGGGGGGGGGATCTTCTACAGAGGAAATATCCCAAATAACCGTGACATAGAAGATCGCCTAGAGATGCAGGGTGACTATAGGAAGTTCATGACGAGACAAGGTGTCCTCCCGTTCCCTAAGCCGAGCCAGAAGGCTTGATATTGGCGTAGTTGTAGTTACAAACTATAGATGACCTTTGTGTGTGTGTGGACAAACTATGAATCATCGCTTACTTCTTTTGCTTATTAATATTATATATCAATCAATGCTTGGTTTTTTGCTTACTCTTTGGTCCTTCTTTTTTTCCTTACTCTTTTTTCGAGAATAATGCCGATGATTGAAATGTCGTGGCACACTATATATGTGAATGTGCTACGATGGGATTGTGAGCCTTGTGATATGCACAGGTGCAGGTCTTGTGCATCCTACTTGGCTCACCGTTCCATCGTAGCATATTCCTATGTCCAACGACCTATGTATATATATGAGGCATTCTTTTCGAGTTATTTTTATCTTTTTCGAGAATAATGCCGATGATTGAAATGTCGTGGCACAATATATATGTGAATGTGCTGCGATGGGATTGTTCGCCTTGTGCTATGCACAGGTCCAGGTGTTGTGCATCCTACTTGGCGAACAGTTCCATCGTAGCATATTCCTGTGTCGAACAACCTAGTTATATATGAGGCATGATTTTTGAGTTTGGTCTTTTTGATTTAGGAGTACTTTCTATAAGTGTATCTTCATATGCGACTTTAATTATATATGTTTTTTTCAATCACCGGTTAATTATTATTGTCAACTTATAGATGACGTGGTACGTCGTGTACAAGGGACGGGTTCCCGGAGTCTACGATGATTGGGAAGACTACCGGAGACAGGTGCACCGTTTCAGCGGAAATATCTACAAAGGGTACAACACTATGGTGGAGGCGGAAGCTAGATACACGCGCTATCTAGCGGGAGTTAGGACAAGGAACCGGATGAAGACCTACACCTTCATCGCGGCGGTGATCATGCTTATCTTCTTTGGTTGTTTATCTCGCGTTTGTGTCTAGCTAGTTTAGATGTCTAGGCGAGCTTCCGAGCTCTAACTTGTTCGATCGACACATGTATTCGCATGTCACCAAGTACTACTTTGTAACTTGATCGAAACAATGTAACTTATACTGTGTATTCATGTATGAGACTTATCTATATGTATTTGTTTCAATCTTGTTTTTCAAATTGTGTATTTATATATATAATTGTATATCTTGTATCTGTGTGTGTATATCTGCTGTAATATTGTATATAATCTGTATTGTATATAATCTGGCTCGAAAATTAAAAAAAACAAAAAACACACCTGTGGCGCACTACACCTAAAGCGCACTATAGAAGCTTAGTGGCGCACTGGGAAGTGCGCCACAGAAGATCCTACGCGTAGCGCACCTGCCCACATAGCCGTGGCGCGATTAGCAGTGCGCGCCACGCCTATCTCATTTACAACCGTGGCGCACTAGGCAAGACGCCACGGCTGGGAGATAGCCATAGCGCAAAACACGTGGCGCCTTTATGATTTTCATGATCTTTTCAGGTGCGCCACTAACTGCTGTTTTCCTAGTAGTGACGCCATGAAGCGAGTGCTTGCAGGTGAGTCTTCGGGTGTTGCCACCGGGCTGCCTACGCCTGCCATGGGTGATGCGGCACCTCCCGCCACAGATCTGGAGGAGATGCATGCAACCCAGGGCAAGGAGGACGTCCAGCTCGACCCTTATGAGGACTATGTGCTCGTGGGTGTAGAAGACTTCGGAGCCCCCTATGAGGGAGGAGTTCGACGAGCTCGTTCCACTAGTGTACCCGGAGGTACTTTTATTTCTCCATCTTTCTAGTTTACTGTTCATATTTTATGGTCGGGTTGTAGATGTACTAGTACTGAATCTGTTCAAGTACTTATTCTACCGATCATGATCAGATGCGCCATACAACCTGCTACATGCAGAGATTTAGTCTGTTCTGAATTACTCCATATTCTAGATTTAGGAGCGAGCTGTGGGGACAACCTTAATAAACCTGTAAAATTATGATGTGGTATTCAAAGTAACTTTAAATGGTTGTTTGAATATTTATGCATGACCGGTAAATGCACTACTAGTTTGTGAGATTTTTTCAAACAAGTAGACTTAAGTAAATTTATTTTTCTCATTTCTTTTGAATTTTTTGCACATTATAGGTTGACTCAAGTGAGGTGGACTCTGACAAGGAGTACAAGAACGACAAGAGCTGCCAGTCTTGAAGAATATCAAGAGTGGGAAGGTCCCTTTCCGCACTCTAAGTGGGGAGCTCAGATGCCCCTTCTATAGCAAAAAAAAGTCAACCCGAGGATTGACAGCATGATTCCACATGCGGTTGGCATCTGTAAAAGCCCCAAGGCTACACACAAGCAAGCGACCAAGGCTAAGCATGTTGCATATGGCAAATTACTGAGGGAGTACGGCAGGACCGGCCTTGTATCCCCATCCTTCGGGATCGGGATCCGCTGCTCCAAGCCGGCCAAGAAGTGACCTTGATGCCTCCTACGACACCTAATAATTTTAAGTTGTTTCTGAAATTTCTAGAACATGAGACTATATGTGGTGTGTTGGACCAGATGCAATGTCTTCGTGTGTGTGTGTGAGTGTTGCATCCTTGTTTGATCATGCATGCATAAGGATCAAGAACAAATTCTGCAGAGCATATTAATGATGACAAATTAATTTACCTCTATGTTCTATCAAGTCACGGTTAGATCGCGTCAGCACTGCGCACCCGATGCATAGCAGCAACGGGACGGGTGGACTCCATGGCGCGTTCTCATGGTATCCGTGTCGCCGCCCTATCGATCCCCACGCCATCGCCAAGTCGCATGCACACCCTTCCTGCCCGACACGACCACGCAATTTTATCTGTGCGATGTCGAAACCGACGGTGCTCGACCGGTCAAACTTTCTTCGGGGTAGGTAAAGATCATAGTGATGATAAATGCGATTTACCATCCCCGGCCCTCCCCCCTTTAACAAAGGACCTCCCGGCCCCGCAACCCTGCGCTGTGCAAATTCTTTTGGTGCCATTTGCATGCGGCGGCATCCAGAACTGCCATGCAGCGCCTGGGTTTAATTTCTGTGGCTTGACTTTTCTAAAATTTTGGCCAAACTTTCCATGTCTTAACCATTCAAAAAATAGTCCTTAAGCCTTGGTATGGAGAGAGTATTACTGAATATAGCTACCTGAGATTACGGTGGGATCCATAAGATTAGATGTCATTGTCCACAAACGGGCACAATCTAAGGACACGTTCATAATATAAGATGCTAGAAAACTCGGCACATCGTTCTTAGCTGTAGTGGCACAAACATAATTTCTGTTATAACGAAGGTTACAGTCATAAACACACCCTGATTATAGTTCGAAAAGGTAATACACAACAGTTCGGAAGTGCTCACACATAGCTATCACACATTGTACTTGTGAAATAACATGTTTTTGTAAACATAACAAGCCCCATACAAACACAACAATCGTGCACTAAAATTAGACATCCTAGCCCGTTGTAATGATTGGCGGAGAAGGCGACTGATCCTAGGATGTCTTCGGGTGCTTGCCCCAGCTATTAGATTCCTCTCCATCCTGGTATCTGCGGTATACCACTTGCCTTGGTGGTGGTTCAAGGGTGCGTTGCCTGGAATGAAACACTTTGATCTGGTGGTATAGTTCGTGGCTGACATACCCGTCAATAGAAGCGTACTTTAGGTTAGATTCAGAGAGCGGCTTATCCTCCCAGTAATCGTGCCCTAAACGCCTCCACCAACATCTCAGGAATTTTTCCTTCATGTCAGCGTACCACGGGTCTATGAGATCGGCGGCAAGATCGGCCATACAAGTCCTACTGCCATTCGTTCCTGGGATCCAGTAAATATCCTGGATGTCAACTCCGTACTCCTTTGGGATGAAAATTCTGATAGTCGGGCTGGTAAGAAGGCCAGTGTCAGACCTTGTGTTAACCCTAGTAAATGTTATCTGGTGGTTTCACAAGAAAGTCACCAAAGAGCGACCTAATTCTTTTGCCCCACCTGCATGAAAATGAATTTAGACAAATAATGTAGCAAGAACTTTTGCAAACAAACGGTTCAGGAACAAAATGACAGCAACATGTACCTCTTCCCATCACCCCCTTCTCACAAAAAAGTTGGTAAACAAGGACGTGCTCCTTCATGGAGAGTTGCATCACGACGATCGTGCGGTGATCTCGGCTGTACTCGAGGTCGAGACCCATGAACCTAAACCCGCTTTCTTCCAACGGCAACCAATTCTTGTACTGGGAAATACTGTTCACTATCTCAGGGTAGGTGGTGTAGACGACATTGAGCTTCTTTCCACTGTGGACTTCTATGTCGAAGTATGCAGTCCCTATCATGTCGTTGTTTCGGACATCCTGTCGGTCCATGACTACATGCAAGAGGGAAAGGACACGGAGGAAGAGGGTGATGCCATGGCGGAGGAAATGGGTGGGGCCATGGAGGAGGAAGACAATGAGGCCGTGGAGGAGGAAAGGAGAAGAAGAGCGAAACTACTTATTGCAAGGTTGCAACCGCCCTTACTAGTATGTGGAACGGTGCACAACCGTTTGTAGTGGGGTGGAAGTGGAGGAAAACGGCGGTTCTACATGGCGACGCTAGCGCTATCTGAAATTGGTTCCGTTCCACTTGCATGCAGTGGAATCAAGGTCTGACATGCACGATCTAAGTCAAATGTAGTCGTGTTCTGACCTTCACTCTCTAACATGTGGGATCCTACATTTGGCAGTCGCATTCCAGCATAGTTTTAAAAACCGGACCAGTCAGTGAACCAGTGAGGTGACTGGTTTACTGGTTTGCTGGTCGGACCACTGGTTCATTCGGTTCGATGGCGACAAAAAACAGTTCTTTTTCGAAAAATTTAAGAAAATTTTAGAACAAAATGGCCATAAAAGGTATATATAATGTATATTTCAATATGTAATCAAAAAACATGGCGTGTCCAAGTGGTATTGGGCTTTACGTGTTACTATTTATGCCAAGCATAAGGTTCACAAATTCAACTATGAATTCCAGTGGCTTGCTGGAGATTCCTGACCATGGTTTCACACATGGAGTCCCTAGAGCCATTTTCATATCCACGCGACCACACACACTACAATGGATGTGGTGATGCAACTTCTGTCACACCGGTGCATCATTCCATGTGGCAGCTGCATTGCAGTGCCTTTCAAGGGATTTCTGGCCATGGTTTGACACATGCAGTCCATAGAGTCATTGGTTGTGTTCTTTTCCAAACCACCTTGATCCACATTACCACACACACTCAAGTGGATGTGGTGATGCAACTTCTGTCAGACCGATGCATCACTCCATGTGGTAGTGGCAATACAGGGGCTTTCTGGGGATTCCTAGCCATGGTTTGACACATGCAGTACATATAGTCATTGTATGTGTTCTTTTCCAACCCACCTTGATACGCACAACCACACACACTCCAATGGTGATGCAACTTCTTCACACTGGTGCATCACTCTATGTGGCAGTTGCATTCTAGGGGATTTCTGGGGATTTATGAGCATGGTTTGACACATGGAGTCCCTAGAGTCATTTGCATATGTTCTTTTCAAAACCGCAATGATCCACATAACCACACACACACTACAATGGATGTGGTGATGCAACTTCTGTCACACCGATGCATCATTCCATGCGGCAGCTGCATTGCAGTGGCTTTTTGGGGATTTCTGTCCATGGTTTGACACATGGATTCCATAGAGTCATTGCATGTGTTCTTTTCCAAACCACATTGATCCACATGACCACACACACTCAAGTGGATGTGGGGATGTAACTTCTGTCACACCGGTGCATCACTCCATGTGGCAGTGGCAATGCAGGGGCTTTTTGGGAATTCCTGACCATGGTTTGACACATGGATTACATATAGTCATTGTATGTGTTGTTTTCCAAACCACCTTGATGCACACGTCCACACACACTCCAATGGTGATGCAACTTCTTCACACTGGTGCATCACTCCATGTCGCAGTTGCATTCTAGGGGCTTTCTAGGGATTTATGAGCATGGTTTGACACATGGAGTCCAAGAGTCATTTGCATATGTTCTTTTCAAAACCACAATGATCCACGCGACCAAACACACTACAATAGATGTGGTGATGCAACTTCTGTCACACCGGTGCATCATTCCATGCGGCACCTACATTGCAGTGGATTTCTGGGGATTTTTGGCCATGGTTTGATACATGGTGTCCCTAGAGTCGCATCATGTGTTCTTTAACAAACCACAATGATCCAGATGAACACACACACTCAAGTTGATGTGGGAATGCAACTTTGTAGGGGTTCGTAGCATGGAAAACAAAAAAAATCTACCACATGCACACAAACAAGCCAAGATCTATCTACTAGATTGTAGCAACGAGTCGATTAGAGTACTCACCCTCGAATATTCCAAAGCGGTTAACAAGAGTAGATTCTCGTGGGTGATGTAGTCATAGACTTTCCAATCTCAAGATCACATAGAAGATCCTTCCGGCGCTGCTTTCCGGCAGCGCTTCCGCAGGCAGCGGAGGTTGTATTTCTCCCCTCATGATTTCGGCAGCACAACAGCGTGGTGTCGGAAGTAGAGGGAAGATCCTGCAGGGCTTCGCCTAAGCCGATGCGAGTTATGGTAGAAGGCCGGAGAGGAGAAGGTGGTGTCGGCGGTGGCTAGGGCGACGGTGACGGGCCGACGGCGGTGGCGCGGCGGCTTGGCGGCGGCAGGGGGCACAGGTGGGGAGGGCTGGTTGTGTGTTCTTTGGGGCAACCATCCCCCTCTATTTATGAGAGGGAGGGAGCCTTGGGAGAGGGGAGTTTGAATCCATACCCAAACCCAAGTTGGATAGAAGGAAGGACTCTTTCCTTCTTCCACTAGGAAACCATTGTTCCAGTTTGACTTTTCAAACCTCCCTTTTGACTTTCAATTTAGAGCTTTATTTCTCTGTCGCAAATGCCCAACCAAAGTGACTTAGGACATGATCCAATCATTCCACTTACCCATGACACATTCATGGACCATTCCCCTTCCGGTCCTGTGAACCTTCTAGACCCTTCTAGAACCTCTCCGATCAAAACATCGAAATCATTCCCGAACTCCGGAATCGGACTTTCCTTATATGAATATTATTCTCCGGTCTATTCCGGATCTCCTCGTGATATCTCAGATCCCATCCGAGACTCCGAACAACATTCGGTATCCCTACTTACATTCCATATCTACTAAACAACATTGAATCCTTAAGTGTGTCTCCCTACGATTCGTGAATTATGCGGACATGACCGAGACACTTCTCCGATCAATAACCAATAGAGGAATCTGGAAATTCATATGGATCCCGCATATTTCTACGATTACTTTGTGATCGAATGAAGCACTTACATACGATACCAATTTCCCTTTGTCTCGCAATAGTTTACTTATCTGAGGTTTGATCGTCGGTATCTCTGCATACCTAGTTCAACCTCGTTACCGATAAGTACTCTTTTCTCGTTCCCGTGGTATGTGATCCCTTGTGAGCCAGTCACATGCTTGCAAGCTAATTGGATGACATTCCATCGAGAGGGCCCAGAGTATATATATCCGTCACATGGATGGAAAAATCCCACTCTTGATCCATGTGTCTCAACCCATACTTTTTGAACACTCAATGCCATCTTTATAGCCACCCAGTTACGGTGTGGTGTTTGATGTCATCAAAGCATCCTTCTGGTGATGTTGATTAGCATGATCTCATGGTCGAAGGAATTAGGTTACTATGTATCAGAAAGCTTATAGCAAATGAACTATTGAAATGACTTGATCTTAATGCTAAGCTTATCTATAGGAGTATGTCCATCATACCATTCTCCTAATGATATGATCTTGTTGTTAACAACATCTCAATGTTCATGATCAGGAAACCTCGATCATCTATTAACCAACAAGCTAGTATTACAAAGAAGCTTTACTAGGGACTCTAATTTAGTTTACAAATCACACAAGTATTAATGTTTCTGGTTAATACTGTTATAGCATGAATGCAAACATTTATCATAAACACAAAGATATAATAATAACCACTTTTATTATTGCCTCTAGGGCATATCTCCAACAGTCTCCCACTTGCACTAGAGTCAACTAATCTAGATTACATGGTAATATACCGAACACCCATGGCGGTTTGGTGCTGGTCATGTTTTGCCCTCGGGAGAGGTTTAGTCAACGGATCCGCCACATTCAGATCTGTGTGTAGTTGGTTTTCATACATGGATCTTGGACATGCTCTCGAATAGCGTGAAAACGTAGCTTGTTATGCTTCAGCTTCTTGTGTGACCTTGGTTCTTGCGCATTGGCTATGGCGCCCATGTTATCACAATAGATAGACATTGGATCTAGTGCACTTGGAACCACACCGAGATCTGTAATGAACTCCTTCATCCATATCGCCTCTTCTGAAGCCTCCGAAGCAGCTATGTATTCCGATTCAGTTGAAGATCTCGCCACAACGCTTTGCTTTGCACTCCTTCAACTAACTGCTGCACCATTCAAAGTAAATACGTATCCAGATTGAGATTTAGAATCATCTGAATCCGTGTTCCAACTAGCATCAGTGTAACCATTAACAACGAGATGTTCATCACCTCCATAAGAAAGAACCATATCCTTAGTTCTTCTCAAGTACTTAAGGATTTTTTTGACCGCTGTCCAATGATCCACTCCTGGATCACTTTGATATCTGCTAGTCAAACTAACAGCATATGCAATGTCGGTTATAGTACATAGCATGGCATACATAAGAGATCCTATGGCTTAGGCATAGGTAGTCTTACTCATCCTTTCTCTATCTTCTGCTGTTGCAGGACTTTGAGTTTTACTCAAGGTCGTATTGGGCAACATGGGCAAGAACCCTTTCTTGCTATCTTCCATTCCAAACCTCTTTAGAACTTTGTCCAAATATGTACTCTGTGACAATGATATTAGGAGTCTCGATCTATCTCTATAAATCTTTATGCCTAATATGTAAGCTGCTTCGCCAATATCTTTCATTGAAAAACTGTTATTCAAATAATCCTTGACACTACTAAGAAGGTCTACATCATTCTCAATCAACAATATGTCCTCTACATATAGTATTAAGAATGCTACAGAGCTCCCACTCACTTTCTTGTAAATACAAGCTTCTCTATCAGTTTGTATAAAACCAAAGCTTTTGATTACCTTATCAAAACATTGATTCAAACTTCGGGATGCTTGCTTCAATCCATAAATGGACCGTTGAAGTTTGCATACCTTGTTAGCATCTTCAGGATCGACAAAACGTTTGGGTTGTACCATATACAACTCTTCATCAATGTCTCCATTGAGGAACGCTGTTTTGACATCCATATGCCATATCTCATAATCATAATATGAAGTGATTGCTAATAAAATCCTCACACACTTTAGCTTCGCTACCGGTGAGAAAGTCTCATCGTAGTCAACTCCTTTAATTTGTTGAAACCCTTTTGCGACAAGACGAGCTTTATACCATCAGCATCTGTTTTCTTCTTGAAAATCCATTTGTTCTCGATAGCCTTCCGGCCATCTGGTAAGTCCACCAAAGTCCATACTTGGTTTTCGTACATGGATCCAATCTCGGATTTCATGGCTTCTTGCAATTTATTGGAATCTGGGCTCATCATTTCTTCCTCATATGTCGCAGGGTCAGCGGTGTTGTCCACAAACATGACACTCATAACGGGATCATACCAATCAGGAGTGGTACAAGTTCTCGTTGACCTACGAGGCTCCATAGCTACTTTAACCGAAGTTTCATGATCAACATCATTAGCTTCCTCTCTTATTGTTGTAGGCGCCACAAGAACTACTTCTAGTGCTACGCTACTCTCAAGTTCGAGAGAAGGTTCAACAGCCTCGTCGAGTTCTACTTTCCTTCCAGTCACTTCTTTCGAGAGAAACTCCTTCTCTAGAAAGGATCCATTCTTGGCAACGAAGATTTTGACCTCGGATCTATGATAGAAGGTATACCAATAGTTTACCTTGGGTATCCTATGAAGACGCATTAATCCTCTTTGGGTTCAAGCTTGTCGGGTTGTAACTTCTTTACATAAGCTTCGCAACCCCAAACTTTATGGAACGACAATTTAGGTTTCTTCCCAAACCATAATTCATATGGTGTTGTTTCAACGGATTTAGATTGTGCCCTATTTAAAGTGAATGCGGCTGTTTCTAATGCATAACCCCAAAACGATAGCGGTAAATCTATAAGTGACATCATAGAACGAAACATATCTAAGAGAGTTCGATTACGACGTTCGAACACACCATTACATTGTGGTGTTCCTGGCGGTGTCAATTGTGAAAGTATTCCTCATTTCTTCAAATGCTCGCCAAACTCGTAACTTAGATATTCACCTCCATGATCAGATCATAGAAATTTAATCTTCTTGTTACGTTGATTCTCTACCTCACTTTGAAATTCCTTAAACTTCTCGAAAGATTCGGACTTATTTTTCATGAAATAGATATACACATATCTACTCAAATCATCCTTGAAGGTAAGAACATAACGATAACCATCGCACGATGCTACACTCATTGGGCCACACACATCGGTATGTATGATTTCCAATAAGTCCGTAGCTCGCTCCATCATACCAGAAAATAGAGTCTTAGTCATTTTACCCATCAGACATGCTTCACATCTTTCAAGTGATTCGAAATCAAGTGATTCAAGAAGTCCATCGGAATGGAGTTTCTTCATACGCTTCACTCCAATGTGACCAAGACAGCGATTATACATATAGGTCGAGTTATCGCTCAATTTCAAACGTTTAGCTTCAATGTTATTAATGTGTGTATTTCTACAATCGAGATTCAATAAGAATAGACCATCTATCAAAGGTGCATGTGCATAAAACATATTACTCATATAAATCGAACAACCATTATTCTCGGACTTAAACAAGTAACTGTCTCTCAATAAACATGATCCTGGTATAATGTTCATGCTCAACGCAGGCACCAAATAACAATTATTTAAGTATAAAACTAATCCCGATGGTAGATGAAGAGGTAGCGTGCCGACCACAATCACATCAACCTTTTGATCCATTTCCAACGCGCATCGTCACCTCGTTCTTCGCTAGTTTCCGTCTATTCTACACCACCTGTTTCGAGTTACAAATATGAGCAACCGAACCAGTATCAAATACCCAGGCACTACTATGAGTACTAATGAGATACACATCAATAATATATATATCAGATATACCTTTCTTCTTGATGTTGCCGTTCTTCAAATCCGCCAAGTACTTAGGGCAATTTCGCTTCCAGTAACTGTCTCCCTTGCAGTAAAAGCACTCAGTATCAGCCTTAGGCCCAGCCTTGGTCTTCTTCGCCGGCACGGTAACTTTCTTACCGCCCGTCTTGAAGTTTCCCCTTTTTTTAGACTTGCCTTTCTTCTTGAATTTGGTGGTCTTATTGACCAACAACACTTGGTGCTCTTTCTTGATCTCCACTTTTGCAGACTTTAACATGGAGAAGAGTTCGGGCAACGACTTGTCCATGTTTTGTATATTGTAGTTCATCACAAAGTTCTTGTAACTTGGTGGTAGTGATTGGAGGACACGGTGAATCCCCAAAGCATTAGGAATCACTATACCCAAGCTTTGAAGCTTGCTTGCGTGCCCAGACATCTTAAGCACATGCTCACTGACAGAGCTTCCCTCTTCCATCTGGCAGTTAACGAAGTTTTCAGAAGCCTCGTAATTCTCAACTGTCGCGTGAGCCTCAAATATCATTTTGAGTTCACGGACAATATCATGTGGGTCATGTTTCTCAAACCTTTTCTGAAGCTCCGATTCTAAACCATACAAGATGGCACACTGAACTGTGGAGTACTGATTCTTCCGAGCGAGGAAAACATTCTTTATCCTCATCGGTAGCATCAGATGCAGGTGGGTCACCCAGCGGTGCATCCAGCACATAGGTCAAATTACCAGCATTGAGGACAATCCTCAAATTGTGTAACCAATCCGCGAAGTTGCTTCCATTGTTTTTCAACTTTTCTTTCTCTAGGAACGCATTAAAATTGATGGTAGGGGCTGTGACACCACCGGGATCAGGGATAAAAAAATCCTAGACCTCCGTCTAACATAAGCTTAACCTTGAGCTCGAGAATATCCAGTGGAGAATCGGTAACACAACAGTGACCCTATGACACAAAATTTATTATAGCAAGCTCATAATTGAGCAAAGAACCAAATTAATATAAGCAGAGGTCACTAACCACAAACATCAAACAACGGAAGGCAAATTATGCTATTAAGTATAGCAAACTTAACAAATGGCCTAAGAGGCCTAAAGCATAACGATGACGTCCCAGCCCATAGATTCCAAGCTGCCGGCTGGGAACCCCAAGCTACTCGCGATATCGAGGTAGTACGGAACTCGTCTTCAGGTGAACACTTACTCTGCCAAAAGTATCAACAAAGAAAGGGTGAGTACAGGGTGTACTCTGCAAGACTTATGGCTGGTGGAGCTGTTTTGCATAAATCTACTTTTTTTTATAAATCAAGAGGGAGAAGAAGCTCATCTAGTCAGAGTATTTTAAAAGGGGATAAGAGAGCGACATCTCCAAAATATTGATCATCATATTTTGATATCCACCGAATCATTATCATCTCCTGAACTAGGACCACCCCCTCGTACCCATGAGGAAGCATCCTTAACAAACATTAGTTGCCAAGTTTTACAATTAGATTCATGTTCTCTATGATCTAGCATCCATTCCCAAGTCATCCATAACCATGGACACGCCTTTCCGAAAGATTATTACCCTGCAGGGGTGTACAACTTTACCCACACGTACCAACCGACTCTTAATGCCAGATCATTAGCCCTCTTCCTTGGAAGGCCGGCAGAGGGTGTGGTTGGACACGACCTTTACCTTGCTTTCGCCGAGACCATTAGTCACGCAATAAGTATTGTTCCGCCATAACGGTTCAAATCCCGAAGTTGGTACTTAAAGATGTGAGGCAAGGTTGGTTTACCAGGGGCGCCATCAACCCCAAGCAACCTGGTCCACGCTTCCCTACCTGTTATGAATGCACCTCCTTCTTTCGAAAAATGTTTTCAATGTGTATGTCAAATGGAACGCCCAAACTATGTGACTCATGGAATCTACTAGGCAAGTTAGTCAATCATGGGGTCCCCATTTACCCCGTGTGGTTGTATGCTCGTCTTGGTTCAAGAGGCGAGAACCTAGGGTCCTAAGGGTGGCGAGCATGGGACTAGAAAAAACACATCCCACCGTGGCCTCCCATACAAGCCTTAGCATGTTTAATCTCATATCACTGATCTCATCTTACCACGTTCTCCTGTCCTACTAGATTATCTGCATCTGATACATCATTTGGATGGACCAGACTTAACAACTATGCATGGCTAAGCAGGACACAGATGTAATCTCTAGCATTGCGCACATGCCAAACCTAGTTATGCTAGGAGCAGTGGATCAAGTAATATAAGCTCAAAGGGAGTATGCAATAGATATGATACTCTATCTATCGATAAAAGACCACAGTAGAATCGTATGCATCATGGCAGGAATTGAAATGCGTTTGAAATCATAGGATTATATCATGGTGGGGCTATGCTTTCCTTTGCCAGTTGGTAACCAGAAAGCAGGGCTTCGACCATCGGGTACTTGACTTGATTACAACTGGTAAGGTAATGTTCGTCGATCTTCAATCTTCGACGGTGTTGATCTCGGTCTTCGATCTTGATCTTGATCTCGTATTCTACCGAGGAAAAACCAAATCACCGAAAAGAAAGGGAAACAATCAACACATGGCATCGATGCAATGCTCAAGCAAGTATGATGATATGACAACTTAATTTGAATTGAAATGTAACCCTAACACATGCTTGATAACTTAATGGGGGTTCCGAGGGGTGAAAACCCTAACTCGGGGAAACTCCGGATGTATATGAGAGGGGTTGATTTGTTCTTCTAATTAAACTTGTCTTGAAAGTTGTTTAACAATGCATGATTATAGCTTAAAGAGGTAGTTCTCATTTTTCTAAACATTTTGATATATTATTTGTATTTTTTGACTTATAAATAAAAAGATATTGAATTTACAAGGTTATATCAATTTTTGGAATTATTAAATCATTTAAAATTGAATTACTGCGTCAATATGACATCAGCATAGGGTTGGGTTTATTTTTACCAAGACATAACCTAGCCACTATGACTGACTGATGTGCCCTAGGCCACATCAGCAAGCCACTGTGGCGGTCAAAGGTCAGCGGCTCATCGGCCACGTCAGCGTGACACCAGGGTGACATCATCTCGGCGGCCACCATCGGGTGGTCACCGGCGACGGCGCTGTGAGGCGTGTGGGGCGACGGGGCTAGGCTTGATCGAAGCAGCGCGACGAGGTAAGCAATTAAGTGGCGGTGCCGCTCGAAGAAGGTCACCGGAGCCTCGGCTCCGACGAGCTCCGACGGCGGCACGGACGGGTGCTCGTGGCAGAGACGATAGAGAGGAGGAGGGAGGGATTGGAGAGCATGAGCGTGCTCCTGAGCTCACCAGGAACGCGCTAGGGTGGTCGGGGAGGCGAGGCGAGGCCGGACGACGGCAAATCGAAGCGTCAACTGCGACGACCGGCGTCGGGAACAAACTCGATTCCGGCGAGACCGGGCCTTCCCAAGTTGCACGCTTCACGGATGAGGAAGAGGAAGATGCGGCGCTTCTCCTGGGCTGCTCGGCGAGACTCAGGGTGGCCGGAGATGGCGTGATGCCGGCGAGGTTAGAGGCTAGGGTTTCGGCTAGGAGGGGAAAACGGGGAAGAAGGAAAGTAGGGTTCGTCCAGCGGCTCGAGGAAGTACTTGTAGACGGCCAAGAGCGGCGGCGAGTATCGCGGCGGCAGCGCGCATCGTGGCGCACGGCGACGGCCTCCGCTGCGCCAGCCAGCTGCTTCTCGCCGAGGAAGACGACGACGGAAACAACGCGAAGAGGTACGGGCCAGGGGTGGGCCGCGTACGGGCCAACTGGGCTGCGGGGTTCCGCACTGCGCGGGAGAAAGGGAGGAGAGGAGAGGAAGGTGGCTGGCTGGGCCGGCCTGGTTAGCTAGTCTGCCTTTTTTATTTCTAAAACATTTTTCCATTTATTTTTCTGTTTTCTCCTTTTGTGAATCATTTTCAAATATGTTTTAAATGGTTTTAAAACACAAGAGGCTTTTATAAAATATGTAAAATATTTATGAGCCCTTTTTAATCCATTTGGGCTCCAAAAATTTTGGGGGTTTTCAAAATTCAAACCATTTGAAGATGTTTCAAAGAGATGGGAGAAAACTAGGGTTTTGAGTTTGATTTGTTTTCTCCAATGCACAATTTAAATAATGATGCTCATGATGCACAAATCAAACCCTAATATTGATTAAGTAAAACTGGGGTGTTACAGCTCTATCCCGCTTACGTGAATCTCGACCCGAGATTCCAAAGGTAGGAAGAGAGACAGAGAGGGGAAGGAACAGGGCCAGAGAGGGGAAGGAACAGGGCCACTCTAAAGATAAGAGGGAAACACACTAAACAGCACACGGAGTATCTCATGGTCAACTCATGGATGGAGTGTTTAGAAACAACTCTGAAATGACAACATGAACCACGCCAAGGTAATAGGGGAAACAAGAGGAGAAGGTTTTCAAATTGTGAGATGGATGGTCTTCATAAGGATTGAGACCATGGAACTTACAGGAGGTTTTGAAGCTTCTGAAGAAGAAAGCTTCCAGCAGAAAAAACATAACAACAGACTTCTAGAGGTGAACCTCTACTAAAAAGCTTAAATAGAGATTTAAGGTGCATAGATGCGGATCAACAAAACCAAGCTGTTGAACTAATTTTGGCACAGAAGGTTCACTCTTTCATTCAACAGAAGGCCGAGACAGAAAGGTGTTTTGGTGGGGAAGACTCATAAGAGCCACAAGGAACATGTAACAAGAGAAATTTCTGATTACTAAAATCATAGCCACTCTTAAACATGTTTGAGAAAACGAAGGAAACACTTTATTCATCCAGGTCTATCAAAATCATTGCCAAAGATCATGATATTACTTTACACCACTAGATGAATTGGTAAGAAGATTCCTGATGACATGAGAAGAAAGAAACTTCATTCTCAGACTTCAATTACTTGGCACAACAAGACGCTTGCCAACATAAAGGGTCTGGAGGATTGTCCGAGAGACATTTAGCAACACTACTTTAAATGTACTCCTTGATGTTCGAGAAATCAGACACCAAGTAAAGGTCAAACTTCGAAGACAAAGGAAACCATAAGCACAACTCCTATAATGAATTATAGAAGAAGCCTCATGAAGAGTGGTTGTTACTTCTGATTTAAGAGAATATGACAATAGGTCTTTCCGGCTAAGTGTGTCAACCATTACATCAATCTTACCAGATTTACAAAGAAACCTATGTCAGAACCTTGAGGAGCATCAACCATCATATCTGCTTGAGATTCAGATTTGGTTAGGTGGTATGATATTTCAGACTCAGCATGTCCGAATAGAAAGTTTGCAACATTTACCGCAAAGGTAAAGTTACTAGATTCCCAAGATAGGAACTATAGTGTCAAGGTCCAAAAGACGAGCTAGATTGCTATACCCATGTATTAGAAACTTGTCGAAAGACAACTTCATACACATAAGGTACTAACAATAAACACACATATATCCTTAAGGAACAGAGATAACTCTACTCGAATCCACGGTGACATCTTTCCACATTTGCACGTGAATCAGAGAAGGTTACTTCTAACATCCATAACTCATACTTCGAGATGACTCAAAGATGGTTCTCGAAAGTTTCCAATATTAATGCCCAATGTTCCATATGAATCCAATCTAGCATGGATAGGAAAAGGATGTCATTGATGGGCTCAACAACAAACTTATCAAGACAATCCATTAAGATGGACTCATATGTTGTGTGAGCAAGGCGAGAATACTGGTCAGGTTAAAGGACATGAAGATGTACTCAAGTGAAACATCATGAGTAAAAACACCATCAAGATAGTCCTTGGAACTGAGTTTGATTTGACGATAACCCAAATCAAATAAAAGGTGGGGGAATATAACATATACTCAAAGGAAACATTCTCATTCTTCAACACGAACAAAACTAGACATCCCTTTAAGGAGGAACTGTTTGGATAGAACTTTTGTCTTACAACTCTCCAAGTTGTTGTTTAGGTTCGACCAACTAGTTCAGGGGTATCCAGTACGGATCCTTGGAGCAGAGAACTTACTTGCTCAAGAACTTGACAACACGGTCATGTGGCAACATGGGGATACTTGTAGTAGACATCTAGAATATCACGAACCACCGATATGTCACTTAGTTCGAGAGGAAACTTGCTTGGTAAGGCAAGAAGACATAGTCTCGGAGTTTTGGCATAAGCCTAACTCTTTGACCGAAGAAAGTGCACCAGAATAATGGACTTGGTAGCACAATCATCGTTTTTGTAAGATCCCTCCTTTGTAAAGGAAAGGATCCATGTGATTGCAATGCTAGTCCTTGGATCAATGCTAGCATCCACAATTTAAGATGAAGTACACAGAAACAAAGGTCATTATTACAAGTCATTCCAGAGACAAACATAGTCTTTTACAAACTCCATGGCCACAGGCCTAATACAAGAGTTCAAATTTATAATAACATAAATAAGTCTTGATCTTCATGTGCCACAAGCAAGCATGTTGAGTGTAGACTCATGACTCCTATTCATCATCAGAATATCCTGCAACATCACAAGTTACAGCCACAGTGGGTCAATACATTGGAATAGTATTGGCAAGTGATACCTTAGTATAATATTGGTGGACTAGATACTATATGCATTTTGGCTAAGTGTAGCTTAGGCTTGCTTTGCTCAAAATAGGTTTTGCCTATTAGTTGAAAACACTAAGTTTTTCTTTGCCAAAATCTTTCCCAAGGAACCACCAATAGACATTGGGGTCCTTCACCCTTGTTCAACCACAAGTTTTTACTTAGAAATTGGGATGAGGAGATTCTTGATAGCTTCCATGTCTTGATGCTCAAGTTGTCCAATACCAGGGACATGGCTAAGTACTTAGATTCTTCCATCTGCAGAGGTTGCGCACTTTCCCCACAAGACTTGATTTTCACCAAGACAGGACCTTTCAGAAGCCTTCCCTTAGACCAAATGGACGCGTTCCAACCTATCATCCCACTACCACCAACTGTACAAATGGCTAAATTATTGCAACCTATGTGATCCAGGCAGAGCCCATATTGCCAAGTGGTTGCACTAGAAGCTTCTTAACATTTGGCCTCTCAAGTCCCTTTGTTCCTGGGTGGCTTTCCACAAGTGAGATACACAAGGTAAACCATACAAATGGGCCTTGTGTAACCACTCAACATAACCAATTCTTTCCATTCCACCCAGGTGTTTCATTCACTTAGTTGTTTTATTAAGCAAAACATAGTCCAAAGGCTTAGAAATATTTATTCATAGCATGAATATAACCACCCTTGGTTGCTACTAGCTAGGCTAAGCATGGCATTGATAAGACTTAGAAATATTTCTAGCAATTCTACAACTACTAGGATTTTCCAAGTATAGCATATAGATCAAAAATAACCTTGCAAGGCTAGCAACATATTTCTAATGCATATTTTAAAAACATAGGAATAAAATCATGAAGCACCACTTGCCTTGGTAGTTTGGATAGTAGCTACAATCCTCACAATCACAATCACTATTTGCACCAAAATCTACACATAAAATAATAGCACAAAAATCACATACAAAATAAATTCAAGCAAAAATATATGGATGCATGCATAATGCCATGGGATGATGTTCTACACCAAACAAGACAAGTGTATGGTACTGCATCATAAACAAGTACAAAACAAGCTAAATAATCTGTATTTTAACATTAAAACATTTTTCAAATAATTATTATACACAAAATAGGCCTACACATGTTTCTGTAAAATCACCCATTTTAACAGAGGCAAAACATTAAACACATTGTATAGATGGAAAGGTTTTTCTCTCCTGATTCCATTGATATAAAATTTGTCAAATTTGGACGTGGCATTCAAAAGTTATGAATTAAACAAATTCAAACATCTAATAGATCTAATTCAGAAATTTAAAACAAAGAACATGCCACACGGCAGTCCCTGGTTGGCTGGTATCGCTTCGCTCAGGATCACGCTTCCGAGCCGTTAGATCTAACTAAAACACGCGGCTCAGATCTATACTTACCCCTTTGGCTATGTTCTATCACGTCCACTGGATCTAAATCGAACGACCCTAAGCAGCTGACCAACAAGTGGCGGCGCTGGCGGCGGCGACAGGCGGCGGCGCGCTCTGGCTGCAAGCTTGCCGGCGAGCTAGGTCGCCCGGGGAGGTGTGAGTATGCTCACCAGAATCGCCGTGACGAGGAGATGTTTGACGTGTGCTCGGTTGGCGAAGGGGCGCTCGGGGTCGTCGTTGATTGCTCGTCGGAGAAGTCCCTGGCGACGGATGCTTCTGTTCGTCGACGTTGGCAAGGGTGCATATCATGCCAAGGCAAAAGGAGCGGTGGGTCATATGCGCAAGACGATGCTAGTCACTTGGGTGTCAACGAGAGGGAAAGGGGTGGTCGGAAATTACCACTAGGGGTCGTCGGAGTTGAAGCCAAAGACAGTGGCGCTTAGTCGTTTGCGTTGCCGACGTTCTGGGGCACGTGCGGGCGAGCTAGTGGTACTGGGAGGTGCGCAAGGTGAAGTGGAGCCTGCTCGTGTGAACCAGGAGCAGAGGGGTGGTCGGGGTTGGCCGGAATTGATGCTACGGTTCGTCGGAGCAGCGAGGTCGTGGTGAGGAATTCTCGCAGCCTAGGGGCGCTTTGTGCTTGGGGTTTGGGGGAAAATGGAGAGGGGGCAGAGGGGGTTTAAGTAGCAAGGACGCGGGCGTGATTTACTCGAGCATTGATCATGAATTGAAGCCGCGAATCAATCCATAAACGGCCGAGTGATTTGGGGATGAACCAGTCGCTGGGTGGAGACGATGATGTCGTGTGGGCCACGGTTGTCAGCGAGAGGAAAGAAGAGGAGGCAGGTCCAGGCAGTCAGTGACTCCGTGGGTGTGGTTGTAAGTGAAACAAAACGATTTGCGGGAGGGTGTTGCTGGGCTAGATGGGTCGAGTTGGGCTGGGTTGGGTCAGTTTGGCTGTTTGCTTATTTTTTTCCCTTTACTCCTTTTCTTTTTCTGTTTGAATTTCTAGAATGATTTCAAACCCTAATTCAAACAAGTTTGATTTCAAATCTTCTCTAGATTTTTAAACAGTGAACTTAGTATTCAAATGTGTGTCAAACACTACTGTTTACTCAAAATCACTTTGATCATTTTGAAAATAAAAATAAAACCAAGCCTTAATGTGATATAAAACATAGGCATAATATTGATTTTATTTTCACACTTTGTTTTGAAAACTTTGCTCAAGCTTTGGAAAGTACTTAAGTTTGAATTCAAAACATTACTGAACAAAACAAGTACTCTTTTCATTAGAAAATAGCACTAAGGCTAGAGCATACTTACATAAAATAATGAGTAACATATGCTCCTGTTTTGAAATGGTTTTGAAAATGGAACCCTAAATGATCATGGATGAATGGATGATATGCATGGATTTTGAAACATGATTTTAGGGATGTTACAAATCTAACCCCCTTAAGGTGAATCTCGCCCTCGAGATTCGGGTTGGCTAGCAAATAGGTGAGGGTGGTCTTTCCGAAGATCATCTTCTCTTTCCCATGTTGCTTCTTCTTCGGAATGATGGTTCCATTGAACTTTGCAGAATTTGATAGTCTTAGTCCGTGTAACTCTTTCTCATGTCTCAAGAATCTTGATAGGTTTCTCTTCATAGGTGAGATCACTCTCCAATTGAACCTCTTCCAAAGGTATAGTATCCTTCAAAGAAGTTTCTTCCATTTCTGGATGACATTTCTTAAGCTGACTCACATGAAACACATTATGAACAGCTGACAAAGACTCTGGCAATTCAATCTCATAAGCTACTTCTCCTTTACGAATCAGAATCTTAAATGGTCCAACATATCTTGGGGCCAATTTACCTTTGACACCAAACCTCTTCACTCCACGAAGTGGTGACACTCTAAGATAAGCTCTATCACCCACTTCATAGGTGACTTCTCTACGCTTAGGATCTACGTAGCTCTTTTCTCCGGACTGTGCTATCCTCAATCTGTCCTTGAGTATCTTGACTTTATCTTCAGCCTCTTTGATTAGTTCTGGTCCGAACAAACTTCTTTCTCCCACACCATTCCATAGCAATGGGGTGGTACACTTTCTCCCATAGAGAAACTCAAATGGTGCCATCTCAATACTGGCTTGATAGCTGTTATTGTAAGAAAAATTCTGCGTAAGGCAGACTTTCATCCCAACTGGCTCCATAGTCTAGAGCACATGCTCTCAACATATCTTCAAGAATCTGATTGGTCCTTTCTATTTGTCCATCAGTTTGAGGATGAAAAGCAGTGCTGAATTCCAACCTTGTTCCCAAAGACTCATGTAGTTGCCTCCAAAAATGAGAAGTGAATTGAGTTCCCCTATCAGACACAATACTCTTGGGTACTCCATGTAGACATACAATTCCACTCATATAGATCTTGGCTAACTTAGCACGTGTGTAAGTTGTCTTCACGGGTATGAAATGAGCCACTTTAGTTAGGCGATCCACTACTACCCAAATAGAATCATATCCTGACCGGGTCCTTGGCAATCCGGTGATGAAATCCATACCAATCTTGTCCCATTTCCAATCAGGAATAGGTAGTGGTTGTAACAATCCTGCTGGTTTCTGATGTTCCGCTTTCACTCTACTACATACATCACACAAAGCAATATGTTCGAAGGTGTCCTTCTTGAGATTATTCCACCAAAATCTTTCCTTCATATCCATGTACATTTTGGTGTTACCCGGATGAATAGAATATGGTGAGTTGTGTGCTTCTTGTAAAATCAGTTTCCAAAGCTCCAGATCTTGTGGAACACAGATACATTTTCCATGCCATAAAGTACCATGTTCATCTTCATGGAATCCTTTGGCTTTTCCCTTGCCAATCTTTTCCTTAGTCTCTTCAATTTCCTTATTTGCCTTTTGGGCTTCTTTGATTTTGTCCAACAAAGTGGGTTGAACATCCAAAGACATGAGATTTCCTTCAGGCACAATCTCTAATCTGAGATCCCGGAATTGGGCACACAGATCATCTGGCAATTATCCCTTAGTAAGGCCATTCACAAAAAATTTACGGCTTAGAGCATCCGCTACAACATTTGCTTTACCGGGATGGTATTGCAAACTCAAGTCATAGTCCTTGATGAGTTCTAGCCATCTTCTTTGTCTCATGTTAATTTCTTTATGGGTGAAGATATACTTCAAACTCTTGTGATCTGTGAACACTTCACAACTTTTTCCCAAAAGATAATGTCTCCATGTTTTGAGTGCACGGACAACAGAGGCTAACTCTAAATCATGAGTAGGGTAGTTTACCTCATGAGTTTTGAGTTGTCTTGAGGCATAAGCCACAAACTTTCCTTCTTGCATAAGTAATGCACCTAATCCATGATGAGATGCATCACAATATACTTGGAAATCTTTTTCCAAATCTGGCAAACATAAAACTGGTGCTGTCACCAGCCTCTTCTTCAATTCTTGAAAGCTGAGTTCACAACCTTCAGACCAAGCAAATTTCTTGTCTTTCTTCAGCAATTCTTTCATAGGCTTAGCTACCTTGGAGAAATTTTCAATGAACCTTCTATAGTAACCTGCTAAGCCAAGGAAACTACGAACCTCTTTCACTGACTTAGGAGATTCCCTTTCAGTTACAGTTGAAACTTTAGAAGGATCAACTGCTACACCATCTCCTGACACAACGTGTCCAAGAAATCCAACTTCATTCAACCAAAATTCAAACTTGCTGAACTTGGCATACAGCTTATGCTGTAATATCCCTCCTTTATAAAGGAAAAAGGATCCCTGTGATTGCAATGCTAGTCCCTGGATCAATGCTAGCATCCAGAGTTTAAGATGAAGTACACATATACAAAGGTCATTATTACAGCCATTCCAGAGATAAACATAGTCTTTACAATTCCAAGGCCACAGGCCTAGTACAAGAGTTTGAATAAGTAAATAAATAAAAGTCTTCATCTTCATGTGCCACAGGCAAACATGTTGAGTGTAGACTCATGACACCTAATCCTCATCAGAGTAACCTGCAACATCACAAGTTACAGCCACAGTGGGTCAATACATTGGAATAGTATTGGCAAGTGATACCTTAGTATAATTTAGGTGGACTAAATACTATATGCACTTTGGCTAAGTGTACATTGGCTTTCTTTGCTCAAAATAGATTTTGCCTATTAGTTGAAATCACTAAGTTTTTCTTTTCAAAACTTTTCCCAAGGAACCACCAATAGACATTGAGGTCCTTCACCCTTGTTCACCCACAAGTTTTTTACTTAGAAAATTGGGATGAGGAGATTCTTGATAGCTTCCATGTCTTGATGTTCAAGTTGTCCTTTTCCAGGGACATGGCTAAGTACTTAGATTTTTCCATCTGCAGAGGTTGTGCACTTTCCCCACCAGACTTGATTTTCACCAATAAAGGACCTTTCAGAAGCCTTCCCTTAGACCAAATGGACGCGCTCCAACCTATCATTCCCACTACCACCAACTGTCCAAATGGCTAAGTTCTAGCAACCTATATGATCCAGGCAGAGCCCATATTGCCAAGTGGCTGCACTAGAAGCTTCTCAACACTTGGCCTCTAAAATCTCTTTGTTCCTGGGTGGCTTTCCACAAGTGAGATACACAAGGTTCACCAGTCCCCTGGCCTTGTGTAACCACTCAACACAAACCATTCCTTCCATTCCACCCAGGTGTTTCATTAACTTAGTTGTTTTATTAGGCAAAACACAAGTCCAAAGACTTAGAAATATTTATATCATAACATGGATAATTCACCAACCCTTGGTTGCTACTAGCTAGGCTAAGCATGGCATAGATAAGTATCTTAACTTAGAAATTTTCCTAGAAATTCTACAACTACTAGGATTTCCCAACATGGCATATAAGCAAAATATAGCATGCAAGACTAGCAAAATATTTCTAATGCTTAGTAGAAAACATAGGGACAAAAATATTCATGAAGTACCACTTGCCTTGGTAGTTTGGAGAGTAGCTACACTCCTCACAATCACAATCACTAGCACCAAAATCTACACAAAGAATTATAGCAACAAATCACATACAAAACATATACAATCAAAAATATGTGTATGTATGCAAAATGATATGTGATGATTTTTTTTAGAACTCAACAAAGCAAGTCTACAGTACTGGTTCATAAACAAGTTAAAAACTTGTCAAACAACATTTATTTAAACCCTAAATCATTTCCTAAACACTCATATACTCAAATTAGCCCTACACAAGTTTCTGCAAATAAAACCATTTTAACAGAAGCAAAACATTAAACACATTGCATATTTAGAAAGGGCTTGCTCTCCTGATTCCATTGATATAAAATTTGTCAAATTCTAACGTGGGGATCAAAATTTATAGCCAAAACAAATTTGAACATCTAATAGATTCAAATCCAGTTTTTAAATCCAAACTACTGCCACGCATCTTAATCTAATTGGCTCGTACCGCTTCGCTCAGGATCGTGCCTGTGAGCCGTTAGATCAACATAATCAGCACGGCCCAGATCTACCCGTAACGGTTCGTTAAGTGAACTAATCTCGCACGCTGGATCCAGATCCAATGGCTCTGGATCAAACGACCAAAGCTGGGCGGCGCTGGCGGTGGCTACTGGCGGCGGCGAGCTCTGCCTACGGCGGCGCGGCGCTACAGATGGCTAGGGGGTCGTCGGAGACGCTGCGTAAATGCGACGACGCGGCCGATGCTCAACTGGCGGCAACGCTTGGCAAGGGGCGCTCGGACGCAGTCGCTGGAGCTCGTCGGAGTTGCGGGCGGCGTCTGTTGCTTGATGTCGAGGTCGTTGCCGAGGCTCTACGTCGACCTAGCACAAGCCAGAGGGCTTAGGAGAGGCACAAGGGTCTGGCGAACAGGTCAGTACCAAAGGGAAGCCAAGGGGCGCTCGATTCTTACCGCTATTGCTCGTCGGAGTCGAGCGGCGGCTCTGGTGGTTGCGGGCGTGAACGAAGACGGCGTCCTGGGTCACGAGCAGGCAAACCAGGGGTGTTAGCAGATGCACAATGAAGTGGCGAGGCTGTCTGCAAGAACCAGAGGGAGAGGGGCGCACGAGGCTCACCGGAATCGGTCGCCGGAGTGCTCTTTGTCTACGGCGGTGCGAGGATGAATGCGGGCAGTCTGGGGGCGCTTAGTGCTCCGAGGTTGGGGGGAAATGGAGAGGGGGCAGAGGGGGTTTAAGTAGGCTAGGCGGGGGCGTGAATTACTCCTGCAATCAACACAAATTGACGAGCGAATCAACTGGTAACGACGCGTGATTTGGGAAGAACACGTCAGGTGAGGGTGGAGACGATGACGCCTGCAGTGGGCCTTGGTCGCCGAGAGAAGCGGAGGGGAGTGGGTCCTGCCTGTCACCACTCAGGTGCGAGGCGAGTGAAGGAAAACAGTTCATGGGTGGGGTGCTGGCTTAGCTGGGCAGTTGGCCAGATTCGATGAAGACTTATTTTTTTCTCTTTTAAGCTTTTTCTTTTTCTGTTTGCTTTTCTGAAATGGTTTTCAAACTTCAATTCAAATCTGTTTGATTCCAAAACTTTTCAGGGTTTTTGTACAATAAATCTTGTACTCAAATAAGTGTCAAACACATCTGTTCACTCAAACACACTTGGGTCTTTTGAAAATTAAAATAAAACCATGCCTTTATGAGGTGTGATAATAGGCATGGAATTGGTTTTATTTCATATTTTGCTTTGTGACTTTGCTCAAGTTTTTGAAAGCACTTGAGTTTGGATTCTAAACAATACTGAATGGTTAACAGTACCTTTCTCAAAACAAGTAGCACAAGGGCTTGAGTAAACTTACATAAAATATTGAGCAAAAATGCTCCTGTTTTTGAAATGATTTTTGAGATGAATCCTAAATGATCATGGATGCATGGATGATATGCATGAGTTTGAAACATGATTTTAGGGATGTTACAAATCTAAGCCCCTTAAGGTGAATCTCGCCCTCGAGATTTGGATTGGCTAGCAAATAGGTGAGGGTGGTCTTTCCGAAGATCATCTTCTCTTTCCCATGTTGCTTCTTCTTCGCAATGATGGTTCCACTGCACTTTGCAAAACTTGATAGTCTTAGTCCGTGTGACTCTTTCTGCATTCTCAAGAATCTTGATAGGCTTCTCTTCATAAGTGAGATCACTCTCCAACTGAACCTCTTCCAAAGGTATAGTATCCTTTAAAGAAGTTTCTTCCATTTCTGGATGACATTTCTTAAGTTGACTCACATGAAACACATTATGGACAGCTGACAGAGACTCTGGCAGTTCAATTTCTATGACTATATCATGACAGAGACTCTGGCAGTTCAATTTCTATGACAAAGACTCTGGCAGGTTAACGGGAAACTTATACTTCCCAAACTCTATGACTATATCATGACATCCTGAATTCACTATCATTTCTCCGCCAGGAGAACTTACTTTTATAGGACACCCAATAGTTTCTACCGATAGTTCATTTCTTTCAACAAATGCTCTTGATATGAATGAATGAGATGCACCAGTATCAAAGAGAACAAATGCTGGAACAGAATTGAGTTTGAACTTACCAGCAACAGCATCAGGTTCCTCATAAATTTCCTCCACATTGATGTGGTTCACTTGTCCCTTTTGAAAAGGGTTGGGTTTGTTGTGTCCTTCAACTTTCTTTTCTGGGCATTCATTTGCATAATGCCCCATCTTCTTGCACTTGAAACATTCAACCTGACTAAGATCCTTCTTGACAGGCTGGCTTCCACTTCCACTTCCATTGTGGTGGCTCTTATATCCACCCTTCTGATTCTTGTACTTATCGTTGTCATGACTACGATTGTGCTTGTTGTCATGATAACGGTTGTGGTTGTGGTGCTTGTTGAACTTCCCATGCTTGTGGGATCCAGAACTCCCACTATCATCATAATGGGAACTCTTGTGAGACGATCCCGAGCTGTGCTTGTCAGAGTGCTTTCTCTTCCTGCTTTCAACCTGTTTCATTTTGCTCTCTAGAATAGCAGCCTTGTCACAAAGAGACTGGTATGTGGGAACATAGGCCACAGCTAACTACAGGTTCAATTCATCATTCAACCCTTCAAGGAACTTTTCCTTCCTCTTTGCATCAGTGTCAACTTCATCTGGTGCATATCGCGCCAGATTGTTGAACTCCTCAATATACTCAGCCACGCTGCGGTGGCACTGCTTCAAGTTATGGAACTCCTTCTTCTTCAAACTCATCACTCCAGATGAGATGTGAGCAGTACAGAAACCATCTTCAAAGATAGCCCATGTCACATCCTCAATGGGAGTGGTGATCTGGAAGTTATCCCACCAAGTGGCTGTTGGTCCTTCCAACAAGTGAGCTGCAAATCTGACTTTCTCTTCATCAGTACAGCCAACGGTTACCAAGTCCTTGTTCAAAGAGCGTAGCCAATCATTCGCCACCATAGGATCAGTAGTTCCTGATAACTTTGCTGGCCTCAGTCTCAAGAACCTGGTAAGCATGTCAAAACCCGGTGGGTTGTTCTGATTGTTGTTGTTGTTATTGTTGTTATTGTTGTTATTGTTGTTGTTGTTGTTGTTGTTCTGATTCTGGATGAACGTAGTCATCATTTCATCAGCTGTGTCTGAGCTGTCATCATTTGATGCATCTTAGGAGTGATGTTGTTGTTGTTGGGGTTGGGATTGGCACGTCGGGGAGGCATCTATGGTTTGTTCAATAGAGATATGAATGAGATACCCATAGATGCTAACATGCATAATACATCACATAAACAATCACCAAACATGCATCATCATAATAAAAGTTCAACAACATAGACAACAAGTTTGCAAAGTAAACACACCAATAGCAAGCCATCCACATGTTGGATGGTCATCGCGACTCAATAATCAAAGGCATGATAAATAAAGGTAAATGAGTAGTCATCACTACTCCTCTGCATCAACCTCCTCGTCGACAAGTGTAAGACTTGCATTCTCCATAGCGGTCGTGTACTCCTCGACGTTGGTGGTCAAGGTCTCTACCTTGGCTTTGAGAGCCCTCTTCTGTGAACTAAGTCTCTCAATCACAGTCTGCTGATGCTCAATCTCGAAGTCCTTGGCCTCTAGTTCTGCAGTCATGTCTCAAATCCTCTTGTTCCTATCTTGGAATCGCTTCTCTTGACTCTTGAACTTTCTATCCTGACTCTCAAACTTGGCCTCCATCTCCTTGACTATCTCATCTTGCTCCGCGAAGATCTTGTCCTTCTCACGAAGCTGCACCTGGAGTTCGTCATTACTAAGCATGACGTTGGTCCTATCAGTGTCTATGTTCCTAAGAAGAACCTCTAAGTCCTAGAGGTATAGACGAATCGGCTCTGCCGTCTCTCTCGAAGTATCCTCGAAGTCAATGGCCTCACCATCCTCATCACATCTACCGAAGTTGTGGAAGTGAGTACCTCTAACCTGTCGAGAGTGTCTCCCCAACAGACGTCCAATTAAATCCTGCATGACTACCTCTAGGCCTCTCTCCTTGTCATCATGCATGAGCTTGAAAACGATTGCCTCCGTGGTAGGCTCAATATGGCGTCCGGGCTGATTAACCTTTAAGCCCCAAAGGTCTTTCCTCTCAAACTTGGTGAGGGGAAGCACCATGATGGTAGGAAGAGGGAGATTGAGCAAACTAGTGAGCTCAATAATACGAGTGCCAAAACGAGTTCCCTTGAACTCTTCAGCCGTGCTGATAGCAACATTAGGCATCTATTTATAAGATAGAAAAAGTTAGAATCAACACAATAAATAATTTACAAGACAGAGCATCACAAGCATAACATTGGCAAACACACAAGTCATAGCATACATAAAATCCATTACTAGCATCCAAGGTTCAACTTATTTTAGACAACATTTTTGGAAAATAAAATGATAAGTGTGGTGGTCCAACTAACGAAGTACGCTTACAATCCCATCACACTTGCCAAGTTGGCTAATAAGGCATCCCTAGAGGCAATCTGTTTATCCAGATCACAAGACTCCATTGCTAAGTCTATAATGTCCTTCCTTAAACTTTGGTTGGTAGCCTCTAACTCTTGGGTATGCTTCTTTTCTTCCCTAAGGTCATTCTGGGTGTTAAGCATTCTGCACTTGATTCTATCACCAAGTTCTTTGATGGCCCTCCAAGCTGAATCCTTTGCTGAATCAAAGAATGTAGTGTGCATCACTGAGTTGGTGACCATGCAGAATCCTGAGTCCTTGTGGTTGTATTCCTTGTTTTTATACAAGTGAAGTTGCACCCACCAATACTCAATTCGTTCATCCATCACAGGAAAACCTTTGTACATAGCTGCACCATGTATTCCCATGGCAACCATGAGGTCCTTGAGAGCCTTGGGGAATTCTGTCTCACACTCCAAAGTCATAGTCATGAGTGGTACCTTCTTCACTTCGTTGATGGAGTTCATCTACAAATAGAGATGAGAAAGAAGATTAGAAAAGTTTACGAGAATAAAAGACAAGTGTGGAAGTTGTTGAAAATTTTTCCTTAGTGGTTTCCAATCCTAGGGTCATAATCCTACAGGCAACACAGTGCTCTGATACCATCTGTAAGATCCCTCCTTTGTAAAGGAAAGGATCCCTGTGATTGCAATGCTAGTCCCTGGATCAATGCTAGCATCCACAGTTTAAGATGAAGTACACAGAAACAAAGGTCATTATTACAAGTCATTCCAGAGACAAACATAGTCTTTTACAAACTCCATGGCCACAGGCCTAATACAACAGTTCAAATTTATAATAAGATAAATAAGTCTTCATATTCATGTGCCACAGGCAAGCATGTTGAGTGTAGACTCATGACTCCTATTCATCATCAGAATATCCTGCAACATCACAAGTTACAGCCACAGTGGGTCAATACATTGGAATAGTATTGGCAAGTGATACCTTGTAGAATATTGGTGGACTAGATACTATATGCATTTTGGCTAAGTGTAGCTTAGGCTTGCTTTGCTCAAAATAGGTTTTGGCTATTAGTTGAAAACACTAAGTTTTTCTTTGTCAAAATCTTTCCCAAGGAACCACCAATAGACATTGGGGTCCTTCACCCTTGTTCAACCACAAGTTTTTATTTAGAAATTGGGATGAGGAGATTCTTGATAGCTTCCATGTCTTGAGTCTCAAGTTGTCCAATACCAAGGACATGGCTAAGTACTTAGATTCTTCCATCTGCAGAGGTTGTGCACTTTCCCCACAAGACTTGATTTTCACCAAGACAGGACCTTTCAGAATCCTTCCCCTAGACCAAATGGACGTGTTCCAACCTATCATCCCACTACCACCAACTGTACAAATGGCTAAGTTATTGCAACCTATGTGATCCAGGCAGAGCCCATATTGCCAAGTGGCTGCACAAGAAGCTTCTTAACATTTGGCCTCTCAAATCCCTTTGTTCCTGGGTGGCTTTCCACAAGTGAGATACACAAGGTAAACCATAGAAATGGGCCTTGTGTAACCACTCAACATAACCCATTCTTTCCATTCCACCCAGGTGTTTCATTCACTTAGTTGTTTTATTAAGCAAAACATAGTCCAAAGACTTAGAAATATTTATTCATAGCATGAATATAACCACCCTTGGTTGCTACTAGCTAGGTTAAGCATGGCATTGATAAGACTTAGAAATATTTCTAGCAATTCTACAACTACTAGGATTTTCCAAGTATAGGATATAGATCAAAAATATCCTTGCAAGACTAGCAAAATATTTCTAATGCATATTTGAAAAACATAGGAATAAAATCGTGAATCACCACTTGCCTTGGTAGTTTGGAGAGTAGCTACAATCCTCACAATCACAATCACTATTTGCACCAAAATCTACACATAAAATAATAGCACAAAAATCACATACAAAATAAATTCAAGAAAAAATATATGGATGCATGCATAATGCCATGTGATGATGTTCTACACCAAACAAGACAAGTGTATGGTATTGCATCATAAAAAAGTACAAAACAAGCTAAATAATCTCTATTTGAACATTAAAACATTTTTCAAATAATTATTATACACAAAATAGGCCTACACATGTTTCTGTAAAAACACCCATTTTAACAGAGGCAAAACATTAAACACATTGCATAGATGGAAAGGTTTTTCTCTCCTGATTCCATTGATATAAAATTTGTCAAATTTGGACGTGGCATTCAAAAGTTATGAATTAAACAAATTCAAACATCTAATAGATCTAATTCAGAAATTTAAAACAAAGAACATGCCACGCGGCAGTCCCTGGTTGGCTGGTACCGCTTCGCTCAGGATCACGCTTCCGAGCCGTTAGATCTAACTAAAACACGCGACTCAGATCTATACTTACCCCTTCGGCTATGTTCTATCGCGTCCACTGGATCTAAATCGAACGGCCCTAAGCAGCTGACCAACAAGTGGTGGCGCTGGCGGCGGCGACAGGCAGCGACGCGCTCTGGCTGCAAGCTTGCCGGCGAGCTAGGTCGCCCGTGGAGGTGTGAGGATGCTCACCAGAATCGCTGTGATGAGGAGATGCTTGATGTGTGCTCGGTTGGCGAAGGGGCACTCGGGGTCGTCGTGGATTGCTCGTCGGATAAGTCCCTGGCGACGGATGCTTCTGTTCGTCAACGTTGGCGAGGGTGCAGATCATGCCAAGGCAAAAGGAGCGGTGGGTCAGATGCGCAAGACGATGCTAGTCATGCGGGTGTCAACGAGAGGGAAAGGGGCGGTCAGAAATTACCACTAGAGGTCGTCGGAATTGAAGCCGAAGATGGTGGCGCTCAGTCGTTTGCGTTGCCGATGTTCTGGGGCACGTGCGGGCGAGCTAGTGGTACTGGGAGGTGCGCAAGGTGAAGTGGAGCCTGCTCGTGTGAACCAGGAGCAGAGGGGTGGTCGGGGTTGGCCGGAATTGATTCTACGGTTCGTCGGAGCAGCGAGGTCGCGGCGAGGAATTCTCGCAGCCTGGGGGTGCTCTATGCTTGGGGTTTGGGGGAAAATGGAGAGGGGGCAGAGGGGGTTTAAGTAGCAAGGACGGGCGTGATTTACTCGAGCATTGATCGTGAATTGAAGCCGCGGATCAATCCAGAAACGGCTGAGTGATTTGGGGATGAACCAGTCGCTGGGTGGAGACGATGATGCCGTGTGGGTCGCGGTTGTCAGCGAGAGGAAAGAAGAGGAGGTGGGTCCAGGCAGTCAGTGACTCCGTGGGTGTGGTTGTGAGTGAAATAAAACGATTCGCGGGAGGGGTTTGCTGGGCTAGATGGGTCGAGTTGGGCTAGGTTGGGTTAGTTTGGCTGTTTGCTTATTTTTTTTCCTTTACTCCTTTTCTTTTTCTGTTTGAATTTCTAGAAATGATTTCAAACCGTAATTCAAACAAGTTTGATTTCAAATCTTCTCTAGATTTTTAAACAGTGAACTTAGTATTCAAATGTGTGTCAAACACTACTGCTTACTCAAAATCACTTTGATCATTTTGAAAATAAAAATAAAACCAAGCCTTAATGTGATATAAACCATAGGCATAATATTGATTTTATTTTCACACTTTGTTTTGAAAACTTTGCTCAAGCTTTGGAAAGTACTTAAGTTTGAATTCAAAACATTACTGAACAAAACAAGTACTCTTCTCATTAGAAAATAGCACTAAGGCTAGAGCATACTTACATAAAATAATGAGCAACATATGCTCCTGTTTTGAAATGGTTTTGAAAATGGAACCCTAAATGATCATGGATGCATGGATGATATGCATGGATTTTGAAACATGATTTTAGGGATGTTACAGTTTGCTTAGTGATAGGGTTAACCATCACGCTAAGAATGACACAAATTTCCTTGGAGTTCAAAGCAATAAAAATTTCTAAGAATCTCGGATAGCCACATTATTACGCACACGCATCACTCACGAGCGCGAAAGCTCGAGGGAGGGTGGTTAATTATGTGTAAAAGCATCACCTTCATTAAGGGGTCATGAAACTTAACATGACCTCTTAGTATAAAAGAGTGTGATACTTTAAGATAGAACAGATGGAAGACAATCAATGCCTCTTGATCTGCGGATTACAACACTTTGACTTGGTCCTAGATATGACAAGGTACTGGAGTTTGTTTCACCTAGACATTTCGAAATGGTTTGTCTTGACGGACCACAAGAGTATCTTACATCGGAAGACACCGATGCACATTTACTACTTGGCTACCAACTGGTAGAAAAAGGTCGGAAAACAACAAGGGAAAAGGAAACATGCTCAGGATGGAATCCCGAGATGTGGATGCATAAGTTAACAACCTTCCGGAAACCAATGCATAGAAGGGGTAGAGTGTGGCAGAGTCACGAATATAGATGCGAGACTCTCGACGAGTACTCCTGTCGTGATCTATTTGGTTCCATTAAAGAACATCTGCCATAGCATGTGGTAGGGGAAGTCCTTAATTGTCACAATTAAATCACGACAAAGGCCACAAGCTTGAAGGATAGAATTGTAACACAAGCCATCCTGAGGTAATGTATGAACATTAGCGACAGAGGTTAACAAAAGGGATCTTGGGTTAAAGGTCAGCTTCATGTACAAGATTCACAACGCTAGAATCCAGCACAATCAGGGATCTTCGGTTCAAGTCCAAGGGTTAAAACCCAAAGAAAGTAGTAACTACTACTTGGCTGACATAGTGTACACTACAAGATAGTATTCATGAGGTAGCTTCCAAGAGAATAGATGACTTCTGAAGTACCCAAACAAACATAAAGGAGGCACACGAGGCGAAAGGAAACCTCAAAGCCTAGAACAGAACATTATGGATCTAGCAATATGATATTGTGGTTCCGAAAGTTAGAGAGATCATGATAGAAAGGAATCTCTCATATGAACAAGAACAAGGGAACAAGGAATTCACAACACACACAACTCTAGAGAACTCAACACTAGGTCAACTGGTTAAGAAACGACATGCCAAGAAGGCATCTAAGCTTTGAAAGACCAGAAGATATGTCAAAACTTTTCCAAAATCATCACCAGATAAGATAACCCAGAGTTAGATCGAAACTGGATAAGGAGAAAAAGAAGCATACTAGAGTTTTTCGCAAATACTTTTCATCTTTAAAATAGTTTTTATAAACACTAGACTCAACATCGACCAATAGCAAGGTTTTCCTATGGTCGGTACTGCTCTGATACCAAAACCTGTGACACCCCCGGGATCAGGGATAAACAAATCCTAGACCTCCGTCTGACATAAGCTTAACCTTGAGCTCGAGAATATCTAGTGGGGAATCGGTAACACAATAGTGACCCTACGACACAAAATTTATTACAGCAAGCTCATAATTGAGCAAAGAACCAAATTATTACAAGCAGAGGTCACTGACCACAAACATCAAACAACGGAAGGAAAATTATGCTATTAAGTGTAGCAAACTTAACAAATGGCCTAAGAGGCCTAAAGCATAACGATGACGTCCCAGCCCATAGATTCCAGGCTGCCGGCCAGGAACCCCAAGCTACTCTTCGATGTCGAGGTAGTACGGAACTCGTCTTTAGGTGAACACTTACTCTGCCAAAAGTATAAACAAAGCAAGGGTGATTACAGGGTGTACTCCGCAAGACTTATGACTGGTGGAGTTGTTTTGCATAAATCCACTTTTGTTTATAAATCAAGAGGGAGAAGAAGATCGTCTAGTCAGAGTATTTTAAAAGGGGATAAGAGAGCGACATCTCCAAAATATTGATCATCCTCTTTTGATATCCACCGAATCATCATCATCTCCTGAACTAGGACCACCCCCTCGTACCCATGAGGAAGCATCCTTAACAAACATTAGTTGCCAAGTTTTACGATTAGGTTCATGTTCTCTATGATCTCCCATCCATTCCCAAGTCATCCATAACCATGGACACGGCTTTCCGAAAGATTATTACCCTACAAGGGTGTACAACTTTACCCACACATACCAACTGACTCTTAATGCCAGATCATTAGCCCTCTTCCTTGGAAGGCCGGCAGAGGGTGTGGTTGGACACGACCTTTACCTTGCTTTCACCGAGACCATGAGTCACGCAATAAGTATTGTTCCACCGTAACAGGTCAAATCCCGAAGTTGGTACTTAAAGATGTGAGGCGAGGTTGGTTTACCAGGGGCGCCATCAACCCCAAGCAACCCGGTCCACGCTTCCCTACCTGTTATGAATGCACCTCCTTCACCTCCTTCTTTCGAAAAACATTTTCAATGCGTATGTCGAATGGAACACCCAAACTATGTGACTCATGGAATCTACTAGGCAAGTTAGTCAATCATGGGGTCCCCATTTACCCCGTGTGGTTGTACGCTCGTCTTGGTTCAAGAGGCGAGAACCTAGGGTCCTAAGGGTGGTGAGCATGGGACTAGAAAAACCACATCCCACCATGGCCTCCCATACAAGCCTTAGCATGTTTAATCTCATATCACTGATCTCATCTTACCATGTTCTCCTATCATACTAGATTATCTGCATCTGATACATCATCTGGATGGACCAGACTCAACAACTATGCATGGCTAAGCAGGACACAGATGTAAGCTCTAGCATTGCGCACATGCCAAACCTAGTTATGCTAGGAGCAGTGGATCAAGTAATATAAGCTCAAAGGGAGTATGCAACAGATAGGATACTCTCTCTATCGATAAAAGACCACCGTAGAATCGTATGCATCATGGCAGGAATTGAAATGCGTTCAAAATCATAGGACTATATCATGGTGGGGCTATGATTGCCTTTGCCAGTTGGTAACCAGAAAGCAGGGCTTCGACCATCGGGTACTTGACTTGATTACAACTGGTCAGTTAATGTTCGTCGATCTTCAATCTTCGATGGTGTTGATCTCGGTCTTTGATCTCGATCTCGATCTTGATCTCGTATTCTACCGTGGAAAAACCAAATCACCGAAAAGAAAGGGAAACAATCAACACATGGCATCGATGCAATGCTCAAGCAAGTATGATGATATGACAAGTTAATTTGAATTGAAATGTAACCCTAACACATGCTCGAAAACTTAATCGGGGTTCCGAGGGGTGAAAACCCTAACTCGGGGAAACTCCGAATGTATATGAGAGGGGTTGATTTGTTCTTCTAATTAAGCTTGTCTTGAAAGTTGTTTAACAATGCATGATTATATCTTAAAGAGATAGTTCTCATTTTTCTGAACATTTTGATATATTATTTATATTTTTCTGACTTATAAATAAAAAGATATTGAATTTACAAGGTTATATCAATTTCTGGAATTATTAAATCATTTAAAATTGAATTACTGCATCAATATGACATCAGCAAAGGGTTGGGTTTATTTTTACCGAGACAGAACCTAGCCACTATGTCTGAATGCTGGGCCCTAGGCCACATCAGCAAGCCACCGTGGCGGTCAAAGGTCAGCGGGCCCGTGGGCCACGTCAGCGTGACGCCAGGGTGACATCATCTCGGCGGACACTGTCGGGTGGTCACCGGCGACGACGCTGTGAGGCGTGCGGGGCGACGGGGCTAGGCTTGATCGAAGCAGCGCGGAGAGGTAAGCAATAAAGTGGCGGCGCCGCTCGAAGAAGGTCACCGGAGCCTCGGCTCCGACGAGCTCCGACGGTGGCACGCACGGGTGCTCATGGCGGAGACGATAGAGAGGAGGAGGGAGGGATTGGAGAGCACGAGCGTACTCTTCGAACGCACTAGGGTGGTCGGGGAGGCGAGGCGAGGCCGGACGACGGCAAATTGAAGCGTCAACTGCGACGGCCAGCGTCAGGAACGGACTCGATTCCCGCGAGACGGGGCCTTACCAGCTTGCACGCTTCACGGATGAGGAAGAGGAAGACGCGACGCTTCTCCTGGGATGCTCGGCGAGGCTCAGGGTGGCCGGAGACGGCGGGACACCGGCGAGGTCAGAGGCTAGGGTTTCGGCTAGGAGGGGAAAACGGGGAAGAAGGAAAGTAGGGTTCGTCCAGCGGCTCGAGGAAGTACTTATAGACGGCTAAGAGCGGCGGCGAGTATCGCGGCAGCAGCGCGCATCATGGCGCACGGCGACGGCCTCCGCTGCGCTAGCCAGCTGCTTCTCACTGAGGAAGACGAATACGGAAACAACGCGAATACGGAAACAACGCGAAGAGCTGCTTCTCACTAGGGGTGGGCCGCGTACGGGCCAACTAGACTGCAGGGTTCGGGACTGCGCGGGAGAAAGGGAGGAGAGGAGAGGAAGGTGGCTAGCTGGGCCGGCCTGGTTAGCTAGTATGCCTTGTTTTTATTTCTAAAACATTTTTCCATTTATTTTTCTGTTTTCTCCTTTTGTGAATCATTTTCAAATCTGTTTTAAATGCTTTTAAAACACAAGAGGCTTTTATAAAATATGTAAAATATTTATGAGCTCTTTTTAATCCATTTGGGCTCCAACAATTTTGGGGGTTTTCAAAATTCAAACCATTTGAAGATGTTTCAAAGAGAGGGGAGAAAACTAGGGTTTAGAGTTTGATTTGTTTTCTCCAATGCACAATTTAAATGATGATGCTCATGATGCACAAATCAAACCCTAATATTGATTAAGTAAAACTGGGGTGTTACAGGGGCCGCCATTAATCTACAACATATTTGCAATAGTTTAGACTAAGTTTATGACAAATTGAGTTCTAATTAATGGTTAAATTAATCTAGGTGAACTCCCACTCAAAACAATATCCCTCACATTGTTTTAGTGATCACACGAACCAAATCCACCACATCAAAGCCGATCATCACGAGAGTTGATGTAGCTTCAATGGCGAACAATCAACATGTCCATCATATCTACTATATAACTCATGCTTTACCTTTCGGTGATCCGTATTCCGAGACCATGCTAGGCTCGTCAAGATCAAACCTTAGCTTCCGCATGAGCACATATGGCTTGCTCCCGTTGTATACACTCGCAGAATCTAACACACCTGATCATCACGTGGTGCTTCGAAACAATGAGCTTTAGCAACGGTGCTTACTAAGGATGAACACTTTATAACTTGAAATTTTTTGTGCTAGAGGGATCATCTTATAATGCTACCGTCATGAACTAAACAATACAAGATGCATAAAAGGATTAACATCACATGTAATTCATAATATGTGATATGATATGGCCTTTCTTCTTGTGCTTCCGATCTCCATCTTCAAGAACGAACATGATCTCCATCATCACCGGCATGGCGTCAAGGTCAATGGCGCCGCTTCATGGTTGTCGTCCACCAGCATCAACCATTACAACTACTTTGAATAATAGACACGCAGGTCTTAATGGAATTAAAATACAACCATATGGTTCATGACGGTTGCCGACTTACAATAAGAAACATTGCATACATCATATATAATCACAATCATGGCCATATCACATCATAGTACACCCCTGCAAAACAAAGTTAGACGCCTCTAATTTTATTTGCATGTTTTACGTGGTTTGGGGCTTTCAATAAGTGGCGTTCTAACTTACGAATAAGAACCACAACATCGATACTAGTATTGGTAATCACCAGTTGTAAATTGAATCTTAACTATGTTGGGAGAAACAGGCACCCGCAAAGCCACTTATGCAATACAAGTTGCATGTCAAGCGTGCAGCAAGTCTCATGAACGATGTCATGTAAGGTTAGCCCGGGACGCTTCATCCCACCATCCCGCAAGATGCAAAGTACACAAGAAGCAATCAACAACAAAAGCATCAACGCCCACAATGACCATTGTGTTCTACTCGTGCAACAGATCTACATATATACACGGCTCTGATACCACTGTAGGGGTTCATAGCATGGAAAACAAAAAAATTATACGGCATGCACACAAAAAAGCCAAGATCTATCTACTAGATTGTAGAAACGAGTCGATTAGAGTACTCACCCTCGAAGATTCCAAAGCGGTTAACGAGAGAAGATTCTCGTGGGTGACGTAGTCGTACATTTGCCGATCTCAAGATCATGTAGACGATCCATCCGACGCTGCGTTTCGGCAGCGCTTCCGCAGTCGGTCACACGTTCGGTACTCGATGAAGACCTTCCTCTCCCTTGTTCCAGCAGGAACTGGAGGTTGTATTTCTCCCCTCGTGATTCCGACAGCACGACGGCGTGGTGTCGGAAATAGAGGGAAGATCCTGCAGGGCTTCGCCTAAGCCGGTGCGAGTTATGGTGGATCTAGGGTTTCCGATGATCTAGGTTTAGAAGTCCGGAGAGGAGGAGGTGGTGTCGGCGGCGTCTAGGACGACAGTGACAGGCCGGCGGCGGTGGCGCGGCGTGCGGCGGCGGCGGCTTGATGGTGGCGACGGGGCACGGGTGGGGAGGGATGGTTGTGTGTTCTTTGGGGCAGCCCTCCCCCTCTATTTATGAGAGGGAGGGAGGCTTGGGAGAGGGGAGTTTGAATCCATACCCAAACCCAAGTTGGATAGAAGGAAGGACTCTTTCCTTCTTCCACTACGAAACCATTGTTCCAGTTTGACTTTTCAAACCTCCCTTTTGACTTTCAATTTAGAGCTTTATTTCTCTCTCGCAAATGCCCAACCAAAGTGACTGAGGACATGATCCAATCATTCCACTTACCCATGACACATTCATGGACCATTCCCCTTCCGGTCCGGTAAACCTTCTAGACCCTTCTAGAACCTCTCCGATGAAAACATCAAAATCATTCCCGAACTCCGGAATCGGACTTTCCTTATATGAATATTATTCTCCGGACTATTCCGGATCTCCTCGTGATATCCCGGATCCCATCTGAGACTCCGAACAACATTCAGTATCCCTACTTACATTCCATATCTACTAAATAACATCGAATCCTTAAGTGTGTCTCCCTACGGTTCGTGAATTATGCGTACATGACCGAGACACTTCTCCGATCAATAACCAATAGAGGAATCTGGAAATTCATATGGCTCCCACATGTTTCTACGATTACATACGATACCAATTTCCCTTTGTCTCATGATAGTTTACTTATCCGAGGTTTGATCGTCGGTATCTCTGCATACCTAGTTCAACCTCGTTACCGATAAGTACTCTTTTCTCGTTCCCGTGATATGTGATCCCTTGTGAGCCAGTCACATGCTTGCAAGCAAATTGTATGACATTCCACCAAGAGGGCCCAGAGTATATCTATCCGTCATATGGATGGACAAATCCCACTCTTGATCCATGTGCCTCAACACATACTTTCCGAACACTCAATGCCACCTTTATAGCCACCCAGTTATGGTGTGGTGTTTGATGTCATCAAAGCATCCTTCCGGTGATGTTGATTAGCATGATCTCATGGTCAAATGAATTGGGTTACTATGTATCAGAAATCTTATAGCAAATGAACTATTGAAATGAGTTGATCTTAATGCTACGCTTATCTATAGGAGTATGTCCATCATACCATTCTCCTAATGATATTATCTTGTTGTTAACAACATATCAATGTTCATGATCGGGAAACCACGATCATCTATTAACCAACAAGCTAGTATTACAAAGACGCTTTACTAGGGACTCTAATTTAGTTTACAAATCACACAAGTATTAATGTTTTCGGTTAATACTATTATAGCATGAATGTAAACATTTATCATAAACACAAAGATATCATAATAACCAGTTTTATTATTGCCTCTAGGGTACATCTCCAACAAACTTCTGTCACACCGGTGCATCAGTCCATGTGACAGTGGCAATGCAGGGGCTTTCTGGGAATTCCCGACCATGGTTTGACACATGGAGTACATATAGTCATTGTATGTATTCTTTTCCAAACCACCTTGATGCACACGACCACACACCCTCCAATGGTGATGCATCTTCTTCACACTGGTGCATCACTCGATGTGGTTGTTGCATTCTATGGGCTTTCTAGGATTTATGACCATGGTTTGACACATGGAGTCCCGATAGTCATTGGCATATATTCTATTCAAAACCACAATGATCCACGCGACCACACACACTACAATGGATGTGGTGATGCAACTTCTTTCACACCGGTGCATCATTCCATGCGGCAGCTACATTGTAGTGGATTTCTGGTCGTGGTTTGATACATGGTGTCCCTAGAGTCGTATCATGTGTTCTTTAACAAACCACAATGATCCACATGAACACACACACTCAAGTTGATGTGGGTATGCAACTTCGGTCACACTGGTGCATCATTCCATGTGGCGGTTCCATTCCAGGGGCTTTTTGGGGATTTCTGGACATGGTTTGACACCTGGAGTCCCCAGAATCATTTCATGTGTTATTTACCAAACCACAATGATCCACACGACCACACGTACACTCCAATGGATGTGGTGATGTAGCTTATGTCACACTAGTGTATCATTCCATATTTCCATGTGGCAGTTGCATTGCTAGTGATGCTCTTCCATGGAGACGCTAGCGTTGGATGAAATTGGTTCTATGCCACTTGCATGTAGTGGAATCGAGGTCCGCCGTGCACAATCCAAGTCAAACGTACTCAAGTTTGCGCGTGCATACCTTCACTCACTAATAGGTGGGACCCTACATTCCCCTAAAGATTAATTTTTTCACTTCCTTTAGATGGTCCCCATGCCCACCCTCACTAATTACGGCCCCCTTCCTTGCCTTGCACGCGGACAAGACATGTGTATGCACAATTAAATTGCATGGTAGGATTTGACACATGATAAGTAGTGATTCAGAGCACATGAGCTATAGGTGACACAATGGATATGACTAAACGACCGATAGCTTGAATTGACGTGATATCACAAGACGCATATATCCTTGTTATTACTCTTTTTAATGAGGTATCCTTTTAAATATTTGTTTACTCAGAAGATGGAATGGCTGCCGCCATGCGTCTCCACAAGTACATCTGAATTGTAGCGACGGTTCTAGCATATCCCCTGTTTGGAAGAAATCCCTCTTCTTCTTCCTCTTGTCCTCTGTCTTCTGCTTCCCATGTGTTGTTCTTTCTGTCTTCTCCTTACCGCCGCCATGCTTATCCACAAGTACGTATGAATCGTAGCGACGGTTCCAGCCTTCCCTTTTTTTGCTGAAAGCCTTCTTCTTAATCTTGTCCTCTATCTTCTGTATCCCATATGTTGTTCTTTCTGTCTACTCCTTGCCACCATGGAAGGTTGTACTCGAGAGACAAGCTTCACTGCCCATGGCAATACGAAGATAGATGTCGTCTACACGAATAAGGAGGATATAGTTGTGCGAGTCCTGAGCATGTATGAGGAATGGCTTTAGAAAGACAAGGACAAGTTTGTCGGATTGGACCTCGAGTACACCAAGGAGGAGGAAGAGTATGAAAACGATGTCGCTATTGTTCAACTGGCAATGAGGAAACACATCCTCGTCTACCACTACTCCTGGTTTGTAGATATGATCTCTTTAGTTTACCACTTTCAAGGTTTTCTTACTTTTAATGGTCACTTCTATGATTTTAATCAGTTGAGCTTGCCTTTACTAAACAGTCTTAGTCCCAAATTTTGCTCAAATGTTGTTCTCGCAAGTACCGCAATCTTTCCAGATGCTCATATTGCATTTACTGAATTCTATTAGTACCAAATGAATTATGACTATATAACTTTCAGAGTGTTCACCTTGGATTTACTAAATTTTTGTAGTTTCAATTTTTATTCAGGATATGATATTGCATTGTCTAAATAGTTGTAGTCCCAAATTTTATTATAGTGGGGATCTTTCAAGTACTGCATTTCTGCAACCGATGACTGCAAGTGCACAGATCGACTGTAGCTAGTTTTGAAATAAATATATCGATCCCACAAGGATCAAGAGTCTGAAGTCTAAGAATTCTTGAAATAAATACTAAAACTAGAAATGCTAAATAAAGTTCTAAGTGACAATATAAAATGCGAGTATTGCGTAAAAAGGTGTTTTTGGGTTTTTGGTATAATATAAAAATGAGTAAAGTAATAAAAATGAATACAGAAAATAATTATCGCGTATGTAAAAGAGATTTGAAAATTTAGTGGGAGAAAGCGTTCTCAGGGATTAGCGGATACACCACTAGCATTATAAAGGGCCAAGGTAAACATTATTATCATGAACATTCTCAACTATGTATGTGTGGGAGGAACTCCGTATTTGGACAAAGAGGCAACAACCACTGCTCAAATCATCCTTAGAACCACAGCAGACAGCAATCAACATCAATTGAATTACTGCGCTATTAAGGGACATAATCCCGCAGGACGTATCCCATGGCATGAATAGTGTTTTGTGAGTTTCCTCGGTTCCCAAGTTGATACGTAAGGGGTGCCAAAAGCTTTATAGTCACTATAAGTGCTAACATCCCTCCATCTACCAACATGTAGTTCCCTACATCAAGTCCCCACAAGAGGCAAATATTGAGAGGTCGACTTCTCCCAACATCAAGATGTAGACAATCTAACACATGGTCACAGCAATGAATATCATAATAGACTTTATCTTATTTCAATCTCATGCTAGGGTTTCTCCATCTCCCCAAGAACTAATGATCTACACAGACATGGAGGCAAACAGCATTATGGCAATGCAATGGTAATGGAAACGATCATCGATGAATAGTACTTGTATAAATCCACTACTAGTGCAAGAATTACAACAAGATATAGATGGGATGGATGGAGATGATGGTGGTGGTGAAGATGCATCGGTTGATGAAGATGGATATCGATGCCTTGGCCTCCCAGATCTGCTTAGGGTGAAGATGAATCCCTAGGGAAAGTTCCCCCTCCAGATGCCTTTCGGAGGTGAGGTTTCGGTGATTTATGGGTGTTCTGTATGTCATCTCTCCGATCCAGTTGCACGGGGTGAAACTATTTGAGGAGGCGGAGGAGGCACCAACTATACAGCGGCAACTATACGGCAACAGTCCATATAGTTGGTCGTTAAACCTTCTGTCTCCTTTGCTCACTTCGGGTTTTCTTCTGGTATTATTATGTCAACACCCGGATTTTTAATCCTAGATGCCTGTTATGCCATATATCGCAATCCAAGGAATACCATTTTTGCGAGACATAACAAAATTGGATACCACAGTACATCATCCATTACAAACCATACATAAGGTCTTACACAAATAAGGATCTCATGATCCAGTTCTTAATACAACTCAAGGAGCGGAATACGTAATAATAATGGTAGCAGTGAGCTCCATCTTGAGGTCACTGAGCAATCTTGTGATGGGAGATGATCCTAGTTGTCGTAACCTTCCTGGGGTCCATTCTCCTGGTACTCCTCTTCATAGTCTGGCCACGGGAATAGCCAGGGACAGCCATGAGTACTCTTTAAGTACTCGCAAACTAGTACTAACAAGTGAAGGGGGTTTTTGTAGTAGGACACTAAGCTCAAGGGTTGTTTTGCAAAAACCAGATTTACCTCTACTAAGTTCAGAAGCAACAAAAGCTAGTTGAAAATTTATAACACCTAAGTGGGAACTTGTATCTCATGCCACAACTCTGTTGTGGTCAAGTCAAATTCTCAATTCATTTCACAAGTCATTTTGAAAACATCGGCGAGAACAATATGGCCCTCCAACTGTCCATAACATGCCTTGACTGCTATTCGAATAGTTTGACACTCTGCAGAGATTTTACACTTTCACCACAACATTCGATACATCCGTCAGGAACAAATCCTGAATTCACCATACTCAGTATGCGGATAATCAATCCTAACCTTTCAATTATACGCCCTAGTATAAGCACCTCTCCTGTGAGTTTGGCCTCCCAACCATGACCAACTGTCATCTTGGGTACTGCACAGGTGGACAATCTTCACAAGGTAGCCTCAGCTCCAACCTTGGCCGTGAGGGAACTAATACTAATGTACATAAATTTCCAGTCAAGCCCTACCCAATCTTCGGGTATTGTGGTTGTACGGTAAAATTGGAATGGTATCGCATCCAGACAACCATCAGTTTTATAAAGGGCTAAGGATCATGCCTTAACATTTTCATCACCAAAATCATCTGGTGTTCGGAAACACATGTCAAAACATCTTAATAGAATGATCCATCATTCCAAGGTTTTCATAACCATTTTTTCACCAAGTATTCCCATCTAAAGTTGATCAAGTTTTATGCTTACCACTAGCATCTTCAAAGGGGGAAAGTACTAATGAGGGGTGGTAAACTAGTGGAGTTTAACTAAGTTCAATTTCATGCCTTAGTATGACATGAAGATTATCTAGATTAGGCAAAGTTTTATGATCTTTATGCAACCTTCAATTATCTTTCTAGTATCTACAATTTACTCAAGTAAACTCTAAGTAGTAGCTTTGATAAAGAAATAATGTAGAAAGCTTGTTAAATTGCAAGTGTTAGCTTGCCTTGTGCAGAGCAGTGGTTGAAGTTCTCCTCGCATTTTTCTTCGTAGTATCCTCCTTCCTCCTCGTATCCTTGGTCGGTACTAGCGTCTATGAATAAATACGAGGTACACAATCACCAAACAATACTTAACTACTTTCAATCATCACACACAATGGTTCTATAGATGATCTAGCATCATCACTAACATTACAAGATTAAAGCATTTGGCTTATTGATTTTATTTTTAGAAAAGTAATTTCTACTCATTGAAAAACTACTTAAGATTTAATATTATCCAAACCAAACATGGGATCATGTTGACTCATGTCATCACCATATATTTCAGTACATGGGAATGTGATTTAAAGTGGTGTCACAATTTAATAAGATTTAACATTTTATTTCATTTAAATAAAGTGACTAGAAATGCCTATGTGGCATTCTTTTATTACTTGAACATTATTTCTATAAGTAAACCCATATATTTTTATATATTCTAAAAGGTATGGTTACTTGTGATTTTTGAGAGTTGGAATCAACTCAAAAGCTATTATGGTTTAAATTTGAAAAATGTTTGAATGCATAAAATCTTCTGCCTTGTTATTTTTACCAAGGGTGATCTACAGATCCAAATGATTTGAATCCAACGGGCTTAGATTTAGCACTTCCAGAACTTTCTAACAAAATTGGTTTTATTCAATTTGGTTCAGTGAATCAAGCTGGGTTGATTTTTGAAACTAGGTATAGAACTGTGTTTGAAAGAAAATGGAAAAATCCAAATTCAAACTAGTGGGTTGCGCGTGAGGAGAAAATGGGCCGGCCTGCTACGCATAGCACTTACGCGGGCTGGTTAAGTTGTTGTCCCCACGCGTCAGTGAGACGGAGGGGTGCGAGGCGGTACGGGGCAACGTGGTGCGTTGGATCTAGTTCTAATCCAACGGCTCTGGTTCATCGTCCACGTCGGGCAGCGCCTTTGAGACAGAACCCTAACGCGGCAGGTGGGGGTCGTGGGAGGCTCACCGGGGCTCAAGCGAGGGTCGGCAAGGCAGGCTAACGACGAATTCGACGATGGCGAACCTCCTGGTACCGGCAGCTTCTCCTAGGGCGGCTCCAATCGCTGGCTCCATTCTTCTCCAGCAGCGGCGGGCCTCGGTGAAATTCCGGCGCTGCGCTGCTTGCCTTGCTCCGGGAACAAGGTGGAATGATCAGTGGGGAGAGAGGAGTGAGTTGGTGTGAAGAGTTTGAGCGGGGGAGGCCTCTACTTATAGTCTCGACAATGAGACCGAACGGGATGGGCAGGCGACGGTGGCGACATGGCTACGGGCTGCTAGAGTCGTGGCCGAGGGTGGCGATCGATCGATGGTCTCCTGGCGATGCTCTATGGCTTTAATGCGCGTGTAGGGGCGATGGCAAACGGTCTGGAACACTCGATGCTCTGTGAGGCAGAGGCGGCGTCTTCGACGGCGAGCGGTGGCTATGTGGCACGGGCGGTGAAATGGTCATGTCTGGAGGTCTCCTGGGACGGTGGGGAGCATGTTGGCGAGCGGCGAGGGCTCGAGGTGGTCTTGTTGAGTGGGAATGACACGTGCTCTGCGGCGCACATCGGCATGGTTGACAGCGGCACGGGCGCGGCGTTCCTGGCGGTTCTGGCTGCTGTCTGCGAGGCAGGGCTCGTCGAGAGGGGGCAGTGAGGCATGGGCTACCTCCCAGACAAGGTTGGCACGGCTAGTTATTCCTCTAGCCTGCTGTCCACACTAGGGTGACATGGGTGCTCTCGGCTGTTCACCATTGATGACATTGCAAGCTTACAGTGGTGCTAGGGATTAGTTAGGGTCGTTAGATGATCTACTAAGGCAAGTGGTGTCCAGAGAGGGAACAAGTTAGGCCCAAAACACTCCACACTATAGTGTTTTGATTTTGTTGGATTTGAATCTGCAAGGTGTTTGATGAAATGCCCACATGAATTCAAGTTTTGAATTTTGAAAAGATTTTTGGTGGGTGTGCTAGGCATGTGCTGGTGAGTCTGTGGATGCTTGGGTTTTGAATGTTAAGCTTGTTTGGTTTTTGAAAAAGTGGGATCTTCCCATATGATATCGATTCAGTTTTGAACTATCATTTAAACTATGCATTCAAATGCTTTTGGATGATCACAAGGTGGGCCTTGGTACTTTGTTATGAGTATTATCAAGGGGTGTAAAGATCCAAACAAGTTTCTTTTAAGTTTTGAAAGTTAGAGACAGCCAAAGTAGGCATGGGAGTTAAATTGGCCAAAGTGACCATTCACTCATTTTGTTTGTTTTGATTTATTTGTCTTTGGGAAAAGTGTGGGGATTGTTTAGATGATGTTCAATTCACCTAAGAAATATTTTCCAAGCAAAGAAACACACAATCATGGCAATTCAAAAGAATCCAAATTTTAATGCACACACATATGAATGCTTTCATATTTTAATTGGAAAAGTTTTTGTTAACCCTAATTTTGGTGATTAGAGTTTGTTAATTCTATTTTAATATTTTTGGGATGTTACAAACCTTCCCCCCTTAAACAAAATCTCATCCCGAGATTTGAAAAAGTACAAAAAGATTACCTAGGATTTGAAGAGATCGTGAAACTCCGTCCTGATGTGATCTTCGCGCTCCCAAGTAGCTTCTTCTTCCGTGTGGTTGCTCCACTGAATCTTGAGAAACTTGATGCTTCGGGTTCTGGTAGTTCTGAAAGCTTCTTCCAAAATACGGATGGGTACTTCGGGATAGGTCAGGTCATCATTGATCTCTATGGTCCGGTGATCGATATTCTTGAACACTTCGGTCTTCTCTGGAACTTCGAGGCACTTGTGAAGTAATGAGATATGGAACACATTTTGCACGGCTGACATCTCTTATGGTAGTTCCAATTGATACGACACTTCTCCTCGACGGTTCAGAATCTTGAAGGGGCCGATATATCTGGGGGCTAACTTTCCTTTGAGTTGGAAACGCTGCATTCCTTTCAATAGCGACACTTTTAGATATACAAAATCTCCTATGTTGAAGGCGAGGTCTCGACGTCTCTTGTCAGCGTAACTCTTCTGTCTTGACTGGGCTGTCTTGAGGTGCTCATGAATCTTGTGAACCTTCTCTTCTGCTTCTCGTAGGATGTCGGGTCCGAAAATCTGACTCTCTCCTACTTCCGACCAGTTCAAAGGGGTGCGACACTTCCTTCCATACATGAATTCAAATGGGGCCATTTGCAAACTAGCTTGATAACTATTGTTGTATGAAAATTCTGCGAACGGCAGACAGTCTTCCCACTTAGATCCATATTCTAATACACAGGCTCTCAGCATATCTTTGAGTATTTGATTTACTCGCTCTGTTTGTCCATCGGTCTGAGGGTGATAAGCGGTGCGGAAATCTAGGCGGGTTCCTAAACCTTCTTGGACTTTCTTCCAAAATCTCGAGGTAAACTGAGTTCCTCGATCAGATACGATGTTCTTCGGGACTCCATGCAAACTGATGATTCTAGCGATGTATAACTCCGCTAGATTCGAACTCTGATATGTGGTCTTGACGGGTAATAAATGGGCGACTTTGGACAATCTGTCCACTATGACCCAGATAGAGTCATTTCCCCTACTAGAAGTAGGCAATCCAGTGATAAAGTCCATTCCAACGGAATCCCATTTCCATTCCGGAATCTGCAATGGTTGCAACAATCCAGCGGGTCTTTGATGTCCTGCCTTGACTCGCTGACATATATCACACTTGGCGATATAGCTTCCGATTTCTCTCTTCATCTTATGCCACCAAAATTGCTCTTTCAAATCTTAATACATCTTAGTCCCTCCGGGGTGGATAGAGTAAAGAGTATCATGATCTAACTTCTTCCCACTCAGAATATGCGGGTACACAAAGGCGTCCTTTGTACCACAGAACTCCTTCTTCGTCTTCGGTGAATCCGGGTACTTTGCCTGTACCGATACGACGCTTGATTCCATCGATACTAGCATTTCCTTTCTGCGCCTCTTTAATATGGATTATCAAAGTGGGTTGAAGTTCGATGCTAGCCAAAAATCCTTCACTCACTAATTCCATTCGAAAATCTTCCATCTCTTTGTGCAAGCTTGGTTGCTCCTTCAAAATCATGGAGTTCAAGCGGCACGGCAATCTGCTAAGGGCATCGGCTACCACATTGGCTTTACCAGGGTGATAGTGAATGTCCAGGTCATAATCCTTGATTAGCTCAATCCATCTTCTCTATCACATATTCAGCTCCTTCTGAGTGAATATATACTTCAGGCTCTTGTGATCCGAGTAAATCTCACAACGGTTTCCCATCAGGTAATGCCTCCATGTCTTCAGGGCTAGAACTACGGATGCGAGTTCGAGGTCATGGGTTGGGTAATTTTGCTCCTGTTGTTTCAATTGTTGGGATAGATAAGATATAACTTTGCCTTCTTGCATTAGCACACATCTGAGACCGATCTTGGATGCATCACAATACACGTCGAAGGGCTTCGTAATATCCGGCATGATTAAGATTGGGGCTGAAATCAATCTCCTCTTGAGTTCTTGAAAACTCGCTTCACATTTGTCTGTCCACTCAAACTTCTTGTCCTTCTTCAGCAATTGGGTCATGGGTCGGGCGATACTCGAGAATCCTTCTACAATCTTGCGGTAGTATCCCGCCAATCCGAGAAATGCACAAACTTGGGTTTGAGTAGTTGAGGCTTGCCAATATTCGACATCTTTCACCTTTGTAGGGTCAACGGCAATTCCTCCGGCTAATACAATGTGGCCGAGGAATCCTACCTCCTGTAACCAGAATTCACATTTGCTAAACTTGGAATACAACTGATGCTCTCTAAGGGTTCCAAGAATGGTCCTTAGGTGTAGCTCATGTTCTTCTTCTGATTTGGAATAAATTAGAATGTCATCGATGAAAACAACGACAAACTTATCCAGGAAGTCCATAGAAATCTTATTAATTAGATTCATGAAATAAGCGGGGGCATTGTTTAATCCAAAGGACATGACAGTGTACTCGTATAATCCATAACGGGTGGTAAAGGCAGTCTTGGGGATATCCTCCACACGAATCTTGAGTTGATGATAGCATGTTCTAAGATCAATCTTAGAAAACACTTTGGCACCGGTCAACTGATCAAACAAAACTTCTATCTTGGGAAATGGGTACTTGTTCTTGATGGTGACATCATTCAACTTCCGATAATCCGTACACAAACGGTTACCTCCATCTTTCTTGTCCACGAACAAAACAGGTGATCTCCAAGGCGACGCACTTGGTTGAATCAATCCAATTTCCAACATGGAATCCAGTTGCTTCTTCAGTTCTGCCAGTTCCGACGGGTTCATACTATAGGGTCTCTGGGCTATGGGTCCTGTTCCGGGCATTAGTTAAATGATAAACTCAATATCCCGATCTAGGGGAATACCGGGCAAAACATCTGGAAATACATCGGGGTATTCGCAGAATATCCGGACTTGTTCAATGGTAGGTTGGGCTATACTCTTGTTACACTTGAATTGACGTGGTAGGGTTTCAGATATATGCTCGACTGATATTCCGGTTGTACTGGTCATGGTGATGGCTTTCTTGGCACAGTCAATCAATCCTTTATGTTTGGACATCCAATCCATTCCTAGTACTACTTCCAAACCTTTAGTTTCGAGTACTACCAGATTAGCATAAAAATCTATGCCATGGATTCGGATAGGGACGGCTTTGCAAATTTGCCTAGCTTTGGTGGTTGAACAGGGAATTTGGACGATCATAACATGCTTCAGTTTGGTTGGTTGAATTTTACTAGTGCATGCAAATTCTTCGGTGACAAATGAGTGCGATGCACCAGAATCAAACAACACTCGAGCAAGTACTGAATTAACAGAAAACATACCTAGTACGACGTCTGGTGCTTGCTGAGCTTCTTCAGCATGCATGAGAAAAAGACGGCCGTTGCGTTTGAGCGAATTCCCTGGGGCAAATCTTCTTTCGGGCTGAACACGACGCTGCTGCTGAGCTGGGGCATTGGCATTGGGGGCTGCGGCATTCTTCTTGTTGGGGCACTCGTTGGAGTAGTGACCCTTATTTCCACAGTCATAACAAGTCACTTGCGACTTTTCCTTTGCTGCAACAGGCACAACATTGCTTCCAGTCCTAGGGGCAGTGTTGGTGTTGGCGGCAGCATTGTTGTTGTTGAACTTGGGCGGTGCACGGTTGAAATTGTTAGAGTTGCCGGGGTTGTTGTGATTTCCTCCGGGCCTAGGGTTTCCACGGTTGGGATAGGTCGGACGGTTTATTGGGGGTCTGTTGGTTCTCGGGGCAAATCCGGGAGATGGGTTAGGGCGATACTTTGGGGTCTGATGGGTTCCTGGCTGATGCATCATACGACGCTTGCGGTTATCATTGGCTTGGTTGATCTTTCCTTCCATCTGGATGGCAGAGTCGACAAGGGCTTCAATATCAGCAAAGGGGATATTGACTAACACAGTCTGCATCTCATCGTGCAGACCATTCAGGAATCTCTCTTTCTTCTTGGCTTCGGTGTCGATCTCATCCGGGGCATACCTAGCTAAAGACAAGAATTTGTCACGATATTCCACTACAGTCATCCTTCCTTGCTTCAGTTCTTTGAACTCGTCTCTCATCCTCTTGATCAAACCTGGGGGCACATGGGTTCTGCTGAACTTGACCTTGAATTCCTCCTAGATCATCATCTGGCCTCCAGTCATTGCACGAACACTGTTCCACCATGGCCTGGCATCTCCGGCTAGATAGTGGGTGGCGAACAGAACTTTCTCGTTAGCTTCCACTCCGGTGACTTCCAGGTTATTTTCCATGGTTTGCAGCCAATTATCGGCATCTAGGGGATCTTTTGACTTAGTGAAAACAGGCGAGTTGGTATTCTGGAAATTTTTGAGCTTAGATCCATGGTTGTCCTGGTTTCCGTGGCCTTGGTTGTTGTGGGCCAGCTGGGCTATCTGCTGAAGGGTAGCTAAGTTGGCCTGACGTTCGACTCTTTCAGCTTCGCGGTCAGAAACTAACATTTGCAGGATCTGCAGCATCGGGTCTGGGGATGAACCACTTCCTCCGCGTGGCATCTGAAGATTGAGATAGATCATAAGAAAAGAGGGAAATTTCTAAGGTTTTGGGACTTTGAAAAGTTTCTAAATTTTGACTCAGATTTTCTAGGAACTTGCTTTTCATTCATTCCTTCATAGCACACGATACTAACACACACCACAAAACAAGGAAAACAGATGGTTTTAAGAACCATTCTGGAAACTACGATACAGTGGTATCGAATACAACTCACTACGTTTGGGCACTAGCGTAGTTGTGAGTTTTACTAAAAGTGATCTAGGGTGCAAAATTTGATGTAAGCTTTGAAATAATTTTGGAGTAGCGTGAATTTTTATGAAAGAGTCCAAGAGGTAAGAATGAGAATAAGTTTTTGTAAATATTTGCTAGCGTGAATTTTTATGAAAGAGTCCAAGAGGTAAGAATGAGAATAAGTTTTTGTAAATATTTGCTTCCTTTGGTTTTGAAACTAAGTTTTTTATTCAAACGTCCAGTCTAACTAGGGTATTCTATGGTCAGGATGGCTCTGATACCAACTTGTCAACACCCGGATTTTTAATCCCAGATGCCTGTTATGCCATACATCGCAATCCCAGGAATACCATTTTTGCGATACATAACAGAATTGGATACCACAGTACATCATCCATTACAAACCATACATAAGGTCTTACACAAATAAGGATCTCAAGATCCAGTTCTTAATACAACTCAAGCAGCGGAATACGTAATAATAACGGCAGCGTGGGCGAAGCTCCATCTTCGGGGTTACAGGCAATGCTGACGATGGGAGATGATCCTAGTTCTCGTAACCTTCTTGGGGTCCATCCTCCTGGTACTCCTCTTCATAGTCTAGCCACGGGAATAGCCAGGGACAAAGCCATGAGTACTCTTTAAGTACTCACAAACTAGTACTAACAAGTGAAGGGGGTTTTTGTAGTAGGACACTAAGCTCTAGGGTTATTTTGCAAAAACCAGATTTACCACTACTAAGTTCAGAAGCAACGAAAGCTAGTTGAAAGTTTATAACACCTAAGTGGGAACTTGTATCTCATGCCACAACTCTTTTGTGGTCAAGTCAAATTCTCAATTCATTTCACAAGTCATTTTGAAAACATCTGACGGGGGAACTGTATGGCCACTCCAACTGTCCATAACCGCAGACGCGGCTACTCGAATAGTTTGACACTCTGTAGAGATTTTACACTTTCACCACAACATTCGATACATCTGTCAGGAACAAATCCTGAATTCACCATACTCAGTATGCGGATAATCAATCCTAACCTTTCAATTATACGCCCTAGTATAAGCACCTCTCCTGTGAGTTTGGCCTCCCAACCATGACCAACTGTCATCTTGGGTACTGCACAGGTGGACAATCTTCACAAGGTAGCCTCAGCTCCAACCTTGGCCGTGAGGGAACTAATACTAAGGTACATAAGTTTCCAGTCAAGCCCTACCCAATCTTCGGGTATTATGGTTGTACGGTAAAATTGGAATGGTATCGCATCCAGACAACCATCAGTTTTATAAAGGGCTAAGGCTCATGCCTTAACGATTTCATCACCAAAATCATCTGGTGTTCGGAAACACATGTCAAAACATCTCAATAGAATGATCCATCATTCCAAGGTTTTCATAACCATTTTTCCACCAAGTATTCCCATCTAAAGTTGATCAAGTTTTATGCTTAGCACTAGCATCTACAAATGGGGGAAAGTACTAATGAGGGGTGGTAAACTAGTGGAGTTTAACTAAGTCCAATTTCATGCCTTAGGATGACATGAAGATTATCTAGCTTTAGGCCAAGTTTTATGCTCTTTATGCAACCTTCAATTATCTTTCTAGTATCTACAATTTACTCAAGTAAACTCTAAGTAGTAGCTTTGATAAAGAAATAAAGTAGAAAGCTTGCAAGTAAAACTAGGATTGGGTTATCAAGTGGGTATAATCACATATGCTTAAGGCATATGGTTGGCTTGGTAACAAGCAAGTATTTGTTTGCATAGGTAAAGTATCCTGCAAGTGTTAGCTTGCATAGGTCAACTTGATTAGTAAGGCTTGCATCAGTATTAGTATAAGCTTGCTAAATTGCAAGTGTTAGCTTGCCTTGTGCAGAGCAGTGGTTGAAGTTCTCCTCGGATTCTTCGTAGTATCCTCCTTCCTCCTCGTATCCTTGGTCGGTACTAGCGTCTTTGAATAAATACGAGGTACAAAATCACCAAACAATACTTAACTACCTTCAATCATCACACACAATGGTTCTATAGATGATCTAGCATCATCACTAACATTACAAGATTAAAGCATTTGGCTTATTGATTTTATTTTTAGAAAAGTAATTTCTACTCATTGAAAAACTACTTAAGATTTAATATTCTCCAAACCAAACATGGGATCATGTTGACACATGTCATCACTACATATTTCAGTACATGGGAATGTGATTTAAAGTGGTGTCACAATTTAATAAGATTTAACCTTTTATTTCATTTAAATAAAGTGACTAGAAATGCCTATGTGGCATTCTTTTATTACTTGAACATTATTTCTGTAAGTAAACCCATATATTTTTACATATTCTGAAAGGCATGGTTACTTGTGATTTTTGAGAGTTGGAATCAACTCAAAAGCTATTATGGTTTAAATTTGAAAAATGTTTGAATGCAGAAAAGCTTCTGCCTTGTTATTTTTACCAAGGGTGATCTATAGATCCAAATGATTTGAATCCAACGGGCTTGGATTCAGCACTTCTAGACCTTTCTATCAAAATTCGTTTTATTCAATTTGGTTCACTGAATCGAGCTAGGTTGATTTTTGAAACTAGGTACAGAACTGTGTTTGAATGAAAATGGAAAAATCCAAATTCAAACTAGTGTGCTGCGCGGGAAGAGAAAATGGGCCGGCGTGCTACGCATAGCGCTTACGCGGGCTGGTTAAGTTGCTGTCCCCATGCGTTAGTGAGAGGAGGGGTGCGAAGCGGTACGGGGCAACGTGGAGCGTTGGATCTAGTTCTAATCCAACGGCTCTGGTTCATCGTCCACGTTGGGCAGCGCCGGCGAGACAGAACCCTAACGCGGCAGGTGGGGGACGTGGGAGACTCACCGGGGCTCAGGCGAGGGTCGGCGAGGCGGGCGAACGACAAAGTCGACGACGGCGAACTTCCTGGTACCGACAGCTTCTCCTGGGGCGGCTCCAATCGCTGGCTCCCTTCTTCTCCAGCAGCGGTGGGCTCCGGTGAAATTCCGGCGCTGCGCTGCTCGCCTTGCTCCAGGAACGAGGTGGAATGATCAGTGAGTAGAGGGGAGTGAGATGGTGTGAAGAGTTTGAGCGGGGGAGGCCTCTATTTATAGTCTCGACGACGAGACCGAATGGGATGGGCAGGCGACGGTTGCGACATGGCTACGGGCTGCTAGAGGCGTGGCCGAGGGTGGTGATCGATTGGTGGTCTCCTGGCGATGCTCTATGGATTTAATGCGCGTGTAGGGGCGGTGGCAAACGGTCTGGAACACTCGATGCTCTGCGAGGCAGAGGCGACGTCTTCGACGGCGAGCGGTGGCTACGGGGCACGGGCGGTGAAATGGGCATGTTTGGTGGTCTCCTAGGACGGTGGGGAGCATGTTGGCGGGTGGCGAGGGCTCGAGGTGGTCTGGTTGAGTGGGAACGGCGCGTGCTCTGCAGCGCACGTCGGCATGGTCGACAGCGGCACGGGCGCGGCGTTCCTGGAGGTTCTGGCTGCTGCCTGCGAGGCAGGGCTGGTCCACAGGGGGCGGTGAGGCATGGGCTACCTCCCAGACAAGGTTGGCACAGCTAGTTCTTCCTCTAGCCTGCTGTCCACACTGGGGTGACATGGGTGCTCTCGGCTGTTCACCATTGATGACATTTTCAAGTTAGTTAGGGTCGTTAGATGATCTACTAAGGCTAGTGGTGTGCAGAGAGGGAACAAGTTAGGCCCAAAACACTCCACACTATAGTGTTTTGATTTTGTTGGATTTGAATCTGCAAGGTGTTTGATGAAATGGCCACATGAATTCAAGTTTTGAATTTTGAAAAGATTTTGGTGGGTGTGCTAGGCATGTGCTGGTGAGTCTGTGGATGCTTGGGTTTTGAAAATTGAGCTTGTTTGAGTGGTTTTTGAAAAAGTGGGATCTTCCCATATGATATAGATTCAGTTTTGAACTGTCATTTAAACTATGCATTCAAATGCTTTTAGATGATCACAAGGTAGGCCTTGGTACTTTGTTATGAGTAATATCAAGGGGTGTAAAGGTCCAAACAAGTTTCTGTTAAGTTTTGAAAGTTAGAGACAGCCAAAGTAGGCATGGGAGTTAAATTGGCCAAAGTGACCATTCACTCATTTTGTTTGTTTTGATTTATTTTTCTTTGGAAAAAGTGTGGGGATTGTTTAGATGATGTTGAATTCACCTAAAAATCATTTTCCAAGCAAAGAAACACACAATCATGGCAATTCAAAAGAATCCAAATTTTAATGCACACACATATGAATGCTTTCATATTTTAATTGGAAAAGTTTTTGTTGACCCTAATTTTGGTGATTAGAGTTTGTTAATTCTATTTTAATATTTTTGGGATGTTACATATTAATATTTCCCAAATAAGCAATTTATGTAGTTTTTGGCTCATTTTCACTCCAATCTAACTGGTCCTAGAATTGTGTCCATCGGATCTATCATCTGTCCTGATCCTGGTGAAAATAAACATAAAAAATGCATGCAAACGCTGTAAAATACCAAGATCCTACATCTACAATGCAAAATAATAATCTAAAACATGATGCAAATATGCACTCATTAGAAACTAGTGAGTTTTATTGTGTATGGAATCTATCCATTTGGTCATGTTGCAACTACTCAATTTTATTAGGACCAAAAAAATTATGACAAACCAATGTTGAGAGTCTTGATTTTGCATTTACTAAAATTTTGTACCTTAAAAATATATTCATAGATGATGATCTTGCATTGAAAAAACATTTCTAGTTACTCTTTTTGTCATTGTTTTGGTCATGCATTTTATGATGAAAAACTACATACTTCTGGGACTGACAAGAAGTGTTTGCGCGGCGCCAATTCATTGTGCATAAAGGAATTGTTTTCTACACTATTGACAAAACATCTGATTCTGTCAAGTTTTTTCATGCGGGAACCATAATTCCTGAGCACAAGTGGATCGATATTCAAGATCTTGTCAGGATCAAAGGGGGATGGAGGAGGGATGGAATGCCTAGTCTCGCGGCTAGAATCATTAACACGTCATACACCAAAATGAAGGAAGATTTCCTTGGAGATAGGCACGATTTTTGGGAGGAGAGGCCGTTGTCTGAGATAAACCTGAAGTATGCAGCCATAGATGCTTACGTGACCTACCAGATGTATGATCAGATCCATTTTTTTCAAATTTTTCTCGTGTTTTGCCCCAGTTGCAAGGGGGAAGACAAGCAAAGGGGAGCCCTTTGTCGGAAATACAGCATAGCTGAGCGTGACGCTGAAACTGCAAAGAGAGAGGCTGTAGCTGAAGCCACAAACAGAGAGGCTGCAGCTGAAGCCGCAAATAGAGAGGCTGCAGCTGAAGATAAGGAATCCAAGTCCCCTTCTAGGTGGGATGAACTTGCATATCGTCAGCGGTGGGCGGCCAATAACACAAGGGACAAATGGAATGATGGCCGTTGGTCTCCTAGGAAAGATGGCAAACGCATCAAGTGGTCTGATGAGGAGTGAATTAAATTTTACTTCTTTCGGTTAAGTTTCTATATATGTTGGTCATGTGGAATTATCAGTGTACGAACCATGTTTAATATGTATGGGAATCATCGTGACTTATTGTGTAATTATATACCCGTGTTTGCGCCACGGTACGTAATGATGATAGCATGCATTCTATCCTGCCATGTTGTTTTGAAAATTTTAAAAATTTCACCCTCAAACTCCAAAACAGGATTTAATTTGTGAAGCAAGTACAAACACTACAATTTGAATCCTTCTAGATGCATGCTTGTGTGGTCGCACATCACATTTGGACCCTGGTTTGACCAAACCTTGTAAATTTCATAATCAAATTATAAATTCTCAAAATCTTTTGAAACCTTGAAATTTGGTAATTGTGTGGCAAATACTTTGCAAGAAAAATGACAAACATGTAAAAAATGCCCCCCTAGTAGTCCACTATCAAATGTGGGGTAGTTAGGTCAACGAGCATGTCCGACTACTCGATAGAGCCACTTGTGTACCATTTTTTTCATCTACCTTTCTTCAAATGGACTCAAATTTGGCACAAGGGTGTATCACCATGTCCCTAATGATGCTAGCATTCTATCTAGCCATTATGGTTTCAAAATTTGAAAAAATTCACCCTCAAACTCAAAAACATGCTTTCATTTGTCAAGAAAGTACCAAAACTAAAATTTGTAACCTTCTAGTTGCTTGTGTGGTTGTACATAACATTGGGACCATAGAACATCAGTTGTACTTTTCAGATGCTTTCACAATCTCTCAAAATACTCTGGTCAACCCTGGGTTGACCAAACCTTGTAAATTTCATAATAAATTAAGAAATTCTCTTGGAAACCTTCAAATTTGTTCATTGTGTGGCAAATACATTGAATAAAAATGACAAACTTTGGAAAAAAATGTCCCCCTAGTAGTCCACTCTGAAATGTGGGGGTAGTTAGGAACTATCATGTCCGACTACTCGAAAGAGCAACTTGTGTACCATGTTTTCATCTACCTTTCTTCAAATGGACTCAAATTTGGCACAGGGGGTATCACAACATTCCTAATGATGGTAGCATTGTATCTATTGATTTTGGTTTGTAAATTTCAAAAATTTCACCCTCAAACTCAAAAAGGGCTTTCATTTGTGAAGTACCAAAACTATAATTTAAAACATTCTAGTTGCATGATTATGTGGTTTTACATCACATTGGAATCACAGAAGATCAACTATACTTTTCATATGCTTTTACCAAACCACAATGATCCACATGACCACACACACTCAAGTGGATGTGGTGATGCAACTTATGTCCCACTAGTGCATCATTCCATGTGGCAGCTGCATCCCAGTGGCTTTCTGGGATTTATGACCATGGTTTGACAGATGGAGTCCTGAGAGTCATTTGCATATGTTATTTTCAAAACCACAATGATCCACATGACCACACACACTACAACGGATGTGGTGATGCAACTTCTGTCACACCGGTGCATCATTCCATGCGGCAGTTACATTCGAGTGACTTTCTGGGGATTTATGACCATGGTTTGACACATGGAGTCCATAGATTCATTTCATGTGTTTTTACCAAACCACAATGATCCACATGACCACACACACTCAAGTGGATGTGGTGATGCAACTTCTATCACACTAGTGCATCATTCCATGTGGCAGCTGCATTCCATGGACTTTCTGGGGATTTCTGGCCATGGTTTGATACATGGTGCCCCTAGAGTCGTATCATGTGTTATTTACCAAACCACAATGATCCACATGACCACCACACAGTCAAGTTGATGTGGGGATGCAACTTATGTCACACCGGTGCATCATTCTATGTGGTTGTTGCATTCCAGGGGCTTTATGGGGATTTATGGACATGGTTTGACACATGGAATCCCAGAGTCATTTCATTTGTTATTTACCAAACCACAATGATCCACACGACCACATGTACACTCCAATGGATGTGGTGATGTAGCTTATGTCACACTGGTGCATCATTCCATATTTCCATGTCGCAGTTGCATTGATAGTGATGCTCTTACATGGCGACCCTAGCATTGGATGAAATTGGTTCGATTCCACTTGCATGCAGTGGAATCGAGGTCCGCCATGCACGATCCTAGTCAAACATACTCACATTTTCACGTACCGACCTTCACTCGCCGACAGGTGGGACCATACATTTCCCCTCACGATTAATTTTTGCACCCCCTTTAGACGGTCCCCGTGTCCACCCTCACTAATTATGCCCCCTCCTTGTCTTCCATGCGGACAAGACCGGCAACGGCGGTTCCTCACTCTCTACTCGAACAACTTCTTCCCTCCCTAATTCCATCCCCTCACAAATCCATTCGCCTCCGGATCACACCGCCTCCATTAATCTCCCTGATTCTAGCCTCTATTTGACGCTATGGGTAAACATTGGGGTTAAGATTGGGCTAGCAGCAGGCCGAAGCGTAAGGCAGATGACGGCGAGGATGGCCCTTGCGACCTCCACCTCGAGGATTGGGGATGGAAAAACCTCAGCGCTGAGAACGTGTATAGGGTCGATAAAGAGTTGGACATCATCTCCGTCGGTCGCATCAGTCGATGCATCCCTGGCTTCCGCCCGCCGATCCTAGAAATGGACGAACAACCATTCAGCACGCCAGGCCTTCTTTACCCTGATGCCAGCGTATGTCCAAACGACCGTGACGGCCATGTAAGTTCCAGTATCTTGCTTATTGATTTAGTCATATCATTGATTCATATGTGCTGAACTTTCATTAGAATCCTATGTTCCTTCCATCGAAAGTGTTGTGTGCATGCGCAGTTTGAACAAATTGAACCATTTAAGACTATTCTATGCAGAGGAAGCCCTATTCGTACTTGATATTCTGGTATTTTTGTAGTGTTATAGTCTTAGTTTGGGTGATAGTTGAGGTGTCAATTTGAATTTACAATGGAATGCCTCCTAGGTGATATTCTATTTTTTAAAAAAATAAACAAACTAGACGATTTATGTCCCTGGTTGTTTATGATCACCGTCAGGAGTTTGTTCGGGGGAAGCTCTGCTCCTACTTGATATATTGGGTATTTTTGTAGTGACACGGGCACAATTTAGGCGAGATCTAAGGAGACAGTCGTATATAATACTTTAATCTGAGAGCCTAGGTGTCAAGTTGTATTTGCATTGGAATCCATGCTAGGTGATTATACCAACTGACAACAAACTTTGCAGAATGTTCATGCAAAATTGATGTTTCTGGATAAGTGGTCGCAATCAGTAGTGGTGAATATCAAGGAGACATAGGAGACCGAAATGGATGATGAGCAGAACTGGGTTGGTGGTAACGACGAGTGGCTGGTCCTTTTAACCCAGGACAGGAGTACTTGGAGTCTCAAAAATGTCTACAGATCGTTGAGCTTTACACTGCCATATTTAGTGGGTGTCAGCATTACTGCATTCAACCACGGGTGGACGCCGCCAAAATTTATTTTGCTTACAGGTTCAACATGGCAGAACTTGAGCTCCTGAAGGTACAACTCCCACAGAAGCCTCACTTGGTGTGGCAGAATTTTCACTATGACCTCTTAGCTGTGTTCGACAAGGAAATCACATTCATTAGATGCCCACATCACAATGAATGGACAGTCTTGCACGACGAGCATCTGCGGCCGGAGAAGTATGTCGACGCCGTCTTCACCTCTAGCTGGTATGACGACACACCGCAACGTATTTATGCGGGCACTGAACCTAGCGGCGACGTGCGTGTTTGGGAGCCATTCACCTGGGGTGAGTCATGGTGTCATATAGCATGTAAATTCCCATTTAAAATTCCTTACTGACTAAAGCTAACACGCAGGTACACACGCAGCCCCACACATCATTCCAGCTATGGTGATCGAAGATGCAGTAGTAGATGTTGATATTGGGTCACAGTGCTGGTTCCTTGCTGAAGGGATACGGGTAGGCTACATTAGAACAAATCAAAAAATTCCACCGTGTAAACCAGGAATACTGTTGTCATAGATCTCGGGATTACCACTAGACGCATAGTTGTGGAACTTGATGAAGCGCATCGAGGCAGTGTAGATGTTATATGTCTCCTCCTCATCCCCCTCGTCCCATGAGCAGCCCCCTTTGAACGGCTCATCCAAGTGCTAAAGTTGCAGCACCTCAGAGGTATCCACACGTCCGGAGGGAAGCGTCAGACGCCGGACGGCTAGGTCCGCGCGTGCAACACAGGCGTGAGAGGAGTGGCGGCTGGGTGGAATGCTCAACCCTATTCAGCTCGCCCCACCCTCTCTTATATAGGCGTCCTTGGTGGGATTCTATATTAGCAGTCCATTAGTAGGCTTAGCCTGGTTTAATTCGGATCCAATCCTCATTATGCTTCTAGCCCTTTAAGTGTGTGACCCTATAGGTTCATACACGTGTAGACATGACACGAGTACACTTACTCCGTCAATAGTTGGTAGCGGCCTCTAGCAAGACGTGACAACTCCTAAACGCATACAAAGATCATTCAGACGAACCATCACAAGGTTAAGTACATGTATTTCCCTTTGCCTCATGATATTTGGTCTAGATCCAAGATGACCTCTCTTTCTCGATACTGTGATTCAGAATTCCTTTACTAGGTTAACTTTGAACCTTATGTAGCATGGCCATGCATTTCTGGATCCAATCACTTGAGGGGCACAGAGATATCTCTCTCAAGTAGAGAGGGGGAAATCCCATCTTGATTGACCAATGCCTTGCAGCATGCTTCAGGATAAACCAGAAAGCTACCTTTATAACTACCCAGTTACGGAGCAGTGGTTGATAGCCCCAAAGTAGGTCGATCCACATCTCAAGTACATGCGACAATCTCAGGTCTAAGGACAAAACATACACGATGTGTAGAGAGATCTGCAAGTATAATTGCCAGTCTCAAGTTGGGTCAATCCAACCCCATGTTCATAACATGTGTCCACGTCATTGGTTTGACATCTCCATGTCTATGACTTGCGAAACATAGTCATCAACCAATCCATGTGCTAGTCTAATATTCACGTGTGTCCTCACATACACTCTGATTAGGGAAAACTATTAGATAACCATACAAGTAAAGAGTTTCACAAACAATTCTCATAATTGTCAATCAATACAAGTTGCATGATATATGATATTCAAGGAACATTACAATAACGCATGCATACATATGAAATATAATCATCCCTATGGTTGCCTCTAGGGAATATTTCCTTCACTTGCACCTCTCAGAGGCGGTAGGAACCAGGATGCTGAACTCATGTGCATTCATATCAGGGGAGCACTAAACAGCATTGGTGATACAATAGAACATATGGGGACACAACTTTCTTCATACCCATCGCTGTGGTGTCACGTTTTCTCGAGGTCTGTGTGTCCATCAAAAGACCCAGTAGAACAGGTCTGGAGAAGAGTCGACAATATGAAGGGACAATCTCTATTTCTTGGGATCAGCTACCCTTTATTTTTCTAAGCCCCTGAAGCTGTTGAACCTATAATTGCTCAGGCAGCCCTAGATCCTGATGATTCTATTGCTGGTGGTGGTAGAGCTGACAAAGAACTAGCTACTGCTACTTCGGGTGAAGCTGACGAAATACTTGCTAATGCTGCAACTGATGAAGCTGACGAATACTTGTTGATGCTGTTGCTAGTGAAGGTGATGAAATACTTGCTGAGGCTGCTGCTGGTGAAGCTAACGAAGTACTTGCTGAGGCTACTGCTGGAGTCCAAGGAGAACATGATGGTGTTGTTGCTAAGGTGCCAACACTTCTAGTGTTGATAGCAGACTGTGTGTTTGCTGTGCACTCACGCGTATATTATGTTGACACTCCAGATCTGACCTGGAGCCGAATTAATGTCAGGGGAGGGGGTCTGCCATTGGCTCATTAGTGGGGTCGTACAATTTCATAGAGAATAAGAGATGGCCAAATGCAGCATTCTAGTTCATTCCGAAGATGCCACCAGCTCTAGAGACCTAGTGCTCAACTGGCAGATCAGATGAACCATTTATCTTTGAGATTTCTATTTTTGTGCCCTTGGTTCCTTAGTTGTACTCACTTTTCCCCATTCGCTTACCTTTTTCTCACTTTTGCCCATCTCCTATTGTGAAACTCTCGCATGGTCTGAAACTCGCTGTCTATCAGCCTTGCCGTTAGATGCTGACAAGTGGGGCCGCATTCAGTCGGGTCCCGTAGTGGACCCTCGTCGTTACGTGCCGACAAGTGGGGATGCGTTCTATCAGGTCCCGTAGTGGACCCTTGCCATTACATGTTGACAAGTGGGGCTGTGTTAAGTTGGTTCCCGTAGTGGACACCTCTCTCCACCTATCCATATTAGTATGGGACCCACAGCTTATCCACGTGATCGCCGGGCCCATAGCTTATCCACGTGAGCCAGCCCCGCGCCCGTGCACATGCCGTTGCCTCCCCTTTCTTATTCTCCGGCAACGGTGGCCCTTATCCGGCAAAGGCGACCCTTTGTCGAGCTTCACTTCGGCCTCCCGTTCATCCTGGCCACAGTATGGTGCCATCCCGTTGACCTGTATGAAGGATGACAATGCAAACCGTGCACAGAGAAGGTTAGATCTCGCACCAAAATGTTTTGATTAGACGGGGGCGCTTGCTGTGGAGAATGCGGCCGACGAGCCATTCCGATGATTTAATTGGTTTATTCAGTTAATGTCTCGGCTACAATCAAGTGAAAGAGTGTTTATTATTAAAAATTAGGGAGATGGATGTATAATAAATAAGAAAATGACACAACTCTTGAACACTTTCAACTTAAAAAAATTATACAACTCTTAATGTACAAGAGTGTTTATAATTGACACAACTCTTAAACACTTTCAAATTAAAAAAAAGTATACAACTCTTGATGTACAAGAGTTTTTATAATTGACATAACTTTTGAAAACTTTCAATTTAAAAAATTATACAACTCTTAATGTAAAATAGTGTTTATAAATGACACAACTCTTGAACACTTTCAAATTAAAAAAATTATACAACTCTTAATGTAAAAAAGTGTTTATAATTCACACAACTCTTGAACACTTTCAAATTAAAAAAATTATACAACTCTTAATGTAAAATAGTGTTTATAATTGACACAACTCTTGAACACTTTCAAATTAAAAAAATATACAACTATTAATGTAAAAGAGTGTTTATAATTGACACAAATCTTGAACACTTCCAAATTAAAAAAATTATACAGCTCTTAATGCAAAAGAGTGTTTATAATTGACACAACTCTTGAAAACTTTCAAATTAAAAAAAATATACACCTCTTAATGTAAAAGAGTGTTTATAATTGACACAACTCTTGAACACTTTCAAAATTAAAAAATTATACAACTCTTAATGTAAAAGAGTGTTTATAATTGACACAACTCTTGAACACTTTCAAATTACAAAAAATTATACAACTCTTTATGTAAAATAGTGTTTATAATTGACACAACACTTGAGCACTTTAAAATTGAAAAAATTATACAACTCTTAATGTAAAAGAGTGTTTATAATTGACACAACTCTTGAAAACTTTCAAATTATAGCGTCCTAAGAAAATATTGAGATTTTACCATTTTTAGAGCATGAAAAGTGATCCCGAAACTTGCGTATACCAAAATTATAAACCTTTGAACACTGTGAAATCACACTTAATACATGATAATGATGTGCTCAGAAAATCTTGAGAGATTATCATTTTCATAGAATGTAATGCATAAACTTGCATATGAAATTATATACCTTTGAACTCTTTGAAATCGCACTTAGGACATGATAATGTTGTGCTAATAAAATCATGATCATTTATCATTTTCATGGAGTGAAATATAATGCAAAAATTATACACCTTTGAACACTTTCCCTTCAAATTATATTCAAAATCATGTGTTTATGCAGTTAAAGTATCGGTGGCAAACTCGTTATTTTGCATGGATAGAGCCCCCCCCCCCCCCCCCGACAGATACATGGGTTATCATGTCCGCTAGATCATAGAGGATCAACGGCTGGTGGGTATGATCCGCGTGACAACTATATCGACCAATCAGAGCGTAGCAGCCAAGATGAGCACAGGTGTGAGAGTTTGTGACTAAGAGAGAGGGTAAAACTGAGTAGACCTTAAATATCAAGGGCAAAACTGAGTAGAACTTAAATACCAAGGGCAAAACTGACAAGGGGGTTCAAATAGAAAACAGAAAGAGATTTTAAAAATGGAAAATGCTTCTTATACAATAAAATACATCTTGGCATACATCAAACTATTTGCAATTCAAATATATATCAGTTTGAATATTATTGACTCATTTAGAGAAATTATGTTTTGGGGAGGGATGTTTTGGGAAGAGGCTTGATTAGAAAGCCATGAACCTTCATAGATAGTAGGTGATTTCATAAGTGGTGATTTAGGTTAAAACTTGATTTATATACATTTCTTATGGTGGCTAGTCACATAATAAGACTCCCTGGGTAGATGCCACTATGTTTTGATGTCTTTGAATTTGTTGTGCATAAAATGAATCAATTAGATAGCTAAAACCCATTCGTGGACTCTCTGTTGACCAACCACCGGAGGGTAAAAGTGAGTATATTGCACACGGCAGTGTCAGTACTGGAGGGCAAAACTGAGTACAACCAAACTGCCAGAGTTACACTCAAGGGTATAACTGAGGATAACTAAGTGGCCAAGGTTAAACACGCGGGGAAGCGTGGACGATGCAGACGCATGTCGCGGTGCAGGCGGTATGCATGTAATGTGGTGCACGTGCGTGCGATAGAGTACGCGGTTACGCGATGCATCGTGGTGCAACGAAACGTCTCCTCCCTTCACCTTTATAGAGGCCTCCTCACTCTCATGCATCACTCGCTCACTCACTCATGCAACCATCTCCACTGTCCCATCACCTTCTGCAAAAGCCCAAGAAAACCCCAACCACGCTGGCGATGGAGAAGAACAGCATGGTAGCCATCGTCGCCTCCAAGGCCCGCCGGCGAGTTAGCCCCCATCCCTGTACAGGTCCCCATCGAGGCATCGAAGGCAGCCGTTGTCCCTGTCCAGACCCCCTTCCCCGTTTCCGCCATAGCCGCCAACGAGGAGGCCCCCGTCCCCATACAGGTCCCATCGAGGCATCGAAGGTAGCCGCCGTCCCCGTCCAAACCCCCATCACCACTTCTGCCGTAGCCGCCGGCGAGGAGGCCCCGCCGGTCTCTGGCAGATACCGCATGGCTGGGACCCCTACGAGGAGAACAATTACATCACGTTGGAGAACCCCTTCGATACCAGCTTAGCCGACCCATGGTCGGAGGTAACTATGGTTTTCTCCCCTTACTTTGTTCTTCCCCCATTCCCATTGTTGGATGATAGATAGTGTGTTACTAGGGCTCGGTTGTTCGTATTTTCAATCATTGGATGCTAGGTATTTTTATAGTAGCTAATCCTCTTGTGTTAGATCTCGCATTTCGATGAATGCCCCTAGATGGGATTAGTACTAGCACTGATCTGTAGTTGGGATCAGTATTCTATTTCGTTAGAAGATTTGGGGGTTAGGGAATAATCATGGGATCTCAATCGGTTAATTTATGCAAGTAATCAATCCAGATAATCAAGGTATGTCAATCATGTCCTTATTGCACTCTAATGTTTTTTTCCAACAGGTGGATAGCAGCGACGTCTGCAGCGACAACGAGTCCATGGACACCAAGACTTGTCAGATGCTGTGTAATCTGAAGTCCGGCCAGTACAACAACTTCTTCGCTGGCGACGTCTATAGGTTCCCCTTCTACACCAGGGGCCTCGCCACCGACTTCAACTCCCTTGTGAGGAATGCTGAGGATGTGAAGACCTTCATCTTGTCAAAGAACATCCATGCCTTCGAAGCCAAGCACCAAGCGCTCGGTTTTAACCTCTACAACCAACAGAAGGTAGCCATCGAGGAGGTTCGCATGCCCCCGATCAAGCCCAAGGCGCCCAAGGTCAAGGGACTGGGCAGCAAGAAGTGGAGAAAGCGCTAGAGGGAGGGGGCGGAGGCCCTCCTAGCGGAGGCCATGAGGGGCCACTGATCTTGTGCTGATGCTGCTACTGTAAAGAAGCTTATTTCGTTTTGTTGTTTGTGTTGAACTTGTCCGCTATTCCTGCCTAATTGTCAAACCTCGTTTAAGTATCATACTATATATCCTATATTAGCTGCTTTATCTACATCTGCTCTATTTATATATCCTATATTAGCGGCTTTATCTACATCTGCTCTGTTTATATATCCTATATTAGCTGCTTTATCTACATCTGCTCTATTTATCTACATATTTATGGTGCTGGTTAGATTTTCTACTCTAGATTTGCTACCAGATTGGGAATACGAGGGCCAAAAGGAACCATGAATGAAGAGAGAAGCTGCTCTAGAATCGCTGCCTTTTTGCACAAAAATTAACACAACTGATAGCGGCATAAAGGGGAAAAGGAGCTCTTAAAAAGGCCAATCATCAAAATAACAAAAAAGAAATATTCCAATTTAGGCGATAGGGCGCACGTAACTACCAAACGCGCCCCACATGGTCCCACACCACATCCCCCAAAACGCGTTCCTAACAAGCGGGCCCCACGTAGTCCAACAAGGGAGGTTTCTACTATAGGACCCGACTGAACGTGGCCCCACTTGTCAGCATGTAACGGGGGTCCTACTTGTCAGCACGTAACAGCGAGGGTCCACTACGAGACACGACTGAATGAGGCTCCACTTGTCAGCACGTAACTATGAGGGTCCACTAATGGGACCCGAAGGACAACGAGTTTGAGACCGATGCAAGAGTTTCGGATAAGGAGCTGGACAAAAGTGAGCAAAAGTTAAGCAGCTGGGGAAAAGTGAGTACAGCTAACGAACTAGAGGCACGGAAATAGAAATCTCTTTACCTTTATCCTTATCTTTAGTTTTGCCCCTAGTTCTACGAAGTAAATGCTTCTTTGGTCAAGACTCAGTTACGCTTATTTGTGTAAGACTGCTTTTCTTATTTGTGTAAGAACAAGTTAAGACTATGTGTGTAAGACTAAGTTATGCCTAACTGCGTAATATTGAGTGAAGCCCAGCTTTTCTTTCCCTGCCCACAACAGCAGAACTGCAGCATAGAACATACAGGAGTCATGTGTATACCAGACATTTTGCTCGGGATAACAACCTCTTTAAGTTAATTCAGTTTCAAATTTAATATCCAGGAAAATAAGGTGCCACGATCATATAAAATGAATAGATCATACAAACAGCTAGCAACACTGCTAACAGTGTTATTGTTAGGAATGATACATGGTGTATGTATTTGAACGCATCACTAGAATGTGCAACCAATTAATGATTGATGACATAGATGTAGCTTCTCCTCACGTATTTGCATTCAATCGCTCATGGATTTGTTTCCATATTTTTGGAAATGGCTGATGAACTCCACTCTCTTGGTAACATGCTTCGGAAACAAGCCCTTGTTGATGCAATGCAAAGTACAGACTATGGTCTTCATCGTTATTCCATTTAGGTTCTCTCTTTTTCTTTTATCATGGTGCTACTAATTTCAAATGAAAATCTAGTAAACAACATATCGGTACATGTTTTCTACCACAATCACAAGAAGAAAACTGGATGGAATTTCACCTTCTGGCATTGTGCCGAATAGAGTGGATGTGTCCTTGGGGTTCAGAGAGTAAGGCGCCATGGCTGGTGCGGGAGCGACCACGGAGACGACGATCTCGGATTCTAGGGGAGGACTACACGACCGAAATCTCGTCCTAGTGTCGTGCCATGGGTAGAGCTCTTGTTTGGGGGAAGAGGCAGAGACCGATCAGGTTCAGCCGGGTGCCGGATCTTGCTGCTGAAGGAATTCCCTCCCAGCTCCGCACCATGGTGGCGACCATAGATCGCCCCTTTGGGGAAGAAGAAGGCCGCTTCAAAAAGAATGTTTGAACATGAGGGCGCCTATGCTGCAAGTCTACATGGCAACCAGGATGGCAGCGACTTAACGGTCAAAAGTGATAGGAGGGGCCCAATTTGACGGACGTTAGAGAGTTTTATCGTGTTCAAACGGTTTGTTGGATTCGTGCCAAAAAAGACCCTCTAAGAGTTTGGCACGCCAACTCTGGGTATCACGATCCTATACCGACGAAGTCGGACCCCGCGTTGCCTTGGCGCTTCAACTTTCAGGCCGCAAGTTAAAAATCTCATTGTACGCTATGTCACTCAAGTACTAGTTACACCTTCCTTTGGGTCTTAACCCTTGGAATTAAACCTAAGATCCTTGATTATGTTGGATTCTAGTGTTGTGAATCTTGTACATGAAGCTGATCTTTAACCCAAGATCCATTCCTTTGACCCATGTCGTTAATGTTCACACATTACCTCAGGATGGCTGGTACTACACTTCTAGCCTTCAAGCTTGTGGTCTTTGTCGTGATGGAATTGTGAAAACTAAGGATTTCCCCTACCACTAGCTATGGCAGATGTTCTTTAATGGAACCAAATAGATCACGACAAAAGTACTCCTTGTGAGTCTCACATCTATGCTCATGACTCTGCCACACCTTACCTTTTCTACGCATTGATTTTCGGAAGATTGATAATCTATGCATCCACATCTCGAGATTCTATCCTGAGCATGTTCTTCCTCTCTTGTTGCTTTTTGACCTTTGTCTCCCATTTGGTAACCAAGTACTAAATGCACATTGGTGTTTTTCCAATGCAAGATACTCTTGTGGTTCGTCAAGACAAACCATTTCGGGATGTCAGGAGAAATAAACTCCAGTACATCGTCGTATCTAGGACCAGGTCAAAGTGTTGTGATCGGCAGATCAAGAAGTGGTAACTAACTTCTATTTGTTCCACCTTAAGGTATCACACCCTTTTATATTAAGAGGTCATGCTGAGTTTCGTGACCCTTAAAAAAGTGATAATCCCACACATCTTTACCCACCCTTCCTTGAGCTTTCATGCTCATGAGTGATGCGTGTGCATAGTAATGTGGCCATCTAAGGTTCTTAGCAATTCTGGTTGTTTTGAACTCAAAGGATATTTGTGTCATTCTTAGCGTGATGGTTAACTCTGTCACTAAGCAAAGGATGATTATGCTACCAAGTCTATTATTCTAGTGCATTCTCTTCGGTAAAAGAGTTAGGCTCATGCCAAAGCTCTTAAATTATATCTTCTTTCCTTACAAAGCAAGTTCCTTCTCGAACAAGTGACATATTGGTGGTTCGTGATATTATAGATGTATACTAGAAGTATCGCCATGTTGCCACATGACTGTTTTGTCAAGTCTTGAGAAAGCAAGTTCTTCGAACTACTCCTTTCTCCAAGGATCCGGATTGGATACCCCTGAACTAGTTGGATAATCTTAAACAACAACTTGCGAAGTTGTAAGACAAAAGTTTCTCTGACTTAGTTCATCTTAAAGGGATGTCTAGTTTCATTAGTGATGAAGAATGATAATATTTCCTTCATGGATATGTTATCTTCCCCCACCCTTGATTTGATTTATGTTATCGTCAAATCAAGCTTATGTAACATACCAAAAATATTGATCATGATTATCAAATTCTAATCACTAAAATTAGGGTTAACAAAAACTTTGATTAAATAAAAATCAATATGAATGCATGTGTGTATGTGATGATTGTATGAATTCATGAATGGACTTGTGTGATTAACCTAAATAGCAAGGAATGGTTTCAATATGAAAATAACATCATCTAAAACATTTCCAAGCAAAAACAAATCAAGAGAAAATCAAAAACAAAACAAATAAAGCAAATGGTCATTTTTGCCAATCTTGCTCACTAGGTCACTTTGAGTGTTTCTAGTCCAAGATTTCAAACAGAAACTTTTCCATTTATTTTCACCCCTTGCAAGACCAAGTAAAAGTGAATCAAAGCCTACCTTTCAAACTTACAGAAACATTTGGCAACCCCATTCAAATGACAAGTGAAAATTGAACCTATAACATATGTGAAGATCACACATTTTCGAAACCAAACTAAACCAGTGTCCCTTGACCAATCCAACTAACCCAAGACTCCCTAGTATGTACCTAGCAAACCCACAAAGTTTGAATCCAAAATTCAAATTTGAATTTCTTTTGGCCATTTCATCAAACACCTTGTAAGCAGTAAACAAACAAACATCAAACTCTATTAGTAGCAGTAATTTTGGCCAACCTTGTCCCCTTTCTAGCTCACTCTACACTCTCAATAGATGATCAAACTAATCTAACTAGCCTTAGCATCACTGTGAGCATGCATATCCATCAATGATGACCATGCCGAGAGCACCCTTGCCACCCCCATGTTGCCAGCGAGCTAGGAGAAGCTCTAGCTTCGCCAACCTTGTCTGGGACACGCAGCACCGTCCACCGCCACCCCTTGTACAACACCCGAGCCTTGCCAGTCATTGGACCACACGACAAGCTCGTGCCCAGTTTCTCTGCGTGCGTGCCAAGAGCGCGCCAGTGTGCCAGCAGCGACACGATCCCACAGACTGCATGCCACCCTCGCCGCTTGCGTGCGTGATCACCAGCACACCAGCAATCCACCAGACAACCCTATTCACCGTCGCGCGGACCATGGACGTTGTGCGCCATTAAACTCACCATCGGACCCGCCCAGAGCGCCGCGACGTGCTGACCGTTCCTCACCGCCCCACGCCTCGCCATCAAGCCGTTGAGCTTCACCAGGATTCAATGCACCGCCCCCTATCGTTGCCCATGCCATTAGCACGATGTGCCGACGACCACGGCGAGCTCCACCCATGCCCGTCGGTCCCCTTCAGGCACTATAAAAGGAGGCCACCCCCATTCTATTTGAGCACACCATCTCACTCTCCACCTCTCACTGATCACACCCACTCACCCCCGGAGCAAGGCGAGCACCAGGTGGCCGAAATTTCACCGGAGTTCGCCGCTGCAGAGGAGGAGAGGCGCCGTCGATTGGAGCCGCCCCAGGAGGAGCTGCCGGTACCAGGAGAATCATCGTCGTCGACTTCGTCGTTCGCCCCCCTTGCCGACCATCGCTAGAGCCCTGGTGATCCCCCACTGACCCCCACTGGCCGTGCTAGGGTTCAACCTCGCCGCGTCCTGTTCAGGCGTAAATGATGAACCACGGCCGTAGGATTAGAACTAGATTGCACGGCCTAGATCTCCCCGTACCCCTTCGCCACTCGATGTCTCACTGACGAGTGGGGTCGTTCACTAAACCAGCCCGTGCGTGCACTGTGCGTAGTGGGCCGGCCCAGTTAAACCTCCCGCGCTACCCAACAATTCAAACTTAGTATTATTCATTTAGTTTCAAAATCGATTCTGTACCTAGATTCAACAATCAACCCATCTTGATTCACTAAACCAAAATGCATGAAACCAATTTTGTTAGATAGGTACTAGAGTGCTTAATCCAAGCCCGTTGGATTCAAACCAATTGGAGTTGTAGATCACCAATGGTAAAAATAACAAGGCATAAGCTTTTCTGCATTCAAACATTTTTCAAAATTTAACCATGAAAGCTTTTGAGTTGATTCCTACTCTCAAAAATCACATTTAACCATACCTTTCAGAATATATAAAAATATATAGGTTTACTTGCAGAAATAATGGTCAAGTAATAAAAGAATGCCTCATAGGCCATTCTAGTCACTTTATTGAATTAAAAATAAAAAGGTTAAACCTTATTAATTGTGACACCACTTTAAATCACATTCCCATGTACTGAAATATGTGGTGATGACATGTGTCGACATGATCCCACATTTGAGTTGGAGAATATTAAATCTTAAGTAGTTTTTCAATGAGTAGAAATTACTTTTCTAAAATAAAATAAATAAGACAAGTGCTTTAATATTTGTGATAATAGTGATGATGCTAGATCATCTAGTGTGAACATTTGTGTGCTAAATAGAGTAGTTAAGAATTGTGTGGTGATTGTGTACCTCGTATTTACTTATAGACGCTAGTACCGATCAAAGATACGAGGAGGAAGGAGGATACTACGAGGAAGAAGCCGAGGAGAACTTCAACCACTGCTCTGCACAAGGCAAGCTAATACTTGCATTGTTACCTATGCAAGCCTATACTTGCAATCTTGAAAGCCTAATACTACCAGTTAACTTGGCAAGCTAAAACTTGCTTGTTACTATGCCAACTATATGCCTTAAGCATATGTGATTATACCCACTTGATGATACCAAATCCTAGTTTTATTTGTAAGCTTAATTCTTTTATTTCTTTATCTAAGATGTTATTTGAGTTTACTTAGTGCCTTGTAGATATTGGAGAGATATTTAAAGGTAGCATAAAGAGCATAAAACTTGACCTAGGTTAGATAATCTTGATGTCATCCTGAGGCATGAGATTGAACTTAGCTAATTCCCACTTGTTTACTCCCCATCATTAGTGGTCACCCCCACTTGTACATGCTAGTGCTAAGCATAAAACTTGCGCAACTTTAGATGGGAATACTTGGTGAAAATGGTTATGAAAACCTTAGACTGGTGAGTCATTCTACTAAAATGTTTTGACATGTGTTCTCAAACACCAGATGATTTTGATGATGAAAATGTTAAGGCATGAGCCTTAGCCCTTATTAAACTAATGGTTGTCTGGATGCGATACCATTCCAATTTTACCGTACAACCACCATACCCGAAATTTGGGTCGGGATTGACTGGAAATTTATATACCTTAGTATGGGTTCCCTTGCGGCCAAGGTTTGGGATGGGGCTACCTTGTGAAGATTGTTCACCTATGCAGTATGTGCAGTACCCAAGATGACAGTTGGTCATGGTTGGGAGGCCAAACTCACAGGAGAGGTGCCTAAACTAGGGCATGTAATTGAAAGGTTAGGATTGATTATCCGCATACTGAGTATGGTGAAATCAGGATTGTTCCTGACGGATGTATCGAATGTTGTGGTGAAAGTGTACCTCCTATGCAGAGTGTCAAACTATTCGAATAGCCGCGTCCGCGGCTATGGACAGTTGGAGTGGCCATACTGTTTCGTCATCATATGTTTTCAAAATGACTTATGAAATGATTTATGACTTGACTTAAACACAACAGAGTTGTGATATGAAATTCGAGTTCCCACCTAGGTGTTATATCACTTTCAACTAGCTTTCTTTGCTTCTGAACTCAGTAGAGGAAAATCTGGCTTTTTGCAAAATAACCCTAGATCTTAGTAATTCCTATTCCAAAACCGCTTCAGTTGTTAGTATTAGTTTGCGAGTACTTAAAGAGTACTCATGGCTTTGTCCCTGGCTATTCCCGTGGCTAGACTATGAAGAGGACTATCAGGAGGACGGACAGCAGGAAGGTTACGACAACTAGGATCATCTCCCATCATCAACATTGCCTGTGACCATGAAGATGGAGCTACGCCCATGCTATCGTTATTATTACGTTATTTCGCTGCTTGAATTGTATTAAGATTGGATCATGTGATCCTTATTTGTGTAAGACCTTATGTATGGTTTGTAATGGATGATGTACTGTGATATCCAATCTGTTATGTCTCACAAAAATGGTAATCCTGGGATTGCGATGTATGGCATAACAGGCATCTGGGATTAAAAATCTGGGTGTTGACAAGTTGGTATCAGAGCCATCCTAACCATAGGAGACCCTAGTTTAGATTGGACATTTTGAATCAAAAACTTAGTTTCAAAACCAACGAAGTGAGTATTTAAACTTATTCTCATTCTTATCATTTAGACTCTTTCATGAAAATTCATGTTCCTCAAAGATTCTTGCAAAATTACATAAAATTTGACACACTTGATCACTCTACTAACTAACTCATCCTATATTCTTATAGATGGACGTGAAGTATAGCAAGTTTTATCAGTTGGGGAATGGAGGAGACCTCATCTTTGAGCGTGACTTGGACCAGCTGTTAGAGATGCTAGAGTGTCCGCACCCCGAGTTCTTCGGATCTTAGCTCAAGGATCAGGAAGGAGAGGATTTGTAGTGGATAGTTTTTGCAAGTATCCGGGGAAAGATTAAAGCTCCCACCGCAAAGGGAATTCAGTTCACCTTGAGAGAGAACAACTGGCTCGATCGACTTGCCAGGGTCATGCAGGAAGCTCTTGCCCGTCTGGGTGGGCAGAGTATCAATCAGATCAAGGGTACCCGCTTTGAGTTCTACCCAAGGCGTGATGTTATGGGACAGCCACTAGAAGCCCCATATCACCATGAGCTGAAGAGTCAATTGTACCACCTCAGCTTCATGATGTATGATTGTCAGAAGGAGTTGGACAATGCCCGCTCCTACACCAACCACAAGTACGCCATCACCGCCAAGAAGGATCAGACCATTGCCATGCTAGTGAAGGATCGCCAGTCTCATCGCCGTCAGCTCGACAAGAAGGAGCGCATCATTGCCCGTCTTCGCCATCGGATCACGGAGTTGGAGGAGACTGTCCACGAGAGAGATATGCAGTTGGAGGAGAGGGAGAATGTAGGGGAAGACCTTCGTGGAGACCCCTACTCCTATCTCAGTGATGATGATGACTTTTTGGAGGATCAGGCCATGGACTTCTTCACCGATGAGGATGACTTCGCCTTCATCGATGAGGATGATGAGGACACTGACTCCGAGGAGTAGTAGCAATTGAGGATTAGCGTTGGTGAGTTGTATTCAGTCCCACTGTATCGTAGTTTCCCATAATGGTTCTTAATACCATTTGTTTTCCTTTGTTGTGGTGTGTGTTGTATTGTGTGCTATGAATGATTGAATCAAAAGCAAGTTTCTGGAAAAATCTAAGTCAAACTTTGAAAACTTTTCCAAAACAAACCTCTGAACCTTAGAAATTTCCCTATTTTCTCATGATCTATCTCAATCTTCAAATGCCTCGCGGACCCGATGTTGCAAATCTTGCAAATGTTGGTTTCTAACCGCGAAGCCGAAAGGGCCGAACGTCAAGCCAACTTAGCCACCCTTTAACAGATATCTCAGATGGCCAACAACAATAAAGGCCATGGAAATCGGGACAACCATGGATCTAAGCTCAAGAATTTCTAGAGCACCAATCCACCTGTTTTCACTAAGTCAGAAGAGCCCCTCGATGTCGATGATTGGTTGCAAACCATGGAGAACAATCTGGAAGTTGCAGGAGTGGAAGCTAACGAGAAAGTATTGTTTGCTACCCACTACCTGGCCGGAGATGCAAGAGCATGGTGGAATAGTGTTCGCACGATGACAGGAGGTCAGCTGACGACTTGGGAAGAGTTCAAAGTCAAGTTCAGCAGAACCCATGTGCCACCAGGTTTGATCAAGAGGATGAGAGATGAATTCAGGGAACTGAAGCAAGGGACGATGACCGTAGTGGAATACAGTGACAAATTCTTTTTATTGGCTAGGTATGCACTGGATGAGATAGATACTGAAGCTAAGAAGAAGGAGAGATTCCTGAATGGTCTGCATGATGAGATGCAGACAGTGTTAGTCAATATCCCATTTGCTGATATTGAAGCCCTAGTGGACTCTGCCATTCATATGGAAGGAAAGATCAACCAAGCTAATGAGAACCGCAAGCGTCGCATGATGCATCAACCAGGAACCCACCATACACCAAAGTATCTCCCCAACCCATCTACAGGATTTGCCCCAAGAACCAACAGACCCCCGATGAACCGTTTGACCTACCCCAACCATGGAAACCCAAGGCCCGGAGGAAATCACAACAACCCCGGAAACCCCAGCAACTTCAACCATGCATGGCCTATGTTCAACAACAACAATGCCGCCACCAACACCAACACTGCCCCAAGGACTGGAAGCAATGTTGTGCCTGTTGCAGCGAAGGCCAAGTCCCAAGTGACTTGTTATGAATGTGGAACCAAAGGTCACTATTCCAATGAGTGTCCCAAGAAGATTGTCGCATCCCCCAATGCAACTGCCCTAGATCAGCAGCAGCGTCGTGTTCAGCTCGGAAGAAGGTTTGCCCCAGGGAACTCGCTCAACCGCAACAGTCGTCTCTTTCTCATGCATGCTGAAGAAGCCCAAGAAGCGCCAGATGTCGTGCTGGGTATGTTTTCTGTTAACTTAGTACATGCAAGAGTGTTGTTTGATTCTGGAGCATCACACTCGTTTGTTACTGAAGAATTTGCATGCTCTAGTAAGATTCAACCCACCAAATTGAAGCATGTTATGATAGTTCAAATACCTGGTTCAACCACCAAAGCTGGACAAATTTGCAAAGCCGTACCTATCTGAATCCATGGCATTGATTTTTATGCTAATCTAATAGTACTCAGAACTAAAGGTTTGGAAGTAGTACTAGGAATGGATTGGATGTCCAAACATAAAGGATTAATTGACTGTGCCAAGAAATCCATAACATTGACCAGTACAGCTGGAATATCAGTCGAGCATATATCTGAAACCTTGCCCCGTCAATTCAAGTGCAACAAGAGTATAGCCTAGCCAACCATTGACCAAGTCCGGATAATCTGTGAATACCCCGATGAATTTCTAGATGTTTTGCCCGGTATGCCCCTAGATCGGGATATAAAGTTTATCATTGAACTAAACCCTAGAACCGGACCCATATCCCAGAGGCCATATAGTATGAACCCGTCTGAACTAGTGGAGCTGAAGAAACAACTGGATGCTATGCTGGAGATAGGATTGATCCAACCAAGTGCGTCACCATGGAGATCACCTGTGTTGTTTGTGGAGAAGAAAGATGGAGGTAACCATTTATGTACAGATTATGGGAAGTTGAATGATGTCACCATCAAGAACAAGTACCCGTTGCCAAAGATAGAAGACATGTTTGACCAGTTGACTGGTGCCAAAGTGTTTTCTAAGATTGATCTTAGAACTGGCTATCATCAACTCAAGATTCGCGCAGAGGATATTCCAAAGACTCCCTTTACCACCAAATATGGATTATATGAGTATATTGTCACGTATTTTGGATTAACCAATGCCCCCGCTTATTTCATGAACCTCATAAATAAGATTTTTATGGACTTCCTGGATAAGTTTGTCGTTGTTTTCATCAATGACATTCTGATCTATTCCAAATCAGAAGAAGAACATGAGCTACACCTAAGGACCATCCTTGGAACCCTTAGGGAGCATCAGCTGTATGCCAAGTTTAGCAAATGTGAATTCTGGTTACAGGAGGTAGTATTCCTCGGACATAATGTATCAGCTGGAGGAATTGCTGTCGACCCTGCAAAGGTGAAGGATGTTGAAGATTGGCAAGCCCCAATGACTCAAACCCAAGTTCGTGCATTTCTCGGATTAGCGGGGTACTACCGCAAGTTCGTAGAAGGATTATCGAGTATCGCAAGACCCATGACCCAATTGTTGAAGAAGGACAAGAAGTTTGAATGGACAGACAAGTGTGAAGCGAGTTTTCAGGAACTCAAGAGGAGATTGATTTCAGCCCCAATCTTGATCATGCCGGATATAACGAAGCCCTTTGATGTGTATTGTGACGCATCCAAGATCGGTCTCGGATGTGTGTTGATGCAAGAAGGAAAAGTTATATCTTATCTATCCCGACAACTGAAGCAGCATGAATAGAATTATCCTACCCATGATCTTGAACTAGCAGTCGTAGTTCTAGCCCTGAAGACATGGAGGCATTATCTGATGGGAAACCGTTGTGAGATTTATTCACATCACAAGAGCCTTAAGTATATATTCACTCAGAAGGAGATGAATATGAGGCAGAGAAGATGGATTGAGCTAATCAAGGACTATGATCTGGACATTCACTATCACCTCGGTAAAGGCAATGTGGTAGCAGATGCCCTTAGCAGATTGTCGTGCCGCTTGAACTCCATGATTCTGAAGGAGAAACCAAGTTCGCACAAGGAGATGGAAGATTTTAGAATGGAATTAGTAAGTGATGGATTGTTTTCTAGCATAGAAATTCAACCCACTTTGATCAGTCAGATCAACGAGGCACAGAAAGGAAATGCTAGTATCGACGGAATCAAACATCATATCAGTACAGGCAAAGTACCCGGATTCACCGAGGATGAAGAAGGAGTGTTGTGGTACAAAGGACGTCTCTGTGTACCAGCAGATTCAGAGTTGAAAGAAGTTATTTTGAAGGAGGCCCATGATACCCTTTATTCTATCCACCCCGGAGGAACAAAGATGTATCGGGATTTGAAGGAGCAATTTTGGTGGCATAAGATGAAGAGAGAAATCGGGAGCTATATCGCCAAGTGTGATATTTTTCAGAGAGTCAAGGCGGGACATCAGAGACCCGCAGGACTGTTGCAACCATTGTAGATTCTGGAATGGAAATGGGATTCAGTTGGAATGGACTTTATCACCGGATTGCCTACTTCTAGTAGGGGAAATGACTCTATTTGGGTCATAGTTGATAGATTGTCCAAGGTAGTCCATTTCTTACCAGTCAAGACCACTTACGAGAGTTCGAAGCTAGCAGAATTATACATCGCTAGAATCGTCAGTTTGCACAGAGTCCCCAAGAACATCGTATCTTATCGAGGAACTCAGTTTACCTCGAGATTTTGGAAGAAAGTCCAAGAAGGATTAGGAACCCGATTGGATTTCAGCACAGCATATCACCCTCAGACTGATGGAGAAACGGAGCGAGTAAATCAAATACTCTAAGATATGTTGAGAGCATGTGTGCTAGAGTATGGATCAAAATGGGAAGATTGTCTGCCATTCGCAGAATTTTCTTACAACAACAGTTATCAAGCTAGTTTGCAAATGGCCCCATTTGAGTTCATGTATGGAAGGAAGTGTCGTACCCCTTTCAATTGGTTGAAAGTAGGAGAGAGTCAGATTTTCGGACCCGACATCCTACGAGAAGCAGAAGAGAAAGTTCACAAGATTCGTGAGCACCTCAAGACCGCCCAATCCAGATAGAAGAGTTATGCCGACAAGAGAGGTTGAGACCTCGCTTTCAATATCGGATATTTTTTGTATCTCAAAGTGTCGCCTTTGAAGCGAATGCAGCGTTTCCAACTCAAAGGAAAATTAGCCCCTAGATATATTGGACCTTTCAAGATTCTGAATTGTCGAGGAGAAGTATCGTATCAACTGGAACTGCCAGAAGAGATGTCAGCAGTGCATAATGTGTTCCATATATCTCTACTTCGCAAATTCCTTGAAGTTCCGGAGAAGACCGAAATTTTCAAGAACATTGATCACAGAACCATAGAGATCAATGATGACCAAACGTATCCTGAAGTACCCATCCATATTTTGGAGGAAGTTTTCAGAACCACCAGGACCCGAAGCATCAAGTTTCTCAAGATTCACTGGAGTAACCACACTGAAGAAGAAGCTACCTGGGAGCGAGAAGATCACATCAGGACGGAGTTTCCCAATCTCTTTAAATCCTAGATAATCCTTTTTCTTCTTTTTTCAAATCTTGGGAAGATATTTTTTAAGGAGGAAAGGTTTGTAACATCCCAAAATTGATCATGATTATCAAATTCTAATCACTAAAATTAGGGTTAGCAAAAACTGACTAAATAAAAATCAATATGAATGCATGTGTGTTTGTGATGATTGTATAAATGCATGAATGGACTTGTGTGATTAACCTAAATAGCAAGGAATGGTTTAAAGATGAAAATAACATCATCTAAAACATTTCCAAACAGAAACAAATCAAGAGAAAATCAAAAACAAAACAAATAAAGCAAATGGTCATTTCTGCCAATCTTGCTCACTAGGTCACTTTGAGTGTTTCTAGTCCAAGATTTCAAACATAAACTTTTCCATTTATTTTCACCCCTTGCAAGACCAATTAAAAGTGGATCAAAGCCCACCTTTCAAACTTGTAGAAACATTTGGCAACCCCATTCAAATGACAATTGAAAATTGAATCTATAACATATGTGAAGATCACACATTTTCAAAACCCAACTAAACCAGTGCCCCTTGACCAATCCAACTAACCCAAGACTCCCTAGTATGTATCTAGCAAACCCACCAAGTTTGAATCCAAAATTCAAATTTGAATTTCTTTCGGCCATTTCATCAAACACCTTGTAAGCAGCAAACAAGCAAACATCCAACACTATTAGTAGCCGTAATTTTGGCCAACCTTGTCCCCTTTCTAGCTCACTCTACACTCTTAGTAGATGATCAAACTAATATAACTAGCCTTAGCATCATTGTGAGCATGCATAGCCATCAATGGTGAACGTGCCGAGAGCACCCTTGCCACCCCCATGTCGCCAGCAAGCTAGGAGAAGCTCTAGCTTCGCCAACCTTGTCTGGGACACGCAGCACCGTCCATCGCCACCCCCTGTCCAACGCCCGAGCCTTGCCAGCCACTAGACCACATGACAAGCTCGTGCCCAGTTTCTCTGTGTGCGTGCTGAGAGCGCGCTAGTGTGCCATCAGCGACACAAGCCCATAGACCGCGCACCGCCCTTGCCGCTTGCGTGCGTGGTCACTAGCACCCCTGCAACCCACCAGACAACCCCGTTCACCGCCGCGCGGACCATGGACGTTGTGCGCCATTAAAACTCACCATCGGAACTGCCCAGAGCGCCGCGACGTTCCGACCATTCCTCACCGCCCCACGCCTCACCATCAAGCCGTTGATCTTCGCCGGGAGGCAACGCACCGCCCCCTATCGTCGCCCATGCCATTAGCACGCTGGGCGGGCGACCACGACGAGCTCCACCCGCGCCCGTTGGTCCCCTTCAGGCACTATAAAAGGAGTCCACCCCCGTTTGATTTGAGCACACCATCTCACTCTCCACCTCTCACTGATCACACCCACTCACCCCCGGAGCAAGGCGAGCAGCAGGTGGCCAAAATTTCACCGGAGTTCGGCGTTGCAGAGGAGGAGAGGCACCGTCGATTGGAGCCGCCCTAGTAGGAGCTGTCGGTACCAGGAGAATCGCCGTCGTCGAGTTCGTCGTTTGCCCCCCATCGCCGACCATCTCCAGAGCCCCGGTGAGCCCCTAGTGACCCCCACTGGCCACGCTAGGGTTCAACCTCGCCGCGTCCTGTTCAGGCGTGGACGATGAACCACAGTTGTAGGATTAGAACTAGATCGCACGGCCTAGATCACTCTGTACCCTTCGCCACTCGATGTCTCACTGATGAGTGGGGTCGTTCACTAAACCAGCCCATGCGTGCGCTGTGCATAGTGGGCCGGCCCAGTTAAACCTCCCACGCGACCCAACAATTCAAACTTAGGTTTATTCATTTAGTTTCAAAATCAGTTCTGTACCTACATTAAACAATCAACCTAGCTCGATTCACTTAACCAAAATACATGAAACCAATTTTGTTAGAAAGGTACTGGAGTGCTTAATCCAAGCCCGTTGTATTCAAAACAATTGGAGTTGTAGATCACCCATGGTAAAAATAACAAGGCATGATCTTTTCTGCATTCAAACATTTTTCAAAATTTATCCATGAAAGCTTTTGAGTTGATTCCAACTCTCAAAAATCACATTTAACCATACCTTTCAGAATATATAAAAATATATAGGTTTACTTGCATAAATAATGGTCAAGTAATAAAAGAATTCCTCATAGGCCATTCTAGTCACTTTATTGAAATAAAAATAAAAAGGTTAAACCTTATTAAATTGTGACACTACTTTAAATCACATTCCCATGTACTGAAATATGTGGTGATGACATGTGTCAACATGATCCCATGTTTGAGTTGGAGAATATTAAATCTTAAGTAGTTTTTCAATGAGTAGAAATTACTTTTCTAAAATAAAATAAATAAGACAAGTGATTTAATCTTTGTGATAATAGTGATGATGCTAGATCATCTAGTGTGAACCTTTGTGTGCTAAATAGAGTAGTTAAGAATTGTGTGGTGATTGTGTACCTCATATTTATTTATAGATGCTAGTACCGACCAAGGATACAAGGAGGAAGGAGGATACTACGAGGAAGAAGCCGAGGAGAACTTCAACCACTACTCTGCACAAGGCAAGCTAATACTTACATTGTTACCTATGCAAGCCTATACTTGCAATCTTGCAAGCCTAATACTACCAGTTAACTTGGCAAGCTAAAGCTTGCTTGTTACTATGCCAACTATATGCCTTAAGCATATGTGATTATACCCACTTGATGATACCAAATCCCAGTTTTATTTGCAAGCTTAATTCTTTTATTTCTTTATCAAAGTTGTTATTTGAGTTTACTTAGTGGCTTGTAGATATTGGAAAGATATTTAAAGGTAGCATAAAGAGCGAGTCTCCCTTGTCATGAGCCGAGTTACTGTTTATATCGGCCGAGTCATGTAAGAGTCGGCCAAGATAAGCAAGGCCATGACAGCTACAGAAGGAGTAACACCTTATCCGGCCGACATATGAGTTAAGTCGGTCGAGCGAGTCTGACTAACTTGAATGCAGGTGAAGGCCGAGCCGATTTATGCGAGACAAGGACGAGTAACACGAAGCTTGCAGGAGAAGGAGGTGCCTATGGTCAAACCCTAGTCACTAGCTAGGGGGAATCTGAACAGAGCCAAGTATAAAGGACAAGGAGCAGAGCAGCAGAAGGGCAGAAGAAGGTCACGGAGGTGACAGTCAGGGAGCCCGAGGCACGCATGCGGGGCTCTTTGGAACATTGCCGTCGATAGAAGGGGGGCACGGAAAGGAGGTCGCCGAGTTACCATATTGGGACAAGCATATTCCTCGAATATGCTTGCCACATCAGCCCTAGGAGGAACCAAGGCACCCCTTTATAAGGGGAGACGCGGGCTCCTGAGAGGGGATCGATTCATTCTACACTGGAAGGCTCGGGTAGTTGCTCTCTTCTTCCTGAAAACAACTCAATGAGCATTTGTAGTTCTTGTGAGGAGAAATAAAGATCTATGTGTTAGTCATTTGAGTGTATAAATCACTACATCTTCCCTCCCCGGATCCCTCTAGCATTCATTGGCCCCAAACTTTAGCCTACCCATGGCATCTGCCGTGCCACCACCACGACAGTTGGCGCCCACCGTCGGGCCAGCAGCGGTGCTAGCTGGAGTCAAGATCCGGACGGGAAACTGATCCACATCGGCGAGCGCGTTGTCTCTGGCTTAGTCCAGAGATTCGATCTCTAGTACTATGTCAGCGATAACGCAGGCAGCTTCAGGAGGAACGCGCCTCCGCGCAATGGCGTCTTCATCAACTTGGGCACACACAAGGTCTATGTCGGCATCGACACCTCCTGCGTTTATCCTCACCAAGTTGTTGATGCAGGAGAGCCTCCCCTTAGTGCCGCTAACGGTCCGTGTGGAGCACGCCCCGTCGGCAGCGTCTAGGTGATGGTCGCAGCCGTGGTACAGGCGGCAGGAGCTGGCGCCGGATCAAGCAAGGACCCGGCGGCAAGAGGACAGGTGACCACGAAGAAAGCAGCTCCACAGCCCACCGAGGTAGATCCGTCGGCAGCCAAGTCAGTCGAGGTGCAGGAGACAACCCCAAAGGCAGCAAGGGTAAGATGGCCACCTCTGGAAAGACCGGAGATTATTCTCCAGGCAACTATAGATAATCTAACCACGCCTGTGGCGCCGATACTTGATCCGTCTAATGCTCAGGCAGAGTTAGAAGAGACTAGACAGAAAGTACTGGTAGAAGCAGAAAAGGTGTCGGCCTTGCGGGAGTCCTTGAACAGGACCCTGCGAGAGTATGCTAAGGCAAATAAACTAGATGTTGCCTCCGAGCAGGTAGATGAATTAAGATTGAGAGGAAAAACCTCATGAATGACATCAACAAAGAGCATGAGACTCATAAGGAAGATTCAGTTGATCTAGGCTTGACGAGGTATAGCACCCCGGCAAAGAACCTAAAGGCAGCAAATGCCGCTGTATTGGAGTTAGAAGGATTAACCGGCGAAGCCCGGCAAAAACAGCAAGAAAGAGTTAATGAGCTGGTACGCATTGCGAACCAGTAGAATGAAGAAATGCTTAGGGCTGACCTGGCAAGACCGGGAGCCTCGCGTATGGTTCATTCGGCTGGAGCAGCGCCCGCACTATCAGTGGCAGCAGCATCCTCACCCGGAAACAACGCACGAAAAGATAGAGCAATAACTTCAGGAAAAATAAATAAGCAAATTGTTCTGTATGATCCGGCAGTAGCCGGAAAGGTCAATGAAAACAGAGGCAATGGAAGCCGAGGTAACAATGGCGAAAGAAACCCCGGCCGTGCCAACAAAGGCAACGGAATCCGAGGTAATGGAGACCTTGGAAGAGGAAATCATGAAGACAATAACCCGACAGAGGGAAGGAGAGACCCACCGCCCAATCCTCAGCCGAGGTATGAGCCTCGGCAAGAGCGAGAAGTGAGACCAGCCCACCATAATCAGGCAAACGAGAGGTACAATGATGGTTACTCAGATATGGAGTATGCATGGCATGGTGGAAATAACCATTATGGAATGCAGGAGAGAATCATTTACAGAAACTTGCCATCAAATGATGCAAGATTAAAACTAGACAGGTTGTATCGGTCCGAGTTGTTAGAGGAGTAGGGTCCGCCTGGTCCGGAGTGTTTCGGACCTCGGATCATGGGAGAGCCACCAGTGCCAAACATTCAATTGGCAAGGGGCACGAAAACATACAATGGGAGCACAAAACCACAGGATTGGTTGATTGACTATGCCACTGCAGTAAAAATATCTAGTGGAAACTTGCGATGGGCGGTAAGATATGTCCCACAAATGCTGGAAGGACCGGCCAGAGTATGGCTGAACAATCTGCCGCCAGCAAGATCAATCTGGCTAGATTTTGAAGAGATGTTTGTCAGCAACTTCACCAGTACCTACAAAAGGCCAAAGAGGCCACATTAGCTCGCTATGTGCAAGCAGAGGCCGAATGAAACAGATAGAGAATTCTTGGTGTAACCATAGAAACTCATGTGAAGGGGTTATAGAATCTCAAGCGATAGCTTGGTTTGCTCAAGGCTGTCGATACGCCAGTGTATTGTGGCAGAGGCTGCAAAGAGATATGCCGACCACCTTGGCAGAAACCAGTAGGATAGCAGATTCGTATGCGTTGGGGGATCCGACACAACCAGAACTAATGTCGGCAGAGCATCGGTAGCATCAAGATCAATATGCAAGAGATGCAGCCGGATCATCGAGGCGCAACGAGTTCAGAGGTAGAAGAAGAGAGAAAAGACCAGATTACAGATACCATCCAATCAGGTGGCAGCGGTAGTGCAAGATCAGCCGAGTCACGGAAACAGTCAGCGGCAGAAAAATGGTCCTCAGTAGTGGACACCGAGGAACGAAGGGAAGAGACAGTGGACACCAGAACAGAAGAAGCAGTGGCAGGAAAGGCCGAAATACACGTTTGAGTCCATGTTGGATCAACCGTGTAAGTTCCATACTCCAAATCCGGCCAAGCCGGCTAATCATACGACTCAGCAATGTGCTTGGATGAAAAATGCAATGGAGATCCCGGCGAGCATGCAAGCGCCTCCTCATCAAACGCATCAACAGTAGCAGCCACAGTTAACTGGAGCAAATGCGCAGCAGTTAATGTTACCCCCACCTCCTCCGAGGTATGATAATTCGGACCGGAGAGACGCAGTGCATCAAGTGATAAATCAAGGTCAGGATGGAAGGGCAAACCCCAGAAATAATGGACGTAATGATTACAGGGAGCATCATCAATCATATTGTGTATTCACAACAGAAGAGCAAGATAGGCAAAGTGTACAACGCCGGCATATGGAGGTAAATGCGGTTATGCCGGCGGTACCAAGATATGTGCCTTGGTCAGATCAGGAAATAACCTGGAGCATAAAGGATCACCCGAAAATAATGTCGAATCCAGGGTCGTACGCACTCGTACTAGATCCGACATTTGTCAGGCCCAAAATTAATGTGAAATTTTCAAAAGTACTCATTGACAATGGAAGCAGTATCAATATCATGTACAAAGATACGATGCATAAACTCGAAATAGCGCAGAATATGCTGCAATCCACAAGAACAACATTCCATGGGATAGTGTCGGGACTTTCGTGCGAACCCATTGGGAAAGTCTGAGTAGATGTATTATTCGGCACAAGGGAGAATTGCAGAGCGGAAAATTTGGAGTTTGAAGTGGTGGACCTAGAAAGTTGCTATCATGCTTTACTTGGACGGCCAGCATTGGCCAAATTCATGAGCAGCTACCACATTACTTACTTGAAAATGAAGTTACCCGGAGCACAAGGGGTGATAACAGTAGCTGGAGATTACAGGAAGTCGATGGAATGTGCTTCGGCCGGATCAAACCTGGCCAAGTCATTGGTGATTGCAAGAGAAAAAAGAAGGATTCAGGAGGTAGCGGCTCTCGCTCAGTCGGCACAGCTGAATATGCCGGCATTAGCCAACCCACATGGAGTGTTTCTTTCCAGCCGACTAAAGAGACAAAAAAGGTCCAGATAGATGAGCAGTTCCCAGAGCGCACCATCACGATTGGTGCAGGCCTAGATTCCAAATAGGAAGGCGAGCTCACCAACTTCCTCCATGAGAATCGAGATATCTTTGCATGGTCAACTCAAGACCTGCAAGGTGTGCCGAGGGAGTTGGCTAAGCACTCTTTGCATGTAAGGCCAGGAGCAAGGCCGGTGAAGCAACCTCTCCGCCGCTTCGCCGAAGACAGGAGAAAAATAATAGGGAATGAGATAACTCGGCTGCTTGCGGCCGGGTTCATCATGGAAGTGCTTCATCCGTATTGGCTATCAAATCCGGTGCTAGTACAAAAGAAAAAGGGTGACCCAAATGTAGCCGTCGTATGGTGAATGTGTATCGATTACACGAACCTAAACAAGGCGTGTCCCAAAGATCCTTTTCCTTTACCTAGGATAGACCAAGTCATTGATTCGACCGCTGGTTGTGAGCTGTTGTCATTTGCAGACGCGTATTCTGGTTTCCACCAAATACCGTTAAATCCGGCCGATCAAATAAAGACTGCGTTTATTACCCCGTACGGGGCTTATTGCTATCGCACCATGCCATTCGGCATGCGTAATGCAGGAGCAACATACCAAAGATGCATGCAAAAGTGTCTACATGACCAGATAGGAAAAAATGTACAAGTCTATGTAGACGATGTGGTTATAAAAACCAAAGAGAGCAAAACGCTCCTGGATGATATTCGGCAGATGTTCGCAAACCTGAGAAGGTTCCGAATGAAGCTTAACCCGGAAAAGTGTACCTTCGGTGTGCCGGCTGGGAAATTACTCGGTTTTCTCATATCCAGCCGAGGTATAGAGGCAAATCCAACTAAAATCCGAGCAGTTGAAAAAATGGAATTGCCGATGTGTCTAAATGATGTACAAAAATTCACGGGCTGCCTGGCCTCGCTGAGTCGATTTGTATGTCCGCTGGGGGAAAAGGCATTACCTCTATATCAACTGATGAAAAAGTCTGATAAGTTCATTTGGACACCGCAAGCAGATAACGCGTTTCATGAATTAAAAAACATGTTCATCACAGCACCAATCCTGGCCTCTCCACTGTCAAAAGAACCTATGTTACTTTATCTAGCTGCCACTAACAGAGTGGTAAGTGCGGTGGTGGTCGTGGAATGGAATGAAGATAATAAGTCAATACAAAGGCCGGTATATTACTTAAGCGAGGTACTATTGGCCTCAAAACAGAACTACCCGCACTACCAGAAGATGGCCTATGGAGTATACATGTCGGCGAAAAAACTTAAACATTACTTCGAAGAACATCCGATAAAAGTGATTTGTGAAGCGCCCATAGCCGAGATGTTGAGCAACAAAGATGCAAGTGGCCGAATAGCAAAATGGGCAATCGAGTTATCACCTTATGCTCCGCAATACGATAGGCGAGATGCAATCAAATCTCACGCAGTGTCCGACTTCTTTGTGGATTGGGCCGAGGTACAATATGAACCACCATTACAAGATCCGAATTATTGGATAATGCATTTAGACGGTGTTGGAGATATGCCCTAGAGGCAATAATAAATGTAGTTTACATTCATGCTATAACAGTATTAATAAGGAAACATTAATACTTGTGTGATTTGTAAACTAAATTAGAGTCCCTGGTAAAGCCTCTTCATAATACTAGCTTGTTGGTTAATAAATGATTGTGGTTTCCCTATCATGAACATTGAGATGTTATTAACAAAAATATCATATCGTTAGGAGAATGGTATGATGGACATACTCCTATAGATAAGCGTAGCATAAAGATCAAGTCATTTTAATAGTTCAATTGCTATATGCTTTCTGATACATAGTAACCTAATTCCTTCGACCATGAGATCATGCTTATCACCATCACCGGAGGGATTCTTTGATGACATCAAACACCACACCATAACTGGGTGGCTATAAAGGTGGCATTGAGTGTTCGGAAAGTATGGGTTGAGACAAATGGATCAAGAGTGGGATTTGTCCATCCATATGACGGATAGATATACTCTGGGCCCTCTCAGTGGAATGTCATCTAATTAGCTTGCAAGCATGTGACTGGCTCACAAGTGATCACATACCATGGGAACGAGAAAAGAGTACTTATCAGTAACGAGGTTGAACTAGGTATGCAGAGATACCGACGATCAAAACCTCAGATAAGTAAACTATCATGAGACAAAGGGAAATTGGTATCGTATGTAAGTGGTTCATTAGATCGCAAAGTAATCATAGAAATATGTGGGAGCCATATGAATTTCCAGATTCCTCTATTGGTTATTGTTCGGAGAAGTGTCTCGATCATGTCCGCATAATTCACGAATCGTAGGGAAACACACTTAAGGATTCGATGTTGTTGAGTAGTTATGGAATGATGAGTAAGAGAACGAATGTTGTTAGGAGTCTCGGATGGGATACGGGATATCACGAGGAGATCCGGAATGGTCCGGAGAATAAGATTCATATAAGGAAAGTCCTGTTTTGGAGTTGGGGAATGATTCCGGTGATTTCATCGGGAATGTTCTAGAAGGTTCCGGAAGGTCTGGCACTCCGGAGGGGAAGGGTACATGAATGTGTCATAATAATGTGGAATGGTTGCATCATGTACTAGGTGTCATCGCTGAGCAAAATAAAGGGATAAATCAAATCCTAGTTTGAAAAAGTCAAACGCCAATTTGAAAAGTCAAACGGCAAGTTTGCTTGGTGGAGGGAGAGTAGGAAACCTACTTGGGGAGGAAGTCATCCTCCCTCCACCGCCGGCCAAGGAGGCCGACTTGGGGGAGGACTCCCTCCCCCTTGGTCGCGCCCTCCCACCTATAAAATAAGGGTCAGGGGTGCCCCTCTAGACCTACACCTTGCCCCACCAAAACCCTAACCCTAGCCGCCGGCCCTCCTGCAGCCGCCGCCGCCCTAGGGTTTGCCCTAGCCGCTGACTTGGGGCTCTCCACTTGCCCTAGCCACCGTCCTAGCCCTCTCTCCTTGGTGCCTCTAAACCCTAGATCGCCAAGGCCTCTCTCATAGTCCACCATACTCGCTCCGGCTTAAGGCGAAGCCCTGCGAGATCTCCCCTCTACTTCCGGTACCACGTCGTCATGCTGCCGAAATCGCGAGGAGAGTGCTACAACCTCTGCTGCCTGCTGGAACAAGGGAGAGGAAGGTCTTCATCGAGTACCGAACGTGTGACCGACTGCGGGAGCGCTGCCGGAACGCGGCGCCGGAAGGATCGTCTACACGATCTTGAGATCGGCAAGAGTACGACTACATCACCCACGAGAATCTGCTCTCGTTAAACACTTTGGAATATTCGAGGGTGAGTTCATTGACTCGTTGGTACAATCTAGTAGATAGATCTTGGCTTGTTTGTTTGTATGCGGTAGAAATTTTTTGTTTTCCATGCTACGAACCCCTACAGTGGTATCGGAGCCGTGTCTATATGTAGATCTGTTGCACGAGTAGAACACAATGGTCATTGTGAGCGGTGGTTCTTTTATTATCAATTGCTTCTTGTGTACTTTGCATCTTGCGGTATGATGGGATGAAGCGGCCCGGGCTAACCTTACATGAAATCGTTCATGAGACTTTCTCCATGCTCAACATGCAACTTGTATTGCATAAGTGGCTTTGCGGGTGTCTGTCTCTCCCATTATAGTATAGATCCAATTTACAACGGGCACTTGATAGTTCAAACATCAACGTTGTGGTTCTTGTTCGTAAGTTAGAGCGACACTTATTGAAAGCCCCAAACCACGTAAAATATGCAAAGAAAATTAGAGGCGTCTAACTTTGTTTTGCAGGGGTGTGCTGTGATGTGATATGGCCATGATTGTGATTATATTTGATGGATGCAATGTTCCTTATTGTAAGTTGGCAACCGGCATGAGCCATATGGTTGTCTTTAATTTCTTCTAAGACCCGCGTGTCTATTCAAAGTAGTTGTAATAGTTGAAGCTGGTGGACGACAATCATGGAGCAGCGTCATTGACCTTGATGCAATGCCGGTGATGATGGAGATCATGTTCGTGCTTGAAGATGGAGATCGGAAGCACAAGAAGAAAGGCCATATCATATCACATATTATGAATTGCATGTGATGTTAATCCTTTATGCATCTTGTATTGCTTAGTTAACGACGGTAGCATTATAAGATGATCCTGCATGCACATAAATTTCAAGTTTTAAAGTGTTCATCCTTAGTAAGCACCGTTGCTAAAGCTTGTTGTTTCGAAGCACCACGTGATGATCGGGTGTGTTAGATTCTGCAAGTGTATACAACGAGAGCAAGCCAGATTTGCTCTTGCGGAAGCTAAGGTTTGATCTTGACGAGCCTAGCATGTACAGACATGGTCTCGGAACACGGATCACTGAAAGGTAAAGCATGAGTCATATAGTAGATATGATGAACATGTTGATTGTTCGCCATTGAAGCTACATCAACTCTCGTGATGATCGGTTTTGATGTGGTGGATTTGGTTCTTGTGATCACTAAAACAATATGAGGGATATTGTTTTGAGTGGGAGTTCACCTAGATTAATTTAACTATTAATTAGAACTCAATTTGTCATAAACTTAGTCTAAACTATTGCAAATTTGTTGTAGATCAATGGCGGCCCCTACCATCAATTTTAATGTGTTCCTAGAGAAAGAAAAGTTGAAAAACAATGGAAGCAACTTCGTGGATTGGTTCCGCAATTTGAGGATTGTCCTCAATGCTGGTATTTGACCTATGTGCTGGATGCACCACTGGGTGACCCACCTGCAGTTGATGTTTACCTCGCTCGGAAGAATCAGTACTCCACAGTTCAATGTGCTATCTTGTATGGTTTGGAATCGGAGCTTCAGAAAAGGTTTGAGAACTCAGACCCACATGATATTGTTCGTGAACTCAAATTGATATTTGATACTCACGCACAGCTTGAGTTATGAGGCTTCGAAAAGTTCTTTAAGCGCAAGATGGAAGAGGGCAGCTCCGTCGGTGAGCATGTGCTTAAGATGTGCAGGCGCATAAACAAACTCCAAAGCTTGGGTATAGTGATTCCTAATGCCTTGGGGATTTATCGTGTCCTCCAATCACTACCACCAAGTTACAAGAACTTTGTGATGAACTACAATATGCAAAGCATGAACAAGCAGTTGACAGAACTCTTCTCCATGTTGAAATCTGCAGAAGTGGAGATCAAGAAAGAGCACCAAGTGTTGATGGTCAATAAGACCACCAAATTCAAGAAAGGCAAGTCTAAGCAAAAGGGAAAATTCAAAAAGGGTGGTAAGAAAGTTGCCGCACCGACGAAGAAGACCAAGGCTGGACCTAAGCACGTCTTGAGTGCTTTTCGCAAGGGAGAAGGTCACTGGAAGCGGAATTGCCCAAAGTACTTGGCGGATTTGAAGAACGGCAACATCAAGAAGAAAGGTATATCCGATATACATGTTATTGATGTGTATCTCACTAGTACTCGTAGTACTGCCTGGGTATTTGATACTGGTTCGGTTGCTCATATTTGTAACTCGAAACAGGTGCTGCAGAATAAACGGAAGCTAGCGAAGAACGAGGTGACGATGCGCGTTGGAAACGGATCAAAGGTTGATGTGATCGCGGTCGGCATGCTACCTCTTCATCTACCATCGGGATTAGTTTTATACTTAAATAATTGTTATTTGGTGCCTGCGTTAAGCATGAACATTATATCGGGATCTTGTTTATTAAGTAGACGGTTACTTGTTTAAGTCCGAGAATAATGGTTGTTCGATTTATATGAGTAATATGTTTTATGCACATGCACCTTTGATAGATGGTCTATTCTTATTGAATCTCGATAGTGGAAATACACATATTAATAACATTGAAGCTAAACGTTTGAAATTGAGCGATAACTCGACCTATATGTGGAATTGTCGTCTTGGTCACATTGGAGTGAAGCGTATGAAGAAACTCCATTCTGATGGACTTCTTGAATCACTTGATTTCGAATCACTTGAAAGATGCGAAGCATGTCTGATGGGTAAAATGACTAAGACTCCATTTTCTGGTATGATGGAGCGAGCTACGGACTTGTTGGAAATCATACATACCGATGTGTGTGGTCCAATGAGTGTAGCATCGCGCGGTGGTTATCCTTATGTTCTTACTTTCACGGATGACTTGAGTAGATATGGGTATATCTATTTCATGAAACATAAGTCCAAAACTTTCGAGAAATTTAAGGAATTTCAAAGTGAGGTAGAGAATCAACGTAACAAAAGGATTAAATTTCTACGTTCTGATCGTGGAGGTGAATATCTAAGTTACAAGTTTGGCGAGCATTTGAAGAAATGCGGAATACTTTCACAATTGACACCGCCAGGAACACCATAGCGTAATGGTGTGTCCGAACTTCGTAATCGAACTCTCTTAAATATGGTTCGTTCTATGATGTCACTTACAGATTTACCGCTATCATTTTGGGGTTATGCATTAGAAACATCCGCATTCACTTTAAATAGGGCACCATCTAAATCTGTTGAAACGACACCGTATGAATTATGGTTTGGGAAGAAACCTAAATTGTCGTTCCTTAAAGTTTGGGGTTGCGAAGCCTATGTAAAGAAGTTACAGCCGGACAAGGTTGAACCCAAAGCGGAAAAATGCGTCTTCATAGGATACCCGAAGGAAACTATTGGGTATACCTTCTATCATAGATCCGAAGGCAAAATCTTAGTTGCCAAAAATGAATCCTTTCTAGAGAAGGAATATCTCTCGAAAGAAGTGACTGGAAGGAAAGTAGAACTCGACGAGGTTATTGAACCTTCTCTCGAACTTGCGAGTAGCACAGCACCGGAATAAGTTTCTGTGGTGCCTGCACCAATAAGAGACGAAGCTAATGATGATGATCATGAAACTTTGGTTGAAGTTGCTACAGACCCTCGCAGGTCAATGAGAACTCGTACCACTCCTGATTGGTATGATCCCGTTATGAGTGTCATGTTGGTGGACAACACCGATGACCCCGCGACATATGAGGAAGCGATGATGAGCCCAGATTCCAATAAATGGCAAGACGCCATGAAATCCGAGATTGAATCCATGTATGAAAACCAAGTATGGACTTTGGTGGACTTACCAGATGGCCGAAAGGCTGTCGAGAACAAATGGATTTTCAAGAAGAAAACAGATGCTAATGGTAATGTTACTGTCTATAAATCTCGACTTGTCGCAAAAGGGTTTCGACAAATTCAAGGAGTTGACTACGATGAAACTTTCTCACCAGTAGCGAAGCTAAAGTCTGTGAGGATTTTGTTAGCAATCGCTGCATATTACGATTATGAGATATGGCAGATGGATATCAAAACAGCGTTCCTCAATGGAGACATTGATGAAGAGTTGTATATGATGCAACCCAAAGTTTTTGTCGATCCTAAAGATGCTAGAAGGTATGCAAACTTCAATGGTCCATATATGGATTGAAGCAAGCATCCCGAAGTTGGAATCAACGTTTTGATAAGGTAATCAAAAGTTTTGGTTTTATACAAACTTATGGAGAAGCTTGTATTTACAAGAAAGTGAGTGGGAGCTCTGTAGCATTCTTAATACTATATGTAGATGACATATTGTTGATTGGGAATGATGTAGACCTTCTTAATAGTGTCAAGGAATATTTGAATAATAGTTTTTCAATGAAAGATCTTGGCGAAGCAGCTTACATATTAGGCATAAAGATTTATAGAGATAGATCGAGATGCCTAATATCATTGTCACAAAGTACATATTTGGACAAAGTTCTAAAGAGGTTTGGAATGGAAGATAGCAAGAAAGGGTTCTTGCCCATGATGCCCAATACGACCTTGAGTAAAACTCAAAGTCCAGCAACGGCAGAAGATAGAGAAAGGATGAGTAAGACTCCCTATGCCTCGGCCATAGGATCTCTAATGTATGCCATGCTATGTACTAGACCCGACATTGCATATGTTGTTAGTTTAACTAGCAGATATCAAAGTGATCCAGGAGTGGATCATTGGACAGCGGTCAAAAACATCCTTAAGTACTTGAGAAGAACTAAGGATATGGTTCTTTCTTATGGAGGTGATGAACAGCTCGTTGTTAATGGTTACACCGATGCTAGTTGGAACACCGATCCGGATGATTCTAAATCACAATCTGGATACCTATTTACTTTGAATGGTGCAGCAGTTAGCTGGAGGAGTGCAAAGCAAAGCGTTGTGGCAAGATCTTCAACTGAATCAGAATACATAGCTGCTTCGGAGGCTTCACAAGAAGCGATATGGATGAAGGAGTTCATTACAGAGCTCGGTGTGGTTCCAAGTGCGCTGGACCCAATGTCTATCTACTGTGATAACATGGGCGCTATAGCCAATGCGCAAGAACCAAGGTCACACAAGACGCTGAAGCACATCAAGCTATGTTTTCACGCTATTCAAGAACATGTCCAAGATGGTGACATAAAGATTTGCAAAGTACACACAGATCTGAATGTGGCGGATCCATTGACTAAACCTCAACCGAGGGCAAAACATGACCAACACCAAACTGCCATGGGTGTTCGGTATATTACCATGTAATCTAGATTAGTTGACTCAGGTGCAAGTGGGAGATTGTTGGAGATATGCCCTAGAGGCAATAATAAATGTAGTTATTATTATATCTTTGTGTTTATGATAAAAGTTTACATTCATGCTATAACAGTATTAACAAGGAAACATTAATAATTGTGTGATTTGTAAACTAAATTAGACTCCCTGGTAAAGCCTCTTCATAATACTAGCTTGTTGGTTAATAAATGATTGTGGTTTCCCTATCATGAACATTGAGATGTTATTAACAACAAGATCATATCGTTAGGAGAATGGTATGATGTACATACTCCTATAGATAAGCGTAGCATAAATATCAAGTCATTTTAATAGTTTAATTGCTATATGCTTTCTGATACATAGTAACCTAATTCCTTCGGCCATGAGATCATGCTTATCACCATCACCGGAAGGATGCTTTGATGACATCAAACACCACACCGTAATTGGGTGGCTATAAAGGTGGCATTGACTGTTCGGAAAGTATGGGTTGAGACACATGGATCAAGAGTGGGATTTGTCCATCCATATGACGGATAGATATACTCTAGGCCCTCTCGGTGGAATGTCATCCAATTGGCTTACAAGCATGTGACCGGCTCACAAGGGATCACATACCACGGGAACGAGAAAAGAGTACTTATCAGTAACGAGGTTGAACTAGGTATGCAGAGATACCGACGATCAAAACCTTGGATAAGTAAACTATCGTGAGACAAAGGGAAATTGGTATCGTATGTAAGTGGTTCATTCGATCTCAAAGTAATCGTAGAAATATGTGGGAGCCATATGAATTTCCAGATTCCTCTATTGGTTATTGTTCGGAGAAGTGTCTCGATCATGTCCACATAATTCACGAACCGTAGGGAGACACACTTAAGGATTCGATGTTGTTGAGTAGTTATGGAATGATGAGTAAGAGACCGAATGTTGTTAGGAGTCTCGGATGGGATCCAGGATATCACGAGGAGATCCGGAATGGTCCGGAGAATAAGATTCATATAAGGAAAGTCCTATTTCGGAGTTGGGGAATGATTCCGGTGATTTCATCGGGAATGTTCTAGAAGGTTCCGGAAGGTCCGGCACTCCGGAGGGGAAGGGTACATGAATGTGACATAACAATGTGGAATGGTTGCATCATGTACTAGGTGTCATAGCTGAGCAAAATAAAGGGATAAATCAAATCCTAGTTTGAAAAAGTCAAACGCCAATTTGAAAAGTCAAACGGCAAGTTTGCTTGGTGGAGGGAGAGTAGGAAACCTACTTGGGGAGGAAGTCCTCCTCCCTCCACCGCCGGCCAAGGAGGCCGACTTGGGGGAGGACTCCCTCCACCTTGGCCGCGCCCTCCCACCTATAAAAGGAGGGGCAAGGGTCCCCCTCTAGACCTACACCTTGCCCCACTAAAACCCTAACCCTAGCCGCCGGCCCTCCTGCAGCCGCCGCCGCCCTAGGGTTTGCCCTAGCCGCCGACTTGGGGATCTCCCCTTTCCCTAGCCGTCGGCCTAGCCCTCTCTCCTTGGTGCATCTAAACCCTAGATCCCCAAGTCCTATCTCATAGTCCACCATACTCGCTCCGGCTTAAGGCAAAGCCCTGCGAGATCTCCCCTCTACTTCCGGTACCACTGTCAGCTGCAGCCAAATCACGAGGAGAGTGCTACAACCTCCGCTGCCTGCTGGAACAAGGGAGAGGAAGGTCTTCATCAAGTACCGAACATGTGACCGACTGCGGGAGCGCTGCCGGAATGCGGCGCCGGAAGGATCCTCTACACGATCTTGAGATCGGCAAGAGTACGACTACATCACCCACGAGAATCTGCTCTCGTTAAACACTTTGGAATCTTCGAGGGTGAGTTATTCCATCGACTCGTTTCTACAATCTAGTAGATATATCTTGGCTTGTTTGTTTGTATGTGGTACAAATTTTTTGTTTTCCATGCTATGAACCCCTACAGACGGATCCAAGCTGAGAAATGCCTTGGGGGCAGGGATAGTGTTGACTTCACCAAAAAAAGATCAGATGAAATATGTGCTGCAAATACATTTCGCCGCATCAAACAATGTAGCCGAGTATGAAGCACTCGTCCATGGGATAAAGGTGGCAAAGGAAATTGGTATACATCGGATCCTATGCTACGGGGATTCTGATCTAGTAGTACAGCAAGTATCAGGCAATTGGGACGTAGTAGATGCGAATATGGCCCTATATAGATTCCATGCGCAAAAAATCAGTGGATACTTTGATGGATGCGAGTTTCATCATATACCTCGGGTGGAAAATGACGCTGCGGACACATTGTCAAAACTCGGATCAACTAGGCAGTCAATTCCCCTAGGTATCGCCCTAGAGCACGTGAGAAAACCATCGATTATACCATCACCAGAGTCCAAGTCAATTCATATCTCGGCATAATTAAAAGAAGGAAGTGTGCCAATGGAAATCGACAAAGAATGCAACCCAGGCTTTCTAGAAGTGAACCCGGCCATCGCACGAATAAATACAGAAAAATCCGAAGCTATTATGTCGGCAGAAAACATGGAAATTGACAGTGAAATTATCCCAGAGAAAATCACGCCGACATGGGCGCAACCCATATTCTCCTTCCTTAAGGATGCAATCTTGACGAGTAATGAGGTACTGGCTAGACAGACAATAAGAAGAGCAAAAGCTTACACAATCATAAAAAATGAGCTATATAAGAGAAGCGTCACAAGCGTGCTGCAAAGATGTGTTGACTCGGCAGAAGGCCAGGAAATACTCCTGGATATACATCAGGGAGAATGAGGGCATCACGCCTCGTCCAGAGCTTTAGTAGCCAAAGCATTTAGGCATGGATTTTATTGGCCGATGGCGTTGAAGGAGGCAAAAGAGTTAGTAGAAAAATATAATGGTTGCCAGAGATACGCTAGCAAGATACATATGCCCTCGTCCGAATTAAATACAATACCAATTACTTGGCCATTTTCTGTATGGTGCTTGGATATGGTAGGTCCGTTCAAGCCAGCCCAGGGCGGTATGACCCACATTCTAGTCATGGTGGATAAATTCACAAAGTGGATCGAAGTAAAACCAATAAGAAAATGTGATGGACCAACAGCGGTAAAATTCCTCAAAGATATTATCTTAAGATACGGTTATCCACATAGTGTTATTACAGACAATGGCACAAATTTTGCTGAAGGAGCCTTTGCTAGATTCTGCCAAGAGAAACACATAAGACTAGATGTTGCCTCGGTGGCTCACCCAGCATCAAACGGGCAAGTAGAGAGATCAAATGGGCTGGTATTGTCCGGAATAAAACCCCGGCTTGTCGAACCTTTGCAAAGGTCGGCAGGATGCTGGATCGAGGAACTACCAGCAGTACTATGGAGCCTCAGAACTACACCAAACAGGTCGACAGGATATACCCCATTTTTTCTGGTATATGGGGCAGAAGTTGTGCTTCTAGCCGACATAATGCATGATTCGCCACGAGTGACCCAGTACACAACTGCTGAGGTAAATGAGGTAGCTCGGCAAGACGATGTCGATTTGCTAGAAGAGGACAGGGAATTGGCATTATCAAGATCAGCTATTTATCAGCAAGACCTCCGACGATATCACAGCAAGAAAGTCAATCCAAGAGTTTTTAAGGAAGGAGATTTGGTTCTTCGGCTAGTGCAGCGCACAGCCGGCATGCACAAACTATCACCCCAATGGGAAGGACCATTCATCGTGAGTAAAGCATTGCACAATGATGCCTATTACCTAATCGATGCTCAGTCACCAGAAAAGAACAAGGCAAACAAAGCCGGCGACGAATCAAAAAGACCATGGAACATAGCTTTACTTCGCCCATTCTACACTTAGGAGCCATATGTTGCACGTCGTAATATGACGCATCAAGTTGGAGTATCAAGCGTGTGTTAAACCTCGGCACCTCGAGCAGCGACTCGAGGACTGCACAATGTTGTTTCTATTTTTTAAGACTATGTAGTAAACCTCGGCATCTCAAGCAAAGGACTGGGACCGCCGTGTTATTTCTTATTTTGAATTATGTGTTAAACCTCGGCACCTCGAGCCGTGACTCGGGGACTGTACCGTGTTATTTCTTATTCCTGAATTATGTGTTATGTTTCAGCACCTCGAGCAGTGACTCGGAGACTGCACCGTATTATCTGTTATTTTGGATTATGCATTAAAACCTCGATACCTTGAGCTTTGATTCGGGGACTGCCCCATGATTGTTTCTTGTTCTAAAAATGCATATTAAACTTAGGCACCTTGAGCGATGACTCGGGGACTACCCCGTAGTATTCTCTGCATTAACCCATGAATTATATTTCGGGAACCCAGTTCGTAACTCGGGGACTGCCGCATGATCCAAGATAATTCTTTGAGCACACGCAATAACTCGATAACCCGAGTGATAACTCGGGGACTATTTTGTGTTACCCACTATTTGCCGCCAGACACATAAAAACTCCATAGCTCAGCTACAGACTCGGGGACTCCCCAAAATTGATAATCATAACTTGCAAGATATGATATAAACTTGTCTCAGTAATCAGAGGAATAGCAAAGCGAAAACAAACAAAGATTTCTAAGGATAATGCAAAAAAGAATAACAAACCCAGCAAATCAAAGTATGATAAGGGATGCAACTTATTGTATCACTTTACCAGATATGGGGTTCGGGCTTTGTACTTCAGATAGAAGTTGAAAACACAACATCTACGCTGTCGAGTTTATAAAGGGCAGGCAAGATAAATGCCGAACTAAGGTCAGCCACATGGAAAAATACAATCCAAATCTACGAAATCAAAGTTCGCCAAAGCAAAGATATAAAGCAATGAGACTTGTTTAAACAAAGTAATAATAATTACCATCACCCATGCCTCAGCGGCAAAAGGCAAAAAAGGTTCGCACCACACCAAAAGCCGGACAATTGTTCCACAGACATCATATGCCCGGCATACCGGGGATTGAAAATAACTTAAGAGTTTTTCTTCAACTTAAACAGCGAAAAGGGCCAGAGCACCCTTAAGGGGCAGCAGCATGATCAGGAGCATCGGGAATGGCTATCTCGGATAATGGCGGGGCGACCTCGGTCTCCTGCGCAGGGGTATTTTTAGGAACTGGGTGCTCCAAGGTAGACGGCGCCTCAGCCGAAGTTAGTTCTCCTTCAACAGAAGCAATAGTAGCCTCGGGGGAAAGCCTCGGCTGCTGAGAAACATTAGCTTGAGCTCGAGAACGCTCAGTCCCTTTGGAAGACGATCGCACGTCGCCATCCTCATCCAAGCTTGCATTGGAGTCACGGGAATTGTCCGAGTCACCCTCTGCCTCATCCTGATCGGTCGAATCATCATCAGAGGCATCTTCAACTTCGACATAATCCGCTGGATTGGGAAGAAAACTCGGCCCTTCAATCCAATTATGCACGTCAGCGTACTCAACAAGCTAGAAGGCACGAGCTTGGCGGCGAGAGATGAACTCTGGATCCTCAACCCAACGAGAGCCAGTGCGCAAATTCATCAAAGTGTCGAGCGAGATATCCTCGTACCAAGTCAGAATGGCTGTAAGTGCCATATCAGCGCCAGCCCTCCCAGCAGATTCCCTCCAGAGATTTAACTGGGTCTGAGATGCCATTAATCTCTCCACAAGTATTTTGACTTCGTCAATATTAGGAGTTCCAGAGGTATTCGGCCAAAGAACATGGTAGGCCCGAATGGCTGCCTGCACTAGGTCTCTGCCCATGATCTTCATTGGTCCAATAGCAGCGCCGACGGCAATCAGGAAGTCTTCCATTGAGTATTCTGGACTCGAATCTGCGGGGACACCTCGGCGCTGACGAACAGAAATCACTGCCTTATAGCTCACTGGTCTAGCTTCCGGAAAATGATCTACGCGAAAGGAAAACACATCAGTTAAAAATAAGAAAGAGAAGAAAATAACTCGGCCACGGTCGGAAACTTACGATGAATATAACTCAACATTTTCTGGAGGTCCTGGGTCCAGTCGGCCTTATTCTTCTCAAAGCGAGTGATTTCCTCGCCCATCATCCGATTCTTCAGCTCGGCAGCATCGAGCCTTATTCTTCTCAAAGCGAGTGATTTCCTCGCCCATCATCCGATTCTTCAGCTCGGCAGCATCGAGGAGTTCCCTGTCTTTCTGCAATTGCACGCTCAGCCGACTCTTTTCTTCAGAGAACTCCTAATCAACTTTTTCCAATTCGGATTTCTGCGAAAGCTTAAGAGACTCAACCTCGGCGCGTAATCGGGTTATCTCATCGTCCTTTTCTTTAAGCTGCGTCGAATGAGTGGCGGCTTGTTCTAAAAAATGCAGCATCGTATCAGGCATGGATATGCATTCTTGATGCGATGCTGCAAATGTTTGTAACTCGGCTATACCAAAGCCGGAACGTTATAAGAAACTAAGGATTTATCTCGAACGAAAATCAATAGACGAGAAGAATAACTAACCTTCCAGAGCTTTAACTTTCTTGGTAAGGCGGATATTAAGATTATTGATGTTAGCTGCATACCAGCAAAGAATGAATTAGCACATCAAGCCGAAAATGTTAAGAACTTAAGGAACAACACAAAGATTTATTAAATTACCAGTTTTCTTCACCACGGGGAGAACTTTCTCATATTTCTCTTGCAATTTCTTGTGTGCAAAGAGCAACTTTTGAAATTCGGCTGTCCGCCGATCATGGGCAACCTAAGTACCAAAATGAATTACACAATTGGATATTCAAAGCTAAAATAGATCCGAGTCAGATAAAACTGAACTCGGATCTAGGTGGCTGGATATTTAAAGCCAAAACAGATCCGAGTCAGATTAAACTTAACTTGGATCTAGGTGGCTGGATATTTAAAGCTAAAACAGATCTGAGTCAAATAAAAGTTAACTCGGATCTAGGTGGCTGGATATTCAAAGCTAAAACAGATCCGAGTCAGATAAAACTTAACTCGGATCTAGGTGGCTGGATATTCAAAGCTAAAACAGATCCGAGCCAAATAAAACTTAACTCGGCTCTAGGTGGCTGGATATTCCAAGCCAAAACAAATCCGGATTGATTTAGCAAATAAGACATTTGAAGCCTAACAAAGCTTCCAAACGAACAACAAGTTATTCGGTTGCAAGCTTCGGGGACTAGTGTATATATACTAGCATTTGAATAATAGACAAAATATCAACAGAAGCGCTTACCTCGTTCATCTTATCACTGTCAAGAACAATCTTAGTAGCCATATGCAAACGACTTCTGATGTCGGAAAGCTGAAATGGCTGGCTACTCGGATTGCCCTCAAGCTGATCGGCAGCGTTCCAATTATTGGCGTATTCCACCAAAGAGCCGAGGTTGTTCCCACTCTCAGTACGGGTCAGCACTTTACCTCGGACCCATTGGGTAACTACCGCAGCCGCGGGACTCTTGTGAAGAGTAAGCTGAGTATCAGCGGTCGGGCTGACAACAGGCTTAGCAGAGGAAGCCCCCTTGCGGAGTGCATCAGCTATGTTGGGTTGAGAAGACCTAGCCGGCCCCTTCTGAGATGCTGAAGGTTTGGTGACAACAACCTTCCTAGTCTTAGAAGAGGTTTCGGCAGGGGCAGCAACCTCGGAACTAGGAGTGGCATATTTGGGTGCAGGAGGAACTATGGTTTCAAAGGGGGCCGAGATGGTGATATCCTCGGCTAGAGTTGGAGTAGCAGCTGGAATTGTGGTGGTCAAAGGAATAACGGGGGAAACTTCGGTGGTCATAGCAGGGGCAACAGGTTCAACAGGGTGATCTACTGGCGGAGTTATGTCAGTGTTAACGGTGGGAGCTGTGGGTACATCTCGCCGAGGCGATGTCTGAGTCGGCGCAGGAGGAGAGTCAACACGAGAGGGACTAGGAGCCCGAGTATCTTCAGGGGGCGGAGAATAAGGCTGCCGAGTTGTATGGCTTGTCATACTCGGACCACTTGGCTTGGCAGAGAGAGAAGCTCTGCAAAGGACAAAAGGTCGAATCAAAAGACAAAGAGAGAAACAAGAAATACGAATGAAAATAAACTCACCCAGTAACCCCAGGCATGGTCTTACGCCTCAGAATATGTTGGGAAGAGTTCTTCACTCGCTTCTTCGGAGCAGCGTTGGAGGGACCTACCGGAGCGATGCGCTTCTTTGAGGCAGCAGAATCTCGAGAAGCAAGAGGCTCGGCGTCGTGCACCTTACCGGCTGGATTAGCTGGGAAAGTAGGAGCCGGAAATGCGTAAGAGATAGGCATCGCGGCAACTACCTCAAGAATTTGGACGTCGTCCGAGTCACCTTCATCCCCATGGGCTGAGGTCTTGCCACGGACGCGAGCCGGAGCAACATCCGACTTAGGGACAAACTCTTCTGAGTCAGGTTCCCCGCTGTCCAGGGTATTCCGATCTGCGGTCCATGGAAGAGCTAGAACCTCGGCATCCTCGATCTTTTGCTCCATAAACCTCTGCGAGAAAAGAAACAAAGTAGAGTTAGCAAAAGAATAGTCACAAACGCGACTCGGAAACAAACACAACACGTCGTAAATTTACCTCAGGGGGATTCCATGAGTGAACGGCTTCAGTCCCCATGTCTAGTCCTCCGGCATATCAGTCTTGAAGATAGCTCGGACACGCTTATAAATAAGATAGTCGTCAAGCTCAACCGTCGAAACTCGGTTGGGATCGAGAGGACCACTCATGTAACAAAGCATGTGAGACAGAATCTGGAAGGGGCAGATTCGGCTGCTGACGAATGTGGTCATCAGATCCTCACCGCGGAGCCCAGCGCGGATCAACTCCTTGAGCTGAATCTCGAATGCCTCGGCCAAAGCATGGCTCTTCGTGGGATTGTAGTTCCAATTCTTCTTGGAAGGGGTGCCAATAGAAAAGGCAGGGAGCCGAATCTTGTCTTCTTTTCCATTGTTCTTGACATAGAAAAATGATCTATGCCATTTCTTGCAAGACTCGAGGCCGGCAACACGGGGGAACTCGAAGTTTCTCCGAGGTGTAATGGACGTGGCTCCACACTGAGTAAGGGATTTCTCGGAGGGGTGAAGAGATTTGTCCGGAACAACATTAGATCGGATCTGGAAGAATTTAGACCAGACAGACACGGAGGGCCAGAGGCCGAAGTACCCCTCCGAGGCCGAGATGAAAGCAGACAAGGAGGCAATAGCATTAGCCGGAAGGTGATGCGGCTGGAGGCCGAAGTAATCAAGAAATTCCCTAGCAAAATCGCTAAGGGGGAGGCCGAACCCACGAGCAAAGTGGGACATGAAAACAACGTAGTCGCCTTCGTTGAGTACAGGAGAGGATTCTTTGCCGGGCAAGCGACAGCTTACCTCGGTAGGACTCCGACGTGTCCTAATCAGCCACTCAATCTCACGACGAGTGACAGAGGAGCACTGCCAAGAGCCCTGTTCTGGACCGGACACAAGGTCATCATCTTCGACGAGCGTTCCACTGGCAGAACTAGACATCGTCTCGCCGGAGGAATCAACGGAGGAGAAACTAGCGGCGGAGGGAGGCCTAGAAGTGCAGGGCCCCGTCGTGATTCTAACGAACGCGATGGCGCGACAAAGAAGAACCGCCGCGAGGAATCTGGGAAACCGAAGGATAGCCTAGGGCGGAAATCTAGCAGCGGCGTTGTAGAATAACTCACCCGCGGAGGCGGCGAAGAAGCGCACGGCGGTGAGGTCGTCGGGGCAGAAGAACTGCAGCGTCGCCATCAAGTAGATCGACAATGGCACAGCCACCAGCGCACGAACAGAGGCACGGGCGCGAGAAGGAAGAATAAGAACGGTGAGCAAAGGGGGAAAGTAAATCCTCTAGCCCCGCACCCCTCCTTATAACCGCGCAGTCCTGGCGGTAGTGGGATTGTGGGTGCGCACGCTAACCGTGTAAATCACGTGTGCGGCGGAACCACTCGCAACTGAGTGGAGCCACACCGAAGACCACACGGCGCAGGAGAGGATCGGGCCTCCTGACCGATGCGGTACTCGAGGCATCACTGCGCCGACGCGATGGGCGCAGTAATCACTGTAGCTTGTCAGTGGGCACTGCAGAGGAACAAAAAACTAGAAGAATAATGATGAGTGGTACACGTAGGACGGGGCGTGCTCAGGAAGCTGCGCGGAAACCTCGAACCAAAAAAATTAACTCGGAAATAAGGAGAGATGTATGTTGGGAAACTGATGTGGCCCGGTCGAGGTTACAGGTAGGACCACACCAGCTTCGGGGACTAATGTTGGGGAGGTGACCCCGAATAGGGTCAAGAAAGGGGAAAGACGAAAGGAGTCTCCCTTGTCATGAGCCGAGTTACTGTTTATATCGGCCGAGTCATGTAAGAGTCGGCCGAGATAAGCAAGGTCATGACAGCTACAGAAGGAGTAACACCTTATCCGACCGACATATGAGTTAAGTCGGCCAAGCGAGTCTGACTAACTTGAATGCAGGTGAAGGCCGAGCCGAGTTATGCGAGACAAGGCCGAGTAACACGAAGCTTGTAGGAGAAGGAGGTGCCTATGGTCAAACCCTAGTCACTATCTAGGGGGAATCTGAACAGAGCCAAGCATAAAGGACAAGGAGCAGAGGAGCAGAAGGGCAGAAGAAGGTCACGGAGGTGACAGTTAGGGAGCCCGAGGCGCGCATGCGGAGCTCTCTGGAACATTGTCGTCGATAGAAGGGAGACACGGAAAGGAGTTCGCCGAGTTACCATATTGGTACAAGCATATTCCTCGAATATGCTTGCCACGTCAGCCCTAGGAGGAACCAAGGCACCCCTTTATAAGGGGAGACACGGGCTCCTGAGAGGGGATCGATTCATTCTACACTGGAAGGCTCGGGTAGTTGCTCTCTTCTTCCTGAAAACAGCTCAAGGAGCATTTGTAGTTATTGAGGAGAAATAAAGATCTATGTGTTAGTCATTTGAGTATAGAAATCACTACATCTTCCCTCCCCGGATCCCTCTAGCATCAATTGGCCCCAAACTTTAGCCTACCCATGGCATCTGTCGTGCCACCACCACGACACTTCATGAGGCATCTTCTATGACTTATTATAGGAGTTGTGCTTATGGTTTCCTTTGTATCCGGAGTCCAACCTTTACTTGATTTTGATTTCTCGAACATCAAGGAGAACATATAAATTAGTGTTGCTAAATGTCTCTCGGTCGATCCTCCAGACCCTTTTATGTTTTCAAACACTTTGGTGTGCCAAGTAATTGAAGTCTGAGAATGAAGTTTCTTTATTATCGTGTCATCAGGAATCTTCTTACCTATTCATCTAGTGGTGTATAGTGATATCATGATATTTGGCAAAGATTTCGATATACCTAGATGAATAAAGATTTTCCTTCGCTTTCTCAATCATGTTTAAGAGTGACTATGACTTTGGTAATCAACAGTTTCTATTGTTACATGTTCCTTGTGACTCTTATGAGTCCTCTCCACCAAAATACCTTTCCATCTTGGCCTTCTATTGAATGAAAGAGTGACCCTTCTGTTTTGAAAGCAGTTCAACAGCTTGGTTTTGTTGATAGATATCTCTATAGCCCAAAATCTCTACTTAAGCCGTTTATTAGAGGTTCATCTCTCGAAGTATGTGGTCATGTTCTTTCTGCTGTAAGCTCTCCCTCTCAGAAGGTTAAACTCTTATGCAAACTCCATGGTCTCAATCTTTATGAAGACCAGTTATCTAATAACTTGAAACCTTCTCCTCTTGTTTCCTTCGTTATCTTGGCATGTTCCATGATGTCATCTCATAGTTGTTTCTAAACACTCCTCCATAAGTTGACCATGAGATACTCAGTGTGTTGTTTAGTGTGTTTCCCTCTTATCTTTAGAGTGACCTTGTTTCTTCCTCTCTCTGTCTCTCTTCCTACCTTAAGAATCTCGGGTCGAGATTCTCATAAGGGGGATAGATCTGTAACACCCCAATTTTAGTTAATCTTGTATTAGGGTTTGTTTGTGCATCATGAGCATCATCTCTTAAAAATGCATGCAAAGAAAATTAAAATAAAACCCTAAACCCTAACCTTCTCCCTCTCTTTGAAATCAATTCAAATGGTGTTTATATTTTGAAAAGTAGCAAAACGATTGGAGCCCAAATTGATTAAAAGGGCCCCCTCAATATTTTACTAGTTTATAGACCTTCTAGTATTTTTGAAATGTATCAAAACATATTTTAAATTAGAAATACAAACAAGAAGGATTACAGGAAAAGTAAAAAAATTTGGCAGAAAAAAATAGAGCCGGCAGCCAAACAGGCCATCCCAGCTACCCCCTCCCTCTCTCTGCCGCATAGCGTAGCCGTCAACAGCCTGCCTCGTAAGCTTTTTCGTGGCCCAACTTAGGCCCAAGCCAGCCCACCCTTGGCCTGTACCAGTTCGGCGTCCTCCCTCGTTGTCGTCGTCGACGATAACAAGCTGCTATCTGTCGCCACCGGTGCCGTCGATCTCCATCGCCCACTCTGCACCATCCGTCGAGCTCTGGACAAGGATAAGACTGCTGCGCACGTCTCCCTCTCATCCCTATCCTCTCACTATCCCTTGCGCCCTCTTTCTCGGGCGTTCTTCTCTCTGGCCGAAACCCTACCCACTCGGGTCCCAATCGTCGCCATCGTTTGAAGCCTCGCCGAGCCCCGCTGAGCAGCCTAGGAGCTCCGCCTCGCCGCCATCTACTTCCCCACAGCAGGAATCGAGCCCGAGCGCTCACAATCGCCCACTTCGACAGCGTCTTCCCCGACCCGACGTCGCTCGCCATCACCATTGACGTTGACCCTGACCTCCTCTGCCCTCGCCGAGTCTGCACACGTGTCTAGGGTGAGTCGCCGGTCCTCCTGGACCTCCCCTTCATCTTCCTCACGCTTCATAGCCGCCGCTCCATCCGTGCCGCAAGTAGTGCCGCCGCTCCCCATCCAAGGCCACGCTCTGGTGACCATACAGGGGCGGCGCCGCCACTTCAAGGTCCGCCTCGATGCCCTGGTTTGATTAGGCCAAGCCACGCAGCCCCACACCGCCTCGTGTGTCGTCCCCGTCGTCGATCTGCGAGGTGACCATAGGTGTGATGGCATGCCGAGATCATTGTGACACCATCGTGCGCGGTCATCCCCGATCAGCCAACCGCGGGTCCCAATATGCCCGTGTGGCATCCGACATGGCCCTGAGGCCCACCGGTCAGCCATTGTGGCTACGTTCTGCCTCGGTGAAAAATGACCCCCACCCCTGTGCTGACGTAATCGTGACACAGTAAATCAATTTAAAATAGTTTAAATAATTTTAGAAAATAAATAAAACTTGTAAATTCAATAACTTTTGATTTATAAGTCAAAAATACAAATAATATATCAAAATGTTTAGAAAAATGATATCTAACTATTTAAGCTATCATCATGCATTGTTCAACAACTTTAATGATAAGTTTAATTAGAAGAACAAATGGACCCCCATAGGTGATTCCGACGTTTCTCCGGATTAGGGTTTATACCGCTTGGACACCGCTTAAATTGCCAAGCATGTTTTAGGGTTTCATTTTGATACAATTTAACTTGTCATATAATCATCCTTGCTTGAGCATTGCATGATGCCTTGTGTTGATTGTTTCCCTTTCTTTCCGGTGTTTCTACTTCTTCTCTGGTAGAATACGATATCAAGATCGAGATCAAGATTGAAGAGCAAGATCAAGAGCGTTGAAGGTCAAGGAACAATACTTGACCAACTATAATCAAGTCAAACCCAAGGCTTACAAAGATTTGCATATTGGTTTTCAACGGGCAAAGGCAAGCATAGCCCCACCATGATATAATCCTATGATTTCGAAAGCATTTCAATTCCTGCCATGGTGCATATGATTCTACTATGGTCTTTTATCGATAGATAGAGTATCCTATCTGTTGCATTAATCCCTTTGAGCTTATATTACCTGATCCACTGCTCCTAGCATAACTAGGTTTGTCTTGTGTGCACTCCTAGAGATTATATATGTGTCTTCTTAGCCATGCATAGCTGTCAGTACTGGTCCATCCAGATGATGTATCATATGCAGATAATCTAGTATGACATGAGATCGAGATATTCTGATGAGGTGAGATCGATGGTAAATGTTAAACATGCTAGGGCTTGTATGGAAAGCCATGGTGGGATGTGGTTTTTATAGTTCCATGCTCGCCACCACTAGGAACCGAGTTCTTGCCTTTGGAACCGAGACGAGCGTACAACCACACGGGGCTTGGGAACCCCTCGATTAACTAACTTTCCTAGTAGATTCCATGAGTCACATAGTTTGGGCCTTCCATTTTGCATATGCATTGAAAACGTTTTCGGAAGAGGGGGTGAAGGAGGTGCATTCATAACAGGTAGGGAAGCGTGGACCGGGTTGCTTGGGGTCGATGGAGCCCCTGGTAAACCAACCTTGCCTCACATCTCTAGGGACTGGTTTCAGGATTTATCCCGTTACGGCGGAACCATCCTTAGGACGTGATTCATGGTCTCGGCGAAAGCAAGGTAAAGGTCGTGGTCAACCACCCTCTGCCGGCCTTCCAAGGAAGAGGGCTAATCATTGTGGCATTAAGAGTCGTTGGTACGTGTGGGTAAAGTTTACACCCCTGTAGGGTTAAATCTTTTTGACAAGTCGTGTTCACAGTTATGAACGCTTGGTGACCAGATTATAAGATCATAGAGAACTATAACCTAATCATAAAACTTGGCAGATCAACGTGTGCTTAAGGATGCTTCCTCATGGGTATGAGGGGGTGATCCAAGTAGAGGTATATATTTTGATGATTTGGTGGATATAAAAATATGATGATGATCAATACTTTGGAGATGTCGCTCTCTCATCCCCTTTTAAAATACTCTGATTAGACGAGCTTCTTCTCCCTCTTGTTTTACAAAAGAAAGATGGCTTTATGCAAAACAACTCCAACAGAAATAAGTCTTGTGGAGTACACCCTTTCTCACCCTTGCACTGTTGATACTTTTGTAGAAGAGTAAGTGTTCACCTGAAGACGAGTTCTATACGACATCAACACCGACGAGTAGCATGGGGTTCCCGGCCGGCAGCCTAGAATCTATGGGTTGGGACATCATCATTATGATTCAGGCCTCTTAGGCCATTTGTTACATTTCCTATACTTAACAGCATAATTTTCCTTGCGTTGTTTGATGCTTGTGGTAAGTAACCTCTGCTTGTAATAATTTGGCTCTTTTCTCAATTATGAGCTTGCTGTAATAATTTTGTGTCATAGGGTCACTGCTATGTTACTGATTCTTCACTGGATATCCTCGAGCTCAAGGTTAAGCTTATGTCAGACAGAGGTCTAGGATTTGTTTAGCCTTGATCTCGGGAGTGTCACAACTAGGCTCCACCGGCATATACCTCAAGATGGCCGTAATGGTGTCCCTGCTCTCGCACAACATTTTGTAGTTTATAACTTCTCTAGCTAGATCAATACGTCGGGGATCTAACTAATTTCACATATTAGCAAGTACCTCTATGGCCAGCTTGTGGAAGATATCGGAGGACTAGGCTCCGGCGGCATCTCCCTCAAGCTAGACATAGTGGTCTCCCTGCTCCCGCACACCATCTTGTTTGTAGTTGATAACTTCACAAGGATGCCTATTTATAAATTAAGCAGCACAACATAGTGTCTACACTCACGACATAATGTCGACACTCGCCCGCTATCTATTTATAGATGAATCTTTAGTACCGGTTGGTTTCTTCAACTGGGACTAAAGATATTTCTAGCCATAATTGCCCGCCCTTTCCCTCCGCTTCTCGCCATGGTTTCCCACCCTTTCCCTCGGCTTCCCGCCATGTTTTCCAGCCATTTCCCTCTGTTTCCAGCCATGTGTTCCCGTCCTTTCCCTCTGCTTCCCGCCATGTTTTCCTGCCCTTTCCCTCTTCATGCCCACCTTTTTTACCATTGTTTTAAACAGGAAAATTTTGAAACGGGCATAAGAAATTCAAAAAAGGTGCAAACAATGTAAATCCTTTGCGTGGTGTCATACTGTGTGACATAGTTGCAAGGAAAAATACCAAACTTGGTAAATTGATTATGTCTCAAAAAAATCTTCACAAAATGACCTATCATCTTCGAGGTTTCCTGGCGTTCGGGTCAAATGACCAATGTTCTGTCTAGAATAAGGGCATATTTTGTAATATTGTGCCCATATTGTGCATGCATGTGCATCATGGGATGGCAAATAATGTTGCAGGAGGAAGTTTTCCTTCTCGTCGCACGGAAAAGCCATTTTTCATTTCCGAGCGCCAAAAACAGGGTGTTCTATGAAGCAGCCACCAAAATGCTCATTAAAAATGCTACCACAATATTTTCAAAAAATACTAGACCACATTACATGGACAATGTCCCAACCGAAAGATCTCAAACCTTTCTATCCACCCTTGGTGAAAAAGACAAATGTCTGCCGAACCGGTAGGAAGTGGTTCTGGTTTAAACTACATTTACACGATCTAATGCTCATGATTTTTTTGAAAAAAGTCATATTTAGACTCACAATATGATGTTTCTTTAGAGATCCAATGCAAGTTTTAGCAAGGATCATCACCTATCTTCATGTCCGTCGTTTTGACCATAGTTTTAAACGGGAAATTTTTGAAACGGGCATACGAAATTAAAAAATGGTCCGAACAATGTAAATCCTTCACGTGGTTTCATATTATGTGACATAGTTGCAAGGAAAAATACCAAAGTTGGTAAATTGATTATGTCTCGAAAAAACCTTCACAAAATGACCTATCGTGTTCAAGGTTTCATGGCTTTTGGGTCAAATGAGCAATGTTATGGCTAGAATAAGGGCATAGTTTGTGATACTGTGCATGTATGTGCATCATGGGATGGTAAACAGTTTTGTAGGAGCAAGTTTTCCTTTTCGTCGCACGGAAGAGCCATTTCCCATTTTCCGAGCGCCAAAATGGGGGTTTTTGTGAAACAACCACCAAAACGCTCATTAAAAATGCTACCACCATATTTTCCAAAAAATACTAGACCACATTACATGGACAATGTCCCAACCAGGAGATCTCAAACCTTTTCATCCACCCCTGATGAAAAAGACAAATGTCTGCCAAACCGGCAGGAAGTGGGTCCGGTTTGAACTACATGTATATGATCTAATGCTTATGATTTTTTGAAGAAAAAAATCATATTTAGACTCAAAATATGATGTTTCTTCAGAGATGCAATGCAAGTTTTAGCGAGGCTCGTCACCTATCTTCATGCCCGACATTTTGACCATAGTTTGAAACGGGGAAATTTTGAAACAGGCATAAGAAATTTAGAAAAGGTCCGAACAATGTAAATCCTTCGCATGGTGTCATATTATGTGACATAGTTGGAAGCAAAAATAAAAACTTGGTAAATTGTTTATGTCTCGAAAATACCTTCACAAAATGACCTATCATGTTCGAGGTTTCCTGGCTTTCGGGTCAAATGACCAATGTTATGGCTAGAATCGGGACATAGTTTGTGATATTGTGCCCATATTATGCACACATGTGCATCATGGGATGGCAAATAATGTTGCAGGAGGAAGTTTTCCTTTTCGTCGCACGAAAAAGCCATTTTCCATTTTCCGAGCGCCAAAAACGGGGTTTTTTGTGAACAACCACCAAAATTCTCATTCAAAATGCTACCACCACATTTTCCAAAAATACTAGACCACCTTACATGGACAATGTACCAACCAGGAGATCTTAAACCTTTCCGTTCACCCCTGGTGAAAAATACAAATGTCTATCGAACCAGTAGGAAGTGGGTCCGGTTTGAACTACAGGTACATGATCTACATGTATATATTGATTGCATCTCAAAAACCACCAAAGTAAAAATTCAGAATACAGCATATGACTTGCTTATGGCTGTGTGGCTGTAACCATGGAGCATCTTCATCAATGAACATGATGCTTGGGTCATCCTTCACTGCAAAGGGCGGAATTTCATGAAACTTATCATAATCTTCTGACATGTCTGTCTTGTCCTCCACTCCCATGATGTTTATTTTCCCTGAAAGAACGATGTGGCGCTTTGGCTCATCGTTTGATGATGTATCTGTTTGCTTATATTTTCTTTTTCTTGGTTTTGTAGTCTTGTCCTTCACATAGAAACCCTGAGCCACATCATTGGCTAAGATGAATGGTTCGTCTCTATACACATAATTGTTGAGATCCACTATTCTTGTTTCGTACTTCTGGTCTACATTTACCCCGCCTACTGTCAAATTGACCCATTTGCACCAAAGCAAAGGACTTTAAAAGTAGGTCTATAGTCAAGTTCCCATATATCCTCTATGTAACCATAATATGTGTCCTTCGACCCATTGTCATTTGTTGCATCAAAGTAGAACCAATGTTTTGGTTGGTGCTCTTTTTATCTTGGGCGATCATGTAAAATATATTCACATTTATCTCGTACCCTTGGAAAGTCCATATATTCGAAGATGGTGAGTTGGCCAACAAGTACAGCTGAACACAAACAGTGTTGTTATTCATGATATGTGTTTGCAACCAACCGCCAAAAGTCTTCATTTGTTCATCTCTAATCCAAGAGTTAGGCTTCCCCTGGTTGTTGGAGCATACAATATCCTTGTGTTCCTTGATATACGAAGCTGCCAAGGTGGAATTTTGTAGAACTGTGTAGTGTTCTTGAGTGAAAGAATGCTCGTCCCTACATATTATTGATTTCCTTCCTAACATGCCTTTTCCACCCAGTCTCCCCTCATGCCGCGATTCAGGAACACCAATCGGCTTAATTTCAGGAATAAATTCAACACAAAACTCAATGACCTCCTATGTTCCATAGCCCTTGGAGATGCTTCCTTCTGGCCTAGAATGTTTATGAACATATTTCTTCAAGACTCCCATGAACCTCTTAAAGGGGAACATATTGTGTAGAAATACAGGACCCAGAATGGTAATATCGTCGACTAGGCGAACTAGGAGATGCGTCATAATATTGAAGAAGGATGGTGGGAACACCAACTCAAAACTAACGAGACATTGTACCACATCATTTTATAACCTTGGTAGAATTTCTAGATCGATTACCTTCTGAGAAATAGCATTGAGGAATTCACATAGCTTCACAATGGGTAGTCGAACATTTTCCGGTAGAATCCCCCTCAATGCAACCGGAAGCAATTCGTCATAAGCACATGGTAGTCATGGGACTTTAGGTTCTGGAATTTTTTATCTCTCATATTTATTATTCCCTTTATATTCCACGAGAAGCCAGACGGGACCTTCATACTGCTCAGGACTTCAAAAAATATTTCCTTCTCTTCTTTGGTAAGAGTGTAGATGGCAGCACTTAGACGTCCTTTATCCGTCATCATTGGATGCAGGCCGTCTCGTCTTTCATATCTTGCTGATCCTATCGTGATTCTGGCGTATCTTTTGTCTTTCCGTACATGCCCATGAAGCCTAGAAGGTTCACGCAAAGATTCTTCGTCACGTGCATCACGTCAATTGCAGAGTGGACCTCTATAACTTTCCAATAGGTTAGCTCCCAAAATATAGATTTCTTCTTCCACATGGGCATTTGTCCGTCAGTGTCATTCAAAACAGGTTGACCACTAGGGCCCTTTCCAAAGATTACTTCTATATCCTTGGCCTTACCAAATATATCATCACCACTACGGCGGATAGGATTCTTCCAATGATATGCCTCACCATTGAAATGCTTGCCTTTCTTTCTTGCGGTACGCCTGTTCGAAAGAAATCGACCGTGCCCCTGGTACACATTCTTCCTACCTTTATCCAAATATATAATTTCACTATCATCTAAACAATGCGTACATGCATTGGATCCCTTGTTTGACTGTCCTGAAAGGTTATTAAGAGCAGGCCAATCATTGATGGTTATGAACAACAACGCTCGTAGGTTAAATGGCTCCTGTTTGTGCTCATCCTACATACGTACACCTTTGTCGCGCCACAACGGTAGTAGTTCTTCAACTAATGGCCTTAGGTACACATCAATGTCGATGCCGGGTTGCTTCGGGCCTTGGATGAGAACTGGCATCATAATGAACTTCCGCTTCATGCACAACCAAGGAGGAAGGTTATAGATACATAGAGTTACAGGCCAGGTGCTATGACTACAGCTCTGCTCCCTAAAAGGATTAATGCCATCTGTACTTAGACCAAACCTTAAGTTCCTTGCGTTTTCTGCAAAGCCCGGGTACTCTCTATCGATTTTTCTCACTTCGACCCATCAACGGGGTGTCTCAACATTGAGTCTTTCTTGCGGTCTTCATTGTGCTTGTCATGCTCTTTGTTTCTAAACAAATGTTTCAACTGTGGTATTATAGGAGCATACCACATCACCTTTGTAGGAACCCTATTCCTGGGGCGTTTCTCGCCCTCAACATCACCAAGATTATCTTGTCTGATCTTATACCGCAATGCACCGGATACCGGGCATACATCCAAATTCTTGTATTCCTCACCACGGTAGAGGATGTAGTCATTAATGCATGCATGTATCTTCTGCACCTCTAGTCCTAGAGGGCATACAGCCTTCTTTTCCCCGTATGTACTGATAGGCAATTCGTTATCCTTTGGAAGCTTTTTGTTCATTATTTTCAATAGCTTCTTAAATCCCTTGTCAAATAAACTATTATTTGCCTTCCGTTGCAGCAATTCCAGTATGGTACCAAGCTTTGTGTTCCCATCTTTGCAATTTGGGTTCAACAATTTTTTGTGATCCTCTAACATTCGCTCCAACTTCTTCTTAGTGTTTTCATTTTCGCATTATCTCTATGCATCAAGGATGGCCTGACGAAGATCATCAACAGTCTCATCTTATGCCCGTTCTTCACCTTCTTGTTTTTCATTGTCTTCCATTGTAGTACCACCGTATTCAGGGAACATTGGATAGTTGTCATCGTTCTTTTCTTCTTTTTTGTCTTCCATCATAACCCCTATTTCTCTGTGCTTTGTACAACAATTATAGCCGGACATGAAACCTGACTGAATCAGGTGGATGTGAATGGTTTTTTAGGAAGAGTAATCCTTCTCATTCTGACAGACACGACACGGACAACACATAAAACCATTCCGCTTGTTTGCCTCAGCCAAATCAAGGAAAGAATGCACGCCTTTAATGAACGCGTCAGACATTCGTAAAGCATCGTACATCCATTTCCGACTCATCTGCATTATAACTAAAAAAATTGGATCATATAAAAAGTTTGGATAATTTTTACTACATTTACTTGTTGAAATCTAAAAATTTACTGTGTACTAACAACATATATATATAATTTTACAAGCACCAATTTTTGAATTGGACAAAACTGTTAACATAAAAAATAGTGAATTTTTAATTATTGATCTAGCAGTGAAAACCTTATTCAATTCTGAGCTCCGAAACTCTAAAATTACACATCTCAACTTCCAGTAACCTTTTGCATAATCAAAAATTTCCTAAAATTACACATCTAAAATTCCCTCTACTTCTAAAGCATGAAATCCCTCTCTACTTCTAGAGCTCGAGCTAAACTAACAATAAGACATGAAAGAATGAAGTTGCTAACCTTTTAGAACCTTGGATTGATGGATGTCACCAAATCTTGAGAAATCTTGGATAAAAAATGGGAATGAACTTGAGCTAGCTTGGACTCAACAAATGTCCATGGGCTGGACAGAGCAGTGAATATATAGGGAACACTTTAGTCCCGGCCTCTATTACAAACCGGGACTAGTTCATGGCCTCTAGTCCCTGTTTTTAATACAGGCTGGTACTAAAGGTCCCCTGGCTTCTAGCCATTGGGGGCACTCCTTTAGTGTTCGTTTTGTATTACCAACCGGGATTAGAGGTCCCCAAAGAATGGGAATAGGCGAAGGCTGCCTCCTAGCCGTTGTAATAGGGACGGACCGGGACTAGTGCTCACACTAGTCCCGGTTCTAGACCCGGCCAGGACTAGATCCTAGGATAGATCCAAACCAAATGCATGTTTTCTACTAGTGATTACATGTGTCAAGTGCATTCATGCAGGGATTATGGGGTTTGTGAGGATTCCAAAATTGATTAACTTCTGACTTCTGAGGAAGGGAACTTGTTGTGTGCTTCTGAGGAGAAAAGACAAAGCAGTCGGTGTAGCTTCCTACTAAACATCATTTTTAGTGGATCTAGATATTGAACACCTTGTAGTTACAACTAGAGTTCCATTTCCAAAACAAAGTTACAACTAGAGGGTTCATGTGTGGTGTGTCCTCATGATTGGACCAGCTCATCTGCTGTCACAACTTCTCCAGAGAAACCACAACCCTTCCAACACCTAGTACAATTACAAATAAAGTAGGTAATAAAAATACTTTGAGATTTAGTTTAGTATAGTTCCCCCACTCCCTCCTTTTTCTTTTATTTTTATTGAAGATTTGCACTCCAATTGCTAGTTGCAGAAGTGTTGTATGCTTATGAAATAATGGTGGAAACAGACTAGGTTTAAATCATAAGATAAAAGTGAAGCTTAACAATGTACGAAGTGTAAGCGGCCGATGGATTCAAATCTAGGATCTCTCTCTCACACACTTCTAGAATTATCGACCAACAAGAGTTTCTCAGGTTGTATTACGCCCAACCACCCACACAGCCTGTCCACGACACTGTCGTTTGGTTCTATTCTTCAGTTACAGGTCAAGGAACTCTGAAACTATCGGTCTCTCTCAAATAGCTCTCTTTCGATGGCGACTCGGTCATAGGGCTTCAGCGGGCCCATTCCTCGCCCCGTAGCCAGCTTGGCGGCCTTGTGGCCTATCCGGGCATGGCCATGTTCCTCTTTGTGTCTTGGTCCTCCTCTTTTGCTTCCTCACCATCGGTGGGTTGGTCATGGCCGCTGACAATCCCCCCTCCTTGAGAACCTTCTTGCCCCCAAGCAGGGGCGTGGGGAAAATCTTGATGAAGAGCTTCCAGGTCCTCCCACGTAGCTGTCGCCTCCACCAACCCACTCCACTGCACGAGCACTTGTGCCACCGTGCGCATTCCTTTGGCCCAGACCCTGGACTCCAACACTTTCACAGGAACTGAAAAAATGTCTTCAGGAGAGGGCAAATGTGAGGATACCTGGTGACCCGGTCCAACATCCAGCTTGTATGCCACCTGCCCAATTCGCTCCAAAACTTGAAATGGACCAAAGAACTAGAAGGACAATTTATGATTCTTCCTGCACGCAATAATAGTCTGGATTTATGGTTGGATATGAAAAAACCTTATCCCGGACAGTGAACTGACGCTTGGAGCGTTTCTTGTCTGCCCGGTGCTTCATATGCTATTGCACGCGAAGAAGATGTTGTCGGACAGAAGCTAAGATCAAGGCATCGAGCCAGGCTTGAACATCAGTCGTTGTAATATGCTGCGAGGCTGTAATGCCAAAGTACCACGGTTGTCGTCCATACAGCAGTTCAAAGGGTGACTTTCCAAGAGATGAATTCCTATTAGTATTGTACCAAAACTCACAGAGTGAGATCCACTTGGACCAATGTTGCGGATGCACGCTGATAAAACAGCAAAGATAACACTTAATGGATTGGTTGACACACTCAATTTATCCATCAGTCTCTGGATGATTACTTGTTCTCATCTTCAATTGAGTTCCTGTAGCACAAAAAACAGACTGCCAGAACTGACTAGTGAACACTGGATCACGATCAGAAACCAATGTCAACGGCAAACTGTGAAGCTCAAAAATATTGTCCACAAAAACCTCTGCCACCTTGGTAGCGGTATATGGGTGTCGGAGAGGAATGAAATGAACTTACTTAGTCATCTTATCAACCGCAACCAGCAGGCAGTTGAATTGTCATGAGGGTGGCAGGCCATCAATAAAATCCATAGTTGCTACTTCCCAAGGTTCAGTAGGAACGGGCAATGGTTCTAACATACCTAGTGGGTGAATGCGCTCAGGTTTCTCTTGATGACAGGTGTGGCACCCACGAACAAACTCACGTACCATTTGCTTCATTTGCGGCCACTTGAAAAGTGCAGTAAGACGGCAATAGGTGATTGGGTCACCTGAATGCTCACCCTGGGGACTATCCTCAAAAGCTGAGATAATCTGCAGTTGGAGAGAATCATCAGCCCCTACCCAAATGCGCCCTTTGTAACGAATGATTCCTTGGCTAAGTGTAAACTGATACTATGGCCAACTTCTAGAGCAAATTCTGAGCCGTGGTGTTAGTCAGGTAACTAGCTTGGACAGCATCAAGCCAAGCAGGTTGAACAGTAGTAACAGCCAAAATCTAAGAAGTGGCTTGTGGTTTGCGAGATAATGCATCAGTAGCCATGTTGTTAATTCCCTTTTTATAGACGACCTTAAATTGGAGGCCTGCCATCTTATTCAGCATCTTCTGGTGCCAATCAGTATGCAAACATTGATCTGTCAGATGTGTCAAGCTTTTGTGATATGTCCGAATCACAAACTCACCAAGGTGCAAATATGAACACCATTGTTGGACAGATAAAAGAATCGCCAGGTATTCTTTCTCGTACACAGATAACCCAATATTGCGAGGCCCTAGGGCCTTGATCACATAAGCCAAGGGGTGACCATTTTGGGATAGAATGGCGCCAATGCCAACATGGCAAGCATCAGTTCCAACCACAAATGGCTGCTTGAAATCAGGAAGAGGTAGCACTGGTGCTATTACAAGAGCTTGCTTTAGAGTATGGAAAGCAGTGTCCGTAGCATCTATCCAGACAAACAATACTCCTTCCTTAAGCAAGGCTGTCAATGGCTGGCTGATAATAGAATAGTGCTTAATGAACTTCCTATAATACCTAGATAGGGCTAAAAATCCTCTCAACTCCTTAGAATTAGTTGGAGTGGGCCAATCTTGAATGGTCTGAATTTTTGGTTCCATAGTGGCAACCACTTCAGCTGAAATCACATGAACAAGATAGGAAATGCGTTGTTGAGCAAAGGAGCATTTAGATAACTTAACCTGCCAGTTATCTTTCTACAGAATACCCAGAATTGTGGCTAAATGTTGGATGTGCTCATCATACATGGGACTGTAAATAAGAATGTCGTCAAATAAAACTAGGGAAAATTTCCTGAGGACGGGTGCCAAGGAAGCATTCATGGCATGTTGAAACATGGTTGGGGCACATGTCAATCCAAATGCCATCACCCTGAATTCAAAGTGACCATTATGAGTTTGGAATGCTGTCTTATGCTCTTCACCAGGAGATAGCCGGATCTGATGACAGACAGCCTTTAAATCTAACTTGGAAAACCACCTAGCACCACTCAATCCATTAAGTAATTCATCAATCATTGTCAGAGGATACTTGCTTTTTACTATGAGGGCATTCAAATGCATGTAATCCACTACCAAACACCAAGCGGGGGGGGTGCAGGCAGTGCCCCATCATCAACAATAGGTTCCAACTTCTTCACTAAAATCACCAGGGAACTAAAGGCACTTTGACTATGAACAATTACTCCTAGGTCCAGCAACTCCTAGACTTGCCTTTCCAACTCATATTTCAGATTAGGAGCCACTCTATAAGGCCGAATAGACACAGGTCGTGCCCTTGGAATCAGTGGTATATGATGGTAACACTGTCTACGAGGGGGAAGTCCTATTGGTATGGCAAACACTGAACTAAACTGATTAAGCAGGTGTTGCACTTCACGTAACACAGGTGGCAAGGTAGGTGGTGATTGTTGTATCAGTTGCACTTCCACAAGGGCATGAGTGCAATACTGAGCCCCTTCCCCATGCAGAACCACTGTTCTATTATCTTGTTGGAAGGTTGATGGGGATATGCCGAGTGGGGTATACCCAGCAGGACGTTTCCTACTGGCCCATAATGTCAGCGAGTGGGCCTGCAGGACGGCGACTGGATCACGACCCAAGGAGAAGCTAGGCGACTAGAAGCTGGAAACCCAGAAGCATAGCTAGGCCCAGTCGGATTAGGTCAAGCACCCTCCGAGTCCTTATCCAACTCGGTTGTAGATCTGTAAACCCTAGCGAGGTGACTCTATATAAACCTCCCTAGGGCACGCATAGAAGGCATGTTCCATCATACACCCCTTGCGACTCGCCGCCTAGCCGCCGAGCTCGCTCTTGTACTCTCTCATCAATACAATCTAGCAGGAGTAGGTCTTTACCCTCCGGGGGGACCGAACCTGGGTAAAACCCTGTGTCTTTTCCCTCATCTCGCACCATAGATGGTTGGCCACCCTTGCCCCTCGTTCTACTACTCGCTGCCGATTGCAGCATCTGCCGTGGCCATTCCCACGACAGTGGCGCCCACCGTGGGGCCTGGCCGGTCACGCCTGTGTTCTGCGGCGAGATCCAACTTGCCAATCAACCAGATGATCGCCACCAGCCGCATGATCGACATCGGCGAGATCCTCCAGATCTTGCCGAGCAGCTACGTCCCGGCAGCACGCCCGGTCATGCACAGCGTGATCATACCAGTCGGCATGATTAGCCTCTTCGTCGTCTTCACCGATGTCATCGTCTCGGAGGACACGGCTCGCATCCGCAAGTCGGCACCGCGCAATCAGCTCTCTAAGAGTCAGGTACGCACCATCCACAGTCTCGCCTCCGAGTACGGCTCGGCCAACAGCAACGTGGCCGAGACCAGCGTGGTCGTGGACGACGCGGCTCTCAATGATGACGCCAACTCGACGACCCTGACGTCAATCGCCGGATCCATTGTCGCCGCGTCACTCGCGGACTCCATCACCCAAGTCTCCAACGTGGGGGACTTCGAGGATCCTTCCATCCTCGGGATCTTCGACTCTGACTCCGGGTCGGAGAACTCCGTCGACCTCCACGCTGGATCTGGTCGCTTTGTCGCGACCTACATGGCGAGCGGCACGAGCGCCCTGCCAGACCCCTTCTCCACACCGATCCCGCCGACCGCGATGGCGACGGAGGTCGAGGAACTCCGCCTATCCCTGGAGGAGGAGGTCCGCAAGGAACAAGCCGAGCGCGAAAAATTTCGCCTCGAGCAAGCAACAGCGCAGGAGCTCCCGCTTTACCACCAGCGCCGCATCAGGTCGCGCCTGAACCCCACCGTTTAGGGCTGCGCCCTGAACTTCGACGACGAGAACGACCCGGCCCGCATGGCCGACCGCGTGGTCTGCGAGAATGCACCACCGGGAGGAAGTGCCCGGCCACCACCAGGCGCAACAGCGAACGACGCTCCTCCACCACCGCCTAGTCGCAAGCCCCCTCCAGACCAGCCAAGGATCATGATATACCCGCAAGAGCGGGACGCGAACGGCCTCCCGCTGTTTTCCACTTCGATGGACAACGTCATCGCGAGTCGAGCCGCGGTTGCCAACATCAACGTGACCGGGGAAGGTGCGTTGCAGATCCAGTACGCCAAGGCCGTCGAGCAGCAAACTGTGAGAGCCGACTCGCGGGGGCGCATGTACTCCCGCTCCTCAAGAAGTAGGGCGGCCTCGAGAGGCTGCCCAACGATGGCAAATACTCTCAACTTCCCACCACCTGAGCCCCTACAGCTCCAACCATGACCTGCGCACACGGCACTCTCCACCAACGACTCGCGACCAACGAACAACATGGCTGCCGCCAATTGGCAGCCAGTCGACGCGCGGACCCACATCATCAACAACCAAAGCTGGCGCGCACGCCAGCCCGACGACCTGAGGAACACCCTCATGAACCGCCATGACGGCGAGCCAAGGGGCTCGCTCAACCGAGTCAGTCCCCAGTGCTTCGGACCAATGATCTGAGGCGACAAATATCCGGCAAACTTCAAAGCGCCAAAGGAGATCGAGAAGTACAATCTCTCGTACGACTCGTCCGTGTGGCTGGACATGTACCTTATGGCAATGGGAATCGCTGGCCACACCGACCTACTCGCCACTCGCTACCTCCCCCTGATGATGGAGGGAGCGAGCCGGCAATGGATCAATACCCTCCCCACTGACAGCATCGATTCCTGGGAGGACATGCGCGACGCCTTCATCAGGCACTTCAAGGGTTCCTACACCCGCGCCACCACCATCGAGGACCTGGAGTGATGCGTCCAGGGACCTCGTGAGTCGACCCGCGGCTGGGTCCAATGATGGCAGGATCTGTGGTTCAACGCGGCCGGCATCCACCCAGACACGGTGATACACTACTTCAAGACCTCGTGCCGCTACGATACCTTGGTCGTCAAGCTCAAGCGGGTGTACAAGACACTCGACAACATACCAGACCTCCTCGAGATCGCCAAGCAGTACGTGGAGGAGGACCCGAACCAAGAAACCGACGACGAGTCGGGTGGAAACCTCCGCCCAAGCGGCCACGACAACGGGAGGCAACCCGATCTACGCTATAGCAACACTCGCCTCACCGGCAAGCGCCGCAGTGATGGGCGAGTCGATTACATTGCCAAACCCGTCTACGTGCCACGCGACCCAAAGAGCTTCCGCCGCGACAGGGGCCAATGCCGTGACAGCGGAAACTACAAGGCGAGGCCAAAATTCGACCTTGCGGCTCTCCTTAACCAGCCCTGTGTGTTCCACAGCAGGGAGGGGAAGCCCGCCACGCACACAACCACCGATTGCCACTCCCAAAGGGAGATCGAGAAGGCACAGCACGCACGGGAGGACCCCAACAACCACTCGCCAAACGGCGGGGCATTTGACAACGAGGCCGGCTCGCTCCACACCTTCATCGGGTTCAGCACCAAGCGCGAGAAGAAGGTCATCGCCCGCGTCATCGCCGCCAATGCGGTGTCCCAAGTCGATGTCCCCCGCTTCGTCAACTGGTTCGAACAGTGGATCACCTGGAGCCGCGAGGACCACTCACCATGGATCGAATATCAGGGGCGAGTCACCTTGGTGGTCAAGCCCAAAGTGGGCGACTACTGACTCCCCGAGACACTGATGGACGGCGGGAGCTCCATCAACATCCTCTACCTAGAAACGTTCAGGCGACTGCGGCTCCTGCAGTCGATGATCGAGACGACCTACACCACCTTCCACGGCATCATCCCCGGTCGGAAGGCGTACCCGATCGGCAAGGTGACGCTGCCAGTCACCTTCGGCACACCAGCGAATTTCCGCACTGAGCGGATCATGTTCGAGCTGGTGCCCTTCAACAGCCCCTACCATTGCGTCTTGGGGCGGCAAGAATTCGCCAAGTTCATGGCGGTGCCACACTACGCGTACCACGCGATGAAGCTCCCAAGTCCATGCGGTATCATCACCATCCACGGCGACACCGACATGGCCGCGGAGTGCGAGGCAAAGGGCGCGAGCTCGCCGACGCCATCATCGCTGCAGAAGCCAACCATGCGGAGGAGCTCGCCAAGTACACGAGCGGGGTCGACAATGACGACCCCACAATACTCAAGAAGCCCAACTCAGATAACGGAGGCTCGACCGCGTTCGAAGCCACCACGCACACGCGCTCCATCGAGCTGGTCCCAGGCGTCTCCAGCCAGACGGTGACAATCGGGACGAGCATGAGCCTAGCATAGGAAAGTGCGCTCATCGAGTTCCTACGTGAGAATCGCAACATGTTTGCATGGAAGCCATCCGACATACCTGGTGTCCCGAGCGAACTCGCTGAGCACAAACTCAACGCCGACCCCAAAGCACAACCCGTCAAGCAGTCGCTGTGGCCCTTCAATGAAGAGCATCGCCGAGCAATCGCCGAGGAGGTGTAGCGTCTACTTGTTGTAGGCTTCATACAGCCAATCAAATACTCCAAGTGGCTGGCAAACCCAGTCCTGGTCAGAAAAAAAAAGAATGGTACCTGGAGAATGTGTATCGATTACACAAACCTCAACAGCGCCTGCACAAAGGAGCAGTTCGTCCTCCCTCGGATCGATCAAATCATCGACTCGACCGCGGGCTCTGAGTCGCTGTGTTTCCTTGACGCCTACTCTGGTTACAACCAGATCAAAATGGCAGTCGAGGACGAGGAGAAAACGGCGTTCATCACGCCATTCGGAGCATTCTGCTACACCACCATGACATTTGGCCTCAAGAACGCCGGAGCGACCTACCAGAGGTGCATGCAGGAGTGCCTTGCGAGCCAAATTGGCTACAACATCCACGTCTACATCGACGACGTGGTGGTGAAGTCCACTCGCTAGGGTGATCTACTCGCCGACCTAGCCGAAACCTTCGCAAATCTGCAAAGGTACAAGATCAAACTCAAACCAGGAAAGTGCACCTTTGGTGTACCTACTGGACAGCTGCTAGGGTATGTAGTCTCCAAACGAGGCATCGAGGCGAACTCCACCAAGATCAACACGATCGCCCGGCTCGGCAAACCCGAGTGCCTGCGCGACGTCCAGAAGTTGGCTGGGCGAGTCGCGGCTCTCAGTCGTTTCATCCCCCGGATGGGCGAGAAGGCAATGCCCCTCTACCACCTAAAGCGCAAGAACCCCACGTTCCAGTGGGACAAGGAGGCAGACGACGCACTCCACGCGGTCAAAGAAGTGATCTCGCCGCCCCCATCGATAAGGATCCCATGCTCGTCTACGTCGCGGCATCCAAACTAGTCGTCAGCGCCGTCATGGTTGTCGAACGAACAAAAGAGGGAAAGGAGCGCCCGGTGCAGCGACATGTTTACTACATCAGCGAAGTCCTCACCCAGTCGCGACAACGCTACCCGCAGTACCAGAAGTTGGTGTATGCGGTCTTCCGAGCCTAGTGGCGACTGCCGCACTACTTCCAGGAGCATCCAATCACGGTCGTCTCCTCAGCACCGTTGCAGGACATCATTCACAACCATGAAGCGACTGGACGAGTAGCCAAGTGGGCCGTCGAGATCGGAGTCCACAACATCAAGTACGAGCTGCGCAAGGCAATCAAGTCGCAGGCCCTGGCGGACTTCCTCGCCGACTGGGAGGAGGCACAGTAGCCGGAGAAGCTGTCGTACCTCCATTACTGGTCGCTCCACTTCGATGGATCCAAGAATGGAGATGGCGCAGGGGCAGGAATCGTCCTCACGTCCCCAAAGGGCGACAAACTGCGCTACATATTGTACCTCGACTTCACCCCCTGCCCCAACAACATGGTCGAGTACGAGGCCCTCCTCCACGACATGTGAGCTGCCAAGGAGATGAACATCAACCTCATGCGCTGCTACGGCGACTCCGACCTCATCGCCGCACAAGTCGCCGGCACCTGTGACTCCATCTCCCCCACCATGGCGGCATACCGCCAAGTAGTGGACCAGCTAGGGGGCCACTTCGCCGACTACTCCGTCGAATGGATCGACCGGCGCAAGAACGAAGAGGCTGACTCCCTCTCTCGCGTCGGGTTGGCTTGCCACACGCCACCCGCCAGTGTCTTCCTCGACACCATCACCAACCCATCTATCTCTCCCCCGAGGGAGATCGACATCGAAATACCGCTGCAACCAGAACCAACCCAGGTCGCCATGGTCGCGAGGCCAAGCGACTGGACCATGCCATACGTCGCCTACCTAGAGGGGGGACCCTACCCGCAGACAATATAGAGGACTGCATGATCGTGCGCTGCTGCAAGTCCTTCGTCATCATCAACGGCGAGCTCCACAAGCACAGCGTGACCGGCATGTTCCAACGCTGCGCACAACCCGCGGAAGGTCGCAAAATCCTCTAAGACATCCACGCCGGCGACTGTGGCCACCATGCTGGCGCCCGGTCCCTGGTTGCCAAGGCCATGCGACATGGCTTCTACTGGCTCACCGCACATGCCGACGCGGTCGACATCGTCCAACGCTACGTCGGGTGTTAGAAGTACGCCAATCAGACGCACGTACCAAGCTCGGCGCTCAATACCATCCCCATCACCTGGCCATTCTCCATATGGGGCATGGACATGGTGGGCCCCTTCAAGAAGTCCCCCTCCGGCTACACCCACCTCCTGGTTGCAGTTGACAAATTCAAAAAGTGGGTGGAGGCCAAGCCAGTCCGCAAGTGCGACGGGAAGACCGCCACCAAGTTCCTCCATGAGCTCATCTATCGCTACGGGTTCCCGCATAGCATCATTACGGGTAACGGCACAAACTTCGCCAAGGGAGCCATGGCCGAATTCTACGAAGAGCACAACATACGGCTCGACCTCGCCTCAGTCGCCTACCCGGAGTCCAACGACCAGGCGGAACGCGCTAACCAGAGCATCCTCCACGGCCTGAAGCTGCGACTGCAAGTTCCCCTCCAGCGAACTCCGGGGTGCTAGGTCGAAGAGCTCCCCTCCTTCATCTGGGGCATCCGCACCTCCATCAACAGGTCGACTGGGTTCACCCCCTTCTTCATGGTGTACGGCGCTGAAGCCATCATGCCGACCGACCTGGAGCACGACTCGCCTCGGGTCATCAACTATGAGGAAGCAGACAATGAGCTCGCACGCCAAGACGGAGTCGACCAGCTCGATGAAGCACGCGACCTAACTTGCTCCCATACCGCCATCTACCAGCAAGAACTCCGCCGCTACCACAACCTCTGAGTCCGAACTCGCACCTTCCAGGAAGGAGACCTGGTCCTATGACTAATCCATGACAAGAAGGGCATGCACAAGCTCTCTCCCCTAGGAGGGACCATTCGCCATAGGGCGAGTCCTAGGCAACGAGACCTACTACCTCATCGATGTCCGAGGCGACGGACAGCTCGACGTCAACCGGCCATGGAATGTAAACCTCCTAAGGAAGTTCTATACCTAGAACTCCAACATGTACTCCCCCCGCTATGAAATAAAGCAGATCGATTCGCACAAATTGTGGCTGCTCTCCATACCTTGTGCCACTCGCACTCGTAAAAATAGAGGCATGCTAACCACAGAAGTCAACCCTTGGTCACGCGACTGGCACGGCTAAGTAGTGCGGTACAAGGGCACCGGCAAGTTTCGGGCCTTGTGTCGTCCATGAAAACGCCAAATCGGAGCCCCATCAGAGTCGCCTCACTCGACTGGCCCACCGGTCCAAGACGAACGCACTCTCTTCTCGCAGCGACCCAGTCCTCCACATCCTTGGCACAGCGACTCGAACGGTCAAGTACCATCCTCGGGGACTGACACCAGTCCAAACCCATGCGGCTATGGAAAACACCAAGTATGAGAGCGCGTCCTGGACTTGCCACGCGACTGATTCTCCAAGTCAGGTGGAGCGACGCGTCAAACACAATGCGCTTCGTCCTTACCTACCTTGGGCATGTGACTAGAACGGCTAAGTACCACACTCAGGGACTCACCAAACCGACCCCGTTCGCGACCAGGAAAATGGATAAGTACAGAGCACCCCTTGGGGTCGCCATGCGACTGGCTTTTCAAACCACGGCGAGTCGACCTAAACTAACTAACAGTACAACAACAAGCATACACACAAAGAAACGAGGTAAACCCCACAAAAGGGTGGACGCGCTCAGGGACTCGCACAACCCAACAAATCACAGTCAAAACACAACTGACAAAAGCATTCATGCATTCCTTCTGGCAACAAAATATGTTCTCTTACAAGGGCGGGCATACTTTTCTTTACAACTAATGCCAATCGGCAAAGTGGTCTACTCTGCAGGCTTCGATGACGACGCGCCACCGCCTCTGCGGACACGGATGAAGGTAACCCACGGTTTCGACGAATACGTCGTCAGGGTGCCCGCCATCACCGATCTGAATGGTTGCTCCACCTTGAAGTCGCGATTCGCCGGTTCAGGGTCGTTCGGGGCGACGATCGTCTCTTGATACGGCAGGAAGTCGCCCATCGCCAACACCCGATCGGAGTAGACCGCGGCCTGGTCGGTCAGCTTCAACAAGTCGGAGATCTCGACCGAGCCCGTCGATGAAGGGTACCCGCTGGTGACATCATCGAGGTCAAAGTCGTCGGGGAAGTGCGTGAGCCCAAGGCTCAGCGCAGTCACAGCCCCACGACAGAAAGCCAACCACGACATGAACTCCACAACCGATGGAGCCTTCTCTAGGTAGCGCCAGACCTCAGTGAGTTCACTAGGGATCACCTTCGTCAGTGAAATCTCCTGAAGACACGCATGAATGCAAGTCGCCGAAAGAGCGACAGAGTCCACCAGCATGGTGACACACTGTCGCGGATTGTACGACTACGCCTTGGCCTCGTTGTCAAGAATATTCCTTGTAGAGCATAGGCAGTTCACAATCAAAAGGGTGCAAAACCGCAAAGGCGACCCGCACGCTCGGGGACTCGCCAAACCAACCAGACGCAAGACAAAAAGAACTCACCAATCAAGGGATGGCAGCGCCCTGTAATGAAGTCCTGAAGACTCGACAATTCAGTCTGCAGCCCTGCGATGAGTGCATCTGACACCTTCCGCTCCTCAGCAGCAGCAGCGACAGCCGCTTTAGCTCTCTCGTCCGCCGAGGCCGCCTCCGCCTTCATGGCTTTGAGCTCTCGCTCCAGCTCGGCCACTCACTTTTCTGTGGCGATCAAAGACGTCTGGGCAGCCGTCAGGTCGCTCGCAGGGACCAAACCCTCGCAGGCCTTCGCCATTGCGACCGAATGACCCTCTACAGCAACACGACCGTGAGTATAAATTCAAGATAAAACGATTGTGGAAAAGGGCACCTCAAAGACCTACCAGCAGTCGCCTGCAGTTGCTTGTTTACCTCCCGCACGGAGCGGAGATCTTTCTCCAGACGCTCCTTGGCGGCCAATCGCTCCGCTGACTCGCGCTAAAGGCCCAGCACAGACATGACCACATGTCATTAAACGTCGAATAAAGTTCTTAAGTACCTAGCCGCTGAAATTCAGCGACTAGTCACTCGGGGACTGGATAGCGAAGAAATTCCTAAGTACCTAGCCACTGAAATTTAGCGACTAGCCACTCGGGGACTGGACATCGAAAAACAATAAGAATCTACCCGCTGAAATTCAGCAACCATATCCTCAAGGACTGGACATACCGGGAGAGCTGCAACCAGCATACTGTGCAGCTCGACCGCATCCACCGACGGGAGCACAAGAGGTGTGCGTCCGCGACGCTGCTTGACCTCCGAGCCCAGAACTTCGGTGTAACATCCCAAAAATATTGAACAATTATTATCAAATTCCAATCACTCAAAATTAGGGTTAACAAAAACTTTTGTTAATCAACATCATATGAATGCATGTGTGTATATGAAGATTGTATGAATGCATGAATGGACTTGTTTGATTGTTGTAAATAGCAAGGAATGGTTTAAAGATGAAAACAAAATCATCTAAAACTTTTCCAAGAAAAAACAAATCAAGAGAAAATCAAAAACAAACAAAACAAGCAAATGGTCATTTTTGCCAATCTTGCTCACTAGGCCACTTTGAGTGTTTCTAGTCCAAGATTTAAACAGAAACAATTCCATTTCTTTTCACCCCTTGCTAGACCAAGTAAAAGTGAACCCAGTCCCACCTTCCAAACTTACAGAAACATTTGGCAACTTGATTGAAATGACAATTGAAATTGAATCTTTAACATATGTGAAGATCACCCATTTTCAAAAACCAACCAAACCAGTGCACCTTGACCTTTCCAACTAACCAGAGACTACCTAGTATGTAACTAGTTCACCCACCAAGTTCAAACCAAAAATTCAAATTCAAATCTCTTTCGGCCATTTCATCAAACACATTGCAAACACAAATCAAACAAACAACAAACACTATAGTGAGCGGTGATTTGGCCAACCTTGTTCCCTCTCTAGCTCACAGCAGGCTATTAGTAGATCACCTATCTTAGTTAACAAGCTCTTAGCACCACTGTGAGCTTTCCATTGCCATCAATGGTGAGCATGCTGAGCCTCACCTTGCCACCCCATAGTCGACAGCAAGCTAGGAGCAGCACCAAGCCTAGCCACCTTGTCTGGGACATTGACCACCGTCCATTGCCACCCCCTGAGCAACGCCAACGCCCTGCCAGCCACTGGACCACTCTAGAACCGTTGCGTCCTATGCCTCTATGCCATGCTAAGAGCGCGCCAGAGCGATGCAGTCGACACGTGCCCACAGACCGCGCGCCGCCCTTGCCGCTTGCAAGCGTGATCACCACCATCCCAGGAGACCGCCAGACAACCCCGTTCGCCGCCGCGCGACCCGTAGCCACGGTGCACCATTAAAATGCCTGTCGGACCTGCCCAGAGCACCGCAGCGTTCCGACCGTCTCGCACTGCCCCACGCCTCGAGACCACATCGTTGAGCTTTGCCAGGGAGCATAGCACCGCCCCCTATCGTCTCCCATGCTATTAGCTCACTGTGTCGACGACCACGACGAGCTCCACCAGTGCCCTTCGGTCCCCTCTTGGCACTATAAATAGAGGCCACCCCCGCTCGATTTCTTCACACCAACACACTCCCTCTCTCTTAGAACCACCCCCACTCATTCCCGGAGCAAGGTGAGCAGCAGGTCACTGGAATTTGACCGGAGTCTGCCATGGAGGAGGAAGAAAGGATCCAGCGATTGGAGCCACCCCAGGAGAAGCCGCCGGTACCAGGAGGTTCGCCGTCATTGACTTCGTTCGCCCACATCACCGACCCGCTTTGAGCCCGGTGAGCACCGTGAGACCCCACCGCCAAGCTAGGGTTTTGTCTCGCCGGCGTTACCCAACGGAGAAGATAAGTCACAGCCGCTAGATTAGAGGTTGATCGTGCGGTCCACATCACCCCGTACCGCTTCGCACCCCCTGTCTCACTAACAGGTGGGGAAATCACTTAAACTCACCCGCGCATGCACTGTGCACCGTGGGCCAGCCCATTTACATTCACGCGTGACCCAGTAGTTTGAATTTAGGTTTATTCTTTTAGTTTCAAACTTGGTTCTTTACCTAGATTCAAAAATCAACCCAGGTCGATTCACTAAACCAAATTGCATGAAAACAAATTTTTTAGAAAGGTACTGGAATTCTTAATCCAAGCCCGTTTGATTCAATTTATTTGGAATTGAAGATCGCCTATACTAAAAATAACAAGGCAGAAGATTTTCTGCATTTAAATATTTTTCAAAATTCAACCACAAAAGATTTTGAGTTGATTCCAACTCTCAAAAATCACATTTAACTAGACCTTTCTGAATATATAAAAATATCTAGGTTTACTTGCAAAAATAATGGACAAGTAATAAAAGAATGCCCCATAGGCATTTCTAGTCACTTTATTTAATTAAAATAAAAAGGTTAAAACTTGTTAAATTATGACACCACTTTAAATCACATTCCCATGTATTGAAATATGTGGTGATGACATGTGTCAACATGATCCCATGTTTTAGTTGGAGAATATTAAATCTTAGGTAGTTTTTCAATGAGTAGAAATTACTTTTCCAAAATAAAATAAATAAGACAAGTGCTTTAAGGATTGTAATGTTTGTGATGATGCTAGGTCATCTAGTGAAAACCATGGTGTGATAAATAAAAGTAGTTAAGTATTGTTTGGTGATTGTGTACTTCGTATTTATTTATAGACGCTAGTACCAACCAAGGATACGAGGAGGAAGGAGAATACTATGAGGAAGAAGCTGAGGAGAACTCCAACCACTGCTCTACTCAAGGCAACCTAACACTTGCAACTTAGCAAGCTAATCCTTGCAAGCTCATACTAATATCTTAGCAAGCTAAGCTAAACCATGCAAGTTTTACTTGCAAGCTTGCATCACTTGATACCCAATCCTAGTTTTATTTGCCAGCTTAGTTATTTTATTTCCTTATCAAAACTTTCTATTGGAGTTACTTAGTGACTTGTAGATTTTATAAAGATATTTAAAGGTAGCATAAAGAACATAAAACTTGGCCTAAGTTAGATAATCTTGATGTCATCCTGAGGCATGAGATTGAACTTAGATAAGATACACTTGTTCACCACCCCTCATTAGTGTTTACCCCCACTTGTAGATGCTAGTGCTAAGCATAAAACTTGATCACTTTAGATGGTAATACTTGGTGAAAATGGTTATGAAAACCTTAGAATGATGAGTCATTCTACTAAAATGTTTTGACATGTGTTCTTGAACACCAGATGATTTTGATGATGAAAATGTTAAGGCATGAGCCTTAGCCTTTATAAAACTGATGGTTGTCTGGATGCGATACCATTCCAATTTTACCGTATTACCACAATACCCAAAATTTGGGTAGGGCTTGACTGGAAATTTATATACCTTAGTATGGGTTGCCTTGCGGCCAAGGTTTGAGTTGAGGCTGCCTTGTGAACATTGTCCACCTGTGCAGTTCCCAAGATGATAGTTGGTCATGGTTGGGAGGCCAAACTCACAGGAGAGGTGCCTATACTAGGGCGTGTAATTGAAAGGTTAGGGTTGATTATCCGCATACTGAGTATGGTGAATTCAGGATTGTTCTTGACGGATGTATCAAATGTTGTGGTGAAAGTGTACCACCTCTGCAGAGTGTCAAACTATTTGAATAGCCGCATCCGCGGTTAAGGACAGTCGGAGTGGCCATACTGTTCCGTCGTCAAATGTTCTCAAAATGACTTATGTAATTATTCATGAATTTTACTTGACCACAATAGGGTTGTGATATGAATTCCCACTTAGGTGTTATAAAACTTTCAACTAGATTTCTTTGCTTCTGAACTCAGCTAAGGTAAATTTGGCTTTTTGCAAAACAACCTAGAGCCTAGTACTTACTACTCAAAAACCACTTCACTTGTTAGTATTAGTTTGCGAGTACTTAAAGAGTACTCATGGCTTTGTCCCTGGATATTCCCGTGGCCAGACTATGAAGAGGACTATCAAGAGGATGGACCGCAGGAAGGTTAAGACAACTAGGATCATCTCCCATTGTCAGCATTGCCTATGACCATGAAGATGGAATCTCGCTTACGCTATCGTTATCATTACGTTATTCCGCTGCTATGGTTGTATTAAGACTGGATCATGAGATCCTTTATTTGTTGTAAGACCTTATGTATGTTTTGTAATGGATGATGTACTGTGATATCCAATCTGTTATGTCTCGCAAAAATGGTAATCCTGGGATTGTGATGTATGGCATAACAGGCATCTGGGTTTAAAAACCCAGGTGTTGAAAAGTTGGTATCAGAGCCATCCTGACCATAGGAGACCCTATTTTAGAATGGACGTTTGAATCAAAAACTAAGTTTCAAAACCAAGGAAGTGAGTATTTATGAAAACTTATTATGATTCTTACCACTTAGACTCTTTCATGAAAAGTCATGTTCCTCAAAAATTCTTGCAAACTTACCTAAAATTTGACACACTTGATTACTCTACTAACTTACTCATCCTATATTCTTATAGATGGACGTGAAGTATAGAAAGTTCTATCAGTTGGGGAATGGATGAGACCTCATCTTTGAGCGTGACTTGGACCAGTTGTCGGAAATGTTGGGGCGTCCGCACCCCAGGTTCTTCGGAGCTTAGCTCAACGATCAGGAAGGATAGGAGATGCAATGGATGATTGTTGCAAGTCTCCGAGGAAATATCAAAGCCCCCACCTCAGAGGGAATTCAGTTCACCATCAGAGAGAACAACTGGCTCGATGGACTTGCCAGAGCCATGCAGGAAGCTCTTGCCCGTATGTGTGGGCAGAGAGTATCAATCAGATCAAGAGGACCCGCTTTGAGTTCTATCCAAGGCATGATTTTATGGGACAACCACTGGAGGCCCCATATCACCATGAGATGAAGACTCAATTGGACCACCTCAGCTTCATGATGTATGACCGGCAGAAGGAATTAGACAATGCCCGCTCCGACGCCAACCACAAGTACACCATCGCCGCCCAGAAGGATCAGACCATTTCCATGCTAGTGAAGGATCGCCAGTCTTGTTGTCATCACCTCGACAAGAAGGAACGCATCATTGCCTGTCTCTGCCACAGGATCACAGAGCTGGAGAAGACTGTCCACGAGAAGGATATGCAGCTCGAGGAGAGGGAGAATGCAGGGGAGGACATCCGTGGAGACCCCTACTCCTATCTCAGTGATGATGATGACTTTCTGGACGATCAGGCCATGGACTTCTACACCGATGAGGATGACTTCGCCTTCATTGATGATGAGGAGGACACCGACTCCAAGGAGGAGTAGCACTTGAGCACTAGCGTTAGTGAGTTGTATCCGGTCCCACTGTATCGTAGTTTCCCAAAATGGTTCTTAAAACCATCTGTTTTCTTTGTTGTGGTGTGTGTTTGTATCGTGTGCTATGAATGAATGAATCAAAAGCAAGTTTCTAGAAAAATCTGAGTCAAACTTCAAAAACTTTTCAAAACCCTGAACCTTAGAAATTTCTCCTCTTTTCTCATGATCTATCTCAATCTTCATATGCCTCGCGGAGGAAGCAGTTCATCCCCGGACCCGATGTTGCAAATCTTGCAAATGTTGGTTTCTGACCGCGAAGCTGAAAGAGCTGAACATAAAGCCAACTTAGCTACTCTTCATCACATCACTCGGATGGCCAACAACAATCAAGGACATGGAAATCAATACAACCATGGATCCAAGCTCAAGAACTTCCAGAACACCAACCCACCCATTTTCACTGAGTCTGAAGAGGCCCTCAATGCCGATGATTGGCTGCAAACCATGGAGAACAACCTAGAAGTTGCAGGAGTGGAAGCCAACGAGAAGGTACTGTTTGCCACCCACTATCTGGTTGAAGATGCAAGAGCATGGTGGAACAGCGTTCGTGCCATGAATGGAGGACAAATGATGACTTGGGATGAATTCAAAATCAAGTTTAGCAGAACCCATGTGCCACCGGGTTTGATCAAGAGGATGAGAGATGAATTCAGATAACTAAAGCAAGGTAGGATGACAGTAGTTCAGTACCGTGACAAATTTTTGTCATTGGCTAGGTATGCACCGGATGAGATAGATACCGAAGCCAAGAAGGAGAGATTCTTGAATGGTCTGCATGATGAGATACAGACAGTGTTGGTCAATATCCCATTTGTTGATATTGAAGCCTTAGTGGATTCTGACATCCAGATGGAAGGCAAGATCAACCAAGCCAATGAGAACCGCAAACATACAATGATGCATCAACCAGGAAACCACCATACCCCAAAGTATCACCCCAACCCATCTCCAGGATTTGCCCCAAGAAACAAAAGACCCCCGATGAACCGTCCCACCTATCCCAACCGTGGAGGAGGAAACCCAAGGCCCGGATGAAATCACAACAACAACCCCGGCAACTCCAGCAATTTCAACCGTGCACCACCCAAGTTCAACAACAACAATGTCGCCACCAACACCAAAACTGCCCCAAGGACTGGAAGCAATGTTGTGCCTGTTGCAGCAAAAGACAAGTCTCAGGTGACTTGTTATGAATGTGGAACCAAGGGTCACTATTCCAATGAGTGCCCCAAGAAGATTGCCGCAACCCCCAATGCAACTGCCTCAGCTCAGCAGCAGCGTCGTGTTTAGCCTAGAAGAAGATTTGCCCCAGGGAATTCGCTCAACCGCAACGGCCGTCTCTTTCTCATGCATGCTGAAGAAGCCCAAGAAGCGCCAGATGTCATGCTGGGTATGTTTTTTGTTAACTCGGTACATGAAAGAGTGTTGTTTGATTCTGGAGCATCGCACTCGTTTTTTACCGAAGAATTTGCATGCACTAGTAAGATTCAACCAACCAAATTGAAGCATGTTATGATAGTTCAAATACCTGGTTCAACCACCAAAGCTAGACAAATTTGCAAGGCCGTACCTATCCAAATCCATGGCATAGATTTCTATGCTAATCTAATAGTACTTGGAACTAAAGGTTTGGAAGTAGTACTAGGAATGGATTGGATGTTGAAACATAAAGGATTAATCGACTGTGCCAAGAAAGCCATAACCACGACCAGTACAGCTGGAATATTAGTCGAGCATGTATCTGAAACCTTTCCCCGTCAATTCAAGTGCAACAAGAGTCTAGCCCAACCAACCATTGACCAAGTCAGAATAGTCTGTGAATACCCCGATGTATTTCCACATGTTTTGCCGGTATGCCCCTAGATCGGTATATCGAGTTTATCATTGAACTAATCCCTGGAACTGGACCCATAGCCCAGAGGCTATATAGTATGAACCCGTCTAAATTAGTGGAGCTGAAGAAGCAACTGGATGCTATGCTGGAGATAGGATTGATCCAACCAAGTGCATCGCCATGGAGATCACATGTCTTGTTTGTGGACAAGAAAGATGGAGGTAACCGTTTGTGTACGGATTATCAAAAGTTGAATGATGTCACCATCAAGAACAAGTACCCACTGCCAAAGATAGAAGACCTGTTTGACCAGTTGACTGGTGCTAAAGTGTTTTCTAAGATTAATCTTAGAGCTGGTTATCATCAACTCAAGATTCGCGCCGAGGATATTCCAAATACAGCCTTTACCACCAGATACGGATTATATAAGTATATTGTCAAGTATTTTGGATTAACCAATGCCCCCGATTATTTCATGAACCTCATGAATAAGATTTTTATGGACTTCCTGGATAAGTTTGTCGTTGTTTTCATGGATGACATTCTGATCTATTCCAAATTCAGAAGAATAACATGAGCTACACCTAAGGACCATCCTTGGAACCCTTAGGGAGCGTCAGTTGTATGCCAAGTTTAGAAAATGTGAATTCTGGTTGTAGGAGGTAGGATTTCTCGGACATATTGTGTCAGCCGGAGGAATTGCCGTTGACCCTGCAAAGGTGAAGGATGTTGAAGATTGGTAGGCCCCAACCACTCAAACCAAAGTTCGTGCATTTCTCGGATTGGCGGGATACTACCGCAAGTTCATAGTAGGATTCTCGAACATCGCAAGACCCATGACCCAATTGTTGAAGAAAGATAAGAAGTTTGAATGGACGGATAAATGTGAAGAAAGTTTTCAAGAACTCAAGTGGAGATTGATTTTAGACCCAATCTTGATCATGCCGGATATCACGAAGTCGTTTGATGTGTATTGTGGCGCATCCAAGAACGGTCTCGGATGTGTGTTGATGCAAGAAGGCAAAGTAATATCTTATCTATCCTGACAATTGAAGCAACATGAGCAGAATTATCATACCTATTACCTTGAACTAGCAGCCGTAGTTCTAGCGCTGAAGACATGGAGGCATTACCTAATGGGAAACCGTTGTGAGATTTATTCGGATCACAAGAGCTTGAAGTATATATTCACTTAGAAGGAGCTGAATATGAGGCAGAGAAGATGGATAGAGCTAATCAAGGACTATGATCTAGACATCCACTATCACCCCGGTAAAGCAAATGTGGTACACTACTAGGAAAATGTCTATAGGTAATCAGCACATCCGTGGCTCACATGGTTGAAGTGCCCCACGGCTAAAACAGGCGTGGCTCACCTATGGGCAGTGCCCTACTAGTAACTAGAACAACCGTGGCGCACATGACCATAGTGCGCCACAGATATGTGTGGGCCAGGGCCCTGTTGGCCGCACGCCAAACATCTGTAGCACACAGAGGGTAGGTGCGCTACGGTTGTTAGTGCCAACCGTGGCGCACATGGAGGGGGTGCGCTACGCCTAAGCGCATGCCCCCCCTCTGCTGTGAAACGGCCAGACACATCCGTGGTGCACTATGGCATGTGCGCCACGGATGTTACTCCTCCCTGTGGCGCACTAGGGCAGAGTGCGCCACGGATGTGTCGATTTTTTTTAAAACACTTTATGTGCACATGTGTGACCACATCCACCACCCCGCACTTCACTTTCCCCTTCTTCTTCCTCCTTAGATCTAGTCGGGATCTTCTCCTTCCCACCTCAATTTCTCCACCCATTCACCATTTTTAGCATGTAGAACTTGCCTTGGATGTTACATAAGTAATAGAGGAAGGTCTTCGGTCTTTCATCTCCTTCTCCGGTCTCGCGCGCACCTCTCCTTTCCATCTTTCTCGCGATTGGTCTCTCATCTCGGTAAGTTGTCCATGTAAGGATGTGTTCATGTGTATATGGTATGCTCATATGTATGTAGATGATCGATGCTCATGATGTGTGTATGGAGAGGATCGATGGTCATATGTGTGTGTATATGGAGAGTATCGATGATGCTCATGCATGTGTGTATGGATCGGTCTCTCTCTCTCTCTTGTGTTTGTATGTGCAAGTTGCCATTTGTTTTGCCAAAATGTTGATTCATTTCCATTTTGGCAAGACTTTGACATTTCGTAAAGGTCCTAATTTTAGGATAGGTCATGCCGAAATTTTCTATCGACCATTGCATGCATGCATTCATATATGTGGTTCTAATAGACTTCTAATTGTACCGTGTACACCGTGCAGGCAAAAATGGTCCGCATAATGAGCGAAGGCATTGTGGCTAGATTTTTGAAATGTGCGACGGCCGACATGATACGAAATAACAAGACGGATATAAGATGTCCGTGCAGAAGATGCAAACTCAACTGGGTGATCGACCCAGATTCCGGGAATCTGCAGGCGCACCTGCTCCACCATAGTTTCATGGATGGATACACTCGTTGGATAAGCGATGACGAAGACGATGGAGACAGTGAAGGTGGCCAACATGACGATGATCATCATCACGGCGAGAACGGGCGAGATGATGAAGAGTCTCCTGGAGATGGTGAAGGTGCGAGCGAGCCGGGATGATGATGATCTAGATGCCGGAGGAGCAGACGACGATGGAACAACGTCAGGCTGGGTGTGGGACCCTTATGTGCAAGAGCTGCTTCTCAAGCAGACGAGTAACGCTAGGGCTGCCGCTAGAGAGAAAGCCAAGCTTGCGCAACTTGAGAAAGACGCGGTTACTCCATTGTATGAAGGATGCAGGCCCGATGATACCCGATTGAATGTAACGCTGAAGGCTATGGAGATGAAGGCAAAACACAAATTGAGCGACGCAAGCTTCGACGATATGATGGCATTCTGGCACGATCGTCTCCCGGAGGGGAACACATGTCCAACTAGTATCGAGGACGCCAAGAAAATCGCCTGTCCTCTCGATCTACCTCACGTTAGATATCACGTATGCATCAACGATTGCATCATTTATTTGGGCGAGGACACGGAGAAAACCACATGTCCAGTGTGCGGCGTGAGTCGATACAAGAAAGGGAAGAAATCACCTCGAAAAGTGGTATGGTACTTTCCTATCACTCCTCGTCTGCAGCGCTATTTCGCGGACCCTAAGGAAGCGAATCTCATGCGATGGCATGCGGAAAGGAAGAAGCCAGGAGATGATGATGATGACCCCGAAAAGGATGAGCTGCTGACGCACCCTTCAGATGCTAGCCAGTGGAAAGCATTGGACCTCGAATTCCCAGAATTCGGTGGAGATTCGAGGAACATCAGGCTTGGTGCGAGAACCGATGGACTCAATCCGTTCGGTAGCCAGAGCAGCACGCACAGCACTTGGCCCGTGTTTGTATGGATGTACAACCTCCCTCCATGGTTGTGCATGAAGAAGAAGTACATACAAATGAGTATGCTAATTCAAGGGCCGAAACAACCTGGTACCGACATCAATCTGTATCTCGGGCTGTTGAAAGAGGAGCTAGCCATGTTATGGGAATCTGGAGCCAATACTTACGCCGCCGTCGCACAAGATTAGTTTACTATGAGAGTCGCGTTGGTCACTACGGTGCAAGACTATCCAGGTTGCGGGTATATCTCGGGGCAGGTTATCCAAGGATTCTGCGCATGCGTTAGGTGCATGGATAACACAAGCTATCTCCAACTAGAGAAAGATCCAGGGTCATCAAAAACCGTGTTCATGGCGCACCGGAGGTGGCTCGGCAAGAATGATCCATGGAGAAAACGTGGAGACCTGTTCGATGGCAAATCAGAGACCCGAGGAATCCCAGAGCGTAGGAGCAGCGAAGAAGTGGAAGAGTTGCTGAAAAACTGGAAAGATTGTCCTAAGCCTGGAAAGAAGCGAAAGAGGCAGCAACAAGACAAGCCGCTGATGAAGGTATGGAAAACAAGGTCTGTTTTTTGGGAGTTGCCATACTGGAAGTTTCTCCGCACACCTCATAGCCTCGACATCATGCATATCACGAAAAACGTGTGCGAGAGTCTGGTCGCCACCATAATCAACATGCCAGATAGGATGAAAGATGGTCCGAAAGCAAGGAACGACCTAATATGCTTGGGTATCCGGAAGGAGCTTCACGGAGGACGCACTACTCCTGATGATCAGGAAGATGACGATGATCATGAGTCGGAGATGACACAAGGTCGTCGGAAGGGTAAAAAGTTCAAGAAGAACGAATATTACTGCCCTCCTTCTTGCTTCACTCTAAGCCAGGATGAGATCAAACAGTTTTTCAAGTGCCTTCTAGGAGTCAAATTTCCTTACGGCTACGCGGGCAAGATAAGCAGATACCTAGACGAGGCGAAGCAGAGGTTCAGTGGCATGAAGTCTCACGACTGTGCCGTGCTAATGACGCAGGTACTTCCGGTCGCACTAAGAGGGATAATGGATGAGCACATCCGTGAAACGTTATTTGGCCTATGCAAGTTTTTCGACGTCATCTCTAGGAAGTCGATTGGCGTGAATCAGCTCGGGAGGCTACAGGAGGAGATCGTGGTGATACTATGTGAGCTTGAGGTCTAAATCCCACCCGCATTCTTTGACATTATGGTGCATCTGCTGCTCCATGTCGTGGAGGACATCGTACAACTCGGGCCGATGTTCCTCCGCAGCATGATGGCGTTCGAAAGGATGAACGGACACATCAAAGGATACGTTCGCAACAGGTCCCGTCCATATGGAAGCATAGCCAAGGGCTTTCTGGCCGAAGAGTGCATCTCTTTCTGCACGAATTATCTAGACATCGAGAACCCTGTCGGTCTTCCCGTCAACAGGCACCTTGGCAAGCTCGATGGATCTGGTCACCGAGAGGGTCGTCGCATACTGCATGCAGACTTCGATTTTTGACGCGTAGACTTTGATCGAGCAAACCTCGTCGTGCTACAGCATTTAAAACTGGTCGATCCTTGGGTACAGAAGCACAAAAGGTTAATCGAGAATAAGTACAGTGACCGGGGCATATAGAGGACGCAGGGAGAAATAATCAAAGAGCACAACTCAGATTTCACGCGTTGGTTTAGGAAGACGCTCCTTGATAATCCCCCGCGATCGCATTCTTCTGACACGGAAAAGATCATATTCACCTTGTCGCAGGGACCGATGCAAAACCTGGTGACCTATCAGGCGTATGATATCAACGGCTACACATTCTACACGGAGGAAAAGGACAACAAGTGTGATTATCAGAACTCAGGCGTAACGTCGGAATTCTATACCGATGACAACGTGAAGGAAAGATTCTACGGAAGAATCGAGGAGATCTGGGAGCTCGACTACTGTGGAGAAAAGGTGCCGATGTTCCGTGTCAGATGGGCAAAGAGCGTCGAAAGAGAAGACCGGTATTTCACAACCATGGTTATACCCGAAGCAGCCAAATCCAAGGCCGCTGGTGCAAACGTGGCCGCGAAAAATGAACCGTGGGTACTGGCTACCAAAGTGGACCAATGTTTTTTCATTACCGACCCGACAAAGTCTAGCCGTGTTGTCGTGAGGAGAGGAAAAAGAAACATCATCGGAATGGATGGAGTCGCCAACGAGCAAGACTTCGACCAGTACGGCAATCCAAAGATTGAAGATGACGACGACTACGATGCAGCAACATACATCACAAGAAGAAAAAGGACAACCCTACCCAAAAAAGGTAGCCCGTTCGAAAGAAGAAACATTAAAGTGCCGGGGCTAAATTATTCAACCGCGACAAAGAAGGGAAAAAAGATTGTAAAACGCTAGCTCAAAAAATATTGTAAAACGCGTGGTCGAAAAAGATTGTAAAGTGCGGGTGGTCGAGTAGGGTCGTGCCCGATTCATATTATTATGGACAAATTATTATGAAATTTAGTTATACTTTGAATCATATTATTTGTACCACTTTTATGACATATATTATCACTTTTGGGAATTTTTGGAATATTTAAAAGTATTTATAAAATAAAAACAAAACAAATATGACATATATTACCACTTTTGGGCATTTTGGAACATTTAAAAATATTTTTAAAATAAAAACAAAAAAGGGGGGCACCAGGATTCGAACCTGGGTGCTCTGAAGTTTAGAATAGAGCAGTGGGCAGAACCAGTGGGATAGGATAGTGATTCTGTTAGATAGTGAGACGCTCTTTTCTTATACAATTGCTGGAGGAGATAGGCGTAGCGCACTCTGGCATTGTGCGCTACGGATATCTGTAGTGCACTATGCCAGAGTGCGCTACGCGTATCTGTGCCTTATCCACTTTCACGTAGGCACACGTCGGCCTCATCCCCATTCTCAACCGCGCCCACCGTCGCCGTTGTCGATCCCGATCCCGAGCCCCCGCCACCGCTCTCTCCATCCGCCGTCTCGCCAGCCGCCGTCGCTCTAGGAGGAGGCCGTGGAGCAGGAGGAGGCCGTGGAGCAGGAGCAGGAGGAGGCCCGCCGCCGCTCGAGGAGGAGGCCCGCCGCCATCGTCGTCCGCCCGCCCCTCCCCTCTCTCCCTCTCTCCCTCTCTCTCCCTCTCTCCCCTCTCTCCCTCATCTCTGTGTTGGTCAGGCGCCATGAATGAGTACTTCAAACCTCCTTGGATGATATTGTTAGCATGTTACTCATTTTGTGTTGTTTTCTTAAGTTGTGATTGGTTATCTAAGTTGCATGTCTTCTAAAGCTCAATAGTGTATGCTTGTTTTCTGAAGCTCGACTGATTTGGTTTTGAGTTGCAGTGTATCTGTGGATGCAACGAAAGATTTTATGGTTAGCAATATTGATTTGCTGTGGAAAGTCATTTAGTTATCTGGCTACATCATTGCATAAAATTGTTTTCCTTATATCTGTGTTTCGCCATGTTCTGCTTTATAGTACAAAATGTTTATTTCTCATTGTTTTGTCAATGGTGATGGAAACGTACTAACTGCCAACTTAGCAAAAAAAGAATCACACTGTTGTTTGTGCCTCAATTTAGATTGAGTTTCAGTATAGTATAGTTTGTCTTGCATGCCAAAGAGAGTTGTAGTCGACTTGGGTGATCGTTGTCTAGCTGAGCTGAAGATGGCAGCATATTGTCCTGGTTGTTCGTCTGGTGTAGCAGACAGCAATTGTAACTTAGCAGACTAGCACTTGAGCAGCCTTACTTGTGTAGTTTATTGTGATATGATGCCATATCAAGAATTTAGGTTATAGATAACTAGGGTAAACAAATTAGGAAGTTGCAACTCAAGAAATATATGTTGCTACTAGGTAGCACAAATTCCCCTGTTCCCTCATTCAAAACCCTCAAGAACATCAGCTGCTGGGCCTATGTTTTAATCCCATACATCTGTGATGGCTCCAGATGAATGCTCTAGTTGTTGTACATCAATAACACTAGACTACATCAATAACACTAGACTTCTGGGCAAGTAGGGATGTTGATGATCTGTAATGTGCACCGCACCTATTTGGCCATATAGTTCATTGTTTGCCGCTAGTGTATACAACTTTACATCTGCTATTTGATCAGAACTATATATAGTTCAAAAAAAATGTTGATTCCCAAGTTCATTTGCCATAGGAAATTCAGTTAGATGCCTTCATGCTTCATGCTTTAGCCAGTACACAATGTACCATGTTTTAGCCAGTACAACAGAATAATGGACCATGTTTTAATCCTAAAGATGAAAGTGATCATCATTACAAGCTTTCTCTTTGCTAGATGGAGTACCATGTTTCAGTTAGATGGAGTATAACTGATTGTTGTTAGATGGAGTACCATCATTACACAATGTACCATGTTTTAATAGCCAGTACACAATGTACCATGTTTCAGTTAGATGGAGTATAACTGATTTCTGATTTCTGACCTTGTTCTGATGACCTGTATGAACAAAAAGAACAAGTGATTGCTGTCACTTGGTCATTTGTATTCTCATTTGCTTAGTCTGAAGTAGTAAAAGAAAACCTGGCTGTCAATTGCTGCTGTCAATTGCTGCTGTCAGTTGACAAACATGTATGCTTGGGTTTTAGTTGCTGCTGTCAATTGCTTGGGTTTTATTTGCTGCTATCAATTATTTATTTGTAGTAAAATGGAACTTTGATGTCATTTTCTTGCTATCAGTTCCTTGCTGTCATTTTCTTGCTTGCTATCATTTGTGCTTCTAAGTTATATGTTGTAGGATTGCAGCAAATGACAGCAAGCATTAAAGTGCAATTGGTTATGAAGCACTTGAAATTGTGCTTGTGCTTGTATATGAAGCACTTTATTATGTGTGTATGCAGGTTCTTGTATGAAATGAGTCCCGATTTTTGCCGGAATGTTGATTAACTTCCGTTTCGGCAGAAATCGGGCACTCCTAGTTTAAGAAAATTAGCAAAGGTCATGCCGAATTTTTCCGTGCATTTAACCAATTATTTGTTTTTTATTAGTGCAAAGATGTGTGACAACGACGAGGCTGGATGTTCTAAGCGCATCAGCGCTGAAGGAGAACTCAGACCTCCGAATAAACAATTGACATTCTGGGAGGCGGCCCAGCGGCTAGAAGACGATGAAACCATCCTTCGGAGAGCGAGGATGATATGGAAGATGCGGAGGAAGAAGCCGAAGGAACGGCGGACGATGAAACCACTGATGGCGGCGAGGGCACAGGGAGTGGTAGCAATCCTCCTAAGAAGAAGAAGAAGAAGAAGAAGAAGAAGCCGAAGGACCGGCGCCCGAACACGGTCGGCACGGTCAGGGAGGAAATTACCGAAGTGAGCCCATCAGGGGTTCCTTTGGAGCCCGCCCTTGTCGTCAAAGGGTACGGTGGGCAAGTGGCGGCGATCACCCGGACAACCATCTCGATCAACACCGAGAATCTCCGGCATAAAGATAATGGCCACTTGCGCACTCCTCTTCGAGAAGCTGCGCAAGATACAAGTTCCCGCTAAGTATCGAAAAACAAATTATCATGGGAGCAAGTAAACAAATCCGCCCTCACAAAGATGAGCACCGCCCTGGCCAGCTGGAGAACCCGGATAAAGAAGAAGATCTATAAAGAAGGCAAAAGTCTCGAGGAGATCCAGAAGATTGACCCGCAGATCACCGAAGATCAGTTTCCGGGAGTTCAAGGAGAGGTGTGAATCCGAAAGAGCCCTGGCCAATAGTAATCAGGGAAAGGTGCTGCAGGCAATGAATATAGGTCATCACCATCTCGGATCTGGTGGATACAGAACCGCGGAGGCCAAATGGAATAAGGAGGACGAAGAGTATAGATCCAAGGGGATAGAAAACCCCTTTGCTAAATTCGAACCCGGGCAGGTTCGAAACTTCATCAGGGCCCGTTACCATGTGGACCCAAAAACCAAACAACTCACCGCGGATCCTGCGGTGAAGGAATTCGAGGAAATTGTGGTAAGTATAATCTAATTACCGCGGATCAACTCGATTGCAATCTAATCGATGATCTAAACGGATGTTCCTTGCACTCTCTTATGCTACGTGAACAACGAGCTGAGGGATGTTGCCAAGGGTACCATCGTTCAACCCTTGCAGCGCACGTTCCACTCAAGGCCGGTGTCAGATAGCGTGCACAGGGTTAAAATTAGTCGGGTGCTAAGGGGCTGCGACGACTTGGAACCTCCCATTCAACCCCCAGGAGCGGATGAAGAAGAGCCGTCTGTCCTCAGAACTTGCTTCGGCTTATTCTTGCTATGGCCAAAGAGCATGATCCGTTTGGGGACGGCGGGGGCCATCACGCCACCGGAACAACGACACCCTCAGCGGTGGGTCGGATGATCATGTTGATGATATGCACATGGCGCAGGATCCGGCCGAGGACGACGAAGACTGGAATGATCACTTCTTCAGCACTCAGTTTAGCAATGAAGACCTAGCTGGTGGCCCCACAGAGAAAGCCACTATCACCAAGCATCTGTTTGGTTCTCAGGAGATGCCTCCAGCTTGCGCCTTTACAGAGCCAGCTGATACAACCAACCAGCCCTTTATTCTAAGCCCTGACACACTACATAGGGCGGCCGGTGCTAAGATTGCGGTGCCTGCCCGCTCTCCAAAAGGAAAAAGGGGCAGGAAAAGAAAATCTAGCAGCTCGAGCCAGCCGGTGGTGTCAACAACTGCGAATCCGATCAGGTTTCGGGACGGGCCACCAAGACCCGAGGGTATTATGTGGAGGATTCATGTGGCAGGTGAGCCCATGCTACCTAAGAATTTGCGGAAGCTCGCCAGTTCGGAACTGCAGAGTGTGCATGACGGCGTGCTGACGATAGAGAGACGCCTTCTATCGGAGAAAGATCCCTCGCACCCGGTATTCGTGGTTAAGGTGCCACCAGGCTTGGGCTTCATCGACAATGCCCCTGCGGATCTGTTCTTCCTGCGGTTCGACGACATCTTCAATATGTTCCACCTATACCCGCTGCACTATACCATGGTCCGTTTGTTTTCTCTCAGCCTGGCCATGCAGATCATTAGAGAGAACACACCGGGCATCGCTATAGTGGACCCCTACTACATGCGTGACGGCTGCTTGGGTTCCCCCGCCGAACGACGTATCGTGGCCTCGTACCTAAAAAGAATCCTCGTGGCGAACAAGACAAAGGAATACATTCTCGTGCCTTACTTTCCCGAGTAAGTCGTTATTCACTCGCCACCGTCGATTGGCTTTATTAGATCATCATCATTCTTTTTCCAACACATTCCATTTGAATTTTTTGCGCAGAGATGAACACTGCACGCTCATCTCCTTATCTCCGAAGCATTCCCACGCCACGTATTTCGACTCGGGGAGTCTAGAAAAGAAGAAAAACTACGACAAGATCAAGGAAGTTCTGGATGATGCTCTCACTGGCTTTGCCTCGACGGAAGGCACCACCTTCGTGCGTACGAAGGTCAAGTTCGGCAGGCACGTCTTCAACCACGTAATAGAGTTCCCCTGCGCGAAGCAGCCGGAAAACAGTAAGAAGGAAGCCTACTATGCACTCCATCACATGAGGGCGTTCCTACTTGACCAGCAGAATTCTACACTGCCAGATCATCTCAAACAGTGGGCCGAAGCAAAGGCCAAGATCAATGATTCAGATATTAGACAAGAGATGTATCGCATCCAGCAGCAGTTTGGGGCAATCATCTTTCGTGATGTCATGACTTCGGGGGGGATCTTCTACGGAGGAAATATCCCGAATAACCGTGACATAGAAGATCGCCTAGAGATGCAGGGTGACTATAGGAAGTTCATGACGAGACAAGGCGTCCTCCCGTTCCCTAAGCCGAGCCAGAAGGCTTGATGTTGGCCTAGTTGTAGTTACAAACTATAGATGACCTTTGTGTGTGTGGACAAGTGTACATGCTACGATACTTATCTTATTAGGTTTATGAATCATCGCTTACTTCTTTTGCTTATTAATATTATATATCAATCAATGCTTGGTTTTTTTGCTTACTCTTTGGTCCTTTGCTCACTTTGGTCCTTCTTTTTTTCCTTACTCTTTTTTCGAGAGTAATGCCGATTATTAAAATGTCGTGGCACACTATATATGTGAATGTGCTACGATGGGATTGTGAGCCTTGTGATATGCACAAGTCCAGGTCTTGTGCATCCTACTTGGCTCACCGTTCCATCGTAGCATATTCCTGTGTCCAACGACCTATGTATATATATGAGGCATTCTTTTCGAGTTATTTTTGTCTTTTTCGAGAATAATGCCGATGATTGAAATGTCGTGGCACAATATATATGTGAATGTGCTATGACGGGATAGTTAGCCTTGTGATATGCACAAGTCCAGGAATTGTGCATCCTACTTGGCTAACTGTTCCGTCGTAGCATATTCTTGTGTCCAACGACCTAGCTAGTTATATATGAGGCATTCTTTTCGAGTTAGTTTTGTCTTTTTCGAGAATATGCCGATGATTGAAATGCCGTGGCACAATATATATGTGAATGTGCTATGACGGGATAGTTAGCCTTGTGATATGCACAAGTCCAGGAATTGTGCATCCTACTTGGCTAACCGTTCCGTCATAGCATATTCCTATGTCCAACGACCTAGCTAGTTATATATGAGGCATTCTTTTAGAGCTACTTTGGTCTTTTTCGAGAATAATGCCGATGATTGAAATGTCTTGGCACAATATATATGTGAATGTGCTATGACGGGACTGTAAGCCTTGTGTTATGCACAAGTCTAGATGTTGTGCATCCTACTTGGCTTATAGTTCCATCGTAGCATATTCCTTTATCCAACGACCTATGTATATATATGAGGCATGCTTTTCGAGTTACTTTGGTATTTTTTGAGAATAATGCCGATGATTGAAATGCCGTGGCACACTATATGTGAATGTGCTGTGATGGGATTGTTCGCCTTGTGCTATGCACAGGTCCAGGTATTGTGCATCCTACTTGGCGAACAGTTCCATCGTAGCATATTCCTGTGTCAAACAACCTAGTTATATATGAGGCATGCTTTTTGAGTTTGGTATTTTTGATTTAGGAGTACTTTCTATAAGTGTATTTTCATATGCGACTTTAATTATATATGTTTTTTTTAATCACCGGTTAATTATTATTGTCAACTTATAGATGACGTGGTACGTCGTGTACAAGGGACGGGTTCCCGGAGTCTACGATGATTGGGAAGACTGTCGGAGACAGGTGCACCATTTCAGCGGCAATAGCTACAAAGGGTACAACACTATGGAGGAGGCGGAAGCTAGATACACGCGCTATCTAGCGGGAGTTAGGACAAGGAACCGGATGAAGACCTACACCTTCGTCGCGGCGGTGATCATGCTTATCTTCTTTGGTTGTTTATCCCACGTTTGTGTCTAGCTAGTTTAGATGTCTAGGCGAGCTTCCGAGCTCTAACTTGTTCGATCGACACATGTATTCGCATGTCACCAAGTACTACTTTGTAACTTGATCGAAACAATGTAACTTATACTATGTATTCATGTATGAGACTTATCTATATGTATTTGTTTCAATCTTGTTTTTCAAATTGTGTATTTATATATATAATTGTATATCTTGTATCTGTGTGTGTATATCTGCTGTAATATTGTATATAATCTGTATTGTATATAATCTGGCTCGAAAGTTAAAAAAACAAAAAAAACACCTGTGGCGCACATGATCTACCTTCTGTGGCGCACTACACCTAAAGCGCACTATAGAAGCTTAGTGGCGCACTGGGAAGTGCGCCACAGAAGATCCTACGCGTAGCGCACCTTCCCACATAGTCGTGGTGCACTAGCAGGTGCGCTACGCCTATCTCGACACAACTGTGGCGCACTAGGCAGTGCGCCACGGCTGGGAGATAGCCGTAGCTCAAGGCACGTGGCGCACTGCTAGTGCGCCACAGATGATCTTTTCAGGTGCGCCACTAACTGCTGTTTTCCTAGTAGTGGTAGCCGATGCCCTTAGTAGATTGTTGTGCCGCTTGAACTCCATGATTCTGAAAGAGCGGCCAAGTTTGCACAAGGAGTTGGAAGATTTTAGAATTGAATTAGTAAGTGAAGGATTTTTGGTTAGCATAGAACTTCAATCGACTTTGATCAGTCAGATCAAGGAGGTGCATAAAGTAAATGCTAGTATCGATGGAATCAAACATCGCATCGGTACAGGCAAAGTACCCGGATTCACCGAAGATAAAGGAGTTTTGTGGTACAAAGGATGTCTCTGTGTACCAGCAGATTCAGAGCTGAAGGAAGCTATTTTGAAAGAGGCTCATGATACTCTTTATTCTATCCACCCCGGAGGAACGAAGATGTATCAGGATTTGAAGGAGCAAATTTGGTGGCATAAGATGAAGAGAGAAATCGGAAGCTACATCGCCAAGTGTGATATTTGTCAGAGAGTCAAGGCGGGACATCAGAGACCCGCAGGAATATTGCAACCACTACAGATTCCAGAATGGAAATGGGATTCAGTTGGAATAGACTTATCACCGGATTACCTACTTCTAGTAGGGGAAATAACTCTATTTGGGTCATAGTTGGTAGACTGTCCAAGGTCGCCCACTTCTTACCAGTCAAGACCACCTACCAGAGTTCAAAGCTAGCAGAGTTGTACATATCTAGAATCGTCAGTTTGCACGGAGTCCCCAAGAACATTGTGTCAGATCGAGGAACTCAGTTTACCTCGAGATTTTGGAAGAAAGTCTAAGAACGATTAGGAACCCGACTAGATTTTAGCATAGCGTATCACCCTCAGACCGATGGACAAACGGAGCAAGTAAATCAAATACTCGAAGATATGTTGAGAGCATGTGTGCTAGAGTATGGATCTATATGGGAAGACTATCTACCTTTTGCGGAATTTTCTTACAACAACAGTTATCAAGCTAGTTTGCAAATGGACCCATTTTAATTCATGTATGGAAGGAAGTGACGTACCCCTTTGAATTGGTCGGAAGTAGGAGAGAGTCAGATTTTTGGACCCGACATTCTACGAGAAGCAGAAGAGAAAGTTCACAAGATCCATGATCACCTCAAGACCGCCCAGTCCAGACAGAAGAGTTATGCCGATAAGAGACGCCGAGAACTCGCTTTCAATATCGGAGATTTTTTGTATCTCAAAATGTCGCATTTGAAGGGAATGCAGCCTTTCCAGCTCAAAGGAAAGTTAGCCCCCAGATATATCGGACCTTTCAAGATTCTGAATCGTCAAGGAGAAGTATCGTATCAATTGGAACTATCGGAGGAGATGTTAGCAGTACATAATGTGTTCCATATATCGTTACTTCGCAATGCCTAGAAGTCCTGGAGAATACTGAAGTTTTCAAGAACATTGATCACCGCACCATATAGATCGACGATGACCTGACGTATCCAAAAGTACACATCCGTATTTTGGAGGAAGCTTTCAGAACCACCAGGACACGAAGCATCAAGTTTCTCAAGATCTAGTGGAGCAACCACACTGAAGAAGAAGCTACCTGGGAACGAGAAGACTACATCAAGACGGAGTTTCCCGATCTTTTTAAATCCTAGTTTTCTTCTTTCTCAAATATCAGGACAAGATTTTGTTTAAGGAGGGGAGGTTTGTAACATCCCAAAAGTATTGAACAATGATTATCAAATTCCAATCACTCAAAATTAGGGTTAACAAAAACTTTTGTTAATCAACATCATATGAATGCATGTGTATGTGAAGATAGTATGAATGCATGAATGGACTTGTTTGATTGTTGTAAATACCAAGGAATGGTTTAAAGATGAAAAAAATCATCTAAAACTTTTCCAAGCAGAAACAAATCAAGAAAAATCAAAAACAAACAAAACAAGCAAATGGTCATTTTTGCCAATCTTGCTCACTAGACCACTTTGAGTGTTTTTAGTCCAAGATTTCAAACAGAAACAATTCCATTTCTTTTCACCCCTTGCTAGACCAAGTAAAATTGAACTCAAGCCCACCTGTCAAACTTACAGAAACATTTGGCAACTTGATTCAAATGACAATTCAAAATTGAATCTTTAACATATGTGAAGATCACCCATTTTCAGAAACCAACCAAACCAGTGCACCTTGACCTTTCCAACTAAACAGAGACTACCTAGTATGTAACTAGTGCACCCACCAAGTTTGAACCAAAAATTCAAATTCAAATATCTTTCGGCCATTTCATCAAACACATTGCAAACACAAATCAAACAAACAACAAACACTATAGTGAGCAGTGATTTGGCCAACCTTGTTCCCTCTCTAGCTCACAGCAGGCTATTAGTAGATCACCTATCTTAGTTAACAAGCTCTAGCACCACCTTGAGCTTGCCATTGCCATCAATGGTGAGCATGTCGAGCCTCACCTTGCCACCCCATGGTCGACAGCAAGCTAGGAGCGGCACCAAGCCTACCCACCTTGTCTGGGACATTGACCACCGTCCATCGCCACCTCCTGTCCAACGCCCTGCCAGCCACTAGACCACTCTAGAACCGCCGTGTCCTACGCCTTTATGCCATGCCGAGAGCGCGACAGAGCGCTGCACTCAACACGCGCCCACAGACCACGCGCCGCCCTCGCCTCTTGCAAGCGTGATCACCATCGTCCCAGGAGACCGCTAGACAACCCCGTTTGCCGTCGTGCGACCCGTAGCCGTGGTGCGCCATTAAAATGCCCGTCGGACCCACCTAGAGCACCGCAACGTTCCGACCGTCTCGCACCGCCCCACGCCTCGAGACCACGCCGTTGAGCTTTGCCAGGGAGCACAACACCGCCCCCTACCGTCGCCCATGCCATTAGCTCACTGTGCCGATGACCACGACGAGCTCCACCAGTGCCCTTCGGTCCCCTCTTGGCACTATAAATAGAGTCCACCCCCACTCGATTTATTCACACTAACACACTCCTCTCTCTCAGAACCACCCCCACTCTTTCCCGGAGCAAGGCGAGCAGCAGGTGGCCGGAATTTGACCGGAGTCTGCCGCGGAGGAGGAAGAAAGGAGCCAGCGATTGGAGCTGCCCCAGGAGAAGCCGTCGGTACCAGGAGGTTCGCCGTTGTCGACTTCGTCGTTCGCCCCCATCGCCGACCCTCGCCTGAGCCCCGGTGAGCCCCCGTAGACCCCCACTGGCCGCGCTAGGGTTCTGTCTCGCCGGCGTTGCCCGGTGGAGACGATAAGTCACAGTCGTTGGATTAGAGGTTGATCGTGTGGTTCACATCACCTCGTACCGCTTCGCACCCACCTGTCTCACTGACGAGTGGGGACAATCACTTAAACTCACCCACGCGTGCGTTGTGCGCCGTGGGACGGCCCATTTACATTCCCACGTGACCCGGTAGTTTGAATTTAGGTTTATTCTATTAGTTTCAAACTTAGTTCTGTACCTAGATTCAAAAATCAACTCAAGTCAATTCACTAAACCAAATTGCATGAAACCATTTTTGTTAGAAAGGTACAGGAATTCTTAATCCAAGCCCGTTTGATTAAATTCATTTGGAATTCTAGATCACCTATAGTAAAAATAACAAGGCAGAAGCTTTTCTGCATTCAAACTTTTTTCAAAATCCAATCACAAAAGCTTTTGAGTTGATTCCAACTCTCAAAAATCACATTTAACTAGACATTTCTGAATATATAAAAATATCTAGGTTTACCTGCAGAAATAATGGACAAGTAATGAAATAATGCCCCATAGGCATTTCTAGTCACTTTATTTAATTAAAATAAAAAGGTTAAACCTTGTTAAATTTACACCACTTTAAATCACATTCCCATGTACTGAAATATGTGGTGATGAAATGTGTCAACATGATCCCATGTTTTAGTTGGAGAATATTAAATCTTAGGTAGTTTTTCAATGAGTAGAAATTAATTTTCCAAAATAAAATAAATAAGACAACTGCTTTGAGGATTGTAATGTTTGTGATGATGCTAGGTCATCTAGTGAAAACCTTGGTGTGATAAATAAAAGTAGTTAAGTATTGTTTGGTGATTGTGTACCTCGTATTTATTTATAGAAGCTAGTACCGACCAAGGATACGAGGAGGAAGGAGAATACTATGAGGCAGAAGCCGAGGAGAACTCCAACCACTACTCTACTCAAGGCAAGCTAACACTTGCAACTTAGCAAGCTAATCCTTGCAAGCTCATACTAATATCTTAGCAAGCTAAGCTAAACCATGCAAGTATTACTTGCAAGCTTACATCACTTGATACCCAATCCTAGTTTTATTTGCCAGCTTAGTTATTTTATTTCCTTATCAAAACTTTCTATTGGAGTTACTTAGTGACTTGTAGATTTTAGATAGATATTTAAAGGTAGCATAAATAACATAAAACTTGGCCTAAGTTAGATAATCTTGATGTCATCCTGAGGCATGAGATTGAACTTAGATAAGATACACTTGTTCACCACCCCTCATTAGTGTTTACCCCCACTTGTAGATGCTAGTGCTAAGCATAAAACTTGATCACTTTAGATGGGAATACTTGGTGAAAATGGTTCTGAAAACCTTAGAATGATGAGTCATTCTACTGAAATGTTTTGACATGTGTTCTTGAACACCAGTTGATTTTGATGATGAAAATGTTAAGGCATGAGCCTTAGCCCTTTATAAAATTGATGGTTGTCTGGATGCGATACCATTCCAATTTTACCGTACAACCACAATACCCGAAATTTGGGTAGGGCTTGACTGGAAATTTATATACCTTAGTATGGGTTCCCTTGCGGCCAAGGTTTGAGCTGAGGTTACCTTGTGAAGATTGTCCACCTGCGTAGTTCCCAAGATGATAGTTGGTCATGGTTGGGAGGCCAAACTCACGGGAGAGGTGCCTAGACAAGGGCGTGTAATTTAAAGGTTAGGATTGATTATCCGCATACTGAGTATGGTGAATTCAGGATTGTTCCTGATGGATGTATCGAATGTTGTGGTGAAAGTGCACCACCTTTGCAGAGTGTCAAACTATTCGAATAGCCACGTCCGCGGTTATGGACAGTTGGTGTGGCCATACTGTTCCATCGTCAGATGTTTTCAAAATGACTTATGAAATCATTCATGACTTTGACTTGACCACAACAGGGTTGTGATATGAAACTCAAGTTCCCATTTTAGGTGTTATAAAACTTTCAACTAGCTTTCTTTGCTTCTGAACTTAGTTAAGGTAAACCTGGATTTTTGCAAAACAACCTAGAGCCTAGTACTTCCTACTCAAAAACCACTTCACTTGTTAGTATTAGTTTGCGAGTACTTAAAGAGTACTCATGGCTTTGTCCCTGGCTATTCCCGTGGCCAGACTATGAAGAGGACTATCAGGAGGATGGACCGCAGGAAGGTTACGACAACTAGGATCATCTCACATCTTCAGCATTGCCTGTGACCATGAAGATGGAGTCTTGCTTACGCTATTGTTATCATTATGTTATTCCGCTGCTATGATTGTATTAAGACTGGATCATGAGATCCTTTATTTGTTGTAAGACCTTATGTATGGTTTTTAATGGATGATGTACTGTGATATCCAATTTGTTATGTCTCGCAAAAAATGGTAATCCTGGGATTGCGATGTATGGCATAACAGGCATCTGGGATTAAAAACTCGGGTGTTGACATTTTGGCGCATGGGCCGACTATGCCAACACACTCACAGTGGAGGCCTTCGCCACGAAGCGAGGGAAGGTCGCCACCGCAGCACTCGCTGACGGGCCCGCTGCCTCGACCAATGTCGCAGGCTCCACCTGTTGTGACCTCGCGTCCACAACCGCCTCCACGGCCGCATCCGCTCCAATCGGAGCCTCACTAGGGGCGTCGATCGGCCCGTCCGAGATCATGACGACCTCGTCTCCCTTTGCCTTCTTCGCGCCCTCAGCGGGCGCCTTGGAGTCGTCGCCCTTCCTCTTCTTGGAGGGATCAGTCTACACCCCTGTGGTGCCTACTAGAACTTTGGCCACCGTAGGGTGACCGATCTTCTTCATGCCAGTCCTGCAAAACAAAGTCATCAGCGAGCTCGCCCGACATATACAAGTTAGTAACTCAAAAGAATACGTCAGAACAATTACTTGGCGACTGGGATGAAGCGTAGGCCCGTGCGGATATGCGCCGGCTTCTCCAACTCCGGGCCCAGTTTCTGGCTAAGGCCCGTCTCGAACAGACTTGGAGCCCACGATACGGAGGGCTTCTTCGAGGAAGAGGCCGCGGCAGGAAGCTCCCCTCCGGTCGACGTGGCTGCCTTCCTTGATGGTGACGCCCTTGCGGGTGGAACGGCCCCGATCCCGGTGACCGCGGAGAAGGGCGGTGGAAGCGATGCCAATGGAACCTCATCTTCCACCACGGCTGGGCTGGCCGCCGTAGTCGCCTGCGCCCGCATGCTGGCCCGGCCTCATCGGTCACGCTAGTCACTTCAGAACTAGTCGCGGATCGAGGCGGCGACACCGCCTTGAAGGGAATATGCCCGAGAGGCAATAATAAAGTGGTTATTATCATATTCCTTATTTATGATAAATGTTTATTTTGCATGCTATAATTGTATTAATATGGAAATGTTAATACATGTGTGTTTAATAAACAAATAGAAAGTTCCTAGTTATGCCTCTCTTATAAACTAACTCGTTGATTAACAAGATGATCAAAGGTTTTCTGATCATGGACATTGGATGTTGTTAATAAAGAGGTCACAACATTATTGGAATGGTGTGATGAAAATTCATCCGAAGTATAGAATTACGATCAAATTCATTGTGTTTATATTGCTATAACATTGTACGAAGTAATTTTAGTCCTTAGACCATGAGATAATGTCAATCACTAACACTGGAAGAGTATCTTGATAACATCAAACGTCACACCGTAACAGGGTGATTATAAAGATGGGTTCAGTGTTACGAAGGTATTATCTTGAGGCTCATGGATCAAGAGTGGAATTTGTCCATCCCGATGACGGAGAGATATACTCTGGGCCCTCTCGGTGATATCACATTAGTTAGCTTGCAAGCAAGTGATTTGATCACTAGAATGTTATATCACGGGAACGAGAAAAGAGTACATGTCGGTAACGATATCAAACTAGGTATGGAGATACCGATGATCGAATCTCGGACATGTAATATATCGCGAGACAAAGGGATTGAGTTACATGTGTATAAGGTTCACACGATCACAGAAGTCATTGTTGAATATGTGGGAGTCAGTACGGATCTCTAGGTCTCGCTGCTGATTATTGATCGGAGAGGGGTCTCGATCATATCTACATTATTCGTGAACCATAGGGTGACACACTTAAGGGATACCGACACCATTTGGAGAAAATAATATGCCAGAGAAAGAAAAAGGAAAGCGCATGAATTTATTTCACAAGACACCGAAACTGGTTCTGCATGTGAAATTATGTTTGTTAATTAGAGTAATTAACAAAATTCTGAATAAATAAATAAAAGAGTTTTATTTAAATGAGAGCTTGCATTAAATTTGGTGGAAATTTAATGCATGTGAGTGGAATTTTGAGTGGAGGCTCTTTTATGGGAGTGGAGGCTTTTCATTTTGAGTGGAAGATCCACCCACATGAATATGGAAGAGGTGGGGGCAGCCACCATGGCTGGGCGCCATGCCCCTTGGGGTGCCCCCCTCTCCCTATAAAAGGCCCCCCTCTCCTCCTCTCAAAGCACACCTCCTCGGGAAGGATCTCTCTCCCCCTTTAGAATTTCCCCATGGTCTCGGATCAGCGAGATACATGTTCCCGGTGGCTTTTTATGGAAGGATTTGTTGCTTCCGCTGCTTCGCTGGAGCGAGGGAGCGGCGGTTGTCAGGGTACCCGAACGTGTGTGCGATCACGGATGCACCACTGCTTTGCGGTGCTGGACTGGATGGTGCTGGACCTGCTGGACCGGATGGACTTCTTCTCGATCTTGAGATCGGCAAGCGTTCGACTACATCATCCACGAGTATAACCTCGTTAATGCTATTCGTTCTTCGAGGGTATGTATTCTATGGATGTATATCCACCCGTTTCTTGTATCTAGTAGATAGATCTTGGTACATAGTTGTTCCCATCGTAGGAAATTTTTTGTTTTCTATGCTGCGAACCCTAAAGTGGTATCAGAACCGGATCTATGCGTAGATGCTTTGCACGGGTAGTACACATATGTATATGTGGGCGATGGTGATCATTTTATTTCTTATTAGTTGTACTTTGGATATTGGTGGCATAGTGGGATGAAGCGGCCCGGACAAACTTTACATGTCTCGCACATGAGACATGTTCCACGCTTGACATGCAACTAGTTTTGCATAAGTGGCTAGCGGGTGTTTGTCTCTCCTACTATAGTCAATATCTAATTTGCAACGAGTTGTCAACAATTTGGTTATCCTCGTAGTGGTTCATGTTTGTAGGTAAGAACGGTTCTATCTTCGAAAGCCCTAAGCCACGTAAAACTTGCAATGGATAAATTAGAGGTGTCTAGTTTAGATTGTTGCTGGGCTAGTGTCATGATATGGTGATGTTGTAAGTAAAAGTATAAGTCGATACTTTTACAACACACATAATGTGTAATTTCCATAGACCTTGGCCTTACACATAAAGGAACGATGAGGATCATACCACGATGCACATGATGGACATCAAGTGCAAGAACCATATCATTTCACTTATTAACATGTGATCTTTGTTGCATCTTATATTGCTAGTTTGGCGTTTTATTAGCATAATAAAATTATCCCTCATTTAGATATCAAGATAAGAATGTGTTCTTCCTTAAGTATGCACCGACAATGTTTCGTCGCTTCAATACATCACGTGATGATCGGGTGTACTTGAATCCACGAGCATATCTCGGGTGTAAGACAGTTTTACACACGTGAATACTAAGGTTCTTACTTGGTGAGCCTAGCATGTACAGACATGGACTCTGAACACGGACCAAAAGGTTAAGCATGAGTCATATGTTTTGATATGATGACCATATGGATGCTTGCCTTTGAAGATACACCGACTCACGTGATGATCGGACTTGGTGTAGTGGATTTGGTTCATGTAATCACCAAAAATACACGAGGGATGTCGTTTTTGAGTGGAAGTTCATTTGTAATTTGGATTAGTAGAACTCAATTTATCATAAATTAAATCAAAGTGAATTTGCATAATTTGTTGTAGTCATTGGCATTCGTTCGCCACCTTATGCTTAGTTGTAATTGAGATAATAGAACTATAGAATTCTGGATATTTACTTTACGAACTAGTATCGTATTATGTTGAGTGTCAATCTAAAGTTTAAAGTCCTATTGCAAACTTTCAGCAAACTCTGTTTACTCCGTGAGATTTAATGATTGGTATTAAATCGAGAGTAACAATTCCAGTGTTAGTATCTTAAGTATCATGTTTGCCTCCATGATTCTTGATTGTTTTAATATCAAGTTTATCTAGGAGCTGAAAGAATTGTTTCAGAAACCATCATGTGTGGCAGATATAATGATATCTGAAACAATGTTTTGGTTGCAATATGATAGAGTATAATATATGTTCTCATATTGGATGAGAATTTGCAAAGGTTGGAGATGCTAGACATCCTAGTCATCCAAAAGGGTTTTAGAAAGTAATGTTATACTCACGATTTGTCTTTATAAGCTATATTAGCTTGATCATGAAAGTCGTCATGATAAGGATGAATAGAAGATGTATGTAAAGTGTTTACTACACTAAAAGATTACTAAAAAATGAATTTTGAAAGAATGTCGATCATTTGATGATGGTGATCTACTTCAAAGTGCAAGTCCAAAGGTATTATTATTTGAATATACACGCTTTGAACTATGTGTCATGTATATGGCGCCACAGTTGATGTTGATAGATTCTTTTAAAAAGGAAAAGGAAATGCTGAAAGAGAATCTATAAAATATATTTGGCAGAAAAGAAAAGACTAGAAATATCCAGTTTAGGTATATAGATGATATACATGTTATGGTTGTATTCTTTTCTTGTTAAACAATGTGGTTTCTTGGGTATTGGATATCGAATTGGTTGGTATGAAATTTCATACAGAACGACTCAATTCATGAACCACAATGGCCTAAGTAACTAGCAAGAGAATATGTGATGATGTTCGTCGAAAACAAACAAACCGTTGTTTGTATTTCTCGTTGACATCAAAGCTTGGCTTCAAGATTTGTTTTAATAATAGTTATTTAAATGAGTTATTCTAAGAACAAAGATTATTCAAATAATTACCGTATTCCATATAAGATGGATTATTTACAAATCTAGTTGGAGAAATCACATTCATAAAACTAATGCTAAAATGTCGCAAGTCAAATGATTGAAAGATCACTTACGAAGTGACATCGCCATTTAAATTATATTGGAAATAAAACATGAAGAAACTCCATTTTCATGGATTTTTGGAGTCCTTGATTTGATCAAGTGATGCTTGTGAGACTTTCCTCGGGATAATTAAAACTTCGTTCAAAGGCCAAACAAGAACGATCGACTAAATTATTGGAATTTATACATATCGATATATGTAGTCCATTATGTGTAGTCGTAAGCTATGGATTTCAACTTCATATGATTTCTCCGGAAATTTGAGTGAATATTCACTTAATGAGAAAGAAGTATGAAATATTTGAAAATGTTCAAAGACTTTCAAGATGAAGTGGAAAATCATTGTAACAAGAAAATAAATGATTTATGATTTTATCATAAAGGGATTTATTTGAGTTGAAAGTGTAACAAGAAAATAAATGATTTATGATTTTATCATAAAGGGATTTATTTGAGTTACAAGTTTTGCAAAACACCTAGATTTACATCTCTCTAAACACCATAGGAATATGGAGTGTTTGAGATTTGTAATGAAACCTTGTTTGACATGGTTGGATCAAAGGTGTTATTCATAAATCTGCCATTATGTTTTAAAAGATTAAAAGCTTTAGGTACTACCGCTTTTACACTGAAAAGAGCTCCATCTTGATCCGTTGAAATGACACCATGTAAGTTATGGTTTGGGGTAAAACCCAAGTTGTCCTTTCTTAAATTTTGGTATGCTAAGCATAAGTAAGATGTTTACAACCAAAGTCGGATGAGCATGTCTTTGTAGGTTATTTTGAATAACCATTGGGTATTCCTCCATAACATCGAGGAAAAAAGGGTTTGTCGCTTGAAGCATGAAGTTTCTTGAAAAAGGATTTTTTTCACAAAAAGTTAAGTGGGAGGACAATAGAACTTTGATAAGGTTAATGAACCTTAGCTATATGTGCTGAGTTTCGCAGCGCCAGAAAATGTTCCGGAGGCAGCCAGAATACTCATGGCTCACGTGCCTCCAAGGGTGTGGTCACGGAGGTATAAGTTCCTATTGAACCAAGTAGGTCGGATAAACAATCAAATGCTAAGATTTGAGAGTAAAGCATTGTTGTTTTACAATGATGAACCGACTACATGCAAAGAAGCGATAATGAGCCCAGACTCCGTCAAATGGCTTGAAGCCATACAATCCGTGATAGTTCCATACACAAGAAATCAAGTTTTGAACTTGCAAGACCCTCCGGAAAGGTGTAGAAACCTATCGGTCGTATTTGAATCTATAAAGAAACAGACATGGATGTTTCACATCTATGAAATAGTCGACATGACGTAAAGTTTTTACGAAAATGTTCAAAGAGTTGACTATGACAAGATTTGATCTTTCATAGCGATATTTAGTCTGGACGGATTAATGTAGCAACCACTACATATAATTTTGGTATATGGTAGATGAATAAACAAAACAAAGTTCTTCTAATAGAATGGTTACCTAGGACGTGAACAAGACACGGTCCAAAGGGTTTTGTTAATTCAAAGGATGCTAAAAAGGGCATGCAAACTTCAATGGTTGAAGTAAGCATCGCGGAGTTGGAATCTTCACCGTGATGAAACTGTTAAAGGAGTTTTTCATCAGGAGACGTGAAGATGCTTGCATTTGCAAGAAATTAAGTGGGAGCACTAAGACATATTTCTAATACATTATGTGGAGTACATCTTGTTGATTGGAAATAATGTATATTTTATTGACAAAGGTTAAGAATTTCATTTCGATGAAAGATTTAGACAAAACCCGAATATTTAGCATGAATGTCTACATGGATAGACTGTGGCGCTAATATGGTTATGCCAAACATACATATAAGATATTGAAGGGGTTCAATATAGAAACAACGAGAAAAGAATCATGTCGCATGGAAAAAGAATTGAATCAAGATTCAAGTGTATCGACACTTCATAAGTGAAACAAGATTCAAGTGCTTTGACACTTGATGAGTACAATCACAAGAATGTTTTGATCAATCATACCATGATATGTACACATCCAGATATGTCATATGCTCTAACTGTTATGAGCATATACCAAAATAAATCATAAACTGATCATTGGACGATAGTAAGGATATTCTTATGATTTTTCAGAAGAACTAAGAATATATTTGTGTAGATGTGACAAACAATTACAAATAGTTCATTGTAAAGCATTACATTGATACTAGTTTTGTCACAAGATACAAATTAAGTTTATCTCCGGGTGGCAGAATGTAATGGAAAGGAGTTTCCATGATGGATTTGGATGAATTCCAAAGTTAAGACATTGTGACGGATACTACAACAAAAAGGCTAAGTATATGACTGCTACAGTAGCAGCAAAGGAGGGCATTTGTGTCAAGTAGTTTTTATCAAACTAAGGTGTGGTTCGCAACGGGCTAATACTAAAGATATATTGTACGACAATAGTATCGACATGATTTAACCCCAAGGAACTAAAAGTCTCACCAAAAGACCAAATTTATACAATGCCATCTCATTGGAGAATGAGTGATGCGTGAAGACGCAAAGACATGCAAATACACACGGACCTAAAAGCGTCAGATCCGTAGATTATGTTAACCACTTGCAATAGCGTATATGGAACACTAGAAAGCCATAGGTGTTCAATACACAAAGTTTTCTAACTAGATTATTGTCTCTAGTGCAAGTGCGAGACTGAAGGGAATATGCCCAAGAGGCAATAATAAAGTGGTTATTATCGTATTCCTTATTTATGATAAATGTTTATTTTGCATGCTATAATTGTATTAATATGGAAACATTAATACATGTGTGCTTAATTAACAAATAGAAAGTTCCTAGTTATGCCTCTCTTATAAACTAGCTCGTTGATTAACAAGATGATCAAAGGTTTCCTGATCATGGACATTGGATGTTGTTAATAACGAGGTCACAACATTATTGGAATGGTGTGATGAACATTCATATGAAGTATAGCATTACGATCAAAGTCACTGTGTTTATATTGCAATAACATCATATGATGTAATCTTAGTCCTTAGACCATGAGATCATGTCAATCACTAACACCGGAAGAGTATCTTGATAACATCAAACGTCACACCGTAATAGGGTGATTATAAAGATGGGTTCAGTCTACGAAGGTATTATGTTGAGGCTCATGGATTAAGAGTGGAATTTTTCCATCCCGATGATGGAGAGATACTCTAGGCCCTCTCGGTGATATCACATTAGTTAGCTTGCAAGCAAGTGATTTGATCACTAGAATGTTATATCACGGGAACAAGAAAAGAGTACATGTCGGTAACGAGATCAAACTAGGTATGGAGATACCGATGATCGAATCTCGGACATGTAATATATAGCGAGACAAAGGGATTGAGTTACATGCGTATAAGGTACACACGATCACAGAAGTCATCGTTGAATATGTGGGAGTCAGTACGGATCTCCAGGTCCCGCTGCTGATTATTGATCGGAGAGGGGTCTCGATCATGTCTACATTATTCGCGAACCGTAGGGTGACACACTTAAGGAATACCGACACCATTTGGAGCAAATAATATGCTAGAGAAAGAAAAAGGAAAGCGCACGAATTTATTTCACTAGACACCAAAACTGTTTCTGTTGAAATTGTTGAAACTGGTTCTGCATGTGAAATTGAAATGTTATAAGGGGTTTTATGTGAATGTTTGTTAATTAGAGTAATTAACAAAATTCTGAATAAATAAATAAAAGAGTTTTATTTAAATGAGAGCTTACATTAAATTTGGTGGAAATTTAATGCATGTGAGTGCAATTTTGAGTGGAGGCTCTTTTATGGGAGTGGAGGCTTTTCATTTTGAGTGGGAGCTCCACCCACATGAATGTGGAAGAGGTGGGGGCAGCCACCATGGCTGGGAGCCATGCCTCTTGGGGTGCCCCCCCCCCTCTTCCTTAAAAGGCCCCCCTCTCCTCCTCTCAAAGCACACCTCCTCGCGAAGGATCTCTCTCCCCCCTTTAGAATTTCCCCATGGTCTCGGATCGGCGAGGTATATGTTCCCGGTGGCTTTTTTTGAAGGATTTGTTGCTTCCGCTGCTTCGCTGGAGCGAGGGCGTGGAGGTTGTGAGGGTACCCGGACGTGTGTGCGATCACGGATGCACCACTTCTTTGCGGTGCTGGATCTGCTGGACAGGATGGACTTCTTCTCGATCTTGAGAGCGGCAAGCGTTCGACTACATCATCCAAGAGTACAATGTCGTTAATGCTATTCGGTCTTCGAGGGTATGTATTCTATGGATGTATATCCACCTGTTGCTTGTATCTAGTAGATAGATCTTGGTACATAGTTGTTCCCATCGTAGGAAAATTTTGTTTTCTATGTTGTGAACCCTACACGCCTTGGCCGCCCCCTTCTTTTTCTTTGGTGATTTCTTCTTCGATGTCGTGGCCACATGACGTGAAGTGTGTTCGAGGGCCTCATCGTCGCTCCCGTCATGAGCCTCGAGGCTCTTGCTGGCCTCGAGCTCGTGCTGCCGTTGCCCGCGGGTCTTCCAAACCGCGGGTGCAGCGACCTCCACGGCTTCATCGTCGTCATCATCATCATCATCGTCGCCTCCGACATCGCCCTTGTCGGAGGAGGAATCACTCTCGTCCTCAATGGACTCGTTCGAGATTTCGTCATCAGCGGGTGGAAGACACCCTTCCACCACTTGGAACAGCTGCACAAACAGGACACGATCAGCAAAACCGCGACTGCATGACTGTGACTACGAAATGGACAAGAAAGAACAGACTTAGAGGTGGCGCCTTGTGCTTCATGGTGTATGGGGGAATCCCGACCTTTGCGTTGACATATTCTGCATCAGAAATCTTCTTTAGCGCGAGGGCATAGTCGTCGGCACTCCACTCGGCGGTACAGGACTTGGTCGCGTCGTCCTTGCCCGTGTACTCGTACATCCAATGGGCACGGCTGGCCAGAGGCACCAGCCGCCGCCCGAGCCAGTAGTTGTAAAGTTTGATGGTCTGAAGGTCGTTCTTCTTCAGTTGACGAATCATCATCAACATCTCGTCGACCGCCATCCGCTAGTCGAGCGGGAGCTTGGCGACTTGGAGCCGGCGTGGCTCGGGCCGGTCGGTGGAGTACATCGGGAGCGCCATCTCGCCATCCGGCGTCGATTCGCTAACATAGAACCAATATTTCTTCCACTTGTTTGTCACCTTCTTAGGCAGCATGAGGTCGAGGAAAGAGGCATTGGACTTCAGCTGGAAGGTAAGACCGCCCGCAGCTAGCACTGGGCCGCCTGCCCCTTCGCGTCCGACTCGCCCGTGGAACAGCTCCTGCCACAGGGGGAAATACGGGTGGCAGCCCAAATAGCACTCGTAAAACGCCACGAAAATGGCGAGTTGCTCAATGTTATGCAGCCCTAGATCCGATGGCTGGATGTTGTAATACGAGCAGAAGCGGCGGAAAAAGATTGAGGTAGGGAAGCCGAGCCCCCTCTCGAGATGGCTGGTGAAGCATATGAACTCCCAGGGTGCGGATCCGGCTCCACTTCCCCGGACGCGGGGATTCGCCATCTCCCGGCACAGAGAACTCTCGCGTCTTCGAAGGACTTCATCAGCACCTTCATGCACTTGGATCTCCCCCATAAATCTTTCGGTGGTGCCATCAATCGGAGGATCTGATGTTGCGGGGTCGTGGCGTTATCACTGGGTCGCTCTGACTCGCTCTGGAGGAGATGAAAGATTGGGAAACGCGCGAGGTCGGAGCAAATGTGGGGAATGATCGTTCCTCACCCGTCACTCCTTATATAGCGGTTGGTGCCCGCCATTTTCGGGGAGCCGTTACCGCGCGGTGATTATGCTGATATTACCGTTGGATTACCCAACGGCTAGTTTGACCAGATTGACGGTCCAACTTCGTCTACTCGACTCGCCGGCCGTAGCGACTCAACCATTCGTCGACCCGTTCGCCTTAGCTGCGATTCAACCACTCGCCTACCCGTTCGCCTTAGCTGCGATTCAACCACTTTCGACCGCTTCGCCTTAGGCGTGATTCAACTATCACGACTATTCGCCGATTGACGATTATTTGGTTGTCGTTATTGCGACTAAGGAAACATGCTAAAGATCCTCTCTTTCATTGAAGGAGTCCACCGCCGATTCGACTGGGCGTCTGAATTGGACCCGAATACTCCGACTGCCAAAGAACACCTGCGACGAATCAACGACGGCCTCGGGGACTACTGATGGGGATATACCGAGTGGGGTATACGCAATAGGACGTTTCCTACTAGCCCATACTGCCAGCGAGTGGGCCTGCAGTACGGCGACTGGATCATGACCCAAGGAGAAGCTAGGCGACTGGAAGCTGGAGGCCCAGAAGCATAGCTAGGCCAAGTCGGATTAGGTCAAGCACCCTCCGAGTCCTTATCCAACTCGGTTGTAGATCTGTAAACCCTAGCGAGGTGACTCTATATAAACCTTCCTAGGGCACGCATAGAAGGCACATTCCATAATACACCCCTTGCGACTCGCTGCCTAGCCGCCGAGCTCGCCCTTGTACTCTCTCATCAATACAATCTAGCAAGAGTAGATCTTTACCCTCTGGGGGGCGAACCTGGGTAAAATCCTATGTCTTTTCCCTCATCTCGCACCGCAGATGGCTGGCCGCCCTTGCCCCTTGTTCTACTACTCACTACCGATTGCAGCATCTGCCGTGGCCATTCCCACGACAAAGGATAACCACCCTTGCTCCCAATGCGTAGTCATAGGACTATACTTAGCTAGCCAATCCAACCCAATAATCCCATCGTAGCTGCCGAGAGCCAAAATGCGGAAGGAATTTGTGTAAGATGCAGAATCCGCAGTCCAAACTAACCGAGGAAAGAATTATGTGCACTGTATTGCACCTCCTGCCACCTTAGCATTCACTGGCAAGGACAAGGGTTGGCGCCCCTATAGTAACATCGCCTTGCCCTGGTCGATGAAACAAGTAGAACTTCCCGAATCGACAAGGAACAAGAAGGAATGGCCTTGGATAGTCACTTGCAACTGCATAGAGCGCGGTGCTGTAATAGTTGGATTTACTGCAGCCAGTGAGAGCATCATCAAATGAGGGTCAGGAGCATTGTTGTCAGGTTCAGATGGAGAAGCATCAGGTTCCTCAAAGCTTGCATGTACTCGATCATCTCTTGGAAGACATGCAGTTGAATCGTGTTCTTGCACTGGTGGTCTCTACCCTACTTTTCTCCATAGACGAAACATAGGCCCTTGGCGCGTCAGTACAATCGCAAACTCTACCACTTATTCTCCGCAGAATTATTGTTAAGTTCAGTAAGTTTTTTTTCTTCCACGGTCTAGGACACCCATTTGGCTAGAGGAGGTGGTGGCGGTTGAAACGATCGTCTAGGTACTGGTGGGGACTTAATTGTACCGCCAAGGATACTCGAATCATCACCCAGTTCTTCATACAACAGGGCCAATGAATAGGCCGAATCCAAGTCAGCGTGCTTCTGAATAGCAACCAGTAATCGAACCACGGACTTCAATCCATCCAAAAACTTGGTGACATAGTAGACAGGATCCGGATAAGATTGATAAGCAGTGATCTGATCCATAAGAGCCGAGAAACGGGCCACATAATCCTCCAGAGTGGTCTCCTCGCAGATACGCAGCAAGCGTCGAACCAGTATAGAGTGCTGATTTCTACTGAATCGAGCCAGAACAGAAATCACAAACTCCTCCCTCTACGGCATGGGGTGTTGCTACAGGTAAGATTCAAGCCAGGTTGCTGCATCCCCCACGAAGTGATCTGACACATATGAAACCCAATGAGTTGACGAAGTCTGCCATCTTTTAAAATACTCTTCGCAGTGTCGTTGCCACAATTTTGGATTGGAACCATATTGAGGCAGCTCAGCACGAAGGTCGGGAGCACAGTCAGTATGATGCGAGGAACTCGAGCCAATTCTAGGGGAAACATGAGAATATTGATCGAATTGTGTGCCTCCTGTCGGAGAAGGCGTGTGAATGTCACATGCCTTCCCTCGGATGTCGCATTCATAGCGGTGCCCATCGAGGCCGGCGGTATCACCTCCCGGCTCGCAAGGATGCGGCGCTGGGGTCGGGACGCGAGATATGCCCCACCACGGCCGCCAAATCCGCGATCTCAGCGCTGAGTGATCCCCGCATCGAATAGAGGTCACCACCGATTTGAGACTGGATCACTTCCCGATCGGAAGCCACCGACTCCCGCAGCAACTCCACTGCCGCCATGACAGCCTTGAGCTGGTTGGTGGTGTCGGCGATGAACGTCTTGATGGAGTCAAGCACGTCCTTCTTGTACATGAGGAACCGCTTCTTGTACTCCAACTGAGAATCGGTCATGAGCAGCTCGTAGAGAGCTTTGGACTCCTCCGATAATCCCTCCATGATCGTCATGCGACAGCAAGGCAAAAATCAGGTGGGATAATGGTGGTCTAGGATCTCCAGAATGGTGGTGGATCACGAACAAGGCTCTAATTACCAAGTGTAAGTGGCCAATGGATTCAGATCTAGGATCTCTCTCTCTCACTTCTAGAATTATCAACGAACAAGAGTTTCTCAGGCTGTATTCCGCCCAACCACCCACACAGTCTGTCCACGGCACTGTCATCTGGTTCTATTCTTCAGTTACAAGTCAGAAAACTCTAAAACTATCGGTCTCTCTCAAATAGCTCACTTCCTACGGCCCTCTTCCTCCTTGTGTCTTGGTCCTCCTCTTCTGCTTCCTCAACATCGGTGGGTTGGTCACAGCCGCTTACACTAAGTATTCACAATTTCACATGTGAACCGGGTTCACCATGAGATCTCGTTCTCCTAAAGAAGAAAAAACATGACATCTCCTTGCCTTCTGAACCGTAACAATACAGTACAAGCCAGTGTGTGTAATCCACTGGCAGGATTCAGGCTTCTCACATAGCATCAAGCGATTGTGTACATCTTCTATCACCAATGGTCTAACGCCAATAGTGTACCATCAACTAACCACAAAATCCGGATTCAGTTCTCCCTGCAAGTATGGCAGAATGCAGATAGTTCTTGGCACCATTTCAGCACAACATGCGTTCTTCAGTAGGATCATCGCTTCCCAAAGAAGTGCTCTATCTGAGATTGCCCACCTTTGCCCCCAGCCTTCTGCTGAGCCTTAGGCCACAATGCCGGAGTCTTGCTATTCTGCAGAGATTGATGCATGGGATTAGATTATTGGTTACACATAAGGTTGAGCTGCTTTTGCTCTCTGTTAAGGAAAATGGGTACAACTAGTTCCTTTTTGGAAAAAAAATGAGGTAAAACAAGTTGAACTAACCTGAAACCTGCCATGATCTCTCAGGACTTTCACCTTTCCCCCGCGCCCGTCAGGCCCCACAGAAATTAGATTGCCTCTATTTGCATTCAGATTTAGAGACCTGGGTGCTGCCATGCTCTTGGACCATTTACCAATGCCTCTTGCCCCTTCCAGACCAGTTCTTCCAGGTGGTGCTTCAAAATCATCATCTGATTGTAGACAAAAATGTATTCGCTTCATAAGAATGTCAATTACAGGAAGGTTGAGTTATAGATATAAAAAATAAATAGAAACAACCGAAGGAGGTTCCGTATCAGGATTTTTGTATAAAATTATTTCAAATTTGTTTCTTCTTTCCATTAAGAAAAACTAGCCACATGTTCGATTGCTTTGTTTGTACTGGCATTGTAGAATGTAAAGGTGAATAGGTACTTGCATTTAAAACTGCCAAAGTCTCATCTTACTGACGCATGTGAAATCTATGCAACTTGAATTCAGAAGTTATTTGCTTGAACCATACAAGAACTCACCAGAAAGAGAATTTAAATTGTGAAATTGCTGAGGTCCAGTGCCAGAAGCCAGCCTGGTTGCTTGTTTAGAGATGCCATCAATTGTCAGTGTTTCTTTCTTCCATGAGGTTGTAACGTTCATGCTTCTCAAAACAGGAAGCTCTTGAACGCTTTGCGGTTTTGTCTTCATAATATTCTCCTGAAATGTTGATTTTCCAGTTGCCTCTGCATGCTTCAAAAAGGAAGGTTCGCATCCAGATACAGTGGGCTCATGGTTATCACGTTCACAACGACCAGACTGATTTTGTGTATCCGAAGTGTAATCGCTTTTCCCAAATGGTTTGGAAGAACATTCTATCATGTGGTTATCATCAGCATCTAAGTCTATCACACCTATAAAGTTGGTGTCCATGTGATCTTTCAAGTTTAAATCATGTTTAGCTTCAGGAGTCAACCGGTTCAAGTGAGCCTTTTCATTGCCTCTATCCTGCATCATGGCATCAAGATTCGCAGTCTGATCCTCATATCCAGCACTTGGGCTGGACAAACCCTTATTAGCAGAGCAATTTACTGGATTTGTTGGGTTCTGGTCTGCTTTAAATTTCTTTGAAGACCTCAAGTCACTGATGACACTGTTCTCCTTTTCTTCCAGTTCCTTCTGGAGCTCTAGTACCCTTGCCTGTTTTTACTTGCAGAGATCAATGCTCAAACTAAATATGTACATTCAGGAACAGATTTTAAGTTGACTTGAGCATACCCTCAACTTCTTTATCAGCTCACTGGCCTTCTCAATCTTCTGATTTGCACGAGTTTCGGATCTTCCCAGATGATTGCATTGGACCATCAACTCTTTGTAGCTCCTAGAAGAAAAATGCATTACTAATTTCTCCAAGCATGAATGAAAGAATACTCGTAGCTTTTTTTAAAAAAAAGGAAATCAGATTCACCAGGTTAAGTAAAATTTTCAGCTGTGACACCAACCAATCATCCATTTAAGAGAGAAAAGGAGTTGTTCACCAGAAAACGCTAAAGTTCACTATTTAACAAAATCGCTGGTTCTTTTTCTAATTCTTGTGGAACTGACTCCAGAACAGAGCATTATTTCACCATTTAATTCATTTGATACTGGTAAGGGACTGAGCATCTAAACTGTCTCAACTCAAAAGTCGCAACTCCCACTTCATAGCTAAATACTGACTACTGTTTATGTTGAAACTGTCTCACCTCACAACACCCACTTCATAGCTGAAATACTGACTATTATTTATGTTGAGGACCTTACACTTCCTTGAAAAATCCAAAGTTCAACAACGCGTCATTGTAGCTAAGCTGCTAAAGGACAGTCTATATTATAGCTGAAATACCGACTAAAATTTATGTTTGCCGGTTCAGGTCTTTTTGATTGCTTTGCTTTCATTGTAAGACCGATGTCATTTTGGTGATTTCTTCTAATACTAAATGACACACATTTAGGTGTGTGTAACAATTCCTGGAGTGGATGAAGAACTCCCATTGTTCAATTAAAAAAAATGCTCAGGAAACTACACTAGTATGCACACCTACGTGAACAACATGTTTCAAGATAAGCAAATGAAAGAGGATTATACCTGTTGCGAAGAGCAAGCGATCTCTTCAGGACGTCAACAGCATTCTCAAGATTGGCATGGTTACCCAATGAAGCCAGCTTTAGGATTTCTTCCTCCTGAAGGTTCATGTCTGTCGACCTAATGAACAAGAGGTTAATGCAGACACATTTCACTCATCAAAGACAAATATTTGTTCATATTTCAGACTGAACAAGCATACAGCTTCAGTGCGGCAAGCTCCTTCCCCAAGGCAAGGCTCCTCTCCTGCAACTTCCCACACTCCAAAGTCTTCCTCAACAACTCCTGACATGAATTTACCAACATAATTTAGTAGTCCATGGCTGGATAGAGAAAGGTGTCTAAATTTTGTCACCTGAACAGTCATCTTACCTCTGTTTTAACATTTAGAGCGAGCTGCACATACTCTTTCTCCTTCCTAGCCGACTCCCGCATTGTTTCCGCTGCCACCGCCTTCTCCTTCCACCTAACGACCTGAACCAAGAAACCATCAGCCATCCACGCCATTCAAAAGCCCAACAACAAGATCCGGAAGACGTAGCAGCAGCATTGACCTCGGCGTTGAGCTTCTGGATCCCGTCCCGCTGCTCGTCGAGCACCCAGCCAAGGGACGCTGCCTTCTGCTCCAGCCGAGCGACCTCGGCGGCGAGCAAATCCGGATCGGCGTCCTGCGACGAGCCGGAGGACGCCTGCGTGGGGCACGCGCCCGTGGACTGGAAGAAGAGGCGGGTCGGCGGGTGGGAGGCGCCGCAGGCCCGCTTGCAGATGGGGCACGTGCCCTTCTTCTTGCCCCCCGCGCCCGGGCAGTACTCCAGCCATTGCTCTACGCTGCAACAACACCCAAGAAGCCTCTCTCTCTGTCAAGGAGAGAACGGAGGAGAAAATCGGATTGCGGGAAAAGGGGCGAACCAGAGGGCGTGGAAGACGTGGCCGCAGGAGGGGAGGCAGTAGAGGTGCTGGTCAGAGAGCGGACGGAGGTCCTCGTAGCAGATGGTGCAGACCGGCCACGCGGCGGCGGTCATGGCGGCGGCGGTGGCGGCATCCAGAGGGGGGCGGACTCCTCTTCTTGTGGTTAGATTTGGGGGTGGAGGGAAACGAAGAGGTTTCGCATTTTGTTCCGCGGGAGTTTTCGAAACGCGAGGTTTCGTGGCGGGAATTTGTAGCCGAAGCTTAAATCTCGGTTTAGAAACTAATTTGTGGTGCAAGGGTTTGCGTCGAAGCAGATCTTTATGAAAAATCTTGATTGATGGAAAACCATGTGATTTCCTACAATCGTACCTACCAAATTTCATACTTACTCTGTTTTAAATAGATGTCTTAGCTTTTCAAAATTTGCTGAATCTATATATTAAATAGTGTTTAAATTTATCTAAATTTTGACAAATTTGAGACGTCTATTTTTAGACGAAGGGAGTATACCATTGTTCCATCCCCTCGTAGGCGATAGCGTCGGTTCGTCCCGCCTTTGGTGGCCTTGTGCCTCAGAGATGCGAGACCACAGCCCCTCATCTGTGAGAGGTTTTCGTTCTTTATAATATATTTCTAGTGCGTCTTTTTAGATATGATAAGACGATGGCTGTTTTTTAAAAGATATAATAAGGTTCTCTCTATCCTATCCCCGCTCAGACGGTGTGCCTTGTGCCGACGGAAGGCATATGGAGTTGACTTCCATATGAATCTTTCTAGTGACCTAGTCGGTCTTTGTATTAGTTAGTGTGGTCGTGGGTGTGTCACTTTCAATTTATGATTCGTATCGTTGTCAATGGTTGCTGATATATTTCTTATAGGCTTCATCACGATGACTTTTCGTATGCCTACTACAATAAGCTTTGCCCAGCTCTAGTGAGGGGAGGGGCAAGGATGGCGGCACGTCTTTAGCTCGCTCCATTATGTGTACTCTTTGTTGGATGGTTTAAGGTTCTATTTATAGTTTTTATTATTTTTAGATTTTTTTTCACTATTATTGATGATTATTAATAGATCAATGTCATTTTAGTAAAAAACATTTGCATACAGTGTCAAAGAAGCCCTCACAAACTTCAAGTGGACCAAGCATTTCCGCAAATTTCTTTCTACCAATGTCATCGTCCAATTCGTGGAGCTTTGGGAGCTGATGCATCGTATCAGCCTAGACAATTCCTTCCAGAACAGTGTGTTCGATTGCTGATGGTGTCTTCTATGTCGCATTTGCCTATTACATACAATTTGAAGGCGCCTTTGTCTTGATGCCAATGCACTGATCTGGAAGTCTGGCGCCACACTGAAATGCAAGGTGTTTTCCTGGTTGGCGATTCTTGACAAATGTCTTATAGCTGACAACCTAATGACGAGGAAGTGGCCATGCAACCCCATATGCTCTCTCTGCCGAATCGAGCCAGAGATAGCGGTTCATTTATTGGCAAATTGTTCTTTCACCCGATCATTTTGGGATCTGGTTCCTGATCGCTATAGGCTGACATTCACCCTTCGACCACAAGGGACTGTCTCCTCACATCTGATTGGTGGCGCTCGTCGACAAGCCAGTTGTCGGCCATGCAACGCAAGGTGTGGTGTGCTATAGTCCAATTGTTTTGGTGGACAACTTGGAAAGAGAGAGATGCACACATCTTAAGGAAGAATGCTACTCTACCTCCTGCTTTGTTGGAAAAATTCAGCTAGCTGTCGCTGTGGCACCAGGCTAGACGTACCAAGACGCTAACCTTGATGGGAAGACCCATGTAGCCTGACTGAAGCATTGAGCCGATCACTAGAAGGATCGTCAGAGTCTTAGGTTTTCACCATTATATAAACCTCGTATAAGCGGCTGGCTGGGATGAGTTGCATCTGTGAAATCCCGGCATTTATAAATACTCCACGATATAGTGAAGTTTTGCTAGCTGGCGTCCGTGGTTTTTTCCTCTCTTTGTTGGAGAGGTTTTTCCATGTTAAATACGTGTCCCCTTGCTGTGATTTCTCTTTCATTCTTCGTTATCTTCTTGTCGCATTATAACAAGTGGTCTCAGAGCCTCGGGTTCCAATCTAGGGTTTGCGACAATTTCGTCATTGAAGTTCGATCTACCACAGCTGGACTACACCACAAGATTCTCCTTGTGGCTATTCTCTCCCAAACTTCTGATCTTGATGAAGTGTTGGATGGATTCAGTGAAAATTATGCTATGACCTGGTCCAACGAATAGAAGCAGAAGGACAGTAAGGCTTTATCTTTGATTCAAATTCATCGGTCCAATAATATTTTGCAGGAAGTGTTGGAGGTGAATCTGCTGCTGCCATGTGGGCAAAACTAGAAACGATCTGTGTATCAAAGGATCTAACCAGTAATATGAATATGAAGATGAAGTTGTTCTCGCATAGGCTGCAAGAAGGTGGATCGGTAATGACTCACATATCTTTTTTAAAGAGATTGTTTTAGACTTGCAGTCTATGGAAGTAAAATATGATGATGAGGATTTAACTCTTCTACTCTTATGCCTGTTGCCTAGTTTCTATCCAAATTTCCATTATACAATATTATTGGTGATTAACTAACCCTTGTCGAAGTACATGACTCCCTCAAACATAGGGAAAAGATGAAAACTATGGTAGGATCAGATGGGACGTCATCCAAGGGTGAGGCTCTACAGGTTTGTGGCAGGACCGAGAAGAGGAATAACAACTATGGCAATAGAGATAAGAGCAAGGAAGGCAAAGGTCGTTCAAAGTCCAAGAAAAAGGACAAATTCTGCAGGTATTGTAAGAAATCTAATTGTGTTATTGATTATTATTGGAAGTTGCAGAATAAGGATAAAAGGAACAGAACTTACCAGTCGAAAGATAAGTCTGAAGGTACTGGTAAGGCTGATATTGTTTTTGATAGTTCTAATGGTGAATATTTAGCCGTTTTTGCTGCTTGTGCTTATCATGATGATGAATAGATTCTTGATATTGCATGTTCGTTTCATATTTGCCGTAACAAAGATTGGTCATATGAGTTTGTGCATACTGGACATTTTGTTGGGAATGAAAACCCTTTCCATATTATTGGTGTTGGATCTGTTAAGATTAGGACACATGATAGTGTGACACGCACGTTGACTAAGGTGAAACACATACCAAGCATGGCTAGAAATTTAATCTCCCTGAGTACCATGGACGTTGATGGATACAAGTATGCCGGTGGGCATAGAGTTATGAAGGTATCAAAAGGTTCTCTTATTCACATGATAGGTGATATGAATTATGCTAAATTATATGTTCTTAGAGGTAGCACTTTTCCTGGTACTGTTGTTCTTGTTACTTCTAATGATTCTAATGATTGTGGTAAAACACATTTGTGGCATATGCGTCTTGGGCATATGAGCGAACAAGGCATGACAGAGTTGGTTAAGAGAGAGCTGATTGATGGTTGCTGATGGCTGCAAGTGCACAGATCATTTGTAACTAGTTTCAGAGTTAATATGTCGATCCCACAGGGAGCCCAAAGGTAAGTGTTTATGGGTGAAGTCTCTATCACACCCGAAGTTGTCACGGGTCTTTGAGTGAATTGACTGCAAGCGAAAAAATAAGAATAAATTTTGGATTAAAGGAATGTTTTTAAATAAAAATGAAGTGTAAACTTTAGAAATAAAAATCATAAAAGTAAAGAACGATTTTTTTGTTGTTTTCTGCAGATGACAAAGTAGGCGCGGGGAGATTGAGTTCATGGTGATAGTGAATGTTCCAGGTGGATGAGTGATAAGTGTAACAATTATAATCTTATAAGTATGTGTGTAAGCGAGCAGCCCATAATTAGCCGGAAATCCTCTTGGTAGATTTCATACTAACTTCAATAATCCTACTAGCCTGTTTACCACAACCATGGTCAGTCACTAGACGATTAAGATCCTTATGGTTGCTTAGCAATTAAGCTACTTGGATCGGACTAATGCAATAAGCTCGGTGGCTCCTTGCTATCCTCAAGTCAAACTAGTTTCCCATTGATATCCCCGTGTCACTCGGAGGTCGCCGGTCTGCTAGCGAACAAGATTATATCTATGTAGAACAAAGCATCATGTTGCCTGGACCCTTAATTGGACAACCTGCATTAAGCATCCCACAGACAGTCAAGCACACATAATATATTAATTAAAATCAACCACAAACTTAATGGAAATTATATAGGCATATCACATCTCACCAATCCCCTACATCTCCAACGCCCAAGGGAACTTACTCACACATGAGATAAGAAAGCATCATTGATATAATTAAATAAAGGGAGTTCTTCTTGATATTACTGTGGAGATCCACAATAAGAAATAGAAATAAATCCAACAGAATTCAAGATGGGAAGAACAATCTCAAATCCTAGTCTTGCAAGGTGGAGATCTCTCTCTCTCAAGTACAAGTAATGGCTATGGAGGTGTGGTGGCTAGGAGATCGAAGATCGTGGAGCGATATGAAGAACGTCTTCCCCTTCTTCTCCGGATCTCTTGTTTCTGCCTTCTGGATGGGATAGCGGCTCATGTGTTCTATTTTGGTCCTCCGCCTCTTCATGAAAGTTATCCCTTTTAATAAGACGAAGGTGATGGCAGCTATACAGCGGGAACTATATGGCCGAAAAAATATTCCTGCCATATAGTTGCTCGTTAAAGCTTTGGTATACTCCCCTCGATTGCTTCCAAAAAGAGACTTTTTTGTTTTTGTCTGAATATTGTGTTTTTGTTGTTAAATCCCTCTGTTGATGTTCAGAACCTGAAAACACATTAAAAACCAAGTTTTCTTTGCTACCGAAGTATTAGTGTTAGGTAAAGCTAGAAAACCATCAAATCCAAATGAAAACCATCAATAGAAACCATCAAAAATGTGTCCAATCTCACAGCTATCAACTCCCCCAAGCTTAGATGTTGCTCGCCCTCGAGTGACAGGGAAATAAGAAAGGATAGTGGAGATTCAAGACTTAAATAAAAGAACTTACAAGCTCAAATTGGTGTGAAATTCTTTTTTTCACAATTCCTGCAACCTTAAACATGATCATACAAATATTCACAAGATTGCACTGAGTACCACGTATATCTTGCTAGCAAATAAATCATATGCCCGAGCGAGTGTCGAAAGTTTAGTTGAGAAAGTGAAACAAATCTTTTTGGTTACTCTCTTATTGAGAGATGAGAACTTTTTGCTCTTGTTCCTTTAATCAATTAAGAGTACTCAAGTTGGCACCAACAACATTTAATTTAAGAACAACTCATCTACTCCCACATCAAAATTTCAAGACTCTCAAAGCACCTTTTTCCTTTCCTTGATTTTTAAAAACTTCAGCTCTTTCATAGAGAAATTATGCCACTGTTTTTAACATGTTAATTGGGACTGTGTTGCGCACTCGTGACCATGCCAATAGATAGCTGTTGAGCAATAGTGGGTCAGAGGAGTACGAAAACTTCACTTGGAATGTAAAACCACGAGGAGACTAAAATTTTACCCGTCATAATATTGCTGCTATAAAAATTTACATAACTCAATAGCCAAAATCAAGTGGTTTCCCACATTTAGATAGTTCGGTGGCCAGCGGAGTTAATAGTTCCCCATGGAGTACGGTAGTGTTGTAGTGACACGCGTAAAGAAATATCTTATTATAATTATTAGAAAAAGCAGTGACATAATGTCTACTACTTCGAAGCATCCATTTTATCAGACAATTTTATTCAAGGGTGCTATCGAGTCAATTTGCATTAAGCTCAATGGTGTTGAGTAGTTTCTAAAATCAAACCCTTTGGGCTAAACATGGACTCAAGTCATCTCTTGGATGCCTTTTCTTGTTGTAAAAATGTCGGAAATATTTCAACCAAGTTCGTTGCTCATTGTTTCAAAGCTAAAAGAGGACACTGGCAAGGGAATATAATATATAGGATAACAAGCTAGGTGGGGAGTGACTCAAGTGCAAGCGAGAAAATAATTGTAGGATCAATTTAAAGTTGCAGAAGGGGTGATGAAAGGAATGTGATACCTCCTCTTGCTTGGTTTGTTCTCGTACTTGTGTCGAGTCCATTTCCCTATTGCCAAGTCACCTGAAATTGAGCATATCTCTAAGAAAAACAAAGAAACAAATTTGCAACAAAAGTTACAACTAATTTTTGTGTGTTTTTTATTTAAGAATGCAAACTGAAATTAAACATGCTATTCTTGGAAAAGAAAACAAATCAAAAGAAGAGATAAAAATATGAATGCAAGTTTTGAGGTTTTCAAACCTCCCCCAAGCTTAGGTTGTTGCCATGCTTAGTTGTTGTCGTTGTTTGGCGGCGTTGTAAGGATGCTACTGATAGTAGTCGGGGAAGTGGGTCATGAAGTGACTAAATTTGTGAGTTAAGGCACTCGCATCTTCACTCACTCCATGCAGAGTCTGGTCGATCTCCCCAACGCGATGGTTGAGTTGCAGAAAATCCTGATAGGGGGCATTGTTGAACCCCTGCTGCTGATTAGGCCATGCGTCCCAAGGTCCCTCTTGCTGCTATTGTTGTCCCTCACAGGAAGGGTTGTACTCCTGCTCCTGCTGCTGCTATTGTTCATCCTGATGCTCTCCTTCTTCATCTTCCTCGGAGTCAGGATAGAGTTCCGCCATGATCTTAGTCACTTGATCCTTGGTGAGGATCCAGTTGGCCCTCCCCAGAACCTCGAAGGCTTGCGGGCAAGGCAATGACACCTAATCATCCTGCGCAACATCAAGATAACCAAATTTATAGGCTCGGGGCCTCCTGTTAGCTCGGTAAACACCGAGGAAGCCGCAAGTAGTTATATACTTGACATCCATAAGTATGAAGCCATCAATAGGTTGCACAATAGGAATTGCAATTCCAAGATCTTGGACTAGGTGGGTTACCATTCCACCGATGTGAATGTCACCTTTCTTTTTGTTGCTCTGGTGGCGGAGGTGCTGGAGGAATAGAGCTGCAGGAGTGGGACTCTGTGGTGCATTAGGGAAGAGTGCCTTGGTGATCATGGCCATTTCTGCATTGGCCATAGAGCCGGTATCTCCTCTTCCTAACAAAGTGTTAGCAAGAAAGAAAGCGAAGTAACAGATGGTTGAGTTCTGAATGGTGGACATGTTCTTCTGATAGAAGTCCCTGCCACCATTAACAGAAATAACCTCCCAAGTTGCTCCACTTGAGACTATGTACAAGTTTGTAACAGTTCGTTCCCATTCTTGAGGGAATCCATAAGCTTCACAAAATTGTTGAAAAGTGATTTGATATGGCCGTTGGTTAACGGTGAAACCCACTGTGCATGCGTTACCTTTCTCCTTATAGTCGTCGTAGAAGGAGGCGAGGAACTCATGAGTGAGATCAGCGTAGGTGTGGTGGCTTGCATAGGCGAGGTTGGATAGCCCTGCATTTGCACACAAGTGGTCGAAGTCTGCCCTCAACCCGGCTGAGCTGAGAAAGCCATCATAGGCCCATCATGTGGGCAGCACCTTCCTTGCCAAAACAATGGCATACTTGTTGTCGCGCTTAGCCCGGAGCCCGGAGCCTTTACCATGTTGGTGCTTGCTCTTGAGAAAAATACTACCGAGCTTGTTCATCTCGATGAACTGAGAAATTTCAACATAAAACCTTAGGCATATAGTTTCTACATGATATATGAACGATTCTATGTGGAGGAATTCAATCCTAACGTGAGAAATCAAAAGGGAAAACCAATCAAGATTGAGTTCATACACTAATTCAATGTGAAGCTTGCAACCATGGAATTCTGAAAATAAAGCATGGATAGGGAGAGAAACATACCAATCTGTTGATTCCCCCACTCAAACGAACAAAATCCGCGAAGAATCGAGAGTTGTAGGGTGGTTTTGAGAGGTTTGGAGAGAGAGTTTGAGAGAAATAATGGTGGGAGGAAGAACCCTAGCCTGCCACAAAACCCGTTTAAGTGGTCGTGGCAAACTATACGGCGGGAGCTATACGGCCGGGTTAAGTAGCTCCCGCCGTATTGTAGGGTTCGCAGCATAGAAAACAAAAAAATTCCTACGATGGGAACAACTATGTATCAAGATCTATCTACTAGATACAAGCAACGGGTGGATATACATCCATAGAATACATACCCTCGAAGACCGAATAACGTTAACAAGGTTGTACTCATGGATGATGTAGTCGAACGCTTGCCGATCTCAAGATCGTGATGAAGTCCATCTGGTCCAGCACCATCAAGTCCAGCACCGCAAAGCAGTGGTGCATCAGTGATTGCACACACGTCTGGGTACCCGACAACCTCTGTGACCTCGCTCCAGCGAAGCAGCAGAAGCAACAAATCCTTCCAGAAAAAGCCACCGGAAACATGTATCTCGCTGATCTGAGACCATGGGGAAATTCTAAAGGGAGGAGAGAGATCCTTCACGAGGAGGTGTGAGTGAGAAGTGAGAGGAGGGGCTTCTTATATAGGGGAGGGGCAGCCCAAGGTGGCATGGACGCCGGTCATAGAGGGTGTCCCCACCTCTCCCTCATTCATGTGGTGGAAGGTCCACTCACAAAAATAAGACCCTCCATTTTCTCCACTCAAATTCCCACTCAAATCCCATTAAATTTCCACCAAATTTAATGCAATCTCTCATTAAATAAAACTCTTTTATTTATTTACTCAGACTTTTGTTAATTACTTGAATTAACAAACATTCACATAAAACCCCTTACAACATTTAAATTTCACATGCAGAACCAGTTTCAGCAATTTCAACCGAAACAGTTCCGGTGTCTAGTGAAATAAATTCCTGCGCTTTCCTTTTCTTTCGCTGGCATATTATTTGCTCCAAATGGTGTCGGTATCCCTTAATTGTGTCACCCTATGGTTCACGAATAATGTAGACATTATCGAGGCCCCTCTCTGATCAATAATCAGCAGGGGGACCTGGAGATCCGTACTGACTCCCATATATTCAACGATGACTTCTGTGATCGTGTGAACCTTATATGCATGTAACTCAATCCCTTTGTCTCGCGATATATTACATGTCCGAGATTCGATCATCGGTATCTCCATACCTAGTTTGATCTCATTACCGACAATACTCTTTTCTCGTTCCCGTGATATAACATTCTAGTGATCAAATCACTTGCTTGCAAGCTAACTAATGTGATATCACTGAGAGGCCTAAAGTATATATCTCCGTTATCGGGATGTACAAATTCCACTCCTGATCCATGAGCCTCAACATAACACCTTCGTAGCACTGAACCCATCTTTATAATCATCCTGTTACGGTGTGATGTTTGATGTTATCAAGATACTCTTACGGTGTTAGTGATTGACATGATCTCATGGTCTAAAGACTAAGATTAATTCGTATGATGTTATAGCAATATAAACACAATAACCTTGATTGTAATGCTATACTTCGGATGAATTTTCATCACATCATTCCAACAATGTTGTGACCTTGTTATTAACAACATCTAATGTCTATGATCAGGAAACCTTTGATCATCTTGTTAATCAACGAGCTAGTTTATAAGAGAGGCATAACTAGGAACTTTCTATTTGTTTATTAAACACACATGTATTAACGTTTCCGTATTAATACAATTATAGCATGCAAAATAAACATTTATCATAAATAAGAAATATGATAATAACCACTTTATTATTGCCTCTTGGGCATATTCCCTTCACGTATAGTTGTGGCGGTGGCGAGGGTTAAGGTTTCCCAACGCCAGATCACAACTATACAGACACAACTACACAGCCGGACCAAATGGTCCCACTGTATGGTTGGTCATCAAACCTTCTGTATCCAAGCCCCAAGTTTTTAGAATTTTGTCGATAGTATATGGCCGCAACTATACGGCTGAAATAAATATTTCCGCCGTATAGTTGGTCATTACAACTCCTGGAACATGCTTTTTAGCCCAAATTTTCAGAGATGTATTTTTTATCTGAACAATATTATTAAGCTAGTTTAGATATATATAACTCAAACTTTATTTTCTACTCTAAATATATACTTATTCAGTCGATATTTCTACTACTTTTTGATAGCTGCATCTTTATGGGCGCGCTTTCGCAAAAATGTCTGTGAAAAAGTTGTAGGAATGCGATGAACATCTTATTATTTAACTCTACTTTATTGATATGATGGGTTGACTCCCATTAAGCATTTTATTAAGAATGGTTGAATATTTCAACCCTTCTTCTATTCTCGAATTCTTACCTTGGGTTGCCCTTTATCAAAGGCACTTACCACATGATCTCGTTTTGCTAGTGGAATATACCTTTCTCCTGCTTCTAGTTTCTTTGGAAAATACCGGATGATTTCAGCATCATAAACATTGAAGACTATTTTCCCTTCGGCACAATCAACTGACGCTCCTGTAGTGCTAAGGAACGGTTTTCCAAGTATTATAGATAATTTTTCATCCTCTGGCATTTCAAGAATAATAAAGTCAGTGGGAATAACATGCTCATCTATTCTAAGTAGAACATCCTCAATCATACCAACAAGTTGTTTAGTGGATTTGTCAGCCATCTATAAAGTGATAGAAGTGGGGTATATTCCACTAATCCTAACCTTTTATAGAGGGGGTATGACATTACACTAAATCTTGCACCTAAATCACATAAGGCATTATGAATATCAGTTTTGCCTATTGAACATGAAATAGTTGGTATCCCGGGATCTCCTGACTTAGACAATAGCCTTCCATTAGCAGGGTAACTAGTTACCATGGCGACGGTTTCAGTTATCTCTTTCTTTCTATGAAGAGTATCATGGAGAAATTTAGAATAGGCAGGTAGTTTTATTGCAACCCCAAATGGAATTTCTAGACGAAGATCACTTAATGCCTTCTTAAAAGAATCATAGATTACCCCAACTGGTGCTTTCTTTTTGCGATCTAGATATGGAAGTTTCTTACTCTTATATTTTACCTTTTGTGGGGGATCAGGCTCCTTAGTTACTTTTTTTGTTGTTGCTTATCACTTTTCTTATTTTCTATTACAACTACTTCATCTTCTTTGATTTTGTCCTTTTATTTTCTTGGATCGACAGTCGTTGCATCAGAGTCATAACTGTCATCCTGTGCATGATTCAGCTCCCCCAAGGTTTGATCTTGTGTGTCTTGAATAGTCTCATATTGAGGATCCACCAATATATCATCTTCTTAGCTTGCTTCGGCCAAGGCTTTTTCCCTTCGATCTTTTTCAGCCTTATATTCTGGTGGTCCTAATGGTCCTTTAACAACTACATCTCTTCTTGTAACAACATTAGCAGAAACAGGAACATTTATACCATCTTGAAGAAAATTTTGATAACCAGATGCTATTTGTTCACATTGGGTTTCAATCATACTAAGGTACTTGTGAAATAATTTTATTTCTTGGCCAATTTCTTCATAATTTTCTATAAGTTCGGCTAGAATATTTTTATGTCTTTGAAATTGCTTATGCAAGCTATTGTAATATTTGGCCTATCGATGTTTCAATTCTTGAAAAAATTTCTAGTCTCATCTTCTTTAGTAAAAAATTGTAACAAATCTACTTTGTTTTCCTTAACAAGTTCAGAAGGTATACCTTTTCTTTCATGGTTTTGCGTACTTCAAGCATCAGATCAGGATTTATTTAAGTATTCCCTTTTTTGGCTTAATGCCAAAATTAGGATTATATAAAGAATCATTCTTAGCCCTAGTAGACATCTATTCCAAACATGCTTTAATAGTTAAAGTATTTATCGATCCTCCTGCGGATAAATCTAGCAACTCACTGCATTGGGTATTAAGATCATTGTAAAATAAGTGGCAAACAGTTGACTCAGAATAGCCATGATTAGGAATACTATTGATCATTCCAAAGAATCTCTCCTAGGCTTGTGCGTAGTTTTCTCCCATGTTCTTACTAAAGTTGCCTATATTTTTTCTATGTTTTGTTACCTTCGTAAATAAACCTATTTATGAATTTAACAATGCAGTTTTCCCAACATTTAATATAATGACGAGGGAGAGAATATAACCAGTCTAGAGCTTTACCTTTGAGAGACCAACGAAATAGTTTTAGACGAGAGAATTCTCTAGGGTAATATTTTGGTCCAAGTGATGTTATCACATTGTTGAACTCTCCAAGATGTCTTCCTGGGTCTTCATCTTACTTTCCACTGAAAGCTTTTTCCTGCAAAATTTTAATAATCTCACCATCAAATCGATATTCCCTAACTCCAGGATTAGAAAATTCTATTGGTTGTTTAAGAAAAGCAGAATTTGGAGCACTGTATTCTCTGAGAGTCTTCTTAGGTTTCTTGGGAGTTATCCTATGAATGGACATGATTTCCATGAAGTCACTTAGGTTTTCAACTTCAACCTTATTCGACCTCAAAAGTTCTTCAATAATTTCCTCGCGCCTTTGAGCAGGTACGCGGTCAAGATAATCTGGTAGATAAGCCCTACCAGAGCGTGTAGACCCTTTGTCTCCTAGGGAGACCATCTTGTAATAGTAACACCTGAAATGTCAAGAAACAAAACAGTTAGCGCTTAGCTCCCCGGCAACGGCGCCAGAAAATAGCTTGATGTATGCAAGTGCACAAATCGTTTGTAACTAGTTTCGAAGTTAAGATGTCGATCCCACAGGGAGCCCAAAGGTAAGTGTTTATGGGTGAAGTCTCTGTCACGCCCAAAGTTGTCACAGGTATTCGAATGAATTGACTGCAAGCATTGAAATAAGAATAGATTTTGGATTAAAGGAATGTATTTAAATAAAACTAAAGTGTAAACTTCAGAAATAAAAAGCATAAAAGTAAAGAACGATTTGTTTGTTGTTTTGTGCAGATGACAAAGTAGGCGCGGGAAGATTCAGTTCATGGTGATAGTAAATGTGCCAGGTGGATGAGTGATAAGTGTAACAATTATAATCTTATAAGTATGTGTGTAGGCAAGCAACCCATAATTAGCTGGAACTCCTCTTTGTAGATTTCATCCCAACATTAATAATCCTACTAGCCTGTTTACCACAACCATGGTCAGTCACTAGATGATGAAGATCCTTTAGTTTGCTTAGCAATTAAGCTCCTTGGATCCGACTAATGCAATAATCTCGGTGGCTCCTTGTTATCCTTTAGTCAAACTAGTTTGCCATTGATATCCCCGTGTCACTCGGGGGTTGACGGTCTGCTAGCGAACAAGATTCTATCTATGTAGAAGAAAGCATCATATTGTCTGGGCCCTTAATTGGACAACATGCATTAGGAATCCCACAAATAGTTAAGCACACATAATATAGTAATTAAAATCAACCAAAAATTTAATGAAAATTATATAGGCACATCACATCTCACCAATCCCCTACATCTCCCACGCCCAAGGGAACTTACTCACACATGAGAGAAGAAAGCATCATCGATATAATTAAATAAAGGGAGTTCTTCTTGATATTACCGTGGAGATCCACAATAAGAAATAGAAATAAATCCAACACAATTCAAGATGGGAAGAACAATCTCAAACCATAGTCTTGCAAGGTGGAGATCTCTCTCTCTCTCAAGTACAAGTAATGGCTATAGAGGTGTGGTGGTAGGAGATCAAAGATCGTGGAGAGAAATGAAGAACGTCTTCCCCTTCTCCGGATCTCTTATTTCTCCCTTCTGGATGGGATGGTGGCTCATGTGTTCTATTTTCGTCCTCCGCCTCTTCACGAAAGTTGTCCCTTTTAATAAGACGAAGGCGATGAAATCTATATAGCGGGAACTATACGGACGGAAAAATATTCTCGCTGTATAGTTGCTCGTTAAAGCTTCAGTATACTCCCCTCGATTGCTTCCAAAAAGAGACTTGCTTATTTTTGTCTAAATATTGTGTTTTTGTTGTTAAATCCCTCTATTGATGAAAACCATTGATAGAAACCATAAAATATGTGTCGAATATCACTGCTACCAGTTGCAACTTGAGTAAGTTTGGGTTCTGTGAGCACTACATTTTTGGTAGCATAAAAGAGTTAAATTCAATGCTTCCATTCATACCAACAAATGCATATTAGATTATGTGCATGCTGATGTATGGGGACCGTCCCGAAAGACTTATATTGGTGGTGATAATTACATGCTTACTATTATTGATGACTACTCAAGAAAAGTGTGGCCTTATTTTATGAAGTATAAATATGATGTTTTTGATGCTTTTAAGAAGTGGAAAGTTATGGTTGAAAAGCAAACTAAAAATAAGGTAAAAGTACTATGTATTGACAATGGTATGGAATTCTGTTCTAATGAGTTTGAGGAGTTTTGCAGTAATGATGACATGATCAGGCATCACACCATCCCCTATACTCAGCAGAATGGCGTGGCTGAGCGCATGAACAGAACCATCATCTCGAGTGCTCGTTCTATGTTGTCTAATGCAGGTATGCATAGACGTTTCTGGGTTGAAGCAGCCAACACATCGTGCTACCTCATCAACGGGTCACCTTCTGTTCCACTTGAGAAGAAAACTCCCATTGAGGTATGGTCAGGTTCACTTGCTGATTATTCACAGTTGAGAGTTTTTAGCTGCATTGCATATGCTCACGTTGATAATGGAAAGTTAGAGCCTAGGGATGTTAAGTGCATATTACTTGGTTATGGTTCAGGAGTTAAAGCATATAAACTATAGAATCCTGAAACTAAAAGGATTTTGTTGAATAGAAACGTTGTTTTCAATGAATCCGCTATGTATCATGATAGCTTGCCATCAGATCCCTCTTCTATTTCTATTGGAGAGGATAGAGTTAGTGTGTAGGTGGAGAACCTATAGAAAACTGTTGATAATGATACTGTCATTGAAGATACACATGAGGAAAACATTGATGATATTGTTGTTCAGCACTCACCTACTGTTTTGCAGTAGCCACATGAGTCCATTGCATCTGATAGACCGAGGCATAATTGTGGTCCTAGTACTCATTTAATTGAAGAGTGTAATGTTGTTCATTATGCTTTGAGTTGTGCTGAACAGGTGGAGAACGATTCTGAACATGCTACATATAATGAAGCCATTGCATCCATTGACCGCGAAAAGTGGGTTTTTTCTATGCAAGAAGAGATGCAATCGCTTAAGAAAAATGGCACATGGGATGTTGTGCGCTTGCCCAAACAAAAGAAGGTTGTCCGTTGAAAGTGGATCTTCAAGAAAAAGGAAGGTTTGTCTCCTAAAGAGCCTTCAAGGTACAAGGCAAGGTTAGTAGAAAAGGGTTCAACCAGATTCCAGGTATTGATTACAATGATGTTTTCTCCCCAGTTGTAAAGCATAGTTCCATTCACACTTTATTTAGTATTGTGGCTATGCATGATCTTGAGCTTGAGCAGTTAGATGTCAAGACTGCTTTTCTGCATGGAGAGGTTGATGTGGAAATATACATGGACCAACTAGAAGGGTTCATAGTGCATGGTAAATAGGATTTTGTGTGCAAATTAAAGAAGTCTCTTTATGGCTTAAGGCAATCTCCAAGCCAGTGGTATAAAAGGTTTGATTCATTTATTATCTCACATGGCTTTGAGAGGTCTTAATATGATAGTTGTGTTTATATTAAGTTTATTGATGGATCACCTATATACTTGCTATTATATGTTGATTATATGTTAATTGCTGCCAAGATCATAAAAGAAATCACTACTCTGAAGGCACACCTATGTAGTGATTTTGAGATGAAGGATCTTGGTGTTGCTATGAAGATCTTAGGTATGAAAATTACCCGAGATAGAAAAGCTGGTTTGTTGTTTCTTAGTTAGCAAAGTTACATTAAGAAAGTCCTTCATCATTTTAATATGGATGGTGCCAAGTCAGTTAGTACTCTTATTGCTCCTCATTTTAAATTGTCAGTTTCACAATGTCCTACTACCGATGAAGAGTTTGAGTACATGTCTAATGTGCCATATTCTAGTGCTCTTGGTTCTTTGATGTATGCCATGGTTTGTTCTCGTCCTGATTTATCATATGCTATGAGTTTGATAAGTAGATACATGGCTACTCCTGGTAAAGAACATTGGAAGGCCGTTCAATGGGTTTTCAGGTACCTTCTTAGCACTTCTAATGCTTGTTTGAAGTTTGGCAGGACTGGTGAGGGAATTGTTGGCTATGTGGATTCAGATTTTGCTCCTTTTGGATAAGAGAAGATCCCTCACAAGTTATGTGTTTAATGTTGGTGGTTGTGCTATTAGCTGGAAGGCTAGGTTGCAGGATGTTATTGTACAATCTACTACTAAAGATGAATACATGGCTATTACTGAAGCTTGCAAAGAATCTGTTTGGTTGAAAGATTTGTTTGCTGAGCTTTGTGGAGATGATTCTTGCATTACTTTGTTTTGTGACAGTTAAAGTTCCATATACCTTACAAAAGATCAGATGTTCTATGAGAGAACTAAGCACATTGATGTCAAGTACCATTCTGTTAGAGACATTGTTGCTCAAGATAAACTAAAGGTATGCAAGATTATCACTCATGATAATCCTGCTGATATGATGACTAGACCTGTTCATGTTGCTAAGTTTGAGCTTCGCTTGAACTTAGTTAGTTTAACTGATTGGCCTGAGTGGCTATTGGCGTCGAAAGTATTTGCTTTATTTGTTCAGGGAGATGATTGCTATTGATGCTACAAGAAGGAATTTGTCTCAAGGTGGAGTTTGTTATATGTTGATCCAAATTCTACAAACCCACTCCGTGCCCAATAGGGACGCCTGGGGGGGGCGACATCCCCCCACGGTATGGACCGTCGAAGACCTAGATTTCGACCATTATATAAACCTCTTATAAGCCGCCGGCTGGGATGAGTTGCATCTGTGAAATCCTCGACGTTTGTAAACACTCCCCGATATAGTGATGTTTTGTTGGCTGGCGCCCGTGGTTTTTTCCTCTCTTTGTTGGAGAGGTTTTTCCACGTTAAATATGTGTCTCCTTGCTATGATTTCTCTTTCGTTCTTCGTTATCTTCTTGTCGCAATTATAACAATTTTTTCCCTCTTGCTCTGCCTGGTGCAGAGTTGTTTGCTATTTTTTCTTTGCTTTCCCTTATTCTTAGTTCCTACTTCAGTTTACCTCCGAATTGTGTAACTCTTCTCTAATCTTAATCATTGAGAAGTTGTGCAATCAGCTAGCCTTTTGTCAAAAAAAACATTTCCATAGATGTCATGTGGAGAAAAAGTCATTGTATGCCACGAGAAATTCGTTAACCCCTCTGTGTTACTCACATGGTGGGTCCACACACGTTTCATCGACACAAGTGGCACATAACTTTGTATCAAGCGAAAATAATAAATCAGACTTCTAACATAAAGTTATACAAAAAATAAATCATTGCGCGGATATAATTCTTTCGCTCAACGTCTTACACGAGGGTGTTGAGGTTGAAGAAACATAACTGCCCAATTCCATACGTTATGTATCATTTCCAACCCAACACTCAAACCCGAAGTGGATATGCTTAATGTACCGATCCAGTGCATTAAGGAGTATAGGCATAATAGCATCTTCATCTGTCTTCCCCAAACAATGTCCGACAACAACGTCAGATCAGTCAAATGGACGGTGCCAGTGCATGTTGCCGTGTTTGGAGGATGCCACTATCCAACAGTTTGCTCCCAAACAGGGTACCAAATTATTGCTGTTGTTTTTGCAAATTCGACCATATTTTTAAATAATATATTCAAGTTTTGATACATAAATAAATCAGTTTTATAAGAATAAAAATAAAAATAAACAATTCATACAATTCAAATAAACCGGAGTTTAACTTGATCAAATGGTCTCTTATTTTCTCAAATTGGCATGACCATCTAGGTCATGGATTTTTGGATACATGGCCAGAAAATCAGCAAACTTCGCCAACACTACTGATTAACAGCGGCAAGAGCATACTGCCACTCATAGGGATAATCATCCTTTATTGTGCATGATCACATAAGCATCTAGCACATTATACGTATCATCTGATACATACATGTGTACGGATAACTTCTCCTGTACCAGTGATCGTTATTGACCCTGTTAACATGTAAGTATTTCTTTTTATTTTTAAATATATTTATTCCTTTCTAATCTTCCTCCTATAAGTCTAATCTCACGGGGCCTAGGCTTTTTACATGTCTAAAATTTCTCAAGCCATGTCCCTAGCCTCCTAATCCCATCTGATCATCCATGAGTCATGCACTCATTTCATCGCTATAAGAAAATTTATTTTTTACAAAGGACGATTTTCGTGGTTAAAAATTCTTCCACGACGGATGGCCTTCGTGGTTAAATCACCTTCACAAAAGAATCTACCATGGTTTTTTCGCGATCATGGCGGATCACATCTCTGTTTGCCACCCGCGTTGACTGTTGACGTCATGCAAACCACCACATAGAAAACGCCGTTAACGGTCACAAAAACCGTGGTTGAAGCCAAGCCCATCCAAGTCATGCTAATTATTAAGTGGGTCGTGACCTGTTACTGTCTCTACCTACATTGTTTGAAATGAGCCTATTAATGTACCATGCCGTGGCGTGTAAACTTTCAGGCCCATTACTATTTCGGCCTACATAAGACCCGCCTTTTCCCAATAATGCTCATTAGCGGCCTACGCCATGTAAGTTCGGTACTGTTAAGCCATGTTTGTCGGCCTACCACTATTCTTATAGCCCGTTGTGTGCGGCCCACTAATGGCCCATTTTTTAGAAGGTCCACTACTATTCTAGACTTTTAGTTTTCTAGTGTTCTACTATTCTGTCCTTCTACTGCTCAGGTTTGTTACTTTTCTGGCTTGCTACTATTCATGCCTTTTACTGTTTTGGCATGTACCTATTCTACATGTTACTATTCTGGCATGTTGATGTTCAGGTCTTACAGGTCTTTTTTCGCTTATGCGGCCAGACATGTCACTCTTCTAACATTTTACTGTCCACTGAGTCCGTATGTTGGTCGACATATTTGCGTATTCTATAATTACGGTACAATTTTTGTTTTAAACGGTCCGTTAATATTTCGCCACGCTAATCGTCGCGTGAGGAACGCCATTTTATATCAACATATTTTTTTTGAAATTTATTATAGACCAGAATTTTAACAAAAACAAGATGAAGCATTACACAGACATCACCCGACATGGATTGGAATAGGGTTTCTGCTATGGAGCTTACATCGCCATACAAGTAATAACTGTCTGATAGATCCAAATTTTGACACTTTTTACCGATGATTTTCCTTTTGTTTTTGTCGGGTTTCATTGGATTTTACCTTTCAACTAACGTTAACATTGTGAATTAGCAAAACGTTGGTTTCTTGTGATGGTTTTGAGGTAACAAACACTTTTGGAAGATCTTAGAGCATCTATGAGCTATTTACAATTAAAGAAGCAAATATCGAATTGAAGCCCCCTTCTTGAGAGGCGTCCAGGGTGCGTAACAACCACTGTTATGGTCGAAACGCGCCCGTACCATCCTCCTATACGACCCTCTAGCGTCTTCTCTATATCAACACTAGCAACTTCTGTATTGGGGGCGAGACTAAAAACAAAACACATCCGTCGCAAACCATTCCAGAAGAGGGGAGATCAGATCTGAAGAAGGAGAAGAGCATCGCCTCATTCTTTGAAGATCTCTAGCCTCTAACCCATTCACTCCATCATCATCCCACTTGTATTGAGAGATAGATAGATTGGCACTTGTAAGATTAGGGTTTGATACTTTGATCTTTCTTGATTTGTATTTGATTTGATCCTCAAAAGGTATTGTGGCTTGCTATGGTAAAGTTGAGATGATTTCCCTTTGCAATATTATTATGCCTTTGGTTTATCTTTCTCTCATGTATGAGTAAATCCCCATAGGCGTGTGATATGTAGGGTATTGGTGAGATGTGATGTGCTTCCCTTATTTTCATCCATTTGTGATTGTTTTCATGATTTTTATATTGTGGGAATGAATATCTATGTTTGCCTAATGCTTGTTGTGTAATTTAAGGGCCCGGATAACATGATCTTGAGACCTCATAGATATGAACTTGCTTACTAGCGAATCGGCGACCTCCTAGTGACTAGACTGATTTCAATGAGGATCTAGTACTACTCGAGGATAAACTAGGAACCATCAAGATTAAAACCTTGATCCGGTTGAAAGACCTTAATTAATGCGCTGAATATTACTGTGGTAACAGGTAGATGGATCACTGGGACAAGGAGGAATTTGCCATGAGGACTCCTAGTCAGTATACGAGTTGCATTCCTAGTCACTTATGAATAAGAAGTATCACAATCACTTATCTCATTTCATTCACTTGGCACATTCACTATCACCATGAACCGTTTCTCTCCCGCCTAACTTCTCATCTGTAGGAACTCCGAACACTTTCATCATCTTTTTACTTTTATGTTATTTACTTTTTGCATCTACCTTTACTCAGGTTTCCTCTATTATGAACTCACCAGTTTCCACCTCCAATGCTTGCAGTCAATTCACTCAAGACAATGTGACACCTTGGGTGCGACAGAAATTCCACGTAAAAACATTTACTGAAGCTCCTTATTGGGATCGATATAAAAACTAGAATTAATATTTCCACAAAAACATGCTCTGATGAACCTATGCACTTGCAGGCCATCATCACTGGCTTACCATGACAGTTGTAGAAGATATTATCAAGTAGATGATTATTGCATCTGTTTCCTTTGTTTTTTTTTCAATTAAATCAATTGTTCGGAGTGCATCTGTAACACCTCTTTGTGCTAGAAAAGTTATAAAACCCTCGCCTGATAAGGTTGAGTTCCTGTATATAGTGCTAATCCCTGGATCGGTTCACTAGCACACACATTACAAAATGAAATCAAATATAACTGTGCATCATAAATACAATTAATATGATCTAGAATTTATATTATATATTCAAGTACACAACGAAAAACGATAACAAGATAGATCTCCATCCTTTAAATGTGCCACAGGTGAACAGTTGTTGAATGGAGTCTCGCGACCTATGAACGATCACTCATAAATGAAATAACCTACAACATGAAATGTTGCAGCCACGAATGGTCAATACTTTGAATATATTGGCAAGTAGAACTAATGAGTACAAATGATTTAGCAGCTACATGCATATTTGGCTAGGTAGAGTTCAGGCTCATTTTCTAAAAGCAATATAACTTTTCCCTACTTTCGAAATACTTTCCTTTATTCAAAACAATTCTCTAAGGACATACCAGCATAAAGCCATGTTGAAACAAGACAGACTAGCTTCATATGCTCCTAAACTCATATTCACCCATCAAGTTTTAATAATTAATAAATTGAGATGAGTGATATCTTCCAAACAGTTCCAGGCCTATTTGCTCATACATGTCCATAACCGGGGACACGACTAAATATTTAGATTAGACACCCCACAGGGGTTTGTACACTTTACCCGCACGATCTAGTCAACCCCTTTTACCAATACACTCATTTTGTGCCATGGTCGGGAGAAAACCAAGACGATTTTTTTAGAAGCAGAACCCTGAGCCCTCAGGATGGACCCATACCAACCTACATCTCGTACATCTGCTAGTTATGTTGGGTCAAGTTCCCACAACTTACTTAGTCAAGACAAATAATGACATGCGGCTGTATTGGAAGCTACTACACAAGAAACCTGTCCAATCTCTAAATTCTAGGTGTGATTTCCGCAATAAAACCATCCAACATCAATCAATTCCATCACACCCAAGGATATTCATTATATTCCAGTTGTTTTCATTATAATAAAACATAAATTTTCATAACATAATCAATCATGAATTCCTATTGCGTATCTAATAAGCATGGTTAAGCAACTACGATACGATGGCTCAATGGAAATCAAGTCAAGGAAGTATGGCAATCATGCCTGGGTGTGATAACATAGCATAGTAGTGAAACACCTACACATGCATCACTACTGAAAATCATACTACATGCATAGAAAAATAGTAGAACATTTATGATAGCTCTACTTGCCTTTGTTATATACGTAGTCATTCAGATAATCCTCATAATAGAAAATGTCGCATGCGTCACAATCACAATAGTTGCACTCATTGAAATCTAACGACTAAACAAGTGCACAACAAACACACCATTCAAAACATTACAATAATACAATAAAACAATGATGAACAAATGCATGCATGACGATTTAATATGTCACAATGGTTGTATTTAGTTCTCTAAACATTACTAGGTCATAATATGCATGTGGAAAATCATTTAATGCAATAAAGCATTTATTATTAAAACTATATCGATTTAAATCGAGGTTTGCTCACTTTAATTCTACTTCTAATGTTTCTGTCGTATTAAAATATGAATTAAACACTACTAAATATGATATTCAATTTAGAGCCAGTAGCAGTTGGAATCAACCCAAAAGGAGTTGTAAATCTTTTTCTATGATTTAATTACTATCTCAATGGCTTTATACATTTTCGCAAGTATTCCTACTTTAGCTATACTAAATAATTTGGTGCATATTTTATATTGATAGGTATGATCGGAGAAAATAGTGGCAATTGGTTTCACTAATTTTGGGGTTGTGGATACTTTCCTATGATTTAAATACCAATTATAAAGGTTTAAATCATTTAAATTATTTGTTTTGGCAAAAATTAGATCTAAGACTAGATTAGTGTCCTACATGAAATTAGGAATCCGTATGTGTCTTATTTGTATTTTTCTGACCAACAAATAGTTTATGATGAATTATTTACTCCAAAAAGGCCATTAAACTAATTAAATAACTACAGTAAACTTATACTATAATATTTTTATCTAGCAACATATTAATATTCTTCATATTGTTCTAAATCCATAGGTATATCATTTGCTGAATTAGGAATTGTATTTATTTTTGTATGAATTTTACAATAGCTGTCTATTTTTTGGAATTTTTCTATTTTTGATTTAACAAGGAATATTCTGGGAATATGCCACAGATGTGGCCTAATTTGATTCGTTCTTACCTCTTCAATTAAGTGGACAGGCGAGGGATGTTGGATCAAGATCTGATGGATGTATAGCTCGATTTCGGCTTGGCTTGAGTCCCTAATCGGCTTCAGTTTTGCGGCTTGGCTCGCCTTTTTGTAATCCGCATCGTCAAGATTGGATCGGATGGTTTCGTGTGATGATGGCGAGATGGCATCAGCTGGCAGTCGACGGCAATGGAGCTCGCAGTGATGCGCTGTCAGGTGATCCTTATCAATGATCTCGTGGTTCTCCGAGATGATGGAGTGGCAGATGATGCGTGTCTCATCACAGCGAGTTTTTCGATGTCCCAACATATCTCGGGCTTCCTCATACGATGGTGAAACATGGATGGAGGCGATGGACGATGACGATGCTCTTGCCAGCAATTTGGGGCGCTTTGGCGATCTGCACGAGGGGAAAATGCATAAGGAGATGCGGGAGAGGATGGTGAAGAGGGTAGGAGGAAGAGAGGGGCACGACATGATGGTATTGACGGTAGTGTGAGCTCGTGGAGGCAATAATAGCAGTGGCGGAATCAGATCTCCGACGAGATCGAAATCGATTGGCTCAGTGGCTACGGTTCACGATTCACGAAAAAATTGCATGAGAAAGAGGAAGGGGGAATATATGGAGGGTCATGGCGTTTAGAGGGGGGATTAGAAGAGACTCGCGTGGATTTGGGGAAATTGGTTCGAGAGTTCCTCCTGTGTTCATCAAGGCCTCTTTGTCGGGAGGTTGGAGACAACAGGGTGGGTCCCCCTGTCAGCCGCAGTGAGAGACGCAGGCTGAGGGCGCGCATGCTGCTACATGTATGCTGGTTGGTGGGATGCTCCTGGGCCGTGTTGCTGCGCGTGATAGAGAGAGGGAGAGGAGGGGAGAAGAGGTGGGATGGCCGCGCTGCCGCGGCTGCTCATTAGTTAGGGTTGAGTTTTTTTATTCTTTTCTTTTTGTATTTCCTGTTTAGTATTTCTTCTATAGTTTTTATACTAACTCCAAATGAGTTGAAAATTGTTTCTAAAATTTTCAAATATTTAGTAGATCAAATTAAGGTAATATTTAGAAATAGTTGTTGTTAAAAGTATAATGGATTTTATAAATCCTATTTAATTCCTTATAGGAATAAATTAGCACATTGCTATTAGGGTTTGGGTTTTCAAATTCAATTCTTACAATTTTTTTGTATGGATACAATGCAATGCTTATCAATGACATGTAAAAATATTTTTTCTAGTCGCAATTTCTAAAATCTTGGGATGTTACAGACTAACCCCCTTAAGATGAATCTCGTCCTTGAGATTCAGAATGGCTAGCTGTAACATCTCTAAAATCATGTTTCAAACTCATGCATACCATCCATGCATCAATGATCATTTAGGATTTCATCTAAAAAATCATTTCAAAAACAGGAGCATTTTTGCTCAATATTTTATGTAAGTTTACTCAAGCCCTTGTGCTACTTGTTTTGAGAAAGGTACTGTTAACCATTCAGTATTGTTTAGAATCCAAACTCAAGTGCTTTCAAAAACTTGAGCAAAGTCTCAAAAAAAATATGAAATAAAACCAATTCTATGCCTATTATCACACCTCATAAAGGCATGGTTTTATTTTAATTTTCAAAAGACCCAAGTGTGTTTGAGTGAACAGATGTGTTCAACACTTATTTGAGTACAAGATTTATTGTACAAAAACCCTGACAAGTTTTAGAATCAAACAGATTTGAATTGAAGTTTGAAAACCATTTTAGAAAAGCAAACAGAAAAAGAAAAAGCTTAAAAGAGAAAAAAATAAGCCTTCAGTCGAATCTGGCCCAACTGGCCCAGCTAAGCCCAGCACCCCCACCCCGCGAACCGTTTTCCTTCACTCGCCCCCGCACCCGCTGAGTGACTGACAGGCAGGACCCACTCCCCCTCTGTTTCTCTCGCTGACAGCCAAGGCCCACACGGCGTCGTCGTCTCCACCCTCACCGCGACGTGTTCTTCCCCAAATCACGCCGTGCGTTACCTGGTTGATTCGCTCGTCAATTCGCGTTGATTGCAGGAGTAATTCACGCCCCCGCCTAGCCTACTTAAACCCCCTCTGCCCCCTCTCCATTTCCCCCCAACCTCCGAGCACTAAGCGCCCCCAGGCTGCCCGCATTCATCCTCGCACCGCCGCAGACAGAGAGCACTCCGGCGACCGATTCCGGTGAGCCTCGTGCGCCCCTCTCCCTCTGGTTCTTGCAGACAGCCTCGCCACTTCATTGTGCATCTGCTAACACCCCTGGTTTGCCTGCTCGTGACCCAGGACGCCGTCTTCGTTCACGCCCGCAACCACCAGAGCCGCCGCTCGACTCCGACGAGCAATAGCGGTAAGAATCGAGCGCCCCTTGCCTTCCCTTTGGTACTGACCTGTTCGCCAGACCCTTGCGCGTATCCTAAACCCTCTGGCTTGTGCTAGGTCGACGCAGAGCCTCAGCAACGACCTCGACATCAAGAAACAGACGCCGCCCGCAACTCCGACGAGCTCCAGCGACTGCGTCCGAGCGCCCCTTGCCAAGCCGTCGCCAGGTTGAGCATCAGCACGTCGTCGCATTTATGGTAAGCGTCTCCGATGACCCCCTAGCCATCTGTAGCGCCGCGCCTCCGTAGGCAGAGCTTGCCGCCGCCAGTAGCCACCGCCAGCACCGCCCAGCTTTGGTCGTTTGATCCAGAGCCATTGGATCTGGATCCAGCGTGCGAGATTAGTTCACTTAACGAACCGTTACGGGTAGATCTGGGCCATGCAGATTATGTTGATCTAACGGCTCACAGGCACGATCCTGAGCGAAGCGGTACGGGCCAATTAGATTAAGACGCGTGGCAGTAGTTTGGATTTAAAAACTAGATTTGAATCTATTAGATGTTCAAATTTGTTTTGGCTATAACTTTTGATCCCCACTTTAGAATTTGACAAATTTTATATCAATGGAATCAGGAGAGCAAGCCCTTTATAAATATGCAATGTGTTTAATGTTTTGCTTCTGTTAAAATGGTTTTATTTGCAGAAACTTGTGTAGGGCTAATTTGAGTATATGAGTGTTTAGGAAATGATTTAGGGTTTAAATAAATGTTGTTTGACAAGTTTTTAACTTGTTTATGAACCAGTACTTGATAGGGCAAAGGTGTCCGATCTTTCGATGAGATGAAGATAATCGATTTGGTGGAGTTCGGGCTTGACGATCCGACTACACGTGCTAGCACGAGCGCCAATGCAATCGCTAGGCCAATCTCCGGGAGGTTACCGATCCTGCGGGAACACGATCAGCCTGACCAGCGAGGGTCTTAATTCCTACCTAAAATCGAGAACAAGTAAGAACTAATATTGCAATCAAGATATTGCGGATTAAGATGAAAGCTTTATTGAAAAGGTGGGATCATGTATAGGTGCGAAGTACAAGAGGCCTCTGCGACGCTCGAGCCTTGGCGAAGTTGCTATGATGGCTAACTTAATGTCTAAACAAAATCCGAGTCTAGGGGGTCGGCTATGGGGAGTATTTAAGGGCGAAAAGGTGGGGTTTCGGCCAGCCATGGAAGTGGTGGCCGAATCCAACCCTAAAAGTCCTTTTCCCCTCAAATACGGACTCTAAAAAGTAGCTAATTAAAATCCTGCAAAAATTACATGGGCCTGGCCCAAAATAAAAGGTGTCGCAACACCATATTAAGCTAAGGACGAATTCGTAAAGTATTGATCTTGAATATCTCGTCCAAGCCTTCTTTCTTCATTATGGTGGCCTCAAAGTTCTGAAATCTTCATCCGTGGCCTTCTCTTGGATCATCACATGCTTGCTGCCATCTCCATGCATGGCCATGCTCCAATGCTTGTCCCTCTCATCCATGCTTGGTCCATCATTCCTAAGAGTAAGAAATACATCTGATTTAGGCAGCATCATATTCTCATGTATGTGAGGAATAGTTCCAAGCGAAAGTACACGATAGTTAAGTTGTTTGTACGAGATCTTGTGATGGGTCCTTGTATGTGTGTTGCTGTAGGTACAACGGTTGTATCAATAGAAGGGATGTCCACATCATGCTCCCCTTCTTGAATTGAAGTCGTCCTCGACGCAATCTCATCTTCCTCACCAAAGTAAGGCTTCAAATCTGCAATGTTAAACGTAGGACTAACCGTACCAAAATCTGCAGGCAACTCAAGTTTATATGCATTATCATTTATTTTCTCTAACACCTTAAAGGGACCAGCAGCACGTGGCATTAACTTAGACTTGCGTAAATCAGGAAAACGATCTTTACGCAAATGTAACCAAACAAGATCGCCAACATCAAACACAACATGCTTTCTCCCTTTATTCCCAGCAAGTTTATACTTAGCATTCATGTGTTCAATGTTATCTTTAGTAGTCTTATGCAAGTTTAATATCATTTCAGCGCATTGTGTAGCATCCAAATTATGTTGCACCGAAGAAGGTAAAGGCAATAAATCAATAGGTGCACGCGGAACAAAACCATACACAATCTCAAATGGGCACATCTTTGTGGTAGAATGCAGCGAACGATTATAAGCAAATTCTATATGAGGTAAACACTCTTTCCACAATTTTAAGTTCTTCTTTAAAACAGCCCGCAACATAGTAGACAAAGTTCTATTTACTACTTCAGTTTGACCATCAGTTTGGGGATGACATGTAGTACTAAAGAGCAATTTAGTCCCCAACTTAGCCCATAAACATCTCCAAAAGTGGATAAGAAATTTAGTATCACGATCAGAGACAATAGTATTTGGCACACCATGCAAACGAACAATTTCACGAAAGAACAAATCAGCAATATGCGCATCATCATCCGTTTTATGACAAGGAATAAAGTGTGCCATCTTAGAAAACCGATCCACAACAACAAAAATACTATCCCTCCCCTTCTGTGTTCGTGGCAATCCCAAAACAAAGTCCATAGAAATATCCTCCCAAGAAACACTAGGAACAGGAAGAGGCATATATAAATCATGTGGATTAAGGCGAGACTTAGCTTTTTGACAAGTAGTGCAGCGTGCCACAAATCTCTCAACATCTCGACGCATACATGGCCAAAAGAAGTGTGCAGCAAGAACATCCTCCGTCTTCTTGACACCAAAGTGTCCCATCAATCCTCCTCCATGCGCCTCCTGTAACAATAAAAGACGAACAGAACTATCTGGAATGCATAATTTGTTAGCACGGAACACAAATCCATCATTGAAGACGAACTTGTTCCAAGTTCTACCATCTCTACAATTCCGCAACACATCTTTAAAGTCAGCATCATGCACATATTGTTCCTTAATAGTTTCCAATCCAAATATTTTGAAGTCAAATTGAGATAACAAAGCATAACGGCGCGACAAAGCATCAGCAATAATATTATCTTTACCCTTTTTGTGTTTTATAACATAAGGAAAAGACTCAATAAATTCAACCCACTTTGCATGACGACAATTCAACTTAGCTTGACTACGAATATGCTTCAAAGATTCATGATCAGAATGAATAACAAATTCCTTAGGCCATAGATAATGTTGCCAAGTTTCTAATGTCCGAACCAACGCATATAATTCTTTATCATAAGTAGAATAGTTCAGACTAGCCCCACTCAATTTCTCACTAAAATATGCAACAGGTTTGCCCTCTTGTAATAACACCCCTCCCAAACCAATTCCACTAGCATCACATTCAAGCTCAAAAGTCTTAGTAAAATCAGGAAATTGGAGTAAGGGAGCATGTGTTAGCTTATCTTTCAATATGACGAAGGCCTATTGTTGTGCATCGCCCCAAACAAAGGGCACATCCTTCTTGGTAAGCTCATTCAGCGGCACGGCAATTGATCCAAAGTCTTTGACAAAGCGCCTATAAAAACCAGCGAGGCCAAGAAAACTCCTCACTTGTGTGACCGTCTTGGGCTGCGGCCAATTCTCAATAGCTTCAATTTTGGCTGGATCCACTTCAATACCCTGTGATGTAACAACATAGCCAAGAAACGCAACTCGATTAGTGCAAAAGGTGCACTTATCAAGGTTACCAAACAAACGTGCATCACGTAAAGCATTGAAAACAGCACGTAAATGGTCCAAATGATCCTCTAAAGATTTGCTATAAATCAGAATATCATCAAAGTAGACTACCACAAAACGTCCAATGAAAGCACGTAAAACTTCGTTCATTAATCTCATGAAAGTGCTAGGTGCATTAGTTAAACCAAACGACATTACTAACCACTCATATAAACCGAACTTAGTTTTAAATGCTGTTTTCCATTCATCTCCTAATTTCATATGAATCTGGTGGTAACCACTACGCAAATCAACTTTAGAAAACATGGTAGAGCCACTCAATTCATCAAGCATGTCATCTAAACGTGGAATAGGATGACGATATCGAATAGTAATATTATTGATAGCTCTACAATCAGTACACATGCGCGAAGAACCATCTTTCTTAGGTACAAAAATAATAGGAACAACACAGGGGCTAAGGGACTCATGAATATGATCTCTGTCGAGTAGTTCCTGAATTTGGCGTTGTATCTCCTTTGTCTCCTCTGGATTGGTTCTATATGGCGTGCGGTTGGGCAACATGGCACCAGGAATTAGATCAATTTGGTGCTCAATTCCTCTAATAGGAGGTAGTCTGGGTGGCAGCTTAGCGGGAAAGACGTCCTCATATTCCTGCAAAAGGTTAGCAATAGCGGGTGGCAAAGGAGGCATATCCTCAAATGAAAACAAAACCTCTTTGCAGACAATTGCATAACATTGAGTATTGTTTACATCTAGTTCAGCAATATCAATTATATTTGCAAGCATACATGGACTCTTCAAACGAATTTCAGTAGCATGTGTAGAATCAGATTTAGTGTTCTTTGGTGGTATAAAATCTGCAGCAACAATCTGATTCTCACTTTTATTTTTCTCCTCAGTTTTAGCTCTACTAGCTCTAGCAAGATCATCTTTTAAAATCTGTTCGGGAGTCATAGGTTTTAGACCAATTTTCTTTCTATCATGCATAAGAGAATAGTGATTAGTTTTGCCATTATAAACATATTCTCTATCAAATTGCCATGGTCTACCAAGTAACAAAGAACAAGCTTGCATAGGTACAACATCACAATCAACAAAATCAGAATATGTACCAATAGTAAAATGCACGCGTACTGTTCTTGTTACTTTGATCTTGCGAGAACTCTCAAACCATTGGATGTAATATGAATGTGGGCGTTGTCTTGTTGGAAGCGCAAGCTTCTCTACCATGTCAACACTGGCCAGATTATTACAACTCCCTCCATCAATGATGATCCGTATAGCTCTTTTCTTGACAACACCACGTGTTTGGAACAGGTTGTAGCGTTGATCTTGCTCAGATTTGCTCAATTACACACTCAACACACGTTGTGTAATTAAGATCTTGTATTGATCAGCAGCTTCAGCTCCCATTACTTCTGTCTCTTCATCAGCATCAGAATTGTCTCCATCTCGAGCAGAAATAAGGGCTAGTGTAACCTCATCAAAGTCACTCGCTGAATCGTATTGACCATCTTCTCGCACCATCATCACACGTTGTGTTGTGCACTGCCTCTCAATATGACCAAAACCCCAGCACTTGCAGCATTGTATATCCTTTGTCTTGCCCGTGGAAGCCATAGAAGATGCACTACGAGCAGGAGCATTGGATGATGGTGGAGGAGCAGCTGGAAATCTTGTGGCGGCCTTGGATGTGGTAGTAGCTGGTGGCAAATCATGAGGAGGCGCTGATTTTCGGGATGTCCAAGTGGATGTGCGACCTGCAGAATTATTAGTCCTCCATGGTATTTGGCGATCCTGCACTTCACGTTCAGCTTTGCAAGCAAGATGAAACAAACGAGTGATAGAATTATATTCCTTATAATCTAATATGTGCTGAATATCCTTGTTTAATCCACTAAAGAAACGTGCAAGCATTTGTTCATTAGATTCAACAAGACCACACCGAACCATCCCCGTTTGCAATTCTTGATAATACTCTTCTACAGAATTTTTTCCTTGCTCTAAACGTGTCAGATTCTTTAGTAAATCACGTTGATAAGTAGGAGGTACAAAACGAACACGCATAGCAGTTTTTAAAGCAGTCCAAGTACTAGGAATAGTAGTAGGATTTAAACGACAATACTCAGACCACCAAAGGGAAGCAAATTTAGTAAATTCACATGTAGCAGCACTAACACACATATTCTCAGGATATTTTAAGCATGCAAAACATTGTTCTACTTCCATCTCCCATGTAAGATATGCATCAAGATTATATTTACCCTCAAAAGATGGAATGTTTAATTTAAGCTTTGCAACATGATCATCATCACGTACCGGTGGTCGAGCGTTGCGGTAGTAATATCGGGGACGGCCAGCAGGTACCTGTGGAGGTTGTTCAACCTCCTAGTCGAACAGATCGTCGTCGTCGGGGTCATAGTAGTACCCGCCGTCTGTTCCCAATGTCGCTGCAGAGGCCGCGGCGGAAGTCTGGGCGTCGCCATAGCGGTAACGCCGAAGTGCTTGACCGAAACAAGTCCGACCCGTGATCGGAATGCGTCGTGCTCCATGTGTGGATGCGGGAGCGGGTGCGGGTGCAGGTGCGGGCAATCTGTTCAAAATCTCCTTGAACCGAACGTCAAGCTTGGCGTTGAAGGATTTCTCGAGTCCATCGATCTTGTCCATGGCGTTGGTGAGCTTGGTGTCAAACTCCCCTAGGCGCGTATCCACGTCTTCGCCTTGACTGACAAAGAGCGGAGAAGTGGGCATGTAGTTCTTCGTTCGTCATTGTGGCAGGGTTCCGCGAAGTATCTGTCATGGTTAATCCTTAAAAGCACAGGTATATACTACGGAAAGATGGTGGAAGTCACGCGTAATCCGTCAAGCAATATACGAAGCTCTTACAAGTTCTTACCAAACAGCAGGAAAAGGCGAGGTGCAACCGCGAGGATCAGTGGGTCCAGAGATTGAACCGAGCGATTACTAGGAGTCGAAACACCGCACGTGGAGAGTATCTGTGGAGCTCTAGGAAGGCTTAGCAAAGGGGGTTAGCAATTATCAAAACAGCAATGCAAAAGTTGAAAGAATGCTCAACGACGGTACTGTGCTGGTCCTAGGCTAGACCGTACTAGAGACGCGAGCCTAGATCACCAACGATGTCACGACGCGACACAACAAGCAATGTATGATGATATGGCACCCTAAAAAGCGAACCGAGAGGTGGAAAATCACTATGATGGCGAGTGTCTAGAACTGATCTACGGGGTCTAAAAATAGGTTAGCCCAAAAAAAAATTTGAATTTTTTTTTATTTTGCTCCAGAAAGCGCGCAGGCGCTAAAAAAATATCGCTATAACGGCCGATGGAGAAAAGTGATCCCCAAAGCCGAAAACTAGTATAGCCAGAATTTTTTCGGCGGTTCAGACTTTTTTGCTCTCATACGGACTTCTGACCGAACTCGGAGCTCGACTCGGACTTTAGCTGAACACGGAAACAACAAAGAAGGAAAGTAAAAAGAAATAACTAGGAAACAATAACTCTACTCGGACTCGTACCACGACAGGAAACTGATCGGATCTGTGTCGCGGTAGGGAGGCGGTGGCGGAGTATTAGGGTTTATGGTGGCAGAATATGGTGGCGGTGATCGGTGAGTGTGGCGGTGACTACTATGATCAGAACTCGAAACTCTAAGGGACGATACACTAAGACCAGCAACTCGACGCGACGATGTAGACACAAATTCAACAATGCAAAAACTGAAAAGATAATGCGAGGCGTAGATTGGTTATGGTATGGATCTAAACTCTAACTGTGTTTTTGGCTTTTTCGTGGGTTATAGGTAAAACAGATCTAATCTCTGAAAACAGTAAAATCACCGAGCAACCTGAAATCGATACCACTTGATAGGGCAAAGGTGTCCGATCTTTCGATGAGATGAAGATAATCGATTTGGTGGAGTTGGGCTTGACGATCCGACTACGATGCGAGCACAAGCGCCAATACAATCGCTAGGCCAATCTCCGGAGGTTACCGATCCTGCGGGAACACGATCAGCCTGACCAGCGAGGGTCTTAATTCCTACCTGAAATCGAGAACAAGTAAGAACTAATATTGCAATCAAGTTATTGCGGATTAAGATGAAAGCTTTATTGAAAAGGTGGGATCCTGTATAGGTGCGAAGTACAAGAGGCCTCTGCGACGCTCGAGCCTTGGCGAAGTTGCTATGATGGCTAACTTAATGTCTAAACAAAATCCGAGTCTAGGGGGACGGCTATGGGGAGTATTTAAGGGCGAAAAGGTGGGGTTTCGGCCAGCCATGGAAGTGGTGGCCGAATCCAACCCTAAAAGTCCTTTTCCCCTTAAATACGGACTCTAAAAAGTAGCTAATTAAAATCCTGCGAAAATTACATGGGCCTGTCCCAAAATAAAAGGTGTCGCAGCACCATATTAAGCTATGGACGAATTCGTAAAGTATTGATCTTGAATATCTCGTCCAAGCCTTCTTTCTTCATTATGGTGGCCTCAAAGTTCTGAAATCTTCATCCGTGGCCTTCTCTTGGATCATCACATGCTTGCTGCCATCTCCATGCATGGCCATGCTCCAATGCTTGTCCCTCTCATCCATGCTTGGTCCATCATTCCTAAGAGTAAGAAATACATCTGATTTAGGCAGCATCATATTCTCATGTATGTGAGGAATAGTTCCAAGAAACGAAAGTACCTGATAGTTAAGTTGTTTGGCACGAGATCTTGTGATGGGTCCTTGTATGTGTGTTGCTGTAGGTACAACGGTTGTATCAATAGAAGGGATGTCCACATCAGTACTGTAGACTTGCTTTGTTGAGTTTTAAAAAAAATCATCACATATCATTTTGCATACATACACATATTTTTGATTGTATATGTTTTGTATGTGATTTGTTGCTATAATTCTTTCTGTAGATTTTGGTGCTAGTGATTGTGATTGTGAGGAGTGTAGCTACTCTCCAAACTACCAAGGCAAGTGGTACTTCATGAATATTTTTGTCCCTATGTTTTCTACTAAGCATTAGAAATATTTTGCTAGTCTTGCATGCTATATTTTGCTTATATGCCATGTTGGGAAATCCTAGTAGTTGTAGAATTGCTAGGAAAATTTCTAAGTTAAGATACTTATCTATGCCATGCTTAGCCTAGCTAGTAGCAACCAAGGGTTGGTGAATTATACATGCTATGATGAAAATATTTCTAAGTCTTTGGACTTGTGTTTTGCCTAATAAAACAACTAAGTTAATGAAACACCTGGGTGGAATGGAAGGAATGGTTTGTGTTGAGTGGTTACACAAGGCCAGGGGACTGGTGAACCTTGTGTATCTCACTTGTGGAAAGCCACCCAGGAACAAAGAGATTTTAGGGGCCAAGTGTTGAGAAGCTTCTAGTGCAACCACGTGGCAATATGGGCTCTGCCTGGATCATATAGGTTGCTAGAACTTAGCCATTTGGACAGTTGGTGGTAGTGGGAATGATAGGTTGGAGCGCGTCCATTTGGTCTAAGGGAAGGCTTCTGAAAGGTCCTGTCTTGGTGAAAATCAAGTCTGGTGGGGAAAGTGCACAACCTCTGCAGATGGAAAAATCTAAGTACTTAGCCATGTCCCTGGAAAAGGACAACTTGAGCATCAAGACATGGAAGCTACCAAGAATCTCCTCATCCCAATTTTCTAAGTAAAAACTTGTGGGTGAACAAGGGTGAAGGACCTCAATGTCTATTGGTGGTTCCTTGGGAAAAGTTTTGACAAAGAAAAACTTAGTGATTTCAACTAATAGGCAAAATCTATTTTGAGCAAAGCAAGCCAATCTACACTTAGCCAAATTGCATATAGTATTTAGTCCACCTAAATTATACTAAGGTATCACTTGCCAATACTATTCCAATGTATTGACCCACTGTGGCTGTAACTTGTGATGTTGCAAGTTACTCTGATGAGGATTAGGTGTCATGAGTCTACACTCAACATGTTTGCCTGTGGCACATGAAGATGAAGACTTTTATTTATTTACTTATTCAAACTCTTGTACTAGGCCTGTGGCCTTGGAATTGTAAAGACTATGTTTATCTCTGGAATGGCTGTAATAATGACCTTTGTATCTGTGTACTTCATCTTAAACTGTGGATGCTAGCATTGATCCAGGGACTAGCATTGCAATCATAGGGATTCTTTTTCCTTTATAAAGGAGGGATCTTACAGATGGTATCAGAGCACTGTGTTGCCTATAGGATTATGACCCTAGGATTGGAAACCACTAAGGAAAAAAAAAATTCAGCAACTTCTACACTTGTCTATTCTTCTCGTAAACTTTTCTAATCTTCTTCTCATCTCTATTTGTAGATGGACTCCATCAACGAAGCCGTAAGGAAAGGACCACTCATGACAATGACCTTGGAGTGTGAGACAGAATTCCCCAAGGCTCTCAAGGACCTCATGGTTGCATTAGAAATACAAGGTGCAACTGTGTACAAAGGTTTTCCTGTGATGGATGAAGGAGTTGAATATTGGTGGGTGTAACTTCACTTGTATAAAAACAAGGAAGACAACCACTAGGAAAAAGGATTCTGCATGTTCACCAATTCAGTGGTGCACACTACATTCTTTGAATCAGCAAGGGATGCAGCTTGGAAGACCATCAAAGAACTGGGTGATAGAGTCAAGTGCAGAATGTTCAACCTCCAAAATGACCTAAAGGAAGAGAAGAAACATACCCAAGAGTTGGAAGCTACCAAACAAACCTTAAGAGGAGACATTATAGACTTAGTGATGGAGTCATGTGAGCAAGATAGACTGATTGCTTCTAGAAACATTGTGTTAGCCAACAGATCCAGTGAGATAGGATTGTAAACGTACTTCGTTAGTTGGACCACCACTTATCACCTTATTTTCCAAATGTTGCTTTAAAATAAGTTGAACCTTGGTTGTTGTAATGGATCCATGTGTGCCATGACTTGTGTGTTTTGATTTCCAAAGATATGTATGTGATGTTTTGCCTTGTGTTTTATCTTGAATTGTGTTGTTCTAACTTTTTCTATCTTATAAATAGATGCCTACTGTTACCATCAGCACTATTGAGGAGTTCCAGGGAACTCGCTTTGGTCCTCGTATTGTTGAGCTTACTACTTTGCTCAATCTCCCTCTTCCCACCATCATGGTACTTCCCCTCACCAAGTTTGAGAGGAAAGACCTTTGGGGCTTCAAGGTCAACCAGCCCGGACGCCAGACAGAGCCTACTACGGAGGCCATCATCTTCAAGCTCATGCATGATGACAAGGAGAGAGGCCTTGAGGTAGTCATGCAGGATCTGATAGGACGTCTGCTAGGGAGACACTCCCGACAGGTTAGAGGTACTCACTTCCACGTCTTCGGTAGACGTGATGAGGATGTAGAGTCCATCGACTTCGAGGACGATTCGAGGGACACAACGGAGCCGATTCGCCTATACCTCCAGGACTTAGAGGCTCTCATTAGGCATGTAGACACTGACAAGACCAATGTCATGCTCAACAATGACGAACTCCAGGTGCAGCTTCGCGAGAAGGACAAGCTCTTCGCGGAGCAAGATGAGATAGTCAAGGAGATGGAGGCAAAGTTCAAGAGCCAGGACAGGAAGTTCAAGAGTCAGGAGAAGCGAGTCCAGGATAGGAACAAGAAGATCCGGGACATGACCGAAGAACTGCAGGCCAAGGACTTCGAGCTCGAGCATCAGCAGACGGTGATTGAGAGGCTTCGTTCCTAGAAGAGGGCTCTCAAAGCCAAGATAGAGACCTTGACCGCCAATGTCGAGGAATATAAGACCGCAATGGATAATGCAGGTCTTACCTTTGTCGAGGAGGAAGTTGATGCCGAGGAGTAGATTTGACTACTCATTTATCATTTATTATCGTACTTGATGTTGAGAACTTGTTATTGACCATCCAACATGTGGATGGCTTGTTATTTGTGTGTGTTTTACTTTGCGAACTTGTTATCTTGTTGTTGAACCTTTATCCTTTTGTTGCTTGCTTTGTGTTTGTTTATGTGATGTATTGTGCATGAAAGCATCTATGGGTATCTCATTCTTATCTCTATTGAACAAACCACAGATGCCTCCCCGTCGTGCAAATCCCAACCCCAACAACAACAACATCACTCCAGAAATGAAACAAATGATGACAGCACAGACTCAGCTGATGCAAATGATGACGACGCTCATCTAGAACCAAAACAACAACAACAACAATAACAACAACAACCCACCGGGTTTTGACATGCTTACCAGGTTCTTGAGATTGAGGCCAGCAAAGTTCTCAGGAACAACTGATCCCATGGTCGCCAATGATTGGCTACGCTCTGTGAACAAGGACTTGGTAGCGTGAAATCTTGATCTGAAAAGGTCGATTTGCGGCATTTCTTTGGAAGGACCAGCTGCCACTTGGTGGGATAACTTCCAGATCACCACTCCCATAGAAGATGTGACATGGGATATCTTTGAGGATGGCTTTCGTACTACTCATATCTCATCTGGAGTGATGAGTCTGAAAAAGAAAGAGTTCCATAATCTGAAGCAGCGCCACCGCAGCGTGGCTGAATATATCGAGGAGTTCAACAATCTGGCACGATATGCACCGGATGAAGTTGACACTGATGCTGAGAGGAAAGAAAAGTTCCTCGAAGGGTTGAACGATGAGCTGAACCTGCAGTTGGCTGTGGCATATGTTCCCACATACTAGTCTCTTTGTGATAAGGCTGCTATTTTGGAGAACAAAATGAAGCAAGTTGAGAGCAGGAAGAGAAAGCACTCGGACAAGCATAGCTCGGGATCGTCTCACAAACGTTCCCATTATGATGACAGCGGAAGCTCAGGATCCCACAAGCACGGGAAATTCAACAAGCACCACAACCACAATCGTCATGACAACAAGCATCATCATGGTCATGACAATGACAAGTACAAGAACCACATGGGTGGATATAATAGCCACCACAGTGGGAATGGAAGTGGCAGTGGAAGCCAGCCTGTCAAGAAGGACATTAGTCAGGTTGAATGCTTCAAGTGCAAGAAGATGGGGCATTATGCAAATGAATGCCCAGAAAAGAAAGTTGAAGGACCCAACAAGCCCAACCCTTTTCAGAAGGGACAAGTTAACCACATCAATGTGGAGGAAGTCTATGAGGAGCCTGATGCTGTTGCTGGTAAGTTCAGACTCAATTCTATTCCAGCATTTGTTCTTTTTGATACTGGAGCATCGCATTCACTCATATCAAAAGCATTTGTTGATAGAAATGGGTTTCCAACTGAAAACATTGGGTGTCCAATAAAAGTTAGTTCTCCAGGTGGGGATATGATAGTAAGTCTTGGATGCCGGGATCTAGTAATAGAGTTTGGAAAGCATAAGTTTCCAGTGAGTCTGATAATCCTAGATTCCCAAGGACTGGACGTAATATTGGGAATGGATTGGATGGCTAAGTATGAAGGAGTACTAGATTGTGCTAATCGTACTGTCGCACTCACAACCCCAGAAAGAAAACGGATTAAATTCAAGTCTAACTTTGAATCAAAAGGGAATAAGCTAAATTCTCTTAAGGGGGTTAGCATAGACAGTGTGCCAATTGTGAGTGAATATCCGGATGTGTTTCCGAAAGAATTGCCGGGGATGCCACCAGATAGAGATGTGGAGTTCCTTATTGATTTGCTACCAGGATCTGGACCAATAGCAAATAGACCGTATAAGATGTCGGTTGATGAACTAAAAGAACTCAAGAAACAACTCGGAGAGCAGTTGCAGAAAGGATTTATTCAACCATGTTCTTCATCTTGGGGAGCCCCAGTTTTGTTTGTGGAGAAGAAGGATAGAAGTCAAAGGTTATGCATAGATTACCGTTCACTCAATGAGGTAACTATTAAGAACAAATACCCTTTACCTAGAATCAATGACTTGTTTGATCAGCTAGAAGGAGCTTGTGTGTTCTCAAAGATTGATCTCCGGTCAGGCTATTTTCAACTCAAGATAAGGGAGCAAGACATACCTAAAACAACTTTCACTACAAGGTATGGATTGTATGAGTATACCGTGATGCCATTTGGTTTGACCAATGCTCCAGCATACTTTATGAATATGATGAACAAGGTGTTCATGGAATTCCTTGATAAGTTTGTTGTCGTTTTCATCGATGACATTTCAATCTACTCCAAGAGCAAAGAAGAGCAAGAGGACATTTATGTTTGATACTTGAGAAACTTAGAGAGCATGAACTGTATGCCAAATTCAGCAAGTGTGAATTCTGGTTGAATGAAGTTGGATTTCTTGGACATGTTATGACAAAAGATGGTGTAGCAGTTGATCCTGCTAAAGTTTCATTTATGCTGAATGGGAATCTCCCAAGTCAGTGAAGGAAGTTCGTAGTTTCCTTGGCTTAGCAGGTTACTACAGAAGGGTCATTGAGAATTTCTCCAAGGTTGCTAAGCCTATGACAGAATTGCTAAATAAAGACAAGAAATTTGCTTGGTCTGAAGGTTGTGAACTCAATTTTCAAGAATTGAAGAAGAGACTTGTGACAGCACCAGTATTGTGTTTACCAGACATGGAAAAAGATTTCCAAGTATACTGTGATGCATCTCATCATGGTTTGGGTGCAGTACTTATGCAAGAAGGAAAAGTTGTGGCATATGCCTCGAGACAACTCAAAACTCATGAAGTGAACTATCCTACTCATGATTTAGAGTTAGCCTCTATTGTCCATGCACTCAAACATGGAGGCACTATCTTTTGGGAAAGCGTTGTGAAGTGTTCACGAATCACAAGAGTTTGAAATATATCTTCACCCAGAAAGAAATTAACATGAGACAAAGAATATGGCTAGAACTCATTAAGGACTATGACTTAAGTTTGCAATACCATCCCGGTAAAGCAAATGTTGTAGCGGATGCCTTAATCCGTAAGGTTTTTGTGAATGGCCTTACCAAAGGAGAATTGACAGATGAATTGTGTGCCCAATTTAGAGATCTCAGATTGGAAATTGTGCCTGAAGGACATCTCATGTCTTTGGATGTGCAACCACTTTGTTGGACAAGATCAAAGAAGCCCAGAAGTTTGATAAGGAAATTGAAGAGATTAAAGAAAAGATTAGCAAAGTAAAAGCCAAAGGGTTCCATGAAGACGAACAGGGTACTTTATGGCATGGGAAACGTATTTGTGTTCCACAAGATCCGGAACTTCGGAAACTGATTTTGCAAGAAGCACACAACTCACCGTATTCCATTCATCCGGGTAACACCAAGATGTACATGGACATGAAGGAAAGATTTTGGTGGAATAATCTCAAGAAGGACATCGCCGAACATATTTCCTTGTGTGATGTGTGTAGTAGAGTGAAAGCGGAACACCAGAAACCAATAGGTTTGCTTCAACCACTACCTATTCCTGATTGGAAGTGGGACAAGATTGGTATGGATTTCATTACCGGATTACCAAGGACCCGGTCAGGATATGATTCTATTTGGGTAGTAGTGGATCGCCTAACTAAAGTAGCTCATTTCATACCCGTGAAGACAACCTATACAAGTGCTAAGTTGGCTAAGATCTACATGAGTAGAATTTTATGTCTACATGGAGTGCCAAAGAGCATTGTGTCTGATAGGGGAACTCAATTCACATCCCATTTTTGGAGACAGCTACATGAGTCATTGGGAACGAGGTTGGAGTTTAGCACTGCTTTTCATCCTCAAACTGATGGACAAACAGAAAGGACTAATCAGATTCTTGAAGACATGTTTAGGGCATGTGCCCTAGACTATGGAGCCAGTTGGGATGAAAGTCTGCCTTACGCAGAATTTTCTTATAACAACAGCTATCAAGCCAGCATTGAGATGTCACCATTTGAGTTTCTCTACGGGAGAAAGTGTACCACCCCATTGTTATGGAATGCTGTGGGAGAAAGAAGTTTGTTCGGACCTGAACTTATCAAAGAAGCCGAAGAGAAGGTCAAGTTGGTTAAGGACAGATTGAAGATAGCATAGTCCCGACAGAAAAGCTACGCAGATCCTAAGCGTAGAGAAGTCACCTATGAAGTTGGTGATAGAGCTTACCTTAGAGTGTCACCACTTCGTGGAGTGAAGAGGTTTGGAGTCAAAGGAAAGTTGGCCCCAAGATATGTTGGACCATTCAAGATTCTGAGTCGTAAAGGAGAAGTGGCCTATGAAATTGAACTGCCAGAGTCTCTGTCAGCTATCCATAATGTGTTTCATGTGAGTCAACTTAAGAAATGTCATCCAGAAATGGAAGAAACTTCTTTAAAGGATACTATACCTTTGGAAGAGGTTCAGTTGGAGAGTGATCTCACTTATGAAGAGAAGCCTATCAAGATTCTTGAGACTGCAGAAAGAGTCACACGGACTAAGACTATCAAGTTTTGCAAAGTGCAGTGGAACCATCATTCCGAAGAAGAAGCAACATGGGAAAGAGAAGATGATCTTCAGAAAGACCACCCTCACCTATTTGCTAGCCAATCCGAATCTCGAGGGCGAGATTCACCTTAAGGGGGTTAGATTTGTAACATCCCTAAAATCATGTTTCAAACTCATGCATATCATCCATGCATCCATGATCATTTAGGATTTCATCTCAAAAATCATTTCAAAAACAGGAGCATTTTTGCTCAATATTTTATGTAAGTTTACTCAAGCCCTTGTGCTACTTGTTTTGAGAAAGGTATTGTTAACCATTCAGTATTGTTTAGAATCCAAACTCAAGTGCTTTAAAAAACTTGAGCAAAGTCTCAAAGCAAAATATGAAATAAAACCAATTCTATGCCTATTATCACACCTCATAAAGGCATGGTTTTATTTTAATTTTCAAAAGACCCAAGTGTGTTTGAGTGAATAGATGTGTTTGACACTTATTTGAGTACAAGATTTATTGTACAAAAACCCTGAAAAGTTTTGGAATCAAACAGATTTGAATTGAAGTTTGAAAACCATTTCAGAAAAGCAAACAGAAAAAGAAAAAGCTTATAAAAGAGAAAAAAATAAGCCTTCAGTCGAATCTGGCCCAACTGGCCCAGCTATGCCCAGCACCCCCACCCCGCGAACCGTTTTCCTTCACTCGCCCCTGCACCCGCTGAGTGACTGACAGGCAGGACCCACTGCCCCTCTGCTTCTCTCGCTGACAGCCAAGGCCCACACGGCGTCATCGTCTCCACCCTCACCGCAACGTGTTCTTCCCCAAATCACGCCGTGTGTCACCTGGTTGATTCGCTCGTCAATTCGCGTTGATTGCAGGAGTAATTCACGCCCCCGCCTTGCCTACTTAAACCCCCTATGATCCCTCTCCATTTCCCCCCAACCTCCGAGCACTAAGCGCCCCCAGGCTGCCCGCATTCATCCTCGCACCGCCGCAGACAGATAGCACTCCGGCGACCGATTCCGGTGAGCCTCGTGCGCCCCTCTCCCTTTGGTTCTTGCAGACAGCCTCGCCACTTCATTTTGCATCTGCTAACACCCCTGGTTTGCCTGCTCGTGACCCAGGACGCTGTCTTCGTTCACGCCCGCAACCACCAGAGCCGCCGCTCGACTCCGACGAGCAATAGCGGTAAGAATCGAGCGCCCCTTGCCTTCCCTTTGGTACTGACCTGTTCGCCAGACCCTTGCGCGTCTCCTAAACCCTCTGGCTTGTGCTAGGTCGACGCAGAGCCTCGGCAACGACCTCGACATCAAGCAACAGACGCCACCCGTAACTCCGACGAGCTCTAGCGACTGCGTCCGAGCGCCCCTTGCCAAGCCGTCGCCAGGTTGAGCATCAGCACGTCGTCGCGTTTCTGGTAAGCGTCTCCGACGACCCCCTAGCCATCTGTAGCGCCGCGCTGCCGTAGGCAGAGCTCGTCGCCGCCAGTAGCCACCGCCAGCGCCGCCCAGCTTTGGTCGTTTGATCTAGAGCCATTGGATCCGGATCCAGCGTGCGAGATTAGTTCACTTAACGAACCGTTATGGGTAGATCTGGGCCGTGCAGATTATGTTGATCTAACGGCTCACAGGAACGATCCTGAGCGAAGCGGTACGGGCCAATTAGATTAAGACGCGTGGCAGTAGTTTGGATTTAAAAACTGGATTTGAATCTATTTTATGTTCAAATTTGTTTTGGCTATAACTTTTGATCCCCATGTTAGAGTTTGACAAATTTTATATCAATGGAATAAGGAGAGCAAGCCCTTTCTAAATATGCAATGTGTTTAATGTTTTGCTTCTGTTAAAATGGTTTTATTTGCAGAAAATTGTGTAGGGCTAATTTGAGTATATGAGTGTTTAGGAAATGATTTAGGGTTTAAATAAATGTTGTTTGACAAGTTTTTAACTTGTTTATGAACCAGTACTGTAGAATTGCTTTGTTGAATTTTAAAAAAAATCATCACATATCATTTTGCATACATACACATATTTTGATTGTATATGTTTTGTATGTGATTTGTTGCTATAATTCTTTGTGTAGATTTTGGTGCTAGTGATTGTGATTGTGAGGAGTGTAGCTACTCTCCAAACTACCAAGACAAGTGGTACTTCATGAATATTTTTGTCCCTATGTTTTCTACTAAGCATTAGAAATATTTTGCTAGTCTTGCATGCTATATTTTGCTTATATGCCATGTTGGGAAATCCTAGTAGTTGTAGAATTGCTAGGAAAATTTCTAAGTTAAGATACTTATCTATGCCATGCTTAGCCTAGCTAGTAGCAACCAAGGGTTGGTGAATTATACATGCTATGATGAAAATATTTCTAAGTCTTTGGACTTGTGTTTTGCCTAATAAAACAACTAAGTTAATGAAACACCTGGGTGGAATGGAAGGAATGGTTTGTGTTGAGTGGTTACACAAGGCCAGGGGACTGGTGAACCTTGTGTATCTCACTTGTGGAAAGCCACCCAGGAACAAAGAGATTTTAGAGGCCAAGTGTTGAGAAGCTTCTAGTGCAGCCACTTGGCAATATGGGCTCTGCCTGGATCATATAGGTTGCTAGAACTTATCCATTTGGATAGTTGGTGGTAGTGGGAATGATAGGTTGTAGCGCGTCCATTTGGTCTAAGGGAAGGCTTCTGAAAGGTCCTGCCTTGGTGAAAATCAAGTCTGGTGGGGAAAGTGCACAAACTCTGCAGATGGAAAAATCTAAGTACTTAGCCATGTCCCTGGAAAAGGACAACTTGAGCATCAAGACATGGAAGCTATCAAGAATCTCCTCATCCCAATTTTCTAATTAAAAACTTGTGGGTGAACAAGGGTGAAGGACCTCAATGTCTATTGGTGGTTCCTTGGGAAAAGTTTTGACAAAGAAAAACTTAGTGATTTCAACTAATAGGCAAAATATATTTTGAGCAAAGCAAGCCAAGCTACACTTAGCCAAATTGCATATAGTATTTAGTCCACCTAAATTATACTAAGGTATCACTTGCCAATACTATTCCAATGTATTGACCCACTGTGGCTGTAACTTGTGATGTTGCAGGTTACTCTGATGAGGATTAGGTGTCATGAGTCTACACTCAACATGTTTGCCTGTGGCACATGAAGATGAAGACTTTTATTTATTTACTTATTCAAACTCTTGTACTAAGCCTGTGGCCTTGGAATTGTAAAGACTATGTTTATCTCTGGAATGGCTGTAATAATGACCTTTGTATCTGTGTACTTCATCTTAAACTGTGGATGCTAGCATTGATCCAGGGACTAGCATTGCAATCACAGGGATCCTTTTTCCTTTATAAAGGAGGGATCTTACACTAGCAAATAGGCGTAGGATATTTTCTTGTCTCGTGTAGCTCTTCTTCACCATGAGTAAGCTTTCTAAGCTAACCCCTTAAGAGAATTTAAGGTGGCCGCTCAGATGGCGCCTAAAAGCGCTTCGTCGGGAAACCCCAAGAGCAAGGTGTGATGCAGCATCAACAAGTCTTCCCTTAGTAAGGAACCGAGGTTATCGAACCAGTAGGAGGAAGGAAACGTCTCAAAGGTGTTGCAAGCAACTTGGAAACATGCACAACATAAAATCAAGACTTTGCCCCAACGAATAGTGAGGTTGTCAATCTCACCGGTTGCTGTAACAAAGGATTAACTGTTTTGTGTGGAAGGTGATGGTGGTTTGCAGAAAGTAAACAGTAACAGTGGAAGATGTATCAATGGTAAAGATTGGACCGGGGTGCATAGTTAACTAGAGGTGTTCTCCTTAGATAAACAAACATAGCATGTTGGGTAAACAAAGTACATCAGGGCAATTGACAGGACTGAGCAAGGCATAACAATGAAATACTAGACATCAAGATCTTATGAGATTCGATTGGGCAATACAACAAGATACATAAACCGCCATCCAACTGCATCTATGACTAGAAGTCCACCTTTGGGTTATAATCCGAACCCCCTCTAGTATTAAGTTGCAAGCACCAGACAACTGCTTTAAGCAAAGTGTGTAAGGTAAACAATCCACTTGTTCCATGAACAAGAGACCGTTGTTTTCTTCCTAGTAGCAACAACACATCTACAACCTTAGAGATTTCTGTCACTTCCCTTAGATTAAATAGAGGCATGAACCCACTATCGAGCATAAATACCCCCTCTTGGAGTCACTAGCAACTACTTGGCCAAGATAGCTACTAACAACGGAGATCATCCAAGATCACAAACAACACAGACATGATAGAATCAATAAGACAAAACCATTAATCAATCTGCCATAGTAATCTCAATATCCATCGGATCCCCGCAAACACAACATGCATGATTACAAAAAGATGAGATCTTGATCATGAACGGAGCTCACAAGATCTAGACATGAAAGCACAAAGGGGGAGATACAACCATCTAGATACTACATGGACCCGTAGTCCAAGGTGGAACTACTCACGCTTCATACCGAAGGATGGCATGATGAAGAAGAAGGCCTCCGGGATGATCTCCCCTCCGGCAGGGTGCGGGAAGAGCTTCAGATCCTCCCGATCTAGGGATGATGGTGGCGGCGGCTACAGACGGTTTCATGGAATATTGATCGGGTTCTTAGGGTTTAGGCATCGGGGGCTTCTTATAGGCGAAGAGGTGAGGCTGGGAGGCGGCAAGGGGGCCCACACCCTGCCTAGGCGCGACCTAGGGTGGGCCCGCGCCTGGGGGGGGTGCGGCCGCCCTGTGGCTCCCCTCTATCTCTCCTCTCTGGACTCCGTGTTCTCCTCGATAAAATATTGACTTTGGATTTTGTCCCGTCCAATTCTGAGAATATTTCCTTACTAGATTTTCTGGAACCAAAAACAGCAGAAAACATGCAACTGACATTGTGGCAACTTGTTAATAGGCTAGTACCGGAAAACATATAAAAACACCTCAAAGTGGGGAAAAAGCAAAGCAAAGTAGATATTAAACAAGCATAGAACATCAAAAATTATAGATACGTTTCCGACGTATCAAGCATCCCCAAGCTTAACTCCTGCTTGTCCTCGAGTAGGTAAGTGATAAAAAGAATAATTTTTGAGGTGACATGCACCATCAAAACCAAGATCAAACCATTTGCAAGCAATGAAAACTGGGATCAAAGAACTCTAAACATGAGAATGAAAGATGGAGTTCTAACAGTAAGACAAAGTAACTATGCATGCAATATGAAAGGCTACAAACAAATATCATGAATAACATGCATTGAAAAACGTTTGTTTGTTTCACATACAGAAAACATGGCATAGTGGCATTCAGTTTGTCCCTCATAGAGTAGCAAATAGATGCATAGGACACCTTCAAAGTTCATGAGTGACTAGATACAAATAGCATAATAATAAGTAATATCAACAATATGAATCAATCAATAAATTTTTGGGACAATGCACATAGAACTAAGAATGGCAACTATGCTCTATTAACTGGTGCCTAAGGATAGAAGGTGGAGACTCAAAATAATGGTGGAAGAAAGGCCCTTCATAAAGGGAAGCAGGGATTTCAAGTTTCATAAAGAGCTTCCAAAAATTATGGTACTTGTTAGCTTTCAACTCTCATTGCCCCTATCATAAGCATCTTGAAGTGATTAAGGTTAAAGTGAACAAACTATGGAGTATATGCTTGACAAAGTATAAGTTTGCAATCTCATGTCCCTTGAATACGAGGGCCGCTCCTCATGCTACTCAAGTTTAGTTACTTGCAAGTTCTTTTCATAGTAAATACATGTGTATCATAGGGAACCGCCAACAGGGTACCCCTTGCACATGATACATGAGCTATCCCATAATCAAAATGACAAGGCAAGTAGACAATCAGCATGTCAGCGATCTTCTTATTTACCATGGGAATATGGTGCTTTTTTCTCTCTTTCCTCTGTTCTCATATTTTTTTATCTTTCTCAATCTCTTTTTTCTATCTCTTTTTTTATAAGAAGAATGCTTCATAGATGTCATTATGGTGATGCTGCAAGTTTCCACCATGATTAGGCATGGCTTAGGCTAGCGGCCCAGGCGTTTCTCTAACACACATACATAACTCCATGGACTTACAAGCTCCCCTTTCATTTCACACCGACGACATCCATAGACAAAAGAGCATGATATAAACTATTTACAAAGTACAAGTGCAATGTTGAAAGCGTTCCCCATGACAGCAAGGTTCTGCTAATTCCAACGTATAAGTGCAAGCATATACAACATATATGACACAATGGTTCAAGTTTATTAGGGGCATGAAAAATAAAGTGTGCCATCAAGTTCGTGAGAGCTTTAATCACTAAGTTTTCACATAACAAAATGCTTTTTAATTGGAAGATAGATGAAAACAAGAATATACTTGGAATGGTGTAACACACCATGCATAGGAATTTATAGTGGACACTTTGGAATAACTTGGTTTCTTTTGAGTTGGATGCATTAGTAGAGCTTACTCATACAAGTGGAGGCTAGCAAAAGACTGGAGCGACCAACTAAGAGAGCAATAATGGCCATAATCATGCAGAGCGACAAAGCATTACTAATCAAAGCATAAAGTGGTACTACAAGTCAAGTACTAAATGATCATAGAGGCTATGGTGACTTGTTCATAGTCATAACATGGTGTGAGCATGTGCCAAGTCAACCCAAACAAAGCATCAAAGGAGAATACCACAATACTATGCTTTTGTATGCTAAAACAACGCATGATTCCTTCAAGGCACACTAAGCAATCCCAATTGGTTGGAACAAGTCATGCTACAGCAATAATCACTAAGCATAAGGTCAAAACAACATCTAGCATGACATGATAATGTCTAAGTCACAGTCAAAGCAAGCTCCTCTTATACTTTTCGAGCAAGAACTTTCTACTCCTCTCTAACAACAATCAACTTATTTGAAACAAAACAATGAGAACGGGGGTACAAACTACTTTATTCAAGCAAACTAAGCAAACTAAACGAAAACTAAGATGCTCCAAGGACAACATAACAGTGCATGAAACAATAAAAACAAAGTGTCTAGAAAGACCTTAGCTTTTTATTGATGAAGATGGGGATGCCTTGGGCATCCCCAAGCTTTGACGCTTGTACCTCTTGAATATTTCTTGGGGTGACACGGGGTGGCATCCCCAAGCTTGAGCTTTTGTCCATTCTTCATCTCATTAAATCATTTTCTCTCTACACCTAAAATTTTTCCTTCATACAAAACTTCACACAATCTTCATTAGCAACATTAGTGTATTCAAAAGATAATAGACCTTTGGGTTTAGCTTTAGAACAACAAAACTTTCACTGAAAACACAAGCTACTGTAGCAATTTCCTCAAAAAGCTCAATTTCACAAAAAGAACCCAAAAAGGAATCAATAAGAAGCAAATGCAAATAATGGCAGAAATCTGTCAAAACAGAACAGTAGGTAGAAACCAATTTTTTCGAAGACCTTCTGCTGCTCAAATAGAAAAGTGTTGAACTAACAAAAGTTATCTAACATACTGGGGGATTTATTCATAAATTTCAGCTCAATCCGACTTGCAGAGATTCCTCACGAATTTTTACGGTGGAGCACAAATATTTATTTCGGGACAACAACTCCCCAAATCTTACTTCCCTCTCATTAGAGGTTATTCTTGGCACAAAAAGCAAATAAAAAGGATAAGATGAGGTCAGTACTGAAGTAATAACTTCCAAGACTCAAGAAAACTTTTGGGTTATCTCCCAATAAGTACTTTAAGTTAGGCATGATAGCTTGATAAGATGCTCACATAAGAAATATGGATTGAAGTATAAGAGAGCATCAAGAAGCAGATTCAAAACACATTTAAGTCTAACCCACTTCCTATGCATAGGAATCTTGTAAGAGAATAAATCAAAGATGCACAAAGCAACAAGCATAGGAAAGCAAAACAAGTGCAACTTTATGATTTTCAACATAAAGAGGGGAAACTTAATATTGTTAAGATACATAAGACCATGTTCCCCTCTCTCATAATAACTTTCGGTAGCATCATGAATAAAATTAGCAATATAACTATCACATAAAGTATGATTTTCATGATCTACAAACACATAATTTTTATCAAGCTCATAAATAGTGGGATTAAAACCTTCATACCCACTCTTAACAATTTTATAACAAGAAGACTAATCATTCAATATAGTACCATCATATAGAGCTTTATCATAAACATTTTATAAGCAAAACTCTTTAGTACCATGAATTTCGAAGTTAGGCACAAATATAGGATTATCATAGATAACAGGAGCATAACTATTATCACAAGTTTTACCCATAGCAGATATTTCAAAAGAATCCACAGGAACATAACATTCATTCTCCTTTTTATGCATGGGGGACAATCAAATAATGTAAGAGGTAAAGAGTTACTCTCATTAGAAGGTAGGCATGGGTAGATCCATTCTTCCTCCTCTTGACCATCACTCTCCTCCTCTTTTTCATCTAATGAGCTTTCAGGTTCAGAAATTTCGTCTTCCATAGGCTCCTACAAGGCATTAATCTCTTCCATTTGTGGAAATCATCTATTAAAATATTCAATAATATAACCATTATCTTCCTTATAATTATCAAAGCAAAATTTAAGTATATCATAAACCTCATATTCATAAGGTGAATCATCAGTATTTTCAAGCAAACTAGCAAGTTTAAATGCACCCTTGAAAGCAAAAGTTCTTCAATTTGTTCCACATCATAAAAGTCATAATTTCCTTTAACATAAGAAGATATGGTAGCATTATCATTATACTCACATTGAAAAGGGAGGTGTTTATACCTCCTACAACAACAAGATTTATCAAAGCAATAAGTAACATTATAAGTAGAGCACACCTCTTTAGCAATAGTATTCAATTTATCAATTTGTTCCCATAGGTGTTTTCCTTTTTGTGACAAACGGTATTCCTTATAATAATACTTTTGTTCTTCCATGAACCCACCTTGCCAATAAGAACTAGTTTCAAAGAAACCATCCATTGATAGAAAGCATGACAAAGCAAGGAAATAACAGACCAACAACTAGAGCAGGAACTAACTTTTTTGTGTTTTTGATAAAAGAAAGCAAAACAAACTAAACTATTTTTTTTGTAGTTTTTGATAAAAAGAGGCAAACAAAACCAAGCAAAAGAAACTAAGCAAAACAAAAACAAAGTAAAGAGAAAGGTTGTGAAGGACTCCCCTTGTGAAGATGTCCTTAGCCTCCCCGGCGATGGCGCTACAAAACTTGTTGATGGCGCGTGGTAGCGCTTCATTGGGATACCCCAAGAGCAAGGTGTGATGAGCACACCAGAAAGTTTTCCCTTAGTAAGAAACCGAGGTTATCGAACCAGTAGGAGGAAGGAAACGTCTCAAAGGTGTTGCTAGCAACTTGGAGACCTACACAACACAACCTCAAGACTTTGCCCCAACGAACAGAGAGGTTGTCGATCTCAGCGGTTGCTGTAACAAATGATTAACTATATGGTGTGGAAGGTAATAGTGGTTTGCATAAAGTAAATAGGAACAGTGGAAGATGTATCAACGGTAAAGATTGGACCGGGGTCCATAGTTCACTAGAGGTGTTCTCCTTAAGATAAACAAACATGACATGCTAGGTAAACAAATTACAGCAGGGCAATTGACAAGACTGAGCAAGGCATAATAATGCAATACTAGACATTCATGATCCTATGAGATTCGATTGGGCAATACAACAAGATACATAGACCGCCATCCAACTGCATATATGACTAGAAATCCACCTTCAGGTTATCATCCGAACCCCCTCTAGTATTAAGTTGCAAGCAACAGATAACTCCTTTAAGCAAAGTGTGTAAGGTAAACAATCCACTTGTTCCATGAACAAGAGACCGTTGTTTTCTCCCTAGTGGCAACAACACATCTACAACCTTAGAGATTTCTGTCACTTCCCTTAGATTAAATAGAGGCATGAACCCACTATCTAGCATAAATACCCCCTCTTGGAGTCACTAGAATCTACTTGGCCAAGATAGCTACTAGTAATGGAGAGCATGTAAGATCACAAACAACACAAACATGATAGAATCAATAAGACAAAACCATTAATCAATCTGACATAGTAATCTCCATATCCATCGGATCCCCGCAAACACAACATGCATGATTACAAATAGATGTGATCTTGATCATGAACGGAGCTCACAAGATCTAAACAAAGAGATATAACCATCTAGCTACTACATGGACCCGTAGTCCAAGGTGGAACTACTCACACTTCATACCGGAGTCTGGCATGATGAAGAAGAAGGCCTCCGGGATGATCTCCCCTCTGGCAGGGTGCCGAGAAGAGCTTCAGATCCCCCGATCTAGGGACGATGGTGGTGGTGGCTACAGATGGTTTCGTGGAATATTGATCGGGTACTTAGGGTTTCTACATCGGGGGGTCTTTATAGGCGAAGAGGCGAGGTAGGGGGACGGCCAGGGTGGTCACCCCCAGGCGCGGCTAGGGCTAGCCCACGCTGCCAGGGGTGTGCCCCCTGGTGCCCCCCTCCGTCTCGTACTCTAGCTCCGTTCCCCACGGTAAAATATTGACTTTGGCTTTTGTACCGTCCAATTCCGAGAATATTGATTTTCTACCTTTCTGGAACCAAAAACAGAATAAAACAAGCAACTGGCACTGTGGCATCTTGTAAATAGGTTAGTACCAAAAAACATATAAAACACCTCAAAGTGTAGACAAAGCAAAGCAAAGTAGATACTAAACATGCATGGAACATAAAAAATTATAGATACGTTTCCGACGTATCATTGGGGTTGACGACGAGGTGACATCTGTTTTGGATAGCATAGATGAGTATAGATAGAAGAGGACTAAGAGAAGTATTTTCATCCCCATACACAAAAAGTCAAACAACAACAATCACAAACAAGCAAACAATCCTAATCAATAATATTGACATATTGATGACCCATTTGTATAGGGGGTGTATCGTAGTACTTTTGATAAATAGGAGTGTCAATTCCAACAAGGAGCAAAAGGTGCTGACTAGTGGTAGAGCAGGAAATCTCTGTAAATACATAGCAAACGGATTTTTTGGGTTTTTTGATAAAGCAAGGAAATAAAGTGCAAGTAAATAAAGACAACAAATAATTGCATCAAGTGGCTCAATCCTTTCTTAGCAAAGGACAAGCCGGAGGAAATACTAATGAGGACAAACATTTTTAACACATGTGGATACTGTCAAGTGCTTTCGTTTCATATAACTGATTAATCTTCTTTGGTTTTATAAGTGTCTTGTGGGTGAACCTGTGATAATATACCAACCTTTCTTGGACTAATACATACTTGTGATTAAACCCCTTGCAAGAATCCGCAACTACAAGAAAGAAATTAAGATAAAACCTAACCACAGCCTTAAACTCTAAGATCCTACACTCCCTTGTGCAATGGTTTCCTAACAGGGGTTTAGGTTTTTGTTACTCCGACAACCCCACAATTAGTAGCCAAATACACAATGCATTCCCCTAGGCCCATAAATTGTGAAGTATCATGTAGTCGACGTTCACATGACACCACTAGAAGAATAGCACCACAACTTAAATATTAAACCATTGAATAATACCTCAACACAATTCCACTACTAACAACAACATGACTTCTCCCATGTCCTCAAGAACTAAACGAACTACTCACGAGACATCATATGGATCAAGATCAGAGATGATATGATGATGGATTACAATATGAACATAAAGAATAATTCAATGGTTCCACTCACAAGCATCAACTACAATAGTAATTAACACCGGGAAAGTTTCCCCTAAGAACTATGCAAGATTCAACACAATTGTTACAGCGGGATGGAGTGGTGATGATGGTGCCGGTGGAGATGATGGTGTGGATGATGATGATCCCGATGAAGTCTAGCTTGATGATGGTGTTGATGGCGACAATTTCCCTCTCCGAGAAGGAATTTCCCAGGCAGAAATCTGTATGCCTGAGAGCTCTTTCTCTCTCGGTGTTTTCCACCCTATAGAGCCGGCGGTATCTTTCTATGGTCGCCCCCCCGAATTTAGGGTTTCTAAGAGAATATATAGGCAAGAGGGCGGTGCCAGAGGTGGGCCAGGGTGGCCACACCCCATGTAGGAGCAACCTAGGGTGGCCCGTGCCTGGGGGTGGGGTGGGCCCCCTATGGCCCAACTCCGCCTCCCCTTCTGGCATCCTTCGTCTTCTGGGAAAATATAATTTTCTGTAGTTTTTCTGGTATTTTTCTGATCTTCGTGAAATTGCATCAAAACACCGCTCTTTCCATCAGAATCCTGACTTTGGCAGTTCATCCTCCAAGAATCATCCAACATGCAAAAACAGATGAAGAGGCATAAGTATCACCTTTTAATAAGATATATATCAACGAATATAGGCAAATTATGATATAGAATGGTGATGCAAATTGGACGTATGAACTCCCCCCAAGCTTAGACCTCGCTTGTCCCCAAGCGAAAACTGAGCTCAGTAAATATGTCCACAGGTTTATGGAGTGAAGTGTCGATAAAAATAATACGGACAAGAAGCATCACACTTACCAATACACAACTCATAGAAGAAAGTAACTCACCATTATATAACTTATCTTGTAACAAGTATGGGAGTCACAATAAAGATGCATAAAGATAAATCATAATTGGGATTGGCAAACTTTGTTCTTGGTTAGAGAATGGTTGGCAAACAGTTTTCAAGTAAAGCTTTTGTAAAGAAGTTTATAACAGGAGTACTCTTTTCTCAAACATAAAAGGTTTTTCACAATGATTGGTTTCAAAGTAATACTCATTTAGATAAGAGTCTTGTGCAAAACAAGGAATATAAAGAACATGATTGAATAAATCGTCATATAAATGCTTGAAACACAACAACTCAAATGCTTGCTGGAGATAGAGAGGAATAGGTTTACTGACTCAACTAAGAAGTAGAAGAAAGGCCCTTCATAGAGGGAAGCAGAGATTTCAAGTTCATAAAGATCTTTCAAAAGATTATGGTACTTACTATATTTGAGCTCTCATTACCCCTATCATAAGCATCTTGAGGTGATTAAGTTTAAAGTGAACAAAGATGGAGTATATGCTTGACGAAATATAAGTTGGCAATCTCATGTCCGTTGAGTACAAGGGCCGCTCCTCATGCTACTCAAATTTAGTTACCGGTAGGTTCTTGTCATAGTAAGTACATGTGTATCATAGAGAAGCGACAACGGGGTACCCCTTGCACATCATACATGAGCTATCCCATAATCAAAATGACAAGGCAAGCCGACAATGAGCATCTCAGCAATCTCTTATTTACCATGGGAAAATTGTGCTTTTTTTCTCTCTTTCCTCTTTTCAATATGTATCTCTTTTTTTATATAAGAAGAAAGATTCACAGATTGCTCATTATGGTGACGCTGCAAGTTTCCACCATGATTAGGCATGGCTTAGGCTCCAGGCGTTTCTCTAACACACATACATAACTCTATGGACTTAGAAGCTCCCCTTTTATTTCACACCGACGACATCCATAAACAAAAGAACATGATATCAACTGGGTATATATTTACAGGTGTTGAAAGCATTCCCCATGACAGCACGGTTCTGCTAATCCCAACGTATAGGTGCAAGCATATACAACTTCGAAGACACAATGGTTCAAATTTATTAGGGGAAAGAAAATAAGGTGTGCCGTCAAGTTCGTGCGAGCTTTACTAACTAGTTTTCACATAACAAAATAATTTTTAATTTGAAAGATAGATGAAGCTTGAGAATTTACTTGGAATAGCAATAATGCTAATAGGTAGATATGGTGGACACAAATGGCGTAGGTTTTGGTTTAAATGGTTGGATGCATGAGAAGTATTCCCTCTCAGCACAGGTTTTTGGCTAGCAAGGCTGGGTAGCAAGCAAAAGAGTTGAAGAAAACAAGCAAACCTACAAGTGATAAAGCCAAACATGAAATCTTCTTTGAAGACACAAAAACTCTTAAATAAAGAATACTAAGCTTATGAGCCAATCAAGAAAGAAAATAAATGATACAAAATACCTGTAAGCGCTTTTGTCTTTTCCTTTCAAACCTCAAAAGTGTTTCTACTGACTAGAGCTCGGTTTCCCAAAACCAATTTAGATCTACTTGATGCTCCCAAAGTGATACCAATACTGATCAACAAGATCAATCATATAATAGAGATTGCAAACTAAAATAAGAAGTGCAAAAAGTAAAAGATAAAACTTCTCATTAATATTCCATAAAGGCACTCACACCAAGGGATACATAGATAACCAACTAAAGGAGAGATACTTCCACAATGCAAACCAACCTATAAGATAACTTCAATACCCAAGATATGAATCTACTAAAAAGGTAAAAAGATAAAAGATAATGATGTGATACCGCGGCACTCCCCCAAGCTTGGAACAAGCCAAGGGGTGCCAAACCTGATGACGAATTACTCCTTCGGTGGTGGTGGTGTTCCCTCGATGAGATTTTCAATCAGTTCCGTCAAATCCTCAATCCCAAAGGCTAGAGTATGAATCATCTCCGAGTTATGCTCAACACAGTTCATGATCATGTCGGACTAGGAATCCCAGTCCTTGTTATTCTTTCCCCACTCTTCCTTCTTAGAGTGTTCCTTCCCTGCATGGTTATAACGAGGAATATCCCACATAGAGGGCAACTTCCCTTTGGGCAACTTTTGGTATTGTTGCTCATGTATAAGAGTATGGAAGGGGTTCTTGGTGCGTGGAGGAAGTGACCGTGGAGAGAGGATATGACGCGGAGTTTTCCCTCCTGTAGACATCCGTGCTGTCCTCCTAAGCTTGGTAGGGTTTGCCACCACTCCAATGATTGCAACGGTAGCGCGGGTGTCCAGATGCTCGTCCTCCTTCACGTCTTCTTCATCCCTAACCAAGATCTCCTCCTCCTTGGGGTTTTGAGGATCATCTTCCACGGGCTTCTTGCCCTTGTCGTTGTCGGAGACCATGGTGCCTCTAAACTTGAGAAAATTTCCTGACAGAAACATATCGAAACGAAAACACGACAAGAACACGATATATGAACCTCAGGGGATCCGTGGGGTTATATATTACAAAGTTTCACTACATAAGGAAGGTACTGTGCGAAAACGAGGCGGATACGGACTCTAGGAGGCTCACACCCCCTGGTGGCGCGGCTAGCTGGGGCCAGCGCCACTGGTGGGTGTGGACCACCTGGGCTCCGTTTCCTCCTCTGTTTTGTCTCGTCACCTTCCATATGTAATAAAAACATAAAAATATATAAAAAGATAAGGTTTTCACGAACCTTCAGTTTGCAGCACTTTTTACCTATTCAGAGACGGACTCTGCAGATTCTGGAGCTTGGTTTCTGATAAATTCTTCCGGAGTCACCATTTGAATAATATCAACATCATTATTATAAGAATCTCCAGAAATATAATGTTTGAGCCTCTGACTTTTCACCACCTGTGTAGTGTTGTCCTTTAAAGAAGATATTTTGATAGCCCCTAAACTATACACCTCCTCAATAACAAAATGTCCTTCCCATTTTGAGAGTAGTTTCCCTGCAAAAAATCTGAGACGAGACCTATACAAAAGAACTTTCTCACCAACATGGAACTCCCTTTTGAGAATTCTCCTATCATGCCATCGTTTTACTTTTTCCTTAAAGAGCCTAGCATTTTCATAAGATTTACTTCTCCACTCATCTAAGGTACTCAAGTCAAGCAATCTTTTCTCACCAGCAAGTTTAAAATCTCTATTCAGTTCTTTCACTGCCCAATAAGCTTTGTGTTCTAATTCTAGAGGCAAGTGACAAGCTTTACCATAAACCATTTTGTAAGGAGACATTCCCATATGATTTTTATAAGCAGTTCTATAAGCCCGTAAGGCGTCATTCAACTTTTTAGCCCAATTTTTCCTAGATATATTAATAGTCTTTTGCAAGATAGATTTAATTTCTCTATTTGAAAGTTCTACTTGCCCACTGGTTTGGGGGTGATAAGCTAAAGCAATTCTATGGTTAACATCATATTTAGCAAGAGTCTTCCTAAAAATACCATGAATAAAATGAGAACCTCCATCAGTCATGAGATATCTAGGCACACCAAACCTAGGAAAAATGACATCTTTAAGCATTTTAAAGAGGTCTTACCATCATCACTGTTTATAGGTATGGCTTCTACCCACTTTGTAACATAATCAACAACAACAAGAATATGAGTATACCCTTTTGAAGGAGGAAAAGGACCCATAAAGTCAAATCCCCAACAATCAAAAGGTTCAATAACAAGAGAATAATTTATAGGCCTTTCATTGCATCTAGAAATGTTACCAACTCTTTGACATTCATCACATGATAAAATATACTTCCTTGTATCCTTGAAAAGAGTAGGCCAGTAAAAACCAGATTGTAAAACGTTTTGTGCAGTCCTATCCCGAGCATGATGTCCTCCATAAGCACTGCCATGACATTTTCTCAATATCTCTTGTTGTTCATATTCTGGGACACATCTCCGCATAATACCATCTACTCCTTCTTTATATAAATGTGGGTCATCCCAAAAGTAATGCCTTAGATCATAAAAGAATTTCCTTCTTTGCTGGGCTGTAAAGGTTGGAGGCAAATACTTGGAAACAATAAAGTTAGCATAATCAACATACCAAGGACTCTCTTGCGTGCTTACCATTATTGCATCCAACTTTTCATTTGTAAAACTATCATTAACAGGCATAGGATCAAAAGAAATGTTTTCCAAAAAAGATAAATTATCAGCAATAGGATTTTTAACACCTTTCCTATCTACAATATGCAGATCAAACTCTTGTAAAAGCAACACCCATCTAATAAGCCTAGGCTTAGCGTCTTTCTTTGTCATAAGGTACTTAATAGCAACATGACCAGTATGCATAGTACCTTTGAATCAACAATATAAGGTCTCAACTTATCACAAGTAAAGATTACAGCTAAGAACTCCTTTTCAGTAGTAGCATGATTCTTTTGAGCAGCATCAAGAGTCTTACTAGCATAATGAATAACATTCAACTTTTTATCTACTCGTTGCCCAAGAACAGCACCCACAACAAAATCACTAGCATCACACATAATTTCAAAGGGTAAATTCCAATCAGGTGGTTGGACAATAGGAGCAGTATTCAAAGATTTCTTCAAAGTTTCAAAAGCTTCCTTACAATCATCATCAAAAACAAAACGGTACATTTTTTTGAAGAAGATTAGTAAGGGGCTTTGAAATTTTGGAAAAATCTTTAATAAACCTCCTATAGAAACCAACATGACCAAGGATACTACGAATACCTTTTATATCCCTAGGGCAAGACATCTTCTCAATTGCTTCAATTTTGGCTCTGTCTACTTCAATACCTCTTTCAGAAATTTTGTGTCCAAGAACAATCCCTTCATTAACCATGAAGTGGCATTTCTCCCAATTAAGAACAAGATTAGTTTCTTCGCATCTCTACAAAACTTTATCAAGGTTGTGCAAACAATTATCAAAAGAAGTTCCATAGACGGAGAAATCGTCCATGAAAACTTCCACAATTTCTTCACAAAACCATGAAAGATAGCAGACATACATCTCTGAAAGGTAGCAGGAGCATTACATAAACCAAAAGGCATACGCCTATAAGCATAAGTTCCATAGGGACAAGTGAAGGTGGTTTTCTCTTGGTCTTGTGCTCTCACAACAATTTGAGAGAACCTAGAATAACCATCAAGAAAACAAAAGTGGGTCTTTTTAGACAATATTTCTAGCATTTGATCAATAAAAGGCAGAGGATAATGATCTTTATTAGTAACTTTATTAACCTTTCTAAAATCAATGCACATCCTATAACCAACCACTACTCTTTGAGGTATAAGCTCATTATTTTCATTAGGCACAACATTTATCCCCCCTTTCTTTGGGACACAATGAACAAGGCTAACCCATTGACTATCAGCAATAGGGTAAATAATACCAGCATCAAGGAGTTTTAATACCTAATTTTTTACCACATCCTTCATCTTAGGATTTAAACGTCGTTGATGTTCAACAACTGGTTTTGCATCAGGTTCTATATTAATAGCATGCTGACATATAGTAGGAGAAATCCCTTTTAGATCATCAAGAGTATACCCATAGCTCCTCGGTGTTTCTTCAATATTTCCAGTAATCTTTCCTCTTCCTTCCCTAAAAGTTTAGAACTAATAATAATAGGATATATTTTCTTATCATCTAGATAGCATATTTAAGATCATCGGGTAGAGGTTTTAAATCGAAAACAGGGTCCCCTTTAGGTGGTAGTGTGGTACCCAAATCTTTCACAGGTAGGTTATGCTTAAGTAATTCAGGTTGACGAAGGAAAACCTCGCCTATCTCATTTCTTTCCTTCATGAAGACCTCACTTTCATGATCTTCCATATAGTGCTGCAGGGCATTGTTAGGAGCAAGAGAAATAACAGAGAGCTGTTCAATCCTGAAATACTCATTGGGCAATTCATTTCATAAGGAGTTTTAGCAAATTTGGAAAAATTAAACTCATAATATTCTCCATAAAACTTAGTTAAAAATTTCTCCTTCTTACAATCTATAATAGCCCCACAAGTATTCAAGAAAGGTCTACCAAAGATAATAGGAAAGGTTTTACTAGCTTTTGAACCAAGTACTAGAAAATCAACAGGATATTTAGCAAGGTGAACAAAGAACCTCCACAACTCTTACAATGCCAATTGGATAGACTATCTCTCTATTAGCAAGGTGAACAACCACATCTATGTCCTCAAGTTCACAAGGACCAATTTCATGCATAATTTCCTTGTAAAGCTCATAAGGAATAGCACTAGAACTAGCACCAATATCACATAAACCATAGTAACAATGATCACCAATTCTCACAAAAAGCACATGGACACTAGTTTTTCTAGCTTTTCTAGGATGAGAGACAATATTAGAAGTGTCTTCACAGAAGACAATGTGCTCATCCTCTATATTTTTAGTGACAAGATCTTTCACAAGGGCTACTACAGGTTCAATGTTTATTTGCTCATCAGGTTCCACAGTTTTATTTGCACTTTTGGTAACCACATTAGCTATGATAGAATGTTCCTTTACCTTAGCAGGAAAAGGGGTTTTCTCAACATAAGGTTCATGCAAAATATGATCAATAGTACAAACTTCAATGCTAGTAGGAACATGGGTAACAATATCTTTGTAAGGTGCATGGTACTTGTCCCACTCCTTTTTGGGAATTTCAATATAAGAGGCAAAGGCCCTAAAACAATTTGCAAGAACTTGAGAATCAAGACCATACTCAGTACTAATATCATGAAAGTCATCAGTTTCCATAAAAGATTTAATGCATTCATAATCATAATTTATACCTGACTTTCTTCCTTTGTCATTCTCCCATGCTTCAGTGTTCTCTTGAATACGGTCTAGAAGATCCCATTTAGCTTCTTCCTTCATACGTGTGAATGATCCAGCACAAGAAGCATCTAATAAATCTTTATCATGAAGAGAAAGCCTTGCATAAAAGTTATTAATAATTATATAGTTAGGAAGTTCATGAATAGGACATTTAAGCGTTAGTAACTTCAATCTCCCCAAGATTGGGTTGTACTCTCTCCATCACAAGGCCAAAAGTTATATATTTGATACCTATCCTTATGAATCTCACCGGGAGGATAGAATTTAGAATAAAAGAGAGGTACTATTTCCTCCCATTCCATGGATTGTCCATTCTTTAGCAGCTTATACCATTCTTCAGCTCTTCCTTTCAATGATATAGAGAGTAACTTCTTCTTCACCTATTCAGTTGTGATACCTGCACACTTAAACAACCCGCATAATTCATGGATAAAAATCAAGTGATCACCAGGATGGACAGTTCCATCCCCAAAATAATAATTATCCATAACACGATCAACAATTCTTGTAGGTATCTTAAAAGGATCTATCTCAACTGGTGGTGATTCATCTACTACCCTAATAGTGGTAGTAGTTTTCCCAAACAGAAAACCAAGTGGGTTGTCCATATTGGAAACAAAGTAACATACATAAATAAAAAGCAATACTCGTAGTAGAAGTTTCCTTTACCAGTTCCACTCTTCACTAGCACTTCACTCCCCGGCAACGGCGCCAGAAAATAGTCTTGATGACCCACAAGTATAGGGTGTGTATCATAGTACTTTCGATAAATAGGAGTGTCGATCCCAACGAGGAGCAGAAGGTGCCGACTAGTGGTATGGAGCAGAAAATCTCTGTAAATACTTAGCAAACAAATTTTTAGGGTTTTTTATAAAGCAAGGAAATAAAGTGCAATTAAATAAAGACAGCAAATAATTGCAACAAGTGTCCCAATCCTTTCTTAGCAAAGGACAAGCCGGAGGAAATACTAATGAGGACCAAACATTCTCGAGGACACATGGGAATAATGTCAAGTGCTTTTTTTTTCATATAGCTGATGAATCTTCTTTGGTTTTATAAGTGTTTTGTGGCTTAACCTACGCTAATGTACCGACCTTTCTTGGACTAATACATACTTGTGACTAAACCCCTTGCAAGCATCCGCAACTACAAGAAAGCAATTAAGATAAAAACCTAACCACAACCTTAAACTCTGAGATCCTACACTCCCTTGTGCAATGGTTTCCTAACGGGGGTTCAGGTTTCTATCACTCCGACAACCCCACAATTAGTAGCCAAATACATAATGCATTCCCCTAGGCCCATAAATGGTGAAGTATCATGTAGTCGATGTTCACATGACACCACTAGAAGAATAGCACCACAACTTAAATATTAAACCATTGAATAATACCTCAACACAATTCTATTACTAACAACATGACTTCTCCCATGTCCTCAAGAACTAAACGAACTACTCACGAGACATCATATGGATCAAGATCAGAGATGAAATGATGATGGATAACAATCTGAACATAAACAATAATTCAATGATTCCACTCACAAGCATCAACTACAATAGTAATCAACACCGGGAAAGTTTCCCCTAAGAACTATGCAAGATTCAACACAATTTTTACAGCGGGATGGAGTGGTGATGATGGTGCTGGTGGAGATGATGGTGTGGATGATGATGATCCCGATGAAGTCTAGCTTGATGATGGTGTTGATGGCGACGATCTCCCCTCTCCGGGAAAGAATTTGGCCGACAGAAATCTGTCTGCCGGAGAGCTCTTTCTCTCTCGATGTCTTCCGCCCCGAAGAGGCGGCGGAATCTTTCTATGGTCCCCCCAACTTTAGGGTTTCGAGGAGAAGATATAGGCGAGAGGGCAGAGCCAGAGGTGGGCCAGGGTGGCCACACCCCCTGTAGGAGTGGCCTAGGCTGGCGCTCGCCTGGGGGCTGTGGGCCCCCTATGGCCCAACTCTGCCTCCCTTTCTAGCATCCTTCATCTTCTGGGAAAATATAATTTTCTGTAGTTTCTCTGTTATTTTTTGATCTTTGCAAAATTGCATCAAAACACCGCTATTTCCATCAGAATCCAGACTCCGGCAGTTCATCCTCCAAAAATCATCCAACATGCAAAAACATATGAAGAGACATAAGTATCACCTCTTAATAAGAAATATATAAATGAATAGAGGCAAATTATGATATAGAATGGTGATGCAAATTGGACGTATCAACTATCACCAGTTTGATATGGTCAATAGCAAGCAATATCGATATTCTAATTAAGAACTATATGGTGGGCATAAATCTAACTATTCTTGCATTCCTCGATGGAGTGCAAATTGTAGGTGGTATCTCTAGTAATCCTTCACATCAAGTTATCTATCCAAACATCCTTGGAAATAGTCATGTCATCATGATCACATATCTACAAGGTTCATTCTCTTATTCCAATTTGTAGCTTCTCAATCTCATTCTTTAGCTCATCATTCTCCTTCTCAAGTTCATCAATCATTTCTATCATTAGTTGCATGGTATGGTCTCACACATATGTTTTAAAAGAGATAAGTAGGAGAATTGAAGTGATAAGAAGATACTAGAGTGAAGTATATGAAGATAAGAAGATAGAATGAAATAGATTTTATAATTCCTATGGCTTTCCTATTCCATTTCAAAGTCACGATCCTACAGTCAACACACAACTCTGATACCATCTTGTAACACCCTCGCCTAATAAGACCGAGGTCCTGTATATAGTGCTAATCCCTGGATCGGTTCACTAGCACACAGTACAAAATGATATTAAATGTAACTGTACATCATAAATACAATGAATATGATCCAAAAATTACATTATGTATTCTAGTACATAGTGGAAAACGATAACAAGTTAGATCTCCATCCTTCAAATGTGCCACGGGCGAACAATTGTTGAGTGGAGTCTCGCGACCTATGAACGATCACTCACAAAATAAATAACCTGCAACATGAAACGTTGCAGCCATGAATGGTCAATAATTTGTATGTATTGGAAAGTAGAACTAATTAGTACAAACAATCTAGCAATTAGATGCATATTTTTCTAGGTGGAGTTCAGGCTCATTTGCTAAAAGCAATATAAATTTTCCCTACTTTCAAAATACTTTCCTTTCTTCAAAACAATTCTCTAAGGACATACCAGCATAAACCCATGTCGAAACAAGACAATCCATCTTCGTATTCTCCTAAACCCAAGCTCACCCATCAAGGTTTAATAATTAAGAAATTGCGACGAGTGAGATCTTCCAAACAGTTCCAGGCCGAGTCGCTCATAGATATCCATAACCGGGGACACGACTAAGTATTTAGATTAGACACCCCACAGGGGTTTGTACACTTTACCTGCATGACCCAGTCAACCCCTTTTACCAATGCACTCATTTTGTGCCATGGGGTTGGAAGAAAACCAAGACGAAACCTTTCATAAGTAGAACCCTGAACCCTTAGGACGGACTCATACGAACGTACATCCCCTACATATGCTAGTCACATCAGGTCAGGTTTCCATAACTTACTTAGTCAAGACAAATAATGACATGTGTCTATACTAGAAGCTACTACACAAGAAACCTGTCCAATCTCTAAAGCCTAGGTGTGCTTTCTGTAATAAAACCATCCAACATCAATCAATTTCATCACACCCATGAGATTCATTAAATTCCAGTTGTTTTCATTATAACAACTTCATAACATAATCAATCATGAATTGTCATTGCATACCTAATAAGCATGGCTAAACAACTACAATATGATGGCTCAAAGGAAATCTAGTCAAGGAAGTATGGTAATCATGCCTGGGTGTCATAACATATCATAGTAGTAGAACACCTATACATGCATCACTACTGAAAATCATACTACATGCATAGGAAAATAGTAGGACATTTATGATAGCTCTACTTGCCTTTGTTATAGACATAGTCATTCATATAATCCTCATAATATACAATGTTGCACTCGTCACAATCACAATAGTTTCACTCCTCGCAATCTAACGACTAAACAAGTGCACAACAAACACCATTCAAAACGTTGCAAAAATATAATAAAACAATGATGAAAAAAATGCATGCATAATGATTTAATATGTCACAAATGGTTGTATTTGTAGGGGTTCGTAGCATGGAAAACAAAAATTTCTACCACATGCACACAAAAAAGCCAAGATCTATCTACTAGATTGTAGCAACAAGTTGATTAGAGTACTCACCCTCGAAAATTCCAAAACGGTTAACGAGAGCAGATTCTTGTGGTTGATGTAGTCGTACACTTGCCGATCTCAAGATCACGTAGACGATCCTTCTGGCGCTGCGTTCTAGCAGGGCTTCCGTAGTCGGTCACACATTCGGTGCTAGATGAAGAACTTCCTCTCCCTTGTTCCAGCAGGCAGTGGAGGTTGTAGTTATCCCCTGGCGATTCCGGCAGCACGACGGCGTGGTGTCGGAAGTAGAGGGAAAATCCTACAGGGCTTCGCCTAAACCGAAGAAGGTTATGGTGGATCTAGGGTTTCTGGCGATCTAGGTTTAGAGGGCCGGAGAGGAGGAGGTGGAGTCGGCGGCGGCTGGCAGCGGCGACGCTGGGGGGCGGCAGCGCGGTGGCACGACGACTTGGTGGGGAGGGCTGGTTGTGTGGCCTTTGGGCACCCCCTTCCCTCTATTTATGAGAATGAGGGCAGCTTGGGAGAGGGGAGTTTGAATCCTTCCCCAACTCCCTCTCCTAGATGGCTTATGGTGGAGGGAAAGAAGGATTCTTTCCTTCCTCCACTAGGAAACATTGTCCCACTTTGTCTTTTCAAACTTTCCCTTTGACTTTCAATTTGGAGCTTTATTTCTTTCTTACAAATGCCCAACCAAGTGACCTAGGACATGATCCAATCATTCCACTTATTCATGACACATTCATGTGCCCTTCCCCTTCTGGTCCGATGAACCTTCTAGACCCTTCTAGAACCTCTCCGATGAAAACATCGGAATCATTCCCGAACTCCGGAATTGGACTTTCCTTATATGAATCTTATTCTCCGGACCATTCCGGATCTCCTCGTGATATCCCGGATCCCATCTGATACTCTGAACAACATTCGGTCTCCCTACTTACATTCCATATCTACTAAACAACATCAAATCCTTAAGTGTGTCTCCCTACGGTTCGTGAATTACACGGACATGACCGAGACACTTCTCCAATCAATAACCAATAGAGGAATCTGTAAGTTCATATGGCTCCCACATATTTCTACGATTACTTTGCGATCGAATGAACCACTTACATACGATACCAATTTCCCTTTGTCTCGCGATAGTTTACTTATCCGAGGTTTGATCGTCGGTATCTCTGCATACCTAGTTCAACCTTGTTACCGATAAGTACTCTTTTCTCGTTCCCGTGATATGTGATCCCTTGTGATCCAGTCACATGCTTGCAAGCTAATTGGATGACATTCCACCGAGTGGGCCCAGAGTATATCTATCTATCATATGGATGAAAAAATCCCACTCTTGATTCATGTGCCTCAACACATACTTTCCGAACACTCAATGCCACCTTTATAGCCACCCAATTACGGTGTGGTGTTTGATGTCATCAAAGCATCCTTCTGGTGATGGTGATTAACATGATCTCATGGTCGAAGGAATTCGGTTACTATGTATTAGAAAGCTTATAGCAAACGAACTATTGAAATGACTTGATCTTTATGCTACACTTATCCATAGTAGTATGTCCATCACACCATTCTCTGAATGATATGATCTTGTTGTTAATAACATCTCAATGTTCATGATTGAGAAACCATGATCATCTATCAACCAGCAAGCTAGTATTACAAATAGGCTTTACCAGGGACTCTAATTTAGTTTACAAATCACACAAGTATTAATGTTCCCTGTTAATACTATTATAGCATGAATGCAAACATTTATCATAAACACAAAGATATAATAATAACCATTTTTATTATTTCCTCTAGGGCATATCTCCAATAGTCTCCCACTTGCATTAGAGTCAACTAATATAGATTACATGGTAATATACCGAACGCCCATGGCGGTTTGGTGTTGGTCATGTTTTGCCCTCGGTAGAGTTTTAGTCAACGGATCCGCCACATTCAGATGTGTGTGTACTTTGCAAATCTTTATGTCACCATCTTGGACATGCTCTCGAATAGCGTGAAAACGCAGCTTGATATGCTTCAGCTTATTGTGTGACCTTGGTTCTTGCGCATTGGCTATGGGGCCCATGTTATCACAATAGATAGACATTGGGTCCAGCGCACTGAAAACCACACCGAGCTCTGTAATGAACACCTTCATCCATATCGGCTCTTGTGAAGCCTCCGCAGCAGCTATGTATTCCGATTCAGTTGAAGATCTTTCCACAACGCTTTGCTTTGCACTCCTCCAGCTAACCGCCACACCATTCAAAGTAAATACGTATCCAGATTGAGATTTAGAATCATCCAGATCGGTGTTCCAACTAGCATCGGTGTAACCATTAACAATGAGCTGTTCATCACCTCCATAAGTAAGAACCATATCTACTCAAGTCATCCGTGAAAGTTTCGGATTTATGTTTCATGAAATTGATATACCCATATCTACTCAAGTCATCCGTGAAAGTAAGAACATAACGATAACCACCGCATGATGCTACACTCATTGGACCACACACATCGGTATGTATGATTTCCAATAAGTCCGTAGCTCACTCCATTATACTAGATAATGGAGTCTTAGTCATTTTTACCATTAGACATGCTTCGCATTTTTCAAGTGATTCGAAATCAAGTGATTCAAGAAGTCCATCGGAATGGAGTTTCTTCATGCGCTTCACTCCATGTGACCAAGACGATAGTGCCACATATAGGTCGAGTTATCGTTCAATTTCAAATGTTTAGCTTCAATGTTATTAACATCTGTATTACTACAATCGAGATGTAATAAGAATAGACCATCTATAAAAGGTGCATGTGCATAAAACATATTAATCATATAAATCGAACAACCATTATTCTCGGACTTAAACAAGTAACTGTCTCACAATAAACAAGATCCAGATATAATGTTCATGCTCAACGCAGGCACCAAATAACAATTATTTAAGTATAGAACTAATCCCGATGGTAGATGAAGAGGCGTGCCGACCGCGATCACATCAACCTTTGATCCATTTCCAACGCGCATCGTCACCTTGTTCTTCGCTAGTTTCCGTCTATTCTGCAGCACCTGTTTCGAGTTACAAATATGAGCAACCGAACTAGTATCAAATACCCATGCACTACTATGACTACTAGTGAGATACACATCAATAACATGTATACCGGATATACCTTTCTTCTCGATGTTGCCGTTCTTCAAATCCGCCAAGTACTTAGGGCAATTCCGCTTCCAGTGACCTTCTCCCTTGCAGTAAAAGCACTCAGTATCAGGCTTAGGCTCAGACTTGGTCTTCTTCGCCGGCGCAGTAACTTTCTTACCGCCCTTCTTGAAGTTTCCCTTTTTTTAGACTTGCCTTGCTTCTTGAATTTGGTGGTCTTATTGACCATCAACACTTGGTGCTCTTTCTTGATCTCCACTTCCACAGACTTTAACATGGAGAAGAGTTCTGGCAACATCTTGTACATGTTTTGCATATTGTAGTTCATCACAAAGTTCTTGTAACTTGGTGGTAGTGATTGGAGGACACGGTGAATCCCCAAAAGCATTAGGAATCACTATACCCATGCTTTGAAGCTTGCTTGTGTGCCCAGACATCTTAAGCACGTGCCCGTTGACGGAGCTGCCCTCTTCCATCTTGCAGTTAAAGAACTTTTCAGAAGCCTCATAACTCTCAACTGCCGCGTGAGCCTCAAATATCATTTTGAGTTCACGGACAATATCATGTGGGTCATGGTTCTCAAACCTTTTCTGAAGCTCCGATTCCGAACCATACAATATAGCACACTGAACTATGGCTTACTGATTCTTCCGAGTGAGGAAAAAATTCTTTACCTCATCGGTAGCATCAGCTACAGGTGGGTCACCTAGCGGTGCATCTAGCACATAGGTCAAATTACCAGCATTGAGGACAATCCTCAAGTTGCGAAGCCAATTCGCGAAGTTGCTTCCATTGTTTTTCAACTTTTCTTTCTCTAGGAACACATTAAAATTGATGGTAGGGGCCGCCATTGATCTACAACATATTTGCAATAGTTTAGACTAAGTTTATAACAAATTGAGTTCTAATTAATAGTTAAATTAATCTAGGTGAACTCCCACTCAAAACAATATCCCTCACATTGTTTTAGTGATCACACGAACCAAATCCACCACATCAAACCGATCATCACGAGAGATAATGTAGCTTCAATGGCGAACAATCAACATGTTCATCACAACTACTATATGACTCATGCTTTACCTTTCGGTGATCCGTGTTCCGAGACCATGTCTGTACATGCTAGGCTCATCAAGATCAAACCTTAGATTCTGCATGAGAAAATCTGGCTTGCTCCCGTTGTATACACTCGCTAAATCTAACACACCCGATCATCACGTGGTGCTTCGAAACAACGGGCTTTAGCAACGGTTCCTACTAAGGATGAACACTTTATAACTTGATATTTTGTGAGAGGGATCATCTTATAATGCTACCGTCACGAACTAAGCAATACAAGATGCATAAATGGATTAACATCACATGCAATTCATAATATGTGATATGATATGGTCTTTCTTCTTGTGCTTACGATCTCCATCTTCAAGCACAAACATGATCTCCATCATCACCGGCGTGGCATCAAGGTCAATGGCACCACTCCATGGTTGTCGTCCACTAGCATCAACTATTACAACTACTTTGAATAATAGACACGCATGTCTTAACAAAATTAAAAGACAACCATAAAGGCTCCTGCTGGTTGCCGACCTACAATAAGGAACATTTCATACATCATATATAATCACAATCATGGCCATATCACATCACAGCACACCCCTGCAAAACAAGTTAGACGCCTCTAATTTTCTTTGCATATTTTACGTGGTTTGGGGCTTTCAATAAGTGTCGTTCTAACTTACGAACAAGAACCACAATGTTGATGCTTGAACTATCAAGTGCCCGTTGTAAATTAAATCTATACTATGATGGGAGAGACAGACACCTACAAAGCCACTTATGCAATACAAGTTGCATGTTTAGCATGGAGCATGTCCCATGAACGATTTCATGTAAGGTTAGCCCGAGCCACTTCATCCCATCATACTGCAAGATGAAAAGTACACAAAAAGCAATTGATAATAAAAGGACCACCGCCCATAATAACCATTGTGTTCTACTCGTGCAACAGATCTACATATGGACATGGCTCTGATACCACTGTAGGGGTTCGTAGCATGGAAAACAAAAAATTTCTACCACATGCACACAAACAAGCCAATATCTATCTACTAGATTGTAGCAACGAGTTGATTATAGTACTCACCCTTGAAGATTCCAAAGCAGTTAACAAGAGCAGATTCTCGTGGGTGATGTAGTCGTACACTTGTCGATCTCAAGATCGCATAGACGATCCTTCCGGCGCTGCGTTCCGGCAACCCTTCCGTAGTCGGTCACACGTTCGGTACTTGTTAAATACCTTCCTCTCCCTTGTTCCAGCAGGCAGTGGAGGTTTTAGTTCTCCCCTCGCGATTCCGGCAGCACGACGGCGTGGTGTAGGAAGTAGAGGGAAAATCCTGCAGGGCTTCGCCTAAGACGGAGCAGGTTATGGTGGATCTAGGGTTTCCGGCAATCTAGGTTTAGAGGGCCGGAGAGGAGGAGGTTGAGTCGGCGGCGGTTAGGGCGGTGGTGGTGCTAGGGGGCGTCGCGGTGGCTTGGTGGGGAGGGCTGGTTATGTGGCCTTGGGGCATTCCCTTCCCTCTATTTATGAGAGGGAGGGCAGCTTGGGACATGAGAGTTTGAATCCTTCCCCAACTCCCTCTCCTAGTGGGCTTATGGTGGAGGGAAAGAAGGATTCTTTCCTTCCTCCACTAGGAAACATTGTCCCAGTTTGACTTTTCAAACTTGCCTTTTGACTTTCAATTTGGAGCTTTATTACTTTCTTGCAAATGCCCAAGCAAGTGACCTAGGACATAATCCAATAATTCCACTTATTCATGACACATTAATTTGCCCTTCCCCTTCCGATCCGGTGAACCTTCTAGACCCTTCTAGAACCCCTCCGATGAAAACATCGGAATCATTCCCGAAATCTGGAATTGGACTTTCCTTATATGAATCTTATTATCTGGACCATTCCGGATCTCCTCATGATATCCTGGATCCCATCCGACACTCCAAACAACATTCAGTCTCCCTACTTACATTCCATATCTACTAAACAACATCGAATCCTTAAGTGTGTCTCCCTACGGTTCGTGAATTACACGGACATGATCGAGACACTTCTCCAATCGACAACCAATAGAGGAATCTGGAAATTCATATGGCTCCCACATATTTCTATGATTACTTTGCGATCGAATGAACCACTTACATACGATACCAATTTCCCTTTGTCTCGCGATAATTTACTTATCCGAGGTTTGATCGTCGGTATCTCTGCATACCTAGTTTAACCTCGTTACCGATAAGTATTCTTTTCTCGTTCTCGTGATATGTGATCCCTTGTGAGCTAGTAACATGCTTGCAAGCTAATTGGATGACATTCCATCGAGAGGGTCCATAGTATATCTATATGTCATATGGATGGACAAATCCCACTCTTGATCCATGTGCCTCAACACATACTTTCCGAACACTCAATGCCACCTTTATAGCCACCCAGTTACGGTGTGGTGTTTGATGTCATCAAAGCATCCTTATGGTGATGGTGATTAGCATGATCTCATGGTTGAAGGAATTTGGTTACTATGTATTAGAAAGCTTATAGCAAACAAACTATTGAAATGACTTGATCTTTATGCTACACTTATCTATAGGAGTATGTCCATCACACCATTCTCCTAATGATATGATATTGTTGTTAATAACATCTCAATGTTCATGATCGAGAAACCACGATCATCTATCAACCAACACGATAGTATTACAAAGAGGCTTTACCAGGGACTCTAATTTAGTTTACAAATCACACAAGTATTAATGTTTACTGTTAATACTATTATAGCATGAATGCAAACATTTATCATAACACACAAAGATATAATAATAACCATTTTTATTATTGCCTCTAGGGCATATCTCCCATAGTATTTAGTTCTCTAAACATTACTAGATCATATGATGCATGTGGAAAATCATTTAAGCAATAAAGAATTTATTAGTAAAACTATATCAATTTAAATAGAGCTTTACTCACTTTAATTCAACTTCTGATGTTTCAATCGTATTAAAATATAAATTAAACACTACTGAGTAGATAATTAAATTTAGAGCCAGTAACAATTGGAATTAACCCAAAAGGAGTTGTAAATATTTTTCTATGATTTAAATACTATTGCAATGGTTTTATAGATTTCTGCAAGAATTCCTATTTTAACAGTACCAAATAATTTGGTTCATATTTTATATGGACAGGTATGATCGAAGCAAAATAGTGGCAATTGGTTTCACTAATTTTGGAGTTCTGGATAATTTCCTATGATTTAAATATCAATTACAAAGGTTTAAATCATTTAAAATGTTATCTTTGACAATTTAGATCTAAGGCTAGATTAATGTCCTACATGAAATTAGGAATCTATAGGTGCCTTATTTGTATTTTTCTGACCAATAAATAATTTATGATGAATTATTTACTACAAAAGGCCATTAAACTAATTAAATAACTAGAGTAAACCTATACTGTAAAAGTTGGATCTAGGAAAATATTAATATTATTCATATTGTTCTCAATCCATATGTATATAATTTGCTAAATTCGTACTAATATTTATTTTTGTATGAATTTTTCAATATTTGTCTATTTTCTGGAATTTTTCTATTTTTGATTTAACAAGGAATATTTTGGGAATATGCCGCAGCCGTGGCCTGATTTGATTCGTTCTTACCTCTTCAATTAAGTGGACATGCGAGGGTTTTTGGATCAAGATCCGATGGATGAAGACCTGTAACTCGATTTTGGATTGGCTTGAGTCCCTGACCGGCTTGGGTTTCGTGGCTTGGCTTAGCTTTCTGTAATTCGCACCGTCAAGATTTGTCGTGGTGTGGAACACGGCAGTGCCATCTGGGATGGATTAAGAGGGATACTCAGGATGCAATCGGTGGCTAACGTAATGGGTTGGGCATGATGAACTCTAAACACAACGAGTCAGCCTCTATTACATCGGTGGACGATGCTATAGTGGCCCAGTGGCCTCCTTTGGACACCATCCTCCGCTTTAACAGTCACCCAAGCTTCTTTAGAGGTCAGCCGATAGCTTCGCTTTATCCTTGTCTAGTAGCGCCGATCAAGGCGGCGCGCCAGCCTGTCTGTTGACGGAAGGGACCATAGGCGTACCCCACAAGGAGTGTTACCCCTCTGCATCCTCCATCGAATCCGAGGTGGGCTAGGTGGAATCGTCCACCTAGCTGGTTCTTCTGGTTATCTGGTTAGACGGGCCAGCCAAGAAAGCTTCAAGCTCCAACCGGATAGGACCAACCATCCGACTGGAGTTCTTCTGTTTAGCGGCCAGCCGGTCGGTAGTTTCTGGAGCCGGCCTGCTTAGGCCTTGCTTGCCCCATCCGGGGTCATCCCCCCGACGCTAGTCCTCGAGCGCGTTAGGAATTTTCCATTGGGGAAGTTCTTGTGAGATTATTTGGTTGTGTTGAAGTTGTTGATGATGAAAAATCTGGTAGCAGCTTTTGGTTCATATTTTCCGGCTGGATTCGTCCGGCTACGAAGTCGGTGCCGCCCATTGGGTGTAAACAACGAAGGTAGCGACCGGTTGGCGTAGGTAGAAACGAAATGTCTGTTGATGAGGTTGGTGCTTGCGTCAGCCACGACCGGCAGTTCTGGCGCCTGTCGTGTCAGTTTGGCTCTTGCGTCGCGGCGGCAATTTTTTGGTAACTGCGCGCACGCCTCGTCTCCCGCAGTAATGCCTGTGGATTTTCTGCGTGTGGTTGCATCGGCACAAGTGATCCGTAGATGAACCGACATGGGAGGGGAAACGTTGCCCTACCACATGCCAAAGGGGATCTCCTGTGGTGATAAATAGGGTTGCGAGGAGGCATGGCCTCTTCACTTCTTCCTCCTCCTCACGCTTTTCTCCTTTGCCTTCTGTGCTCTTTGCGATCTAGCTTCTCCGTCCTCCTTGCGCCGCTCGATTTTGGTCAACGGAGCCGCCGTCGTCTCCCACACGCACGCTGGGAACCGCCATCTCTGCCATGGCTTCTCCGCGCGCTGAGATGCTTCCAGGTCAGCGCGGTGGCTAGTGTGGGTCATTCATCACCGACGACCTGGTGCACAAGTTTCAACGGGGGAAGTTTCTCCCATCGTCGAGGCTGGTGAAGCACCGGATTGCGCCAAAGGGGGAGAGGGTGCCATAGCCTCAGGCGGGGGAGGTGATGAGTGCATATTTGCATCATGTTTTAGATTATTATTTTGCATTATAGTGGTAGGATCTTGGTATTTTACGGGGTTCGCACGCACTTTTTATGTTTATTTTCACTAGGATCAGGACAGATGATGGATCCAATGGACACAATTCTTGGACCAGTTATATTGGAGTGAAAATGAGCCAAAAACTATGTAAATTGCTTATTTGGGAAATATTAATAACACCAGAAGAAAAACCGAAGCAATTGGAGGGTACAGAAGGGTTAACGACCAACTATACAGCGGGAGGAACTTTTCCGGCCATACAGTTCCCGCTGTATAGTTGGCAACGACACCACCTCCTCAAATAGTTTCACCCCGTGCAACTGGATCGGGGAGACGACATACAGAACACCCAGAAATCACCGAAACCTAACTTCCAGAAGGCATATGGAGGGGGAACTCATCCACCGAAGATCCATCTTCGCCCTGCACAGATCCGGGAGGCTAAGGCATCGATCTTCATCATATACAGCTGCATCACCACCATCTCCATCCGTCCCATCTACATCTTGTCTAGATCTTGTTGTAATTTCCATACTCGTTGTGGATTTATACAAGTACTATTCATGTAGCACCCCCCGGGATTAGGGTTAATTTCACCTCAGATCACATCTAAGATAAGTTCAACTCCAATCACAGAAGATCACAGTATGATTCGGTAACATTACAGAACTCATGGATCCAACAACATAAGTTTAAACTCTTAGCAGAGTAAGATATTAGAGTTATTACAAACCAGGGGTCATAAACCCAACATTACATCACACAGCGAAAGCAAATATGTTGTTCTACACAACAAATTAGCAAAAGGCCTAAGAGGCCATAAACAGAAGCGACGTCCATCCCATAGTCCTCGGTGCTACACAGGACCCCCAACTACTAAATCGATGTCAACGTAGAAGCCACCTTCAGTTGCAACTAGATCATCTGTTGAAAAACAACAATGGCGCAAGGCTGAGTACGAGTATGTACTCCGCAAGACTTAGATAACCTAGTATCTACATGCTCTGGTTAGAAAGGCTCTCTCTGGATTTACTTTTGCGAGAGTAATATTTATTTGTAAACAAGAGAGAGAAGAGGCTCGTCTATTGAAAGGGCATGTATGCCCCATGTGTGGTTTTGGTAATTAATGACAATCTCTGTGGACTAATGTGTAAATTGAGTGTCACTTGTAGGTTTGTCCATTGGCATCTCTTGGGCCATGTGTTGGTCTCAAGGTTGAGAGTTGAATAAATGTCCAAGGGCTTTGTGCCATTGGAATCATGAAGAAAGAAGGAGCTTGAAGGTTGGTCAAGACAAGTGCAAAGATTTGCATCAAGATGGATCAACCTCAAGAAGGGATGAAGAAGGGCAAGCTCAAGATGCGCCATCTCTAGAAGATCTCATGCTTGAAGCTTGCCATCCTCATGATCATGGGGTGATGAAGACAAGTCCAAAGAAGAGGTTTCCCCATGGAGTATGGGGGAGCAATTTGCAAGTCTTCATCTTCATCAAGCAAGAGCAAACAATAAAGGTGTTCCCACTATAGAAGAACAAGACAGTCTACATCAAGTTCAAGTGGGATGCTCAAGGCAAAGGTATGTTCTTGATAGGGATTCTCTTTGCCGGTCTCGTGTTGTTAGTTGGGAGACCGGGTTTAGGATAGATATCCGTACTACCAAGAGGGGCTCTCAAGCGGGTGTCTCGATTGCATCGTTCGGAGAGAGATCAAACCTTTGCATTCATAGCATCATATTTCTTGGTTGTTATCTGGTTCTTGTCCATTAAAGGATGTAGAGCTTGTGGTCATCATCATAACAAGCTCTAGTTCGTCGTCCAAGGATTTCCCTTGCATTTCTTATTGCGGTTTTTGATCTTGCCGGTTTTCTGGCTCTACACCTTGGGGGATACTTCACATATATATACTTGATATTTTATCCCTTGGTGGTATCAAATATTTAACATTTTTTTGGGTTCTACTTGTTTTTATTTTTCCAACAAAATTGGTTTCATCCCAATCGGAGTTTCCAAGCTCAACTTCTTGTGTTTTGGATTTTGGAGGTTTTGCTAGTTCATCGCTTCTAGAGAGGTCATACCTTTGTTAATTTGTTTTTATCCTTCCATGTTGGACTAATTTTTCTTTGCATAATCTTGTAAAACTTTTTTGTTCTTTCAAAACGAGCCCAAGATCATCAAAAACAGAGTCCAGAATCAAAAGTTATTGAAGTTTTCGTGCAATGCTGTCCTGCATTTTCTCTTGAGAGGAAGTTCTGACCCAAGTTCCGGTAAGGTTCAGTAACTTGTGTTTCTATTTGCTGGAAGTTCCGGTGGGAGGCCGAAAGTTCCGGTGGGGCGCGAATCTGACCCAAACGGTCAGTTTTTCCTTGTCCTATTTAAGGGGGCTTCTTCCCCAATGGTTCCCAATCTTTTGAGCTTGTTTTTGCCAACCATTGTTGACCTATTTGAGATTTCTTACTCCCTCTCCCTCCCATGATTCTTACATCTTTTAAGGGAAAAGTGAGAGGAGATCTAGATCTACAACCCCCAAGTCAAATCCCTTCTTTGTGAAGGAATCATTGGGATCTAGATCTTGGAGAGTTTTGTGTTCTCCTCTTGTGTTCTTCCTCCCTTATTTCCCCAATAGCTTTTGTAGCTTTGTTGGAATTTGGGAGAGAAGGACTTGCCCTTGCATTTGGTGCATAGGTTTGAGTTCTCCTCGGAGATTCGGTGAGTTCAAGCTTGTGGGCTTGTTTCTCTTGGGTTCTTGGAACCCTAGACGGTTGTGTGGTTGGATTGTTGACCTTTTGTGGTCTTGTAGCCTTTTGTGGTCTTGTTGGCCTTTTGTGGCTTTGTTGTTGGGAGCCTCCAATTGAGTTGTGGAGTTATCCCCAATCTTGTACGGGTTCGGTGACCGCCCTCAAGCGTCCCATAGTGGAGCGAGTGCCTGCCTTTTGTGGTTTGCACTTGGGCGAATACGGTGAGCCTTTTGTGGCGTCGGTGAGTTGCGTGCTTCCGAATCCGGGGTGAGGCCTTGTGTGGAGTTGGGTGAGCATCGAGCCACCACACCTCGAGGTGAGCCATTTGTGGCGTTCGGAGAGCATTGCACCATCGCACCTCTCCAATGGAGACGTAGCTTCTTTGGAAGTGAACTTCAAGAAAAAAATCTTTGTCTCCGCGTCCATCGGTTATCTCTCAACCGAGCCCTTTACTTATGCACTTTACTTTGTGATAGCCATCATGCTTGAAGTATTTATATCTTGCTATCACCTTGTTGCTTGTATTGCTTAGCATAGGTTGTTGGTGCACTTAGGTGAACCTAGTGGTTAGGTTTTGTGCTCAATAAATTAAACGTTAGTTTTATTCCGCATTTACTTGAGCCTAAACCGTAATATTTTTAAAAAGCCTATTCACCCCCTCTAGGCGACGTCCATTGCATTTCAATTGGTATCAGAGCGAGGTCTCTCACTTTTAGGCTTCACCGCCTCGAGAGTAAATATGTCTCCTAGGGGTTTAGTGCACTCTCACACATTTACATTTGATGGCACAAATTATGATGTTTGGCGTATCCGCATGCTAAGTCATTTCCGGGTCATTGACCCAAATATTGAGTGGATTCTAGATATGAGCTTGTCTCCTCCTAAGGATCCCCAAAATCTATCTTTGGAGTAGGAGACAAACTCTTATCTCGAAGCTTAAGCATCTAAGTTGCTTGTTAAAGTTGTGAGCTTTGTAGTTATTTCCTCAATCATGCCTTTCCGTAATGCTCATGATATATGGACCAAGCTTCAAGCAAAATATGATGTGTCCAAGCTTGATGATGATGATTGTGTTCCCTCCACCTCCGGCCGCGATGAGTTCTCATCTTCTTCCACTACACCAACATGTGAGTTGTCACAAGGTAATTGTCACATCCCAAAATTTTCCAAATTTTGAAATGTGAAAAAAAATAAAAAAATAAATAATTGTTGAAATTTAGGGTGAAAAGAAACTTTTTGCTTTTAAATGGAAGCATCAAAACTCATCCTGAATAAAACTTGAATAAAAGGGAATTCAACAAAATTCAAATTAAGTGAAATGCATTCATCAATAAATGTATCTTGAAAATTTAAACACTTGGAAAAGTTAAACCAAAACTATAAAACCCTAATCGAAGAAAAACCATTTCCAAGATCTCTCAAAGACTATGGATTTAATCCATATAAAAATCTATAAACAAACATTTATAAATGATCAAGAATGAAAAATAAAAATATTATAAAACCATAGAAATTGGTTTCATCTAATTTGGAGTCATGGATAAAATCTTATGAATTTAATAAGATGAAGGAATTAAATTTCCAAAGCTAATAAAGCTCCTATCTAAAATCCATACCAAATTGTGAGCAAATAATCCTAAAGAGATTTAAAAGGATAAACAAATAATAAATAAAATTATACAAATTAGAATCACCAAGTTTGGATCTTTAAATAAAAAGATATGGATTTTATAAGATAAATAAATAAATAAATAAATAAGCAATATTTAAAAGCCAAACTAAATCTTGGCCAAATCCATAAACAAATGGAAGTTATTGAATAATAAAAAGGATTAAAAGATTATTTAAAGGATTGACAATATCCAATTTTATTTAAATAAAGACAATTTGCCTAAATAATAAATCCCAAGGTATTATTTAGAAGAAAAATTAAAACTTGAATTAAATCCATAAGCAAATGGAATAAAGATAATCCAAATCCAAATAAAATAAAGGGATAAGGAATATTCAAATAAAATAATATGACATTAACCAATTCTATTCCATTTGTATAAAAACAAAACCCCTAATGGAAATGATTAATTAAATCATGAGAAGATAATAAATGGGAAAAGTTATTTAATTAAAATGGAATAAAAGTATCATTTGAATAAAAATTTATATGGGTTTAAAACCATATTGGAATTCATTTGAATGAAGACAAATGCTCAATTTAAATGATTCATAAATCATATTAAAAATATTTCAAATAATTCAAAATGAATTATTTAACACCCTATTAAATAAATAAAACCTACTGAAAAGGTTTGGTGAAAATTGGAATTCAAATAAGGGTTTGAAAATATAATTAAATCTTATATAAATAAAGAAAGGTGCCCATTTTAAATAAAATATAAACCATAAATGAATAAAGGAAATTCCTAAAAAGGACTTTAAATACATGTTTAAAGCAGATTAAAAACGGAAAAGTTTGGAAGGTTCTGAATTCAAATGTTTGTTTGAATTGTTTGAACAAATCCAAAACATAATAAAAGAAACAGAAAAAGAAAAATAAACAGGAAAGAAAAAATAAAGGAAATAGCCCATCCCAACAAGCCCACTAGGCCTAACCAGCCCACTCTCTTCTCCCCCGAAACGTTTTCTGTCACTCACGAAATAACCCGCAGAGACACTGACATGCTGACCCCACCACGAAACCCCCTCACTCCCTGACCAGCCGGCCCCACCCGTCAGTCGTCGTTCTCACCCCACAACCTATTCTTCCTTCCTCTCTCTCCTGTTTCAAGCCTTGATTTCGCGAGTTTAATTCGCGATGATGACGCAGTAACCCCGCCCAGGGATCACGCCCGTTAACTCGCCTGCCTCTCCTCTCCATTTCCCCCAACCAGCTCCACCAGAGAGCCCCCAGGCTGTCTCCATTTTCGCTTGCACCGTCGCCGCCTCCGACGCCCTCCGGCGACAATTCCGGCTAGCCCACGCCTCCCCTTGCCCCCTCGACCACTCGAGCCTACTCCCCACCTCTTTACACACCTCCCAGCACCAACCACTCGCCCACGCATGCCCCTATCGTCGACAACATCAACGCCAGAACACCACCGCCTCTTGCTCCAACTCCGGCGAGCTACTGACACCAACCCCGTGCGCCCCATGTGTTCTGGTGAGTACCCCTACAACCCCCGAGACCGTGCGCATCCTCCTGACACTTTCCCTCTCTCGCTTGCATCCCAGACGCTCGTCTTCGACCACGGCAGTGCGTGCCCGTCGTAGACACGAACTCCGGCGAGGAATCCCTTGCAACCTCGAGCGCCCCTTCCCCAACAAGGACCACCTCGAGCATCCCCATGCCACAGAGAACTCGGTGAACATCTTCCCTTAATTTCTCGCTTCCTGTATCACCGGCGACGCCACTGACAGAGCGCATCCGCCGCTCGCCGCCATGCCAGCACCGCCAGTTCTTGGAAGGATGCTGTGAGCCATCCGATCTGGATCCAAGCGCTGTGATAGATCATTAAACAAAACGGTATGGAGTGGTCTGTGTCGTGTGATGTTAAATAGATCTAATGGCCTGTATTGGTTGATCTGAATGAAACGGTACAGACCAATAGGATTGCACCACGTGGCCTGTGTTTTGATTTAAAAACAGAAACTATCCTATTAGATGTTTGAATTTGTAAATTCCATAACTTTTGATCCACACATCCAAATTTTACAAAATTTATATCAATGGAATCAGAAAAAGAGTACTCTCCAACCATGCCCTTTGTTTAGTGAATTTCTTCTGTAAAATTGAATGTTTTTGCAGAAACTTGTGTAGGCATATTTTGTGTATAAAATTTGATCTAAAAATGTTTTTAGGGTAAAATCTTTTGCAAATGGTTTGTTATGAACCTACTGACCATATAAACCAAATTGTGGATTTAAAAACATATTTTGTGATACTAAGGAATAAATTTTTGAATAAAAGCAATTCTAGTTAAATAAAAATGTTGTTTAAGTTCTAAAAATGTTTTTGAGTAAAACCTTTGGAAAATGATTTGATTTAAACTCTCTGACCCTAAACAGCAAGTTTTGGATTTAAAAATATATTTGATGAACCCTAGAAAACTATTACTTTGTTTGAAGGCATTTCCAACAAAATAAAATATGGCTTTGATTTAAAAATAGTTTATAGGTAAAACCTTTTACAAATGGTTTTAATATTAAACACTTAACCTTAAAAAACTAACATTTGTGTTTAAAAATAAATTTGGCAAACACTAGAAAATATTCCTTTGATTTAAATCATTTTTAACAAAACAAAAATGATTTAAAGTGACCATTTTCACTAACTTAATATCAAATGGTTTTGCCACTTTTATAAATGACCAATAGGTGTTTTAAAATATTTATGACCTATTAGACACCACTTTTCCAAATAAAACAATCTTTGGCATGATTGCATGCATTGCTTTGTTTTTATTATTCTATGTGATGAATTGCTTGAATGGTAGATTGAATTTCTGCCTTGATTGAATTGTAGTGAAATTCGAAGAGTGTGACTATTGCAAGGTCAAGGAGTGAATTTATAATCGCTACCAAAAGGCAAGTGGTGCTTCATACTTTTGTCCCAATATTTTCACTATGCATTAGTGATATTTCTAAGTAGGACTTGCATGGAATTTTCTAAGTGTTAACTATGCCATGGGAAATCCTAGTAGATGAAACCTTAGTAGAATTTTTCTAAGTTAAGATTCCTACTACTGTCATGCTTAGCCTAGCTAATAGAAAACAAGGGTGGATTATATTCATACTATGAAATATTTCTAAGTCTATGACTCGTGTTTTGCTTAATAAAACAACTATGTGAATGAATCACCTGGGTGGATTGGGACTTGCATGGATGGATTTTTGTTGAGTGGTTACCAGGGCCCATTTTTCAATGGCCTACCCTGTGTATCTCACTTGTGGAATGCCACCCAGGAACAAAGAGATTTGAGATGTCAAATGTTGAGAAGCTTCAAGTGTAGCCACTTGGCATTATGGGCTCTGCCTAGATCATATAGGTTGCAATAACTTAGCCAAATGGACAGTTGGTGCTAGGGGATGATAGGTTTGGGAACGCGTCCATTTTGGTCTAAGGGAAGGCTTCTGAAAGATCTTGTCTCGATGCATGTCGAGTCTTGTGGGGAAAGTGCACCACCTCTCGATAGAGTAAAATCTAAGTACTTAGCCGTGTCTCCGGCAATGGACAATTTGAGCATCAAGAGATGGAAGCTATCAAGAATCTCCTCATCCCAATTTCTAAGTTAAAACTTGTGGTTGAACAAGGGTAAAGGATCACCAATGTCTATTGGTAGATGCCTCGGGTGACTTTTGACAAACAAAAACTTAGTGTCTTCAAATGATAAGGAAAATATATTTTTAGCAAAGCAAGCCTAAGCTCCACTTAGCCAAATGCATATAGATGATAGATACCACTATTCTACCATAGTATCACTTGCCAATACAATTCAAATGTATTGACCCTTGTGGCTGTAACTTATTATGTTGCAGGTTTGTTTGATGTTAGTGAAGTGCGTTGATTAGGATTACAAGTCTACAACCAACATGATTGCCCGTGGCACTTTGAAGATGAAGGAGTCCATACTATAGTTATTTCTGTTGCATTGTAATGAAATAGCATAATGAGCTATGTAAGATGTAATGAATTATTTTATTCCTAGTTATAAAGTTGTATTATGACCTTTGTTTCTTGATATTACATCTTAACTGTGGATGCTAGCTATTGATCCAGGGACTAGAATTGTAAACACAGGGATCTATACCTTATTAAAGGTTGGGACCTCTACAGTAATGATATGGTGAGTGGTGATAGAACTTGCAATGTAGATAGTGAGATTTCCATTCATGATCCTTTGTCTCTATCTCATTGCAATGTTGTATCTTTGGGCATGAACACTTGTAGGACCATATGTGATTTACATCCTAGTGTTGATTGCTCTTGCATATCATGTAGAAATGGATTGAATATATCTCATGATGATATTCTTGCTTTGCCTTGTTGCCATGATAAATGTTCTTCCATTTCCTCTAGTACTTGTGTTGCTAACCATGTAGAGGAAATTGAAGAATGTGTGGGCCAAGGCAAGGTTGCCATTAGAGCTTCATGTGTTCCCTCATCATCATCTTCTTCTAATGTTCACTTGTGCCTCATGGCTAAGGGTTCAAAGGTAACCTATCCTTTGGATTCCAATATATCTCATGATGATATGAATGTTGACCATGTAGAAGTAGATGATGATGTTGCTTCTTTAAAAGAGCAGGGGGCTAGTCCTTCGTGCTCTTTATCCTAATAAAAATGCTTACTCTACTTTCATCTAAATCTTGACTTGTGCTATTGAAAGTAGGCAACTAATATATGAGCATGAGGACACAATAGATAGAATTAGTAGTCTTGAGTGTGAGTATGCTAATGACATTGCAACCTAAATGAAGCTCTTGAAGAGGAACAAACCACTAAGGAATCTCTTGAGGAGACCTTTGCTCTAGAGCTATCTATAGTGAAGAAATCTCATGAGAGATCTTGAGGTGGCACATTCCCTTCAAATTAAAAATGATGAACTTGAAGTTTCTTATGCTAAACTCCTTGAGGATTTTGAGCACCTCAACAATGGCTCTAGGGTCATCAAGGGTGAGCTCATCAAACTCACCGAGTCACATGAGAAACTTAAAGCTTCTTATTCTAAAGAGCTTTCCAAATTGCCCTCACCTATTGCATTAAATGATGATGCTTGTGCTACTAACTCTATTTCTTGTGAAGCATCTATCTTGAAGGAGAATGTTGAGCTAAAGGCTCAACTTGCTTTGCTAACTAGCACTATGGAAAATTAGAAGAAAGTCATGCCAAGCTCTCAAGCTCGCCTGAGGATCTTCTAGTCTCCCATGGTAGGCTAAGGTTAGCTCATGAGGCCATTGTGTCAAAGGTAACATCTAGTGGGACTCATGTGGACATTAGCACTATATCTACTCCCAATGTTATATTGCCATGTGCTAGTCCTTGTAATTCATCCTCTCACAACCATGCTATATCTTGTGATGAATTGCAATTCCTTGCCTTGTTGCTCTAACAATGAAGCTTCCACTTCCTCTAGTATTCTTGTTGATACTAACCATGTAGAGGAAGTCAAAGAGCTCAAGGCTCCAGTCACGTCTTTGAAGAATGACTTGAAAAGGTGTCATGAAGGGAAGACCACACTCAAGAAGATGTTGAGCGTGCGACCACCCCCAAGTGACAAGAGTGGGATTGGATTCAACTCCAACACCAAGAGCAAGCGCACTATCTCGTTGAAGCACAAGGGCAACAAGAAGAAGGGCCAAGGACAAGTGAAGAATACGGCCAACATTGTGTGCTTCAAGTGCAAGGAAGAAGGGCATCATGTGAGGGATTGCCCATTAAAGAAGAAGCATCTTAGCGATAAGCAACGAGGGAAGCAGCCTCAAGCTCCTCCACGAGCTCAAGATGGGCCACTTCCCAAGAAGCCTCAAGCTCTTCTTCATGGTGCAACTCCTTCCAAGAAGAAAGATGGCAAGAGAAGAACTTGCTACATATGCCATGACAAGGGGAACCTTTCTTCCTCATGCACCATGGGTAACTCCTCATCCCATCCTATCTTGATTGATGATGCTTATTCACTCTGTAAGAATGAGGGTGGCAAGGTGTTTGCCAAATTTGTTGGTGCCCAAAGTGGTGTCAAGAAAAGAACCATTTGGGTGGCCAAACCTATTGTGAGTAACTTCTTAGGACCCAACTTGGTTGGGGACCAACAAGCTAAAACTTGATCAATAGGTGTTTTTGGAGGGCATTGGAGACTTGGCTACCTTATGAAGATTTGAGGGATCTTCATCAATTCTTTTTTTGAAAGTCAAGTCATTTGGGTTATGATGCTTCTATATCCAATGTTCATCCTTCCGATAACTTATGCTTAACTCCTTTACATTACTTGTTACTTGATCCCTTATGCATGTGTTGGTTTTGTGCCTTGCATGTGTTTGTACATGTTGTGCTTCCCACTTACTTATTTTGACCTATGTATATTTGTGTATGTTGGTTGGCACACCATGTATTTATGTTTCTTGGTTTGGAGCCTTTATTGTTTCTAGTAGGCATCTTATTTGTCTCTTGTGAGGGATTAATGGACTATTCCATTTTGGGGGAGTGTCATGCTTGGGCATTCCACAAACCTAAAATCTGTGTACATGAGTAAAACCACGTAGTAGTTTTATTGCATGATTATCTAGTCTCTATGTGGAATATCTCTCATGAGAAACTCAAGTTCCATAATGTCCATTAATACCTCTATTTTGATATTGCCTCTTGTTGAGATTTCTTGGTTTTTCACATTATGGGGGAGTTGTATGCTTTGTGCATATTACAAACCTAGAAAATGTGGACATTTGAGGTAGTGCCACTTAGAATTGATATTGAAAATTATATAGCTCCTATGTGGCACATTTGCTCACACAAGTTCCAATTTGCTTGGATGTTTTATTGCTCATTTTTGGATCTTGTGTGTGAGAGTGATTCTTGGTATGTGTTTCCTCATATTTGGATCTATATATACTCATGGGAACCACTTGCTTCTATTTAATCCAATCACTAGTGATTGTGCGACTATTTGAAGCAATCAGGAATCTCTCTCGAAGCATCAAGCTCATTTCTCATGCTTTGTTATATGCTTCTTGATGTGAATATGATCGTGATATCCTTGCAAACTACCTAGGGAAAATTTCCCTTATATTTATTGTCTTTGGAAAATTTGTACTCCATATATGGTAGATTTTATTGATCATATTCACTTTGGCCTTTGCCTTATTTTTTGCCAAGAAAATGTTTTTCTTTTTGCTCCCAAGATTTCTTTGCATCTTGTGGATCTTTTTTGGTATCCCCTTGTGTTTTATTTAGTGTAGGTAGTAGTGATGATCTCATTTGTAGGCATTTTGCATTAAAAGGAAAAATTATATATAATGCTCTACTTATGGGGGAGCTCTCCTCTATTATCTAGAACATTGTTTTATGCCACTTGATTTGATCAATTTTTGCTTGGAAGCTTGATCCTATTTGTGTTGGTACTTTGTGTGCCATAATTAAAAGTGTGAAGAGTTTGTTTTGGTTGTTGTTTCCTTGCTCTCATTGGGAGTTGGTCTTATCTCATTCCTTGTCACTTTTTTGAGGGTAAAACAGTAGGGTAAAGAACCCCACTGCAATTTTTATAAATCATAGAGAGTTACAAGCAAATATTTACAAGTTTCAAGCCACCTCAAAAGAGGGATAACACTATGAGCAACTATCTCCTGTCTAAATTATTGCTAATCCAATCTTTGAGGCCCTGGTAATTCTTTTTCTTAATTCTACACATGACCCATCTTAATTCCTGAGAAACAATAGCCCTCCATTCATCAAGGGAGGCATGCTTGTTATTGAAGATTTCATTGTTTCTGCACATCCATATGCCCCAAGCTCCCAGAATAATAATTTCCATTGCAAAGGGGACCTTTAGGCCTTTTTTAATACTGGTCAAAGCTTCGAAAAGATTGTTATCAAAATCTTGGATAGGATAAATTTCAGCCCAGCATGCTTTTGCAAAAGGACAGCCCCAAAATAAGTGTAGAATAGTTTCCTCACTTGTGCAACCATGAAACACACAGTCATATGAAGCCAGAACAAATCTTTTCCTTTTCAGAAGATTCCTGGTGTTTAGCCTATCAAGGAGCAAAATCCAGAAGAAGAACTTATGTTTTTGCTGGCAAGAGGACTTCCACAACCAGGAAAAATGTGGTTGCACAGACTGGTATCCAGATAATGAATAATAGGCCTTCTGGACTGAAAAAATAGCACTGCCCCAAATATAGCTCCAGTTGTCTGCTTCTCCCTGCATTCCATCACTGAGAATTTGCTCAAGGCTTTGATATTCATGGTAAGCTTGTTGTGACAGAGGGAGAAAAAAGTGATCTTGCATGTTGGGCGTCTGTAAGAACTCATAAACATAGATGTGAGGATTTTTTGCATAAGAAAGAAGATGAGGAAGCTTATGCTGTAGGCATTCATCATTCCAAATATCAGTCCAGAGAAGAGTGGATTTTCCATCTCCCACCAAGCACTTTTCTATTCCTTTAAATATGTCAACTAATTTCAGATGAGCTTTCCACCAAAAGGATCCCTCCAGACTTCGTCCAGGCAGTTTACCATTGCAATAATAAGTGTTCCAGACAAGATGAACCCATGGGATATCCTTGTGATTGTAGAGTTTATCCAAATTCTTCAAAAGAAATGCTGAGTTTTGAACATTAAGGTCAGGCACCCCCAAACCTCCATGGTTCTTTGGTCTACAAACTTTATTCCATGCTACAAGGGCTTGACCTCTAGCTTGAACATTAGTGGTTTTCTTCCTCCACAAGCATTGTCTCATATACTTAATCAACTGATCTTTAATAGTGACAGGAAGATCAAAACAACTCATATAATATATGGGAAGGGAAGATAAGACAGATTTAACCAACTGCAATTTCCCCCATAGTTTAGGAAATCAGCAATCCCACACAATGTTCTCTCAACTCTCTGAACAATAGGCAGAAAATGTTCCACTACAGGCTTATTGATGCTTAAAGGCAATCCAAGGTAAGTGAATGGTAATGAGCCAGGGAGGCATGAAAGTGTACTAGCAAAGTGCCCTAGCCTCTCAGAATCCATGTTGATTGGCATCATACTAGATTTAGAATAATTGACTTTGAGTCCAGTGGAGAGAGCAAAAGTATGAAGTAGAGCCTTAAGGCACAATAATTGCTCTGAGTCAGCCTTAAGGATTAATAAAGTGTCATTTGCATACTGCACAACAGGGAAATAAGGACAAAACACACCCTCAAGGGGGAGGGAGAGAAGTCCAAGGCTCATTGCTTTATTGAGGATGCTTTGAAGAAGATCAGCAGCCAAGACAAACAGGAGTGGGGATAAAGGATCCCCTTGCCTTACACCTCTTCTGCAATAAAACTTTTTCCCAGGCACTCCATTTAACAAAACAGAGGAAGAAGCAGAACCAAAGATCAAATGAATCCAACTAATCCATTTTTCACCAAAACCTTTGGCTTTGAGAATATTAATAATTGTTGAATGCTCAATTCTATCAAAAGCCTTTTCAAAATCAAGCTTAAGAATTAAAATTTCTTCTTTGGACTCGTGGCATTGATCAAGGAATTCAAAAGCCCAACCTAAACAGTCCCGAATAGATGTTTGTTTGAGGCCATACTGGTTTTTGTGGACAAGTTTAAGGATAATTTTTTGAAGTCTGTTGGCCAGAAGTTTGGTTATAATCTTGAAGACACTGTTGAGCAGAGAAATAGGCCTGAAATCAGCAGGTGTCAAAGGGGCTTCATTTTTTGGAATGAGGGTGATAAAAGAGGCATTAATGCTTTCCAAAGAAGTTGGCCCTCATAGAAATCCACAAGGAGTTGTTTAACATCCTCCTTAATAATAGGCCAGCATTGTTTAATGAATTCATTATTGAAGCCATCTGGGCCAGGGGATTTGTCATTAGGAAGTTATTTTATTACACCTTCAATCTCATCATCAGAGAAAGGTTCTTCCAAAACATCCTTTTCCTCTTGTCTTAAGCATTCGCCTGCCAATTCACTAAGATTGAAGTGCATTTTAGGCTTATCAGATGAGCCCATTCTATCTTTAAAGGCCTTCCAGAGTAGATCAGCTTTACCATAATGATCTTGAATCTCTTCATTAGAATCATCTTTGAGCATGGAGATGTAGTTATGCCTGAAACTTATGGTAGCTTTTGAATGAAAGAATTTTGTGTTCTCATCACCCAACTTGACCCATTTAATTTTTCCTCTTTGCTTCCAATAAGCATTTTGATCTTGTAGAAGTGAGATTATAAGGTTTTTCAGGAGATCTCTGAGATTCCATTCCAGAATAGTAAGAGTTCTCATTTCCTCCAGGACATCTAAGCGATCAATGGTGGCATTGACATTGCAAATTTGTGATTTCAAGCAAGGCCCAAAGCTTAAGTCCCCTTCTTACATTTTTGAATTTAGCATTAATTTTTTTGGCAAAATCATGGAAGCCAACTGGGATGTTCCAGGCATTTTGAACAATTGCTTTAAAATCCTTATGATGCATCCAATAATTCTCAAATCTGAAAACCTGAGATTTTGGAATCATTGTGCCAATGGAGATGACACAAGGTAGATGGTCAGAGGTAGGCTTGGTAAGAGGGACAACAAAAGTTGAAGGATAGCTCTGAGTCCAGGAGGCAGATGTAAAGAACCAGTCCAGCCTTTCTAGTAGGGGTTCTTTTTGCATGTTGCTCCAAGTGAACTTTCTACCTTTAAGGGGTAGTTCAATGAGACCCAGATTATTAATGGCTTCATTGAAAAGAAGCATATCATTCACATCCCCACCCTGTCTATTTCTGTCAGAAGGTTTTCTAGAAAAATTGAAGTCACCCACAATGAGCCAATCCATATCATGAGGCATGTCAATATTTCCAAACCATTCTAAAAAATCTGCCTTTTTTTAGGTAAGCATGGCCCATAAATGTTGGCGAGGATCCAGGTTTCATTGGACAAGAGAGATGTCAAGGTGATGGAGATGGAGAACTCATTATGGAAGGAAAGATGCCCAGAAAACAGAGAGCTATTCCAAATGGTTATCAAACCCCCAGAAGCTCCCCTAGAGGGAAGGAATTCAAAATTGGTAAATTTGGGGGGGGGGGCAGAACTTTCTTATATAAGAGATATCAAAATCTTCCTTCTTAGTTTCTTGGAGGCAAATAATATCATAGCCAGACTCATCAATTTTATTTCTGAGAGCAACCCATTTTTTTCTGAGTTAATTCCCCTGATGTTCCAGTTCAGAATCTTCCAAATTCTTTTGTTATCCATTAAGAAACCAGATGTATGTTGAGTGATGAGGTGATACAAGCAATGTAATCACCCAATTGAAAAGACTACAACCAAGTAGACAAAGGGCATTCCATACCATAAACCCACTGTCAGGTTCAACATTAGGTAACAAACACATCAAAAGACCACTAGAATAGGTTTCAGAACAGAGAGCCAACAAGGCTCCAGCAAAAGACATATTGTGATACATTAAAACACTTAAGTGGCGGGTTTCTTCTTGGCTTGCTGACCACAGGTACCAGCAGCCCCAGATTTCTTCTTGCCTCCAATGCTCAAGCTTGATCAACCATTTCCTTTGATGATGCCTTTTAGAGGAGCCTTGACTGCCACTTCAGTGGCCTTCCCTTTCTTGAGCAACCTCTTCTCTAGGTCACCATCCTTTACCTTGCAGAAAGAGGCAGCAAGATTTTTAACCACTTTAGGATTTAAGCAAGGTGGAACAACATTTCAAATCAGACAGTCAGCAATTGAGCAGTTTAAGTGACTTTTGAAACCCCCATTTAATTCAACAATTCTAGGACTTCTTCTCACCTCAGTTTCAACTAGAGGTTCCTTGCCCTTTCTCTTTCCAGAAGGAGTGGAAGGAGAGCAAGAGGACTGCTTAGCCTCAATGCCCAGACAAGGGGGAGCCATCTGTGAAATGATTTCATTAGGGATGATGAAAGATATTGAATTCTCCTCAGCAATAGGTTCTTTGATAATTTCCCATAAAGGAGAAGTAAGAAAGCTCTTGACCCAATTAAACTTCTCAGGAGTAGCAAGCATGAGAGTAATAAAATTAAACCAACTTACAGGAATGTCACACATGAGAGAGCCTTTTGAAGAAGAGTCCTTCTGAATATGTGGAGCAAAGTATCTTTCCTAGAGCTCTAGGCCTTGTTGGGAAAAGCCCTGTTTTGCAGCATGCACATCAGGAATAGACACAAAAGTTCTGACCATTCCCACCTGAAGATGGGCTTCATTAGGGGAAAGGAGGTGCTGATCTTCCATCATCCAATCATCATTTCCATCAGCCATAGCACCAATGTCCATGGGGCTCTCCACCATCCCATCTTCATCAGAGTTAGCTTCATCCTCCACCAAATAGTTCTAAAGAATGTTCTGCAGGCCCTCACCAATACCAACACCTTGAGGCCCTTCAACCACTGCTTGGCCCTCAACAGCCACAGGATCAGCATTCACGGACTCATCATCATCAGACTCCCAGTCATTAACAAGGATGGCACCTGTAACTCCACTATTAACATCCTGTGGGGGGAGGTTATGGTTATCCACTGGCATGTCTTCACCAGGAGCAATCACAGGACCTTGGACAGGAGCAGTAGCTTCCCAAGGGTCCCAATCTTCATTATTATCCCCACCAGGAGCAGGATCCTGCACAGGAGCCAACCACTGACCCCAACCACCAGCCTCACCCCCAGGAGCAGGGGGAGGAGGAGGAGGGGGGATCTGGGGCCCAAAGACAGGTACTGGATGAGGGTCCTCATTTTCAGCCGAAAGTGGGTCCTCATCAGGTGCCCCCCCAAGCAAGTCACTTTGCAACACCTCAATAGAAAAGGACCAAGATTCAGACTCCACCAAGTCGCCTATAGTGAACCTGACACTCTTGGGAATATCCACCAGATCAGTAACACGAATTTTCGCAAGAATCCTGCCTTTGTGGTCCTGGTCCCGCTCCCATAGAAGGACCTTCCCAATATCAGCAAAAACCGCATTCAGATCTTTAGTATGCCAGTGGTCCAAGGGGGGGGGGCAACTAGCATCACCCAACACTCGTTGTTGAACTGAGCTCTCCTCCAATTTTCCCCCTCATTGTGCTTAACAAAAGATACATGCACATCTTGAAAAGGAATGGGGCTGGCCGCGATGAGACTGTCCCTGTCACAGACATGGTGAAATTGCACATATGCAGCCCCAAATGGACATGCCTGAACATCCCAAAAGTGTACACGAGCCTCGTCGTTGAGGAAATCGACCAGAACCTCACGAATATTCAGGAAAGGAACTTGACCAAGGGGGAGGGGATTAATGGTTGCGATAGCATACTGTTCATCGGTCCTCGACCATCGCGGAACCACCACACTTTTGATGCGAGTTCTTCCAGCCACTTGCAGAACTTGAAAGCCATTTGGCAAGAATGGAGCAAGATCAATCAGAATGTTCGCCATTTCGACAGACTTCGCCGGCGACGAGCAAGGGAGGGTTGGGGTTTCTGCAGGCGGGGGAGTTGAGGAGACAGGGAAACTAGCAGTTGTTTTTTGCAAAGAAATGGAGAACTCTTGAAAACCGTTGTGAACGGTGGGCCGAAAATGAGGATTTTGCTGGGCCTTGAACCACCCCTTGTAAGAATTGTCGGGCCACAAACATTTTTGGAAGGAAGGGAATTTCATAAAAGGAATGAGACCAGGTAGTTTAAATGCCGCGCGACTGGCGCCTCCTGTTGACCCGACCGGCGTTACCACAGATTTAACACCGCCATCAGCGAGAACCTGCGCATAAGACCTGCCTTGATTGCATGACATGATATCACACTTACTGTGCTCAGCAGAAACGGGCGATGAATCCGCATCAGAAGTCGGAAATTTGAGCCATTGGAAAACAGAAACACCTTTATTGCTATGCTTGAACGAAGGAGAATTTTTTGGGGCTTTTCTTTTTGTACGTGACAACTTTCCAATCTCCTGCAGATTCCTTGTAAAATTCCTTTTCTTCAAAAATCCAATTTGGGCCACCATTACCCCAAAGATTGACGTGGACCACAAACGACTTGCATGAAAATTTTGAAATATTGTAAATTTCAAAACCCACCGCCCTTGAAGCAACCGAGAAACGAAAAGTTCTATCTTGCAGAAATTTCACTTGGAATTTAGAAGCCTGGCCACCAAAACAAGCTTGGAGTGCAAGACCAACCGTATGGATATCCAACTTAAAATTTGCTCTTACAAAAGAACAAACCAGATAGAAAGGTCTCATTCTGAAACCACCAAGGAAATTAACTTGATGCCTGAATTTATCGAAAATCTTCTTCTCAAATTCCTGCCCTAATGAGAAATCCAGGGCAGGCCGATTCAAAGATTCATCCTTAATAGTGCACTCCTTAGGAAAGTCCTTGGTGAGATCCAGGGTTTTTGGCACAATCTTCTCAACATTGAGTGAAATTTTCTTAACCAAAGGGCTAGGCAAGATCTGTGCGCGAACTACAACCCTCTTCACTTGAAGATCAATAGAAACACCAGAGGCCACAACCTCACCTTGGATCAAATATCTAGCATCAATGACCACCTCATTGTGGTTGAGGAGGACTAATCTTTTTGAACTAGGGAAAAGCATCAAAAAACCTTTAGTAGGCTCCAGATCATCAACCGACAAGGAGGAGCAAAGAGCATGCCATTTAAAACCAGTGTCCTCATCTGTTCCAGAGATGGTAGGAGATCTACCAAGAAATCCAGATGAAGGCACCAGAGAATCATTGACACGAGAGAGGTGAGAGGGGAACCTCAAAACAGATCCAATAGAAATCTTCTCCCCATTTTCCAAACATCTGCCCTCAAGGGGAGAGCCTTTGGCGTTGAGAAGAACCAACCAAGAATCAGCCGAGAGAGCGAGAGAACCCTCAAGAAACTTACCACCCGTGGTCACACCAGAGTAGGTGATCTTCCAACAACCCCCTGAGGAGTCCATGCAGATCTTTTGCCGGTGAGACGCCGGCGAAAGCCAGAGGCCGACCAGCGGTCTCCTCAGAGGAGCCTCATGCCTCGGAAATCGTGCGAGTCCTATTATTAACCCTGTTGGCATCTCCTCATTTGTTTTGTCACTTGTTTTGTTCTTTTAGGATGAGATAAATCCTTGAGCCTTGGTATTTTTCTTATCTTTTTTCTTTGGCTCTTTCTAGTTCATTTGTTGAACTTGTGTTCTTTCATGTGTTGATTTGTCTCTTTAATACAATTTGGACACCTTGTATCGAGTCACACTTTTGTGTGTTACTTATTGGTTTACTTGGTGTTTTTGTTCAAATTATATCTCCTTTTGGTTCTTAAAAGTCTTATGCATGCATATTTACTTCATGTATATATTATGGCATGCTTGCTTTCTTTGATCCAATACATAGGGGAAACTCCACCAAATCCTAATGGGCTAAGATGCGCATGAAATTCAATTTCATATTAATATGCACATATTTGTGTGGAGGTTGTCCTATATATTGTAGTTGCACTAACTACTTTGGACCCAATTTGTTTGGGGACCATAGTGTACTTAATTGTGTTTTAGGTACATTGGGGATATATATTGGGTGCTTGTATCTTGAACAAGGAAGAAGTGGCGTCTACATGCAATTGGATGCAAGCTTGGATGATCAAACAATTCATATTTTCGATATCCTACCAATTATATCTCGGTAACAAGTATCTCTCTCTCATGCATACATATCTTGTTCCCAACCTTTTGTAGGTTGCTTGTTGGCATGATTTTGTGAACTTGCCATGGTTGGTTTCTTGCTTTGGATTTGAAGAGTTCTCTCTATTGCAAATGTGTGTATGTTGAGATGAGTGCATATAATGGGGACTATACTAAATCATGTTCATGATTCACCAATCCCAAATATGTCAATCTAGCAATTTTGTTGCATATCGTTTCCTCAATATCTCTCATGTGCAATAGTGAGTATTTTTGCCAAGTTGATTTCTATCTTGTGATACTTGTTGCCTTTCTCCACATATTCCTTCTATCCCTTATTCCCTTGGTTATAGTAGTAATGTATGGAGTTTGTTGGTGTTTGAAGCTCATCGATTTACAATAAGATATATTTGAGCCCTTGGGCATGCTTTCTATCAAAACATCTTATTGGTATATTCCATGACTTCCTTTTGTTTTTCATGTGCTTTCTTGAGTATCTACCTTGTTCGTGCATATTTATTTGTGGGCATTTGTCTTTGTGATATTTTCCACCTAGAAATTTACACACACAAGAGAAGATCTTTCTTTAGTTGTTTTTGCATTCCTTGGAAACCACCTCTTATTTCTTTGTGATCCTTTGGTGGCTTCCAATTTTTTTGATCTTTGTGTGCATTTTTCAGATGAGTTTGGAGGAGTGAGGAGTCCATGATTGTGCATGTTGTTTCCAAATACAATTACTATAATTGGTGCACAATCTTTGGGGAGCTTCTCTAATTCATTTAATAGTGCATATTTTCCTTCTTTCTCATTTCTTGTGGTTTAAATGCTTATGGGGGAGCAAGGATTCCATATTTGTGCATATTGTATTCAATACAAGTATTCTAAACTTTGCACAAATTTTGGGGAGATTCTCTATTCTCACTTAAACACTCTTGGTTGTTGCTTCCTTTTGACATCATTTGTTGGTGTTTCAATTGTTTCGTTTGAATCTTTTGATTGCTCGCTTAATTTGTTGAAGCTTATTACTTTTTCTTTTATTTTTGCTTTCTTTGGGTCCTCAATATAGTTTTACTTCCTCCCAAGTTCTCATCATTTGACTTGTGCATATGCACACCTTTGGAGGAATTCTCACTATATTGGCCATCTAGAACTTTTCACCCATTTTGGCAATCGATGCCAATGGGGGAGAAGTTTTGAAGGGTTTAAAGGAAGTTGGCCTTTGATTTGAGTGTGTTCTTGAGCATTTGCCTCTCATGCTCTTGCATCTTTGTGGTTGCCTTGCATGTTGAATATATAGAGGAAACTCAACCAACGGTAACGGTTGGCAATCTATGCAATGAAATTCAAGTTCATCACACATGCATAGATTGTGGGGGAGTTTGATCTATATATTGTGGTTGTACCAACATCACATACTTGTGTAGTATTTGATGTTGGGGCAACCGCTTTGGTCGTTAATTGTCATATGTAAACCCTCGCTAAGGGATTGTATTCAAGAGGGGCTCTCAAGCGGGTGTCTCGATGCATCGTTCGGAGAGAGATTAAACCTTTGCATTCATAGCATCATATTTCTTTGTTGTTATTTGGTTATTGTCCATTAAAGTATCTAGATCTTGTGGTCATCATCATAACAAGCTCTAGTTCGTCGTCCAAGGATTTCCCTTGCATTTCTTATTGCGGTTTTTGATCTTGCCGGTTTTCCGGCTCTACACCTCGGGGGATACTTCACATATATATACTTGATATTTTATCCCTTGGTGGTATCAAATATTTAACATTTATTTGGGTTCTACTTGGTTTTATTTTTCCAACAAAATTGGTTTAATCCCAATCGGAGTTTCCAAGCTCAACTTCTTGTGTTTTGGATTTTGGAGGTTTTGCCGGTTCATCGCTTCTAGAGAGGTCATACCTTTGTTAATTTGGTTTTATCCTTCCATGCTGGACTATGATGTTTCTTTGCATAATCTTGTAAAAAAAAATTTCTCTTCAAAACGAGCCCAAGATCATCAAAAACGGAGTCCGGAATCAAAAGTTATTGAAGTTTTCGTGCAATGCTGTCCTGCATTTTCGCTTGAGCGGAAGTTCCGGCCCATTCCGACCCAAGTTCCGGTCAGGTTCAGTAACTTGTGTTTCTATTTGCCGGAAGTTCCGGTGGGGCGCGAATCTGGCCCAAACGGTTAGTTTTTCCTTGTCCTATTTAAGGGGGGCTTCTTCCCCAATGGTTCCCAATCTTTTGAGCTCGTTTTTGCCCACCATTGTTGACCTATTTGAGCTTTCTTACTCCCTCTCCCTCCCATGATTCTTACATATTTTTGAGGGAAAAGTGAGAGGAGATCTAGATCTACAATCCCCCCAAGTCAAATCCCTTCTTTGTGAAGGAATCATTGGGATCTAGATCTTGGAGAGTTTTGTGTTCTCCTCTTGTGTTCTTCCTCCCTTATTCCCCCAATAGCTTTTGTAGATTTGTTGGAATTTGGGAGAGAAGGACTTGCCCTTGCATTTGGTGCATAGGTTTGAGTTCTCCTCGGAGATTCGGTGAGTTCAAGCTTGTGGGCTTGTTTCTCTTGGGTTCTTGGAACCCTAGACGGTTGTGTGGTTGGATTGTTGACCTTTTGTGGTCTTGTAGCCTTTTTGTGGTCTTGTTGGCCTTTTGTGTAATTGTAGCCTTTTGTGGCTTTGTTGTTGGGATCCTCCAATTGAGTTGTGGAGTTAGCCCCAATCTTGTACGGGTTCGGTGACCGCCCTCAAGCGTCCCATAGTGGAGCGAGTGCCCGCCTTTTGTGGTGCGCACTCAGGAGAATAGGGTGAGCCTTTTGTGGCGTCGGTGAGTTGCGTGCTTCCGCATCCGGGGTGAGGCCTTGTGTGGCGTTGGGTGAGCATCGAGCCACCACACCTCGGGGTGAGCCATTAGTGGCGTTCGGAGAGCATTACACCATCGCACCTCTCCAACGGAGACGTAGCTTCTTTGGAAGTGAACTTTGGGAAACAAATCTTTGTCTCCGCGTTCATCGGTTATCTCTCAACCGAGCCCTTTACTTATGCACTTTACTTTTTGATAGCCATCGTTCTTGAAGTATTTATATCTTGCTATCACCTTGTTGCTTGTATTGCTTAGCATAGGTTGTTGGTTCACTTAGGTGAACCTAGTGGTTAGGTTTTGTGCTCAATAAATTAAACGTTAGTTTTATTCCGCATTTACTTGAGCCTAAACCGTAATATTTTTAAAAAGCCTATTCACCCCCCTCTAGGCGACGTCCATTGCACTTTCATCTACTCAGAATCTTTTAAAAGGGATAAGATAGCCACTTCTTCATCTTGTTCATTATATCTTGATAACCACCTGCTTCATCAGAACCTCCTATCTAGGATCACCCCCTCGACCCAGAGGAAGCATCCTTAAGCACACGTGGATTAGCAAGTTTTATAGTGGTTAACGTTATCTATGATCTTAAGTCCGGTCTCCAAGCGTTCATAACCGTGAACACGACTTTTCAAAAAGATTTAACTCTGCAGGGGTGTACAACTTTACCCACACGTACCAACCGACTCTTAATGCCAAATTATTAGCCCTCTTCCCTAGAAGGCCTGCAGAGGGTGGTTGACCACGACCTTACCTTGCTTTCTCCGAGACCATGAGTCACACCCTAGGGATGGTTCCGTCATAATGGGTCAAGTCCCGAAGCCGGTCCCTAAAGATGTGAGGCAAGGTTGGTTCACCAGGGGCTCCATCGACCCCAAGCAACCCGGTCCACGCTTCCCTACCTGTTATGATGCACCTCCTTCACCACCTCTTTCGAAAACATTTTCAATGCGTATGCCAAATGGAAAGCCCGAACTATGTGACTCAAGGAATCTACTAGGCAAGTTAGTTAGTCGAGGGGTTGTCCAGGCCCCGTGTGGCTGTATGCTCGTCTTGGTTTCAAAGGTAATAACTCAGTTCCTAGTGGTGGCGAGCATGGGACTACAAATACCACACCCAACATGGCCTCCCATACAAGCCTTAGCATGTTTAGTTAACTCCTTCGATGATGTCACCGTCTCCTACCTTTCTAGACTCACCGGCATTTCTGATTCATCATTCGGATAGATCAGATGTTGTTACTATGCATGGCTAAGTTGTCGATCACAAAAGCTCTAGCAACGCTCAAAAGCCAGACCTAGGTATGCTAGGAGCAGTGGATCAGGAGTTTAAGGTTACAAAAGGGAAACTGTGCAGCAGATGGGTAACTCTAGCTACTGACAAAAGACCACATTGTAATCGTGTGCATCATAGAGAGAAGTAATATACTTTATAAAAGTAGGTTCAGAATGAGAGGCTACGCTTGCCTTGTCCGTCAGTAGACAAGTATGGATCTTCAGTGTTGTTGACTTAAGCTTCGGGTTCAGTTCCTATTCGCGAAGAACCAAATACCGGAAAATGGAAACCAACATTCAATACATGACATGTGCAATGCTCATACAATATGGATGATATGACAAGTTAAATGGTGTTGAAATGAACCCTAGAACATGCTTGGTCACTTTAAACGGAGTCCGAGAGGTCCAAACCCTAGAACAGGGGGATCCTCGGAATCACCTATGGGTTTCAATTGATTATTCTAATTAAACTTGTCATGAAAGTTGGTTAACAATTTCTGAATATTTTGATATATTATTTGTATTTTTCTGATTTAAAATGAATTAGTTATGAATTTCTCCAATTTTAATTCATTTTAAATCATTTTTGGAATATTTAAATTATTTTTCCAACTTGGGCCCACATGTCAGACTTTTATTAATTTCAGAAATGATTTTCAAAAAGATTAAAACCCTCACAGACAGGGCCCACCTGTCAGCATTTTACTTATTACAGAAAACATTTACTGAAAACATTTAAATAAATAGAAAAGGATTTATTGCATCATGGTGACGTCACTGTGACGTCATCAATGACTGATCTTCTTAGATCGAGAGTGGAGCGAGCGATTGGCAGCGTCTGGGGATGCGCAGGTGGGCTTGTTCGAAAGAGGAGGCCGCGACGAGCAATATAGTGGCGGCGCTGCCTCGGTATGGTCACCTGAGCAATGACAGCGATGGCGAACAGCGGCAGGTGTTCGTCGGGGCATCGATACATCACGAGAGGGAATGAATGGAGGGGACTGGGATGACCGTGAGCTCACCCTGGTTCTGATAGACGGCTCGGGAAGGACAGGCGAGGCCGGAATCGATGGCGAAGACGGCGACCGGCATCGGGCGGGTGGTGTCGATTACGTTGAAGGAGAAGGCTTCGGCGAGCGCTGGCCAGGTGTCGACCATGACGGTCACCCCAGCGAGCTTGGAATGGCGAGGGGAGGTGGGGAACAAAGGCAACCCGAAGCTCCGACGAGCTAGGGTTCGGTAGGGGGGAAGAAATGGGGAAGAGATAAGATTTAGGGTTCGTCCTGGCGGCGGGGAGGGGTCTTATAGACGACGACAGCGTCAGTAGCATGAATCTCTCATGCGGTCATCGCGAAGCGAGGGACGGCATGCGTGACGAGGGAGCGACTTCATGGCGTCCTTCTGGCGAGGAAGAAGAAAGAGAAAAAGAGGCAAAGGGGTACCGAGCCGGCTCCTGGGCCCCGGGTGGGCCGACCTGGGCTGCTGCTCATGGACGAGAGAGAGAGAAGGGAGATGGGCCACGGCCCATATGCGGCTGCTGCTGTTTTATTTTTCTAGAAATGGTTTTCTTTTTATGATTCTGTTTCCTCTTTTATAATTCATTTTCAAATCTATTTTTGATCATTTCAAAAATACCAAAACACTTGTAAAATATGTAAAATATTGTGGGACCCTTTTATTCATTTTGGGATCCAATATTTTTGTAGTTTTTCATAATTCAAACACCATTTGAATGTAGCTCAAAGAGAGGGGTGTAGGACTAGGGTTTAGGGTTTTGTACTTGTATTTTAATTCACACACTTGATCTCATGCATATATTTTATTGAGTTAAATAGATGCATGCAACTCTTAAGTACTAATTACATATATTACAAACTTGGGTTGTTACAATTCATCTATTATATATTCCATTACTTTTGCCATGATGTTGATTGCCTCCATGTCTGAGTAGATCATTAGTTCTTGGGGAGATGGAGAAACCCTAGCATGAGATTGAAATAATATAAAGTTTATCATGATATTCATCGCCGTGACCATGTGTTAGATTTTTTTCATCTTGATGTTGGAGAAGTCGACCTCTCAATATTTGCCTCTTATGGGGACTTGATGGAGGGAACTACTTGTTGGTAGACGGAGGGATGTTAGCACTTATAGTGACTATAAAGCTTTTGCACCCCTAACGTATCAACTTGGGAATCGAATCGAGGAAACTCACAAAACACTATCCATGCCACGGGATTATGTCCCTTAATAGCGCAGTAATTCAATTGATGTTGATTGCTGTCTGCTGGGGTTATGAGGATGATTTGAGCAATGGTTGCTGCCTCATTGTCCAAATGCGGAGTTCCTCCCACACATACATAGTTGAGAATGTTCATGATAATAATCTTTACCTTATCCCTTTATAATGCCAGTGGTGTATACGCTAAATCCATGAGAATGCTTTTCCCCACCGAAGTTTCAAATCTTTTTTACATACGTGATACTTATTTTCTATATTCAGTTTTTTTACTTTAATGATTGTTCTCTTATACCAAAAAACCAAAAACACCTCTTTACACAATACTTGCATTTTATCTTGTCACTTAGAACTTTATTTATCATTTCTATTTTCAGTATTTATTTCAAGAATTCTTAGACTTCAGACTTCTGCTCCATGTGGGATCGATATCTTTATTTTGAAACTATCTACAAACGATCTATGCACTTGCAGTCATCAAGCTATTTTCTGGCACCGTTGCCGGGGAGCTAAGCGCTGTAGGTATTTTAATTTTTGCTTATTTAGTTTAGTTTTGTTAAGTTTAGTTTTGAGTTACAAGTTTCCACCAACATGATGGAGTTTGAGCATACGACTAGTGCTAACCCACTCAGCCACTTTGGCAATCCCTATGATATTTATAAAAGAGACAACTCCAACAAGAAGACAAGGGGGTTTGAAATAAATCCTCTACTTGGTATTTTACACAAGAAGCAATTTACTGGAGATGAAGAAGATCCTGATCCATATGAGCATATTGCATGTTTCAAAGATATATGTGGAACTTTCCAATTAACAGGGTATAGATCTTTACCCTCAGAAGCCACTACTACTTGGGATAATTTATCTTGCAAATTTCCATCCAAATATTACCCAGTATCAAAATCTTTTGGAATCAGGCATCTTATAATGACTTGGAGGAACCGTCCTAATGAAGGACTAGTAAGAGCTTATATAAGATTTAAAGATTTACTTAGTCAATGTCCTCATCATGATTTTCCTGAATGGTATGTATTGAACCTAATAAAATTGAACTAGACTCTTGCGCGAGAGGAGCTTTTATGGATTTACCCATAACTAAAGCTTGGGGTTTACTTAATAGAATTCACAATCATAGAGTTTCATGGAATTTTGGTTTAGGAAGTGAAGGAGGCACAAAAATAGATTATGAATGTATTCATGACTATAATAAAAAGGTCCATGTTAATGAATTATCTAAAGAGCTTTATTTAGATTCAGATCTTGTGTTGCAAGTTGTTAAAGTTTTTATAGAACACATCAAAGCTCCAAAAGAGGGTTCGGCCAAATATGATCCACCACCCGAACCTGAGAAGAAAAGAGAAGTTAAAGCAACATTGGCCTCCCTAGAACCAATGTGTGAGATACCTTTCCCTAACACTGCACAAAAGCATATTTTGGAATATGAACAGGTCAAGGCAGTATAGGAGGAGAAAGACGAGGAAAGTGTGCCAATAATTGAAGATCATCTGGATGGAACCAAAGATGAAGAGGCAACCAAGGAAGCAATTATGGCTATGTATGCACATTGTAACATAGTTGAACTTGATGAAGAGATTTCCGTATGGGTTGAAGGTAAAACTATGGTAAAAGATGTGGGTAAGCCTATTCTTCCCTGCATATTTAAAGAAACCTCGCATTATGGTTTCTATGATCTTGGCACTGAAGTTAATGTTATATCTTATGATTTTTATTTAGAAATAAAAGAAGAGATAGCACCGGCTACAATAGAAAATATTGATATGAAAATCATGTTAGCTAGTAAAAATCTTAGAATTCCAATGGGAGTAGTTGAAGACGCAACTGTCACAATTGGCAATAAAAATTTTCCTATCGATTTTGTAGTTGTTGATATCCCAGCTGGCACTCTTTCCCCAATAATATTTGGAAGAAACTTTTTGAGTGATGTAGGTGTCACCGTCGACTTCAAAAAGGAGGTTATATCCCTTATGCTTGGGAAAGCGAAAAAGGAATTCCACTTTTTCAAATTTAAAGATAAACCTCTACATATACAAGAAGAAGAGAAAGATAATACTATTGAGGAGATGGCAACTCTTTTCTTAAGTAATCAAGAAGAAGGAATAAATGAAGACTCAAATTGTGAAGAAATAATTATGGAGGATAGGACTCTAGAAGAATTAGAAAGTGAATTTGATTCATTTCCCATTTTAGAACCTCCAACTGATGAAGCTTTTGAAGATCCAGAAAAGAAAGGGGATGAAGAATTACCACCCCTAGAATTAAAAGAGCTACCAGATAATTTTAAATATAGATTCTTAGATGATACTAATAAATTCCCTATTATTATTAGTGCTAAACTTTCAGGGGAAGAATAAGAACTCATGAAGGTACTAAAGGAGCACCGCAAGGCCTTTGGGTACTCAATGGAAGACTTGAAGGGTATTAGTCCCATGATATCCGTCCATCTAATATTCATGGAGGAAGGTGATAAACCAGTTGCAGAATTCAATAGAAGGCTAAAGCCTGAAATGAAGGAAGTGGTAAGAAAAGAAATAGTACGCCTAGTTGATGCAGATATAATTTATCTTGTAAAAGAAAGTGAATGGGTAAGTCGTGTTCATTATGTTCCTAAGAAAGGCGGCTTTACTATTGTCCCTAATGAAAACAATGAATTGATACCTACTAGAACTATTATTGAACATAGGATGTGTATAGATTTCAGGAAACTGAATAAGGAAACAAGGAGAGATCACTATCCTTTACCGTTCATAGATCAAATTTTAGAGAGGTTAGCAAACCACACTCATTTTTGCTACTTGGACGGATACTATGGTTTTTCCCAAATAGCTATTCATCCTGATGACCAACTTAAAACAACTTTCATTAGTACTTATGGTTTACATGCTTACCGACGAATTCCTTTTGGTTTATGTAATGCTCCAGCTACTTTTCAAAGATGCATGGCTCCTATTTTCGCTTATTTTATAGAACTGATAATGGAAGTATTTATGGAAGATTTTTCTGTCTATGGAACTTCGTTTACTAGTTTCTTGGATAATCTCAATAGAATTTTGCAGCATTGCGAAGATACCAATCTTGTTCTAAACCGGGATAAGTGCCATTTTATGGTCAAACAAGGCATAGTCCTTATACATAAAGTATCAGGTAAGGGTATTGAAGTAGATAGGGATAAAGTTAGCAATAGAAAGGATGCCACAACCAAGGGACATAAAAGGTATAAGAAGTTTTCTTGGTCATGTAGGATTTTATAGAAGGTTAATTAGAATTTTTTATGGAATTTCTAAACCTTTGACTAATCTATTGCAAAAGGGAGTAAGATTTAACTTCGATGATAAATGCCTTACTACCTTTGATAAACTTAAATATGCTTTATCTTGTGCTCCCATCATTAAACCACCTATTTGGGATATGACTTTTGATTTAATATGTGAAGCTAGTGATGATGCTATAGGAGTAACTCTAGGACAACACATAGGTCACATATTTAATATTATACATCATGCTAGTAGAACTCTCAATAGTGCTCAAAAGAATTATCCTATGGAAGAAAGAGAACTCTTTGCTGTATTTTTCTCTTGTGATAACTTTCGTTCTTATATTGTTGATGCAAAAGTAAGAGCTCATATGAATCGTGATGGTTTAAAAGAACTCCTCAAGAGGAATATTCATAAGCCAAGACTAATCCATTGTATCCTTTTACTTCAAGAATTTGAGTTGCAGATTATGCAGAGACAATAAGCAAAGGTAGTGGATGCAGCATCTATATTTGTCCAGCAAGACACTGATCTTATTGAGAGGAGATTTAGTCCTGGTGATTTTCGTTTTCAATAATTATTGTATGAAGTAAGGTAAAATCCTCCCAAAAATAAGAAGTCCTTGTTGTTGGAGGATCCTATCACTTCCGACTAAATAAATGGTAAGTGGAAGGTAAGTTTTCTTACTCTAATAAGTGCTTTATTTTCACAGTTTCTACCGCTAAATTTGTTGCCTTTGAATTCCTCTTGTTTTTCTGAAGCTTTTAAGAGGTTTTTGTAACTATACGGGCGCAACTATACGGCCGGAGAAAAATCTCCCGCCGTATAGTTGGTCGTTGAAGCTATAGTACCCCTTGCAAAAATTATTTTTGGTGAGCAGTATCTATACGGCCGCAACTATACGGCCGGAGAAAAATCTCCCGCCGTATAGTTGGTCATCAAAGCTTCTATATCATCGACCCATTTTCGTTCTTGTTTATACTTTTATTCATGTAAAAAAACGATTTGTCGGTTCCTAGTTGGTAATCTAACCGACCCGGGTTTGAGATATTTCGAAATATGTGCCCGGAACCAACTATACGGCCGGAACTATACGGGACGCGACCGTATAGTTGGTCGTTATGGAGCAGGACTCCTCCAAATCCATGATTTCTTTTCCTAATCAATTTGGATTGTTTTCTTGGGCGTGAATTTGGTGTTTCTCGCGAGTTTTACCGACATCTAACCCCTCTTATATACTACCATTGTGCCTCTCTCTAATCACAATCACCAGGAACCAATCCACCTCTTGTTCTCACGTGAGGTGAGAGAAAAAAGCCAAGGAGAGCAGTTCCTATGGATATCGGAAGCAACAACGAGCAAGGAAAGGAGGTCAAGACCACCCCTATGGAGTTCTTTGATGCCAACAAAGAATGCTGGAGGAAGGAGTTGAAGGCCCTCGAGCTGAAGCTTAAAGAGATGGATAAGGAGGCGCCAGGGACACCCAGGCACCTTCGGTGGCTGCGATTTTATCTTGATAAACTTGATGAAGATATCAAGCAGACCACCAAAGCAGGTTTTTCTATGAGTCTTAAAGCAATACAAACCCTACAAAACAACAGTGAAATCTTTAAAGAGCAAGTGAAAGTGATGGAGAAGAATAATCTCCTCTATAAGATGCGCATCAAAGAACCGGAGGCCATCAATCAATCCCTCCGTCTCAGGCTGGCCCGTGAAGACAAGATACCAGGTGCCATGGCACCAGAGTGAACTGCAATAAAACACAGTATCAAATAATCGTGAGGGATTATTTGATCCTGCCCGGCTTGATTCCAAGCTTGGGGAGATATTTAAGACCTTGTAATCTATCTTATATGTTTTTATTATTATTCTAGTTTTGCAATAGTTCAAGCTCATAAATAAAGTTTGCATCAATAGAATTCCCTTGAGGAATAGTTGACCCCTCTCATGAAATTCTGAGTTTATTATAATATATGGAGCATTATTGAGTTTGAGTTTGTCTTACTGGATATATGAATGACTTGAGTATGATTTTACTTACACTTGATGATAGAATAGGAGTCTTCCACACCATTGGTATTAATGGAACATATAAATATAATTTGATCAATATGTTGTAGGTCAATGGTTTGATTTACAAAAAGGAGATATTATCTAATTAATTAAGATGAAAAATAAAAACCTTGAACAAAGGAGAAATTATAAGTGATATCAAATAGAGTGAGAACAAGTTGAGGTAGAATACTCAAGTTATAAAGATGCTTCATATATATTTGGAATTTGGTAATTGAGATCGTTAAACTTTGAATTCCTGAATGAAGTGGAATATATGGCTAGCTCCTTTGCACAACACTTAAACAAAAGTGTGAGCATGAATATATATATATATGAGAGAGAGAGAGAGAAAGGAGAAAAAGAAAGATGAAGAAAAGAGCGAATGTGCGAAGAGAAAATAGGCATATACCACTATATTGTAGTAAGACAAAGAGATGTTTGAGATTCTAAACCCCAAGTGAATATGTTAATCCTAAAAACAAATGGGACTACCTCACTAACTCATTCAGTTGAAACAAATACTTTTACATCATGTTGAGAATAATCTTTTGTGAACTATTAAATGCTAAGGTGTGAAAGCCTACTAATATTATTCAGATGGTTCGAGTAAGGTACTATTCATGAACTTATTTATATGTATCCTTTATGATAAACACATCCTGCAACAACCACATTTATTTTATCGACTCAGCTTCATGAATATGAGGATCACATCCATCAAGCTAAACTTTCTCGAGACGAGCAAGAGTCTAAGCTTGGGGAAGTTGATGAATGCATATTTGCATCATGTTTTATATTATTATTTTGCATTGTAGTGGTAGGATCTTGGTATTTTATGACATTCACACACACTTTTATGTTTATTTTCACCAGGATCAGGACAGATGATGGATCCGATGGACACAATTCTTGGACCAGTTATATTGGAGTGAAAAGGAGCCAAAAATATGTAAATTTCTTATTTGAGAAATATTAATAACTCTAGAAGAAAACCCGAAGCAATTGGAGGGTACAGAAGGGTTAACGACCAACTATACGGCAGGCGGAACTTTTCCGGCCGTATAGTTCCCGCTGTATAGTTGGCGCCCACACCGCCTCCTCAAATAGTTTCACCCCGTGCGACTGGATCATGGAGAAGACATACAGAACACCCAGAAATTTCTGAAACCTAACCTCCGGAAGGCATCTAGAGGGGGAACTCATCCACCAGGGATCCATCTTTGCCCTGCACAGATTTGGGAGGCTAAGGCATCGATTTTCAGCATCAACCGCTGCATCACCACCATATCCATGCATCCCATCTACATCTTGTCTAGATCTTTTTGTAATTCCCGTACTCGTTGTGGATTTATATAAGTACTATTCATCTATGATATATTCCATTACTTTTTCCATGATGTTGATTGCCTCCATGTCCGAGTAGATCATTAGTTCTTGGGGAGATGGAGAAACCCTAGCATGAGATTAAAATAAGATAATGTTTATTATGATATTCATCGTTGTGACCATGTGTTAGATTGTCTTCATCTTGATGTTGGGAGAAGTCGACCTCTCAATATTTTCCTATTATGGGGACTTGATGGAGGGAACTACTTGTTGGTAGACGGAGGGATGTTAGCACTTACAATGACTATAAAGCTATTGGCACCCCTTACGTATCAACTTGGGAATCGAGGAAACTCACAAAACACTATCCATGCCATGGGATACATCCTATAGGATTATGTCCCTTAATAGTCCACAGTAATTCAATTGATGTTGATTGCTGTCTGCTATGGTTATGAGGATAATTTGAGCAGTGGTTGCTGCCTCATTATCCAAATACGGAGTTCCTCCCGCACATACATTATTGAGAATGTTCATGATAATAATCTTTACCTTAACCCTTTATAATGCTAGTGGTGTATCCGCTAAATCCCTGAGACCACTTTTCCCCACTAAAGTTTCAAATCTTTTTTACATATGTGATACTTATTTTCTATATTCAGTTTTGTTTACTTTACTCATTGTTCTCTTATACAAAACCCCAAAAACACCTCTTTACACAATACTCACATTTTATCTTGTCACTTAGAACTTTATTTAGCATTTCTATTTTTTGTATTTATTTCAAGAATTCTTAGACTTCAGACTCCTGGTCCCTGTGGGATTGATATCTTTATTTCGAAACTAGCTACACACGATATGTGCACTTGCAGTCATCAGGAGGCCGTGGTCTTCCTCGCGCACTTCAGCCGTGGTTTCGGCCTCCCCGTCAGCAACTTCGTCCTGGAGTTGTTTGCCTTTTTTGACCTCAAGCTCCACCACCTTGGTGCCAACGCCATCGTGCAGCTGTCGCATCATGCAGCATGCTTCCAGTTATACCTAGGAGTCCAACCCGACACAGCGAACTTCCACAATTTTTTCAATTTCAAGGCGTAGACGCTGAGCAGGGACGGCCCCCTGATAGAGACCGGTTGTTATGCCATATACCCGCAGCCTTCCTCGCTGATGCCGCAACTCGACCTCCCCGACACCGTCAAGTTATGGCAGCGCTCATATTTTTATGTGAGCAACGCCACCGAAATCGATTAGATCTGGCTCCCCGTCTTCGCCAACCTGCCATCGACGCGGAAGGGCTAGTCGGTCAAGGGCATGGGGGCCCAAGCGGACATCGACCGGATGGCAACCCAGGTGGAGGCGATGGTGGCGCTAGAGCGGCTCACCACCCGGGACATTGAGCTCTTCTGGATGGCCCGCCGGGTGGTTCCGCTTCAGAAGCGGTCGCACAAGATGTGCCACCTCTCCACCATGTACGACCCGACCCGGACGTCCCGGCTCGAGGTACCGCTTGAGGCGCTTCGTGGCTGGCTCGCCATGATCTCCAAGTTCCGCCTGGAGGACGGCTAGCGCTACTCCTTCCCGCCGTATCATCGCGGATGGCTGCAGCCTCGGGTAAGTTATTCATCCTTTTCTGGATGGATTCTTTTCCTGAAGGGTTTCTTTGAGTTTCTTATGTTCCCCCCTTGAGTAGCTCTTTATGGCGCAACACATCGATGATGGCGTTGGTGACAACACCCTCCCTAACTTCACCCCCGATCGGAAGCCACCGAAATACCCCAGACGGAGCCGGAAAGGTTCCCTGTCCGGGCCGACGATGGGCCTTAGGACCCACATGGTAATTTTCAGTTGGAACTACCCATGCGTTTTGCTTCTGTAGGTTGTTGCTGATGTTTCTGTGCATGCTCTTGCAGCCAACGGTGGCATCGAGGGCCCACACAAGAGCAAGTCCGCGACAAAGGCCAAGGGGAAGACGGCGATGACCAACATCGACCTGACTGCCGTGGAGCATAAGAGGTCATGCCGGGTGAGGCAGGCCGGCGTCATTCCATCCATCGCCGGGTACGGGCTTTGCCATTTCCTTGTTTTTGCTTGTTCTTTCTTCTGTTTTCTTGAACCGCTTGGGTTTGTTCTTTTCTAGCGAGGCGATGTCGCTGGGCAGCTCTAACACTGTCGCCGCCACCTGTTCCCCGACCCCAACCTTTGAACCGTCCGCGCCCACCCTGGCTGCCCCGGCAAGGACCGAGCCGGCTGCACCGTCCGCGTCGCCTCCGTCTACGCCTACTCAGACCTCATCGGCCACGGAAGCGTTGCTCGCTCTCCCGCGACATCGCAGATCACGTAGCTCTTCACAACTGGTCTGGGCTCTAGCACCCCCTATGCGCTCGGCTGGCGTGAACCCAGCTTTGAGCGATGTTCCAACCAGTTCGGTCAGGCCCATCATTGAGGAGCCGGAGGAGGAGGTGCCGATCACCTCGGTGCAGGCATGAGCTGGAGGCAGCGGTGGGGCGGGAGATCCCGGCTCCGCTGGAGCCGAGCTGGTGGTGGCCGCGACATCGCATGCCACCGTTGATGACGATGATGTCTTGGTGACCGGTTCCAGGCCAGATCCGGCTGCTCTAACGCCAGCTTCCATCCTCGCACAGCTCTCTGGCATGGCACCCATCTCTATCAACCAGGCTAGCCACCTGGTGGAGATGATGGAGTGGGGGATTGGCGTATCCAGATGATTGGTTGTTTCTTTAGAGGTAGGTTTCTCTCTCCATATCTTTGTGCTTCTAGCCGGATTGGCCTTATCTAGCTGGATTTTTTGCATGCTTCTCCCCTTACCGCCCTTTCTCTGCAGAAAGCGTTTTCTAAAGCTGCGAAGAGTACATAGGAATTGGGGCATAATATTGCTTCCTCTGATATGTCTTGAGATTATCCTCCTTTTCACGTTTTTGTTGACTATCGGGTACCCTCCTATAGCCATGATTGTGGAGAAGGAGATGGAGGAGAAGTGGTTGAAAGATGAGGTTGCCCGGCTCCAGGAGTCCAACCGGACCCACCAGGGTCAGATTGACCAGTTAGTGGCGACGAAGAGAAAGTTGGAGGACGCGGCTGAGAGGGGGAAAAAGCCCATGACCTTCGGGCGGAAGTGCTGAATAATCTGGAGGCGGCTTGCGCCCAACAGGAGGAGATGCTCAAGACGGTCCGATCCCGGGAGAAGGAGGCGACAACGCAGCTTCAGGACATTGCTAATCTGGTCGTCAGTATGTTCATGCAGCTTTGTCTCTTCCGTCTGGGATGATTTTTCTTATATTCAGTCTTATTAACCCCTTTGCTCTATCCGGCTTCAGCTCACTATCCCGATTCGACCGACCAGGCTATTGAGAGCCTTCCCGCAGAGCAGGCCGGTCGCGAGCTCACGTCGGAGGATCTGGTGAAGATTCTGGCCGAGAAGAGCGACGAGCTCCGCAACACTGGCGTGGATTTCTTCCAGTATGTGTGGCCGGAGATGGGCAAGCCGCATACTATCATCGATCTAGCGACCGGACTCAAGCCTGCTCTGGACCATCTTGACACTGCGCGGGAGTGGGCGTCCCGCGGTGGTGTGGAGATGGCGCTGGCGCTGGTGAAGTCTTGGTATCCGGACGCGGATCTTGTCGCCCTCACCCGAGGCTTCCATGCTGGAACCAACTATGAAGATCTTTGCCGGGACATTCCTAAGATCAAGGTGTGTGGAGTCAAGATCGATAGCTATGTGTAGCTGGATCGCGACTTCAGCGACCCATCGGAGGCAGCGTCGTTCAAGTGAATCCAGGCTCCTCTGGCCGGTGATGACATCGCCTCCTCCAGCCAGACGCTTGCACCCAGTGTCGACATTGCCTCCTCAAGCCAAACTCCTGCACCCGGTGCCGACATTGCCTCCTCAAGCCAAGCTCCTGCAAGCGGTGCCGATATTCCTTCAACCTCCGTCCAACCTCAATCTTGAATCCCTAGGATGCCAGGTGTATTTGTATCCGTTGGAAACTTGCTGATTATCTGGCCGACCTTTGTTGAACAACTTATGTAATGTTAAACTGGCGCGGAAGCTTCGTCTTCTATCGATCTATCATATGCTTCTTTTTGCTTTGCCTTGGATTTGTTTTGTTCTTGTCCTTATGGACATTCTTGTTCTTTGCGTTTTTGTGTGGGTATGCGGGAGCGCGACCACTAGGTGTAGTCCCTGAGGTTCGGGCCGGCTGGAGTAGCCAGCCGTGTCGAAGCTCTTTTCATATGATGTTCTTTTTGTGGAGTGCAGGAGTGCACTTGGGTGTAATCCCGAGGTTCAGGCCATTGAGTAGCCAGTAGGGTCAAAGCTCCTTTCCGCCTTGATGTTATTTTGTGGGTGCGCGGGAGCGCGCCCACTGGGTGTAGTCCCCGAGGTTCAGGCCAGCCGGGTCGAAGCTCTTTTCCGCCTGCTGCCTTGCCGTTTGTATCTCGTGCAAAAACAAACACAACGTTGCCTGCGTTAGTTGCACACACGAGTGGATATGCTCATGGTTATGCGAGAACTTGGAAAATATGCCCTTTCAAACTAGGCTGACAACTTAGTCCTTTTCTCAGTGAGCATTGGCCTTTCAAGCTATGACCTTGCTGGCTGCAAGCCGGGCTGCGGTCTGCAGCCGGAACCAAAGGGGTCGCTAGGTTAGCGTACTTCACGATACTTAGGGTTGTTATTATCATCTTAGGTCGAGCAGGCGCAGCCGGATTGTCCAGGCGTCTTTGCCTTTCCTTTAGATCATTTCTTGTAAGGGTACTTCAGGCTTTTTCTCTTGCCGGGTCGACAACCGGTTTGCGGTCTGAAGCTGGAACCAAAGAGTGGGCACTGTTTGGAAAGACGTAGGCGTCTAGGCCAGCCGACGGGTCTTTTGTATAGACTGCCGGAGTCCGGATATAAGACGAAAACGACTGGAGACATAAGATAAACATGGAGTCCCCAAGACTGTGTCGAGCCTCCTCAGCTTGTTCATTCATTACATGAAAGTAAGATACATACACTTCTTGCACAAGTGTAAAATGGACGGAGCAAGTTTGCATTCTAGGGACGCTCATTTTATTCTTTGGAGCGGTCGATCTTGTTCTTTGCCGGCTGCTGGGCATCGATGAGGTAGTATGAGTTGTTGTGCATCGCTCAGCTGATGATGAACGGGATTTCTCAAGGAGGGTACAAATTGTGCATTCCCTTCATGCTCTACACCCGCGCAGCACCAGGTCGCCCTCACGGAATGAGGTGGGCCGAATCCGGCTGGCATGGTAGCGACGCAAGTCTTGCTGGTAGATAGCGGATCTAGACAATGCCAGCTCGCGTGCTTCTTCGAGAAGGTCCACACTGTCTTCACGTGCTTCTTTAGCTTCTTACTCCGTGTTGAGCAGCTTGCGGGGCACGTCGAACTGGATGTCAGTGGGGAGGACTGCTTCTGCACCGTAGATGAGGAAGAATGGCGCGAAGCTAGTTGACCGGTTGGGAGTGGTGCGCAAGCTACATAGCACAACCAACAGCTCTTCTATATAGCATTCAGGAGACCTTACGAGTGGCTCGATCGGCCTTGGTTTGATTCTGGCTAGGACCAGACTGTTTGCGCGTTCGCACTTCCCATTCGACTAGGGGTGCGCGACAGATGCCAAGTCTAGGCGGATGCCCTTCTCTCCGCAGAAATGAGCGAATGCCCCCTCGGAGAAGTTCGTGCCATTCTCGGTGATGATGCTACGAGGATAGCCGAAGCGTATGATGATGTATGTGAAAAAATTGATCACAGTCATCCCATCCAACTTCTTTATGGGTTTTGCCTCTATCCATTTGGTGAACTTGTCTATCGCCACAAGCAGGTGTGTCATGCCGGATCGGTCTGTCTTGAATGGTCCAACCATGTCGAGCCCCCAGACTGCGAATGGCCAGGTGATTGGTATTGTCTTGAGTGCTACAGACGGTGTGTGCTTTAACTGGATGAAACACTGGCAACCATTGCATGCGTGGACCATAGACTCGGCGTCCTTCAATGCAGTTGGCTAATAGAAACCATGGAAAAGTTCCTTGGCTGCTATGGCTCTTGATGAGGAATGGTGGATGCACTCGCCTTGGTAGATTTCCATCGAAAGCTTAACTTCTTCTTCATGGCTTATGCAACGCTGATAAATGTCTCCTACGTTGTGCTTGTATGGATCATTATTGATGATGGTGTATGCGCTTTCCCTACGTCTTACTTGTCGTGCTGCGACCTCCTCCTAGGGGAGCCCGCCTTTGACCAGAAAGTCCATGAATGGCTTGGCCCAGTCAGGAGTTTCCCGGACAGCGTTCACTGTCTACATGATGAGCTTGATCTCCTCCCAGACTGCCGGGTCTGGTGCTTCTGGAAGTCTACTGGGTGGAAGCTCGGAGTCGGCAGTCCCCGAGACTGGTTTGGCAGTCCCCGGGTGTGGCGTGGCAGTCCCCTGGAGTGGCACGGCCGTCCCCGGGTGTGTGGACCCGGCAGTCCCTGGGTCCGCGTCCATCACTATGGAGTCGGATTCCAGAGACAGATTGATGGATGTCTTGCGTAGGTGCTCGAGGGACACTCCAGGCGGTATGGCTTGCCTTGTTGAACTGACTCGGGCTAGGGCATCGGAAACTTCGTTGTTGGCTCTAGGAAAGTGGTGGAACTCGCACACTCAAAGTAGGCACATAGCTGCTGGAAGAAGAAGAGGTATAGGGCCATGTTTGCGTCCCTCATGTCCCATTCGCCTGAGACTTGCTGCACCACCAGGTCCGAATCACTGAAGCAGAGAATCCTCTGGATGCCTATATCCTTGGCCATCTTGAGACCGTGAATGAGCGCCTCGTACTCAGCAATGTTGTTCGATGCTCTGAAGTGAATCTATAGTACGTACTCTAGCCGGTCGCCCTTCAGAGAAGTGACGACTATACCGGCTCTAAGCCCTCCACGCATCTTGGAGCCATCGAAATGTAGCTTCCAATGCATGTAGTCGGGAACCGGTGGCATGTATTGCATTTCCGCCCAGTCGACGATGAAATTGGCTAGCGCCTGGGACTTGATTGTAATTCTTGGCTCGTATTAGATGTTATGAGCCGTGATCTCTATTGCCCACTTCGCCACCCGGCCGGTGTCGTCCTTGTTGCCTATGATCTCTACGAGCGCGGCTAGCACCACCACCCGGATGGAGTGCTCTTGAAACTAGTGCTTGAGCTTCTTCACGGCCATGTACACGCCATATACCAACTTCTCATAGTGGGGGTGGTTCTTCTTTGAGAGCGAGAGTACCTCACTCAGGTAGTATACGGGACGTTGAACCAGCTGCGCCTTCCCTTCTTCTGGTCTCTCCACCATGAGAACGGCATTAACGACCCGATTGGTGGCTGCAATGTACATCAACATGGGATCCTTTGCGGCTGGAGCCGCCAGGACCGGCGGGAAGGTGAGCATGCACTTCAGGTTGCGAAAGGCTTCGTCCGCTTGGGCCGTCTAGATGAATCTGTCCGTCTTCTTCATGACCTCCTACAGAGGGAGCGCCTTCTCGCCCAGCCGACTGACAAACCGACTAAGGGATGCCAGTCACCCGGTGAACTTCTGAATGTCGTGCAAATTCTGTGGCAACTCCATGCGCTGGATTTCTCCTATCTTGTTCGGGTTTGCCTCGATTCCCCATTCTGAGACGAGGAAACCGAGGAGCTTGCCGACTGGGATGCTGAAGACGCATTTCTCCAGGTTCAGCTTGATCTGGAAGCAATGGAGGTTGTCAAATGTTTCCTTTAGGTCCTCCAATAGTGTGCGACACTCTTTGGTCTTGACAATGACATCTTCGACTTAGGCGTGTATGTTTTTACCAATTTATGTCTGCAAACATTTCTGCATGTAGCGCTGATAGGTTGCCCCTGCGTTTTTCAAACCAAAAGGCATGGTGGTATAGTAGTAATCCCCATATGGGGTTATTAACGATGTCTTTATATGATCGGTTACATTCAGCTTGATCTGGTGGTAGCCCGAGTAGGCGTCCAGAAAAGATAGCAGGTCGCAACCGACCGTGGAATCGATAACTTGATCTATCCGTGATAGGGTGAAAGGATCCTTGGGGTAGATCTTGTTGAGGCTGGTGTAGTCCATGCACATATGCCATGTCTTGTTCTTCTTCAGTACGAGCACCGGGTTGGCCAAATATTCCAGGTGGTAAACTTCCATGTTGAAACTGGCTGCGAGAAGCCGAGTGATTTCTTCACCGATCGTTCTTATTTTCTCTTCTGCGAAGCGTCATAAGGATTGCTTGACCGGCTTCGCATCCAGTCGAACATGAAGAGAGTGCTCAACAAGTTCCCTCGGGACACCTGGCATGTATTTGGGGCACCATGCGAAGATATCCCGATTCTCACGGGGGAAATCGACGAGCTTGCTTTCCTATTTGATGTCCAGGCCATCTCCGACCTGGACGAACTTGCTCAGGTCAGCTTCATTTAAAAGGATCTTCTTCGTGCCCTTGGACGGCTTGAACTGTGACTCCCCGGATGGTTTGGGATCTCCAGCCAGCATGTCAGCCTACAGGGCCGCCACATTCTGCATTTAGATGCGCTTTTCTTCCGCAATGATCATGGCCTCGACTAGCTTGGATCCGTCTATAGCGCACTCGATATACCGCTTGTAGCAGCCATCGATGGTAATTGCTCCCTTTGGCCCTAGGAGCTTCATCTTGAGGTGTGCGTAGTGTGGCACAACCATGAAGTTGGTGAGAGCCGAGCGCCCGAATATGGCATGGTAGGCGCTGGAGAGGTTAACCACCTCGAACCAGATCGGATCGCAACAGAAGTTGCTCTTGGTGCCGAAGATGACGTCCACCCGGATCTTGCCGATTGGCGAGTGCGATGGACCCGGGACTGCCCCATGGAATGATGTGCTTGAGGGTTGTAGTTCAGACTCGCTAATTCCGAGCCATTCGAGGCTGCTTCGATATAGGAGGTTGATGCTGCTGCCTCCGTCGATCAAGACACGCGAGAACCAACATGAGTGCTTCTTGGAGATGATGATAGGATCCAGGACTAGCGCGTAGCTGCCAGGGCTAGGCAGCACAGTTGGCTGGTCCTCCTTTCTCTAGGTGATCGCCTGCTCGGACCAATGCAGGTACTATGGGACAGGGGGAACGATAGTGTTCACCTCAGCCTCGCGTCGTCTCTTTCTATGCTTGGTCTCCGGCTCGGCGAGGTAGATGTGGTAATTTCCCACTTGGCGTGGGTACCCATATTCGTCGTCTTTTTGGCGATTATGTCACTTACTGTTATCCGGTAGGCCATCGGCTGGAGGTGGAGGTGGTGGTAGCCCGCCGGCTTCAACCATCTTTTTTGTCCAGCTGCACTGGCGCATTGTGTGATTATCGGGCTTGTTGCCGCCACTATGGAACTTGCATGGCCTATCGAGCATGGACTCCATGGTGTACTTGGGTCATGGGGCCTTTCATCCAGGCTCTGCCTCTGGTTGCCCCCGCAGCCAGGTCTTCGTGCATCGCTGCTACTTGCTTGGTGTCGTACCAACTATCAAGCTGATAGTCTTTCCTCTTGCCATGGAGGTCGTTGCGGCCGTGCCACCTAGAGTGATGATGCTCGCCCGGCTGGCGCTGTTTCGCCCGCTTGTCTGTGACTATAACATCCCAATTTCAGCAACCCTGATTTTCTATCCAAAAAGGCAAAAATTAGGGGAAACAAAAACTTTTTCTTGTTACCTATTGCAATTCTTGATTATTTGTTTACTTGTGTTCATGCAAGTGTTTGTGCATTAGGTGAAATACTTCTTCTCTCAACACTATCTGACAAAAGCTATTTCACAAAAGAGATGTCTTGGCTCATCTTTCATATTCTCAAATGCGCTATCATTTCAAAACCTGAGCCAAGATGACTTAGACACAACACAAGGTTTTGCTAGTTCCATTAACAAAACTATGGAGAACTCAAATATAATCTCCTTATGTTTTCAAGACTGAACTCTCAATTACTCTTACCCCTAGGTTTTCCAAAGACCTTTATTCAAAACATCTTCATTCTCATATTGGTAGAAGTACCAAGAATTCCTTATCTCACTTCAAAACACAACCTCTTCAAAATTACCATCTCTACCCCAAGCTAGGCTTGATGGTAACCTTAGTAGTAGTTGTATAAGTTGATTAGATGAATTGCCTTGATCTGCTGATTGCCTTGTTTGCTCAGGTACTAGAGTGAGCTAATATAGTAGCTCATCCCTTAGGACCCAATCTATTCTTGTGATCATAAATCTCATGTCAAGCATCCAAGTCTGGATCTATCCTAAGCCACTAAAGTGACCATCTCATCTCCTAATCAGATTAATCCAGGGATAATCCCTTTTGATAGTTCCCAACTCAATAAAGACCCAATCTAAGAGTGGATCCTATCTACTTAGTCATCACATAAACATCATCCCTTTGATCATGAGACTGGAACCTAGCATCCTCTCAACATCATCTACACTTGCACTCTAGTCTAAAACCCTAAATCTACCTAAATATTTAAGTCTGGTTTTCTTATCTAGATTCAATCTTTGGAGCTCTACCTTTTCCAACATATATGCATTCTTGAGAATATACTTGAACCATCTTGTAGTACCTTATTAGTAATCCCAAATACCACTCTTTCCCTTGGGTTAACCCTTCTAGTTCCCACTCATCCACGATGGTTTTGTAGTCAAGATATTAATCTTTTTAGCAAATCTTATCATCTTGCCTACTTTGGCAGAAGCTCACATCTGTATGCCACCTCCCCTTTACCAACTCTTTGCATGATTATGACCTACTAATAATGTCCTATAAATCCACTCTTCACTTGTTCCCATTGGATCTTTGTGCTTCCTAAACCCCCATGGTTCATGAGGCATCATGACAACTCTGTGAAGGCAGCCTTATTTCCAACAAAGTTTGCCATCACTCATAAATCACCTCAAATCCAACCAAGTCTAACTCTTGACTCCATGATCATCTATGTAACTTGGTCCATATATCCATATGTCCCTTGTACCAAGGTGAGCTTTAAGCTCCCTGATCCAACCATGTTTTGGTGGTATAAAATTATAAAAACCCTAGATTCTCCCAAATCTAGTTTCCATCCTTTTATCCACATTTCTTCAAAACACAAGGATGGCCATGATGGATACATCAAGTTTACATCATCTACCTTGGATATGGTAATTCCCCAAATAATCCCCATAATTATTTGGATCCTCAAACTATTTAAATTCATTATTTTGGAAAATTCTAAAAATCTCTCCTATAAAGGCAAGTTTTTTTTCTCCAAACCACTTTGCCAACTCAATGCATAATTGAGTTCTATACATCATACTCCACCTTCCCATCTCAAAAATAAATATTTTTGAGATTCCTTATTATTTCTTTTGCCCTTTTTCATAAATGGAAAAAACAAGAAATAATTCATTAAAAATACCTTCCTTTCCAAATAAATTCCAATAAAATTCTCCATTGAGTAATATGATATTTAGGACCATCTCACATCAAAAACAAACCCTGACCAATGTAAAATATCAAATAAGCTTCTAGAAACTACTTCTGGACTATTTGAATATTTGAGTTTAAGTGCATCTTTAATCATCCTAAAAATCCCAAATAATTATGTGAGGTGTATCTTGACCATTCCCATCCGTCAGTACCTTTTACCTATCTTGCCAAGACCAATAATTGAAACTTCCTTCACAACCCTTTTTGGATCAAAATTTGTCAACTAGGCAATGCCTCAAATCAAAACCCCTCCAACCCTAACCAAAGCTGGTCAATTTCTTCCCCATAGAACCATCCCTCACCTCTGGTCAAAGTGCACTGTAGAAATGGTACTGTAGCTCCCCCTCTCCTTGTCTTATGTGAAAGAGAGAGAGAGAGAGATGTGCCCCTTTTATATTGCATTGCAAAATATCTACAAAGGAAGCAACTCCCACCCCCTCCACCCTATCTACCACGAACCAGGGCCCCACCACACCTCTCCACCGCCCTCATCCAATGGGGAGGCCATGGACCAGATCCATGCTCATCCATGAGCCACACACACCATAGACCCTCCTCCTAGGGTTTAATAGACCAAGAGGCCACCCAGGGCCTCTCTCCCCCTCATCTGCCCCCTATCCTCTCCATACAGCAGCCCGAGATCCCCTCTGCCCCTTGCTCTGACCTGCTCGAGGAGAGAAGGAAATGGCACTCTCTACCATGGTTGAGCTCGAGCCCGAGGTGCCCTCTACCCAGATCCCTTCCCCTTGAATGCGACCCCTCCTTGCTCTAATACCCCTGACCCACACCCCCTGTCCTTCCCTCCCCTGTAGGTATGCTGGAGCCGCCGCAGCTGCACATGCCCGAGCGGAGCTCCTCCTGCGAGTCAGAAGCGCTCGAGCCCCTTCCCTCCTCTGCATGCCTCGCTCATGCACTCCCTAGGACAGCCGAATCCATGCAGAGCTCTCCCCAGCGGCATGCACACCTCCCCAATCCCTCTCCGGCGAGCTCCCGAAACCACTCCGTCGCGCAGCTTCCCGCGACCCAAATCGGCACCAAACAGCAGCGTGCCGCGTCACCCTGTGGCCTCCTCACTCGCCGGCAAACCCTCAGGTGAGCACCCCCACGCCCGCCGTCGTGAGCTAGGGTTTCCCCTCTGCTTTCTCTGGCTCAGCGAAGAAGAAGAGTCACCGCCATCCATCTCATTTAGATCCAACGGTTGTCCTCTCCCCGTACCCCTTCGCGGCCCTAGAGTCGCTGACCACTGGGCCCCATCTAGGCGGGATTTGAAATCCCCTCCCGCTCAGGGAGAAGCCTGGGTGGGCCGAATTCGCCCTGAGGCGGCCCATCTCCTTTCCAAACCTAGCCCGCGAGCCGCCTTAGCTTTTTTTTCTTTTTTTCAAAATAAATCTTCTCTGGGCAGAATCTACCTTATGGTTTAAATCAAAAAGAAAATGTAAACGACCTAGTTTCTGCTAGATAAACATATTGCCATGTTCCCCATGGTTTTCCCCATCATGCAGTATCCTTGCTTACTCAAAGTATTGCATGGATACATCCAAGAAAATAAATTAGGCAAATGTGTTCCTTCCACTAATAAATGTTTTCAGAGAGTTTGGTTATTCCAAATGGCATGAACCCAATTGGTACTAAAATATGTTAGCCATACCTTTCATGACATCCTAGAGCCACTCAAAATTGCTTCCTGGTTTACCCACCACAAAAATAACAAAATTTGGCCTTTTCCGCCTTTACAAAATTCTCTAGGTCAAACCAAATAAGCTTTTACCCTAATTCCAACTCCCTGCACACATAAATATCAAAAACTTTCAAACCCCAGTAGAACATATTTTTACAATCTCGTGTTGAATTTTGGTTAATTAATAACTCCTGTGCATGGTTATTTCACTAATAAATTCACCCCATGAGTTCTGAAAATCAAAATGGGGTGATTCTAATTTCTACAGAAAGGTATTTTAAGTACCTAGCATATGTATTTGGAATCACATAAAAATCCCTTATAGTTTTAATCTGGTGAAAAAGACAAAAACCATCCAGTACTTACTTTGGGATTTTCATGAGGGCATTCTGTAACTGTTTTGAGGTGATTCCAACTCTCAATTAATCAGTCCATCAAATACTATTTAAGCACCCAAGTAAATAATTTTTCGAGCACCAGAACTCTTCTGGTGAATTATTTCCTCAAACTAGAGCTTTATTCACTACAAAATCCATTATAAATCAATGGTAATTGGTAAAATAGTGAAACCACTTTTGTTGGCTTCATTTTATCAATATCTATCTGATGACATCATTTGTGCACAATTTTATCATGCAGAACTTGTCCTTGCTCTAAAACCCCTCATCTATGTAGTTTTTTACTATAAATCTTAAATAGATCTTTCACAAATGGAACCAAAGCATTTCCTTTGTATCCCCAATCAAATCCTCAATCCTTACTAAGCTATAAACTTGCCTTGCCAATTTTTTGCTGTATGATTTGGTGTTGGTATGCATTGTATTGATTGTGGTGTTGTTTGCTTGCATGTTGCTCGATAACGGCGATACTTGCGATTATGTGACACCGAGAAGAAGGAAGCATCGGGATATTCTTATTATTATTGTATTCGGTATTCTGGTATTCTAAAGAAGTCACGGGACATCTCGCTGGTCACAGGCAAGCCACCTTACCAATCATAAGCCCTTGTCGTACCGTTTTATTTCTGCATGTTTATCTACTGTTTATGAAACTACATTGTTTTACTTATGATGATTTTATATCTGGTAGTTGCTTGGCTCATCCATCTAATACCACTTGCACTATTAAGTGCAACCCCCTTTTGATGACACCTACTTTCCCCTAGTATGATAGATGGTGCATAACACCATGCCCCTTTGGAAACCCTGTTTTAGCCAAAGCAAAAACTATGGGATGGGAAGACCCCGAAAAAAGGCTTACAAAAATGTTTTATGAGAAAACTTTGGTGAGGCTTGGCCTACCAAGTGGATTGAAAAATGAGAAAGGTTTTTGGTTTTACAAAATGGTCGGACAAATTATGGAGGAAAAATGTTTACAAAAACATGCTCGGCTGTACAGTTTACTATGCTAGAACAATTAACCCGTGCAACCACATTACTCTGGAATGGGATGAGGCTGGGCTGGAAGTTTGTCTAATACGGTATAGGTGCCTCGAACTACTATGGGGGAGAACAAATCCTTGGAGGCTGGGCCTTCACCTATAAAGGGCCATGTGAAACATCGGTCTAGAGAAGGTAAATACCATCTAAGGGCGTCCAAACGATACTATGAACCCCTCATTGAAAGTGCACACCCGATGAGGTGAAAAACATGCTCCTGTTGGCTTGTGACTATATAACGCGTCCTGATTTTGAGGGGATTAACCTCATAGGGTAGGCACTTGTATCGGAGATGGCATCCAGAAGGTCTTGACCGGTTATTCGACCCACGATCGGTGTAGATCAGGGACGGGTATTCGGATGGTGTGGGTACAGTATACAACCTCTATATAGTGTAAATCTATTCGAATAGCCGAGTCCTCGGTCATGGACGGTTGAGCTAGAATCTGTATGGCGGGTGATGGTTTTGATTTCGAAAAGGACTTCGAAAAAGAAATGGATTGAAAATATTTTGACCATGGGATGCTCGGGAAAAAGGAGGAAGGAGTTTGGTCATGAGATGACCGGAAGGAGAAACTAATGGGTGACCCAAATCCTGGTGTTCCTTAAAACTTTTCAAAAAGGTTTCCAAAATGTTTTACAAAAGTTTTTCAACAAATATATAGAGATACACTATATCTACAAGAGAAACTAATTTATAAAAGAACCTTTTTTTGGAGCCATCCTACCAGCCATATTGCATAACCTTTATCATTGTTCTTTTATGGTGGTTTGCGAGTACATTCAAAGTACTCACCGGCATTGTCCCTGGTTATCTACTTGGCCAGATTTTCAGATGACCGAGAGAAAAGATGGAGATGCTGACGTCTACGTGAGCTAGGTCGTCTTCCCAGTCAGTCGCATGTAGGTTAAGGCATGACATGGGCTCTGCGCTTGAAGACTTCCGCTATTGATGTTGTATTGCCATAAGGGCATAAATGTAAGTACTTGTATTCGTTAATTATGGATGTTGTAATGATGCTTGTTGGTTATGCTCACGGCTCACTGATCATGGGAATGTGAATTGCAGGCATAACGGGTATTCTCGGACCGTAAATCCGGGGGTGCCACAGTGATGATCTGGCCTTGGTAATCCACTATGATGGGCTTCTTCATAGCCATGTCTGCGGTCATGTACTTGTCCGCGATGGCCACGACTTGAGCCATGGTTTGGGGATCTGCCCGGCGGTGTTTGTGCTTCAGCATGGTACCGTCTCGGCAACCACTGGTGAAGAAATCTAACGCCTGGTGCTTGCGCACCCCGTCACATGAGTTGTGCATGCTGGTCCACCAGGTGAGGTAGGCACGGTCGGACTCATCCTTTCCTTGAACGCAGAGGGCGAGCTTGCGAGGCTGACCCGGACGTTTGTATGTGCCGATGAAGTTGCGGATGAATGCCTCATCAAAGTCTAGCTAGGCATTGATGCTGTTATCGAGGAGGCTATTCAACCATGTTCTTTCCGAGTCAATGAGCATGAGGGGAATGTAATGGATGGCTAAGTGGAGGTTGCCATTTGTGATGCCTACTGCGGTGCTGTAGTCCACCAACCAATCCTCCGGTTTGACGATGCTGTTGTACTTTTGCGTGTCTCCGGGGAGCGAAAATCCCTTTGGAAACGGCTCATTCCGGATGCATGGGCCGAAACATTTCGGGCCAACCAGACTTTCTTCTTCCATCGCGCGCGACTAGACCAGGAGGTCGATGTGCACGCACGCGTCAGCCGGCTCTCGGGGACCGAGCCATCCTAAGAGACGGGATGCAGGTTGATCTTGGTTCCCACCCATTCCTTCCTCTAGTGCTCAGGTCTTCTTTCCTCGCCCGGCTCCATCAGCCGGCACGCGGCTTCCGCTGGCGACAATGGCGTCGCGGTTATGATGGCCAGAGTTGCCTGACCCGCCATGCGGGCGGCTATTTTGTCCCGCGTCGTCTGGCGAAGAAGCCTGCTGGTGCTTGCTCCCTTCGGCCGCCATTGGATCTGCTCCTCGATGTGGAACTATGTCCTTGGAATTGCCCCCCTGACTAGGATCTCCCTCATCTTGTTGCTTGTTGGCGGTGGCGGCGAGGAGCTGGACGCGTTCTTGCTGGCAATGAAGATCTTCTCCCTCGAGGTGCCTTAGTTAGGCAAGTGCCGCCTCCGCCGCCCTCATGTTATTGGCAGGGGTGTTATAGACGGGCTAGACCACGTGATCACGTGAGTATGAATCATGGTATAGCTCCGACCCTAGGTCATGACCTCGATGCTGGATCTGCCGGTTGAAGCCGTGAGCGGTGTTGTACTCGTGCACGGTGGCATTTAACCGGCGCTGGGTAGTGATATCCCACAAGTATAGGGGATAGTGTGTAGCCTTTTCGATAAGTAAGAGTGTTGAACCCAACGAGGAGCTAAACGTAGGATAAAAAAAAAATTCTCTCAAGTTCTATCAACCACTGATACAACTCTACGCATACTATACGTTTGCGTTATCTAGGAAATAAAAATAGAGCAACAATACGAGTACTAGAGAAAGCTTTGCAAGATAATAAATAACAAGAAAGTAAAGCTAGTTGTTGCAGCAATAAAATACACTAAACTAACAGAACCATGAGTGTGGAATAGTGGTGGTAATTGTGGTGGCTTTGTCCAAGTTTAATTGGCGAATAAATCGGGTTCATTTTCTTCGATGCAGTCTCTATGTGTGAGATGCTAAATATACATGTGCTTCACTACTTGGAATTACATGTACCATATGATTGGATTATTAACAAACATCCGTAACTACTTTCAAAGCATTAAGGTTTCCCCAACCATAGCCTTAAGTTAATGCTCCTCTTACTCCCATATGTGCAAAATTACGATTCGCGTCCTTAGGTTTCTGTCACTCCGGCAGAACTTCCCCCTTCCTCTTACACATACTACAAACCATATGATGTTTAATCCATGCGCGCACAAATATAATGGACACCAAAGGACTGTACCATATCAACATACAACTCTAATAAACCAATGACGTTCAATCATTTAATCTAAGAACAAAGAAACTACACAAACATGACATAGATCATAGGATTATAACTTATAGCATCAAATACCATGTGTGGGAGGATGAACCACTGCCTACTAGGAGGATTAGGTGATGGAGATGGCGGTGAAGATGGTGAAGAGGGCGGCGGCGGTGCGGGGGACTCCTTCCCCGCTGCCGGTATCATGGGGGAGCACCACCCCTTAGCCCTTTCCTTCATGGCTTCTTGAGAGCCCTCCCCCATGGAGACGGGGTCCATGGGGGAGGCAAAAACGTGGCTTTGGTGGCTGTAAATTCGTGGGTGGAGGTGTCTTCCACGAATTATGTTTCCTCCCTTTATATAGCTTCTCGGATTCCCGTCACCCCATCTTGAGCTACAGTAAATCGGGCCTAACAAGCCCGTCCGGACACGGAATCAGCTAAATTTTATGTCCAGAACAATTGTAGTGAAATTTCCTACAACTTTGTAGTTGAATAGGTTTCCATTTGACGCTGTCTTCGACCCGAAACATGACCATCTTCAAAAAGATTTCTGAGACAGATTTCTGGAAAATCCCAATTTGACTCCAACAAGGGTTTCACTTGTATTCTTGATAATTCCTACACATCAAAGTGTAAAACAAGAACATTGTGCACTTTTCAACTATTAGTTGGGTAGTCCAAATAACTCATGAACTTTGTATAAAAAGAAGTGTCAAAAGCATAATATTAGCATGAAACCATCCAAAATTATAGATACGTTATGAACGTATCAGGTAGCAGTGACCTTGTTGGCTTCCTCCAAAAGCTTCTAGCGCGTAGCCTCAAGCGCAGGTGTGGCAGCCACTAGGTCCACCTCAATGACGACGGGGGCCCAAATGTGCTGGATGGAGGCGGTGAGCGGATCTTGACCCTGCGCAGCGTCGTCTCATGCTCGACACTCTGGAGGAGGGCGGTGGTTCTCGCAGGCGTTCTCCATCATGACCTCGATGCAGCCATTGGGTGCAGCGATGCCGCTGGTGGCGCGGCCGAGAGGCATGCTATAGACGGTGTTGACCCTGTTGAGGAAGGTCTCGGCGATGGTGGCGATGTAGACGCGGTGGCCTCCAAAGTGCATGATGGATCCATTGACGGGAAACGTGTTCCCGGTGAAGCACGGAGCATTTTTGCTGACGTAGTCGAAGGTGCCGAGCGTGAGGACAAGGCCGGAGGCCACGCACTCATCGGTGATGAGCGGTAGTCCCGTGCGAAAGACGATCCCAGCCGAATCGTTGTGCCCCACGATGGGCGCCAACTTTCATGGTGTGGAACATGGCAGTGCCATCTAGAATGGCTTAAGAGGGATACATAGGATGCAATCGGTGGCTAACGCAATGGGTTGGGCACGATGAACTGCAAACACAACAACGTACCCAGGTTCAGGTCCCTCTCGGCGAGGTAACACCCCTACTCCTGCAAGATCTACTATGATGGGGGGCGAATGCCCGATACAAGTGCTCCTCGAGCTGTTTCCTTGGCAACTATCAGAAGATAGAGGAAGAATATGATCTAGAGGAGATCTCTCCTGAATGTGTAACTTAACTAGATCCCTAGCTCTACCCTCCCTTATATACTGGCTGGGAGAGGTAGGTTACAATGTGGGCTCTAGGGTTTACTGTTTGGACTTTGGGTTTATAGGGCGGGCCGGCTACAAGGCTCCAGCCGGTGGACCAGGACCCAGTCAGCCTACAGTACATCGGTGGACAGCGCTACATTGGCCCAGCACCCTACTTTGGGCATTATCCTCTGCTTTAATGGTCACCCGGGGCTTCTTTAGCGGTCAGTCGACAACTTCTCTTTATCCTTGTCTGGTAGCGCCGGTCAGGGCGGCGCGCCTGCCTGTCTATTGGAGGGAGGGAGCAGAGGCGTACCCCAGAAGGAGCATCACCCCTCTGCATCCTCCATTGAATCTCAGGCAGGCTGAGTGGAATCGGCCACCTAGCCGATGCTTCTGGCTATCCGGCTAGACGAGCCAGCCAGGAAAGCTTCAAGCTCCAACCATATAGGACCAGCCATCCGGCTGGAGTTATTCTGTTTAGTGTCCAGCCGGCCGATAGCTTCTGGATCTGGCCTGCTTAGGCCTTGCTTGCCCCATCCGGGGGTCATCCCCCTACAAGATTGGATCAGATGGTTTCGGGTGATGATGGCGAGATGGCATCGACTGGCAGCCAATGGCAATGGAGCCTATGGTGGCGTGTCGTTAGGTGGTGATCCTTCTTGATGATATCATGGTTCTCCGAGATGATAGAGTGACAGACGATGTGTGTCTCAGCACGTCGAGTTCGTCGGTGTCATCCACATCATCTCAGGCTTCCTCGTAAAATGGTGAAATGCGGATGGAGGCAATGGATGACGATGATGCTCCGAAGAGCAATCTAGGGCGCTCCAGCGATCTGCACAAGGGAAAAAGCATGATGATATGCGAGAGAGGATGGTGAAACGGATAGGAGGAAGAGAGGGGCGCGGGACAATGGTATCGATGGGAAGCTCGAGCTCCTGGAGGCAGTAATGGCGGCAGTGGAATTAGATCTCTAGCGAGATAGAAATCGATTTGTTCAGCGGCTAGGGTTCATGATTCACAAAAAATAGCACGCGAGAGAGGAAGGGGGAATATTTGGAGGGGCATGGCTACATAGGGAGGAAAATCGGAACATACTCGCACGGATTTGGGGAAATTGGTTCAATAGTTCCTCCCGTGTTCATCAAGGCCTCTTCGTCAGGAGGTTGGAGTCAACGGGGTGGGTCCCCTTGTCAGCCGCAACAAGAGACGGAGGCTGAGGGGGCGTGGGCTGCTGCAGGTCCGCTGCTCGCTGGGCTTCTCCTAGGCTGCATGGCTACTACTGAATGTGACAGAGAAAGGGAGAGGAGGGGAGAGCAGGTGGTCTAGGCCGGCCTGTCGTGGCTGCTCGTTAGTTACGTTTAGTTTTTTATTCTTTTTTTTTCTATTTCCTGTTTAGTATTTCTTTTATAACCTTTTCATACTAACTCCAAATAAGCCGAGAATTGTTTCTAATTTTTTCAAATATAAAGTATATCATATTAAGGTAATACTTAGCAATAGTTGTTGTTCTAAGTATAATGGATTTTATTAATCCTATTTAATTCCTTATAGGAATAAATTAGCACATGGCTATTATGGTTTGGGTTTTCAAATTCAATTCTTGCAAATTTTTGCATGGATATAATGCAATGTTTACGAATGACATGTAAATATTTTTTTATAGTTCCAATTTCTAAAATCTTGGGATGTTATAAAAATGGAATAGTGGGCACAATGGGTTGATGTAAGCAATAACCACTGTCTCTGCTGCTTTGTGAAATGACCTCAATACTGAATGTAGGAGTCCTCCCTTCTCCCTCCATAGCTTCTTGCACATCCTGAAACAAAGAAAACATTTCAGCACGACATACCAACTAACTTGCGGCCATCTTATATGTAAAATAATTCTAATGCATCATTGTTCAGGAACAATCAATGATGTGCCTCGTACATCTCTTTCCAGAATAACAGGAATAGTCGATGTCGTCGGATTGTCGACAAGTACACAATAGGGGGTCCTAGTGGCATTGGAAGTTGGGTGTGAGACGTCGGATGTTCCAGGAGCAGTGAGCACAAGTTTACCCAGGTTCAGATCTGACTTTGGTGATCGGATCCTACTCCTGCTAGCAACCCAGTAATATATCGGCATAAGCCAGATGTTACAGCGGATTGCAAGAGAGGTTCGCATGTGCGAGTTGGTTGTGGTTGTGTGTATTGAGTTGTGCCCTAAAGGCTCCCATAGGGCGATTTATATAGTCACCGGGGCCTAGGGTTACAGGACAGACCTATCCGGCTACGTTACAAAGTCGTTAACTATGTATAGCTTGGACTACAAGTAATACTACAAGCCTAAGTCGATAACTCTTCTGGGCCTTGTCGTAGCCGGAACTGGCTCCTCCTCTTTCTCTGACTGGGCCGCCCGTTAAGCATAGCTCTAACCCATTGGTGGGCCACCCTGGTCAGCGAGTCCTGTGGGTATACCCAGAAAGTATATCCCCAACAGTATCCCCCAAAAGTCTGTAAGATCCAAAGTCGGATAAATCGTCTAGCTTGATGGTTTCTTCGTCTTGAGAATCTTGAAGGGTTCCCGAAAACTTCATTCATTAATGTAGGATTCTGAGTCAATTGAATCGGATATGATTTGCAATGACCTTAGTATTTTCCCTATTGGTTTTGAAACATAAGATGGATTTTTCAGCGGTGTGCGGATTGACAAATTTTCAGTCAAGTCCTGTCACTAATAGGAGGCCTTTCATCACGACCGTTGGTGGGTCCGTTCTTTACGGAACAGAACACTGTTTCAATACCTGCGTGAAAATTGAGGGGGCGGAAAAGTCGCGAGGAACCTAACTCCCCCTCTCCTATACGTGAGGCGATAATCGTGCGTGTTAACGCACGAATCTTGATGCAGAGATAAATAAAAGAGGGGAGAAAACCCTTTCGCTTAGATTCACCTCTCCATCGATTCATTCATTGCCTCCTCGAGTGCTCCGCACCAGTTCCCATCTACGCACCATGAGAAAAAATCTCTCCTTCCCCCACCAGTCGTTTTTCCTCCAAGATCCATGGCATCTGCCTCGACCTTAGTGGCAGCGGCGGGTTCGTCAGCGACAAAAGAGAGGAAGATACGGGGCCTCTGGATCCCCAGCGGCATGGACAACGTGGAACTCCAAGTCATGGAGGACGAAGGATTCATCATCACCGGTGCGTGGCGGAGCATCTCAGGGCATGCCGTGTCCTCCCCGTTCAACGACTACCACGGCCTCAGCTTGCCACCATCGGACTTCCTCGTCGAGGTCCTCAACTACTATGGTGTACAACTTCATAATCTTCATCCCAACTCTCTGCTTGAGCTTAGCACCCATGCAGCTTTGTGCGAAGGGTTTCTTGGCATTAGTCCAAGTCTCACTCTTTTCCATTACTACTATGGTACTCGGAAGAATTCCATTAGTGCCGGTGTGCCTTACATCACCAACACTCTTAGCTTAGTCCTTAGGAGAAACCGAGTCTATCCTAGGATTAACGCTAGTGAATCCGTCATGCGCTGGGCCGGAACTTTCTTCTATCACAAGGATATTCTGGCTCCTGGAAAGTTGGAAGGTCTTCCGGCGTTTGTCGACGGTGCCGCTCCCCACCAGAATTCATGGGACGCGGAGGCGCCGGAGCTGTCGGATATCTTAATCCTCGCCAAGAGGCGGATTGAGTATTTGATGAAGTATGAGGGTCTCCGTGGATCCGACTTGATCCACTGTTGGTTGGAGCGTCGGATTCAGCCTCTCCAGTACCATGGAGATCGCCTCATGCACCAGATCACGAGCGAGAAGAAGGACAAGATGCGGGTCAGTTCAAGCCGGATTGTGGCGAAGGACTACAAGACCCTCATGCAGGTCAGATCAAGGAAAGAGTGGAATGAAAAGTTCCGGAAGTTTCCATGAAGATGCATACGACCAACCTTCCTCTAACTCCGGTAAATATTTCGACTCTGCTTTTGCGTTTCGTTGTTCTTTTCTGTTCTTTCTCCGACTGTATTTTTATTGATGCTTTTCGACTTTGTCAGCTAGATAAACTCTCCGAGTCTGAGCTAGCTCCACTAGAGGGTTATGATTCAGACGATCCGGAGGCGACGAAGGATGATGAGGTGCAAGAACTTGCCACCCCTGCCTCCAAGAAGCATAAGGTGAAAGGAGTTGTTGTTGTTGCTGGTAACCAAGTGTTACCAGTAGTTAAAAAGTAAGCACCCTATCTTTACTTTTCAGTACTTTTGTACCTTTATTTCTTTCCATAGCACACTGATATTTAGGATTTTCGTGGTCTAGAGCTAAATCAGTTTTGAAGAGAAAGACCAAGCCGAAAAGCAAGCCGAGCAAGCAGATGTGTCAGCAAAAGCTTGTTATCTCCCTCGCTGTGCCGCCATCGACTCCATCCAGTACTCCATCAGCACAGGCAGCTTCTGCCTCTCCTGATGCTAGCAATGCCTCGAAAGCCCTGGTCACTATTGATGACCAGGCAACTAACAAGGGTGAACCCGTCAAGGGTAATAATCCCATGGTAATATCTACAGGAACAATGCATAAAGTGGCCGGCTCCGCTCTCTCTGGCTTGAAGAGGAAAGAGAAAGAAGAGATCCTCAGACTGGCTCAATCCGGTCTTGAGAAGCAAACCTTGACTCCAGAGGCAGCGAGCCAAGAGGAGTAATACGTCAAGCTGGTTAGCCTCCTGGACCAAATTTTGGTCCGGGATGCTAAAGTTGCATCTGGCGAGCTTCCAGCGACGGATGTTCCTTCCCTCACCCTTACCGAGAAGGTGTTTCATAGCACCAAGCTCGGATTTGAAAAGATGCACCTGGAACACATTGTAAGTTTCCGATTGTTATTTGCATTTATTATCATATACTCTAGAGCCCAAGCATAAAGTCGGATAAACATTGTTGGATCCGAGTTGATGCTTTTAGGTTGCAAAAGAACGATGTAGTAGCCCCCAAGGCTCGTGCTGTAATTTTACTTAGTTAAATTTACAGCTCGAGTCTTAGTAGCCGTCTGACGGTATTCCGTCTCTATACTTACAGAAAATTGCATCTTCCAACCAGGAATTGCTCAAGAACATTAGCAATAAGCGCAAATAAATCAAGGCTTTACGCTTTGAGAATTCAAAGTTGAAAATTGAGAAAGATGAAGCAAAAGGTAGGCTTTTCCGACTTCTTCTTTGTCAGTTATGTTTTTGTCATAGTCAAACTTTGTTTTGTCTGACTGATATTTTGTATTTGCAGAACTGTTGTGCCATTCTAGCAAGATGGTGGAGCAATCCCAAAACTTCAAGGTCTTGGAGATAGAGAATGCTAAACTCCGGGACAAGCTTGAGAAGCTAACCTTAAAATCGGAGAAATCCGTAGTTGCCGTCCTAGAGTCAAGCAATCACGAGACCATGAGGCTCGAGAAACTCCTAGCCCTCCAAGACAAAGAACTAGATGATCTCAAGAAGTACTTCGATACTCAGAGGGATCTTGCCCAGGCCACAGCCAGTGAACTAAATAGCCTCCACAAGGAGGATGCTCAATGGAATCACTTTGTGCTAGGTAAGATTTCCGAATCTTTTCTTTTGTTGTTGATTTTTCGACTTTCTTTTCAGCCGAATTTTGACTTTTTGGTTCTTTCCCAGCCCCCTGAATCATTCCAACTCCCCTACCTCCGAACCTTGACTCGAGCGCATTAAGCTCGTCGGAGATATCTTGTACGACTTCCGCCAAACTCTAGAAGAGACTGGCAAGTCCGTCAAGCTTTCCGACTTGCACGCAATGTCAGTGCACGAGGTGAGGGACAAGGTCAAGGAGATTCCGAAGCTTATTGAAGTCTGGAAGATCTCCTACGCTCGGACTGCTGCGCAGACAGCTCTGACCATGGTGATGAGCCACCACAGCGAGATAGAAATCTGGCACGTCACCAAGGGCATTGCCGAGGAGGATGATGAGGGTAACCCGCAAGACATCAAGGCCATCCAAGAGTCTTGTGCAGGTTATGTTTGTCGTGTGGCAGAGATGACCAACTATACGACGCCATTCTTCGAATCTGTCACCGCGCCTCCCTCGCCCCAAGAGCCAGAAGCCAGCAATGCTTTCGAGTCTGAGATTGAGGGCGATACCGACTCCAGTTGTAACATCCCAGATTTTATATTAGGGTGTTATTAGTACCATGCATCATCCTTGCATCATTGCATTCTACAAATGGATTTTTACAACAAAATCCTAAGCACCTAAACCTATCAAAACCCTAATAGAGATTGCCAGATGTAAGCATCATTGTAGTGGTCAAGTTTGACCCTTCTAAAAACTTTGTAAAACATTAAACTATGGCCCCATGATGACCACCTTCTTTTTACAAAAATTTAGGAGTTGGTTTCATCTCTTTTTGACTCTATATGCAAAAGTTATTTAGGTTTTACTAAATCAGAATTGGGAAAAATGTTTAAGGAAAAAAAAGGGGGAACCTAACCTACCAGCGGCTTGCCAGCCAGCTTGGCCATCACCTAGCAGAGCGCAGTAGTGCCATGAAGCACCGACGCCAGGGGGTCCCACCCTGTCGTCGTCCTCGCAGAGACTGCGGCGAGCATGTTCCCCTCTGCCGCGTCGGACCCCGAATCGCAACGGACTCGGCCACCCCTTCCCCAAGTATCTGGCCCTTAAAAAGCCCCCCCCCCCCCGTTGCTTCCCCCTCGAAAAAACCCTAGCTCAAGCTTCGCCGAATCGCTGCCGTTCTTCCTCGCCGGCATCGCGCTCGGGAAGGTTGAAGATCCGGCGATTCGCGCCACCCCGAACCATCTCTTGCTGTTGACCGTCTTCCCCGTGCAACACCGCCTCACCCTGACCTCTTCTTTCCTCCCCTTGTGCAGCATAGCGTCGGGGATTTCTCGCCGACGTGCCGCCGGAGCTCACGGGAACCAGCGGAGCTGTGCAGCTAGACGAGGAAGAAAGGGCCGAAGCCGATCACACACGCAGGACCGCAAGGAGGAGCAGAGCACCGTCGTACTCTCCGCTACCCCAGGAAGCCACCAGGCGGCGGTAACCACGTCTCAGCGCCGCCGTCTCGCCATCGACGCCGCTGGTACGTCGTCACCGCCGCTTCCGACCGTTGGATCTGCTAGATACGGCCCAGATTAGAAGTTTGATCGAAGCGGTACCGGCCAATACCGCGCTGCCGCGTGGCAAGCCGCGCCAGCACGCTGCGTTGCCGCCGCCTTGCCCAGCTAGACCAATCAGAAGCTGACACTTGGCAAGTTCGTAAGTCAGGGTTAGTTCTGTTTGCAGATTTAGGTTAAAACTTGCGAAATTCGTATAAAATTAAATATTTGGCCAAATTTAGCTTATAATATACTGTTGGATTCATAATTTTATGTAGAACCCAGATCTGCAATAAAATTCTAAGTTTACAGTAGGGTTTTCGGTGTAGAATTTAATCTCTAGATTAGAGTGTTTATTCTATAGAAAAATAATTAAATTTCTATTTTAGTTGATTCTTGTTGCAATAGCTTTGTATCCACAATACCTACTGAACAAAATTATAAAACTTTGCTTAAGATCATTAGATCTAGTTTGGGGCTAATTAGATGGTTTGATCTCCTTTTAACCCAATGAATTGTATTAGTGACCCAAATAGATCTAAACCTATGGAGATCAATCCTAGTAACACCCTTAACACTATTGCAACTCAATTATGCTACCTCAATTTAGAAGAACCAATCTTGCATAAAATACCATGTTGCATGCATGCATGATTATCTCTGTGACATGTTTTTGAACAAGTTGTGATCAGATCTATGTTTGTGATTCGATAGATTGTTCGGAGTGCGCTAAGGAGTGATATTGTGTAGAGTGCTGCTCGGATCAAGTCAAGTTACACCACTTGTACATAACTTTTGTCCCAGTTTTGGTTCTATGCATGTGATCTTCAAAATTCTGTAGTATGCATGTATAGGATGTTCTAGTAGAATTTCTTCCTTAGTATTATTTTTCAAGTGCGATGATTTTTGTAGTATGCCATGAGTAGCTCTATTCTTAGGATTTTCCCTCCTAATAGGTTACCCATGTTTTTGCTAAGTATTGTTTGCTATGCTATAAATACAAAGTACCGTTGGGGGGGTTCGAAAGACAAAGAATTTTTCTAAGTATAAAGGCTCTCTCTTGAGCAAACTTTTCTTCTCAAATCCACTTCAAAATAAAACTAAGTTTTCTTCTGGGCGGAATGGTTGTCGGGACAACGAGTGAGATTTTGGTGGAGGACGGCCAGAGGAATCAAAGAAGTCGCCATGTTTCAGAATTCAAGCTTCGGCAACCACAATACATTATGGGCTCTGTCTTGGCCTAGTACTTAGTGGGAAACCTCACCTGGGTACCAACATTTGGTGGTTCTTGGCACGGTTGGATCCGGAAGGTAGAGGGGCTACTAAGGGAAAGCCTCGCCATGGTCTTGTCTGTAAAAGGACTTGATCGTGGGTTGTGGGTAAAGTGCACAAACTCTCAAGAGTATTGCAATCTGATCGATCAGCCGTGTTCACGGTACCAGAACAACATTGAGCATCTGAAGGATGGAGCCTCTAAAGGATCTTCCTCTCTCTTTTCTAAAACAAAACTTTGAAACCCCATGGCGTGCGTAATATCGCCAATGGGTGGGAATTTGGGAACTTGGTGTTTAATATCCAAGTGTCGTTTGGTGCGTAATATCCAAGTGTTTGGTTGTTTGGACACTTGGTGCGTAATATCCTCGTGTTCCATTCGACCTTATTTTATCTAAGCAAATGTTTACAAAGTAGGAAAATCTTCTCTTCTTCTCTACTTAAGAAAACTAGCTTTGAGCAAAAGAACTCTACAGCCTAAACTAGCCTTGCATGTAGAGATAGTCTTTTCTCTCCTTGGTGTAATTTGCCAATGCATTCAAAGTGTTGACCCAACTTGTTGGCTGCACGTTTTATGTGCAGAATCCGAAGATTGAAAGGTGCGTAGGGATCGCGAGTCTACACTCGACAAGCCTGGGGCGTTGATGGACTCAAGCTACTTTTATGTTTCCGCTGTTATTTGAGCTAGCCTTATGCTAAGCAAATTTGTAATAAATTTATACTCTGGATTCTCCGTGTAATAAAGACTTTGTGTTTTACATGATACTTCATCGACTGTGAGTGCTAGCTATTGATCCAGGGACTAGCATGATAATCACAGGGACTTAGGATCCTCACCGATCCGAGGTCACTACAGATGGTATCAGAGCACATCGTTGCCTGTAGGACGTGACCCTAGGATTGGAACCACCTCTAAACTTATGTGCCTTACTTGCTTTTCTACAAAGTTATTTTCCGCATTTCTAGTATCTGCTTCCTCTACTTGTTTAAGTATCTAATTTTCATTCTTCTAACTTAAAGATGACAAGCTTCCTCTACGACACCGTCGCGGACATCGAGCCCCTTCGCTTTGGTGGATGCCTCATGGACCTAGTCACACGTTTGGACCTTCCTCTCCCAACAATCCAGGGGAGCACAATGAAGAAACTCCACAAGGACGGCTGTTGGGGAGTCAAAGTCATCCAGCCAGGAATAGAGCGAGGCAAGGATCCAGAGGAAGACATAGCAATCCACATTGTTAGCGATTCCAAGGAGAAGGCCCTTAGCATCAGCTTGCAGCAACTCATTGGTCGCCTATGTGGACGTCATCATGAAGCTCTCCAAGGACACTGCGGCGGCCTCTTTGGAAGACGAGATGAGGAAGGAATTCCCATGGAGTTAACCTTTGAGGAAAGAACTTCTACCAAGCGTCGAAGGACCCAATATCAAGATTTGGAGTGCCACATCCATGACCTTGAAAAGGGTACCTTCCTTGAGATGTTGAAGAACGACGAGCTATGCGCCCTCATCAAGGAGAAGGAAGAAATAATCAAGCAGCAGGAGGAGGCAATGAAGCTCCAAGAGATAAAGTTCCAGGACCAAGAGAAGAAGTTCGCTAACCAAGAGAAGAGGGTGATAAATAAAAACAAGAGAATTAGGGAACTCAAACAGCAGATCGATGGAGCTGAAGTGCAAACTGAAGGCCTTTGCAAGATAACCAATGATGTGCGTGCTTCCAAGAGGGACTTGGCAAAGCAACTTGAAGACGCAAAGAAGTCAAGTTTAGTGGAGGAGCTACAAAGCGAGAAGGAGGGACTTCAGGAGCAGCTGGAAGCCACTACCAAGAAGCTGCAGGATGAGATAAAGAACCTCCAAGAGAAGCTTGAAGCCACCACAAAGGAGATGGAGTTGTACGAGACAACTCTAGAGCAGGAAGGCTACTCGTTCGAGGACGAGGAAGATGAAGGCGTGGTAGATGCGTAATAGTTGGACCACCTTTAATTCTATAGTAGAACGTTATTCGCGATTGTAATAAATACCAAGACAAATCTGGTTTAGTTAAACTTGGTTGTTTTCTGTGTTAAGCTGTGTTGTTATGTCTTGTGTGCCTAGTGTGCTTGGTGTGTTTTCATAAGGGTAGGAGTTTACTACTTAGTCTTTCTGTCTATTTCTTAACTATTCTCTTAAACCCCACAGATGCCACCCAGACGTGCGAACTCCGAAATCCCTCCAGAAATAGCACAACTTTTGGCCACTCAGAACCAGCTGATCCAACTGCTCACTCAGAACATGCAAAACAACAACAACAACAACAACCCGCCACCACCACCACCTCCTCAACAGGATCGCTTGACTCGGTTTTTGAGGCTGAACCCGCCTACCTTCACTAGCAGCACTAAACCAATCATCGCTGATGACTGGCTGCGTACGATTAACAAGAAGCTAGACACCGTGCAAGCTATCAGAGCCGACAGGGTACGTTATGCCGCACACCAGCTTGAAGGACCTGCTGCAGAATGGTGGGATAACTACCAAGTCACCCACCCGGACATTGATGCTATCACTTGGGATCAGTTTGAGTTAGCTTTTCGCACTCATCATGTGGATGCTGGTATCATGACTCTGAAAAGGCGCGAATTTCACGACCTACACCAGCTGCACCGTTCTGTCACCGAGTATGGTGAGCTTTTCAACAAGCTAGCCCGTTATGCACCCGATGATGTTTCCACTGATGCCAAGAGACAGGAGGAGTTCTTAAGGGGACTCAATGATGAGATATCCATTCAGCTTGTGGCTCAGAAATTTGACAACTTTCAGGAACTCCTGGACAGAGCCATTGTGGTTGAATCAAAGAGGAAGAGCATAGAAAACCGCAAGAGGAAGTCTAACCCTCACAAGCACTCTGTCATTCGTACGGAAGCGCAATTCCTCACCACCACCTTATAACAATAATGGCCACAACCATAACGGTCATAACCATGGTGGCCACAAACACAATGGGCATAAAAACCGCAATGGGAATGGCAGCAATGGAAAGGATCTCAGTGAGGTGACATGCTTTAAGAGCAACAGGACAGGGCACTATGCAACCTCTTTCCCCGAGAAGAAGAATGGCAATGGCAATGGGAATGGAAGTGGACACAACCATGGCAATGGAAACGGGAAGAAGCCAAATCCGTTTGTCAAAGCCACGGTAAATCATGTCTCTATGGAGGATGCTTGTGATGCACCAGACTCTGTGATTGGTAAGTTCAAACTCAATTCTATTCCCGCAGTTGTTATTTTTGATACTGGTGCATAGCATTCATTCATATCAAGGGTATTTGTGGATAGAGGCAAGATACCTACGGAGACTATAAAATTTACTCTAAGGGTAAGTTCTCCTGGGGGAGAAATAGTGGCAAACTCCGGTTGCCGGGAATTAGAACTAAGGATTGGGACGCACATCTTTCCCACCAGTCTAGTAGTTCTAGAATCACAAGGATTAGACATCATCTTGGGCATGAATTGGATGACTGAATATGAAGGAGTCATAGATTGTGCAAAAAGGACTGTCACGCTCACAACACCGGAAGGGAAGAGGATTCGTATCAAGTCAAATTTTGCACTTAAGGAAGCCATGGTGAACTCTCTTAAGGGGGTTATCTTGGAGGAGGTACCCATTGTAAAGGAATACCCAGATGTCTTCCCAGAGGAGCTACCCGGAATGCCACCCGACCGTGATATCGAGTTCCTCATTGACTTGATTCCAGGCACGGGACCGATAGCTAAGAGACCATACAAGATGGATGTGTACGAGTTAAAGGAACTCAAGAAACATCTTAGGGAACAATTGGACAAGGGATTCATCCAACCCAGCGTGTCATCTTGGGGAGCACTTGTCCTATTTGTGGAAAAGAAGGATAAAACCAAGAGGCTGGTTGTGGACTACCGCTCGCTGAACGAAGTGACGATCAAGAATAAGTATCCTCTAACCAACATCAATGACCTGTTTGACCAGTTAAAGGGGGCCAGTGTGTTCTCAAAGATAGATCTGCGATCGGGCTACTTTCAGCTAAAGATTCGAGAACAGGATGTGCCCAAAACAGCATTCACCACAAGATACGAATTGTATGAGTACACCATAATGTCGTTTGGTATAACCAATGCCCCAGCATACTTCATGACCATGATGAACAAGGTGTTCATGGAATATTTGGACAAGTTTATCGTGGTATTCATAGATGATATACTCATATACTCTAAGGATGAGAAGGAACATGAGAAACATCTGCGCCTTATCATGGAGAAGCTAAGAGAACACAAGTTGTATGCCAAATTCAGCAAGTGCGAATTCTGGTTAAAGGAAGTGGGATTTCTTGGTCATGTTGTGTCGGCAAAAGGAGTTGCCGTAGATCCTAGTAAGGTAGCTTCCGTGACGGAATGGGAGTCACCCAAGAATGTGGGAGATATTAGGAGTTTTCTGGGCCTCGCAGGATATTACCGGAGGTTCATTGAAAACTTTTCCAAAATAGCAAAACCCATGACGGAACTATTGAAGAAGGAAAAGAAGTTCCTATGGACCGAGGCATGTGAAGCAAGTTTTCAAGAATTGAAGAAACGCCTTGTAACGGCGCCATTTCTGTGTCTGCCTGATATCCAAAAGGATTTTCAAGTCTATTGTGACGCTTCTCGACAAGGACTTGGAAGTGTATTGATGCAGGATGGGAAAGTGGTATCCTATGCCTCTCGGCAACTTAAGAACCACGAACACAATTACCCCACACATGATTTGGAACTTGCGTCTGTGGTTCATGCACTCAAGATATGGAAACACTACCTCATGGGCAAACATTGTGATGTGTTTACAAATCATAAAAGTTTGAAGTACATCTTCACCCAAAAGGAGTTGAATATGAGACAAATAAGATGGCTAGAACTAATTAAGGATTATGACTTGGATTTACAGTACCATCCCGGAAAGGCAAATGTGGTGGCTGATGCCTTAAGTCGTAAGGTGTATGTGAATGGACTTACCGCAGGGAAACTTCCAGAGGATTTATGCAAGCAATTCAGGGATCTCAGGCTAGAGATAGTTCCGAAAGGACACGTAGCGACTATGGAAATAGTGTCCACCCTCCAAGAAAGAATCAAGGAAGCACAAAAGGGAGATAAAGAGTTGGAGGAAATAAGGATCAGAATAAGCGAAGGAAAGACTAAAGAATTTTGTCTGGACGAACAAGGAACCCTCTGGTATGGGAAGCATTTGTGCGTTCCCAATGACCCCGATATCAGGAAGATGATTTTACAAGAAGCTCATGATTCGCCATACTCAATTCATCCAGGTAACACGAAGATGTACATGGATGTGAAGGATAGATTTTGGTGGAATAACCTAAAGAGAGAAATTGCAGAATATATTTCTCTGTGTGATGTATGCAATAGAGTTAAAGCCGAGCATCAGAAACCGGCAGGACTACTTCAACCACTACCTATACCCGACTGGAAGTGGGACAAGGTAGGCATGGATTTCATCACGGGATTGCCCCGGACTCGTTCTGGATTTGATTCTATGTGGGTAGTGGTGGACCACTTCACCAAGGTGGCTCACTTCATCCCCGTAGAGACCACGTATACAAGTGCTAATCTTGCTAAGATATACATGTCAAAAATTGTAAGTCTGCATGGTGTTCCCAAGGAAATTGTGTCAGATAGAGGCACCCAGTTTACTTCAAAGTTTTGGCGACAACTACATGAGTCTCTTGGAACCCGACTAGAATTCAGTACTGCCTTCCACCCTCAGACAGATGGCCAAACGGAAAGGGTGAATCAAATTTTGGAAGATATGTTGAGAGCTTGCGCACTAGACTATGGGTCTAGTTGGGACGATAACCTGCCGTATGCTGAGTTCTCATACAACAACAGCTACCAGACAAGTATCAAGATGGCTCCGTTTGAAGTTCTATATGGCAGGAAGTGTAGGACTCCACTGCTATGGAATGGTGTTGGTGAACGCAGTCTTTTTGGACCTGAATTGATAAAGGATGCCGAAGAAAAGGTACGACAGATTTAGGATAGGCTAAAGGTAGCCCAATCCCGACAGAAGAGTTACGCTGATTCCAAGCACAGAGATGTGGCTTATGAAATAGGGGATCGTGCGTATCTCCGAGTTTCACCCCTACGAGGAGTTAAGAGGTTCGGAATCAAGGGCAAGTTATCCCCACGATTCATAGGACCATATAAGGTTCTGGCCCGTAGAGGAGAAGTTGCTTATCAGTTGGAGTTACCAGAAGGACTTACTGTTCATGATCTGTTTCATGTGTTGCAACTAAAGAAGTGTCACCCGGAGATGGCCGAAACACCGTTAAGAGACACCGTTCCCCTAGATGAGGTTCAATTGGAAAATCACCTTACCTATGAGGAAAAACCCATCAAAATACTGGAAACAACAGAAAGGATTACCCGCACCAAGACTATAAGATTCTGCAAAGTACAATGGAACCACCACTCCGAGGAAGAAGCTACGTGGGAGCGTGAAGAAGACATGAGGGCAGAACACCCACACCTATTTGCTAGCCAACCCGAATCTTGGGGACGAGACTTCTCTTAAGGGGGGTAGGTTTGTAACATCCCAGATTTTATATTAGTGTGTTATTAGTACCATGCATCATCCTTGCATCATTGCATTCTACAAATGGATTTTTACAACAAAATCCTAAGCACCTAAACCTATCAAAACCCTAATAGAGATTGCCATATGTAAGCATCATTATAGTGGTCAAGTTTGACCCTTCTAAAAACTTTGTAAAACATTAAACTATGGCCCCATGATGACCACCTTCTTTTTACAAAAATTTAGGAGTTGGTTTCATCTCTTTTTGACTCTATATGCAAAAGTTATTTAGGTTTTACTAAATCAGAATTGGGAAAAATGTTTAAGGAAAAAAAAGGGGAACCTAACCTAACTGGGCCGGCTGTGCCAGCCCGCTAACGCGCGCGCGTCACCTAGCTTGCCAGCGTCGCCAGCGCAGCCCAGCAGAGCGCAGGCCGCAGGCCGCAGCCGCTGACGCGGGGGTCCCACCCCGTCGTCGTCCTCGCAGAGACCGCGGCGAGCACGTTCCCCTCTGCCGCGTCGGACCCTGAATCGCAACAGACTTGTCCACCCCCTTCCCCAAGTATCTGGCCCTTAAAAAGCCCCCTCCCCCCCGTTGCTTCCCCCTCGAAAAAACCCTAGCTCAAGCTTCGCCGAATCGGTGCCGTTCTTCCTCGCCGGCGTCGCGCTCGGGAAGGTTGATGATCTGGCGATTCGCGCCACCCCGAACCCTCTCTTGCTGTTGACCGTCTTCCCCGTGCAACGCCGCCTCACCCCGACCTCTTCTTTCCTCCCCTTGTGCAGCACAGCGTCGGGGATTTCTCGCCGACGTGCCGCCGGAGCTCACGGGAACCAGCGGAGCTGTGAAGCTAGACGAGGAAGAAAGGGCCGAAGCCGATCACGCACGCATGACCGCAAGGAGGAGCAGAGCACCGTCGTACTCTCCGCTACCCCAGGAAGCCACCACAGCGCCGCCGACGACCACGTCCGACCGCGCCGCCGCCGTCTCGCCATCGACGCCGCTGGTAAGTCGTCGCCGCCGCTTCCGACCGTTGGATCCGCTAGATACGGCCCAGATTAGAAGTTTGATCGAAGCGGTACCGGCCATCACCAGCTAGACCAATCAGAAGCTGACACTTGGCAAGTTCGTAAGTCAGGGTTAGTTCTGTTTGCAGATTTAGGTTAAAACTTGCGAAATTCGTATAAAATTAAATATTTGGCCAAATTTAGCTTATAATATACTGTTGGATTCATAATTTTATGTAGAACCCAGATCTGCAATAAAATTCTAAGTTTACAGTAGGGTTTTCGGTGTAGAATTTAATCTCTAGATTAGAGTGTTTATTCTATAGAAAAATAATTAAAATTCTGTTTAGTTTATTCTTGTTGAAATAGCTTTGTATCCACAATACCTACTGAACAAAATTATAAAACTTTGCTTAAGATCATTAGATCTAGTTTGGGGCTAATTAGATGGTTTGATCTCCTTTTAACCCAATGAATTGTATTAGTGACCCAAATAGATCTAAACCTATGGAGATCAATCCTAGTAACACCCTTAACACTATTGCAACTCAATTATGCTACCTCAATTTAGAAGAACCAATCTTGCATAAAATACCATGTTGCATGCATGCATGATTATCTCTGTGACATGTTTTTGAACAAGTTATGATCAGATCTATGTTTGTGATTCGATAGATTGTTCGAAGTGCGCTAAGGAGTGCTATTGTGTAGAGTGCTACTCGGATCAAGGAAAGTTACACCACTTGTACATAACTTTTGTCCCAGTTTTTGTTCTATGCATGTGATCTTCAAAATTCTGTAGTATGCATGTATAGGATGTTCTAGTAGAATTTCTTCCTTAGTATTATTTTGCAAGTGCGATGATTTTTGTAGTATGCCATGAGTAGCTCTATTCTTAGGATTTTCCCTCCTAATAGGTTACCCCTGTTTTTGCTAAGTATTGCTTGCTATGCTATAAATACAAAGTACCGTTGGGGGGGTTCGAAAGACAAAGAATTTTTCTAAGTATAAAGGCTCTCTCTTGAGTAAACTTTTCTTCTCAAATCCACTTCAAAATAAAACTAAGTTTTCTTCTGGGCGGAATGGTTGTTGGGACAACGAGTGAGATTTTGGTGGAGGACGGCCACCCAGGAATCAAAGAAGTCTGCCATGTTTCAGAATTCAGAAGCTTCCAGTGCAACCACAATACATTATGGGCTCTGTCTTGGCCTAGTACTTAGTGGGAAACCTCACCTGGGTACCAACATTTGGTGGTTCTTGGCACGGTTGGTTCCGGAAGGTAGAGGGGCTACTAAGGGAAAGCCTCGCCATGGTCTTGTCTGTAAAAGGACTTGATCGTGGGTATAGTGCACAAACTCTCGAGAGTATTGCAATCTGATCGATCAGCCGTGTTCACGGTAACAGAACATCATTGAGCATCTGAAGTATGGAGCCTCTGAAGGATCTTACTCTCTCTTTTCTAAAACAAAACTTTGAAACCCCATGGCGTGCGTAATATCGCCAATGGGTGGGAATTTGGGAACTTGGTGTGTAATATCCAGGTGTCGCTTGGTGCGTAATATCCAAGTGTTTGTTTGTTTGGACACTTGGTGAGTAATATCCTCGTGTTCCATTCGACCTTATTTTATCTAAGCAAATGTTTACAAAGTAGGAAAATCTTCTCTTCTTATCTACTTAAGAAAACTAGCTTTGAGCAAAAGAACTCTACAGCCTAAACTAGCCTTGCATGTAGTCTTTTCTCTCCTTGGTGTAATTTGCCAATACATTCAAGTGTTGACCCAACTTGTTGGCTGCACGTTTTATGTGCAGAATCCGAAGATTGAAAGGTGCGTAGGGATCACGAGTCTACACTCGACAAGCCTGGGGCGTTGATGGACTGAAGCTACTTTTATGTTTCCGCTGTTATTTGAGCTAGCCTTATGCTAAGCAAATTTGTAATAAATTTATACTCTGGATTCTCCGTGTAATAAAGACTTTGTGTTTTACATGATACTTCATCAACTGTGAGTGCTAGCTATTGATCCAGGGACTGGCATGTTAATCACTGGGACTTAGGATCCTCACCGATCCGAGGTCACTACACCAGTGCTCCACCTGCTTCATCACCACCGCCTGATTCTACAACTTAGATAATTATTATGCATTATTCTGAACTCGTGGCAATGTAATGATGAAAACAATGTTTTAGTTTGTGCTGGTATTTGTAAAAACTAATGTTTTTACTATCGTAACACTTTTTCTTATATTTTTTTTATGCATGTGCTTGAAAATTTCTGAAGCACTTTGTGTTTTTATGCCTATACTTGTCATTTTATCTGGATTTTTGCCTCGTCCCTTTCATGGGTCAACCAACCTTTAGCATGGAAACTTTGCCGAGCAACAAAGCGCAATTTCTAAACCAGTTTAAACTCAGAAACAAAGCCGGCTTCCAGTACCAACAACTCATTACTCAGAAAATGCCTGCGTCTAAGCAATCAGATAAAAACCAAAGTATATACAATAAATTAAACTTTATACCCTAAGGTAACATCTTTAGATATTCAATAATCGTAATCAGAACAACCATGAGCATAAAGTAATTTCAAGCATTCTGAGATTTTTGAAAAAACTACATGGTCTTTTGTAAATAAGATGGCAAAAACTTCTCAAAGATAACACATGAGGAAACCAACACTTTATTTCACTTTGAACATGTACATATATGATTACAAGGAAATATAACTAAGAATAGAAGGGATATAGCTGTGCAATATTCCATTGACGGTCTATTTCATCCGGGTCTGTGCTGCCACCAGCTTTTTCTTTTCCGAGTATCGGGTCTTTCCTTTACTGGTCTCATGTCGGTTAAATAATATGACCTATTATGCAGAACTCTGCTAACCATAAAAGGTCCTTCCCAAATTGGGGAAAGTTTGTGCTTTCTCTTTTGCACAAATCGGAGAACCAAATCACCTTTTCTGAAAGAACGGTTTTGCACTCTCTGACTATGATACTTGCGCAAATTCTTCTCATAGGCTGTAGATCTCTGCTCAGCAACGGCGTGTACTTCTTCGATTATATCGAGATCATCTTGTCGAGAAACTTCTGCATCTTCTTTGATATACGCTTTGACTCGTGGAGCTTGATGAATCAGATCACTTGGAAAAACTGCTTCTGCACCATAGACCAAGAATAAAGGAGTATAGCCGGTTGATCTGTTAGGAGTTGTACGTAAGCTCCATATCACAGACGGTAATTATTTCGCCTAAGCCCCTGCGGCCCGACAAAGCGGTCCTCGAGGCGAGGTCGGATTCCTTGTAGAATAAGGTCATTAGTTCTTTCGACTTGTCCATTCGCTTGTGGATGTGCGACTGATGCAATATCGAGTCGGATCCCTTGTTTTTCACAGAATTCGGCAAGTTCGCCCATGGAAAAGTTGCTTCCATTGTCAGTAATTATGTTGTGCAGATATCCGAATCGGATGATTACTTCCTCGACGAACTTTCTGGCTGTGGCTCCATCGCAACTTGTTACGGGTTTAGCCTCAATCCATTTTGTAAATTTATCCACCTTCACTAGTAGGTGAGTAAATCCACATTTTGCCGTGCGAAACGGTCCTACCATATCAAGCCCCCAGACCGCAAACGGACATGTAATAGGGATTGTTCGCAGCTGTTCAGCTAGAACATGTGTGTGATGAGCATACTTTTGGCAGCCTTTGCACGTTTTGACCAGTTTATCGGCATCTTCCTTAGATGTAAGCCAAAAGAATCCGTGTCGAAAAGCTTTTGCCACTAAGGATCTGGCTGCATCATGATGTCCACACTCGCCTTCGTGGATTTCTCTTTAGATTTCCACTCTTTCTTCCGAAGAAATACATCACCGAAACATGCCAGAAACACTGCGTTTATAGAGCTCACCATTTATTATAGTGTAGGCTTTTGCTCGTCGGACAATCTGCCAGCTCAAGACTTCGTCTTCGGGTAGTTTTCCGTCTATCAAGAAATCTAGATAGGTGTTTGTCCAGCTGGGAATTATAGCCAGAACTTCTATTAAAGGTGAGTCGGATTTCGTCGGATAGTCCTCATCAACTCCGAATATGAAAGGGACCCTTAAATGCTCTAAAAAAGCTCCATCCAGTACTTGTTTCCGCGCAGAGCCTATCCTTGATAGAGCATCTGCTTCCTCATTTTTTTCTCGAGGGATGTGTTGAACCTCAAAACCCTCAAACAATTTAGATAGTTCATCCACAACAGCTTTGTATGCTGCCATGTTCTTGTTTGCGTTGCAGATATCGGATACTTGCTGAGCAACTAAATCCGAGTCTCCATAACACATGAGTCTTGATATGCCAATGTTTTTGGCCATGCGTATTCCATGCAACAGTGCTTCGTACTCGACAATATTATTGGTTGCCGTGAAGTGTATTTGCAACACATAGAATATCTTATCTCCTTGGGGTGATTTGAGCACCATGCCAGCCCCCGAGCCTCCTCGTGCTTTTGATCTGTCAAAGTGAAGAGTCCAAAATTCCGAGTCTGGGAGACATGTGTTTTCTGCCGTTTCTGTCCAATCAACAACAAAGTCGGCAAGTATTTGGGACTTGATTGATGTACGTGGTTTGTACTCAATGTCGAAAGCTGCAAGCTCTATTCCCCACTTTGTGACATGTCCTGTGGTGTCGCAGTTATTGATTATATCTCTCAGGGGAGCGATGGAGTCGGATTTCTTCTTCTCCTCTCACCATTGCGGCATCCGCCCCTGCGGCTTCCATGGCTACGACGGGATCCTTCATGGTCGCTACTAGGAGGCGATGGTGGCCCTGGTGGATTATTTCCGGCTGGGTTTCTTGATGGTGGCAGTGGAGCCTCATTATGCTGACTCCGATGCCTGTTTCTTTAGGCACCGTCCCTACTTGATTCAGGACGATCCGGATAATCTCTTCGTCTGGCATTGCCAGCCGGACGGCTCAGTGGTGGCACCCTTAGCCGATCTTGCTCCTCTCGCTAGCGGCGTGTTTCCGGGTCTTCTCTATAGCGGTTGTTTTGCCGAATATGGTCCTGATGAGGAACCATTGCCCTGATGGCTTCTTCAGACGTAGCCGGAATAACTCTTGCCCAGTCACGTGTTGGCCGACAGGAGTGGACGTTCGAGCCGGTTCTCGAATTCTCTTCTTCTCCACGGGGACTATAGCGTTGAGTTGTATCCCTACGAAGCCTTATGTCAGCTCTTTGGTAAGCTCCAGTGTGGAAAAAGGACTTTGAGGCCAGCTTGCCACTAAATGACGCGGCCGTTTTCTGCTGCTTTAATCCTTTGTCCAGCAACACGACGCACTGCTGGACCTGCTGCGGAGACGGATTGTTGGCGAGGATGGCTCGAGCTGCAGCAGCGTTTTCCAACGGCGTGCTGTAGACTCCGATCTTCTCTCCATATTTTTCGTCAAATAGATCTTTGTGGATATTCGGATTCTTGTTAGCAAGAAACAGACCTCCCTTGTCTTGTTTGGATGTCGCTTGAAATTTTACTGATATTTGGCAGGATCACTGTCTAACTGCTGCCTCATCTCGACGAGGCACGCGACCTCTTCAAGTAGAAACAAGCGGTGCTTTTCCAGGTCCTCGGCCCTTTTCTCCAGCGCCTCCGGTGTAAGATCCGAAGCCGTTGGGATTGGAATCGTGAGAGAATCTCCATAAATTTCACATGCACCCTTCGTGACAACGTGTCCATCCAAAGGAGGATCGATCGGGGTGGTATTAATCGGATCTCTATCCTGATTCTCCATCTCGATCTCTTCATCAACGTTTTCTTCGTTGGTTTCTTCGACGTCCGGCTCTGCTGGTGTCGGATTTTTGTTCTTCTTCTTCTTATTTGACCGCCCAGTAGCCTTAACGTACGTACCAGTGGAAAAGATGGCTTTCGTTCCGGTACTGGGGGATAAAATTCCATCAGTACTTTTCGTCATGGTTGGCTTGTGGACCTCGGAGGAATCTCTGGTATCCATATCATCTCGCGAGGTGTAGATTTTATCCATGCTATCATATGGACTAGGAGAATTTTACGTCTCACCTTGCATTTGTTTTGAGACGTGCTCTTGTTCATACTCCTCTATCTCTTTGTCGAAGTATCAAAGTTCCTGCGACGTGATTGACTCCTAAGGAGAGCCAGTTGAGTTGTCATTTTCTTCGATTGCGTCTAGAACCAAATTGCTACCAGCTCCAGCATCGATAGAGTCGGATCCAGTTCTTATGTGGTGCACAAAACAGTGCTTATTCTTGTTCATGTTTTGAGGTAGTTGTATAACTTGGTTTCCGCTTCGACGTCGGCAAAGCTGTATCCATAGAGGATGTATTCCTCATCTGTGTATCCGATCTCGCTAGAGAGATCAGATCTAGATTCTTCTTCTACCTCTTCTTCCACTACAGAAGTGGGCTAGGTGGGTTTGATTTTCTCTAGAACCTTGAACTCTTCCGCCTCTACGGACAAAGTAGATCCGGATTTTTCTTCCGCCATGGTCATCACCTCAAGGGTGGGTTGAGAGGGTTCAGTGAAACCGAGATAGATATCGATCTCGCCGATGGACATGATCGTGTAGGTCGTCATGGGTTTCAAAGCCGGAATCCAGGTCTCGTCGAGAAGGACGAGAGGGACATCACTGGCGTAGACCACGCGACCCATGGTGATTGTTTTGCCGATTCCTGCACGCGCAGATTCCGCCTGGAACGATGCTCCAAAGGTCACATGCCCCACGGTGGGCGTCAACTATCGTCGGATTATCGACAAGTATGCCATAGGGGGTCCTAGTGGTGTTGGAAGGATGGGGTGAGAGACGTCAGATGTTCCAGGAGCAGTGAGCACAAGTTTACCCAGGTTCAGATCAGACTGCGGTGATCGTATCCTACTCCTGCTAGCAACCCAGTAATATATCGGCGTAAGTCGGATGTTACAGCGGATTACAAGAGAGGTTCACATGTGCGAGTTGGTTGTGGTTGTGTGTATTTAGTTGTAAGATCCCTCCTTTGTAAAGGAAAAGGATCCTTGTGACTAGAATGCTAGTCCCTGGATCATTGCTAGCATCCACAGTTTAAGATAAAGTACACAGATACAAAGGTCATTTATTACATCCATTCCAGAGATAAAACATAGTCTTTACAACTCAAGGCCACATGCCTAATACAAGAGTTTGAATAAGTAAATAATTATAAGTCTTCATCTTCATGTGCCACAGGCAAACATGTTGAGTGTAGACTCATGACACCTAATCCTCATCAGAGTAACCTGCAACATCACAAGTTACAGCCACAGTGGGTCAATACTTTGGAATAGTATTGGCAAGTGATACCTTAGTAATTTTTAGGTGGACTATATTACTATATGAATTTTGGCTAAGTGTAGCTTGGCTTGCTTTTCTCAAAATAGGTTTTTCCTATTAGTTCAAATCACTAAGTTTTTCTTTGTCAAAACTTTTCCAAGGAACCACCAATAGACATTGAGGTCCTTCACCCTTGTTCACCCACAAGTTTTTACTTAGAAGTTAGAGTGATGAGATTCTTGATAGCTTCCATGTCTTGATGCTCAAGTTGTCCATTGCCATGGACTTGGCTAAGTACTTAGATTTTTCCATCTGCAGAGGTTGTGCACTTTCCTCACCAGACTTGGTTTCCCAAGACAGGACCTTTCAGAAGCCTTCCCTTAGACCAAATGGACGCGCTCCAACCTATCAATCCCACTACCACCTACTGTCCAAATGGCTAAGTTCTAGCAACTTATGTGATTTAGGCAGAGCCCATATTGCCAAGTGGCTGCACTATAAGCTTCTCAACACTTGGCCTCTAAAATCCCTTTGTTCCTGGGTGGCTTTCCACAAGTGAGATACACAAGGTAAACCATATCCATGGGCCTTGTGTAACCACTCAACCAAAAACCACCAATCAAGTCCCTTTCCACCCAGGTAATTCATTGACTTAGTTGTTTTATTAAGAAAAACATAAGTCCAAAGACTTAGAAATATTTTCACCATAGCATGTATATATTTTACCAACCCTTGTTTGCTACTAGCTAGGCTAAGCATGGCATAGTAACTTAACTTAGAAATTTCCTAGCAATTCTACAACTACTTAGGATTTCCCAACAAGGCATTTGACAAAAATAGTAACACATGCAAGACTTAGCAAAATATTTCTAATGCTTGTATGAAAATATAGGGATGGAAATATTCATGAAGTACCACTTGCCTTGGTAGTGGGGAGAGTAGCACTCTTCAGAATCACAATCACTAGCACCAAAATCTACACATAAAATATAGCCACAATCACATACAAAACATATACAATCAAAAATATATATATGCATGCATGCAAGATGCTAAGTGATGATTTTTGAAACTCAACCAAGCAAGTGCATAATACTGAACCATAAACAAGTAAAAAAACTTGTTAAACCAAGTTTATTTGACACTAAAACAAATTTCCTAAATAATTTCTATACTCAAAATAGTCCTAAACAAGTTTCTGCAAATAAAATCATTTTAACAGAAACTAAACATTAAACACATTGCATAAATAGAAAGGGCTTGTTTTCCTGTTTCCAACGGTATAAAATTTGTCAAATTCTAACGTGTGGATCAAAAGTTATAGCTATTTCAAAATTGGATCTAAATCTGATTCAAATTCTATTTTTAAACTAAACCCTAGCCACGCGTCGCGCTCTGATTCGTCGGTACCGCTTCGCGTGGATCGACCAGCATGGACTGTCAGATCAAACTTAAAGCGCACGGCCCAGATTGTCACTTACCCCTTCGATGCAGATCTAATCTAGAGCGCTGGATCTAGATCCTACGGCTGCTAAGCGTGCCACCAAGGATGGGCCCTAGCACGAACCAGAGGGATTAGAAGACGCACAAGACAAAGGCGAACAACCTAGTATGCAAGAGGGGGCAAGGGGCGCGCTCTGCTTACCGTAATTGGTCGCCGGAGTTGAGCGGCGGCTCGGTCGGTTGCGGGCACGAACGGGGACGGCGTCCTGGGTCACGAGCAGGCAAGCGACGGGTGTCAGAAGATGCATGAGCTCATGCTGAGCATAATCGTTTGAAGCAGGGGCACAGGGGCGGTCGGGACTCACCGGAATTGCTGCCGGAGATCGTCGGGACAGCGGCGGTGTCTGGCGAGTTTCGAGCAGCCTGGTGGCGTGGAGAGGGAATTGGTTGAGGGGAAATGGCCGCGAGAGAGAGGGGATTAAATAGGCAGAGGCTCGACAAGAAATGCTTAGTGATTCAATGCCAATTACCTCGCGGAATCAAAGCAGCAGTGGCATGTGGAGTTCATGCGGAATTTTGGGAAGACGATGACGTCGTGGGCGGGGCCCGCTTGTCGTGAATAGAGCAAAGGGAAGTGGGGTCCGAGTGTCACGACTTCTTTGGGTGTGTCAAGTGCGAGAGAGAGAGGTGGCCCGGGTGGGCTAGTTGGGCTACATCTGTTGCTGGGCCAAATTCCTGGCGCCGGCCTTTTCCAATTCTTTTCTCTTTTCTTTTTCTAAATTGATTTTCAGGAATGGTTTTCAAATGAATTCAAACTCCATTTGAATTCAAATCTATTTGGGATTTTTTTGCAGTGTGCAACAATCACATTTCAGGACATAAAATCAAGTGGTCTCTCTGTTCAAGCTTGGTTCTTTTGAAATAACAAAATAAACAGAGCCATAGCACTAGATTTGCAAATGTTTTGAAAATGGTTTTGACCCCATTTTTATTTTGTAAAATTTTGTTCTAACTCCACACTCAAACCAATCAACAAGGAAGATAAACAATCTTGGTTTAAAACATTCAAGCTCTCAAATGGGGATGGCCATTTGATTTAAGTTTGCTCACATAAAATGATAGCACTATGTGCTTCTGTTTTCTTGAAATGAGTTTGAAATTGATCTCAATTCTATATGCATGCATGAATGATATGCAAACTTTGAAATCATGATTTTAGGGATGTTACAAATCTAACCCCCTTAAGGTGAATCTCACCCTCGAGATTCGGATTGGCTAGAAAATAGGTGAGGGTGGTCTTTCCGAAGATCATCTTCTCTTTCCCATGTTGCTTCCTCTTCGGAATGATGATTCCACTGCACTTTGCAAAACTTGATAGTCTTAGTCCTTGTGACTCTTTCTGTAGTTTCAAGAATCTTGATAGGTTTCTCTTCATAGGTGAGATCACTTTCCAATTGAACCTCCTCCAAAGGTATAGTGTCCTTCAAAGAAGTTTCTTCCATTTCTGGGTGAAATTTCTTAAGCTACTCACATGAAACACATTATGGACAGCTGACAGAGATTCTGGCAGTTCAATTTCATAGGCAACTTCTCCTTTGCGACTCAAAATCTTGAATGGCCCAACATATCTTGGTGCCAATTTTCCTTTGACTCCGAATCTTTTCACTCCACGAAGTGGTGACACTCTAAGATAGGCTCTATCACCAACTTGGTAGGTGACTTCTCTACGCTTAGGATCTGCGTAGCTTTTCTGTCGGGACTGTGCTATCTTCAACCTGTCCTTAACCAATTTGACCTTCTCTTCGGCTTCTTTGATAAGATCTGGCCCGAATAAACTTCTTTCTCCCACACCATTCCATAACAATGGGGTGGTACACTTTCTTCCGTAGAGAAACTCAAACGGTGCCATCTCAATGCTGGCTTGATAGCTGTTATTATAAGAAAATTCTGCGTAAGGCAGACTTTCATCCCAACTGGCTCCATAGTCTAGGGTACATGCCCTCAACATGTCTTTGAGAATCTGATTAGTCCTTTCTGTTTGTCCATCGGTTTGAGGATGAAAGGCAGTACTGAATTCCAACCTCGTTCCCAATGATTCATGTAGATGTCTCCAAAAATGGGAAGTGAATTGAGTTCCCCTATCAGACACAATACTCTTGGGAACTCCATGTAGACATACAATTCTACTCATGTAGATTTTGGCTAACTTAGCACTTGTATAGGTTGTCTTTACGGGTATAAAATGAGCCACTTTAGTTAGGCGATCCACTACTACCCATATGGAATCATACCCTGACCTGGTCCTTGGTAATCCGGTAATGAAATCCATACCAATTTTGTCCCACTTCCAATCAGGAATAGGTAGTGGTTGAAGCAAACCTGCTGGTTTCTGATGCTCCGCTTTCACTCTACTACACACATCACACAAGGCAATATGTTCGACGATGTCCTTCTTGAGATTATTCCACCAAAATCTTTCCTTCATGTCCATGTACATTTTGGTGTTACCCGGATGAATAGAATACGGAGAATTGTGTGCTTCTTGCAAAATCAGTTTCCGCAACTCCGGGTCTTGTGGAACACAAATACGTTTCCCATGCAATAAAGTACCCTGTTCGTCTTCATGGAATTCTTTGGCTTTTCCTCTGCCAATCTTTTCTTTAATCTCTTCAACTTCCTTATCAGTCTTCTGGGCTTCTCTGATCTTGTCCAACAAAGTGGGTTGAACATCCAAAGACATGAGATGTCCTTCAGGCACAATCTCCAATCTGAGTTTTCTGAATTGGGTACACAGATCATCCGGCAATTCTCCTTTGGTAAGGCCATTCACAAATACCTTACGACTTAGAGCATCTGCTACAACATTTGCTTTACCGGGGTGGTATTGCAAACTTAAGTCATAGTCTTTGATAAGTTCTAGCCATCTTCTTTGTCTCATATTAATTTCCTTCTGAGTGAAGATATACTTCAAACTTTTGTGATCCGTGAACACTTCACAACGCTTTCCCAAAAGATAGTGTCTCCATGTTTTGAGTGCATGGACGACAGAGGCTAACTCTAAATCATGAGTAGGATAGTTTACTTCATGATTTTTGAGTTGTCTCGAGGCATAAGCTACAACTTTACCTTCTTGCATAAGAACTGCACCCAAACCTTGATGAGATGCATCACAATATACTTGGAAATCTTTTTCCAAATTTGGCAGACACAAGACTGGTGCTTTCACAAGTCTCTTCTTCAACTCCTGAAAGCTGAGTTCACAACCTTCGTACCAAGCAAACTTCTTGTCTTTCTTTAACAATTCAGTCATGGGCTTAGCTACCTTAGAGAAATTCTCAATAAACCTTCTGTAGTAACCTGCTAAGCCAAGGAAACTACGAACTTCTTTCATGGACTTGGGAGATTCCCATTCAGTCACAGCTGAAACCTTAGCAGGATCAACTGCTACACCATCCTTTGTCATAACATGACCAAGAAAACCAACTTCCTCCAACCAGAACTCACACTTGCTGAATTTGGCATAAAGTTTATGCTCTCTTAATTTCTCAAGTATCAAACGTAAGTGTCCTTCATGCTCTTCTTTGCTCTTGGAGTAGACTAAGATGTCATCGATGAAAACGACAACAAACTTGTCAAGGAATTCCATGAACACCTTGTTCATCATATTCATGAAGTATGCTGGAGCATTGGTCAAGCCAAAAGGCATTACGGTATACTCGTACAATCCATACCTTGTAGTGAATGTTGTTTTTGGTATGTCTTGTTCTCTTATCTTGAGTTGAAAATAGCCTGACCGGAGATCGATCTTTGAGAACACACATGCTCCTTCTAGCTGATCAAACAAGTCATTGATTCTAGGCAAAGGATATTTGTTCTTGATAGTTACCTCGTTGAGTGAACGGTAATCTATGCATAACCTTTGGCTTCTATCTTTCTTCTCCACGAACAAAACTGGGGCTCCCCAAGATGAAGAACTTGGTTGAATAAATCCTTTCTGCAACTGTTCTCCAAGTTGCTTCTTGAGTTCTTTCAGTTCATCAACTGACATTTTATACGGTCTTTTTGCTATTGGTCCAGCCCCTGGTACCAAATCTATCAGAAATTCCACATCTCTATCTGGTGGCATTCCCGGCAATTCTTCCGGAAACACATCCGGATACTCACTCACAATTGGCACACTGTCCATGCTAACCCCCTTAAGAGAATTTAGCTTACTTCCTTTTGATTCAAAGTTGGACTTGAACTTAATCCGTTTTGTTTCCGGGGTTGTGAGTGCAACAGTACGATTGGCACAATCTAGTACTCCTTCATACTTAGCCATCCAATCCATTCCCAATATTACGTCCAATCCTTGGGAATCTAGGATTATCAGACTCACTGGAAATTTATGTTTTCCAAACTCTATTACTAGATCCCGGCATCCAAGATTTACTATCATATCTCCACCCGGAGAACTAACTTTTATTGGACACCCAATGTTTTCAGTTGGAAACCCATTTCTATCAACAAATGCTTTTGATATGAATGAATGCGATGCTCTAGTATCAAAAAGAACAAATGCTGGAATAGAATTGAGTCTGAACTTACCAGCAACAGCATCAGGCTCCTCATAGACCTCCTCCACACTGATGTGGTTCACCTGTCCTTTCTGGAAAGGATTGGGTTTGATAGGTCCTTCAACTTTCTTTTCAGGGCACTCATTTGCATAATGCCCCATCTTCTTGCATTTGAAGCATTCAACCTGACTGATGTCTCTCTTAACAGGCTGACTTCCACTTCCACTTCCATTACCACTGTGGTGGCTCTTATGTCCACTCTTGTGGTTCTTGTACTTATCATTGTCATGACTGCGATGATGCTTGTTGTCATGACGGTTGTGGTTGTGGTGCTTGTTGAATTTCCCATGCTTGTGGGATCCTGAGCTTCCACTGTCATCATAATGAGATCGTTTGTGAGACGATCCCGAGCTGTGCTTGTCGGAGTGCTTTATCTTTCTACTCTCGACTTGCTTCATTTTGTTCTCCAATATTGCAGCTTTGTCACAGAGCGACTGATAAGTGGGAACATATGCCACAGCCAATTGCAGATTCAGCTCATCATTCAAGCCTTCCAGAAATTTTTCCTTTCTCTTGGCATCGGTGTCAACTACATCCGGTGCATAACGCGCCAGATTGTTGAACTCTTCAATGTATTCAGCCACGCTGCAGTGGTGTTGCTTCAGATTGTGGAACTCCTTCTTTTTCAGACTCATCACTCCTGATGAGATATGAGCAGTGCGAAATCCATCCTCAAAGATAGCCCATGTCACTTCATCTATGGGAGTGGTGATCTGGAAGTTGTCCCACCAAGTGGCGACTGGCCCTTCCAGCAGATGCGCTGCAAATCTGACCTTTTCAGCATCCGTGCAGCCCATGGTTACCAAGTCCTTGTTTACTGAGCGTAGCCAATCATTGGCCACCATGGGATCAGTCGTCCCTGAGAACTTAGCTGGCCTCAATCTCAAGAACCTGGTGAGCATATCAAAGCCCGGAGGGTTGTTGTTGTTGTTGTTATTGTTTTGGTTCTGGATGAACGTTGTCATCATCTGCATCAGTTGTGTTTGAGCAGTCATCATTTGCTGCATTTCTGGAGTGATGTTGTTGTTGTTGGGGTTGGGGTTTGCACGACGGGGAGGCATCTGTGGTTTGTTCAAATAGAGATAAGAATGAGATACCCATAGATGCTTTCATGGACATTACATCACATAAGCAAACACAAGCATGCAACAAAGAGATAAAAGGTTCAACAACAAGATAACAAGTTCACAAAGTAAAACACACAAGTAGAAAGCCATCCACATGTCGGATGGTCCAATAACAAGTCCTCAAATAACAAGTATGATAATAAAGGATAAACGAGTAGTCAAATCTACTCATCGGCATCAATCTCCTCCTCAACAAAGGTAAGACCTGCGTTCTCTATCGCGGTCTTGTTCTCCTCAATGGTAGTGGTCAAGGACTCTATCTTGGCCTTGAGAGCCCTCTTCTGGGAACGAAGCCTCTCGATCACCGTCTGCTGCTGCTCTAGCTCAAAGTCCTTGGACTGCAGTTCTTCAGTCATGTCCCGGATCTTCTTGTTCCTATCCTGGACACGCTTCTCCTGACTCTTGAACTTCCTGTCCTGGGTCTCGAACTTCGCCTCCATTTCCTTGACTATCTCGTCCTGCTGCGCGAAGAGCTTGTCCTTCTCGCGAAGCTGCACCTAGAGATCGTCATTGCTGAGCATGACATTGGTCATGTCCGTGTCCACGTGCCTAATGAGAGACTCTAAGTCCTGGAGGTACAGGCGTATCGGCTCTGCTGCGTCCCTCGAGTTGTCCTCGAAGTCGATGGACTCTCCGTCCTCATCACGTCTTCCAAAGACGTGGAAGTGAGTGCCTCTAACCTATCGGGAGTGTCGACCTAGCAGACGTCCTATCAGGTCCTGCATAACTACCTCCATGCCTCTCTCCCTGTCATCGTGCATAAGCTTGAAGACGATGGCCTCCGTAGTAGGCTCTGTCTGGCGTCCGGGCTGGTTCACCTTGAAGCCCCAGAGGTCCTTTCTCTCGAACTTGGTGAGGGGATGCACCATGATGGTGGGAAGAGGGAGATTGAGCAAAGTGGTAATCTCAACGATACGAGGACCAAAGCGGGTAACCTGGAACTCCTCAACAGTGCTGATGGTAATAGGCATCTAGTTATAAGATAGAAAAGTTAGAACAACACAATTTAAGATAAAACAAGGACAAACATCACATACATATCCTTGGGAAACAGAACACACAAGTCATGCATACATGAAACCATTACAATGACCAAGGTTCAATCTTATTTTAAGGCATCATTTTAGAAAATAGGTGATAAGTGGTGGTCCAACTAACGAAGTACGTTTACAATCCTATCTCACTGGATCTGTTGGCTAACACAATGTTCCTAGAAGCAATCAGCCTATCTTGCTCACATGATTCCATCACTAAGTCTATAATGTCTCCTATTAAGGTTTGGTTGGTAGCTTCCAACTCTTGAGTATGTTCCTTCTCTTTCTTCAAGTATTTTTGGAGGTTGAGCATTCTGCACTTGACTCTAGCACTAAGTTCTTTGATAGTCCTCCAAGCTGCTTCTCTTGCTGACTCAAAGAATGTGGTGTGCACCACAGTGTTGGTGTACATGCAGAATCCTGTTTCCTTGTGGTTGTCTTCCTTGTTTTTGTACAAGTGAAGTTGCACCCACCAGTACTCAACTCCTTCATCCATCACCGGAAAACCTTTGTACACAGCTGCACCTTGTATCTATGATGCAACCATGAGGTCCTTAAGAATTTTGGGAAACTCTGTCTCACACTCCAAGGTCATGGTCATGAGTGGTCCTTTCCTTACGGCTTCGTTGATGGAGTTCATCTACAAATAGAGATGAGAAAGAAGATTAGATAAGTTTACGAGAAGAATAGACAAGTGTAGAAGTAGTTGAAAATTTTCCTTAGTGGTTTCCAATCCTAGGGTCATAATCCTACAGGCAACATGCTGCTTTCGATACCATCTGTAAGATCCCTCCTTTGTAAAGGAAAAGGATCCCTGTGATTGCAATGCTAGTCCCTGGATCATTGCTAGCATCCACAGTTTAAGACGAAGTACACAGATACAAAGGTCATTTATTACATCCATTCCAGAGATAAAATATAGTCTTTACAACTCAAGGCCACAAGCCTAATACAAGAGTTTGAATAAGTAAATAATTATAAGTCGTCATCTTCATGTGCCACAGGCAAGCATGTTGAGTGTAGACTCATGACACCTAATCCTCATTAGAGTAACCTGCAACATCACAAGTTACAGCCACAGTGGGTCAATACTTTGGAATAGTATTGGAAAGTGATACCTTAGTAATTTTTAGGTGGACTATATTACTATATGCATTTTGGCTAAGTGTAGCTTGGCTTGCTTTGCTCAAAATAGGTTTTTCCTATTAGTTGAAATCACTAAGTTTTTCTTTGTCAAAACTTTTCCAAGGAACCACCAATAGACATTGAGGTCCTTCACCCTTTTTCACCCACAAGTTTTTACTTAGAAGTTAGAGTGATGAGATTCTTGATAGCTTCCATGTCTTGATGCTCAAGTTGTCCATTGCCATGGACTTGGCTAAGTACTTAGATTTTTCCATCTGCAGAGGTTGTGCACTTTCCTCACCAGACTTGGTTTCCCAAGACAGGACCTTTCAGAAGCCTTCCCTTAGACCAAATGGACGCGCTCCAACCTATCAATCCCACTACCACCTACTGTCCAAATGGCTAATTTCTAGCAACTTATGTGATCCAGGCAGAGCCCATATTGCCAAGTGGCTGCACTATAAGCTTCTCAACACTTGGCCTCTAAAATCCCTTTGTTCCTGGGTGGCTTTCCACAAGTGAGATACACAAGGTAAACCATATCCATGGGCCTTGTGTAACCACTCAACCAAAAACCACCAATCAAGTCCGTTTCCACCCAGGTGATTCATTGACTTAGTTGTTTTATTAAGAAAAACATAAGTCCAAAGACTTAGAAATATTTTCACCATAGCATGTATATATTTTACCAACCTTGTTTGCTACTAGCTAGGCTAAGCATGGCATAGTAACTTAACATAGAAATTTCCTAGCAATTCTACAACTATTTAGGATTTCCCAACAAGGCATTTGACAAAAATAGTAACACATGCAAGACTTAGCAAAATATTTCTAATGCTTGTATGAAAATATAGGGATGGAAATATTCATGAAGTACCACTTGTCTTGGTAGTGGGGAGAGTAGCACTCTTCACAATCACAATCACTAGCACCAAAATCTACACATAAAATATAGCCACAATCACATACAAAACATATACAATCAAAAAAAAATATGCATGCATGCAAGATGCTAAGTGATGATTTTTGAAACTCAACCAAGCAAGTGCATAATACTGAACCATAAACAAGTCAAAAACTTGTTAAACCAAGTTTATTTGACACTAAAACAAATTTCCTAAACAATTTCTATACTCAAAATAGTCCTAAACAAGTTTCTGCAAATAAAATCATTTTAACAGAAACTAAACATTAAACACATTGCATAAACAGAAAAATCTTGTTCTCCTGTTTCCAACGGTATAAAATTTGTCAAATTCTAACGTGTGGATCAAAAGTTATAGCTATTTCAAAATTGGATCTAAATCTGATTCAAATTCTGTTTTTAAACTAAACCCTAGCCACGCGTCGCGCTCTGATTCGTCGGTACCGCTTCGCGCGGATCGACCAGCGTGGACCGTCAGATCAAACTTAAATCGCACGGCCCAGATTGTCACTTACCCCTTCGATGCAGATCTAATCTAGAGCGCTGGATCTAGATCCTAAGGCTGCTAAGCGTGCGACCAAGGATGGGCGGCGCAAATGGTTGCTGGCGGCAGCGGCGCTACTGGCGGTGATGGTTCGGCGAATACAGGAAGGGCTGGGGTGTGTGGCATGGCTTACCAGACTCGCACGGTCACAAGGAAGCTCAACGTGGTCTTTGCTTGGACAGGGGCGTACTGGCACGGCCGGAAATCCTCGTTGGAGTTGAGCACGGCGTCGGGTGGTTGCTGTCGAGTTGGTTGCCGAGGTTTCGCGTCACCCTAGCACGAACCAGAGGGATTAGAAGACGCACAAGACGAAGGCGAACAACCTAGTATGCAAGAGGGGGCAAGGGGCGCGCTCTGCTTACCGTAATTGGTCGCCGGAGTTGAGCGGCGGCTCGGTCGGTTGCAGGCACGAACGGGGACGGCGTCCTGGTCACGAGCAGGCAAGCGACGGGTGTCAGAAGATGCACGAGCTCATGCTGAGCATAATCGTTTGAATCAGGGGCACAGGGGCGATCGGTACTCACCGGAATTGCTGCCGGAGATCGTCGGGACAGCGGCGGCGTCTGGCGAGTTTCGACCAGCCTGGTGGCGTGGAGAGGGAATTGGTTGAGGGGAAATGGCCACGAGAGAGAGGGGATTAAATAGGCAGAGGCTCGACAAGAAGCGCTCAGTGATTCAATTCCAATTACCTCGCGGAATCAAAGCAGCAACGGGCAGCGGCGGGGTTCATGCGCGGAATTTTGGGGAAGACGATGACATCGTGGACGGGGCCTGCTTGTCAGCGAATAGAGCAAAGGGGAAGTGGGGTCCGAGTGTCAGTGACTTGCTAGGTGTGTCCGTGCGTGCGAGAGAGAGAGAGAGGTGGCCCGAGTGGGCTAGTTGGGCTGCGTCTGTTGCTGGGCCAAATTCCTGGCGCCGGCCCTTTTCCAATTCTTTTCTCTTTTCTTTTTCTAAATTGATTTCCAGGAATGGTTTTCAAATGAATTCACACTCCATTTGAATTCAAATCTATTTGGGATTTTTTTGCAGTGTGCAACAATCACATTTTAGGACATAAAATCAAGTGGTCTCTCTGTTCAAGCTTGGTTCTTTTGAAATAACAAAATAAACAGAGCCATAGCACTAGATTTGCAAATGTTTTGAAAATGGTTTTGAACCCATTTTTATTTTGTAAAATTTTGTTCTAACTCCACACTCAAACCAATCAACAAGGAAGACAAACAATCTTGGTTTAAAACATTCAAGCTCTCAAATGGGGATGGCCATGTGATTTAAGTTTGCTCACATAAAATGATAGCACTATGTGCTTCTGTTTTCTTGAAATGAGTTTGAAATTGATCTCAATTCTATATGCATGCATGAATGATATACAAACTTTGAAATCATGATTTTAGGGATGTTACATGAGTTGTGCCCTAAAGGCTCCCATAGGGCCTGTTTATATAGTCACCGGGGCCTAGGGTTACAGGAGAGACCTATCCGGCTACGTTACAGAGTCAGTAACTATGTACAGCTTGGACTACAAATAATAATACAAGACTAAGTCGGTAACTCTTCTGGGCCTTGTCGTAGCTGGAACAGGCACCTCCTCTTTCTCTGACTAGGCCTCCTATGAAGCATAGCTCTAACCCGTTGGTGGGCCACCCTGGTCAGCGAGTCCTGTGGGTACACCCGAAAAGTATATCCCCAAGAGTCGATGTCCTGGATCGATGCGAGCATATGCCAGTATCACACCCGCTCTATGGAACAAACGCTACAAATTATTTGCAGGCTGAAACTAAGACATATGAAGTTAGAGCAGCAAAGCAGGTGGAAAAAACACTATAATTTGTTATCAAGGAATTTCAAAATCGGCATTGTCCCAATATAAAAAAATCAAGCAATCAACATGTGTGTCTCATGCAGACTAACTAAACTAGTGTGGCAATGAATGTAGTGAATCAAGTAACTAGACTATTTATCTCATAAACTAATCATATCACTGCATAACGGGAATATAGAAAATATAACAAAAAGAGGTGTGTCAGATTCCTTAAGCTGCTTAGAACTGGTCATGACAACAAGCATTAACAAAAAATATAAAAATAGCATTTTAAAAAAGGTCTATAGTATGAACAAGCTAGATCAGTGTGCAGTTCGAGAAATTATGGTTAGACCTCCAACCATAGAAGGTGTCATTGTTTTAATTATCGATGAATTATGATAGTACCTTAGAATAACAAGCAATAGATCAAGTGTGTGTCTTCAATAGACTACCAGCATCATTTTAGAGAAACAAGATATCAACCACTGCTTTTCAGTAGCCAGGTCATTTAAATATTTTGATCGTCGGGCTAGTATATAAAAAAGAAGAGAAACAAAGAGATAAGTCATTTGCTGCCAAAACAATAGTTGGATGCAGCCAAAAGTAGAAGAAACCTTCTTTGTAATGCCTACAACTATTGGATTTCCAACTGCTGATAGTATCACTGTACAAATAACCAGGCAACTAAGAAAATGAAGTAGACAAACAAGCAAATGATACATTTTGCACTTTGCAAGGTCAATGAAGTATTTAAACAATGTATGGCTAGTATGAAGTGGCATATCAAATTAAGCAGAATGTGACATTCTTTTGATAGAAGCACCCTGTGCACCATATAGAGTAGGTATCTAGAAAATGAAGCAATCATACGCCGTATCATATAAACTACCGGATTATTTGAAAATATATATCCAACATATATAATGTGAAGTAAAGGTGTACGAGCTCTGTTATCCACATTATAACCATAGGAACCATGTTACAATATTGCATTGTTGCAATCACAAGTCAACTAAAAATGCAAAGGACTCGTAACCAATTGAACCATCTGGTGGCTAATATTAAACTAGCAAGATCATCTAATTATGTATAGATGAAATCTAGCAGACATGAGTCAGAACATGTGCATAATGTCTCATGTTTCTTTGTAATCAAACATTGTATTTCTCACAAAAATTACCATCGTTTAAGTTAAGCAAATCATGAAATTTCTTTAATCATGAGCAAACTAAAAAATCAAATTGGCAATAGAATCTATATGTGCATCATGTAGAGTAGCTAGTGAGGTAATGAATTAAGCAATCAAACACCAGGTGCACGATAGACTTCCATATCATATTAGGATGGTTATAGTACATATATATAGTAACTGGGTATCATACAAAGCTTAATTATGCTTTATATATATCGAGGAAGAACATTGTTGCTTCTCTTAATCAAAAAGTACACTCTATACATACTACTATATTTTACTAGGCTAGTCATTTGGGAGTATCATTAGTTGTATGATGCAGCCATGCTGATAATATATATTACATGATATTAGCTATGATACTCCCATTATGAGTAGTCTAGCTAGAACTCCCTCCGTTTCAAAATATAAGATGTTATATCTTTTGTGAAAAAAACGTATCTAGACCCCCTTTAGTTTTGGTAGAGTAACTTGAACTAGTATTGTATGCATTTTTACTAGTCTAAGTTACTCCCCACGAAGACCAAGTAACTTAGACTAGTCTCATATATATAATACTAGACTATATTACTATCTCTAGAGTGCATATAAGCTCTCAAATAAAGATAAAAATATTAAAATAGAATATAAATTAGCATAAAAGTGTATATACTTCAATCACCACCACCTAAACATGGTCTAGTTAACGTATATATAGATAGATGATCATCAGCCAAATATAGCAAAAAGAGATCGCCACCATGATTGAGTGAGCAAATGTAATTATAAATCAAGGGATTTACATTTGGTCTTTGTGTAGTACCGTTAAAGGTCATCTTGCTCTAATCATTGGCCAACTCATGTTGTGCCGACACTAGATAATGTGACTACCTTCAGAGTGCATGCAAACTCTTAAATATAGCAGAAACATAGTTATACTAGACTATAATTAGCATAAAAGTGGATATACTTAAATCACCACCACCTAATGATGGTATAGTTAACACATATATAGATAAATAGATAGATGAACATTAGTCAAATATAGAAAGAATAGATCATCACCATGATCGATGAGCACATTGAATTATAAATCGAGGGATTTATGATTGGTATTTGTCCGGTCTTATTTAGGGTAAATCTTGTTCTAATCATTAGCCAACTCATGTGGTGCCTCGTACAAAAAAGCATCTGACACTAAGCACATCTAAGTAAAAACTATTTCTCTTTGTGTAGTCCCATTGGAGGACATCCTGTTTTCAGTTTGTTTGTTGAAAACATCCACCGCATCTAATACTTGGATAGACGATGAATCTACTTTATTTTTCCTCCTCTACATATAGGTTCAGGCCACTCATTAACATAAAATAGGTTTGCATTCAACAATAGAAAGCAACAGGTACTTACAAGATTGTAGGGGCGATTCACTCTACGATTCTCTATGTTCCCTCTTAGAGGAAATAATACCAAATAGTGGTTGTTGTTTACAAAGAATAGATAGACATTATAGTATGATCACTTTTGAACACGTAGAGTAGGGAATGGCGGAATATAAACAAACATTTTAAAGTTTATCATGGCGAAAAATAGAATGCAATTATAGTCACTCCTTAGCGCGAACGCGAGAAAAATTACAATGGTTTAACTTGAGAAATAGGATTTAACATAGGGTGATCACGTAAATTCCCATTGTTCATGGACTTGGGTTTGAGGAAGAGGGGTGCACTGGAGATCTCGTTCGTCTAACATGCAAGCAACACAGGGACACGATGTTTACCCAGGTTCAGGCCCCGGGAGGGAAAACCCTACTCTTGCTTGTTTGCTCTTGATTATTGAAGGAACCAAAGGTTATAGAGGGTGCCTTGATGTCGATGGTGCGTAGAGTAATATAGCGGGTTTATGTGCTAGGGTTTTTGATGGTCCTTCTCGTCGTTCCATCCTGGCCTCTATATGAGGAGGCGAGGTATCAGGATAAGGCTAAGTCGGTTACATGTTAGGGTTTCTTCTTTCAAAGTTTCTATCTTAAGCTACTTGTATCCTCCAAGGAGTCGCATCCTTCATGGGACTAGGCCACTTGAATCCTCCTGGGCTTTGTCATCAGGTGTGGATTGTCACATGGGATCCTGCTGGACCAAACCGGATAGGCCAATCTTGGGTACGCACAGGGCGTACCCATGTCAGTATCCCCCGAGTGTCTAGCCGAATCGTAGATTCGGATGGAGACTGAAGTCTTTGAGTGCCAAAAGTATTTGTTTATCATCTGATGGTTCTGTCGGGTCATATTATTCGGCTCATAGGGATAGTTGATACGCATGCCAGACTCACCCAACGGATCGGCTTCAGTTAACTTCCTTTGGGAAAAAATCGCTATTTACTCAAACTCGAGTCTCCGGACTCGAATTCAGAAAATTGCTGGCATAATTCGACTCATGCTGCGGAGGCCTTACAAAGTCAAATTCCAGTGATTTTAAATATGCACCCAATGCATCCGTCGGGATTTTTCATCGCGCCTATAGGCACGGTATATTTCTGGTAGAGCGCAGCAAGTGCATTGACATGCCATCAGATTGTATCTGTAGGACTTATCTTTGCGTCGTAGACACATCATCCGAATGTTTTCATCACAGAGACTATTTGGGTGGCCAAGGGGACATGATCTCTTTAGTATCTTAGCTGATGGGCAAAGTCTCCATATTATTTGATCGAGTATCGTATCTTGTGGACACAGTCGTCATGAGGGATCCGAAGGATCATAACAGTTTTCTTCATAGGGTGTGCGACCAACGCTCCCTATGGGAGTAGCCCCCAAGTGTCTGTTTGAGTCATAGACTCGAGCAAGGACTTATTCATGTCAATAGCTTGAACTCGAAAAATGATGCGGATGCCGTTGGCGCCCATACTTTATCGGATGATAGCCAGCGCTCCCTATAGGAGTAGCCCCCGAGTCCGCAGTCGAACGGTAGATTCAAAGGAGGAGTCGAGGTAGGTGACCTTAATATTTGTCATTGTTGGCTATTCACCAAACTCGGAAGTACTTTGGGTGCGTGACCAGTGCTCCTGTTAGGAGTAGTCTCTGAGTATTTGGTCGAGTCATAGACTCAAGTGGAAACTTAATGACTTGAATAATATAGCCGTTGCCATGCTTCACCTTTTTCTACTGGTGTGAACAATGCTGACATCAAGGATGACGATTGGTGGTCACATCTGCCAGTGAGAGCAGCGTCGATGGGACTGTACGGTCGCGGGACCCATAGTCTAATCATGATTTGAACAATCACGCGTAATTTTAGAGTATTTTAACTGTGCCTCCTCGATTTCTGCACGTAATGCAGAGTGTTGTGGTGACAGTACGGGCATCCGCTGCCACGTGGTTGTTGCGATGACCACCATGTGGTGCAAACCAACGGCTAGAATTTGTTGTCTTCCGTTGGTTAATACATCGAGGGTGCTGGTAATTTTTCTTTCTGTTTCTTCATCGTTCGTATTTTCGATCTCCCTTGTTCTTCCTGTGCGCTGCTTCTTGCTTCCTATAGTTTCGCCTTGCATTGGAAAGCCTCCAAACCTTTCCAAGCTTCATTATTCATGCGCAGCAAAAGAGGCGCCTCATCAAGATGGTGAAGGCGAAGAAATATGCCGATGTTGGATCAAGGTTACCAACTCCCGCGAAGAAGAAGGTCATTGGCGGCCGCATCACCAATGGAGGTTGGCGGCGGTCCACCATGAAGATCGTCGAGCTGCGGCAGATCCACCAGGACAGGATGATCCCATAGAAAGAGGATTACGGCTGCATCGCCAGACCTAAGGTATTTCCCGATCTTCCTGCCAGGTTTCGCGTCATGTTCTTTGCTTTCTTCCTTCAGGGCCTTTCTCTTCCTCTACACGATTTCGTTTGTGGCCTCCTTTTCCTCTATGGGCTTCCCCTGCATCAGTTATTGCCCAATTCCATCTTCCATCTATCTTGTTTCATTACCCTATGTGAGTGTTAGCTTGGAATCGAGCCACACTTCAGCCTCTTCATGAATTTATACACCCTGAAGAGGCACTCACGTGCTGGTGGCGCTGTCTGCTAGGTTGGCAGGTGCGGCATCTTCATTCACCCCAATCAACAATACTTCAACTTCAGCCTCGTCGAGTCAGTACAAGGGTGGACGGCCAAATGGTTTTACATCCGTGACTAGAAGCAGTTAGGATAGGTTTATGGTTTGCCACCTTTTGACGCGAGTACGGATACCAAGAGGAAGCGATCATGGAAGAATGAAGTTCTTTCATGAGAAAGTGATGAGGTCAAATAATTGTATGAGCGGGTGAAGATTTTTTAGTTGAGGTGCGGCCAGGAGGTCACTAGCCTCGATATCATTCGCATCTTCCTAAAGCGTTGGGTACAACCCCTCAAAGCCATGGTGTATCCATTGTTCATGTATGTTGGCGCCGGTAACCCAATGGGGATTTCTGCTGAGGAGTTATCGTCGACATAGCTCGATAGGAAAATCAGGTCCTTGACAAGCTTGATGACTAAGGAGTCCCTTCCAGCGGAAATGTTGATTGTGTCCTTCGGCGCGACCAACCCTTCTCCAGAGGTAATCTCCTTGCTACACTTTTACTTTGTGTTGTTATGATTGTGATATGTGATTGTGGATGTTGTGTCCTTATACTTGTAGGATCGGAAAGTGGAGGGCATGATGCCTCCATTGCCCGAGAATTTTCAGGCTGCTCCTGATGGTGGGGATAGGGATGAGTCATATTCGACTGTCCCTGCTGCTCAATGACCGGAGCATGAAGCCCCCGAGTCTAGTGACTGCAACTCTTGCAAGAGAGGACAAAGCGAGGGCTTGGATGCCTTGATATCCACATCCCTGAAGGGGCCTTCTCCAGCTGCGGACACCACTGGGCCAATTCCAGCGGTGCCCCTCCAAGCTGTGGCTGCATGCCAAGAAGCAGAAGTCGGTGGAAGTCTTCAACCTTGACGACATCGCCATGTGAGTATCTGAAATATTTTTACTTCGAGTGTGCTGCTTAACTCTTGCCTGAAGAATGTGCTTTGTTGTCTGCATTCGATAGGAATTCTACTCTGCAGGGGACTATCAAGGATGAGGATGATGAGGGATCCGTGGACTCCAAGGCTACGAGTGTTGAGGAAGCGGCACCCTACCCAAATATAGTGGCCACCTTTGACAATAGCTCCTCGAGCTACTCCAAGATGGGGCATCACAGGGTTATTGCTCGGACAACCACACCAGGACCTTTGGAGTCTTCGGGTGAACATGTAAGTACTTGTGAACTGCTCTGAACAACCCCCGAGTCCTTCTAGTCTGATCTGAATTTTCTTTCCAGCCATTCCTATGAGAGATGACTCGGTTGGGCCAGTATCATGTGTGCCTAGACGTGGATTTCAAGCAACTCCAGGGTGAGTAACATTATCTTTGATGCTTGAATTGCTGCAATGAATTTGACTGTCTATCTTTTCTTTTGGCTCCAGAGGAAAACAATCAAGTTCTTCGCCGGCTGGAGTCTCTCGATAAGAGCCGTAGCACGATGGAGACAAAAGAGAAGAATGTTGTGGAGGCTCTCGAGCGCTTCAAGTTGGTGACGAAATAACACGAGGAGAACTTGGTGGCAGCTGCTGCTGAACGTGAGAAAAGTCTTGGTGACCAACTCATGATAGCTGCCCAGGCTCTTTCCGGTAAGTTGAAGAGTACCAGCTTCTTATCAATTATGTCTTCTTTTGACTTTTCTTTGTTGTTGAATTTTTAGTGTTACACACTTGTAGATGCAAATGGACTCGTTTTCGACCGCCAAGTGCTTGAGCGTGCCGATCTGCTAGCTGGCTCCGTGGCTGCAATCGAAGACCTCTGCGGCTCCACCAAGGATGCCCTTGTCAAGGCCAAGGCTGTGCTCAACCGCTTCCATCAAGAGATGTTTCTGAAGTCTCCGGCTGTGGAGGACATCGGCCATCTGGATAAAGCACTTGCTAGGGATGTACCTGCCGAATATAAGCAGATGCAAAAAGGTGCGGGTGCCTCCCTCGGCCTAGCGATGGCTCAATCCTGCGGTGCTCGCCTGGAACTCAGCAAGGTGACCTCCAAGATGCCGATGATGGTGGAAGGCGAAGAGGTATCCTTTTGTCCTTTTTCCTTCCACTGCAATAAATATGGCCCACGGCTAATAGAATTTCTCACGAGGTACTCTGCGGAGCAAAAGCAGTTGGTCGTGGCAAAAGCCACGAAGACGAAGGCTACCATGGATGTCGCGAAGCCCTCGGGTGCCTTCGTGTAGTTAGTGCTGTGATGCCAATAGCTGCGTCATTTTATAGTTATTTTGTCAAACTTGCGTGTGTCACTGTTTGTACTAGACTGTGCTTGAACTGCTACGTAGTATATTGTGTGTAAATATATGCTATTCTTCCATGTGCACTCATTGTTGTCTTTAGCTTCCATTTAATGTTCATGTATAGGGTTCCTCGGGTGTTGTTCTGATGATCCCATCTAGTCCTTTGGCTCCCCCACGGCCAAGGGCCGATGAATTATCTCAAGTTCCTCTCCTTCGTGATCATGAAAACTACTTGGAGAAAACTTTTGCCATCATCCGTGGGAATTCTGATGTGTGGTAGTCGAAAGAAGAGAGAGCCTTCAAGAGGGAGAAGTACCTTCTTGGAGAGGTTTCTCAGATTGGCGAGCAGCTGCAATTTAAGCAAGTTCTGTCTTGCGTTCTTCGGGTCTTTGCCTTGGTATCAACTGACTTTGTGTTTTTCTTGTAGTTATGAGTCTCATTCTCCAGGTGGATAAAGAGCGCGTCAATATTCGACTGAACTGCTTGCCACAAGCGGAGATAGAGGCCGATCAACTGTGTTGGCGATGGTGCAGGACCATGTTTATCATGTGCTGGAGGTGTTGAAGAGCGCTCGTTCATCACTCGCATCGGTATCAACTCCATGTTCTCCCTAGACGAGTATCCTTCCAACATGCTTGGGATACTGCAGAAGTTTCCAAATGTGAATGCCATGAAGGAGTGCGTGCACCAGCATCTGGTCGCGGGTTCCAAGGCTGTGTTATCCCTTGTTCACCTGCATCGCCCAGATGTAGACCTGGTGGCCCTTGTGGTGGGGCCGCCAGTTCTTCCGGATGGCATGGCTTGGAACATGCGACCTCATTACCAGGCGTTTTCCCAGCCTGGAGAAGATATTGTGCAACTATTCGACGAGGTCACCAACGTCATTCTTCATCGGCAGCGGTAGTGGGTTGCCCTGTATAGAACATGTATAGGATGTAAAATTTGTATAGTTTCGACTGGGCAATGTTGCCCTTATAAAGACAGTGCATGTTATGCATTCAATTCGTGTTACTGCATTGCCTCTTCGTTAGCCTGACACCTGTCAATCTCATCACCTTGCCGACCTGTCAGTTGGGTTGCAACTGGGTTGGAGTTTTCAAAGTTTTGATGGCAAGCATAGTCAGCTACTCGGGTGAGTGCAGTTGTGATGAGGTTGATGATCCGACGAGGTCGTCGGGTGAGGAGTAGCTCCTGAATGCAGTATGTATGAAATGTAAATAAGACAGGAATCTTGGGTGAGGAACTTAGTTTTATTTATTGAAGGGTAGCAAGTACAGGTTTCAGCTAAGTAGCCTGGCTAAGTAGACTTATTCGAAAGTAAAAACATCTAATAGAAGCATCACAGCTGCGCGACGTTCCAAAGGTTTGGAGTATACGAATCCACTTTCTATGTCTTTGAGGCGATAGGCGCCACCTGGGATCACTTCGGTGATCACGTAAGGTCCTTTCCAGGGAGACTCGAGCTTCAAGTGCCCTTTATGCTTGAGTCACAGGATGACGTTGCCTTCGGCGAAGGACCTTGGCCGCAACTATCGGTTGTGGTAGTTGTGGAGGCTCTATTGGTACACCGTCGAGCGAGCAACAACAATGCTGCGTGCTTCGTCAAACAGATCGACGGAGTCTTCGATTGCTGCCTAAGATTTGGCCTTGTTTGTAAGTGATGAACTATTGGGCCTTGTAGCGTACCTCGTTTGGTATTACTGCCTTAGAACCGTGCACCATCAAGAAAGGCGTGTAGCTAGTGGCATTATTTGGAGTTGTGTGCAGGTTTCAAAGTACGGAGGGCAGCTCCTCCGCCCAGGCTCCTGCTGCTCGTTCAAGAGGCCAGAGGATTCTCTTCTTGATGCTATTGTAGACGAGGCCATTGGACTTTTCGACTTGGTCGTTGGTTTGGGGTGTGATACTGAGGCATAGCTGATGTTGATGCCGATCTTATCACAGAAGCCTTGGAACTCCTTCGAGGTGAAGTTTGTTCCATTGTAGGTGATGATGCTAGTGACACCCCAAACCTGAAGACAATGGATTCGAATAATTTGACGGTGGTGGTGCCGCTCTGGTTGGTGACAGGCGTAGCTTCGATCCTTTTGGTAAACTTGTCGACGACAATGGGGAGGTAGACATATCCTCCAGGTGATGACTTCTAGAGCTTGCTGACCATGTCGAGTCCCCATTACACGAAGGGCCAGGCCAATGGTATTGTCCGCAGCTCGGAGCCTGGTGTGTGCGGCTTATCCACGAATCTCTGGCAGGCATTACATTTCTCGATGATGCTCATGGAGTCACGCATCCTAGTTGGCCAATATAAACAAGCCCGGAGTGCCTTGGCAACGAGGGTGCGACTGCCGCCATGGTGTCCACATGTGCCTTCATGGATGTCGAGGAGGATGATTTTCCCGTCGCTGCTGCTGACGCATTGTTGGAGAACGTCGGTGATTCTTCGCTTGTAGAGTTCACCATAATGATGGTGAATGCCTTAGATCGACGGGCGATGTGTCTCTTGTCCGTTGGGTCATCTGGAAGCTTCTTACTCATCATGTATGTGAGGTATGACTGAGTCCAGGAGGGATCAATGAACATGACCTCCATGAGGCCCTCAAATGCGGACTCTGGTATCGCTTCAGCAGGTGCTCTAGAATATTTGGGTGGCGTAGCACCTGAGTGTGTAGCTACTTCGGGAGAGTCCTGGGACGGCTTAAGCTTAATGGAGAGCTCGCGTATTTGTTCCAAGAACACGCCCGGTGGCACTGGGGCATAGGTAGAGCTAATGTTTTGCGAGTTTGTTAGCTTCTTCATTGCTTTCACGGCTGACATGTCGGAGTTCGCAGCCATCAAAGTCACCTTTGAGTGCATTGTAGAGGTTGCGGTAGGTGACCATGTTGTCGCTGATGGCGTCACACTTATGCATTGTTTGTTGCATGATGAGGTTGGAGTCACCTTGGATGATGAGTCTGGTGGCGTCGCATGCTTTGGCCATCCGCATCCCATGGAGTAGGACTTCATATTCTGCTTCGTTGTTGGATGCGCGGAATTTCATTCCTAGCACGTACCGCATATTGTCACCTTTAGGGACGTCAGGATGACTCTGGCTCCTGCTCCTTCTTGGCGCTTGGACCCGTCAAAGTGCATCGTACATACCCTCGACATGTCTGGAGTATCCGGCAGATGGAGTTCTATCTAGTGGACGAGGAAGTCTGGGAGTACTTGTGACTTGATCATGGTGCACCTTTCATTGATGATGTCCCATGGGGACAGGTTGATGCCCCAAAGGGCTACTCGCTCCGTTGCTTCGGTTTTTTTGAGGATGTGGGATAGTGGCGTGTCGTTGACCATGACTATCGGGTGATCTTGGAAGTAGTGGCACATTCGACGCGCGGTCATGAACATGTCGTAGGCCAGCTTCTGGTAATGGGGGTACTGTTTCTTAGTTGGCGTGAGTACCTTGCTAAGCTATTACATCGACCGCTGCACTCCATGGATCTTGCCCTCCTCGGCTTGGTCGACCACGAGCACGGTGCCGACCACCTGGTGTGTTGCATCTATGTATAGCAACATAGGCTCCTTCTCCTTAGGGGTCACCAGGACTGGCGACGTTGATAGCAAATCTTTGAGGTCTTCGAATGCCTCTTGCACTTCAGTTGTCCATTCAAACCGCTCTGTCTTGTGAAGGAGTTGATAGAAAGGTAGGGCCTTTTCTCCCATCCGACAAATGAATCGACTGATCGCCGCAATTCACCTAGCAAGCTGCTAGGCGCCCTTTATGTTCTTCGGCTCTGATGAGTGCAGCAACACTTCGTTGGGAGACCCCAAGAGGAAGGTATGATGCAGTTCAACAGGCAAGTTTCCCTCAGTAAGAAACCAAGGTTATCGAACCAGTAGGAGGAAGGAAATGCCCCAAAGGTGCTGCATGCAACATGGAGACCTGCAAAACACAAACTCAAGACTTTTCCCAAACGAATCAGTGAGGTTGTCAAGCTCATCGGTTTGCTATAACAAAGGATTAAACATATGGTGTGGAAGGTAATGGTTTGCAGCAAGTAAACAAGTAACAATGGAAGATCTAACAATGGTAAAGATTGGACCGGGGTCCATAGTTCACTAGAGGTGCTCTCCTTAGATAAACAACATGACATGAAGGGTAAACAAATTACAGCAGGGCAATTGACAGGAACTGAGCAAGGCATAACAATGCAATACCAGACAAAAAGATCCTATGAGATTCCATTGGAAAATACAACAATATACATAGACCGCCATCCAACTGCATCTATGACTAGAAGTCCACCTTTAGGTTATCATCTGAACCCCCTTCAGTATTAAGTTGCAAGCAACAGACAACTGCTTTAAGCAAAGTGTGTAAGGTAAACAATCAACTTGTTCTATGAACAAGAGACCGTTGTTTTCTCCCTAGTGGCAACATCACATCTACAACCGAAGAGATTTCTGTCACTTCCCTTGGAAACTAGAGGCATGAACCCACTATCGAGCATAAATACCCCTCTTGGAGTCACTAGCAACTACTCGGAAAAGATAGCTACTAACAACAGAGATCATGCAAGATCACAAACAACACAGACATGATAGAATCATAAAGACAAAACCATTAATCAATCTGACATAGTAATCTCAATATCCATCAGATCCCCGCAAACACAACATGCATGATTACAAATAGATTAGATTTTGATCATGAACGGAGCTCATGAGATCTATACATGAAAGTACAAGGAGGAGATATAACCATCTAGATACTACATGGACCCATAGTCCAAGGTGGAACTACTCACGATTCATACCAGAGAGAAGGCCTCCGGGATGATTTCCTCTCCGACAGGGTGCCGGGAAGAACTTCAGACCCCCCCAATCTAGGGACGACCATGGCGGAGGCTACAGAAGGTTTCATGGAGTTTTGATTCGGTACTTAAGGTTTCTGCATCGGGGGCTTCTTATAGGCGAAGAGGCGAGGCCGGGAGGCGACCAGGGGGGCACACCCTGCCTAGGCGCGGGCCCACCCCTAGTCGCGCATAGGGGGGTTTGGCCGCCCTTGTTTGCTTCTTCGTCTCGTCTTCTGGATTCATGTCCCCCAACGGTAAAATATTGACTTTGGATTTTGTCCCATCCAATTCCGAGAATATTGATTTTCTGCCTTTCTAGAACCAAAAATAGAAGAAAACAGGCAACTGGCACTGTGGCAACTTGTTAATAGGTTAGTTCCAGAAAAGATATAAAAACACCTCAAAGTGTAGACGAAGCAAAGAAAAGAAGATACTAAACAAGCATGGAGCATCAAAAATTATAGATACGTTTCCGACGTATCAGGCTCCTCCATGTCCAGTATGGCCTTGATCTTCTTCAAGTTTGCTTCAATTCCCCTTGCGGATATAAGGTACCTAAGTAGTTGGCTATAGGAGACATCGAAGGAGCACTTTTTCGGGTTTATATTGATCTTATAGTTGTCGACGTTGTCGAATGTCTCGCGGAGATCATCGATCAGCGTCATGCTTTCTTTTTTCTTGACTACTATGTCATCGACATAGACTTGGATCTTGGGCCAAGCTGACTCTTCAGGCATGCCTGCATGCAACTTTGATAGGTTGTGCCTATGTTCTTCAGCCCGAAGGGCATCGTTTTGTATTAGTAGACTCCAAATGGTGTGATGAAGGCAATTTTTTCCTGGTCTTCCACCTTCATCCAAATCTGGTGGTAGCCCGAGTGGGCATCAAGGAAGGAGAAGTGTTTGCACCCCATGGTAGAATTGATGATTTGCTCGATACACGGTAACGGGAAGTGGTCCTTCGGGCAGTGCTTGTTGAGGGACATGAAGTCCAGACACACCCGCAGTATGTCCGTGTCCTTCTTTGGCACCAACACGGTTTTAACTGCCTAGGTGTTTTTCCTGATCTCACGGATGAAGTCAGCGCCGAGGAGTATGTTGACTTCTATACCGAATGCTTTGGCCCTCTCTTATGACAGCCGATTCATCCAATGCTTGACTAGCCGTGCATCAGGGAACACATTGAGTGCATGCTCGGCGAATTCCCTGGGAACTCCTGGCATGTTGACATGACACCAGGCGAAGATTTCCCAACACTCACGGAGGAATTGAATGAGCACAAGTTCCTATATGGAACTCAAGTTGGTGGCGATTTGGGCCATTTTGCTGGGGTCCGTTGGGTGGACCTATATCACCTTGGTGTTGACCATGGAGTCGAAAGATTGTTCTGGTGCATTTAGCTTGATCACCGGGGGAAGGCTTGTGTCTGTTGACTCCTTCAGCTTTGCGAGTTCCTCTTGCATGCGGAAGTTCTGGGAGATTATATTGAATTCCCTATTGCAACTGTCAGATATGGTAAAGATCCCTTGGATGTCGAAGACGCCGTTTGGTCCTGGCATCTTCAGTAGGAGGTATGCATAGCGTGGTACCGCCAAGAATCGTGCGAGTGCCATGCGACTAAGGATGGAATGGTATTGTGTTGGTGAGTCGACCACCTTGAACTCAAGACGCTCGCGCCTGAAGTTCTTGGTCATGACGAAGATGACATCGAGGTACATTTTGCCCAGGGGGTATATCCTCTTTCCTGGGAAGATGCCGTGGAAGGTCGTTTCAGATGCCTCAAGGTTGGATACGAGGATCCGCATGGCGCGTAGGGTGCTGGCGAACATGAGGTTGATGCTGCGACCACCATCCATGAAGACTCTACTCATCTCGAAGCCATTGATTTGCGCCTCGAGGACCAGGGCTGCGTGGCCTAGACGAGGGATCTGACATGGGTGGTCAGATCTATCGAAAGTGATGCAGGACTCGAATCCATTGGGATACTCAGGGACGGCTGGTGGAACGGTGGCTACCAATTTCACCTAGTGAGTTATGGTCTTCTGGGTCCTGTTGGAGGGGCGTCCCTTCTGGATAATGCCCACGTTCCCAGTGGGCATGGGTATTGCTCGGCGCTGTTGTTTTGGGCGGGTGCAACCGTAGGCTGCACGGGTCTTCTAGGTGGTGGTGGTGGAGCACCATATGCCATGGGTCCTGGGCCGGTGTCATACCCTTGGTTTTTCACCTTACGCTGTAGCTGAGCGTATGTGTCATTGGTGTGGAGACGACATTGCCTAAAGAGGATAGATAGAGGTGTGGGAGCGAGCAGGGCGACTGCGACAACGTCCGCAGGCGGGATTGGGTACAAGCGAGTGCGGTGAGACACAGGAAGTACCCAGGTTCGGAGCTCTCGTGGTGAGGTAAAACTCTTACTCCTGCATGTCTAACAGTATATGTGGGTATAATCGGCCTACAAGGGTGCTCCTCGAGCTGTATCTGAAATGAACTAAGTGTATATATGCGCTCGTATGAGAGAGTGTGCGCTAGCTAGAAGCCAAGTGCGTGTGTGGAATGAAGGGATCCATCGATCCATCTCCCCTTGAGTCCATCTCCATGGTGCCTTATATTGATGGCCCAAGGGACAAAGGGGGACGCACTAGCCTAACTCTAATATTCATAGTGGCATGCATGAGTTAATGCAAGTACAGTGAATAGTGTAGAACTATTGGTTACATCATATGATCATGTCATACATAGTGACTAATATTACATACACATGCAGTATGGTCTTGGTCTTGTCTGTCTTATCAATGTCCTCCTTGTAGTACGTTTCCTGGAAGCAGCTGTCGATCCGACTGGGTTGGAGGGAAGTGGCAAGCCGTCTGCGCCTACTGTTGGCGGCCCAGCCGGCCACAGGTAAGCGGCGGCGGGAGTGGCCGGATGGGCCATGAGGGCACGGGCGGGCCGGCTGGAGGCTACCGGATGGTCGAATCCACTGCACTTGTCTTTTGTCGTTGCCTTTTTTGACTGTCTTGGGGCATCTTTGGGGTTCCCGGGGACCATCCCCCGACACTAGCCCCCGAGCGCGCGCTGATTTCGTCCGAAGGAGGAAATTAGCACGGTCTCCACAAAACTTGACGTTGTCGTTGTAGATGAAGTTCTTGAATGGCGTCCGGCTGGACACCTCCGGCTCGGGAAGCAACACAACTCCAGCGGGGACGCGCAAGCGCACCCGCGGGGTGTAGCCCCCGAGATTCGGAGTAGCTGACGGAGAAAGATTCTTCAAATATCTATCTTCCTCGCCCTTTTCAACATCTTGAACTTTCTATCCGGCTAAACACATTCAGCCGGACGAGAGCAGTTGATTTCACCGGGGGCACGCGAGAGCACCCTGTGGGTGTAGCCCCCGAGATTCGAAGCAGCTGACGGAGTCAGGTGCTTTGAATCTTCATCTGAACTTGTGATCCGACTTGGTGCAGTCGTGCAAAACAGACACAAAGAAATAAACTTGTTCAGTATATTAACATACAGTATACATGCTTTAATCCGAATGATGGTTTTTCTTTCCAAACACTAGCTCGTGCTTTTCTAGCACACTTAGTCACTTTCCCGTGCGCCCTGCTGTTTACGCTGTGTCCTTGCTGGGCAGTCGGGTTGCGGTCTGGAGCCGGAACCGAAGGGGGAGCTGAAAATATATTGCGCACCATACTAGGGGCTTAGCAGCCAGAAAATACCAACTAGACACATGGCCGGAATGTCCAATCTGTCGCATCCTTCGCCGTTTTTCATGTGGGATGCCTCGGACAACCAGGTTGCAGTCTGTAGCTGAGACGAAGAGTGGGCCTCCGACACCATCACACACTACTCAATCGGTTTACAAAATTAGCAGGTCGGGCAAATAGGAGAGCCTCCGAGTAGGGGTTACCGGCACTGAAAAACTGAAAGAAGGAAATATTTCAATATCTAGCGAGCCTCCGAGGGTTGCTCGGGGTTGAAAAAAACACTCACATTGCTGTAGCCGACGCGGATGGGTCGAAGGCACGATTCTACAGGGGTCACGGGCACTGAAACGGTCCAACCGACATTCCAGCCGGATGGCCATGTTCCAGCCGGCCAGTCAACCAAACGTGACGCAACCGGATTCGGTTCTCAGCCAGACAGATGACCAAACGCACAGGGATGCGCCGAGCCAGCCTGGCCCAGCCGGACCGGGTCCAACAGGCCAAACCGACAACCAAACAGGCGAAGTCACGCCCAGCCGGCCAAACCAGCAGCCAAACGGCGAAGTCGCGCTAGATCGGCCCAATTCAGATGAATCAAGCAGACAAACGGGACGCCAATCTGACCGACCCAGTCAGATGGGTCCAGCCAGCCTAACGATTCAAACGTATGGTCAAACACAGCCGGATCTGGATTCCTCTCTTTTAGTCTTACTCGGCCTGATTCAGACAAAACCGGACCGAGCTGGATTTCTTTTCAACTGGATTTTATTCTTTCTTTTTTCTAGACAGATCTTTCTATCCGGATTTTCTTTCGTCTATTTTCCTTACTTTTTTACTCTCTCTTCTTTTTTTTCTAGCCGGCCGACCAAGCCGGACCTCTTTTCCCCAACTAGCCGAACGCACCGCTTGTTCTTTCCTTCTTTTCCAACTAACAGACTTTCCTTCTCTACCAACCAGATTACTCCTAGCCGGATCCTCTTTCTATCTCTTTTCACTAACCGGCCTAAACTTGCCTTTTTTCTTTATCCTCCTTCCTTTCTTTTTCTCTCCAACCGGCCAATCTCACCAACCAGCCTATTTCTCCCTTCTTTTTTCAGGTGGCCTGTTAATCTTCATTTCTTCCGGTCTCCTCTCAAACGGTCTCTTCCTTCCTCCCGACTCCCTCCTCAACCGGCCCGTGTAGGGGAGCGCGCACGCAGCCAGGGCGCAACCGACGGTCGCGGAGCTCGCGCGGGCACGCGCGACTTGGCAGCCGGCCGCGAGGCGTGCATGCGGAAGCGCGGTCGTGCGAGCCGGCATGGGCGTGGACGTGCGAGGCGCGGAGAGCCGGCCGGGGCTCGAGCGCACGGTCGACGAGCGAGGATGGAGCCGGGGATGGACGCGGACACCGTCGGACGAAGTGCCAGCCGGCCGGGAGGCGAGCCGGCAGGGCCGCAGGCACGCGAGCGGAGGTACGGGAGCCCAGCCGGGGCAGACCTAGAGTCGGCCGCGAGCACGGAAGCCGGCCAGGCGGAAGACGCACGCGGGCGCGCGGAAACCGGATAGAGTGGCGGGCAGGCGCAGACGGCTGCGGGACGAAGCCGCACAGGCGAGCACGTGCGAGGGCGGGAAGCTGAGCGAGGAAGTGCGAGCGGCTTATGTTGCATGAATTTTGTGGCAGCACGCAGGCACGTATGCATATACTGTCTCCGTTTAAAAATATAAGATGTTTTAGGTTTATAAATAAGATATATCTAAACATTTTTTAGTGTCTAGATTTATTTAAACCTATATATTAAAAGTTGTCTAGATACATCTTCTTTATAAACTTAAAACATCTTATATTTCTAAACGGAGGGAGTACGTGTCAGTATTTCTATGGGAAAGCTCTTGCCTGTCTTTGCTGCCGCACGAGAATCTGACAGGCTTAGAAAAAGAAAAAAAAGAATTCAAAGCATGCATGTTGGTGTTGAGCTACTGATCGTGCACGTGAGCGTTGCGGCTGCCTGGCCACGCACGCGGGCGGAGGAGGTCGCAGGAGGTTCCACGGGCGCACCAACATGGTCGGAGACGCAACGAAGGTGCTGCGAACCCAGCACCTCGGGTGGGGACGAAGCGGCCGTGCAGCCGGATGGCGCACGGACGGGCGCGCGGTGAGCTGAGCGGAGAAGAGGCCGGGGCCGCGGGCATGCGTGGCGCGGTAGGAGCGACATGGACGGGGATGGCCGTCGCAGGCGCGAGAGGCGTGATGACGACCACCTTCGGCCTGGGACGGACGTCGGCGCAGAGGTGGACGCGGTCAGGCACAAGCGGCGGCGAGGCTGGCGACGACATGAACGGCGAGCCCCTGAGAATATTTTGGAACGGAGTTGGTGACGAAGAAGTCGGTCCCGTGCGAATCGGAACTCTGGTCGTGGCCATATCTCGTCCTATGGCAGACGCCAAATGTCACTGGTGTGGAAACGACATTGCCCGAAGAAGATAGATAGAGGTGTGGGAGCGAGCAAGTCAACTGCGACGGCGTCCATAGGCGGGATTGGGTACAAGCGAGTGCGATGAAACACAGGAAGTATCCAGGTTTGGATCCCTCATGGTGAGGTAAAACTCCTATAGGGACGGAGCCGGCTTCTCACCTTGAGGGGGGCTAAATTAACATAAGGGGGGAAGACTTGACTAAATCAATAAGAAATTAGAGTTTTAGTGCCTAGAGTTCTTCATAAAATTAAAACCATGGGGGTGGCTAAGCCCCCCTCGTCCCCCTTTGTCTTCGTCTCTGCTCCTACTCGTGATGTCTGACAGTATATGTGGGTATAATCGGGCTACAAGGGTGCTCTTTGAGCTGTATCTGAGATGAACTAAATGTATGTGTGTGTGCGTTCGTATGAGAGAGTGTGCGCTAGATAGCAGTCAAGTACGTGTGTGGCATGAAGGGAGCCATCGATCCATCTCCCCCTGAGTCCATCTCCCTCGTGCCTTATATTGATGGCCCAAGGAACAAAGGAGGACCCACTAGCCTAAATCTACTATTCATGGTGTCATGCATGAGGTAATGCAAGTACAATGCATAGTGTATAACTAATGGTTACATCATCTGATCATGTCATGCATAGTGACTACTATTGCATACACAAGCAGTATGGTCTTGGTCTTGTCTGTCTTGTCGATGTCCTCCTTGTAGTACGTTTCCTTGGAGCAGCTGTCGATCCGACTTGGTTGGAGGGCAGCGGCAAGCCGGTTACGCCTACTGTTGGCGGCCCAGCCGCCAGTGTGGCGGATGGTGGCGTGGCGCAGGGCGGGCCGGCTGGAGGCCAGCCAGATGGTTGAATCCGCTGCACTTGTTTTTTGTCGTTGCCTTTTTGACTGTCTTGGGGCGTCTTTGGGGGTACCCGGGGACCATCCCCCGACATATACATCTTGGAGTTTCTAGAACTCACGACAGTTCTTGAGGATGTGGCTGGATTTCCTCTTGTTGTCTTTATTGTCGATGTAGAAGTGGACGTTGCAAGGACCCGACAGGCTCTCCATGGTAGTAGGTGCATCGTCGTGAGTGCAGCATTGCCACACTTGAGTGGTTTTACCATTGTCGCGGTAGCCGCTGTTGCGGTACCCGCCGCCGCAGTTGCCATCGCCGCGCCTGTCGGCGTAGCCAGCCGTGACCATGTCGACTTCTTCGCGATCTTCGTAACCACGCATTCTCCCTTTTCCCTTGGTGGTCACGCCTACGTACGAGGTCATCTTCATCATCCGAGTGTGCTCGGTCATTATGGCTGGCATCTTCGCCAGCTTCCCAACAATTTGCGATATCCATCAGGTGGTCGATGGTCGTCGGCTTAGTGTAGCCTAGCTCCTCCTTGAGCTCGCGGCGACATACACCAACGTTGAACACATCAATTGCTTGTTCTTCGGAGATGTCTTTCGTGGAGTTCTCGTGGATGGACCACCGTTGTATGTATGAGCGAAGGGATTCACTAGGCTTTTAACAGCAGGCGCAAAGTTCTTCGATTGATGCTGGCTGCTTGTAGGTGTCGTTGAAATTCTGGACGAAGTTGCACACAAACTCCTCCCAGCTACGAATTGAACCTAGGGGGAGATTGTTCAGCTAGGCCCGTGTTGTGCCCTTAAGCTGTAGCTATAGACATTGGATGGTGATACCTTCGATCTGAATTACGGATGCAGTATAGTAGATTTTTTCCTAGTAGACCTTAGATTAATCGAACCATGGGAAATAATGCTAATAGGAATAAAAATAAGGACACGTCTACAAGACTTTGCTTTTGCGATTTTACCTTTGTTTACCGGAACAATCTAGTTTACTTTATATTGTGTTTGAATCAATGGATGGAGATAGGCCAGGGTTGAAGATCCACCTGCAGCTACACATCATATGGGATAAAAGATAATAATAAACACAATCATGTGTAAGGTTCCAATAGAGATAATCTTTTGTGGGAAACACATCCTAATATACTAGATCCCCTAAGAGGCCACAAGCATAGCAATAGTATTTTGATCCAACTGAGTGTATCGTGAAGCACCAGGCTACAAATGATTATTAAGTGTAAAACATAGATCAAAGCATTAAGTGGTGATGTTGTTGTGATCCCGAATGGGCGCTAAGAAAAGACTGTATTACCCTTGTTGTCATTGGGGTTCCTATGAGATCGCCGCCAGCCAAGTATCTCACCTCAGGCCTTGATCGATCTCGGGGGTCTTGGGTACCTACAAGTCCAAAGATCGAGGCAAGAGACAAAGAAACAAATGATACAAATCCCACTTACAAACCAATACACAATTCTCCCATAGTTTAAATGCACATAAATACTACGAGGTTTCTCCCCAACCCGCAGCCCGTGAGGACTAGTTACTCATAACAATAAGATCAAGGATAAAAAAATTTGTTCAAAATACTTAGATTGAAATCGAATATTCTTACAATAATCGCCAAATCACTAGGAGATATCAAGTATAAAGTAATGACTATGGTTAATGGAGAGGATGGAGGATGGAAGGGATGAACTATGGTGTGAATCTCCTTTGGTAGTGTTGTGACGAAATCTGAGAATGGCGGACCTCTGCACGGCCGGCTGAGACCTCAAAATATATAGGCGCCTTCATGATAGTTGTAGGGTTTGACGAGACAAAGCCTCCCCCACCCCATATCTGGTCGCGGGGCAGGAGGAGGGACGCTTGCATACAAGTGGTCGAAATTTGGCGCACAGGATTAGCTCCAGGAATACTTGGTCATTAATACTTCCTAAAAATCATCATTTATCACTCCATAATTCGCAAGAAAAGTGTGATTTCCTGCACAACATAAATCAAAGGAAGGTTTTGCATAACTTTGCAATAATTAGTCATTAGTGGAAAATCAAGAGATAATAATGTCAATTGCTTGACGAAAACCAAAAAGATGGCGATTTTTTGAGCCATCAACATGTCCAAAGCTCAAATCTTGATTGCTCTCGAGCAAGAAGAAACAAAATAACTATAAGAAATTCAACATTTAAACTTGAAACAACAAGAATATGAATTCACTTACGGTCGGTAGCCATATGTGTCCAACACTTCTTCCATATTGAAAATCTCATCAAAGTTAGAGAGATGCTAAGAACACTATACAAAATAACTCAAGACAATCAAAGTAGAGTTTAATATAAGTATAAATAACCAGAAGTGTAACAATCAATCCAATTCCTCGAGTTAACTCTCAGCTTGCCAATGAACACTTGGATATTCATTATAGCTATATTGAGTAAGAGAGTTCATGTCCTAAGTAGCATAACAGTGAAGTGTCTTATTGACACCCACATCGGTAAATCAAGACTATCAAAAAACCTACTATTCCAATCATTGCTTCTCAGGAAAATTCATAAAGTAGTAACAAGATCATGCCAAAGAATTGTTGTGTGGATCATCGTATTTTTCTCTTTTCTCCTTTTCTTTTTCTTCTTTTTTTTTCCTTCTTGTAAGGCTATTTTTACTACTAGGAAAATGGCTATAGGTAATCCACACGTCCGTGGCGCACGTGCCAATGGTGCCCCACGGGTAAAATAGTCATGGCGCAATGCTAACAAGTGCCCTACGGCTACCTGGCATAACTGTGAGGCACATGGTAATGGTGCGCCACGTCTACGTGTAGGCCAGTGCACGGCCGGCCGCAGACCATCTAGCCGTAGCGCACCTGTGCGTGGTGCGCTACGGGTGTGGAAGGTAGCCGTGGCGCATATGAGCGTAGTGTGCTACGGGTAGTCGTGGTGCAGTCTGTTGTGTAAATGTGCAAACTTACCCATAGTACACCATATAGTGGTGCGCCACAGCTATGTTTTGTACCCGGGGGCACCACAATGTGGTACCCTACGGCTAAGTGGCCTGCACCAACTCCACCCTCCCCCCGTGGATCACCTTTTTAGCCTTGCAAAAAATAAAAAAATGAAAAACACTTTAAAAAATAAAATCCTTTCACATGTAGGTAAGTAATGTGGTCTAGTTTCTAGGAGAATTAACAAACAAGAATTTCGACTTTTTCTGCAAAAAAGTCATGCCACGGTAAAACAGCCGTAAATTTTGCATACGATGTTGAAAAAAACATTTAATATACCAAAATGACGAGAACGAGATTTTGCATCCACTCGCAATGACCTTTGGTTGTTTAGCGATTTTTTAGATTTTCAAAATTTGAAAAGAGTAAAAAGTTACTGTCAAAAGACCTTTTTTTCCTGCAGAAAAAATAGAGGGCAACTTACCATAGCACACCACCACCTAGTGCGCCACTAGTAAGTGAGCGAGATTCGAAATTCAAATCACCACCCTGCCGGCCACCTACCTCCTTTTCCCTCCCCCTTCTCCTTCCATTCTCTCCTCCCTTCTTATTTTCCTTTTCCTTCCTTCTCCTTTTCCTTTTCCTTCTCCTTCTCCTTCCCCTTCTCCTTCTCCTTCTCCTCCTTCCCCTTCTCTCTTTGGCCTCCTTGCTACTCTGCCTCCTTGCTCTGGCCTCCTCCTCTCCTTGCAGTGACGATGGAGACAGTGGCCTCCTTCTCCTCCTTCTTGCAGTGATGATGGTGACAGCGGCGGCGGCCTCCTCCTCCTCCTCCTTGTAGTGAAGATGGTGACGGCGACCTCATCCTCCTCCTTCTCCTTGCAGTGACGACGGAGACGGCAGGCTCCTTCTTATTCTCATACTCCTCCTCCTTGTAGTAACGACGACGGCGACCTCTCCGACGAGGCAACGACGACCGCTCCGACAAGGCGACAACGGTGACCACTCCGACGAAGCAACTGCGATGACCCGCACCGACGAGCAACGGCACTGACGGCTGCAGGGGCGACGAGATCGAAATCTCCCGCATTTTTTTTTGAATTTTTACATTTGTATCCATGGCGCACAACACCTAGTGCGCCACGGCTAACTTTTCATACGCGTGGCGCACATCACCTAGTGCACCACGACTAACTTTTCATACACGTGGCGCACCACCTAGTGCGTCGTGGCTAACTTTTAGCTATAGCGCGTGCCTTGTGGCGCACCCCAAGTGCGCCACGGATAGCCAAAACAGGTGCGCCACGAATTAGCTTTTTCCTAGTAGTGTTCTCAACAAGGATCATTGCTTGATGCTTTTAAACAATGGTTTGGACAACCTTCGAGAGTACCAATAATTTTGCCCATACGGTGAAACATATGCCACCAATGTCATCAACTCATAGCCAAAATCTGGGGTTATACCATATATCATTCAGAAGCTAGCAGAGTTGTTGGCATCTAAAGGTGTGCATGGGAATCAAAGAACTTTTTAAATAGTATCACGGTTTGATCCACAAGGTTATCTTTGGGATGCAATCATAATTACCAATAGACTTCATTTCAATCAAACAACTCCTTTCAAGAGTGCCATCAAGTCTATCAAAACGTTTATGGGGTTAAGTATCTTCAAAGGTAAACTCTCAAGACAATCACTTATCAAACAAGTCATAATTTCAGACTTTTCTTGTTGTACTTGTTTGGAAAAATTATTTTGAAGGCAAGACTCGGTTAGATACAAGAACTAGAGGAAAAGCTTCCACAACTGATCATTCATACAAATAATAAGCTTTACTCTAAATATTTTGAATTACTCCCACTAGTATAGCATCTTAGAAAATTACTAACTAAGATAAACAATTAAAACTTCAAATGTGGGAGGCATAGGACATACCTCTCATGAGTGACTTCATAATCCTCTTACTTATAGGGATGTGTTCCTTCAAAACTCAAGAAAAATCACTCTCATAATAATTTTGAAGCAAAGAGGCAAGTTTTAAATCCACTTTCACGAAAAAGGAAAAAATATTTTTGTATTTTTGACGATGGGGACTAAATAATAAAAAAAAACTTGGGATGAAGCAAGGGACTAAGAAAATAAAAATAAACAAAAAGTGAAAAGTGAACTAAAAACGAAAGTAGACCAAAAGCAAAAGAAAAGGCAGAGTGTTGGAATAGACCAACACGAGTGTTTCAAAGATCACAAGGAGCTGGAGTACAACCTCATTATTAAAGAAATACATTTGTCAAGGGACACATCCCCAATCTCAGGCTTTTGCAAGCCCTTTTCTTGCTCATTGTGGTGGTGGATAGTTTCCCATGTTCTAGGGGCTACTACAATTATGGAACTGAGTGGCGAGGTTGGTAGTAGCATCTCAAAGGTTGATGGAGAGGTTGTTCGTGTTTTGGATGTTTCCTTCGAGAGCGTAGATATCATCATAGGTGGTGTAGAAGTTTGGTGGCTGCACATCGTGTTCGGGCCCTTCTTGTTCCACTTCTTCATCTTCCTCTTCTCCATCCACAAGTACTTGTTGTGGTAGACTTTCTTCAACCTGCGCATCATAACACAAACATCCCTCCTCGATAGAGAAGATACCATTAGAAAAAGGAGCAGGGATCAAGTGACCCGCTCTAGGTATATCAAAGAAATATCTACCATTGGTTCTACAAATCATACCATAAGCTCTAAGAGTAGAAAAACCAAGGCGGCGGCTTCCAAACAATGGTTGGATGTTATCTAGGTTGACATGGAGTGCATGTGTAAGCATGGTTATGACTCTTCCTACACATATGGGACCACAAGATTCAATCCCCTGATGGTGAAGATAAAACAGAAGAAGTGCGCCCAAATTTGGTGTCAAATTATAGTAAGGAATTGAAGCTTTAGCGAGGATTATCATGTCCTCCTCATTGACTCTAGTAAACTCACCACGTGCCATCAAGGTGTTAGAAATAGCATAAAACAAATAACAAGCAGTCGGATGATCAATTTGGTTTCCCTTGGTTATGTTTCCACAAATTCTCATTCTATTAAAGTATCCCAAGGGTGTAGGATTTACAACAAAAGAGGTGGAGCATATGTCGGTGGTGTTGTTGGCAAACCCAAAGTAGTAATCCCATTAGCTGAGTGTCAAGGAGTACTCACGATTTATGAGTCAGAAGTCGATGCAATCAAATCCAGGAAGTTTTTCCTTGGTACAGTAGTGAGAGGTCACCAAATGCCTCACAATGCTGCAAAACTCAAGCGTCAAGTGGCAGTACATGGCACAATCCTGAAAGACAAACTCATAAAAACCAACATTGTTGCACAATAAATCAAAATCAACACGAATGCCAAGTTGGTTCAGGATAAAGGGACACACCCACTTGGTGGACTTGATTTCTCGGAGCTTGAGATGGTTGAAATGGTTCCGCTGAAACTGCCTGGTGAACTCGATACCAAGCAACTCACGGTTTGGCGTATCAATGGGTGGTGCGGATTGCGCCGCAACCATCACACGTGTACGGCTCCTTGTATCAATCTAATAACAAAAATAAAAGATAAATCTAATAAAAAATTCAATCCAATAGAAACATAACATATACGATCCTCTACACTAGTTACAAAAGAATATCCTCCAAAATCTAACTAAACATGCTCAACATCAAGATTAGCTGAAAAACAAGGCCTAAGTCTAGATTGATAATGGTGACAAATTGAGCAAGGTTTGGATGAAAGTAAGTCGGGGATCGGAGGAGAAACATACCTTAGATCGATTGGGTGCGAGGAATCAATGAAAGAACAAGTAGAATTGAAGATCCAATGGAGATAGTGTGGAGTTTGGAGGTAGAAGAAAGAGAATAGTGTTTTGAGAGTTTTAGGTTACCTCTTCCTGGGTTCATATGGCGGATGGATACGTGGTACGGTCTGGCGGTATGACTGGAGCCCGCCCGTACTGAGTACATACCTTGGGGCAAGATTTTCCTCCCGAGGGTGCACTCGGTACGGGCGCGCGGTACGGTCATACACTCCCATACTACTGGTCATTACACGGCTAGTAACTTTTCTCCAAGTTTTATGTTTGCTCGAGGATATGGTACAGGCGGGCAGTACGAATGCGTTCGACTGTACCAATGGTCGTTATGATAACTATCTGTTGCGGCAAAAATCAGCACTTCTATTTTCCAATGCTGCGATGTGGTACGGGCGCGTGGTACGGGTATTTCCACCATATCAGTGGTCATTATGCCACCTGTGAGATGCAAAATATTGATGAATTTGATTAGTAGCTTCGTGCGCCTTTGTACATCTTAGCAAAAGGAAAAATAACAAAAAATAGGCTTTGTAAAAATCAGCAATACCTTAAGACCATGTGTTAGCAAAATATAAAATCAAGGATTACCTTATTTTCTTATTCTCTCTCCATAGGTCTTCTTAAACACTATTTATAAAAAAACAAAAAAATTAATAGAAGAATAAAAACTTTTATTTCACATGGGTTGTCTCCCATGAAGTTCTTCTAATTAAGGTCAATTAGCTTACCCCAGATGGTGATCATTTAGATTTTGTGAGTAGAACACCCACTCCAAAGTAATTAATTTTGAGCGTGATTACACCATCATCATCATTATTAGGTTTGGCCTTCTTCTTTATAAGGAAGTGGACTATAATAGAATCTCTAGATGGTAGTCCTATTTTCACATTCCCTTCATGCAAATTGATAAAAAAATTAATAGTTATTAGCAATGGCCTACCTTGAATTATAGGTGCTATGGGATCTTCGGCCATGTCCACTATAACAAGATCAGTAAGTGCAGGGCTGCCTTTAATTTCTACTACTATATTCTCTTTAATTCCAATTTTTTCTATATGTAGAATCAACTAGATGTAGTCTCATTTTAGTAGTTTTAAATGGCCCGAATTTTAATTTATCATATAAGCTCTTGGAAATTGTTGAGACGCTTGCACCAAGATCACAAAGTGCAGATATTTCATTAATACCAAGATTAATTTTAATAGTGGGCTCAAATATATCATCTAGCTTAGTAGGAAGCTTATCAGCTAGTCTTTTATACTCCATTTCTAAGTCTCTAATTTAGATGTTACTTGTTTAATAAATTGTTGATAGGTAGCATCATTACCTTTTTCAATACTGGAATTCTTGACGGTGATCATCTTTAGTAGATCTTCCAAGGTATACTCTGGTGTTGGTGTGTTGCTATAATCTAGCTCTTCAGGCATGTCTTCATTATTTTTGACCCTTATCATCTTGAGGTCTTCCACCAGATTTGGCTCGGGCTTTCCAGCGAATTTTGCAAGCATGAGAGCTTGGATCTCGGCTACCTCGCCCAATTGAGCCTCCATGGTCTTTGTCCTTTCCTGTAGAGCCTACACATCATTTATAATTAGAATGGCTTGATTAGATAATTTACCAATACTAGTTTCATGGTTCTTCATGATTTTAATAAGCATGTTATTTTGCTTGGTTTGAGCTTGCATAAAATTTCTAACATTATGTTCAAACGAGAGATTGCCATGGTTTGCTCCATTATGATTATCATAGTTATTATAAGGATATCCTGCAGGATTAGAATAATGTTTTTGAACATTAGAAGCAAAATTTTGATTTTTTCATGTAGCATTATAAGGACTACGACCTATAAAATTGACATCATTAACATCGGTAGTGATAGCATTAACTTGGATATCTTCCTTACCCTTTACTATATTAAGTAATTCATCTACCTTTGTAGTAAGATCTTCATTGTTTACCTCAGTGATTGAACTCACCGATTTCGAGATTGTTTCCACATGCCATTGTGCATGGTTGTTTTGCATATCATCAAGTAATTTCTTTGCAACACTCACATGCTTTCCCATGATTGTTCCTCCTGCTATAGTATCTAGCATAGACTTAGACATTGGGTTAAGGCCATTATAAAATAAATGCAATATTAGCCACTCTTCCATCCCATGACTAGGACAATTCATTACTGTTTCTTTCATCCTTTGCCATGCAAGAGCTAGTGGCTCGTGGTTTGTATAAAACTTGTAATATTAGATCTTAGTTTCATAGTTTTAGCTGTGGAAAAATTTTGGTCATAAAGAGATTAGTATCCAAGATGTGATAGTGCCCTTAGGTAGATATAGCAACCAGTACTTAGCCTTTCCTCTAAGAGAGAAAGGAAACAATCATAATTTAATAAAATTTGGACCAACATCCTTAATACGCATCATGTTACAAATTGCAGTAAATGTATTTAGGTACAAACCTGAATCCTTAGAAGATGAGCATCCAAATTGCTTCTGCTGAACCAAACTAAAAAGGTTAGGATTTATCTCATATGCTTCCGCATCAACAGCGGGATGAGTAATAGGTGCACGACTAAAATCATCAGCGGGAGTTGCATAATCCCCACGTTTCTTTTGAGCCATCACTCTTTTATTTTTGGTAATTTTAAGGTAGGATAAACAAATAAACAAGTAAGTAATTTTGTTGGGTTTTCAAATAGATAACAAGAAAGTAAACTAATAACAAAAAATAAACTACAAACAAAATTTAAATCTAAAACAAGGTCTCTAGTGACCTCACGAGGATAGCGAATTGCTTCCCCGACAATGGCGCCAAAAAAAGGGTTGATACCTTCGATCCGGATTACAGATGCAATATAGTAGCTTTTTACTTAGTAGACCTAGGTTTAATAGAACGGGAAACAACGCTAATAGGAATAAAAATAAGGACATGTCTACAAGACTTTGTTTTTTCGATTTTACCTTTGTTTACCGGACCAATCTAGTTTCTTTTATATTGTGGTTGAATCATTGGATGGAGATTGGCCAGGGTTGAAGATCCACCTATAGCTGCACATCATATGGGATAAAATATAATAATAAGCATAATCATGTGTAAGGTTCCAATAGAGATAATCTTTTGTGGGAAACACATCCTAACATACTAGATCCTCTGAGAGGCCACAAACATAGAAATAGTCTTTTGATCCAACCGAGTGTACCGCGAAGCACCGGGATACAAACGATTATTAAGTGTAAAACATAGATCAAAGCATTAAGTGGTGATGTTGTTGTGATCCTGAATGGGTCGCTAAGCAATGACCGTACTACCCTTGCTATCACTAAGGTTCCTTTGAGATCGTCGCTAGCCAATTATCTCACCTCAAGCCTTGATCGATCTCGGGGGTCTTGGGTACCTACAAGTCGAAAGATCGAGGTAAGAGACAAAGAAACTAATGATACAAATCCCTCTTACAAATTAATACACAATTCTCCAATAGATTAGATGCACATAAATGTTGCGAGGTTTCTCCCCAACCCGCAGCCCATAAGCACTACTCACTCATAATAATAAGATCAAGGATAGAAAACATTGTGCAAAATACTTAGATTGTAATCAAATATTCTTACAATGGTCACCAAATCACAAGGAGATCAAGTATAAAGTAATGGCTATGGCTAATGGAGAGGATGGGGGATGAAAGGGATGCACGATGGTGTGGATCTCCTTTGGTGGTGTTGTGATGCAATATGAGAATAGCGGACCTCTGCACGGCGGCTGGGACCTCAAAATATATAGGAGCCTTCATGGTAGTTGTAGGGTTTGACGATATGAAGCTGCCTCCACTGCGTACGGTCAGGCGGTATGGCATGACACACCTGTACCAGTGGTCATTATGCCGGCTGGCGCTTGGGATTAGCTCAATTAATACTTGGTTGTCAATACTTCCTCAAAATCATCATTTATGTCTCCATATTTTGCAATAAATGTATGATTTCCTGCACAACATAAATATAAGGAAGATTTTGCATATCTTTGTACTAATTAGTCATTAGTGGAAAATCAAGAGATAATAATATCAATTTCTTAACGAAAAACAATGTTTAAACACCGAGAAAGATGACGATTTTTGGAGCCATCACATGGGTATGTTCTTGCATCCGCCATGATAGTTGACTGACTGGATGTGGTGATCTACCCAGGTTTTTGGCTCCTGGAGGCCATCGAACTTCGGGTTGTCTATGGGAAATTTGAAGCCTTTGGGCATCCGACTTTATCGAACATCGGGAGCCACAAAACTCAGTGTCCTCATCTTCTGACTCAGTGGAGTAGGTGAGTTTTCCGCGCATCTTGTTGACTTTGCTCTGCCTGATTTCATCGCGAGCGTCGTAATTGCGACTCCTTCTCCATGGTCTGCGGTGTGGTCACGACAGGTCATGATCTTCCTTGTCGGAAGATGGCGAGCAATTCCTCGCGAATGTCACCCTTGTTTTTTTGGCTCCGGAGTTTGATCCACGATTAACATGGCTTCTACCAGCCCAAGGCCAGCGATGGCAGATCAATGGACAATAGATCGTGGATCCCCGACCGATGGTTGATAGGTTAGTAGGTACATGGACCTGCTATCACCGCGGCTTGTAGCGTGTCGGGTATCATATTACCCTGCAAGTCCATCGACATGAAGGAGAAGTCGAGGGCTTTGGTGGCCTTGAACCTTGTGTCCACGCCTAGATGGTCCAGCCGAGACCGCCTATTGCGGGTGTCGCCATCGTTTCCCTTTGAGGAGGACCCGACGAGAGAAGAGAGTGCCGCTCGCCTGACACCCGATTCATCAACTGCCTTCTTGCAATGCTCAAGTTGAGCATGCATCACCTGTTGGTGGTTGTGCTACTTTACGAGGAGCCAATAGTAGCCCATCAACATGTCGCAAGATCCTTGTCCCTATCCCACTCGGGGTCGGTGAGGTGGACCTAAGGGTGACCTGACCCACCACCTCCGTTGGCGTTGGGGTCTATAGGGGCGGTGTTGTTGACGTTGGGATTGGGAGGGTCGCCGTTGTTGTCGCTGGGATTGGGAGGGTCACCCTCGTTCCCTACGTTGTCACGAGTGCCGTCACCAATGTTGATGACGGGGGCACACATGTAATGATGAAGGAGATCATTACTCCCACAACTCTGATCCAGAGCCGTAGGCCTCCTCTCCTGATGGCAGATCATATAGATCAGAGTCGCAACTGTTGTTGCTATCCATGTCGTAGATCACCACATGAGCGTTGAGCTCCCTTAGCATGCCGATTACTGGTGGGATCCATGAAGTAGGTTCAATCGACCGTGGCTTCGCTCGCTTTGGGAGGCAAAGCGTGCCGATATTGCCAACTTGGAAGAATATATGATCCCAATCATCATGTCAACTCCGTCTCTTACATAATCGAAGGCCGAGCACGTGTTACCAGCGAGTGGATGGTGAAGTCGATGTCGCTGAAGAGAAGGTGGTTCTTAGACGCGGATGAGTCGTAGATAGTAGGTGCGAGGGCCATCGAGATTGTAACATCAGTGCTCCTAGTTCCCATTGACGTGGGGTGATCACTTCAATGCCCATTGTTGATGGACCTTGGTTTGAGGAAGAGGAGTGCACTGGAGATCTTGTTCGGCTAACACGCAAGGAACACGGGAACATGATTTTTACCTAGGTTCAGGCCTCGGAGGGAAAATTATACTCCTGCTTGTATGCTCTTGATTATTGAAGGAACCGAAGGTTATAGGGGGTGCCTTGATGGCGATGGTGCACAAATGTAATCTGGCAGGTGTATGTGCTTGGGTTTTTGATAATCCTTCTCGCCATTCCCTCCTCGCCTTTATATGGGGATGATAGGTCTCGGGATAAGGCCGAGTCGATTACAGGTTATGGTTTCTTCTTTCAAAGTTTCTATCTTAAGCTAGACGTATCCTCCAAGGAGTCGCATCCGTCATGGACCTGGGCCACATGAATCCTCTTGGGCTTTGTCATCAGGTGTGGATCATCACATGGGCTCCCGCTGGACCAAATCGGATAGGCCAATCTTGGGTACCCGTAGGGCATACCCATGTCAGGATTGAAAACAAATATGTAAAGTGCCATACAATTTGCCATGATCTACAGAGCAAGAAGTTACTATACTAACATTAGGAAGAAAAATATGGACATCACAATGGTATACCTTGTGAACTTATGGAGCAGGGAATGCAAACACATATGTGAAGTGACTTAAAATGCCATGAACTACATAATAGAAGGTAGATACTTCTGCTATATAAATTATAATTAATAAACTTCAATTTATAGAGCAGGGCATGCAGATAACCATGTTAAGTGCCTTAAAACTTGGCAGGTAATACTACATACAATCCAAAAAACTAAGGCATATAAATTTTTCACAAGTCAATCGATGCAAAATTTGACCAAGTTTGTAGAACATACTAGGAACATAAACCATGCCAAACCAATGCCATTCGATACATCAGGACATACATTTTCATAGACGCAAATGCCACAAATTAACGCTTAATATATTTTTTATCATGTTGGTCAAAGTTATCACTATTTGACTACAAAAAATTATAGGTATCTTTTACGAATGAATGTAGTACATAATAGGCGGCAACTACTTTCCAAGCTTAATTGAAATGATATAGAAATTATAATGGAATAACTTTTAGAGGGAATGTAAAAACAACAAGTTCAATGACATAAAATTTGCGATGAATTACACAAGAGAAGGAAGTTACTTTGGTTGCTTAGTACAAACCAGATTAAAATTAAAATAGCATAAATTATGGACTTGTACAGCAGGGAATGTTAATGTACATGTTCAGTGGCTTAAAACTACCAATGAACACCAAAATTACATGTAGTCAGTGTTGTAGAAATGGACAAAGCAAATGCACATTATGATGACATAACTTGCGAACTTGTAGAGCAGTTAGGAAGATTTAGATGTTTAGTGAATTAACATTTGGCATGAACTTCATATACCAATGAACTCTAATGATGCCAGTTTTGTACTACCAAAATTGCTTATATAGTAAGAGTAATTGTTGGTCAAAGAAAAAACACATAGAACAAGGACAACTTATTCCTTGAAACTGAGGGAGTAGTTTAATGCCTAGATTTAACATAGACTACACTAAATTTATTAACAAAGAGTCGGATATCAATTTAGCCAGTAATGAGGTAGGAATTTACCACCAATACAGAAATGTAGTTCACTATCGCATGCTTATATGTTTTATATTGAAATGAACAAGAAGATCTGGTTTACCTAGGTCATGATGTTGTCTACGCGTACACGACATCTTTGCGGGTCACGTCAAGGACTCTGAGGGTGCCCGGTAATGGTGAGTAGTGCTAAAGAAGATAGATCAAGACGACATCGGTGAAGAAGATTTGTGGAGGTTGTTGATGGGTCTGGCTTGCTTGACAAGATGGCTGGTGAAGGAGATCCAGTGTAGTTCGCAACATCGTCGATGAAGCAGATCAATTGTGACCGATTATAGATTCGAGGTACTGCACAAGAGTGTCAGTGAAGCAGATATAGTGTAGTGGACTGTTGGGTCCATGAAGCAGATCAAATGCAGCGCACACCAGTGTAGGTGAAGTATGCCAAGTGCCCTGGACGAGGGAGTCAGCAAACTAACACGATTGTGTGGAAGAGGATGTCAGCAAACTAGGTTCAGTAAGGTGGACGTTGGCTGATCCGGTAGACTGGTGAGGAGTATATGGTATCGAGGTATGGCGTGTAGGCTGGCAAAGTGCGGTGGTGTAGGATCCGGAGGTGGGATAGGGGGTTTGGGGTGGTGTGTGGGCCGGCGAAGTGTGGTGGTGCAGGATATAGAGGTGAGATAGGGGTTCGGTGGCGTGTAGGCCGACGAAGCGTGGCAGGGATGCTTGATAGCTGTGAGATTCGACACATTTTTTATGGTTTCTATCGATGGTTTTCGTGATAGTTTTCTTGCTTTTCCTAACGCTAATACTTTAGTAGTGAAGAAAACTTGGTTTTTAATGTGTGTTTCAGGTTCTGAACATCAATAGAGGGATTTAACAGCAAAAACACAATATTCAGACGAAAACAAGCAAGTCTCTTTTTGGAAGCAATCAAGGTGAGTGTACTGAAGCTTTAACGAGAAACTATGCGGCGGGAATATTTTTACGGTCATATAGTTCCTGCCGTATAGCTGCCATCGCCTTTGTCTTATTAAAAGGGACAAATTTCATGAAGAGGTGGAGGACGAAAATAGAACACACGAGCCTCCATCCCATCCAGAAGGGAGAAAGAAGAGATCCGGAGAAGAAGGGGATCTCCTAGCCACCACACCCCGTTAGCCATTACTTGTAATTGAGGGAGAGAGAGAGAGATATCTCCACCTTGCAAGCCTAGGGTTTGAGATTGTTCTTCCCATCTTGAATTGTGTTGGATTTATTTCTATTTCTTATTGTGGATCTCCACGGTAATATCAAGAAGAACTCCTTTTATTTAATTATATCGATGATGCTTTCTTCTCTCATGTGTGAGTAAGTTCCCTTGGGCGTGGGAGATGTAGGGGCTTGGTGAGATGTGATGTGCCTATATAATTTACATTAAGTTTGTGGTTGACTTTATTTACTGTATTATGTGTGCTTGACTATCTGTGGGATGCTTAATGCTTGTTGTCCAATTAAGGGCCAGACAACATGATGCTTTGTTCTACATAGATAGAATCTTGTTCACTAGCAGACCGTCGACCCTCGAGTGACATGGGGATATCAATGGGAAACTAGTTTGACTCAAGGATAACGAGGAGCCACCAAACTTATTGCATTAGTCCGATCCAAGGAGCTTAATTCCTAAGTAACCTGAAGGATCTTAATCGTCTAGTGACTGACCATGGTTGTGGTAACAAGCTAGTAGGATTATTGAAGTTGGGATGAAATCTATCAAGAGGAGTTCCAACTAATTATTGGTTGCTCGCCTACACACATACTGATCAGATTATAATTGTTACACTTATCACTCATCCACCTAGCACATTCACTATCATCATGAACTGAATTTCCCCGTGCCTACTTTTTCATCTGCAGAAAACAACAAAATAATTCTTCTTTACTTTTATGCTTTATATATTTGAAGTTTACATTTTAGTTTTATTTAAATACTTTCCTTTAATCCAAACTCTGTTCTTATTTCATCTCTTGTAGTGAATTCACTCAAAGACCTGTGACAACTTCGGGTGTGACAGAGACTTCACCCATAAACACTTACCTTTGGGCTCCCTGTGGGATCGACATCTTAACTTCGAAACTAGCTACAAATGATCTGTGCACTTGCAGCCATCAAGCTATTTTCTGGCGCTATTGCTGGGGAGCTAAGCGCTAATTGTTTTATCTCTTGAAATTTCAGGTGTTACTATTACAAGATGGTCTCACAAGGAGACAAAGGGTCTACACACTCTGGTAGGGCATATCTACCAGATTATCTTGATAGCGTACCTGCTCAAAGGCACAAGGAAATTATTGAAAAACTTTTGACATCGAATAAAGTTGAAGTTTAAAACCTAAGTGACTTCATGGAAATCATGTCCATTCATATGACAACTCCCAAGAAACCTGAGAAGACTCTCACAGAATACAGTGCTCCAAAATCTGCTTTTCTTAAACAACCAATAAAATTTTCTAATCCTAGAGTTAGAGAATATCGATTTGATGGTGAGATTATTAAAATTTTGCAGGAAAAATCTTTTAGTGGAAGGAAGGATGAAGACCCAGGAAGACATCTTAGAGAGTTCGGCGATGTGATAACATCACCTGTACCAAAAGGTTTGCCTAGAGAATTCTCTCGTCTAAAACTATTTCGTTGGTCTCTCAAAGGTAAAGCTCTATACTAGTTATATTATCTCCCTCATCATTATATTAAATGTTGGGAAAACTTCATTGTTAAATGTATAAACAGGCTTAATCCTTTTGCAAACGTAACAGAACTTAGAAAGAAAGGCAAGTTTAGTCAGAACGTAGGAGAAAACTACCCACAAGCCTGGGAGATATTCTTTGGAATGATCAATAATGTTCCTAATCATGGCTATTCTGAGTCAACTGTTTGCCACTTACTTTACCACGGTCTTAATACCCAATGCAGAGAGTTGCTAGATTTATCAGCAGGAGGATTGATAAATACTTTAACTGTTAAATCATGTTTGAAATTGATGTCTACTAGGGCTAAGAATGATTCTTTACATAATCCTGACTTTGGCACTAAGCCGAAAAAGGGAATACTTCATATAAATCCTGATCTAATGCCTGAAGTACGCAAAACCATGAAAGAAAAAGGTATACCTTCTGAACTTGTTAAGGAAAACAAAGTAGATTTGTTACAAGTTTTTACCAAAGAGGATGAAACTAGAAAAGTTTTTCAAGAATTGAAACATCGACATGCCAAGTCTTACAATAATTTGCATAAGCAATTTCAAAGACATAAGAAGATTTTGGCTGAACTTACAGAAAGTTATGATGAAACTAGCCTAGAAATAAAACTATTTCACAAGTACCTTAGTATGATTGAAACCCAATGTGAACAAATAGCATCTGGTTATCAATTTTTTTCAAGATGATATAAATATTCCTGTTTCTACTAATGTTGTTACAAGAAGAGGTGCAGTTATTAAAGGACCATTAGGACCACCTAAATATGAAGCTTAAAAAGATCGAAGGGAAAAGGCCTTGCTCAAAGTAATCCAAGAAGATGATACATTGGTGGATCCTCAAGATGAGACTGCTCAAGAAACACAAGATCAAACCTTGGGGGAGCAGAATGATGCACAGGATGATAGTTATGACTCTGATGTAGAGAGTTTCGATCCAAGAGAAGAAAAAGACGCAAGCAAAGAAGATGAAGTAGTTGCAATAGAAAAGAAGAAAAATGATAAGCAACAACGAAAGAAAGTTACTAAGGATTCTGATCCGCCACAAATTGTAAAATATAAGAGTAAGAAACTTCCATATCCAGATCGCAAAAAGAAAGCAGCGGATGAGGTAATCTATGACTCTTTTAAAAAGGCATTAAGTGATCTTCGTCTAGAAATTCCATTTGCAGATGCAATAAAAGTACTTGCCTATTCTAAATTTCTTAGTGATATTCTTAATAGAAAGAAAGAGATACTGAAACTGTCGCCATGGTGACTAGTTACCCTGCTAATGGGAGTCTATTTTCTAAATCAGGAGATCCCCGGATACCAACTATTTCATGTTCAATAGGAAAAACTGATATTCATAATCCCTTATGTGATTTAGGTGCAGGAGTTAGTGTAATGACATACTTTATCAAAGGTTAGCATTGGGGGAATATTCCCCCACTTCTATCACTTTACAAATGGCTGACAAATCCACTAAACAACCTGTTGGTATGATTGAGGATGTTATACTTAGAATAAATGAGCATGTTATTCCTACTGACTTTATTATTCTTGAAATGCCAGAGGGTGAAAAATTATCTATAATACTTGGAAGACCTTTCCTTAGTACTGCAGGAGCATCAGTTGATTGTGCCGAAGGGAAAATAATCTTCAATGTTTATGATGCTAAAATCATCCGGTATTTTCTGAAGAGGCTAGAAGCAGGATAAAAGTATGTTCCACCAGCAAAATGAGTTCATGTGGTAAGTGCCTTTGATAAAGGGCAACCCATGGTAAGAATTCGAGAATAGAAAAAGGGTTGAAATATTCAGTCGTTCTTAATAAAATGCTTAATGGGAGTCAACCCATCATATCAATAAAGTAAAGTTAAATAATAATATGTTCATCGCATTCCTACAACTTTTTAACACACATTTTTGTGGACGCGCGCCCCTAAAGATACAGCTGTCAAAAAGTAGTAGAAATATCGACTGAATCAACATAGATTTAGTATAGTAAATAAAGTTTGGGTTTTTATGTAGAAACTAGCTTAATAATTTTGTCTAGATTAAAAAATGAATCTCTGAAAATTTGGGTGAAAAAGCATGTCCTAGGAGTTGTAATGACCAACTATACGGCGGAAATATTTATTCCAGACGTATAGTTGCGGCCGTATAGTTATCAACAAAATTCTCAAAACTTGGAGCTCAGATACAGAAGGTTTGATGACCAACTATTTGGCGGTACCATTTGGTCCGGCCGTATAGTTGTGTCTGCATAGTTGTGATCTGGCATTAGGAAACCCTAACCATTGCCGTCGCCACGACTATACGGCGGGAGCTACTTAACCTGGTCGTATAGCTCTCGCCGTATAGTTTGCCACGACCACTTAAATGGGTCGGGGCAGGCTAGGGTTCTTCCTCCCCTCATTATTTTTTCTCAAACTCTCTCCAAACCTCTCAAAACCACCCTAGAACTCTCGATTCTTCGTGGATTTCATCCGTTTGAGTGGGGGAATCAACAGATCGGTATGTTTCTCTCCCTATCCATGCTTTATTTTCAGAATTCCATGGTCGAAATCATCTCAATGAATTAGTGGATGAACTCAAGCTTGATTGATTTTCCATTTTGATTTCTCACGTTAGTATTGAATTCCTCCAAGTAGAATCGTTCATATATCATGTAGAAACTACATGCCTAAGGTTTTATGTTAAAATTTCTCAGTGCATCGAGATGAACAAGCTTGGTAGTATTTTTAGCAAGAGCAAGAGCCAACGTGGTGAAGGTTTGGGGCTCCGGGCTGAGCTCGACAACAAATATGCCATTGTTTTGGCAAGGAAGGTGCTGCCCACACGATGGGCTGATGACGGCTATCCGACCTCACCAATGCAAGCCACTACACCTGTGCCGAGCTCACCCATGAGTTCCTCGCCTCCTTCTATGATGACTACAAGGAGAAAGGTAATGCATGCATGGTGATTTTCACCGTTAACCAACAGCCATATCAAATCGCTTTTCAACAATTTTGTGAAGCTTATAGATTCCCTCAGGAAGGGGAATCAACTGTTACAAACTTGTATAACATCTCAAGTGGAGGAACTTGGGAGGTTATTTCTGTTAATGGTGGCAGGGACTTCTATCAGAAGAAGATGTCCACCATTCAGAACCCAACCATACGTTACTTCATTTTGTTTCTTGCTAACACTTTGTTAGGAAGAGAAGATACCGACTCTATGGCCAATGCAGACATGGCCATGATCACCAAGGCACTCTTCCCTTGTAACATCCCAAATTTCATGTTTTGTAAAGGGCATGCATTGCATTCATAAATTATAGCATTTTTTTGCCTTGCACAACAATTTTCAAATCAAAAGTCAAAATAAAACCATTATCATGCCTTTTATTTATATATCATATGAGGCATGGTTTTATTTTATTTTCAAAGGGCCAAAGTGAATTTGAGTGGTCAAGTGTGTTTGTCACACTTTAGAGTACAAAGTTCACTGTATAAAAATCTAGAGAAGATTTGAAATCAAACTTGTTTGAATTAGGGTTTGAAAATCATTCCTGAAAAATAAAACAGAAAAAGAAAAGGCTAAAATAAAAAAGAAAACAAGCGCTAGCCTTTCGGCTCAGCACCACTAACAGCCCACGAGCCCACCCGGAAACTCTCCCCCTCTCCCCACTGTTTCCTACCCCGCGCACGCGCACCTACTCGCTGACGACTGGGCCCCGCAGCCACGTCACTCCTTCGTCCTCAATCAACACCGACGACCACCTCACCACTGCAGTTTTCCCCCATTCACCGCCGTTGATGCCGCACTTAATTACCATTGATTTAGCGAGTGATTTCCTCCCCGATCCCCTCTACTTAACCCCCTCTTCCTTCCGCTCTTTTCCCCTCACGCCACACCCACAGAGAGCCCCCAGGCTACCCACACACAAGCTCACACCACCGCGGTACTGAGCCTCTCCGGTGATTGATTCCGGTGAGAACTGCCCGCCCCTTGCCCTCTGGTTCTTACTAACGTGTTCGCCACCCTCCCACGCATCTAATACTACTTGTTGTTTTCCTTCTGGTGGCTTGTAGCGTCGCGTACCCGACGACGAGACGAACTCCGACAAGTGATTCCGTTCGTGTCCGTGCGCACCGGCTTCCACTGCGACCACGTTGAGCATCGCCGCGTCCTCGCGACCTCGGTAAGCGCTAGCACCCCCTCCTTTTCCCTCTTGTTTCGCCGGAGAATCACTGTTAGAGACGCCACCGCCGCGGTGGCCATTTGCGCTGCTCGCGTTTGGTCAGGGCATTAGGATCCGCTGGATCTAGATCCAGCGGTCGAGATTAGAATTAGATGTGAAGGGATACACTCAGATCTGGACCGCACATATCCACTTAGATCCTACCTCCAACTGATCCGATCACCGAACGAACCTGCCGCCAAATCAGACACACGCGGGCGGGGGAGAAGATCTGCGCACATATCCCACTTAGATTCCACTCCCACGCCACCGGATCCCACCCGAACAGACGCGCAAAAATCAGGACACACCGCGTGGCAGAGAATCTGATTTAAAATCCAATATTTTATCTATTAGTTGTTTAAACTTGTAAAATTCATATCTTTTGTTCTGTTTATCCAAAAATGTAAATAATACATCAATGGATTCACAAAATTAAGCCCTACACTACTGTGGCCTTAAATTTGTATTTTGCTTCTAGAGAAATAGGATTATTTGCAGAACACATTATAGGCTTATTTTGACTTTATAAAGTGATTATTAAATTGTTTTAAGGCAAATTTAAGTTTGTTTAGACTTTAAATAGATTGGTTTGTGTTCAGTACTGTTTGGTTAGACTTGCTAGTATAAAAAAATCATTTCATTGCATTTGCATGCATTCATATATATTTTTGTTTGATTATTTGAATGTTAATTTGGTGCTATTATTTTAGGTTTAGATTTTGGTGCTAGTGGTGATTGTGAGTGCAAGGATTGTTGCTACTCCCCCAACTACCAATGCAAGTGGTGCTTCATATATTTTTTCCTATTATTTTGATTATGCACTAGTGATATTTTGAATAGGGCTTGCATGGAATTTTCCTAAGTATATATATGCCATGCGTTGGGAAATCCTAGTAGTTGTAGTCTTAGTTGAATTTTCTCTAAGTTAAGATACTTGTTATGTTATCATGATTAGCCTAGCTAGTAGAAAACAAGGGTGGAGTATATTCATGCTATGGAAATTTTACTAAGTCTTTGACTTGTGTTTTGATTAATAAAACAACTAAGTGAATGAATCACCTAGGTGGAATGGTATGATGGTTTATTGTAGCGTCCCCAACCTTTAATAAGATTGATTCCCCTGTGTTTACAATGCTAGTCCCTAGATCAATAGCTAGCATCCACAGTTCATATGTAATATCAAGAAACAAGGGTCATAATACAACTTTATAACCAGGAATAACATAATTTTATTACATCAAACATAGCTCATTAGGCCATTACATTACATTGCAGCGGAATAACTATAGTCATGGGTCCTTCATCTTCATAGTGCCACAGGCAGATGTTGGTTGTAGGCTTTGTAATCGTAATCAATCAATCTTCACTAAAATCAATCAAACCTGCAACATTACAAGTTACAGCCACAAGGGTCAATACATTTGAATTGTATTGGCAAGTGATACTTTGGTAGTATAGTGGAGTCTAATATCTATATGCATATGGCTAAGTGGAGTTGAGGCTTGCATTGCTCAAAATAGATTTTTCCCTATCATTTTGAAAATACTAAGTTTTTGTTTTGGCAAAAATAGCACAAGGCATCTACCAATCAAAGACTGAAGATCCACTCAGGGCATCTACCAATCAAAGACTGAAGTGCTTGGCAAAAACAATTTTCCCAATCTAAGATTTTGAGATCCTTGTACCAAGCCATCTCTCCATCAAAGATTGAAGAATTTCACACAACCCTTGTTCACCCACAAATTTTATTTTAGAAATTGGAGTGATGAGATTCTTGATTGCTTCCATGTCTTGATGCTCAAATTGTCCTTTACCAGGGACATGGCTAAGTACTTAGGTTTTACACTCTGCAGAGGTGGTGCACTTTCCCCACAAGACTTGGTTTCCCAAGACAAGATCTTTCAGAAGCTTTTCCTTAGACCATCATGGACGCGTTCCAACCTATCAAACACTACCACCAACTGTCCATATGGCTAAGTTCTTGCAACCTATATGATCATGGCAGAGCCCATATTGCCAAGTGGTTGCACTTGAAGCTTCTCAACATTTGACATCTCAAATCTCTTTGTTTCCTGGGTGGCCATCCACAAGTGAGATACACTAAGGTAAACCATAAACATGGGCCTTGTGAACCACTCAACCAAAAACCACCATGCAAGTCCCATTCCACCCAGGAGATTCATTAACTTAGTTGTTTTGTTAAATAAAACACAAGTCCATAGACTTAGAAATTTTCATAGCATGAATATATATCCCACCTAGGTTTTCTATTAGCTAGGCTAAGCTTGATAGTAATAGGAATTCTTAACTTAGGAAAATCCTTCTAAGGATTCATTCTACTGGTTTTCCTATAGCAAGGTCTATACTTAGCAAAATAAAAACCATGCAAGTTTTACTTGGCAAAAACACTAATGCATATTGAAAATAATGGGATAATGATATGAAGCATCACTTGCCTTTTTGGTAGAGGGTATAGGTTTACTTCCTTGTCCTTGCAACAATCACACTCTTCAAGTCACTACAAATAATCAAGCAAGGCACAAACTCAATCTACCAATCAAGCAAACACAAAATCAACTAACACTCCAAACCAATATTCTCTCAAACAAAATTACACACACAATATAATGGAATCTAAGTCATGCATAAGCATGCAAAGGTTGGTTCTATTGTAAGGATGGTCTTCACTAGGCTTCTAACTTTGTAAGTTCCAATTTGGTCATTTACCAAAGTGGCAAAGTTAAAGTAATGCATGCAAGCATGCCAAGCCTTGTTTTGTTTGAGAAAAAGGGGTTCCTAATGGGTCATAGACATTTGGGCACACCTATTGGTTATTTTGTGAAGTGGCTAAGTCATTTGCAAAAGGTTTCACTATAAAACCATTTGCAAAACAAAGTGTCATTCTATGTGGTGTAGAAACTTTTTTACTAAGGCTTTAGCCTATAGGGTTCACCAAATGAGTTGCTATTGCAAAACTTGGTGTTTGGGTCAGTAGGTTTGGTTCAAAACATTTTCTCAAAGTTTTCTTTACAAAAACATTTTTGTAAACAAAACAATAGTTTTGTTTGGCTAGAAATGGACTAAACTAATTAATCCATTCTAAACCTTTCCAAATTCATTTTCCAAAACAGGGGTTGGTTCCTAGGGTCAGTAAGGTCACAACAAACTAATTGGCAAAGGTTTTAACCTTAAAATCATTTTTAAATGATTTTTCTAATGTTAGCAAGCACACAAAAGAATCTGCAAACTTAAACAAGCTAACAGATACTATTTGCTAAACTAAGGGCAGGGTTGGCTAGGGCTTGTCTTGCTGATTCCAACGACATAAAATTTGTAAAATTTGGACGTGTGGATCAAAAGATACAAGGGTTTGAAAACTGCAAAAGTTTCTGTTTTCAAATTCTGTTTTAAACAGAACTGGGGACACGCGGCATGATCTTACTGGTCGATACCGGTTCGGCCGGATCGAGTGCTGCGGTGCGTTAGATCTAAATTAGATCGTGCGGCTTAGGTAGCGTACCTCTTCGGCGTTAAGTGAACTAATCGTGTCCGATGGATCTGCATCTAACGGTCGCTGCTTGCTTGACCTAAAAGGAGCGGCGATGCGGCGGCTGCTGGCGGCGGAGTGATCGGTCGATGACGGTGCCGGCGATACAGGAAGCGAGAGAGGAAAAGGGCATGCTCACCGGGCTCAGGGGGTCACGGCGAAGCTCAGGGTACTGCTGGCTTGACAAGGGGCGCTCAGAGGCAGTCGCAATTCCTCGTCGGAGTTGGGAACGGCGGCGGTTGTTTCTGGTTCTTTGTCGAGGGCAGCCTGTTGATCACCAGGAGGTAAACAAAACACATAGTCAGGAGCGCAAGGACACGGCGAAGGTGTGTGCGTGAATGAGAAGGCGCGGGGCGGTCTGGTTCACCTGGGAGACGTCGCCGGAGAAGAAGCAGACACGGCGGCGCTCTGTGCTTGACGAAGGCGAAGATTGGGGGCGCCCTAAGACAAACGGAAAGTGCTGTTAGGTTCGTCTGAGCTTGGAGATCATCATCGTGTTCTCGGGGAGGAGAGGGGTGACCGGAATCTACCTGTGGGGCTCGTCGGAGAAAGAGGCAGACGGTGGCGACGGTGGTCGAGGTGGTTGTCGATGCTCTGGGTCGCTCGGGGGCAAGCTGGTGCTACGGGGATGATCGCCAGGAGGTGGGGATCACGAGAGCATGGTCGAGGAGGTAAGGGGTAGCGTTGGCTGGCCGGAATCGCTCGCGGAGCTCACTGGAGACAGAGGAGCTCGGGAAGAAATTAGGGGCAGTCTAAGGCGTGCCAGCGCGAGGTGTCAGAGGGGAATTATAGAGGAGAGGGAGGCGCTTAAGTCTGCGTGATCAATTCGAGTAACGGCGGTCGCGTTAAGGAGAATTAAGTCGGAGAGATCAACGGCAGAACGGGGAGAAGAACTGGTCGCTGCGGGGTGGGTGAAGGAGACGATGAACAGTGATAGCGGGCCTACCAGTCAGTGGGAAAAGGAGAGAGGAGGAGGTCCACTTGTCAGTGTCACTGTGGGTTTCTTTCGCGGTGAAGAAAACGGTTCGGGGGAGGAATAAGAGGAGGTGGGGTCTGTTGTCAGCGAGAGGGTGAGAGGGAGAAGTGGGTCCGGGCTGTCAGTCTCTGTGCGGGTCTGTTTCTGAGTGAGAAAAGGTTTCTTCAGGGGGAAGAGGGAGTAGACTGGGCTGGTCTGGGCCTTAGTGGGCTGGGTCTGTTTTCCTATTTTTTTCTGTCTAATTCTTTTTCTTTTTCTAATTCTTTTTCTGTTTTGAATTTCCAAACAATTATTCAAACAATCAAACAACACTCAATCAAAGTTCAAATCAATTCAAACAAACAGCAAACTTCACTTTGAATTTGGTTCTGTTTGGCAACATAATCCAAATCTCAAAATGAAATAATATTTTTATTTATTTTAGGATCCATTAAATAATTAAATAAAATGGATCTTTGATTTATTAATAGTGTTTGATTTATTTAAATAAAATTTCCATTTGAAATCCAATTATTTCCAAAACCAAACCAGAAGGTTTTATTTGAAAAATAAAAGAATACTTGGAAACTTATTTAAATAAATAAATAAGTTTTGGTGTTTTAATTAAAATGGGAAAGCCTTTACTTAAATAAAATTGGATATTTAAATCCTCATTATTTTATTTAAATAATCCTTTACTCATTTTAATCAAAGCAAAACCTTTTAATAAAAGATTTCAAAGTAGTAATAAAATACTTGGTGTTCATTTAAAATGGGAAAAGCCTTTACTTAAATAAAATTGGATATTTAAATCCTTATTATTTTATTTAAATAAACTTCTACTCATTTTATCAAAACAAAATATTTTATTACAAAAGTTTGGCCAAAATTAATTTGGCTCACCTTTTCATTTGAAAACAAAGTCTTTTATTAAAAGATCCAAATAGTATTTCCAAAAACAATTTATTTTCCTTTATTAAATGTTTATCTTTTTAATCCCTTTAGGATTATAATTGTTCACCAATTGGTATGGCTTTTGGTAAGAGCTTTATTGGCTTTGGAAATTCAATTTCCTTTATCTCATTATGTTCACAAGATTTTGTCTATGGTTCCAAACTAAGTGAAACCAATCTCTAAGGTCTTTCTTGATCCTTTGTGATTATTTGTTGATCAAATTTGGTATGGATCAAATCCATAGATTTGGAGATAACTTGGGAAAATGATTTCCTTCCATTAGGGTTTAGGGATTTGGATTTATGTTCCAAGTGTTCAAATTTCCAGATACATTCATTGAGGAATGCATTTCCCTTGATTTGGATTTCTGTTGAATTCAACTTTAGAATCCCATCTTTAACAAACTTTGGCTAAAGTTTTCCTTTTAGAAACAAAAGTTTCTTTTCACCCTGATTTTCAACAAAAAAAATTATTTTGTTTAATTTATTTTTCACATTACAAGATTTGGAAAATCTTGGGATGTGACATTTATGTTGAGTGGTTACACAAGGCCCATGTCTATGGTTTACCTTGTGTATCTCACTTGTGGAAAGCCACCCAGGAACAAAGGGATGTGAGATGTTTAGTGTTGAGAAGCTTCTAGTGCAACCACATGGCATATGGGCTCTGCCTTGATCATATAAGTTGCAATAACTTATCCAGATGGATAGTTGGTGGTAGGATGATAGGATGGAACGCGTCCATGGTGGTCTAAGGGAAGGATTCTGAAAGGTCTCGTCTCGATGTATGTCGAGTCTTGTGGGGAAAGTGCACCACCTCTCGAGAGGGTAAAACCTAAGTACTTAGCCATATCCCTGGCAACGGACAATTTGAGCATCAAAGACATTGAAGCTATCAAGGAACTCCTCATCCCAATTTCTAAGTTAAAAACTTGTGGGTTAACAAGGGTAAAGGTTCACTAATGTCTATTGGTGGTTCCTTGGGAGTTTTTGTCAAACAAAAACTTAGTATTTTCAACTGATAGTAAAAATCTATTTTGAGCAAGGCAAGCCTAAGCTACGGTTAGCCAAATTCATATAGATGTTATAATCTACTATTCTACTATGGTATCACTTGCCAATACAATTCCAAATGTATTGACCCACTGTGGCTATAACTTATGATGTTGCAGGTTACTCTGATGGAGATTAGGGTTATGAGTCTACACTCAACATGCTTGCCTATGGCACATGAAGATGAAGACTTATAGTTATTTACTTTATGTTATGAACTCATGTATTAAGCCTTTGGCTATTGAGTTGTAAAAGACTATGCTTGCCTGTGGCACATGAAGATGAAGACTTTTAGCATTTGATCCAGGGACTAGCATTGCAATCACAAGGGCCTTTACCTTTATAAAGGTGGGGTCTTACAGATGGTATCAGAGCACTATGTTGCCTGTAGGATTATGACCCTAAGTTGGATTAGACTAAGGAAACCACTAAGGAAAAATGCAACTCTTTGTAAATTCCACACTTTCCTTTTCTTCTCGTAAATCTCTTCTAATCTTCTTTCTCATCTCAATTTGTAGATGGCCGCCATCAATGAAGCCATCAAGAAGGGACTACTCATGACCATGACTTTAGAATGTGAGATGGAGTTTCCCAAAGCACTCAAAACCCTTATGGTTAGCTTGGGGATACATGGTGAGGCCGTGTACAAAGGATTTCCAGTGATGGATGAAGGAGAAGAATATTGGTGGGTGCAACTTAACTTGTACAAAAACAAGGGAGAGAACCACATAGAGTCGGGATTCTACATGGGCACCAACTCATAAATGTATAAAACATTCTTTGACTCTGCAAGAAATGCATCTTGGAATGCTATCAAGGAGCTTGGTGAAAGATTCAAGTGTAGAATGCTCAACACTCAAAATGATCTTAAGGAGGAGAAGAAGTATACCCAGGACTTAGAGACCGCCATAAAACGTCCAAGGGAAGATATCATAGACTTAGCATATGTGTGAGAATTGTAATGTACTCCGCTAGTTGGACCACCACACTTGTCGTTTTCTCGCAAAAATTTGTCTAAGTTATGTTGTACCTTAGTACTTGTGGTAGTTTTTGTATTACATAACTTGTATGTGTTATTGATGAATGTATGCTTTTGGCTTTTTGTTTCACTATCTTGTTTTTCTATCTACTTGTATTGTTCTAATTTTTTTCTATCTTATGCATTAGATGCCTAGCTTTGTGATCAACACTGCCGAGGAGTTCAATGGAACTCATTTTGGTTCACATATCGTGCAGTTCACTAGTATGCTCAACCTCCCACCTCTTAGTATTAAGGCACTACAGCTCACCAAGTTTGAGAGGAAGGATCTTTGGGGCTTTAGAGTCACACAGCCAGGACGCCAGACGGAGCCACTCACGGAGGAGATTACCTTCAAGATGATGCACGATGACAAGGAGAAGGGACTAGATGTAGTCATGCAGGAGCTACTCGGACGCCTATGCGGATGCCACGCCACCGAGCTCAGGGGCCTCTACTTCCACCCGTTCGGGAGACGTGACGAGGACAAAGAGGCATTGGTGTATGAGGGCGCTGCTAGAGAGACGATAGAGCCAGTTCGTCTGTACCTCTAGGACCTAGAGGGTCTTATTAGACACCTCGACATGGATAGTACCAACGTCATGCTTAGCAATGACGAGCTCCAAGTTCAGTTGAGGGAGAAGGACAAACTCTTCGCAGAGCAAGACGAGATCGTCAAAGAGATGGAGGACAAATTCGAGAGCTAGGACAAGAAGTTCAAGAATCATTAGAAGAGAGTTCAGGACAGAAACAAAAAGATCAAGGACATGAGGGCCGAGACTGAGGCCAATGACTTTGAGTTAGAGACTCAGTAGGGAGTGATAGAGAGGCTTCACTCGCAGAAGAGAGCCCTTCATGCGAAGATTGAGGCCTTGACCACCAGCGTGGAGGAGTACAAGTCAGCTATCAAGAAAGATGGACTTACTCTTGTGGATGTGGAGGTTGACATGGAGGAGTAGTTTGATTATTCAGCTATCTATTTATCTATCACCCTTTGATTTATTGTGTCACAATGATCATCCAACATGTGGATGGCTTGCTATTATGTTTACTTTTCCAAAACTTGTTGTTTACGTTGTTTAAACTCTACGTTTATCTTGTGATTGTTTTTTGTGTTTGTTTCTATGTGATGTATTGCGCATGGCATCTATGGGTTATGTCTCATTACTTATCCTTATTGAAACCATAGATGCCTCCCCGTCGTGCCAACCCCAACCCAAACAACAACAACAACAATAACGTCAATCCCGAGATGCAACAGTTGATGACAACTCAAAATCAACTGATGCAGATGATGGCACAGTTCATGGCTAATCAAAATCAGAATCAGAACAACAACAATAACAACAACAACAATCCCAACAATCCACCAGCCTTTGACATGCTTACAAGGATTTTGAGGTTGAGGCCAGCCAAGTTCTCGGGAACCACGGATCCCATGGTATCCAATGACTGGATACGCTCGGTGAATAAGGACTTGGTCACTGTTGGCTGCAACAATGAGGAAAAGGTCAGGTTCGTAGCACATCTGCTTGAAGGACCAACAACAACATGGTGGGATAACTTTCAGATCACCACTCCCCTTGAGGATGTGAGTTGGGCTATTTTTGAGGATGGATTCCGTACAACTCATATCTCATCGGGAGTGATGAATTTGAAGAAAGAAGGAGTTCCACAATCTGAAGCAGCGTCACCGTAGTATGGCTGAATACATTGAGGAGTTCAACAATCTGGCATGCTATGGGCCGGATGAGGTTGATACTAATGCCAAGAGGAAGGAGAAGTTCCTAGAGGGATTGAATGATGAGATGAACCTGCAGCTATCTGTTGCCTATGTCCCAACATATCAGTCACTGTGTGACAAGGACACCATCTTGGAAAGCAAGATGAAGCAGGTTGAAAACAAGAAGAGGAAGCATCACTTTAACAAGCACAGCTCAGGATCGTCTCACAAGCGTTCTCATGGTGATGACAGTGGAGGTTCTGGGTCCCACAAGCATGGGAAGTATAACAACCACCACAACAGTAACCTTCACCATGACAAAAAGCACCACCGCAGCCATGACAATGATAGGTATAAGAACCACAAGAGTGGACACAAGAGCCACCACAGTGGGAATGGCAATGGGAGTCAGCCTGCAAAAAGATATATCAGTCAGGTTGAGTGCTTCAAATGCAAGAAAATTGGGCACTATGCAAATGAATGCCCAGAAAATAAAGTTGAAGGAGCCAACAAGCCTAACCCTTTCTAGAAGGGACAAGTGAACCACATCAATGTGGAAGAAATATATGAAGAGTCTGATGCCGTGGCTAGTAAGTTCAAGCTTAATTCTTTTCTAGCACTTGTTATTTTTGATATTGACGCATCACATTCATTCATATCAAGAGCATTTGTTGATAAAAATGGACTCCCAACTGAAACTATTGGGTGTCCTATTAAAGTAAGCTCTCCCGGTGGAGAGATGATAGTGAATTTTGGATGTCATGATCTAGTGATAGAATTTGGAAAGTATAAGTTTCTAGTTAGTTTGATAATCCTAGATTCCCAAGGATTGGATGTTATTCTAGGCATGGATTGGATGATTTAGTATAATGGAGTACTATATTGTGCCAATCGTACTGTTAAGCACACAACCCCGGATAAGAAACGGATTAGGTTCAAGTCTAACTTTGAATCTAAAGGGAGTAAGCTAAATTATCTTAAGGGGGTTAGCATAGATGGTGTACTAGTTGTGACGGAATATCCGATGTGTTTCCGGAGGAATTACCAGGAATGACACCAGATAGAGATGTGGAGTTTCTGATTGACTTGTTACCAGGATCTGGCGATGCTCTAAGATTTAAATGCGCATGTAGAGGCGATGGCAAACGGTCGGGAACGCGCGATGCTCTGCGAGGTAGAGGCGGCAAAATCTGCGGCGAGCGGTGGCTACGGGGTACGGGCGGTGAAACGATCATGTCTGGTGGTCTCCTGGGACGGTGGGGTGCATGCTGGCGGGCAGCGAGGGCTCGAGGTGGTCGGGTTGCGTGGGAACGGCGCGTGCTCTGCGATGCGCGTCGGCATGATCGACAGCGGTGCGAGCGTAGTGATCTTGGCAGTTCTGGTCGCTGTCTGCGAGCTAGGCCTGGTCGAGAGGGGGCGGTGAGGCATGGGCTACCTCCCAGACAAGGTTGGCACGGCTAGTTCTTCTCCTAGCTTGTTGTCCACACTGGGGTGACATGGGTGCTCTCGTCCTGTTCACCATTGATGACATTGGCGAGTTTACAGTGGTGCTAGAGCTTAGTTAGGGTTGCTAGATGATCTAATGAGGCTAGTGTAACTAGAGAGGGAACAAGGTTGGCTCAAAACACTGCTCAACATAGTGTTTGTGATTTTGTTGATTTGAATCTACAACCTGTTTGATAAAATGGCCGCATGAACTTAAGTTTTGAATTTTGAAAAGATTTTTGGTGGGTGTGCTAGGCATGTGTTGAGGTTTCTGTGGATTCTTGGGTTTTGAAAATTGAGCTTGTTTGAGTGGTTTTTGAAATAGTGGGATCTTCCCATATGAAATAGATTCAATTTTAAACTGTCCTTTAAACTATGCATTCAAATGTTTTTGGATGATCACAAGGTGGGCCTTGGTACCTTATTATGAGTAATATCAAGGGGTGCAAAGATCAATACATGTTTCTGTTAAGTTCTGAAAGTTAGAGATAGCCAAAGTAGGCATGAGAGTTAATTTGGCCAAAGTGACCATTCACTTAATTTGTTTGTTTTGATTTGTGTGTCTTTGGGAAAAGGTTGGGGATTGTTTAGATGATGTTTATTTCACCTCAGAATCATTTTACAAGCAAAGAAACACAGAGTCATGGCCATTCAAAAGAATCCAAATTTTAATGCACACACATATGAATGCTTTCATATTTTTAATTGAAAAAGTTTTTGTTAACCCAAATTTTAATGCACATGGACATCTGGCACTTGACTTGGTTACAGTTGGTCAAGTATTGTTCGTCGATCTTCGATCTTCGACGGTGTTGTCCTCGGGCTTCGATCTTGATCTCGACATCGTATTCTACCGGGGAGAAACAACCACCGGAAAGAAAGGGAAACAATCAACACATGACATCGATGCAATGCTCAAGCAAGTATGATGATATGACAAGTTGAATTGTATTGAAAAGTAACCCTAAGGCATGCTCAACCATTTAATCGGGGTTCCGAGGGGTGAAAACCCTAATTCGCGGAAAACTCCGAAACATATGAAAGGGCTTCCTGGCTCTTTTTTTTATCATAACTCTTTTTCTATTTCCTGTTTGCCTTTGTGTTTGTAATTTCAAATTCATATCTGTTTTGAAAGCTTTCAGAAATACCAGAGGATTTTATAAAACATAAGAAATACTTATGAACCCTTATATTCCATTTGGGCTCCATTATTTTTGTTATTTCAAAATCATTTGAATGAATTTGCAAATAGAAAGTGAGGGAAAAGCTAGGGTTTTAGGGTTTCATTTAATTCTTTAATGCACAATTTAAGATATGATGCTCATGATGCAAAAAGCAAACCCTAATACAAGATTAACTAAAACTAGGGTGTTACAGCTCTATCTCCCTTACGAGAATCTCGACCCGAGATTCCAAAGGTAGGAAAAGAGACGGAGAGAGAAAGAAATAGGGTCAGTCTAAAGATAAGAGGGAAACACACTAAACAACGCACAGAGTATCTGATGGTCAACTCATAAATGGAGTGTTTAGAAACAACTCTGAAATGACGAACATGAAACACATCAAGGTAGCGGAGGAAACAAGAGGAGATGGTTTCAAGTCGTTAGAGAGATGGTCTTCATAAGTATTAAGACCATGGAACTTCAGAAGAGTTTAGTCTTCTGATAAAGAAGGCTTCAACAGAAAGAACATGACCTCATACTTCAAGAGTTGAAACTCTACTAAAAAACTTAAGTAGAGATTTTAGGTTGTAGATATGTGGATCAACAAAACCAAGCCGTTGAACTACTTTTGAAATATAATGTTCACTCTTTCATTCAACAGAAGGCTTAAGACAGAAAGGTGTTTTGGTGGAGAAGAATCATAAGAGTCACAAGAATCATGTAGCAAGAGAAACTATTGATTACCAAAATCATAGTCACTCTTAAAACATGATTGATAAAATGAAGGAAACTCTTTATTCATCTAGATTTATCAAAATCTTTGCCAACATCATGATATTACTTTACACCACTAGGATGAGTAGTTAAGAAGATTCCTGATGACACGAGAAGAAAGAAACTTCATTCTTAGACTTCTATTACTTGGCACAACAAAATGCTTGCCATCATAAAAGGGTCTGGAGGATCATCCGAGAGACATTTAGCAACACTACTTTAAATGTTATCCTTGATGTTAGGGAAATCAAACATCAACTAAAGGTAGGACTTCGGATACAAAGGAAACCATAAGAACAACTCCTATAATAAATCATAGAAGAAGCCTCATGAAGAGTGCTGGTTACTGCTGATTTAAGAGAATATGACAATATGTCTTTCCGGCTAAGTGTGTCAACCATTACATCAATCTTGCCAGATTTACAAAGAGACCTATGTCAAAACCTTGAGGAGAACCAACCATCATATCTGCTTGAGATTCATATTTGGTTAGGTGGTATGATATTTCAGACTCAGCATGTCCAAATAGAAAGTTTGCAACATTTACCGAAAGGTAAAGTTACTAGATTCTCAAGATATGGACTACAGTGTCAAGCTCCAAAATACGAGCTATATTGCTAGACCCATGTATTAACATCTTGTCGAAAGACAACTGCATACATATATAATACTAGCAATAAAACACACATATATCCTTGAAGAACGAATATAACTCTACTCGGATCCACGGCGACATCTTTCAGCATTTGCATGTGAATCAGGGAAGGTTACTTCTTGTTGGAGATATGCCCTAGAGGCAATAATAAATGTAGTTATTATTATATCTTTGTGTTTATGATAAAAGTTTACATTCATGCTATAACAGTATTAACAAGGAAACATTAATACTTGTGTGATTTGTAAACTAAATTAGAGTCCCTGGTAAAGCCTCTTCATAATACTAGCTTGTTGGTTAATAAATGATTGTGGTTTCCCTATCATGAACATTGAGATGTTATTAACAACAAGATCATATCGTTAGGATAATGGTATGATGGACATACTCCTATAGATAAGCGTAGCATAAAGATCAAGTCATTTTAATAGTTCAATTGCTATATGCTTTCTGATACATAGTAACCTAATTCCTTCGACCATGAGATCATGCTTATCACCATCACCGGAAAGATGCTTTGATGACATCAAACACCACACCGTAACTGGGTGGCTATAAAGGTGGCATTGAGTGTTCGGAAAGTATGGTTGAGACACATGGATCAAGAGTTGGATTTGTCCATCCATATGACGGATAAATATACTCTAGGCCCTCTCGGTGGAATGTCATCCAATTAGCTTGAAAGCATGTGACTGGCTCACAAGGGATCACATATCACGGGAATGAGAAAAGAGTACTTATCGGTAACAAGGTTGAACTAGGTATGCAGAGATACCGACGATCAAAACCTCGGATAAGTAAACTATCATGAGTGTTGGGGAGGTGACCCCAGATAGGGTAAAGACGGGGAAAGACGGAAGGGTGTTCCCCGTCTAGTTTCCGAGTTACAGTCTGAGTCGGCCGAATCCTATAGAGGCCGGCCGAGATAGGAAAGGGCAGGACCCTTATGATAATGGCAAGGCATTACCCGGCCGAGATACTGAGTAAGTCGGCTGGGTTAGCCCGAGTAATCTTAATGCAGGTGAAGGACAAGCCGAGTTACGCGAGGCAGGGCTGAATGATACGAAGCTTGCAGGAGAAGGATAAGCCTAAAGTCAAACTCTAGCCGCAGGCTAGAGAGAATCTAAGCAGAGCCAAGCACAAGGGACAAAGGCGCAGAGCGACAGACGGGCAGAAGGAGGTCACGGAGGTGACAGTTCTGAAGCCCGAGGCACGCAGGAGGGGCCCTCTGGAACCTTGCCGTCATTAGAAGGGCGACAGGGAAAGGAGGCCGCCGAACTACTATATTAGGACAAGCATATTCCTCGAATATGCTTGCCACGTCAGCCCTAAAGGAACCCAAGGCTCTCCTTTATAAGGGGAGGCTTGGACCATGAGGAGGGCATCGACTCATTTAGTACCGTTAGGCTGGTAAAGTTCTTCTTTTCTCCTTGTATACAGTTCAAGGAGCACTTGTAGCCCAAGGAAGGAGAAATAAAGATCTTTACCTTAGTCTTTTGTGTGTAGAATCAACTACATCTTCCCTCCCCAGATCCCTCTAGCATCCATTGGCCCCATACTTTAGCCTACCCATGGCATCTGCCGTGCCACCACCACGACAATGAGATAAAGGGAAATTGGTATCGTATGTAAGTGGTTCATTCGATCGCAAAGTAATTGTAGAAATATGTGGGAGCCATATGAATTTCCAGATTCCTCTATTGGTTATTGTTCGGAGAAGTGTCTCGATCATGTCCGCATAATTCATGAACCGTAGGGAGACACACTTAAGGATTCGATGTTGTTGAGTAGTTATGGAATGATGAGTAAGAGACCGAATGTTGTTCGGAGTCTCGGATGGGATCCGGGATATCACGAGGAGATCCAGAATGGTCCGGAGAATAAGATTCATATAAGGAAAGTCCTGTTTCGGAGTTGGGGAATGATTCTGGTGATTTCATCGGGAATGTTCTAGAAGGTTCCGGAAGGTCCGGCACTCCGGAGGGGAAGGGTACATGAATGTGTCATAACAATGTGGAATGGTTGCATCATGTACTAGGTGTCACCGCTGAGCAAAATAAAGAGATAAATCAAATCCTAGTTTGAAAAAGTCAAACGCCAATTTGAAAAGTCAAACGGCAAGTTTGCTTGGTGGAGGAAGAGTAGGAAACCTACTTGGGGAGGAGGTCCTCCTCCCTCCACCGCCAGCCAAGGAGGCCGACATGGGGGAGGACTCCCTTCCCTTTGGCCGCGCCCTCCCACCTATAAAAGGAGGGGCAGGGGTGCCCCTCTAGACCTACACCTTGCCCCACCAAAACCCTAACCCTAGCCGCCGGCCCTCCTGCAGCCGCCGCCCCCCTAGGGTTTGCCCTAGCCGCCGACTTGGGGCTGTCCCCTTGCCCTAGCCGCCAGCCTATCCCTATCTCCTTGGTGCCTCTAAACCCTATATTGCCAAGGCCTCTCTCATAGTCCACCATACTCGCTCCGGCTTAAGGCGAAGCCCTGCAAGATCTCCCCTCTACTTTCGGTACCACGCCGTCGTACTGCCGGAATCGCGAGGAGAGTGCTACAACCTCCGCTGCCTGCTGGAACAAGGGCGAGGAATGTCTTTATCAGTACGAGCGATGTGACCGATCATGGGAGTGCTGCGTGAACGGAAGGATCGTCTACACGATCTTGAGATCGGCAAGAGTACGACTACATCACCCATGAGAATCTGCTCTCGTTAAACACTTTGGAATCTTTGAGGGTGAGTTATTCCATCGACTCGTTGCTACAATCTAGTAGATAGATATTGGCTTGTTTTTTTGTATGCGGTAGAAATTTTTTGTTTTTCATGCTATGAACCCCTATAGTGGTATCAGAGCCGTGTCTATATGTAGATATGTTGCACGAGTAGAACACAATGGTCATTGTGGGCGGTGGTGATTTTATTATCAATTGCTTCTTGTGTAATTTGCATCTTGCGGTATGATGGGATGAAGCGGCCTGGGCTAACCTTACATGACATCGTTCATGAGACTTGCTCCACGCTCAACATGCAACTTGTATTACATAAGTGGCTTTGCGGGTGTCTGTCTCTCCCATTATAGTATAGATCCAATTTACAACAGGCACTTGATAGTTCAAACATCAACGTTGTGGTTCTTGTTCGTAAGTTAGAGCGACACTTATTGAAAGCCCCAAACCACGTAAAATATGCAAAGAAAATTAGAGGCGTCTAACTTTGTTTTGCAGGGGTCTGCTGTGATGTGATATGGCCGTGATTGTGATTATATTTGATGTATGCAATGTTCCTTATTGTAAGTTGGCAACCGTCAGGAGCCATATGGTTGTCTTTACTTTCTGTTAAGACCCGCGTGTCTATTCAAAGTAGTTGTAATAGTTGAAGCTGGTGGACAACAATCATGGAGCAGCGTCATTGACCTTGATGCAATGCCGGTGATGATGGAGATCATGTTCGTGCTTGAAGATGGAGATCGGAAGCACAAGAAGAAAGGCCATATCATATCACATATTATGAATTGCATGTGATGTTAATCCTTTATGCATCTTGTATTTCTTAGTTAACGACGGTAGCATTATAAGATGATCCCTCATGCACATAAATTTGAAGTTTTAAAGTGTTCATCCTTAGTAAGCACCGTTGCTAAAGCTTGTTGTTTCGAAGCACCACGTGATGATCGGGTGTGTTAGATTCTGCAAGTGTATACAACGAGAGCAAGCCAGATTTGCTCTTGCGGAAGCTAAGGTTTGATCTTGACGAGCCTAGTATGTACAGACATGGTCTCGGAACACGGATCACCGAAAGGTAAAGCATGAGTCATATAGTAGATATGATGAACATGTTGATTGTTCGCCATTGAAGCTACATCAACTCTCGTGATGATCGGTTTTGATATGGTGGATTTGGTTCGTGTGATCACTAAAACAATGTGAGGGATATTGTTTTGAGTGGGAGTTCACCTAGATTACTTTAACTATTAATTAGAACTCAATTTGTCATAAACTTAGTCTAAACTATTGAAAATATGTTGTAGATCAATGGCGGCCCCTACCATCAATTTTAATGCGTTCCTAGAGAAAGAAAAGTTGAAAAAGAATGGAAGCAACTTCACGGTTTGGTTCCGCAATTTGAGGATTATCCTCAATGCTGGTAATTTGACCTATGTGCTGGATGCACCGCTGGGTGACCCACCTGCAGCTGATGCTACCGATGAAGTAAAGAATGTTTACCTCGCTCGAAAGAATCAGTACTCCACAGTTCAGTGTGATATCTTGTTTGGTTTGGAATCGGAGCTTCAGAAAAGGTTTGAGAACTCAGACCCACATGATATTGTCCATGAACTCAAACTGATATTTGAGACTCACGCGGAAGTTGAGAGTTATGAGGCTTTGAAAAGTTCTTTAACTGCAAGATGGAAGAGGGCAGCTCCGTCAGTGAGCATGTGCTTAAGATGTCTGGGCACGCAAACAAACTCCAAAGCTTGGGTATAGTGATTCCTAATGCCTTGGGGATTTATCGTGTCCTCCAATCACTACCACCAAGTTACAAGAACTTTGTGATGAACTACAATATGCAAAGCATGAACAAGCAGTTGCCAGAACTCTTCTCCATGTTGAAATCTGCAGAAGTGGAGATCAAGAAAGAGCACCAAGTGTTGATGGTCAATAAGACCACCAAATTCAAGAAAGGCAAGTCTAAGCAAAAGGGACACTTCAAGAAGGGTGGTAAGAAAGTTGCCGCACCGACGAAGAAGACCAAGGCTAGACCTAAACCTGATACTGAGTGCTTTTACTGCAAGGGAGAAGGTCACTGGAAGCGGAATTGCCCAAAGTACTTGGCGGATTTGAAGAACGGCAACATCAAGAAGAAAGGTATATCCGATAATGTTATTGATGTGTATCTCACTATTACTCGTAGTAGTGCCTGGGTATTTGATACTAGTTCGATTGCTCATATTTGTAACTCGAAACAGGTGCTACAGAACAAACAGAAGCTAGCGAAGAACGAGGTGACGATGCGCGTTGGAAACGGATCAAAGGTTGATGTGATCACGGTCGGCACTCTACCTCTTCATCTACCATCGGGATTAGTTTTATACTTAAATAATTGTTATTTGGTGCCTGCGTTAAGCATGAACATTATATCGGGATCTTGTTTATTGTGAGACGGTTACTTGTTTAAGTCCGAGAATAATGGTTGTTCGATTTATATGAGTAATATGTTTTATGCACATGCACCTTTGATAGATGGTCTATTCTTATTGAATCTCGATAGTGGAAATACACATATTAATAACATTGAAGCTAAACGTTTGAAATTGAGCGATAACTCGACCTACATGTGGCACTGTCGTCTTGGTCACATTGGAGTGAAGCGTATGAAGAAACTCCATTCCGATGGACTTCTTGAATCCCTTGATTTCGAATCACTTGAAAGATGCGAAGCATGTCTGATGGGTAAAATGACTAAGACTCCATTTTCTGGTATGATGGAGCGAGCTACAGACTTGCTGGAAATCATACATACCGATGTGTGTGGTCCAATGATTGTTGCATCGCGCGGTGGTTATCGTTATGTTCTTACCTTCACGGATGACTTGAGTAGATATGGGTATATCTATTTCATGAAACATAAGTCCGAAACTTTCGAGAAGTTTAAGGAATTTCAAAGTGAGGTAGAGAATCAACATAACAAGAAGATTAAATTTCTACGTTCTGATCGTGGAGGTGAATATCTAAGTTACGAGTTTGGCGAGCATTTGAAGAAATGCGGAATACTTTCACAATTGACACCGTCGAGAACACCACTACGTAATGGTGTGTCGGAACGTCGTAATCAAACTCTCTTAGATATGGTTCATTATATGATGTCACTTACAGATTTACCGCTATCATTTTGGGGTTATGCATTAGAAACAGCCGCATTCACTTTAAATAGGGCACCATCTAAATCCGTTGAAACGACACCGTATTAATTATGGTTTGGGAAGAAACCTAAATTTTCGTTCCTTAAAGTTTGGGGTTGCGAAGCCTATGTAAAGAAGTTACAGCCGGACAAGCTTGAACCCAAAGAGGAAAAATGCGTCTTCATAGGATACCCGAAGGAAACTATTGGGTATACCTTCTATCACAGATCCGAAGGCAAAATATTCGTTGCCAAGAACGGATCCTTTCTAGAGAAGGAATTTCTCTTGAAAGAAGTGACTGGAAGGAAAGTAGAACTCGACGAGGTTGTTGAACCTTCTCTCGAACTTGCGAGTAGCGCAACACCGGAAGAAGTTCCAGTGGTGCCTGCACCAATAAGAGAGGAAGCTAATGATGATGATCATGAAACTTCGGTTGAAGTTGCTACAGAACCTCGCAGGTCAACAAGAACTCGTACCACTCTGATTGGTATGATTCTGTTATGAGTGTCATGTTGGTGGACAACACCGATGACCCCGCGACATATGAGGAAGCGATGATGAGCCCATATTCCAATAAATGGCAAGACGCCATGAAATCCGAGATTGGATCCATGTATGAAAACCAAGTATGGACTTTGGTGGACTTACGGATGGCGAAAGGTCGAGAACAAATGGATTTTCAAGAAGAAAACAGATGCTGATGGTAATGTTACTGTCTATAAAGCTCGACTTATCGCAAAAGGGTTTCGACAAATTCAAGGAGTTGACTACGATGAGACTTTCTCACGAGTAGCGAAGCTAAAGTCTATGAGGATTTTGTTAGCAATCGCTGCATATTACGATTATGAGATATGGCAGATGGATGTCAAAACGGCATTCCTCAATGGAGACATTGATGAAGAGTTGTATATGATGCAACCCAAAGGTTTTGTCGATTCTAAAGATGCTAACAAGGTATGCAAACTTCAACGGTCCATATATGGATTGAAGCAAGCATCCCGAAGTTGGAATCAACGTTTTGATAAGGTAATCAAAAGTTTTGGTTTTATACAAACTTATGGAGAAGCTTGTATTTACAAGAAAGTGAGTGGGAGCTCTGTAGCATTCTTAATACTATATGTAGATGACATATTGTTGATTGGGAATGATGTAGACCTTCTTAATAGTGTCAAGGAATATTTGAATAATCGTTTTTCAATGAAAGATCTTGGCAAATCAGCTTACATATTAGGCATACATATTTATAGAGATAGATCGAGACGCCTAATATCATTGTCACAAAGTACATATTTGGACAAAGTTCTAAAGAGGTTTGGAATGGAAGATAGAAAGAAAGGGTTCTTGCCCATGTTGCCCAATACGACCTTGAGTAAAACTCAAAGTCTAGCAATGGCAGAAGATAGATAAAGGATGAGTAAGACTCCCTATGCCTCAGCCATAGGATCTCTAATGTATGCCATGCTATGTACTAGACCCGACATTGCATATGCTGTTAGTTTAACTAGCAGATATCAAAGTGATCTAGGAGTGGATCATTGGACAACGGTCAAAAACATCCTTAAGTACTTGAGAAGAACTAAGGATATGGTTCTTTCTTATGGAGGTGATGAACAACTCGTTGTTAATGGTTACACCGATGCTAGTTGGAACACCAATCCGGATGATTCTAAATCACAATCTGTATACGTATTTACTTTGAATGGTGCAGCAGTTAGCTGGAGGAGTGCAAAGCAAAGCGTTGTAGAGAGATCTTCAACTGAATCAGAATACATAGCTGCTTCGAAGGCTTCACAAGAAGCGATATGGATGAAGGAGTTCATTACAGAGCTCGGTGTGGTTCCAAGTGCGCTGGACCCAATGTCTATCTACTGTGATAACATGGGCGCCATAGCCAATGCGCAAGAACCAAGGTCACACAAGAAGCTGAAGCACATCAAGCTACGTTTTCACGCTATTCGAGAACATGTCCAAGATGGTGACATAAAGATTTGAAAAGTACACACAAATCTAATTGTGGCGGATCCGTTGTCTAAACCTCTCCCGAGGGCAAAACATGACCAACACCAAAATGCCATGGGTGTTCGGTATATTACCATGTAATCTAGATTAGTTGACTCTAGTGCAAGTGGGAGACTCTTGGAGATATGCCCTAGAGGCAATAATAAATGTAGTTATTATTATATCTTTGTGTTTATGATAAAAGTTTACATTCATGCTATAACAGTATTAACAAGGAAACATTAATACTTGTGTGATTTGTAAACTAAATTAGAGTCCCTGGTAAAGCCTCTTCATAATACTAGCTTGTTGGTTAATAAATGATTGTGATTTCCCTATCATGAACATTGAGATGTTATTAACAACAAGATCATATCGTTAGGAGAATGGTATGATGGACATACTCCTATAGATAAGCGTAGCATAAAGATCAAGTCATTTTAATAGTTCAATTGCTATATGCTTTCTGATACATAGTAACCTAATTCCTTCGACCATGAGATCATGCTTATCACCATCACCGGAAGGATGCTTTGATGACATCAAACACCACACCGTGACTGGGTGGCTATAAAGGTGGCATTGAGTGTTCGGAAAGTATGGGTTGAAACACATGGATCAAGAGTGGGATTTGTCCATCCATATGACAGATAGATATACTCTGGGCCCTCTCGGTGGAATGTCATCCAATTAGCTTGCAAGCATGTGACTTTCTCACAAGGGATCACATATCACGGGAATGAGAAAAGAGTACTTATCGGTAACGAGGTTGAACTAGGTATGCAGAGATACCGACGATCAAAACCTCGGATAAGTAAACTATCGTGAGACAAAGGGAATTGGTATCGTATGTAAGTGGTTCATTTGATCGCAAAGTAATCGTAGAAATATGTGGGAGCCATATGAATTTCCAGATTCCTCTATTGGTTATTGTTCGGAGAAGTGTCTCGATCATGTCCGCATAATTCACGAACCGCAGGGAGACACACTTAAGGATTCGATGTTGTTGAGTAGTTATGGAATGATGAGTAAGAGACCAAATGTTGTTCGGAGTCTCGGACGGGATCCGAGATATCACGGGGAGATCCGTAATGGTCCGGATAATAAGATTCATATAAGGAAAGTCATGTTTCGGAGTTGGGGAATGATTCCAGTGATTTCATCGGGAATATTCTAGAAGGTTCCGGAAGGTCCGACACTCCGGAGGGGACGGGTACATGAATGTGTCATAACAATGTGGAATGGTTGCATCATTTACTAGGTGTCATCACTGAGCAAAATAAAGGGATAAATCAAATCCTAGTTTGGAAAAGTCAAACACCAATTTGAAAAGTCAAACAGCAAGTTTGCTTGGTGGAGGGAGAGTAGGAAACCTACTTGGGGAGGAAGTCCTCCTCTCTCCACCGCCGGCCAAGGAGGCCGACTTGGGGGAGGACTCCCTTCCCCTTGGTCGCGCCCTCCCACCTATAAAAGGAGGGGCAGGGGTGCCCCTCTAGACCTACACCTTGCCCCACCAATACCCTAACCCTAGCCGCCGGCCCTCCTACAGCCGCCGCCGCCCTAGGGTTTGCCCTAGCCGCCAACTTGGGGCTCTCCCCTTTCCCTAGCCGCCGGCCTAGCCCTTTCTCCTTGGTGCCTCTAAACCCTAGATCGCCAAGGCCTCTCTCATAGTCCACCATACTCGCTCCGGCTTAAGGCGAAGCCCTGCGAGATCTCCCCTCTACTTCCGGTACCACGCCGTCGTGCTGCCGGAATCACGAGGAGAGTGCTACAACCTCCGCTGCCTGCTGGAACAAGGGAGAGGAAGGTCTTCATCGAGTACCGAACGTGTGACAGACTGCGGGAGCGCTGCCGGAACGCGGCGCCGAAAGGATCGTCTACATGATCTTGATATCGGCAAGAGTACGACTACATCACCCACGAGAATCTGCTCTCGTTAAACACTTTGGAATCTTCGAGGGTGAGTTATTCCATCGACTCGTTGCTACAATCTAGTAGATAGATCTTGGCTTGTTTGTTTGTATGCGATAGAATTTTTTTGTTTTCCATGCTATGAACCCCTACACTTCTAACATCCAGAACTCATACTTTGGGATGACTCGAAGATGGTTCTCGAAAGTTTCCAACATTAATGCCCAATGTTCCATATGAATACAATCTATCATGGAGAAAATAAGAATGTCATTGATGGGCTCAATAACAAACTTACCAAGACACTCCAAGAAGATGGACTCATATGTTGTATAACAAGACAAAATACTGGTCAGACCAAAGGACATGAAGTTGTACTCAAGTGAAACATCATCAAGATAGTCCTTGGAACTGAGTTTGATTTGACGATAACCCAAATCAAATCAAAGGTGGGGGAACGATAACATATCCACAAAGGAAATGATATCTTTCTTCAACACGAACAAAACTAGACATCTCTTTATGAAGAAACTGGGTCGGATAACACTTTTGTCTTACAACTCTCCAAGTTGTTGTTTAAGCTCAACCAACTAGTTCAGGGGTATCTAGTATAGATCCTTAGAGAAAAGTGCAGTTCAGAGAACTTTCTTGCTCATGAACTTGACAACACGGTCATGTGGAAACATGGAGATACTTCTAGTAGACATCTAGAATATCACGAACCATCGATATGTCACTTAGTTCAAGAGGAAACTTGCTTTGTAAAGCAAGAAGGCAGAATCTCAGAGCTTTGGTATAAGCCTATCTCTTTGATCGAAGGGATTGTACCAGAGTAACGGACTTGGTAGCAAATTAATACTCCGCTTAGTGAAAGGTTTAACCAATCATGCTAAGAGTGGTACAAATGTCCTTAGAGTTCAAAACAATGATAATTGCTAAGAATTTCAGATAGCCACATTATTACGCACACGCATCACTCACGAGAGCGAAAGCTCGAGGAAGGGTGGGTAATATATGTAAGAGCATCACTTCATTAAGGGGTCATAAAACTCAGCACGACCTCTTAGTATAAAAGAGTGTGATACTTTAAGGTAGAATAGATAGAAGCTAATCACCACTTCTTGATCTGCGGATTACAACACTTTGACCTAGTCCTAGATATGACGAGGTACTGGAGTTTTTTTCTTCTGACATCCCGAAATGGTTTGTCATGACGGACCACAAGAGTATCTTACATCTAAAGACACCAATGAAAGTTACTACTTGGCTACCAATTGGTAGACAAAGGTCATAAAACAACAAGGGGAGAAGAATATGCTCAGGATAGAATCCCGAGATGTGGATGCATAAGTCAACAATCTCCCGAAAACCAATGCAGAGAAGGGGTAAAGTGTGGTAGAGTCACGAGTATAGATGCGAGACTCTCGAGGAGTACTCTTGTCGTGATCTATTTGGTTCCATTAAAGAACATATGCCATATCATGTGGTAGGGGAAGTCCTTTGTTGTCACAATTCAATTGCGACAAAACCACAAGCTTGAAGGCTAGAATTGTAGTACCAGCCATCCTAAGGTAATGTGTGAACATTAACGACAGGGGTCAAAGAAAGGATCTTGAGTTAAAGGTCAGCTTCATGTACAAGATTCACAACAATAGAATCCAGCACAATCGGGGATCTTAGGTTCAAGTCCAAGGTTTAAAACCCAAAGAAAGGAGTAACTACTACTTGAGTGACACAACGTACACTACAAGATAGTAATCACGAGGTAGCTTCCAAAAGAAGAAACATCTTCTGAAGTACCAAACAAACAAAAAATGCGGCACACGAGGCAAAAGGAGACCTCGAAGCCTAGAACAGAACACTACAGATCCAACAATATAATATTGTGGGTACCAAAATATAGAGAGGTCATGATAGAAAAGAATCGCTCAGATGAACAAGATCAAAGGGGACAAGGAATTCACAACTCACACAACTCTAGAGAACTTAACACTAGGTCAACTGGCTTAGAAATGACATGCCCAAAAGGCACCTAAGTTTTGAAAGACAATAAGAGATATCAAAACTTTTCCAAAATCAACACCAGATAAGATGACCCAGAGTAAGAGAGAAACTGGATAAGGATAAAAGAAGCATACTAGAGTTTTCGCAAATACTTTTCAGCTTTTTAAGATAGTTTTCACAAATGGTAGACTCAACATCGACCAATAGCAAGGTTTTCCTACTGTCGGTACTGCTCTGGTACCAAAAACTATGACACCCTCGGGATCAGGGCTAAACAAATCTCAGACCTCCGTCTGACATAAGCTTACCCTTGAGCTCGAGAATATCCAGTGAAGAATCGGTAACACAACAGTGACCCTACGACACAAAATTTATTACAACAAGCTCATAACTGAGCAAAGAACCAAATTATTACAAGCAGAGGTTACTGACCACAAACATCAAAGAACGGAAGGCAAATTATGCTATTAAGTATAGCAAACTTAACAAATGGCCTAAGAGGCCTGAAGCATAATGATGACATCCTAGCCCATAGATTCTAGGCTGCCGGTCGGGAACCCCAAGATACTCGTCGATGTCGATGTAGTACAGAATTCATCTTCAGGTGAACACTTACTCTGCCAAAAGTATCAACAAAGCAAGGGTGAGTACAGGGTGTACTCTGCAAGACTTCTGGCTGGTGGAGTTGTTTTGCATAAAGCCATCTTTGTTTATAAAACGAGAGAGGGAAGAAGCTCATCTAATCAGAATATTTTAAAAGGGGATAAGAGAGCGACGTCTCCGATATATTGATCATCTTCTTTTGATATCCACCAAATCATCATCATCTGAACTAGGATCACCCCCTAGTACCCATGAGGAAGCATCCTTAAGCACACGTTGATCAGCCAAGTTTTATGATTAGGTTAAAGTTCTCTATGATCTTAGAATCTGGTCACCAAGCGTTCATAACCGTGAACATGGCTTTTCGAAAAGATTTAACCCTGTAGGGGTGTACAACTTTACCCACATGTACCAACCGACTCTTAATGCCAAGCTATTAGCCCTCTTCCTTGGAAGGCTGGCAGAGGGTGGTTGGCCACGACCTTTACCTTGCTTTCGCCGAGACCATGAGTCACGCAATAAGTATGGTTTCGCCGTAACGGGTCAAATCCCGAAGCCGGTACTTAAAGATGTGAGGCGAGGTTGGTTCACCAGGGGCGCCATCGACCCCAAGCAACGCCGGCCATGCTTACCTACCTGTTATGATGCACCTTTCACCCGACAAATCTTTCAAAATATTTTTTATGCATATGTCGAATGGAACGCCTGAACTATGTGACTCATGGAATCTACTAGGCAAGTTAATTAGGCGAGGGGTTGCCAAGCCCCGTGTGGCTGTATGCTCATCTCGGTTCCAAAGGCAAGAACTCAGTTCCTAGTAGTGGCGAGCATGTGACTAGAAAAACCACATCCCACCGTGGCCTCCCATACAAGCCTTAGCATGTTTAACTCATATCACCTCTGACATCATCTCATCACGATCTCCTGTCATAATAGATTCTCTACATCTAATACATCATCTGGATGAACCAGACTCAACAGCTATGAATGGCTAAGCAGGACACAAATATTAGCTCTAGCAGTGCACACAAGCCAAACCTAGTTATGCTAGGAGCAGTAGATCATGTAACATAAGCTCAAAGGGAGTAATGAAACAGATAGGTACTCTATCTATCGATAAAAGACCACAGTACAATCATATGCATAATGGAAGGAATTGAAATGCTTTTGAAATCATAGGATTATATCATGGTGGGGCTATGCTTTCCTTTGCCAGTTGATAACCGATAAGCAGATCTTCGGACATCTGGCACTTAACTTGGTTACAGTTGGTCAAGTATTGTTCGTCGATCTTTGATCTTCGACGGTGTTGTCCTCGGGCTTCGATCTCGATCTCGATCTCGACATCGTATTCTACCAGGGAGAAACAAACACTGGAAAGAAAGGGAAACAATCAACACATGGCATCGATGCAATTCTCAAGCAAGTATGATGATATGACAAGTTGAATTGTATTGAAAAGTAACCCTAAGGCATTCTCGACCATTTAATCGGGGTTCTGAGGGGTGAAAACCCTAATTCACGGAAAACTCTAGAACATATGAAAGGGTGCATTTGTCCTTCTAATTAAACTTGTCATGATAGTTGATTAACAATTCATGATTATAGCTTAAAGAGGTAGTTCTCATTTTTCTGAACATTTCGATATATTATTTGTATTTTTCTAAACTACAGATTAAAAGTTATTGAATTTACAAGATTATAACTATTTCTGAAATTATTTAAAAGAGGTTTATTGCATGAGCATGACGTCATCTAGGGCTGGGAACATTCCTTACTGGGGCAGAGCTTACCCATAGTGGCTTACAGAGGGGCCCCAGGCCACCTCAGCCTCCACGTGGATAGGGTGGAACCCACCAGGTTTGACTGGGGACTGACCCGCGTTGGCTGATGTCACGATGACGTCAACGTGATGTCATCCGGCGGGGAGCTCCCAGATCAACGGAGGTGGTGGTGATTAGGGGAGAGTGGGGCTGCAGGGTTGCTACGGCTCGAAGCGAAGCGACACGGGGAGCAATAAAATGACGACGCCGCTCGCGTTTGGTTGCCGGAGCAGTGAGTACGGTGGCGCACGGCGATAGGACTTGCAGACGGTCGCGGTGGGGAGTAACCAGAGCGAGAGGAAGGGAAAAGAGGGGATCTTTAGCACGGGAAGATCACCCTGATGCTCATGGAAGGGTCATAGGAGGCAGAGGAGGATGGAATCGTCCATGGCGACAGCGGCCGGAGTCGGGGAAGGAGACATCAATTCTGTTGACTGAGGACGCTTTGGCTTGCTCTGCTTGGTAGGAAGAACGAGTCCACCATGGCGATCTCAATGGTGGCCAAGGCTCGGACTGGGGCGGTCGGAAATGGCAGAGATCATCGTGGCCTAAGGGATAGGGTTCGGACCGGAGAAGAAATTGGGGAAAAGGGGGAGGATAAGGCTTGTCCGGCGGCGGCAACAGGTTTTATAAGCGTCGACAACGTCGGTAGCATGCATCTCCTTGTAGCGGGAATCACGACGAGGCGGGGACGGCGCCGGCATCGACATGCAGTAGCTCTCCTCGCCGGTGTCCTTCTGTCGATGAAGAAGAAAGGGGAAAAAAGGAACCAAGGGGTATGGGCTGGCTGCAGGCTTCGCTTGGGCCAAGGTGGGCCGCGAAAAAGGGAGGGAGGAGAGGGAGTTGCTGGGCTGCAGCCTGGTTGGCTTCCTGGCTCTCTTTTTTTATCAGAACTCTTTTTCTGTTTCTTGTTTGCATTTGTGTTTGTAATTTCAAATTCATATATGTTTTGAAAGCTTTCAGAAATACCAGAGGATTTTATAAAACATAAGAAATACTTATGAACCCTTATATTCCATTTGGGCTCCATTATTTTTGTTATTTCAAAATCATTTGAATGAATTTGCAAAAATAAAGAGAGGGAAAAGCTAGGGTTTTAGGGTTTCATTTAATTCTTTAATGCAAAATTTAAGATATGATGATCATGATGCACAAAACAAACCCTAATACAAGATTAACTAAAACTAGGGTGTTACATCCGAGCCTATAAATTTGGTTATCTTGATGTTGTGCAGGATGATCAGATGCCATTACCTTTCCTGCAAGCCTTCGAGGTTTCGGGGAGGGACAACTGGATCCTCACCAAGGATCAAGTAACTAAGATCATGGCGGCAGTCTATCTTGACTCTGAGGAAGAGGAAGAAGGAGAGCAGCGGGAGAAGGAGTACAACCACCTTGGGAGGGACAGACGGCAAAGAAGAGGGACCTTGGGGCGCATGGGCCAATTAGCAACAATAGTATCAGGGATTCAACAATGTCCCCTATCAAGATTTTATGCAGCCCAACCAGCGCGTTGGGGAGATGGACCAGACTTTGCATGGAGTGAGTGAAGATGTGAGTGCCTTAACTTACAACTTTAGTCACTTCATGACCCACTTCCCCGACTACTATCAGCAGCATCCGTACCCACCGCCAAACAATGGCAACAACTAAGCATGGCAACAACCTAAGTATGGGGGAGGTTTGAAAACCTCAAAACTTGCATTCATATTTTTATTTCTTCTTTTGATTTGTTTTCTTTTCCAAGAATAGCATGTTTACTTTCATTTTGCATCCTTAAACCAAAAAACACAAAAAATTAGTTGTAATGTTTATTGCAAATTTTTTTCTCGAAGATTGCTCAATTTTAGGTGACTTGGCAACAGGGAAATATAGAGGGGATTCGAATCAAGTACGAGAACAAAGCAAGCAATATGAGGTATCACATTCCTTTCATGACTTCTTCTGCAGCTTTAAATTGATCATACAATTATTTACTCGCTTGCACTTGATTCACTTCCCACCTAGCTTGTTATCCTATAAATTATATTCCCTTGCCAGTGTCCTCTTTTAGCTTCAAAACAATGAGCAATGAACTTGGTCGAAATATTTCCGACATTTTTACAATAAGAAAACTCATCCAAGAGATGACTTGAGTCCATGTTTAGCCCAAAGGATTTTATTTTAGAAACTACTCAACCCCATGAGCTTAATGTAAATAGACTCGATAGCACCCTTGAATAAAATTGTCTGATAAAATGGATGCTTCGAAGTAGTAGAGATTATTCCACTGGTTTTTCCAATAATGACAGTAGGATATTGCTTTACGCGTGTCACTACAACACTGTCGTACTCCATGGGGATCTATTAACTCCGCTGGCTAATGAATGATCTAAATGTGGGAAACCACTTGATTTCGGTTATTGAGTTATGTAAACGTCTGTAGCAGCAATGCTATGACGGGTAAAATTTTAGTCTCCTCATGGTTTCACGTTCCAAGTGAAGTTGTAGTACTCCTCTGACCCACTATTGCTCAATAGTTATCTATTGGCAAGGTCACGAGTGTGCAACACAGTCCCAATTAACATGTTAAAAACAGTGGCATGATTTCTCTCTCAAAGAGCTGAAGTTTTTGAAAAACAAGGAAAGAAAAAGTTGCTTTGAGATTCTTAAAATTTTGACATGGGAGTAGATGAGTTGTTCTTAAATTAAATGTTCTTGGTGCCAACTTAATTTCTCTTAATTGATTAAAGGAACAAGAGAAATATTTTTCATCTCTCAATAAGAGAGAAACCAAAAAGATTTGTTTCACTTTCCTAGCTAAACTTTTGACACTTGCTCGGGCATATGATTTCTTTGCTAGCAAGATATACGTGGTTAGGAAGTGAACTCAGTGCAATCTTGTGAATATTTGTATGATCATGTTCAAGGTTGCAGGAATTGTTAAGAAAATAATTTGACACCAATTTGAGCTTGTAAGTTGTTTTATTTAAGTCTAGAATCTCCACTATCCTTTCTTAATTCCTTGTCACTCGAGGGAGAGCAACATCTAAGTTTGGGGGAGTTGATAGCTGTGAGATTCGACACATTTTTGATGGTTTCTATCGATGGTTTTCGTTTGGATTTGATGGTTTTCTATCTTTACCTAACGCTAATACTTCGGTAGCAAAGAAAACTTGGTTTTTAATGTGTGTTTCAGGTTCTAAACATCAACAAAGGGATTTAATAGCAAAAACAATATTCAGACGAAAACAAGCAAGTCTCTTTTTTGGAAGCAATCGAGGGGAGTATACTAAAGCTTTAACGAGCAACTATACGGCGGGTATATTTTTCGGACGTATATTTCCCGACGTATAGCTGCCATTGCCTTCATCTTATTAAAGGGGACAACTTTAGAAGGGAGAAAGAAGAGATCCGAAGAAGAAGGGGAAGACGGTCTTCATGTCGTTCCACGATCTTCGATCTCCTAGCCACCACACCCCCATAGCCATTACTTGTACTTGAGAGAGAGAGATCTCCACCAGGCAAGACTAGGGTTTGAGATTGTTCTTCCCATCTTGAGTTGTATTGGATTTACTTCTATTTCTTATTGTGGATCTGCACGGTAATATCAAGAAGAACTCCCTTTATTTAATTACATCGATGATGGTTTCTTATCTCATGTGTGAGTAAGTTCCCTTGGGTGTGGGAGATGTAGGGGATTGGTGAGATGTGATGTGCCTATATAATTTCCATTAAGTTTGTGGTTGATTTTAATTACTATATTATGTGTGCTTGACTATCCGTGGGATGCTTAATGCCTGTTGTCCAATTAAGGGCCCAGACAACATGATGCTTTGTTCTACATAGATATAATCTTGTTCACTATCAGAACGACGACCCTCGAGTGACACGGGGGTATAAATGGGAAAGTAGTTTGACTCGAGGATAACAAGGAGCCACAGAGCTTATTGCATTAGTCTTATCCAAGGAGATTAATTGCTAAGCAACCTGAAGGATCTTAATCGTCTAGTGACTGACCATGGTTGTGGTAACAGGCTAGTAGGATTATTGAAGTTCGTATGAAATCTACCAAGAGGAGTTCCGGCTAATTATGGGTTGTTCGCCTACACACATTCTTATAAGATTATAATTGTTACACTTATCACTCATCCACCTGGCACATTCACTATCATCATGAACTTCATTTCCCCGCGCCTCCTTTGTCATCTGCAGAAAACAACAAACAAATCGTTCTTTACTTTTATGCTTTTTATTTTTGAAGTTTACATTTTAGTTTTATTTAAATACTTTCCTTTAATCCAAACTCTATTCTTATTTGAACACTTGTAGTTGACATGGTTATACCCTACGGGTACACAATATTAGCATACCTGGTCCAGCCCAAGGAAGGCCCACAAGAATATATGCGGCCTGTGGAGATTTTCGGGTGGCCCAAGACCATGGTGTCTTTGGATCCTTGGAGAGCAAGACTAGAGTAGATAGAATATTCAAAGGGGCAAACCCTAACTTATAACCGACTCGATCTGTGACCGAGGCCTTCCTCTCTATATAAAGGCTAGGAGGGCATGACGAGGAGGGCAACTTCTCACCGCATACACACCTCCACGCTATATTACATCTGCGCACCCCTGTACTTTTCAGTTCCACCGTAATCAAGAGCATACAAGCAGGAGTAGGGTTTTCCCTCCGGAGGCCTGAACCTAGGTAAATCTCGTGTCCCCTGTTTGCTTGTCTGTTAACTGTTCCATGATCTCCAGCATCCCCACCTTCTCCAGAACCCAAGCTCATAATAATGGGCATTGATGAGATAGAACCTCATCAATTGGCGCCGTGTGTGGGAATCGGGGGCGCTGATTGTGCGATCTTGATGGTCCCAACCAAAGAGATCTACAACTCCTCGGTGACGGAGAGCCACCTCCTCTTCGGTGCTTTCGAATTCACCGCCCACTCGCCAGCCACCATGAAGGATTTCGAGCCCGTAGACGACGGGCTCGATATTATGTTTGGGAGCTTCTGCTTCCAGGTGGGACAGACCGACACTCTCCGCCTCCCAGAGCGGGTGCCACTTCCATCAATCGGGCCCGCCTCATGGGCCCCGCATCCTAGCGTGCTACGCACGTCAACGCTGACGGATGAGTCATACGACAGCAGCAGCTGCAACTCAGATCTGTGTGCCCCCCCATCGGATGAGGGAACCTAAGGTTCCGAATCCGAAAGCTGCGGCAGCGGTGATCCAATCCACGGGCGCTACCAGTGCACCGTGGTCAGCCAAAGAGAGGTGGAACAACAACCACCAGGTTCGGGTGCCCACATACCACCACCCAACCCACATGATGAAAACAGGGGAAACGGGAGGCAACCATCCCTCCCGCCCAACGAGGGCGACACCGCCGCTTATTAGCGGATCAACCTCAACAAGGATGGTTGGCGCCAAGCATGCGAAGCCATAGCGGGCAACAAGATCCTACCCGTGAATTCTTCACGGGACCTGCTGATGGAATACCACGTCCTCCTCATCGGTGAGCACAACAGGCAGGTGCAGCTGTAGGAGGAGCTCGACAAATGTAAGCAAGCAGCTTCAGAGTCTAGCGCACGGCGAGCTGCTCTCTCCGCCGCTGGCGGATCCATCTCGCACGACAACAATGCAAACAACCATCGCTCTCGCATAGAGCACATGGATCCTACTGCACATCGCGAAGTCACACGAACCCTCAACACGTCCTTCATGGAGATGGACGTCAACGACAACGTCATATCGAAGACGCCGCAAGCTGCGATCATGGCAGCCACCACATATATCACGTCCCATCCACCTCCGGTGGGGGACCCGAAGAGAGCTATGCACAAGTCCGCACTAGCCAGACTCGGACTCGTCGGAGCTGCGCTCCATGAAGAAGCTCCTACAGAGCGAAAGAAAAAGGCTACGGTCAGACTCAACCGTAGCCCCACACCCTCATCTGACGAGGAAGAGGATGAGCAGGATCTACCTCAACGACGGAAGAGCCCAAAACATCGCAGCCGCGACTACGACGCTCGAAACAACCTTTCCCAGCACAAGGTCGACAAGGCACGTGGCAAACGCGCGTGCTCAACCGAATCCGAAGAGGATGACGACAGGGAACTGTGCGGAGCTCGATGCTTCAGCAGATCTGTTCGGCGCACGCGGATGCCAAAAAATTTCAAGCTTCCTTTGGACACTCCGAAGTTCGACGGCACGCAGGATCCAAAGGCGTGGCTTAGCGACCACCTCTCGTCCGTCAAGCTGTATTGTGGCAACAAGAACACCGCCCTGTAGTGCCTTCAGCTGCAGGTGACAGGCGCAACCCGGATCTGGCTCAGTAGCCTGTCCTCAGGCTCCATCAGATGCTGGGAGGAGCTGGCATACAGTTTGATCCGAAACTTTAAGGGCACCAGCAAGAGTCCAGCCTCGATCGAGGAGCTGCGGGCCTGCACTCAACGAACGGGCGAATCCATTCACTCGTACATATTGCGCTAGTCCAATATCAAGAACTCCGCGACACACATCTCCGAGGAGAGAACGATCTACGCCTTCAAGGATGGCGTCAAGCGCCCGGACTTCAAGGAAGAACTTGGGCGCGTCAAGCCCAAGACACTCTACCACCTCATGGACATCGCCAATAGGTGGGCAGATGGCGAGGATTCCCCCCCAACGACCGCATTCAGATGAGGAGGATGAATACGGCCGCAGGCGCGAGCGCCGTAGCAAGCGAAGATCGCGCGTCTATGACGATCGCGACGGACCCGACATGGTTGCGGCTGGCTACGCTGACGCCACAACAAAAGCAACCGCAGCAGCGGAGGATACCGTGGAAGCAACTTCCGCGACGGAGGACGCCCAACACAAATGTGGCAGTGCCTCGGCCGTGACGACGAACCTTCAGCATACGACAAGTTGTCGGGCCTGTGCACCATCCACTTCTACATCGACAAGCATGATGGCAAAAAGAAGGCCATCCACATGCTCAAGGACTGCCGCGAGTTCCAGAAACTCAACGAGGGCCTCACCCAAATGCGACGGCAGATAGTGAACCCAGGGTTCGGACCTGCACCTACGCCAGGTGATATCACCCACCGAGCTCCTCCACCACCACCCGTGGGACCTCCGAATCAAGCAGTCGCACCCGTGCAAAACAATGGCATAAATGGGTACCTAGTGCCAAAAGGGTACTTGATGATCCAAAAGGGGCGCCCAATAAATAGGGTGCAAAAGAAGATCACCCGCCAAGTCAGCCTAGCTGTGACTGCTCCGCCTGCCATCCATAAGTACCTCAGCGGCTCGGAGTCCTGCATCACATTCAGTCATTCAGATCACCCCTGCAAGATCCCTTGCCCAGGGCATGCTGCCCTGGTGCTTGAGGCGCAGATCAGAGGGTTCGAGATGAGCCACGTCTTTATGAACGGCGGCAAAGGCATCAACCTCATGTTCGCTAGCACCCTAGCAGCAATGAGGATCCCGCTATGTAGCCTGGAACAATTCGACACAATGTTCCACGACATAGTCCTAGGGAAGGGCATATATCTCTTGGGAAAGATAAGGCTCGACGTCATCTTCGGTAATCCCTAAAACTTTCGGTGTGAGCGGCTCGAGTTCGGAGTGGTAGACTGGCCATCACAATACCACGCCATCCTCAGGCGTGTGGCATTCGCAAGGTTCCTGGCAGTACCGCACTATGCGTACCTGCTACTCAAGATTCCAGGGCCTAGGGGCATCATCATGGTCCAGGGCAGCTTCACCCGATCTGAACACTGCGATAGGGACTTCAACAGAATCTCCTAGTCGTTCGGCATGTAGGAGGAGCTCACAAGGCTTCGAGAGGTGACAGACAACCGGGCACCCCCAGTATCCAGGCAAAACTCACCCGACATGTCGTTTGACTCCACAGTCAACACAAAAAAGGTGCAGGTCCACCTAACAGATGCCTCCAATACGGCGCTGATCGCCAACAACCTCAGCCCTGCATAGGAAAGCGCGCTCGTCGAATTCCTCCGTGACCGCTGGGAAATCTTCGCCTGGTGTCCTGCGGACATGCCAGGAGTTCCCAGGGAATTCGTCGAGCATGCACTCAATGTATTTCCGGATGCCAAGCCTGTCAAACAGTCCATCTGACGATTTTCCGAACCACGAGCCGAAGCCGACTTCATCCGGGAGATCAAGGAGAGTGAGTGGCTAGCCAACACTATATTGGTCCCTAAAAAGGATACGTACATCCTGCGGATGTGCGTGGACTTCACGTCGCTCAACAAGCACTGCCCAAAGGACCACTTACCTCTTCCTCAGATTAATCAGATCATCGATTCAACTGCAGGATGCGAGAAACTCTCCTTCCTCGATGCCTACTTAGGCTACCATCAGATTCGGCTGAAGGTCGAAGATCAGTAGAAAACGACATTCATCACGCCGTTCGGAGTATTCTTCTACAACACAATGCCCTTTGGGCTGAAGAACGCAGGTGCCACGTACCACCGGTGCATGTAGGTGTGCCTGAAGATCCAGATCGGCCGTAACATACAGGTCTATGTTGATGACATAGTCATCAAGACAAGGGATGCCAAGACATTGATCGACGATCTCCGCGAGACGTTCGACAACCTCGATCACTACAAGATCAAGTTGAACCCACAAAAGTGCGCCTTCGGCATCCCATCTGGATAACTACTTGGCTACTTCATCTCCTAGCGAGGGATCGAGGCAAATCCGAAGAAAATCCGGCCATACTGGCCATGGAGAAGCCAAAGAACCTGAAAGGTGTCCAGCAGCTAGCTGGACGCATCGCGGCGCTGAGAAAATTCATCAGCCGCATGGGTGAGAAGGCCCTGCCTTTCTACCAGCTGCTACGCAAAGCAGACAAATTCGAGTGGACACCTGAAGCAGACGATGCATTCGAAGATCTGAAGCGACTGCTCTCCACCTCGCCCGTCCTGGTCACACCAAAGGAACGCGAGCCTCTGCTGCTATATATAACAGCCACACATCAGGTGGTAAGCACCGTACTCATGGTCGAACGACCCAAAGAAGGAAAGACCCATGGGGTCCAACACCCAATGTACTACCTCAGCGAGGTACTGACGCCAACAAAATAGAGGTACCCTCACTACCAGAAACTCACCTACGATGTGTTCATGACGGCTCGTCGGCTGAGCCACTACTTCCAGGAGCATCAGATAATGGTCGTCAACGAGGCGGCACTGTCCAACATCCTGAACAACCCCGAAGCTACAGGATGTGTAGCCCCGTGGGGGCATCGAGCTATCTCCTCTATACATAGTCTACGAGCGGCGCCATGCGATCAAATCTCAGGTCCTCCCTGACTTCTTCGTCCAATGGATTGAGCTCCAGCTGCCGGACACCCCGAACATGACACAGTCATGGACAATGCACTTCGACGGCTCCAAGCGCGAGGCCGGAGCAGGAGCTGGCGTCATACTGACGTCCCCGCAAGGCGATAAGATGAAATACGTCCTTCGGATGAAATTTCGCGCCTGCAACAATGAGGCCGAATACGAGGCCCTCATCCACGACATGAGGATGGCCAAGATCTGTGGCGCAACGCGCCTAGTCATCTACGGTGACTCGAACCTCATCGTCCAGCAGACGATGAACGAGTGCGACGCACACGCCGCCAACATGATCGCGTATTGCGTGCTCTACAATTCACTGGAAGGAGACTTTGACGGCTGCGAGCTTCGGCACGTTGGAAGGGAAAGCAAAGAGGAAGCTGATAGACTCACCAACATCGTCTCCACCTACGCACCGGTGCCACCAGGTGTGTTCCTCGAACAAATCTGCGTGCCTTCCATCAAAAGGAAATTCCCTAAGGGATCACCCAAAGAGGCAGAGCACTCGGGGGATGCGCCACCCGAAGGACAAAAAGGACCCACAAAACTCGACACAGAGGTCGAGCTGGTCAGCTTAATGCAGGTCATGGCAATTGACGAAACATGGATGCAACCGTACCTTCAGTACCTGATAAACAGAGAACTGCCTGATGACCCGACATATGCCCGGCGCATATCTTTCCGGTACAAGGCCCTGACCATCCTCAATGGAAAGTTATACAAGCGCAACATTTCGGGTGTCCTCCAAAGGTGTGTCACCATCGGTGACGGAAAAACCATCCTCCAAGACATCCACGAGGGCATCTACGACCATCACGCGGGAAGCCGCGCCCTCATCGCCAAAGATTTACGAGCTGGATTCTACTGGACAACGGCCATGAACGATGCCAAGGACATCGTCCAAAGGTGCAACGGCTGCCAGAGGTTTGCGGACAAGCCACACGCACCAGGGTCAGAGCTCAGGCCCATACCCTTGGCCTGGACCTTCACCCAATGGTGCCTCGACATGATCGGCAAATTGCCCAAATCTTTGAAAGGAGGCCACGTCTACCTCCTGGTCACAGTCGACAAGTTCACCAAGTGGATCGAGTCCATGCCTGTCACCAACCAAAAGGGCAAAACGGCTATCAAGTTTTCGAGTCCATAGTCTACAGGTTCGGTGTGCCGCACAGCATCATCACGGATAATGGGTCGAACTTCATGTCCAAAGAATTCCAGGACTTCTATGAAGGCCTTGGCATCAACATATCCTACGCTTCCGTGGCTCACCCGCAAACTAACGGGCAGGTCGAAAAGGCCAACGGTCTCATAGGCGGTGGCATCAAGAAACGCCTACTCAGCCCACTCGAATGACTTGCGGGAACCTGGGCATAAGAGCTACCATCTGTCCTCTGGAGCTTGCGTACAACGCCAAACAGCTCAACTGGCTACATGCCCTTCTTCATGGTACAGTGAGCCGAAGCCGCGCTACCTGCAGAAGTACGCCATAAGTGTAACATCCCAGGATTAGCACCTAGAAATGGACACAGGTTTGTGCATTGCATTCATGCATAAGAAAATCCGGGGAATTTTCGCGCAAAACTAAAAGAGCTACAAATGGATCGGGATCTCTCCTGTACTAAAGGAAACTTCAGAGCAAGTGCGATAGATTTCGACATGACCTTGGTAGAATTCGTTGTTTCAGGGAAAATTTGTTCAAACATGTATTTGAATTTCAAATGAATTTATAAAATTCACAAATAAGAATTGGAAATATTTAATAACTTGAAATAAAATGATTACATAAATAATATAACAAGGATTCTTTATTAATATAAATATATATGCATATAGTTTTATTTTATAATGGATAAATAAAAGAATTCCTTATATATGACATTGTCTTTACAATTAGGAATTACAGAGGAAGAATTAATAAATAAATAGTTTATTATTTACAAACACAATAATAATACAAAATCCTTACACATGTGAATAAAAAGTAAATTATAACAAGTTTAAAAATAAAACCTAACTAAGCTTCTTTTATTCTTCTTCTCTTCATTTCCTGAAAACACAACAAAAAGAAAACAAAACAAAAACAAAATAAAAGAATGATTAGTTTGTTAGTTTGCTCTCAGAAGTGAATAGTGAAATGCACTGTTAAACATTCATCATGGAGCTAATCTATAAGGGGAAAATTTCACCAAATGGTAGCATCTGTTCATATCAGTATTTTTGCCTCAGTACAACATCATAGGCTTGGAGAGGGGCAAGTTTCACCATGACAGTTAAAGTAATCAGATAATGATCCCACAAATATCAAGTTTTCACTTGATCTCATCCACACCAGCAGGTCCCACTTGCAAGCATCTTGCACATCAACATGCAAGTATCTGCTGTCACCACAGGAGCACACCAGGGGAGGATAAGAAGGAACCAGCCGTGGCATTCACTGCTGCTAGCTACTCCTTCCACCCCAGCTCATTTCTTAGCACAAGAGCTCCCAAGTCACACATAAACAACCACAGCCATTATTGATCTATCTAGCTCCCACTTCAACAAGAACCAGTTTCTAAAACACTAGTAGAAAAAGGCCAGCAAACCATCAGCAATATTAGGAAGGGCAGGCAATAGCTAAAGGTGGAGCAGTACAATAGATCAAGTAAACCTAATCATCACATCAAAAATCACCAACACCTGGTTGCTTAGAAAGCCATCCAGGGTTCAAGAAACAAAAGCTTGTCGGCAACCAAGAGGAGCTGGAGTTAGGGGGGAAGGTTACAAGCACAAGCTGTAGCAGATCAAGGAGCAATAGTAATAGACCTAGATCTTCAGCAAGCCCTAGAGCACTCACCAACAACAGGTAACAATCATCTGTAATACACATCAGATCATGTAGCATATATTCTTAAATCATGCATACAGATCTGGGAGTACTAGAGAAATAATACACACCCACTTGGTCCATCTACCCTTCAACTAGAATTTCATCTAGGAGGATTGGATGGCAAGCTTCTCTCAGACTGACATGCAAGTGGCATGTCTAGGTCATCACTGAGTCAAAAGATGAGGCAACAATAACATTTGTTCTTATAGTTAATTTGGAGTCTCAGCCTTTGCATCTTAGGCAGGGGCTATGGCACACTTATACTATTCATACCAAAGCCATAAAAGCATACAAATCATCTTTGCACAAACCAGCAAGCATGAAGGATTGCTGGGAACAAATCCAATAGAATTGGAATTGCACCTCAGGCACAATGTCAAACTCACCTCCACCAAACTCTCAACCTAGTCTTTAAACTAGAACATCAGCCCTCATCAAGTTTGATAATAAATCATTTTCTTAGATATTCAAAAATATCTAAGAATCATTTTATATTTAAAAAAAAGGTATTCAGTTACACACTGCTCATCTTGACATTTTGATTCAAGGCAGCTCATACTACAACAAATATCACAGCTCAAGGCAAATTACTGCAATCTGCTTACACATAGCACCCAACTAGGAGCATGAATAACTCAAGTTCATTATCAAATTCCAAAAGTCTTGTTCCATAACAACAGTAGCTCAAACAACACTACAAGCCACCAATATTCAAGAACATATGCTGAACCAATTAACCTTATGCATTTCCTCAAGACAGGTTCATTGCACAGCAATCAAAACCCACTGGTACAAGTACACACAAATAACTTATCTCATAATCAGGAAATAACTAGCATGACCACTTACAAATAAAACCTGAGAAACTGTCCATGCCCAATCCTAGGAACATAGAAATCAATTAATCAATGTGCTAAATCACTCCAGAAGTCACATACACATAACCCTGTTATTAACATTATGTTCATGTTCTAGTTATTCTGTCCATACAAATTTCATCTATAGTTATCACTATAGCTATGCAAAGTCATATAAGAAATCCATGGGGAATTTACCAAAACCTGTCCAATTAGCACAAAGAATAGCAACATATCTTATCTTTAGTAATGCCATAAATCAAATGGTCAATGGACTGTTATCACTATAAAAATTTCACCATTTAACTAGATTCAGATAGTACCATCATCTACGTTGACATTCCTATTTCAGCATAGAATTAATAGGAGATTAGTTAGACTAATTCTAATCTAATCATGCAAACAACCTATACTGGTATCTGACCAATACCCCAACAACATAAAAAATACTTAGTTTGTACAAATTAACCAGGGGTTCCATGAATTCAACCTTGACCAGTAAAACAAATTGAGTAAAACCATTTAGTAATCAACTCAACATCAACCAAAACCATCAGCACGAAGGCTGGTCACAGATAAGAGAGTGGAAAGAAGGATAGTCGCATGTACCTGACACCCATGTCACAACCACAACGGCGTGGCGAGGCAGAGCCCGCGCGACCGAGGTGGCACACCACAGGGAAGGCTTCACCGTACACCATCACCAAGACCATTTGCAACATAGCAGTACAGAGTCCACCACCACCTATCCCAGCATCAACCTCACCACCAAGGCGGCACAGGGAGCACCCATGAGGGGCACAACATCCTACACCTGCCTAGGATGTTGACTACAGCGAGCGGCGGAGCTTGGATCGATAGCTGTTGGGGAGGTGACCTCGGATAGGGTAAGGACGGGGAAAGATGAAGGGATGTCCTCCGTCCAGTTTCCGAGTTACAGTCTGAGTCGGCCGAATCTTGTAGAGGTCAGCCGATATAGGAAAGGGCAGGACCCTTATAGTAACGACAAGGCATTACCCGGCCGAGGTACTGCGTAAGTCGGCCGGGTTAGCCCGAATAATCTTAATGCAGGTGAAGGACGAGCTGAGTTACGCGAGGCGGAGCCGAATGATGCGAAGCTTGCAGGGGAAGGAGAAGCCTAAAGTCAAACTCTAGCCACAGGCTAGGGAGAATCTGAGCGGAGCCAAGTGCAAGGGACAAATGCGCAGAGCGACAGAGGGGCAGAAGGAGGTCATGGAGGTGACAGTCCTGAAGCCCGAGGCACGCAGGAGGGGCCCTCTGGAACCTTTCCGTTGTTAGAAGGGCGACAGGGAAAGGAGGCCGCCGAACTACTATTTTGGGACAAGCATATTCCTCGAATATGCTTGCCACGTCAGCCCTAAAGGAACCCAAGGCTCTCCTTTATAAGGGGAGGCAAGGACCGTGAAGAGGGCATCGGCTCATTTAGTACCGTTAGGCTGGTAAAGTTCTTCCTTTCTCCTTGTATACAGCTCAAGGAGCACTTGTAGCCCAAGGAAGGAGAAATAAAGATCTTTGCCTTAGTCTTTTGTGTGTCGAATCAACTACATCTTCCCTCCCCAGATCCCACTAGCATCCATTGGCCCCTTACTTTAGCCTACCCATGGCATCTGCCGTGTCACCACCACGACAGTTGGCGCCCACCGTGGGGCCAGCAGCGGTGTTAGCTGGATTCATGATCTGGACGGGAAACTTCATCAACACTGGCGAGCGCATTGTCTCTGGCTTGGTCCGGAGACTTGATCTCTGTGACTACGTCAGCGACAACGCAGGCAGCTTCAGGGGAAAAACTCCCCCACGCAACGGCGTCTTCATCAGTTTGGGCATGCACCAGGTCTACGTCGGCGTCGACATCTCCGGTGTTTATCCTCACCAGGTTGTTGTTGCAGGAGAACCTCCCCTTAGCGCCGCGAGCCGTCCGCGCGAAGCGCGCCTAGTCGGCAGCATCGAGGTGATGGTCGCGGTCGGGGTGCAGGCTGGAGCAGCAGGCACCGGATCAAGAAGAGACCCAGCGGTAGGTGTGCCGGTCGCGCCCAGGCAGACAGCTCCACAACCCACCGAGGTAATCCCCACAGCGGCCAACCAGACCGAGGTGCAGGAAACAACCCCGAAGGCACCAAGGGTAAGAGGGCCACCTCTGGAAAGACCAAAAAAGTTCTTCAGGCAACTATATATAACTTGACCACACCTGTAGCGCCGATACTTGATCCGGCAAATGCTCAGGCAGAATTGGAAGAAACCAGGCAAAAGGTGCTGGTAGAGGCAAAAAAGGTGTCGGCCTTGCGGGAGTCCTTAAACAGGACCCTGCGAGAGTATGCCAAAGCAAACAAGCTCGACGTCGCTCCTGAACGGGTTGACGAGTTGAGATTAAGAGGAAAGAATCTCATAGATGATATCAACAAGGAGCATGATGCTCATCAGGCAGAATCAGTTGATTTAGGCTTGCCGAGGTACTGACTCAAGAAAGAACCTGAGAGCGGCAAATGCCGCAGCATTAGAGTTAGAGGGATTGACCGGCGAAGCCCGGCAGAAATAGCAAGAAAGAGTGAATGAGCTGGTACGCGTTGCGAACCAGCAGAATGAAGAGATGCTCAGGGCAGTTCCGGCGAGGCCAGGGGCTTCGCGGATGGTTCACTCGGCTGGAGCAGCACCTGCCCTATCTGTGGCGGCAGCATCTTCACCCGGAAACAATGCACGAAAGGACATAGTTGTAACTTCAGGAAAGAGAAACAAGCAAATTGTTCTATATGATCCGGCGATAGCCGGGAAAGCAGACGAGAACAGAGGCGGTGGAAGCCGAGGTAACAGTGGCGAGAGGAACCCCGGCCGTGCTGAGAAAGGCGGCGGAAGCCGAGGCAATGGAGATCTCGGCAGAGCAGAACTCGGAAGAGGAAATCACAAGAACAATATCCCGGTCGAAGAAAGGAGAGAACCGCCGCACAACCCACAGCCGAGATATGAACCTCGGCAAGAAAGAGAAGCGAGACCAGCTCGCCACAATCAGGTAAATGAAAGGTACAATGATGGTTATTCCGAGATGGAATATGCGATCCATGGTGGAAATAACCACTATGGAATGCAGGACAGAGTTCTATACAGAGATTTACCGTCAAATGATGCCAGAGTAAAGCTAGACCGGCTATACCGATCCGAGTTGCTGGAAGAACAAGGTCCGACATGCTTCGGACCACGGATCATGGGCGAACCACCTGTGCCGAACATTCAGCTAGCAAGAGGCACAAAAACATATAATGGGAGCACCAAACCACAAGACTGATTGATTGATTATGCCACTGCTGTGAAAATAGCAGGTGGGAACTTACGATGGGCAGTGCAGTATGTCCCACAGATGTTGGAAGGACCAGCTAGAGTATGGCTGAATAATCTGCCAGCAGGCAGCATCAACTGTTGGTTGGATTTTGAAGAAATGTTCGTTAGCAACTTTATCAGTACTTACAAGAGGCCAAACAAGCCGCAGCAATTAGCCATGTGCAAGCAAAGACCGAATGAGACGAATAGAGAGTTTTTAACTCAGTGGTGTAACCTGAGAAACTCGTGTGAAGGAGTTATAGAATCACAAGCAATAGCTTGGTTCGCTCAAGGATGCCGCTATGGCAGTGTGTTATGGCAGCAGCTGCAAAGAGATATGCCAACCACATTGGCAGAAACCATCAGGATAGAGGATTCCTATGCATTGGGAGATCCGACGCAACCAGAGTTAATGTTGGCGGATCATCGGGAGCATCAAGATCAATATGCAAGAGATATGGCCGGGTCATCCAGGCGCAATGACTTCAGAGGAAGAAGAAGAGAAGAGAGATCGGATTATAGATATGGTTCAGCCCAGGTGGCAGCAGTAGCGCAAGATCAGCCGAGTCACGAAACCACTCAACGGCAAAAGAATGGTCCTCAGCAGTGGACACCAAGGAATGAAGGAAAAAGATAGTGGACACCAGAACAAAAGAAGCAATGGCAGGAGAGGCCGAAGTACACGTTCAAGTCTATGTTAGATCAGCCGTGTAAATTTCACACGTCAAACCCAGCCAGGCCAGCCAACCATACGACCCGCCAATGTGCATGGATGAAAAATGCAATGGGAAACCCCGCAGGCATACAGTCAGCGCCTCTCCAGGCACATCCGCAGCATCAGCCGCAGTTGACTGGAGCAAATGCACAGCAACTGATGTTACCACCTCCTCCCCTGAGGTATGACAACTCAGACCGGAGGGATGCGGTGCATCAAGTGATGAACCAAGGTCCGGATGGAAGGACAAATCCAGGAAATAATGGACGCAATGATTACAGAGAACATCATCAGTCGTATTGCGTGTTCACAACAGAACAGCAAGACAAGCAGAGTGTGCAGCGCCGGCATATGGAAGTAAATGCAGTGATGCCGACAGTACCAAGATATGTGCCTTGGTCAGATCAGGAGGTAACCTGGAGCATAAAGGATCACCCCAAGATAATGCCGAGTCCAGGGTCGTATGCACTCGTGTTAGATCCAACATTTGTCGGACCAAGCATTAATGTGAAATTTTCAAAGGTACTCATTGACAATGGGAGCAGCATCAACATCATGTACAAAGATACAATGCATAAACTTGGAATATCGCAGAACATGCTGCAATCCACGAGGACCACTTTCCATGGGATAGTACCAGGACTTTCATGCGAACCCATTGGTAAGGTTCGAGTGGATGTATTATTCGGCACAAGAGATAACTGCAGAGCAGAAAACTTAGAGTTTGAGGTGGTGGATCTAGAAAGTTGTTATCATGCTCTACTCGGAAGGCCAGCGTTGGCCAAATTCATGAGCAGCTGCCATGTAAGTTATCTGAAAATGAAGTTACCCGGACCACAAGGGGTGATAACAGTAGCAGGGGATTACAGGAAGTCAATGGAATGTGCTTCAGCCGGGTCAAATTTGGCCGAATCATTGGTAATAGAAAGGGAAAAAAGGAGGATTCAGGAGGTAGCAGCCCTCGCTCAATCGGCACAGCTGAATATGCCGGCTGTAGCCAACCCACATGGAAGTGTCTCCTTTTAGTCGACTAAAGAAACAAAAAAGTTACAGATAGATGAGCAATTCCCAGAGCGCACCGTCACTATTGGTGCCGGCCTAGATGCTAAATAGGAAAGCAAGCTCACCAGCTTCCTCCGTGAGAATCGGGATATCTTTGCATGGTCAACTCAGGATCTGCAAGGTGTGCCGAGGGAGTTGGCTGAGCACTCTCTAAATGTAAGGCTAGGAGCAAGGCCGGTGAAGCAACCTCTCCGCCGCTTCGCCAAAGAGAGGAGAAAAATAATAGGGGATGAAATAGCTCGGCTCCTTGTGGCCGGATTCATCATGGAGGTGCTGTATCCGGATTGGTTATCAAACCCGGTGCTGGTAGAAAAGAATAAGGATGATCCAAATGTAGCCGTTGTATGGCGAATGTGTATCGATTACACGAATCTGAACAAGGCGTGTCCAAAAGATCCTTTTCCTTTACCTAGAATAAACCAAGTCATTGATTCGACCGCTGGTTGTGAACTATTATCATTTCTAGACGCGTATTCTGGTTTTCACCAGATACCGTTAAATCCGGCCGATCAAATAAAGATTGCGTTTATTACCCCGTACGGGGCTTATTGCTATCGCACAATGCCATTCGGCCTGCGCAACGCAGGAGTGACGTATCAGAGATGCATGCAAAAATGTCTACATGACCAGATAGGAAAAAATGTACAAGTATATGTGGATGATGTGGTTATCAAAACCAAAGAAAGCAAAACGCTACTGGATGATATACGGCAGACTTTCGCGAACCTGAGAAGGTTCCGAATGAAGCTTAATCCGAAAAAATGCACATTTGGCATGCCAGCGGGAAAATTGCTCGGTTTTATCGTATCTAGCCGAGGTATAGAGGCCAACCCAACTAAGATAGAAGCAGTAGAAAGGATGGAATTTCCAAGATGTATAAATGATGTACAAAAATTCACAGGTTGTTTAGCCTCGCTCAGCCGATTTGTATGTCGGCTGGGAGAGAAAGCACTACCACTTTACCAGCTGATGAAAAAATCGGATAAGTTCATTTGGACTCCACAAGCAGATAGTGCATTTCATGAATTGAAAAAGATGTTGGTCACAGCGCCCGTCTTAGCTTCTCCATTATCGAAAGAGCCGATGTTACTATACATAGTGGCCACCAACAGAGTAGTGAGCGTTGTGATCGTGGTAGAACGAATTGAAGATGATAAATCAGTACAAAGGCCGGTGTATTACCTAAGCGAGGTACTATCCGCCTCAAAACAAAATTACCCACATTATCAGAAGATGGCTTATGGAGTGTACATGTCGGCAAAGAAACTTAAAAATTACTTCGAAGAGCACCCCATCAAAGTGATTTGTGAAGCACCTATAGCCGACATATTGAGCAACAAAGATGCAAGTGACCGAATAGCAAAATGGGCAATTGAATTGTCACCTTATGCTCCGCAATTCGATAGGAGAGATGCAATCAAATCTCAGGCTGTGGCCGACTTCTTCGTAGATTGGGCCGAGGTGCAATATGAGCCACCATTACCAGATCCGAACTATTGGACGATGCACTTTGACGGTTCCAAACTGAGAAATGGTTTGGGGGCAGGAATAGTGTTAACCTCGCCAAAAAGAGATCAGCTGAGATATGTGCTGCAGATACATTTCGCCGCGTCAAACAATGTAGCCGAATATGAAGCACTAGTCCCTGGATTGAAGGTGGCAAAGGAGATTGGCATACGCCGAATCTTATGCTATGGAGATTCAGATCTAGTAGTACAGCAAGTCTCAGGCAATTGGGATGCATTGGATGATAATATGGCTTTGTATAGATTTCATGTGCAAAAACTCAATGGATACTTCGAAGGATGTGAATTTCACCATGTACCTCGGGTAGAAAACGACGCCGCAGACATGTTGTCAAAACTAGGATCAACTAGACAGTCAATTCCCCCAGGTATCGCCCTAGAGCACCTAAGGAAGCCATCAATAACACTGTCACCAGAGTACGAATCTATCTTTATTCCGGCAAAATCAAGAGAAGATAATGTGCCGATGGAAATTGATAAGCAATATAACCTGGAATTCCCAAAAATAAAGACAGCTGATGCAAGCATGATTATGGAAAAATCCGAGGTAGTTATGTCGGCAAAAAATATGGAAATAGATAGTGAGACTACACCAGAGAAAATCACACCTATATGGGCGCAACCCATATTCTCTTTCCTTAGAGATGCGATTTTTGCCGAGTAACGAGGTATTGGCAAGATAGACAGTGAGAGGAGCTAAAGCTTATACAATCATAAATAATGTGCTATATAAAAGGAGTGTCACGAGTGTATTGCAAAGATGTGTAAGCTCGGCAGAAGGCCAGGAGATCCTCCTAGATATACATCAAGGAGAATGTGGACATCATGCCTCATCCCGAGCCTTAGTGGCCAAAGCATTCAGGCATGGATTTTATTGGACAACAGCGTTGAAAGAAGCCAAAGAACTGGTCGAAAAATGTAATGGTTGCCAGATATATGCAACCAAGATACACATGCCATCATCCGAGTTAAAAACGATACCAATTACCTGGCCATTTTCTGTATGGTGCTTAGATATGGTGGGACCATTTAAGCCGGCCCGAGGTGGGATGACCCACATATTGGTCATGGTGGACAAATTCACAAAATGGATTGAAGTGAAAACAATAAAAAAATGTGATGGGCCCACAGCAGTGAAATTCCTCAAAGATATTATCTTAAGATATGGATACCCACATAGTGTTATTACAGGCAACGGTACAAACTTTGCAGAAGGAGCTTTCGCTCGATTTTGCCAAGAAAAGCACATAAGATTAAATGTCGCCTCTATGGCTCACCCAGCATCCAATGGGCAAGTGGAAAGGTCTAATGGACTAGTATTGTCCGGAATAAAACCACGACTCGTCGAACCGCTGCAAAGGTCGACAAGATGTTGGATTGAGGAACTACCAACAGTACTATGGAGCCTCAGGACTACCCCAAACAGATCAGTAGGTTATACACCATTTTTTCTAGTCATGGGGCAGAAGCCGTGCTTCCAGCCGACATAATATATGACTCGCCAAGGGTTACCCAATATACAACCTCAGAGGTAAATGAAGTAGCTCGGCAAGATACTGTCGATCTGCTAGAAGAAGCGAGAGAGCTGGCGCTATCAAGATCAGCTATCTATCAGCAGAACTTGCGACGATATCACAGCAAGAATGTGAATCCAAGAGTGTTCAAAGAAGGATATTTGGTTCTCCGGCTGGTGCAACGCACGGCTGGGATGCACAAGCTGTCGCCTCCATGGGAAGGACCATTCATCGTGCACAATAATGCGTATTACCTAATCGATGCTCAATCACTAGGAAAGAACAGGGCAGAAAAAGCCGGCGAAGAATCGAAAAGACCATGGAACGTGGCTTTACTTCGTCCATTTTACTCGTAGCAGTCATCTATGACACATTGTAAAGTAATGTCTCAGGATGGAGCACCAACTATGTATTGAACCTCGGCGTCCAGAGCAGTGACTCGGGGACTGCCATATGTTGTTTTAAATTTCATGTTATGTATTAAACCTAGGCACCTCAAGCAGTGGCTCGGGGACTGCACTAGATTGTTTTTAAGCTTGGTTTATGTATTAAACCCCGGCACCCTAAGCAGTGGCTCGGGGACTGCCCCATATTGTTTCTAAGCCTAATTCATGTATTAGACCTCGGCGCTTAAGCAGTGGCTCGAGGACTAACATATATCGTTTTTGATTTTGTGTTACATATTTAACCTTGGCACCTTGAGCAGCGACTCGGGGACTGTCTTATATTATTTCTAGATTTGAGTGGTATATTAAACCTCAGCACCGTGAGCAGTGACTCGGTGACTATCTTGTATTATTTCTAGATTTGAGTTGTATATCAAACCTCGGCACCTTGAGCAACGACTCGGTGACTGTCTTATATTATTTCTAAAATTTGATTTATATATTAAACCTCGGCACCATAGGTAGTGACTTGGGGACTGTCCTATATTGTTTTTAAGTAGGGGTTATCCTTTGTTACAAGAGTGGGTATCAAACTTCGACACCCAGAGTAAGAATATTTTGCTCTCGTATGATCTTCGAGGTCTACACCCAGGTTAACAGTCCAAACCATAGTGGTCAAATGGCAAAGTTTATCAAAGTCAGGAGATATTGCACGCCGAACTATGGGAGCACAAAGGCAAAAATATACCCCAAACTCAAGAAGTTGAAGGCCGCCAAAGCAAGGATTCGGACAAACAAGACCAGTTAAACTAACTAATAACGATTAACAACCATATATATCTCAGCGGCACACGGCAAAAGAAATTCATACCGTACAAAAGACGGACAAATATTCCACATACATCATACGCCCGGCATACCCGCGGCAAGAAATGAATTAGAGGTTTTTTGCTGGAGAGGCAATAACTTGGTCAGGGGATGGGCAGTCCGAGGTAGGTGGAACTTCGGTCGAGGTTGCCTCGCCCTCCACAGACCCAGGAGCGACTTCGGAGGAAGCCCGAGGCTACCGAGGAGCGTCAGCTTGTGCAGTAGAATGCCCAGTACCTTTGGAGGAGGATCGCGCGTCGCCGTTACCATCGGAGCTTGAACTGGAATCACCAGAAGTAGCCGAGTCACCCTCATCTTCTCCTTGTTCAGCTGAGTTGTTATCCGAGGCATCCTCAACTATGACCTCGTCCTCTGGGTTAGGAAGGAAACTCGGACCTTCGTTCCAGGTATGCACGTCGGCATACTCAACAAGCTGGAAGGCACGAGCTTGCCGAAGAGCGACAAAGTCTGGGTCCTCAACCCAACGGGAACCAGTGCGCAAATTTCTCAAAATATCAAGAGAAATATCTTCATACCATGACATGATGACAGTGAGAGCCATATCAGCATTAGCTCGTCCGGCCGATTCCCTCCAAAGACTTAGCTGCCTCTCATATGCCATCAACCTTTCCACCAACAATTGGACCTCATCAATATTAGGAGTCCCAGAAGTATTTGGCCAGAGAACATGGTAGGCTCGGATAGCTGCCTGCACCAGATCTCTGCCCATAATCTTCATCGGACCAACTGCAGCGCCAACAGCAACCAGGAAATCTTCCATCGAGTACTCCGAGTCCGCGTCAACAGGAACACCTCGGCGCACACGAGCACTAATGAACGCTTTAGAGCTCACGGGCTTAGCTTCTGGAAAATGGTCTGCGCAAAACACGACTGCATCAGTCAGCAGTAAGAAAAGGAAAAAGATAACCCGTCCACGGTCAGAAGCTTACGATGAATATAACTCAGCATTATCTGAAGGTCTTTAGACCAGTCAATCTTGCTCTTCTCAAAGCGAGTGATCTCCTCGCTCATCCCACGTGTCTTCAGTTCGGCAGCCTCGAGGAGCTCTTTATTTTTCTGCAATTGCAGAGCTAGCCGATTTTTCTCCTCGGAGAACTCCTGGTCGACCTTTTCTAATTCAGACTTCTGAGAGAGCTTAAGGGCCTCCACCTCGTCACGCAAGCGAGCTATCTCGTCATCTTTATCCTTCAGCTGCGCCGAGTGAGTAGCACTTTGTTCTAAAAAATGCAGCATCACATCAGGCATGGACGTGCAATCTTGATGAGATGCTGCAAAGGTTTGTAACTCGGCTTTACCAAAGCCAAAAGAGTTAAAAGAAACTTAGCGCACATTTCAAAGGGGAATATATAAAGTAAAAGAGTAACTAACCTTCCAGGGCCTTGACTTTCTTCTCAAGACGGATGTTAAGATTATTGATGTTCCCTGTTTACCAACAAAGTGAGCCAACATCTCGTGTACAAAACAATAGGAACGTCGGAGATAATGAAAAGGTTTGTCGACTTACCAGCTTTTTTCACCACAGGAATAACTTTCTCATACTTTTCTTCCAATTTTCTATGCGCAAAAAGCAGCCTTAGAAATTCTGCGGTCCGCCGGTCATGCGCAACCTAAGCAATAGAGCAAATAGTAAATAGGTATTCAAGCCTAAGACCAATCCGAGTCAAGCGAAACTTAACCCGGATCTAGGTGGCTGGATATTCGAAGCTAAAACAGATCCGAGTCAAGCAAAACTTAACCCGGATCTAGGTGGCTGGATATTTGAAGCTAAAACAGATCCGAATCAAGCAAAACTTAACCCGGATCTAGGTGGCTGGATATTCGAAGCTAAAACAGATCCGAGTCAAGCGAAACTTAACCCGGATCTAGGTGGCTGGATATTTGAAGCCAAAACAGATCCGAGTCAAGCAAAACTTGACTCGGACCTAGGTGGCTGGATATTCAAAGTTCAGATAGACCCAAATCAAGCAAAATTTAAGGCAGATCTAGTTGGATGGAGGTTCGAACTCTAAGATAAAACTGAACTAAGTAAAGCATCATAAAACTTCCAAACGAATAACAAGTTATTTGCTTGCAAGCTTCGGGGACTAGAGTATATATAATAGTATCTGGAGAACTAATCAAAACTCCATAAAAAACAATTACCTCATTCATCTTGTCACTTTCAAGAACGATCTTGGCAGCCTGATGCAGGCGGCTGCTGATGTCGGAGAGTTGAAACGGCTGGCTGCCTGGATTACCCTCGAACTGATCGACAGCATTCCAATTATTGGCATACTCAACCAACGAGCCGAGATTGTTCCCACTCTCCGTGCGAGTTAGGACTTTACCTCGGACATGTTGTGTAGCCACCGCTGCCACAGGGCTTTTGTGAAGAGCGAGCTGGGTGCTGGCGGCCGGGGTAACAGAGGTTTTGGCAGAAGCAACCCCTTTGCACAGCGCATCGACAATACTAGGCTGAGAAGAGCCAGCAAGACCTTTCTGAGAGGAGGAAGCCTTGATAACGACAACCTTTCTTGTTTTAGAAGAGGCATCAGTAGGAGCTGATACCTCGGCACTAGGAGCGGCGTCTTTAGGAGCCGGAGGAATCACGTTTGCAGAGGGCGCCGAGATATTGACGTCCTCGGCCGGAGTTGGAGTCACTGTAGAGACCGCGGGGGTCGAAAGAGGCTCAGTGGAAAATTAGGTTTCACAGAGGAGGCAGCAGGTTCGGTAGAAATGTCTGTTGGCCGAGTGGAATCGACATCAACGGGAGGAATCTCAGGCGCATCATGGCGAGGTGGCCTCTGATTCGGAGCTGGAGGAGACGCAGCGCGAGCAGGACTCGGAATCCTGGTATCTTCAGTAGGCGGAGGGGACGGCTGCCGAGTCGTACGACTCGTCATGCTGGGACCGCTGGGCTTAACAGAAAGTGGAGCACTGCGAAAACAAAAAATATCAAGTCAAAAAGCAGAAAGAGAAAAACAAGAAATACGAGCAAAAGAAACTCACCCAGTGACCCCGGGCATGGTCTTGCGCCTGGGAGGATTCGGAGCTGACTTCTTCATTCGCTTCTTGGGAGCCGTTTCGGAGGCACCAGCGGGAGCACCACGTTTCCCCAAGGTAATAGGAGGCCGGGAGGCAAGAGGCTCGGCGTTGTGAACCTGACCAGCCGGATTATCTGAGAAAGTAGAAGCCGGAAATGCATAAGAAATTGGCATTACGGCAACTACCTCTAGAACTTGGACCTCGTCTGAATCACCTTCCTCCTCGTGGGCCGGGGTCTTGTCACGAGCGCGATCTGGAGCAAGATCAGACTTGGGTACGAACTCTTCTGAGTCCGGCTCCCCACTGTCCGGAGTATTCCGATCTGCAGGCCACGGGAGTGACAAAACCTCGGCGTCCTCATTCTTCTGCTCCTCAAACCTCTGCAGGACAAGAAGGAGAAAAATTAGCAAAGAGAGTTACGAACGCGATTAAGGAGCAAAACACTAAAGAGTAAACTTACTTCGGGTGGGGGATGCTCGCGGGTGAACGACTTCAGTCCCCAAGCCCAATCCTCCGGCATCTCCATTTTAAAAATAGCCCGGACACGCTTGAAGATGAGGTAGTTGTCCAGCTCCACCGTCGAGACTCGGTTGGGATCGAGGGGACCGCTCATATAGCAGAGTTTGTGTGTGTGTTTCTGGAATGGGCAGATTCGGCTGCTGACGAAAGTAGTCATCAGATCCTCGCCGCGTAGCCCGGAGCGGATCAGTTCCTTCAGCAGAATCTCAAAAGCCTCGGCCAAAGCATGACTCTTCCTCGGATTATAGGTCCAGTTCTTCTTGGAAGGAGGGCCAATGGAGAAGGCAGGGAGCCGAATCTTATCCTCATTCCCCGTGTTCTTGACATAAAAGAAGGACTTGTGCCACTCCTTACATGATTCTAGCCCCGCGACACGAGGAAATTCGGATTTCCTCCGAGGTGTGATGGATGCTGCTCCACATTGGGTGAGCAACTTCTCGGAGGGCTGCAGAGTTTTGTCTGGGACGACGTTGGAACGAATCTGGAAAAACTTTGACCAGACATGCACGGACGGCCATAGGCCGAAGTATCCCTCCGAGGCAGAGATGAAGGCAGAGAGGGAGGAAATGGCGTTGGCGGGAAGATGATGCGGCTGAAGGCCGAAATAATCGAGAAACTCCCTAGCAAAGTCGCTGAGAGGGAGACCAAAGCCGCATGCGAAATGCGACATGAAAACGACATACTCACCTTACCTAAGGTTAGGAGAGGACTCGCTGCCGGGTAAGCGACAAGCTACCTCGGCAGGAATACGGCGAGTCCGGATCAGCCACTCGACCTCGCGGTGAGTGACGGAGGAGCCCTGCCACAAGCCTCGCTCGGGCCCAGATGCAGTATCGTCATCCTCAACAAGCGCTCCGCTAACAGAACTCGACATGAGATCGCCGGAGAAATTTACAGAGGAGGAGATAGCGGCGGAGGAAAATTTAGAACTGCGAGGCCCCGTCGTGGTTCTACCCAAAAACAGCGGCGGAGCGGAGAAAGAACTGCCGCGCGAGTACGGAAGAAGAACAGAGATCTCTAAAGGAAAAGCTAGGCGATTGGGCCGGTGGAACTCACCGACGACGGTGCCGGAGCGAGCGAGCAGGGACGAAGGCGACAGAGCAGTACGGCGGGATCCCTGCCGTCAAGGACTCAGACGAGCGCACGGCGGCGGAAGCACGAACGGGCGCAGAGGCGAGAGGTAGGAGAAGGGCGCAGGTGAGCGAAGGGGGAAAGTCAATCCCCCAGCGCCGCGCCCCTCTTTATAACCGAGCCGCCTGCGAGGTAGTGGGATCGTGGGTGTGGCGGTTGACCGTGTAGATCGTGTGCACCGCATGAACTCACGCCTCTAAGTGGAACCGCACCAAGGACCACACCACGGAAGAGAAGATCACGATCCCCGACGGAAACGGCTCACGAGGCATCACAGCACCGATGCGACAGGCGCAGTAGTAACTGCAGCCTGTCAGTAATTACTGTAGGGGAACAAAAAACTAGAGAAACAATGATGAGTATGACATGTAGGACGAGGCGTACACAAGAAGATACGATGATACCTCGAAGGAGAAAACTGTAACTCGGAAACAATGCAGAACGAATATCATGAAACTGATACGACCCGGCTAAAGTTATCAGCGGGGCCGCACCAGCTTCAGGGACTAATGTTGGGGAGGTGACCTCGGATAGGGTAAGGACGGGGAAAGACGAAGGGATGTCCTCCGTCCAGTTTCCGAGTTACAGTCTGAGTCGGCCGAATCCTGTAGAGGTCGGCCGATATAGGAAAGGGCAGGACCCTTATAGTAATGACAGGCAATACCTGGCTGAGGTACTATGTAAGTCGGTCGGGTTAGCCCGAATAATCTTAATGTAGGTAAAGGACGAGCCGAGTTACGTGAGGCGGAGCCGAATTATGCGAAGCTTGCAGGGGAAGGAGAAGCCTAAAGTCAAACTCTAGCCGCAGGCTAGGGAGAATCTGAGCGAGGCCAAGCGCAAGGGACAAATGCGCAGAGCGACAGAGGGGCAGAAGGAGTTCACGGAGGTGACAGTCCTGAAGCCCGAGGCACGCAGGAGGGGCCCTCTGGAACCTTGCCATTGTTAGAAGGGCGACAGGGAAAGGAGGCCGCCGAACTACTATTTTATGACAAGCATATTCCTCAAATATGCTTGCCACGTCAGCCCTAAAGGAACCCAAGGCTCTCCTTTATAAGGGGAGGCAAGGACCTTGAAGAGGGCATCGGCTCATTTAGTACCGTTAGGCTGGTAAAGTTCTTCCTTTCTCCTTGTATACAGCTCAAGGAGCACTTGTAGCCCAAGGAAGGAGAAATAAAGATCTTTGCCTTAGTCTTTTGTGTATAGAATCAACTGCATCTTCCCTCCCCAGATCCCACTAGCATCCATTGGCCCCTTAATTTAGCCTACCCATGGCATCTGCCGTGTCACCACCACGACAATAGCAGTTCGGCCTAGGCAAAGCTAGGGTTTCGGCCAGATGCGTGCGAGGCCACGATTGAACCAAACCGACCAGGAGAAAATAAGAGGAGGCAAGGGCTAGCCCGCTCTAGCACACTACAGCAACCGAGGGCATCGGATTTGGCCAGCGTTGGCCGGCGAGGGCGGCGGCATCGTGTGTGGATGAGGCAGAGAAACGAGAGAGGGAGAGGGGATTGTGTTGCGTGTCTGCGAGTGAGAGGAGACGAAGAGAGGGGTGGGCTGTGATCTGGATGACCCAGGACAACTTAGATGGGCCAGGCCAGCCCATGTACCAACCCAAAACAGCCCGAGTCAAATAAAATAAGAAATCAAATAAAAGTAAAATAAATAAATTACCAAAATAACCTTTAAACATTTTCAGCTATAGAAAATTATAGAAAAATCATAAAAATACATTTAATTTGTTAAAATTATCATAAAAATAAGATCTATCTAATAGAAATATAAATTTATTTATTTAAAATAAATATAGAGCACATAAATATTAACATCATTAAAATTTGAGTAAAATTTCATAAAATAAGAAAAACTCAAAAAAATAAATAAAAATCATTTTTGTGTATAAAAATAACTATACTATTTTACAAAAATATTAACTTACAGTGTTACAAATAAAATATAAAGAAAATATTTAAAAACACTAAATTCTTTGAAGAATTTTATAAAAATAAAGGTAAGACTTAAAAATAAATAAAATTCATTTTTAAGATCTTTAATAAGTATATTTCACTAGAAAAATACTATTTATATTATTCAAAAACATTTTAAGATAAATAAAATTCATTACTTATTTTACTCAAATAAAATAACCACTTTGTTAAATCTTAAAATTATTTCTTAAGTAAGAAATAATCACATTTTCTTATAAAACACCAAAACATTTAAAGTTTAATTACTAAGTCTAAATCTATAATCAAAATAAAACTTAAATATAATTATTAACCTTCAAATGTTTTTAAATCTTAAATTCAAATTAAAATCCTTTTAAATAAATATTACATAACACTCATGTGTAAGAGGGTGAATAATATCCATCCCCTAATCACACTTAAAAATGACTCTAAACTCAAATAAATTTGTAAGATCATCTAATTATGCTCCCATTAATAAGTTACATATTATTAAATTTATCTTTCACTTAAATTAAAAGGGATCATCCTTAATCATATTTGCCAAACCCTAAAACTAGATACTATTCTAAAACTCATCATATCTTACAATTCACTTCTATTTTTATAGTTAACTTTGGTCTAAACCATCATAAACATCTCATTTGAAGTTTATTCATGTTTTAAAGTTAACTTTAGTCACTTGTATCATTAATTGAAATATGATAACTCAACATCATTTGTAACCCTCACAAACCCTAATGTAAAACCTAATAAACCTTAAGACTAATTAACCTTAACTAATACTAGTTTCTTCAAATGTTATTCTTTTTGCCACTTCACACAAACAAGTCTATAATAGTTCCTTAGGCTCTTAACAACTCAACACAAGGACTTTTTATCCCAGTCACCAAATAACAATTAATCATAATCACATTACTCTATCCGTATTTGTATATTTTGGGTTGTTAACACTTAAGTTCCTTATCAATGTCATTGTTTATGAAATAAACTTAAAGATAAACCCAATCTTAAAGAAGATACCTAAGAGCAACTTATTAAAAATACTAAGGGTTTCACTTTGGGAATTATAAAATTGCATAGCATTATTTATGCATAATGGCATCCTGCTTCTTTAAACATTAGTCCTTACCGGACCAATGATGCTGATTTCAGATATAGGATCTTCTATTAACTCGAAGACCGTGAGTGCATAATCTTGCAATCACAAAAGGCAAGTTCACACTTTCTCATGTCCTTTGATTATTTTCTGTAAAGTATCTTGCAAATCCAGTGTTGTCATCACCTGTATTTGAAAAAGATCAGAAAACACTATTTTCATAATAATATGATTATAGGTTATTTACCATGAGGTAATAATCTACTATGAAAGTTCTAGTGGTAAAGGAACATATTATCTAGGACTTAACAACCAATGTCACCAGTGATTCTTGCGCCATATATTACGCGTTAACCATCAGATTTGGAATGGTACGGAGAAGTCAGCTGGATCGGCTCCCTTTCGCATGCATTGGACACTGTTCTGGCCATTTGTAAGTTGCAGATCATGGGTATAGACGTTTTATACGGGGGAAGTCTACCGTGGATCTGGGCTTACAAAAGACAGATATCTAGTGTTAATGGTTTTTGTGTGTATCCAAATAAGGTATAGCCATCTTATACGGGGAAAAGTCGACCTTGAGTTTGGACATCCAACAATTGTGGTGTATGCGGGGTCGTAGAGAAGGACAGTGATTGGCTTGGATCTTAGTCTGGGCCTCATACCAAGGAAGTGTGAACGAGCCTATAACTCGGATGTGCAACAAAGCTAAGATCTCTCATGGGTAAAGTGACGCACCTCTGCAGAGTGTAAGAACTATAACTTGTTACTCCCTGTTCCGGGAAGGAGCTGCGAACGCTGCGGGAAAGGAACTCCATGAAAGTTCTGGTAAACCCGTGAAGGCTGATAGACATAGCTTTTCAGAATAAAATCAACCTTTGAAGAAATGTTTACGAAAACTTGCATTTCCTATGACCTATGGTCTGTGGCTGTAGATAGTGCATCAAACACTTCTTCTCTTTAGTGAACTTGCTGAGTACGCTCGTACTCAACGTATATTCTTAACCCTTGCTAGATCTCAGAGAAACCAATGACATTCCCAGGAAATATGTTACTTGAAGAGTTGAAGATATCTAAGGGAGATCAACGGAGTCGAAGACCTTACCGGAATCTATCGAAGACAAACTGAAGCATAGAATAGAAATAAAACTCCTAGAATCTAGAACCTACTTCTGTAGAATAATACTATAGTAGTACTTTCAAGCCTTATATTGTAACATCCCAAAAATACTAAACTTGGATCATCAAACTCTAATCATCAAAATTAGGATTAACAAAAACTTTTCTAAAATAAAATATGAAAGCATGCATGTGTGTATGCATCACATTTTGAATTCTTTTTAATTGCCTTGTTTATGTGTTTCTTTGCTTGCAAAAGGATTCTTAGGTGAAATAAACATCATCTAAACAATTCCCAAACTTTTCCCAAAGACAAATAAATCAAAACAAGCCAAATTGAGTGAATGGTCATTTGGACCAATTTAACTCCCATGCCTACTTTGGATGTCCCAAACTTTCAGAACTTAACAGAAACTTGTTTGGATCTTTACACCCCTTGATAGTACTCTTAACAAAGTATCAAGTCCCACCTTGTGATCATCCAGAAACTTTCAAATGCATAGTTTAAATGACAATTCAAAATTGAATCTTTATCATATGGGAAGATCCCACTTTTTCAAAAGCCACTCAAAGCAGCTCAACTTTCAAAACCCAAGCATCTGCAGACTCACCAGCACCAACCTAGCACACCCACCAAAAATCTTTTCAAAATTCAAAACTTGAATTCTTGCGGCCATTTCATCAAACACCTTGCTGATTCAAATCAAATAAAATCTAAACACTATTGTGAGCAGTGATTGGAGCTTAACTTGTTCCCTCTCTAGCTCACAGCAACCTCAGTAGATCATCTAGCAAATTAAACCAAGCACTAGCCCCACTGTAAGCTTGGCAATGCCATCAATGGTGAACAGCCGAAGCTCACCATGTCACCCCAGTGTGGACAGCAAGCTACGAGAAGATTTAGCCGTGCCAACCTTGTCTAGGAGGCAACCCACCGTCCATCGACACTCTATGTCCCAGCCGCGAGCGTTGCCAACCCCTGGACCACATGCACAGACCGTGCCTAGCTCGCCAACAACCATGCCGAGAATGCGCCAGAGCGCCGCCCTCGACACACGCCCACAGACCGTGCTCCGCCCTCGCCGCGTGCATACACGATCACCAACGTCCCAGGAGATCGCCAGAAATCCCCATTCGCCGCCCCATGCCTCACAACCACCGTTTGCCGTTGAAGATGCCGCCTCGGCCACGTAGAGCATCGCGTGTTCCAGACCATTTGCCACCGCACCTAGATGCACATTGAAAGTCGTAGAGAATCGCCAGGAGACCACCAAGCGATCGCCACCGCCGTCCATGCCTCTAGCAGCCCGTAGCCATGTCGCCACCGTCGCCTGCCCATCCCGTTCGGTCTCGTCGTCGAGACTATAAATAGAGGCCACCCCAAGCCGAATTGAGAACACCATCTCACTCCCCTCTCCTCACTGATCATTCCACCCTGTTCCCGAAGCAAGGCGAGCAGCGCTTCGCCGGAATTTCACCGGAGCCCGCCGCTGCTGGAGAAGAAGGGAGCCAACGATTGGAGCCACCCCAGGAGAAACTATCGGTACCAGGAGGTTCGCCGTCGTCGACTTCGTCGTTCGCCCGCCTCGCCGACCCTCGCCTGAGCCCTGGTGATCCCCCGACGACCCACAGCTGCCGCGTTAGGGTTCAATCTCGCCGGCGTTGCCCGACGTGGACGATGACCCTCAGCCGTTGGATTACAACTAGATCGAACGTATCACATTGCCCCGTACCGCTTCGCACCCCCCTGTGTCACTGACGCGTGGGGATAGCAACTTAACCAGCCTGCGTAAGCGCTGTTCTTAGCAGGCCGGCCCAGTATCGCTTCCCGCGCAGCCCAGTCGTTTGAATTTAACCTTTTCCATTTTATTTCAAACACAATTCTGTACCTAGTTTCAAAAATCAACCCAGCTTGATTCAGTGAACCAAATTGAATGAAACCAATTTTGTTAGAAAGGCCTGGAAGTGCTAAATCCAAGCCCGTTCGATTCAAATCATTTGGATCTGTAGATCAACCTCGGTAAAAATAACAAGGCAGAAGCTTTTCTGTATTCAAACATTTTTCAAATTTAAACCATAATAGTTTTTGAGTTGATTCCAACTCTCAAAAATCACATTCGACCATACCTTTCAGAATATATAAAAATATATAGGTTTACTTACAGAAATATTGTTCAAGTAATAAAAGAATGCCACATAGGAATTTCTAGCCACTTTAGTTAATTAAAAAAAAAGGGTAAAATCTTATTAAATTGTGACACCACTTTAAATCACATTCCCATGGACTAAAATATGTGGTGATGACATGTGTCAACATGATCCCATGTTTGGTTTGGAGAATATTAAATCTTAAGTAATTTTTCAATGAGTAGAAATTACTTTTCTAAAAATAAAAGGAATTAAACTAAGCTTAAATCTTGTAATGTTAGTGATGATGCTAGACCATCTATAGGACACTTTTGTGTGGTTATTGCAAGTAGTTAAGTATTGTTTGGTGATTGTGTACCTCGTATTTATTCATAGACGCTAGTACTGACCAAGGATACGAGGAGGAAGGAGGATACTACGAAGAAGAAGCCGAGGAGAACTTCAAGCACTGCTCTGCACAAGGCAAGCCTAATACTACTAGTTGATTGAGCAAGCTAACACTTGCAATTATGAAAGTTAGATAACCTATGCAATGCACTAAGCATGCTTGGTTAGACATATTTGATGATACCCAATCCTAGTTTTACTTGCAAGCTTTCTACTTTATTTCTTTATCAAAGCTATTACTTAGAGTTTACTTAAGTGAATTGTAGATACTAGAAAGATAATTGAAGGTTGCATAAAGAGCATAAAATTTGGCCTAAGCTAGATAATCTTTATGTCATCCTAGGGCATGACATTGGACTTAGTTAAACTCCACTAGTTTACCACCCCTCATTTGTACTCACTCCCACTTGTAGATGCTAGTGCTAAGCATAAAACATGATCAAATTTAGATGGGAATACTTGGTGGAAAAATGGTTATGAAAACCTTGGAATGATGGATCATTCTATTGAAATGTTTTGGACATGTGTTTCCGAACACCAGATGATTTATGGTGATGAAAATGTTAAGGCATGAGCCTTAGCCCTTTATAAAACTGATGGTTGTCTGGATGCGATACCATTCCAATTTTATCGTACAACCACAATACCCGAGAATTGGGTAGGGCTTGACTCGAAACTTATATACCTTAGTATTAGTTCCCTCACGGCCAAGGTATGAGCTAAGGATACCTTGTGAAGATTGTCCACCTGTGCAGTACCCAAGATGACAGCTGGTCATGGTTGGGAGGCCAAACTCACAGGAGAGGTGCTTATACTAGGGCGTGTAATTGAAAGGTTAGGATTGATTATCCACATACTGAGTATGGTGAATTCAGGATTTGTTCCTGACGGATGTATCGAATGTTGTGGTGAAAGTGTACAATCTCTGTAGAGTGTCAAACTATTCGAATAGCCACGTCCGCGGTTATGGATAGTTGGAGTGGCCATTCTGTTCCCCCGTCAGATATTTTCAAAATGACTTGTGAAATGGATTGAGATTTTTGACTTGACCACAACAGAGTTGTGATATGAAATACAAGTTCCCACTTAGGTGTCATAAAATTTCAACTAGATTTTCTTTGCTTCTGAACTTAGTAGAGGTAATCTGGCAAAACAACCCTAGAGCTTAGTGTCCTATTACAAAAACCCCCTTCACTTGTTAGTATTAGTTTGCGAGTACTTAAAGAGTACTCATGGCTTTGTCCCTGCTATTCCCGTGGCCAGACTATGAAGAGGAGTACCTGGAGGATGGACCCCAGGAAGTTTACGACAACTAGGATCATTTCCCATCGTCAGCATTGCCTGTGACCCCGAAGATGGAGCTTCGCCTACGCTACCGTTATTATTACGTATTCCGCTGCTTGTGTTGTATTGAGACTGGATCATGATATCCTTATTTGTGTAAGACCTTATGTATGGTTTGTAATGGATGATGTACTGTGGTATCCAATTCTGTTATGTCTCGCAAAAATGGTAATCCTGGGATTGCGATGTATGGCATAACAGGCATCTGGGATTTAAAATCCGGGTGTTGACAAGTTGGTATCAGAGCCATCCTGACCATAGGAGACCCTAGTTAGACGGGACATTTGAATCAAAAACTTAGTTTCAAAACCAAAAGAAGAAAATATTTACAAAAACTTATTCCCATTCTTATCACTTACTTCTTTCATGAAAATTCATGTTCCTCAAAAACTCTTGCAAAATACATAAAAATTTGACACACCTGAGCACTCTACTAACTTACTCATCTTATATTCTTTTAGATGGACGTGGAGTACAACAAGTTTTACCAGTTGGGAAATGGAGGAGACCTTATCTTTGAGAGGGATTTGGACGAGCTTTCGGAACTTCTGGAGCATCCTCACCCCAAGTTCTTCGGAGCTCAGCTCAATGATCAAGGAGGAGAAGATCTGCAGTGGCTAATTGTTGCAATTCTCTGAGGAAAGATTGAACCTCCCACTGCTGAGGGAATTCAGTTTACCTTAAGAGAGAACAACTGGCTCGATGGACTTTCCAGGGCCATGCAGGAAGCTCTTGCCCGTCTGTGTGGGCAGAGTATCAACCAGATCAAGGGTACCCGCTTTGAGTTTTGCCCAAGGCGTGATGCAAATGGACAGCCATTGGAAGCCCCATACCACCATGAGCTGAAGACTCAATTGGAGCACCTCAGCTTCATGATGTACGATCGTCAGCAGGAGCTGGATAACTGCCGTGACTACTCCAACCACAAGTCCACCATCATCAATACGAAGGATCAAACCATCGCCATGCTAGCAAAGGATCGCAAGTCTCGTCGCCATCAGCTCGACAAGAAGGAGAGCATCATTGTCCGTATTCACCACCGTATCTCGTCTTTGGAGGAGACCATCCACGAGAGAGACATGCAGTTGGAGGAAAGGGAGAATGCCGAGAGGATCTTCGTGGAGACCCCTACTCCTATCTCAGCGATGATGATGATTTTCTGGAGGATCAGGCTATGGATTTCTTCACCGATGAGGATGATTAAACCTTCATCGATGACGACGAGGATGATGAGGATGACGACTACACCGACTCCGAGGAGTAGTAGCACTTGAGCACTAGCGTAGTGAGTTGTATTAGGTCCCACTGTATCATAGTTTCCAGAATGGTTCTTAAAACCATCTGTTTTTCTTTGTTGTGGTGTGTGTTTGTACCGTGTGCTATGAATGAAGGAATGAAAAGCAAGTTGCTAGAAAAATCTGAGTCAAACTTTAAAAACTTTTCAAAATCCCAGAACCTTAGAAGTTTCCCTCTTTTCTCATGATCTATCTCAACCTTCAGATGCCACGCAGAGGAAGTGGTTCATCCCCGGAGCCGATGTTGCCGATCCTGTAAATGTTGGTTTCGGACCGCGAAACTGAAAGAGTGGAACGTCAAGCCAACCTAGCCACCTTGCAACAGATAGTTCAGCTTGCCCACAACAATCAAGGCCACAGAAATCAGGACAACCATGGATCTAAGCTTAAGAATTTCCAGAACACCAACCCACCTGTTTTCACTAAGTCAGAATAACCCCTCGATGCAGACGATTGGCTGCAGACCATGGAAAATAACCTAGAAGTCGCCAGAGTGGAAGCTAACGAGAAAGTTCTGTTCGCCACCCACTATCTAGTCAGAGATGCCAGAGCATGGTGGAACAGTGTTCGTGCAATGACCGGAGGACAAATGATGACCTGGGAGGAATTCAAAGTCAAGTTCAGCAGAACCCATGTGCCACTGGGTTTGATCAAGAGGATGAGAGATGAGTTCAGAGAACTGAAGCAAGGAAGGATGACCGTAGTGGAATACCGTGACAAATATTTTTCATTAGCTAGGTATGCCCAGGATGAGATCGACACTGAAGCCAAGAAGAAAGAAAGATACCTGAATGGTCTGCATGATGAGATGCAGACTGTGTTAGTCAATATCCCCTTTGCTGATATTGAAGCCCTTGTCGACTCTGCCATCCAGATGGAAGGAAAGATCAACCAAGCCAATGAGAACCGCAAGCGTCGCATGATGCATCAGCCAGAAACCCATCAGACCCCAAAGTATCGCTCTAACCCATCTCTAGGATTTTCCCCAAGAAACAACAGACCCCCGATGAACCGTCCGACCTATCCCAACCGTGGAAACCCTAGGCCCGGAGGAAATCACAACAACCCCGGCAACTCTAGCAATTTCAACCGTGCCCCACCCAAGTTCAACAACAATTCTACCGCCAACACCAACACTGCCCCGAGGACTAGAAGCAATGCTGTGCCTGTAGCAGCAAAGGACAAGTTGCAAGTGACTTGTTATGACTGTGGAAATAAAGGCCACTATTCCAACGAGTGCCCCAACAATGCAAATGCCCCAGCTCAGCAGCAGCGTCGTGTTCAGCCGGGAAGAAGGTTTGCCCCAGGGAACTCACTCAACCGCAACGGCCGTCTTTTACTCATGCTTGCTGAAGAAGTTCAGGAAGCGCCAGACGTTGTGCTGGGTATGTTTTCTGTTAATTCAGTACTTGCAAGAGTGTTGTTTGATTCTGGTGCATCACATTCATTTTTAACCGAAGAATTTGCATGCACTAGTAAAATTCAACCAACCAAACTGAAGCATGTTATGATCGTCCAAATTCCCGGTTCAACCACCAAAGCTAGGCAAATTTGCAAAGCCGTTCCTATCCGAATCCATGGCATAGATTTTTATGCTAATCTGATAGTACTCGGAACTAAAGGTTTGGAAGTAGTACTAGGGATGGATTGGATGTCCAAACATAAAGGATTGATTGACTGTGCCAAGAAAGCCATCACCATGACCAGTACAACCGGAATATCAGTCGAGCATATATCTGAAACCTTACCTCGCCAATTCAAGTGCAACAAGAGTATAGCCCAACCTACCATTGACCAAGTCCGGATAGTCTGTGAATACCCCGATGTATTTCCAGATGTTTTGCCCGGTATGCCCCCAGATCGGGATATCGAGTTTATCATTGAACTAATCCCCGGAACATGACCCATAGCCCAGAGACCCTATAGTATGAACCTGTCGGAACTAGTAGAACTAAAGAAGAACTGGATTCCATGCTGGAAATTGGACTGATTCAACCAAGTGCGTCACCATGGAGATCACCTGTTTTGTTTGTGGACAAGAAAGATGGAGGGAACCATTTGTGTACGGATTATCGGAAGTCGAATGATGTCACCATCAAGAACAAATACCCCTTGCCCAAGATAGAAGATATGTTTAATCAGTTGACTGGTGCCAAACTGTTTTCTAAGATTGATCTTAGGACTGACTATCATCAACTCAAGATTTGTGCAGAAGATATTCCCAAGACTGCCTTTACCACCAGATATGGATTATACGAGTATACTGTCATGTCTTTTGGATTAACCAATGCCCCCGCTTATTTCATGAATCTCATGAATTAGATTTTTATGGACTTCCTGGATAAGTTTGTCGTTGTTTTCATTGATGACATTCTGATTTATTCCAAATCGTAAGAAGAACATGAGCTACACCTAAGGACCATTCTTGGAACCCTTAGAGAGCATCAGCTGTATGCCACGTTTAGCAAATGTGAATTCTGGTTACAGGAGGTAGGATTCCTCGGTCACATTGTATCAGCCGGAGGAATTGCCGTTGACCCTGCCAAAGTGAAAGATGTCGAATATTGGCAAGCCCCAACCACTCAAACCCAAGTTCGTGCTTTTCTCGGATTGGCGGGATATTACCGCAAGTTTGTAGAAGGATTCTCGAGTATCGCCAGACCCATGACCCAATTGCTGAAGAAGGACAAGAAATTTGAATGGACTGACAAATGTGAAGCAAGTTTTCAAGAACTCAAGAGGAGATTGATTTCAGCCCCAATCTTGATCATGCCGGATATCACTAAGCCCTTCGATGTGTATTGTGATGCATCCAAGATCGGTCTCGGATGTGTGCTAATGCAAGAAGGCAAAGTTATATCTTATCTATCTCGATAACTGAAGCAACATGAGCAAAATTACCCAACCCATGACCTCGAACTCGCAGCCGTAGTTTTAGCCCTGAAGACATGGAGGCATTACCTGATGGGAAACCGTTGTGAGATTTATTCGGATCACAAGAGCCTGAAGTATATATTCACTCAGAAGGAGCTGAATATGAGGCAGATAAGATGGATTGAGCTAATCAAGGATTACGACCTGGACATGCACTATCACCCTGGTAAAGCCAATGTGGTAGCCGATGCCCTTAGCAGATTGCCGTGCCGCTTGAACTCCATGATTTTGAAGGAGCAACCAAGTTTGCACAAAGAGATGGAAGATTTCCGAATGGAATTAGTGAGTGAAGGATTTTTAGCTAGCATAGAACTTCAACCCACTTTGATCAGCCAGATCAAAGAAGCGCAGAAAGGAAATGCTAGTATTGACGGAATCAAGCGTCGTATCGGTACAGGCAAAGTACCCGAATTCACCGAAGACGAAGAAGGAGTTATGTGGTACAAAGGACGCCTTTGTGTACCCGCAGATTCGGAGTTGAAAGAGGTTATTTTGAAAGAAGCTCATGATACTCTTTATTCTATCCACCCCGGAGGAACTAAGATGTATCAAGATTTGAAAGAGCAATTTTGGTGGCATAAAATGGAGAAATCGGAAGCTATATCGCCAAGTGTGATTATGTCAGCGAGTCAAGGCAGGACATCAAAGACCAGCTGGATTGTTACAACCCTTGCAGATTCCGGAATGGAAATGGGATTCCGTTGGAATGGACTTTATCACCGGATTGCCTACTTCTAGTAGGGGAAATGACTCTATCTGGGTCATAGTGGACAGATTGTCCAAAGACGCCCATTTCTTACCCGTTAAGACCACATATCAGAGTTCGAAGCTAGCGGAGTTATACATAGCTAGAATCGTTAGTTTGCATGGAGTCCCCAAGAACATCGTATCGGATCAAGGAACTCAGTTTACCTCGAGATTCTGGAAGAAAGTCCAAGAAGGTTTAGGAACCCGCCTAGATTTCAGCACCGCGTATCACCCTCAGACCGACGGACAAACGAAGCGAGTAAATCAAATACTCGAAGATATGTTGAGATCCTGTGTGTTAGAATATGGATCTAAGTGGGAAGACTGTCTGCCATTTGCAAAATTTTCTTACAATAACAGTTATCAAGCTAGTTTGCAAATGGCCCCATTTGAATTCATGTACGGAAGGAAGTGCCGCACCCCTTTGAACTGGTCGGAAGTAGGAGAGAGTCAGATTTTCGGACCCGACATCCTACGAGAAGCAGAAGAGAAGGTTCACAAGATTCGTGAGCACCTCAACACAGCCCAGACCAGACAGAAAAGTTACACCGACAAGAGACGTCGAGACCTCGCCTTCAACATAGGAGATTTTGTATATCTGAAAGTGTCGCCATTGAAGGGAATGCAGCGTTTCCAGCTCAAAGGAAAGTTAGCCCCCAGATATATCGGACCTTTCAAAATTCTGAACCGTCGAGGAGAAGTGTCGTATCAATTGGAACTGCCCGAAGAGATGTCAGCCGTGCACAATGTGTTTCATATCTCATTACTTCGCAAGTGCCTCGAAGTTCCAGAGAAGACGGAAGTGTTCAAGAATATTGATCATCGGACCATAGAGATCAACGATGACCTGACCTATCCTGAAGTACCCATCCGTATATTGGACGAAGCTTTCCGAACCACCAGAACCCGAAGCATCAAGTTTCTCAAAATTCAGTGGAGCAACCACACAGAAGAGGAAGCTACCTGGGAGCACGAAGATCACATCATGACAGAGTTTCCCGATCTCTTCAAATCCTAGGTAATCTTTTTCGTCCTTTTTCAAATCTCGGGACGAGATTTTGTTTAAGGGGGGAAGGTTTGTAACATCCCAAAAATACTAAACTTGGATCATCAAACTCTAATCATCAAAATTAGGATTAACAAAAACTTTTCTAAATAAAAATATGAAAGCATGCATGTGTGTATGCATCCCATTTTGAATTCTTTTGAATTGCCTTGTTTATGTGTTTCTTTGCTTGCAAAAGGATTCTTAGGTGAAATAAACATCATCTAAACAATTCCCAAACTTTTCCCAAAGACAAATAAATCAAAACAAGCCAAATTGAGTGAATGGTCATTTTGACCAATTTACTCCCATGCCTACTTTGGATGTCCCAAACTTTCAGAACTTAACAGAAACTTTTTTGGATCTTTACACCCCTTGACAGTACTCTTAACAAAGTATCAAGTCCCACCTTATGATCATCCAGAAACTTTCAAATGCATAGTTTAAATGACAATTCAAAATTGAATCTTTATCATATGGGAAGATCCCACTTTTTCAAAAACCACTCAAACTAGCTCAACTTTCAAAACCCAAGCATCTACAGACTCACCAGCACCAACCTAGCACACCCACCAAAAATCTTTTCAAAATTCAAAACTTGAATTCTTGCGGCCATTTCATCAAACACCTTGCTGATTCAAATCAAATAAAATCTAAACACTATTGTGAGCAGTGATTGGAGACTAACTTGTTCCCTCTCTAGCTCACAGCAACCTTAGTAGATCATCTAGCAAATTAAACCAAGCACTAGCCCCACTGTAAGCTTGGCAATGCCATCAATGGTGAACAGCCGAAGCTCACCATGTCACCCCAGTGTGGACAGCAAGCTAGGAGAAGATTTAGCCGTGCCAACCTTGTCTAGGAGGCAGCCCACCGTCCATCGACACTCCCTGTCCCAGCCGCGAGCGTTGCCAACCCCTAGACCACACGCACAGATCGTGCCCAGCTCGCTAGCAACCATGTCGAGCATGCGCCAGAGTGCCTCCCTCGACACACGCCCACAGACCGCGCGCCGCCCTCGCCACGTGCACACACGATCACCACCATCCCATGAGACCGCCAGAGATCCCCGTTCGCCGCCCCATGCCTCACAGCCACCGCTCGCCGTCGAAGATGCCGCCTCGGCCGCGCAGAGCATTGCGTGTTCCAGACCGTTTGTCACCGCCCCTACATGCGCATTAAAATCCGTAGAGCATTGCCAGGAGACCACCAAGAGATCGCGACCGCCGGCCATGCCTCTAGCAGCCCGTTGCCATGTCGCCACCATCGCCTGCCCATCCTGTTCGGTCTCATCGTGGAGACTATAAATAGAGGCCACCCCCAACCAAATTGAGCACACCATCTCACTCCCCTCTCCTCACTGATCGTTCCACCCCGTTCCCGAAGCAAGGCAAGCGATGCCGCCGAATTTCACCGGAGCCCGCTCTTTGGAGAAGGGAGCCAGCGATTGGAGCCGCCCCAGGAGAAACTGCCGGTACTAGGAGGTTCGCCGTCGTCGACTTCGTCGTTCGCCCGCCTCTCCGACTCTCGCCTGAGCCCCGGTGAGCCCCCGACGACCCCCACCTACCGCGTTAGGGTTCAGTCTCGCCGGCGTTGCCCGACGTGGACGATGACCCTCAGCCGTTGGATTAGAACTAGATCAAACGTATCACATTGTCCCGTATCGCTTCGCACCCCCCTGTGTCACTGACGCGTGGGGACAACAACTTAACCAGCCCGCGTAAGCGCTGTGCTTAGCAGGCCGGCCCAGTATTGCTTCCCGCGCAGCCCAGTCGTTTGAATTTAACCTTTTCCATTTTATTTCAAACACAGTTCTGTACCTAGTTTCAAAAAGCAACCCAGCTCGATTCAGTGAACCAAATTGAATCAAACCAATTTTGGTAGAAAGGTCTGGAAGTGCTAAACCCAAGCCTGTTGGATTCAAATCATTTGGATCTGTAGATCAACCTCGATAAAAATAACAAGACAGGAGCTTTTCTACATTCAGACATTTTTCAAATTTAAACCATAATAGTTTTTGAGTTGATTCCAACTCTCAAAAATCACATTCAACCATACCTTTCAGAATATATAAAAATATATAGGTTTACTTACAGAAATATTGTTCAAGTAATAAAAGAATGCCACTTTAGTTAATTAAAATAAAAGGGTAAAATCTTATTAAATTGTGACACCACTTTAAATCACATTCCCATGGACTAAAATATGTGGTGATGACATGTGTCAACATGATCCCATGTTTGGTTTGGAGAATATTAAATCTTAAGTAGTTTTTCAATGAGTAGAAATTACTTTTCTAAAAATAAAAGGAATTAAACCAAGCTTAAATCTTGTAATGTTAGTGATGATGCTAGACCATCTATAGGACCCTTTTGTGTGGTGATTGCAAGTAGTTAATTATTGTTTGGTGATTGTGTACCTCGTATTTATTCATAGACGCTAGTACCGACCAAGGATACGAGGAGGAAGGAGGATACTACAAAGAAGAAGCCGAGGAGAACTTCAACCACTGCTCTGCACAAGGCAAGCCTAATACTACTAGTTGATTGAGCAAGCTAACACTTGCAATTATGAAAGTTAGATAACCTATGCAATGCACTAAGAATGCTTGGTTAGACATATTTGATGATACCCAATCCTAGTTTTACTTGCAAGCTTTCTACTTTATTTCTTTATCAAAGCTATTACTTAGAGTTTACTTAAGTGAATTGTAGATACTAGAAAGATAATTGAAGGTTACATAAAGAGCATAAAATTTGGCCTAATCTAGATAATATTTATGTCATCCTAAGGCATGAGATTGGACTTAGTTAAACTCCACTAGTTTACTACCCCTCATTAGTACTCACTCCCACTTGTAGATGCTAGTGCTAAGCATAAAACTTGATCAAATTTAGATGGGAATACTTGGTGGAAAAATGGTTATGAAAACCTTGGAATGATGGATCATTCTATTGAAATGTTTTGTACATGTGGTACCGAACACCAGATGATTTATGGTGATGAAAATGTTAAGCATGAGCCTTAGCCCTTTATAAAACTGATGGTTGTCTAGATGCGATACCATTCCAATTTTACCATACAACCACAATACCCGAGAATTGGGTAGGGCTTGAATGGAAAATTATATACCTTAGTATTAGTTCTGTAACATCCCTAAAATCATGGTTCAAAACCCATGCATATCATCCATGCATCCATGATCATTTAAGATTCCATTTCAAAACCATTTCAAAAATAGGAGCATCAGATGCTCGTTATTTTATGTGAGCAACTATCAAACCAATGCCACTCTCAATTGAAGATTTTATTTGTTTTAAACCAAGCCTTGCTTGCTCTCTTGTTACTTTGTTTGATTGTTGGAGTTTGGTGAAAATTTACAAAACAAATATGGATTTAAAACCATTTTCAAAAACTTATTCAAATCAAGTGCTTTGTCACTATTTATTTTGTTTAATCAAAAGGACCAGGCTAGAACAGAGAGACCACATGTTTTTAAGTCCAAAAATATGAGTGTTACACTCTACAAAAACCCAGAAAAGATTTGAATTCAAATGGCCTTTGAATTTATTTTAAAATGGATTCAGAAAATTAAACAGAAATAGAAAAGGAAAAAGGCCGGCGTCGCCAATCTGGCCCAACGCTGGATCCAGCCCAACAACTAGCCCACCCGGGGTTCCCCTTCTCTCCTCTGTTTCTCACCCGCGCGAACACATCCCTCTCACTAACGCCCCGGACCCACTTGCCCCGTCAGCGTCGTCCCCAAACCCCGCCCACGACTGAGCCCTCTGTCGTTTCCTCCCCGCGTCACTGCCATTGATTGCGCGAGTAAATGCCGTTGATTCTCCGAGTAACTCCACGCCCAGCTCCGGCTACTTAAACTTCTCCCCCTCGCGGCCATTTCCCCCAACAAAGCTAGCCAGAAGCGCCACCAGGCTGCTAGAATTTGCCCTCACACTGCCGCGGTACCGACAGACTCCGGCAACCGATTGTGGTAAGCCTCGTGCGCGCCTCGCTCTCTGGTTCATGCAAGCTTGTCCACTATCACCTTGCGCATCTTCTGACGTTCACCGTTTGCCTTATTTCGCACCAGAGCATCGACTCCGTCAAGCACCGCAACTTCCCGACGTCGTCTCCAACTTCGGCAAGGAATTCCGGTGAGGTTCGACCGCCCTATGCTTTTTCCTTGACCCCATCTTGTTCGCCTGAACAAGGCACACGCGCTGATGCCTTTCGTTTCTGTTAGGGCGCATCAGAACATCGCCAACGTCGCCGTCCACCTAAGCCCGACGCCGCCCCGACTCCGACGAGCTTCCACGGCCACAGCAGCACGCCCCCGTTTCCACAACGACCACGTTGAGATTCCTCGTGCACGTGCGAGTCTGGTAAGCATCACCACTGCCCCCAGCCCTCGCTAGATTTGCCGATCCATCGCCGGCAGAGCCGTCGCCGCCGTTCTGGCCATTTGCGCCGCCGGGTTTTGGTCAAAGCATTTAGATCCACTGGATCTAGATCCAGTGGTCGAGATTAGAAGATAGGCGAAGGGGTATGGTTAGAACTGAGCCGTTAGATTTTAAGTTGATCTGACGGTGCGCAAACGCGATCCAGCGTGAAGCGGTACCAGCCAACCAGAGACTGCCGCGTGGCATGTTCTTTGTTTTAAATTTCTGAATTAGATCTATTAGATGTTTGAATTTGTTTAATTCATAACTTTTGAATGCCACGTCCAAATTTGACAAATTTTATATCAATAGAATCAGGAGAGAAAATCCTTTCCATCTATGCAATGTGTTTAAAGTTTTCCCTCTGTTAAAATGGTTGTTTTTACAGAAACATGTGTAGGCGTATTTTGTGTATAATAATTATTTGGGAAATGTTTTAATGTTCAAATAAGGTTTGTTTGGCAAGTTTTGAACTTGTTTATGATTCAGTACTGTGCACTTGTCTTGTTTGGTGTAGAAAATCATCACATGGCATTATGCATGCATCCATATATTTTTTTGTTGTATTTATTATGTATATGATTTTGGTGCTATTATTTGATGTGTAGATTTTGGTGCAAATAGTGATTGTGATTGTGAGGATTGTAGCTACTCTCCAAACTACCAAGGCAAGTGGTGCTTCATGATTTTATTCCTAAGTCTTTCAACTTTACATTAGAAATATTTTGCTAGTCTTGCATGGATATTTTAGATCTATATGCTATGCTTGGGAAATTCTAGTAGTTGTAGAATTGCTAGAAATATTTCTAAGTCTTATCAATGCCATGCTTAGCCTAGCTAGTAGCAACCAAGGGTGGTTATATTCATGCTATGAATAAATATTTCTAAGTCTTTGGACTATGTTTTTGCTTAATAATACAACTAAGTGAATGAAACACCTGGGTGGAATGGAAAGAATGGGTTATGTTGAGTGGTTACACAAGGCCCATTTCTATGGTTTACCTTGTGTATCTCACTTGTGGAAAGCCACCCAGGAACAAAGGGATTTGATATGCCAAATGTTAAGAAGCTTCTAGTGCAGCCACTTGGCAATATGGGCTCTGCCTGGATCACATAGTTTGCAATAACTTAGACATTTGGACAGTTGGTGGTAGTGGTATGATAGGTTGGAACGCGTCCATTTGGTCTAAGGGAAGGCTTCTGAAAGGTCCTATCTTGGTGAAAATAAAGTCTTGTGGGGAAAGTGCACAACCTCTGCAGATGGAAGAATCTAAGTACTTAGCCATGTCCCTGGTATTGGACAACTTGAGCATCAAGACATGGAAGCTATCAAGAATCTCCTCATCCCAATTTGTAAGTAAAAACTTGTGGTTGAACAAGGGTGAAGGACCCCAATGTCTATTGGTGGTTCCTTGGGAAAGGTTTTTGACAAAGAAAACTTAGTGTTTTCAACTAATAGGTAAAACCTATTTTGAGCAAAGCAAGCCTAAGCTACACTTAGCCAAAATGCATATAGTATCTAGTCCACCAATATTCTACTAAGGTATCACTTGCCAATACTATTCCAATGTATTGACCCACTGTGGCTGTAACTTGTGATGTTGCAGGTTATTCTGATGATGATTAGGAGTCATGAGTCTACACTCAACATGCTTGCCTGTGGCACATGAACATGAAGACTTATTTATCTTATTACATATTTAAACTCTTGTACTAGGCCTGTGGCCATGGAGTTGTAAATGACTATGTTTGTCTGTCACATCCCAAGATTTTCCAAATCTTGTAATGTGAAAAATAAATGAATAAAATAAAACTTTGTTGATTTTCAGGGTAAGAAGAAACTTTTTGATCCAAATGGAAACCTTCAAACCTATTTGATCAAACAAATCCTAAAGGATTTGAAAAGATAAAACAATTATTAAAATTAAAAATATTTGGAAATACTATTTTTGGATCTTTTATAAAAAGATTTGACTTTCAAATAAAAGGTAGAAAATAGTAAGGATTATTTTATAAGCCAAATAAAGCTTTGGTCAAGCCTTGAAATAAAATACTTCTATTTGATAAAAATAGTAAAGGTTTAAATAAAATGATAAGGATTTAATATTCAAGTTTATTGAAAATAAAGGTTTTACTATTTTGATTAAACACCAAAACTTATTTATTTATTTTAAACAAGTTTTCCAAGTATTCTTTATTTTCAAATAAAACTTACTGAATTGGTTTTGAAAATATTTAAATTTCAAATGGAGATTTTAAATAAATCAAATTCTATTTTGATTTAATAAACAAGGTCTATTTTATTTAATTATAAATGGACCCTAAAATAAAATTATCAATTTATTTTGTTTTGGACTTTGGTTTATGTTAAACAGAACCAAAACTCAACACAAGTGTGGTGATTATTTGAAATATTATGAATGTTTGTTTTGTTGTTTGAAATTCAAAACAGAAAATAGAAATAGAAAAGTAAAAACAATCAGGAAGAAAAAAAATAGAATTGGACACAGCCCAGCCGGCCAGCCCAATAAGCCCAACAACCAGCCCACTCTCTCCCTCCCGAAGAAAACGTTTTGCACTCAGTTTAACCCGCGCAGACACTGACTAGTGGACCCTCTCCCTGTCTCTCTCCTTCGCTGACGAAGCGGACCCACGCAGCCAGCTCACCCCTTCTTCCTCGCGCAGACGTCGCCCTGCCGTTGCTGCCATTTACGCCGGCGTTGAATACGCGATGAATACTCCCTTGATTCCTTCTAGTAACCGCACCCATTTAACCGCCTGCGTCTTCTCTCTCATTTCCCTCAGAAAGCTCCCCCTCTCTGCCTCTAGGCTGCTCGAATCGCAAGCCTGAACCCCACTGCTCCGGCGAACCTTTCCAGTCAATTCCGGCGAACCACTACCGCCCCTCACCTCCCCAACCACACGAGCTTACTCCCCAGCCTCTGACGCTTCTCGCTGTGCCATCCGTTCAACCGCGGGCGCCCCAGAACGTCGGCAACCACCTCGACTGAGCGCCGCCGCGTCTGCTACTATCTCCGACGACCTTCCCTGGTAAGAACCGACCACCCCGCGCCCTCTCGATCATGCACGCGTCATCGTCTTGACCTTACGCGTCTAACCATGCCCTCTGTTTGCCTCCTCGTGATCCGTAGCGTCGACCTCGACGACCACCAGACGAACCCGACGCCAGGAGCAACTCCGGCGAGCCATTAACCTCACCCCGGTGCGCCCCTCGTCGAACCAACAACATGTTGAGCTTCCCCATGCTACTGCGAACACGGTAAGCATCCTCGTTAGCCTCTTTGCTTCCTGCATCGCCGGCTCCGCCGTAGGCAGACACGCCGCCGCCAGCCGCCATCAGCGCCGCTCGAGTATGGTCGAATAGATTCACACCGTTAGATCTCGATCCTATGGCTGATAATAGAACCTGAGCGAAAGGGTACGAGTGGACTTGAGCCGTGCGATCTGTTCAGATCCAACGCCTCACAGAGGTCGATCCACCCGAACCGGTATCGACCAGTAGAAACGCGACGCGTGGCCAGTCTGTGATTTAAAACAAAGTTTGAAATCAGATTTAGATGCAGATTTGAAAACCTTGTAACTTTTGATCCACACGTCCAAAATTTGCAAACTTTATATCAATGGAATCAGTGGAACAAGCCCTAGCCAACCATGCAATTTGTTTAGTAAAAAGTTTCTGTTAGAATGTTTGTTTTGCAGAAACATTTGTATGCTTGTTTAGATTAGAAAAATTATTCCAAAATGATTTTAAGGTTGAAATCTTTGCAAATTGATTTGTGGTGAAATTACTGACCGTAGGAACCAACCCATGGATTTAAAAATGGATTTTGTGAAGTTTAGTAATAAAAACTTGAATTAGCCCATTTCTAGTCAAATACAAATATTGGTTTTGATATGGAAAATGTTTTGATTCAAAGCTACTGACCCTAAACACCAAGTTTTGTGAACTAACAACTTATTTGGAGAACAATGTAAAATTGTTGCTTTGCTAAAAACAATTCCAACCACATGAAATGATGATTTGGTTTAAAAATGGTTTTTAGATAAAACCCTTTTTCAAATGGTTTTGACACTTTAGAAAATAACCACTTTGAAACTTTACAAAGTGTAGAGCCTAGTAGAAACCACCTTTGCAAATAAAACTACCTTTTGCATGCCTGCATGCATGACTTAGTTTCTATTATTTTATGTGTGATGTTTTGTTTGATTGGTTATTGGTTGGAATGCTAGTTGATATTGTGTTTGCTTGATTGATTGTAGTGAAGTTAGAAAAGTGTGAAACTAGCAAGATCAAGAAGTGAACCAATATTCCCTACCAAAAAGGCAAGTGACACCATCATCTAAAGTCCTACTATTTTCATTATACTTAGTGGATTTTGAAACATGCATGAAGAGAATTTTTATACTTATGCTATGCTAAATCCTAATAGGATACCTTATACATTCCTTAGTGGAAACAATGTAGTTGTAAAATGCTTAGCCATGCTACATATTTTAAGAAGAGATACATGTTGAGATTTTATGAACTTGAGAAAAGTACTTATGTTTTATATAATAAAACAAGGACTCAATGAACCACCTGGGTGGACAAGGATACTTTGAGTTTTGGAGAAGTTGGCAACTAAAGGAACCATGTCTATGGCAATCTCTTTGTGTTGTGCACCAAAAGAAAACCACCCAGGAACTTAGAGATTGAACATGTTTCTCCAATTGTGGCTTTCGTGTACAACCACATGCTACTTATGGCTCTGGCTTAGTCAACTACATTGGGAAGACCCATGCATTGTCCTCAGGTACTGAAAATGAGGGAACTCGAAACCCTACATGGGTGCCTGAAGACAAGCTAGCAATGGTGTATGGGAGGACCCTCTGGAAAGACTTCGTCACATTCTCAATCTGCCAGTACTCCATCTTGGTGAGTACCAATCCAGCGGCCACTGGTGGCAACAAGATGAGAGTGTGTCATGTGGGTAAAGTGTACAACTTCTGCAGAAGATAATAAAATCTAAGTACTTAGCCGTGTCCCCGATTATGGACAACACTGAGCAACTAAAGCTTGAAGCTATGGGAAATCTCGACATTCCAATTTCTAAAAGAAAAACTTTTAAGTGACAACAAAAGGCTTGAAGCACTTGGGGGTACCAAGGAGCTCAAGAGATTTGGATAAAAACTTGAAGCACTTGGGGATTTACCAAGGAGCTCAAGAGGTTTTGACAAGGACTTGAACACTTGGGGATTTACCAAGGAGTTCAGAAGGATTTGACAAAAGGAACAAAACCATTTTGAAAAGATAGGATAAATTATTGCTTTCTGCAAATGAGCCTAAAACCCTACTTAGCCAAATATGCATGTATTGATAGGATCCACTTATATTCTACATAGTAGTGAAGCTTGCCAATACAATTCAAATGTATTGACCCTTGTGGCTGTAACTTGTAATGTTGCAGGTTTGATTGATTTTTAGTGAAGATTGATTGATTAGGATTGCAAAGTCTACAACCAACATGTTTGCCTGTGGCTCTTTGAAGAAGAAGGACCCCATTCTCATAGATTTTGTGCTGCAATGTAATGTAAAAGCCAAATGAGCTTTGTAAGATGTAATAAAATTATGTTATTCCTGATTATAAAGTTATATTATGACCTTTGTTCCTTGATATTACATCTTAACTGTGGATGCTAGCTATTGATCCAGGGACTAGCATTGTAAACACAGGGATCTCTACCTTATCTAAAGTTGGGACCTCTTACATTGTCTCTAGAAAGACTTGTAATAATGACCTTTGTTTCTGTGTACTTCATCTTAAATTGTGGATGCTAGCATTGATCCAGGGACTAGCATTGCAATCACAGGGATCCTTTCCTTTACAAAGGAGGGATCTTACAGATGGTATCAGAGCACTGTGTTGCATGTAGGATTATGACCCTAGGATTGGAAACCACTAAGGAAAAAAAATTCAGCAACTTCTACACTTGTATTTTCTTCTCGTAAACTTTTCTAATCTTCTTTCTCATGACTATGACTTTGGAATGTGAGACAGAATTCCCCAAGGCTCTCAAGGACCTCATGGTTGCCATGGGAATACATGGTGCAGCTGTGTACAAAGGTTTTCCTGTGATGGATGAAGGAGTTGAGTACTGTTGGGTCCAACGTCACTTGTATAAAAACAAGGAAGACAACCACAAGGACTCAGGATTCTGCATGGTCACCAACTCAGTGATGGACACCACATTCTTTGATTCACAAGGGATGCATCTTGGAAGGCCATCAAAGAACTTGGTGATAGAATCAAGTGCAGAATGCTTAACACCCAGAATGATCTTAGGGAAGAAAAAAACAATACCCAAGAGTTAGAGGCTACCAACCAAAGCTTAAGGAAGGACATCATAGACTTATCAATGGAGTCTTGTGATCTAGACAAACAGATTGCCTCTAGGGATGCCCTGTTAGCCAACTTGGCAAGTGAGATGGGATTGTAACGTACTTCGTTAGTTGGACCACCACACCTATCATTTTATTTCCCAAATGTTGTTTAAAATAAGTTGAACCTTGGTTGTTTGTAATGAATCCATGTATGCCATGACTTGTGTGTTTTGATTTCCAAAGTTATGCATGTGATGCCTTGTCTTGTGATTTGTCTTAAATTGTGTTGATTCTAATTTTTTCTATCTTATTAAATAGATGCCTAATGTTACCATCAAGAATTTGAAGAGTTCAAGGGAACTCGTTTTGGCACTCGTATTATTGAGCTCACTAGTCTGCTCAATCTCGCTCTTCCTACTATCATGATGCTTCCCCTCACCAAGTTTGAGAGGAAAGACCTTTGGGGCTTCAAGGTTAATCAGCCAGGACGCCAGACTGAGCCAGCCACAGAGGCCGTCATCTTCAAGCTCATGCATGATGACAAGGAGAGAGGCCTAGAGGTAGTCATGCAAGATTTGATTGGACGTTTACTAGGGAGACACTCTCGAGAGGTTAGAGGTACTCACTTCCACACCTTTGGTAGACGTGATGATGACGGTGAGGCCATTGACTTTGAGGATACTTCGAGAGAGACGCCAGAGCCGATTCGCCTATACCTCTAGGACTTAGAGGTTCTTCTTAGGCACATAGACACTGATAGGACCAACGTCATGCTTAGCAATGACGAACTCCAGGTGCAGCTTCGTGAGAAGGACAAGCTCTTCGCAGATCAAGATGAGATAGTCAAGGAGATGGAGGCTAAGTTTGAGAGTCAGGATAGAAAGTTCAAGAGTCAAGAGAAGCGAGTCCAAGATAGGAACAAGAGGATTCGAGACATGATTGCAGAACTAGAGGACAAGGACTTCGAGATCTAGCATCAGAAGACTGTGATTGAGAGGCTTCGTTCACATAAGAGGGCTCTCCAAGCCAAAGTAGAGACCTTGACCACCAATGTCGAGGAATACAAGACCGCTATGGAGAATGCAGGTCTTACATTTGTTGATGAGGAGGTTGATGCAGAGGAGTAGTGATGACTACTCATTTACCTTTAATTATCATGCCTTTGATTATTGACTCGCAATGACCATCCAACATGTGGATGGCTTGCTATTGGTGTGTTTACTTTTCCAAAAACTTGTTGTCTGTGTTGTTGAACCTTTACTACTGTGATGCATGATTGTGATTTTGTTATGTGATGTATTGTGCATGTTAGCATCTATGGGTATCTCATTCTTATCCTAATTGAAAACCACAGATGCCTCCCCGACGTGCCAATCCCAACCCCAACAACAACAACATCACCCCTGAGATGCAGCAGATGATGACAGCTCAGACTCAGTTGATGCAAATGATGACCACGTTCATCTAGAATCAGAACAACAACAACAACAACAATAATAATAACAACAACAACAACAACATCAATAAGAACAACCCACCGGGTTTTGACATGCTTACCAGGTTCTTAAGGCTAAGGCCAGCAAAGTTCTCAGGAACTACTGATCCTATGGTGGCCAATGATTGGCTACGCTCTGTGAACAAGGATTGGTAACTGTTGGCTGTACTGATGAAGAGAAGGTCAGATTTGCAGCACACTTGTTGGAAGGACCAACAGCCACTTGGTGGGATAACTTCCAGATCACCACTCCCATTGCGGATGTGACATGGGCTATCTTTGAAGATGGTTTCCGTACTGCTCACATCTCATCCAGAGTGATGAGTTTGAAGAAGAAAGAGTTCCATAACTTGAAGCAGCGCCACCGCAGCGTGGCTGAATATATTGAGGAATTCAACAATCTGGCGCGATATGCACCGGATGAAGTTGACACTGATGCTAAGAGGAAGTAAAAGTTCCTTGAAGGGTTGAATGATGAATTGAACCTGCAGTTAGCTGTGGCCTATGTTCCCACATATCAGTCTCTTTGTGACAAAGCTGCTATTTTGGAGAGCAAGATGAAACAAGTTGAAAGCAGGAAGAGAAAGCACTCTGACAAGCACAGCTCGGGATCGTCTCACAAGCGTTCCCATTTTGATGACAGTGGGAGTTCTAGATCCCACAAGCATGGGAAGTTCAACAAGCACCACAACCACAACCGTTATCATGACAACAAGCACCACCGTAGTCATGACAATGATAAGTACAAGAATCACAAGGGTGGATATAACAGCCACCACAATGGAAGTGGAAGTGGCAGTGGAAGCCAGCCTATCAAGAAGGATCTTAGTCAGGTTGAATGTTTCAAGTGCAAGAAGATGGGGCATTATGCAAATGAATTCCCAGAAAAGAAAGTTGAAGGACCCAACAAGCCCAACCCTTTTAAAAAGGGACAAGTGAACCACATCAATGTGGAGGAAATTTATGAGGAACCTGATGCTGTTGCGGGTAAGTTCAAACTCAATTCTGTTCCAGCATTTGTTCTCTTTGATATTGGTGCATCTCATTCATTCATATCAAGAGCATTTGTTGAAAGAAATGAACTACCGGTAGAAACTATTGGGTGTCCTATAAAAGTAAGTTCTCCTGGCAGAGAAATGATAGTGAATTCAGGATGTCATGATCTAGTCATAGAGTTTGGGAAGTATAAGTTTCCCGTTAACTTGATAATCCTAAACTCCCAAGGATTGGATGTTATTTTGGGAATGGACTGGATGACTAAGCACAAGGGAGTGATAGATTGTGCCAATCATACTGTCTCACTCACAACTCTAGAAAATAAGAGGATCAGATTTAAGACCAACTTTGAGGCAAAAAGGAGTAAGCTAAATTCTCTTAAGGGGGACAGTGTGCCAATTGTGAGTGAATATACGGATGTGTTTCCAGAAGAATTGCCAGGAATGCCACCAGATAGAGATGTGGAGTTTCTTATTGACTTGCTACCAGGATCTGGACCAATAGCAAAAAGACCGTACAAGATGTCAGTTGATGAGTTGAAGGAACTCAAGAAACAACTTGGGGAACAGTTGCAGAAAGGTTTTATTCAACCAAGTTCTTCATCTTGGGGAGCACCAGTTTTGTTTGTGGAAAACAAAGATAGAAGTCAAAGGTTATGCATACATTACCGTTCACTCAATGAGGTGACCATCAAGAATAAATACCCTTTGCCTAGAATCAATGACTTGTTTGATCAGTTAGAAGGAGCTTGTGTGTTCTCAAAGATTGATCTCTGGTCAGGTTATTTCCAGCTCAAGATAAGGGAACAAGACATACCTAAGACAGCTTTCACCACTAGGTATGGATTGTATGAGTACACCGTGATGCCATTTGGTTTGACCAATGCACCAGCTTATTTCATGAATATGATGAACAAGGTGTTCATGGAATTTCTTGATAAGTTTGTTGTCGTTTTCATCGATGACATTTTGATCTACTCCAAGAGCAAAGAAGAGCATGAAGGACATTTACATTTGACACTTGAGAAGCTTAGAGAGCATAAGCTGTATGCCAAATTCAGCAAGTGTGAATTTTGGTTAAATGAAGTTGGTTTTCTTGGACACGTTGTGTCAGGGGATGGTGTAGCAGTTGATCCTGCTAAAGTTTCAGCTGTAACTAAATGGGAATCTCCCAAGTCAGTAAAAGAGGTTCGTAGTTTCCTTGGCTTAGCAGGTTACTACAGAAGGTTCATTGAGAATTTCTCCAAGGTAGCTAAGCCTATGATAGAATTGCTAAAGAAAGACAAGAAATTTGCTTGGTCTGAAGGTTGTGAACTCAGCTTTCAAGAATTGAAGAAGAGGCTAGTGACAACACCAGTCTTATGTTTGCCAGATTTGGAGAGAGATTTCCAAGTGTATTGTGATGCATCTCATCATGGATTAGTTGTAGTACTTATGCAAGAAGGGAAAGTTGTGGCTTATTCCTCGAGACAACTTAAAACTCATGAAGTAAATTACCCTACTCATGATTTAGAGTTAGCCTCTGTTGTCCACGCACTCAAAACATGGAGACATTATCTTTTGGGACAACGTTGTGAAGTGTTCACAGATCACAAGATTTTGAAGTATATCTTCACCCATAAAGAAATTAACATGAGACAAAGAATATGGCTAGAACTCATCAAGGACTATGACTTGAGTTTGCAATACCATCCCGGTAAAGCAAATGTTGTAGCGGATGCTCTAAGCCGTAAAGTTTTTGTGAATGGCCTTACTAAGGGAGAATTGCCAGATGATCTGTGTGCCCAATTCCGGGATCTCAGATTGGAGATTGTGCCTGAGGGACATCTCATGTCTTTGGATGTTCAACCCACTTTGTTGGACAAGGTCAAAGAAGCCCAAAAGACAGATAAGGAAATTGAAGAGATTAAGGAAAATATTGGCAAGGGGAAAGCCAAAGGATTCCATGAAGACGAACAAGGTACTTTATGGCATGGAAAACGTATCTGTGTTCCACAAGATCCGGAGCTTCGGAAACTGATATTGCAAGAAGCACATAACTCACCATATTCTATTCATCCGGGTAACACCAAAATGTACATGGATATGAAGGAAAGATTTTGGTGGAATAATCTCAAGAAGGATATCGCCGAACATATTGCTTTGTGTGATGTATGTAGTAGAGTGAAAGCGAAACATCAGAAACCAGCAGGATTGTTACAACCACAACCTATTCCTGATTGGAAGTGGGACAAGATTGGTATGGATTTCATTACCGGATTTCCAAGGACCAGGTCAGGATATGATTCTATTTGGGTAGTAGTGGATCGCCTAACTAAAGTGGCTCATTTCATACCCATGAAGACAACTTACACAAGTGCTAAGTTAGCCAAGATCTATATGAGTAGAATTGTATGTCTACATGGAGTACCCAAGAGTATTGTGTATGATAGGGGAACTCAATTCACTTATCATTTTTGGAGGCAGCTACATGAGTCATTGGGAACGAGGTTGGAATTCAGCACTGATTTTCATCCTCAAACTGATGGACAAACAGAAAGGACCAATCAGATTCTTGAAGATATGTTGAGAGCATGTGCTCTAGACTATGGATCCAGTTGGGATGAAAGTCTGCCATACGCGGAATTCTCTTACAATAACAGCTATCAAGCCAATATTGAGATGGCACCATTTGAGTTTCTCTATGGGAGAAAGTGTACCACCCCATTGCTATGGAATGGTGTGGGAGAAAGAAGTTTGTTCGGACCAGAACTCATCAAAGAGGCTGAAGAGAAAGTCAAGCTAGTTAAGGATAGATTGAAGATAGCACAGTCCCGACAAAAGAGCTACGCAGATCCTAAGCGTAGAGAAGTCATCTATGAAGTGGGTGATAGAGCTTATCTTAGAGTGTCACCACTTCGTGGAGTAAAGAGATTTGGAGTCAAAGGAAAATTGGCCACAAGATATGTTGGACCATTCAAGATTTTGAGTCGAAAAGGAGAAGTCGCTTATGAGATTGAACTGCCAGAATCTTTGTCTGCTGTTCACAATGTATTTCATGTGAGTCAGCTTAAGAAATGACATCTGGATATGGAAGAGACTTCTTTGAAGGATACTATACCTTTGGAGGAGGTTGAATTGGAAAGTGATCTCACTTATGAGGAGAAACCTATCAAGATTCTTGAGACAGCAGAAAGAGTTACATGGACTAAGACTATCAAATTCTGCAAAGTTCAATGGAACCATCATTCCGAAGAAGAAGCAACATGGGAAAGAGAAGATGATCTTAGGAAAGACCACCCTCACCTATTTGCTAGCCAACCCGAATCTCGAGGGCGAGATTCACCTTAAGGGGGTTAGATTTGTAACATCCCTAAAATCATGTTTCAAAACCCATGCATATCATCCATGCATCCATGATCATTTAAGATTCCATTTCAAAAATAGGAGCATCTGATGCTCATTATTTTATGTGAGCAACTATCAAACCAATGCCACTCTCAATTGAAGGTTTTATTTGTTTTAAACCAAGCCTTGCTTGCTCTCTTGTTACTTTGTTTGATTGTTGGAGTTTGGTGAAAATTTACAAAACAAATATGGATTTAAAACCATTTTCAAAAACTTATTCAAATCAAGTGCTTTGTCACTATTTATTTTGTTTAATCAAAAGGACCAAGCTAGAACAGAGATACCACATGTTTTTATGTACAAAAATATGAGTGTTACACTCTACAAAAACCCAGAAAAGATTTGAATTCAAATGGCCTTTGAATTTATTTGAAAATGGATTCAGAAAATTAAATAGAAATAGAAAAGGAGTAAAGAAAAGGAAAAAGGCCGGCGTCGCCAATCTGGCCCAACGCTGGATCCAGCCCACCCGGGGTTCCCCTTCTCTCCTCTGTTTCTTACTCGTGCGAACACACCCCTCTCACTGACACCCCGGACCCACTTTCCCCGTCAGTGTCGTCCCCAAACCCCGCCCACGACTGATCCCTCCGCCGTTTCCTCCCCGCGTCACTGCCGTTGATTGTGCGAGTAAATGCCGTTGATTCGCCGAGTAACTCCACGCCCAGCTCCGGCTACTTAAACCCCTCCCCCTCGCGGCCATTTCCCCCAACAAATCTAGCCAGAAGCGCCACCAGGCTGCTAGAATTTGCCTTCACACCGCCGCGGTACCGACAGACTCCGGCGACCGATTGTGGTAAGCCTCGTGCGCGCCTCGCTCTCTGGTTCATGCAAGCTTGTCCACTATCACCTTGCGCATCTTCTGACATTCGTCGTTTTCCTTATTTCGCACCAGAGCATCAACTCCGTCAAGCACCGCAACTTCCCGACGCCGTCTCCAACTTCGGCAAGGAATTCCGGTGAGGTTCGACCGCCCCGTGCTTTTTCCTTGACCCCATCTTGTTCGCCTGAACAAGGCGTACGTGCTGATGCCTTTCGTTTGTGTTAGGGCGGATCAGAATGTCGCCAACATCGCCGTCCACCTAAGCCCGACGCCGCCCCGACTCCGACGAGCTTCCACGGCCACAGCAGCACGCCCCCGTTTCCACAGCGACCACGTTGAGCTTCCTCGTGCACGTGCGAGTCTGGTAAGCATCACCACTGCCCCCATCCCTCCCTAGATTTGTCGATCCATCGCCGGCAGAGCCATCACCGCCGTTCTGGCCATTTGCGCCGCCGGGTTTTGGTCAAAGCATTTAGATCCACTGGATCTAGATCCAGTGGTCGAGGTTAGAAGATAGGCGAAGGGGTATGGTTAGAACTGGGCCGTTAGATTTTAAGTTGATCTGACGGTGCGCAAACGCGATCCAGCGCGAAGCGGTACCAGCCAACCAGAGACTTCCGCGTGGCATGTTCTTTTTTTAAATTTCTGAATTAGATCTATTAGATGTTTGAATTTTTTTAATTCATAACTTTTGAATGCCACGTACAAATTTGACAAATTTTATATCAATGGAATCAGGAGAGAAAATCCTTTCCATCTATGCAATGTGTTTAATGTTTTGCCTCTGTTAAAATTGTTGTTTTTACAGAAACATGTGTAGGCCTATTTTGTGTATAATAATTATTTGGGAAATGTTTTAATGTTCAAATAAAGTTTGTTTGGAAAGTTTTGAACTTGTTTATGATTCAGTACTGTGCACTTGTCTTGTTTGGTGTAGAAAATCATCACATGGCATTATGCATGCATCCATATATTTTTGCTTATATTTATTATGTATGTGATTTTGGTGCTATTATTTGATGTGTAGATTTTGGTGCAAATAGTGATTGTCATTGTGAGGATTGTAGCTACTCTCCAAACTACCAAGGCAAGTGGTGCTTCATGATTTTATTCCTAAGTCTTTCAACTTTGCATTAGAAATATTTTGCTAGTCTTGCATGGATATTTTAGATCTATATGCTATGCTTGGGAAATCCTAGTAGTTGTAGAATTACTAGAAATATTTCTAAGTCTTATCAATGCCATGCTTAGCCTAGCTAGTAGCAACCAAGGGTGGTTATATTCATGCTATGAATAAATATTTCTAAGTCTTTGGACTATGTTTTTGCTTAATAATACAACTAAGTGAATGAAACACCTGGGTGGAATGGAAAGAATGGGTTATGTTGAGTGGTTACACAAGGCCCATTTCTATGGTTTACCTTGTGTATCTCACTTGTGGAAAGACACCCAGGAACAAAGGGATTTGAGATGCCAAATGTTAAGAAGCTTCTAGTGCAGCCACTTGGCAATATGGGCTCTGCCTGGATCACATAGGTTGCAATAACTTAGTCATTTGGACAGTTGGTGGTAGTGGGATGATAGGTTGGAACGCGTCCATTTGGTCTAAGGGAAGGCTTCTGAAAGGTCCTGTCTTGGTGAAAATCAAGTCTTGTGGGGAAAGTGCACAACCTCTGCAGATGGAAGAATCTAAGTACTTAGCCATGTCCCTGGTATTGGACAACTTGAGCATCAAGACATGGAAGCTATCAAGAATCTCCTCATCCCAATTTCTAAGTAAAAACTTGTGGTTGAACAAGGGTGAAGGACCCCAATGTCTATTGGTGGTTCCTTGGGAAAGATTTTTGACAAAGAAAACTTAGTGTTTTCAACTAATAGGTAAAACCTATTTTGACCAAAGCAAGCCTAAGCTACACTTAGCCAAAATTCATATAGTATCTAGTCCACCAATATATTCTACTAAGGTATCACTTGCCAATACTATTCCAATGTATTGACCCACTGTGGCTGTAACTTGTGATGTTGCAGGTTATTCTGATGATGATTAGGAGTCATGAGTCTACACTCAATATGCTTGCCTATGGCACATGAAGATGAAGACTTATTTATCTTATTACATATTTAAACTCTTGTACTAGGCCTGTGGCCATGGAGTTGTAAAAGACTATGTTTGTCTCTGGAAAGACTTGTAATAATGACCTTTGTTTCTGTGTACTTCATCTTAAACTGTGGATGCTAGCATTGATCCAGGGACTAGCATTGCAATCACAGGGATCCTTTTCTTTACAAAGGAGGGATCTTACAAGTTCCCTCATGGCCAAGGTATGAGCTGAGGCTACCTTGTGAAGATTGTCCACCTGTGCAGTACCCAGGATGACAACTGGTCATGGTTGTGAGGCCAAACTCACAGGAGAGGTGCTTATACTAGGGCGTGTAATTGAAAGGTTAGGATTGTTTATTCGCATACTGAGTATGGTGAATTCGGGATTTGTTCCTGACGGATGTATCGAATGTTGTGGTGAAAGTGTACAATCTCTGCAGAGTGTCAAACTATTCGAATAGCAGGCGTCATGATTATGGACGATTGGAGGCCATACTGTTCCCCCGTCAGATATTTTCCAAATGACTTGTGAAATGGATTGAGAATTTTGACTTGACCACAACAGAGTTGTGATATGAAATACAATTTCCCACTTAGGTGTTATAAAATTTCAACTAGCTTTTCTTTGCTTCTGAACTTAGTAGAGGTAATCTGGCTTTTTGCAAAACAACCCTAGAGCTTAGTGTCCTATTACAAAAACCCCCTTCACTTGTTAGTATTAGTTTGCGAGTACTTAAAGAGTACTCATGGCTTTGTCCCTGGCTATTCCCGTGGCCAGACTATGAAGAGGAGTACCTAGAGGATGGACCCCAGGAAGGTTACGACAACTAGGATCATCTCCCATCGTTAGCATTGCCTGTGACCCCGAAGATGGAGCTTCGCCTACGCTACCGTTATTATTACGTATTCCACTGCTTGTGTTGTATTAAGACTGGATCATGAGATCCTTATTTGTGTAAGACCTTATGTATGGTTTGTAATGGATGATGTACTGTGGTATCCAATTCTGTTATGTCTCACAAAAATGGTAATCCTGGGATTGTGATGTATGGCATAACAGGCATCTGGGATTAAAAATCCGAGTGTTGACATATACATATATTAATATTAGTACTTCTAAATTAACCCCGAGTGGATCTTTCTGGTTCTTTTGTATAATATTCCTCTATGTCCGAGGAAGCTCTCTGGATCTTTTTAATATGTTATATGTAATATAAAGTGTTGACTTGGACCCATGATGTTTCTGTTGTACCACTCTGAGGGATATAATGCGGATGGAACGGTGTTCCATTGGTGTTATATCAACGACTATAGTGTACTACACCATGCAGTGGTATGCTGGGTCACCGCAGTTGGTATCAGAGCATATGCTTTGACCTTAGGTTGGAAACCTAGTAAATGAGTAGAACCTGTAGGTTGGATAGTGACTTTAGGAAGCCATCATATCTACACTATATTTCCTTATAAAAGTGATGGATATTCACTTGATAATAACCTTGTCACACCTTATTAAAGTTCTTAGATTACTTCTTTTCTTATTAATGATACTTATCTACAATTTAATTTAGGAAGTACCTATCTAGTATTTCATAAGTAAGCAATATATCTTCTACTAAACTATTCCATACTATAACTAAACTAGAGTAGTATATCACCAAGTCCGAGTCCCTCGTAAGGGAGTAGTAAATCATGGTGTTATCTTACTAAGAGAAGCCATGAAATGAAGTAAAACTTTGTTATTATCTTTATACTAATAGTAAATACCAGAGGAGTATGCCCAAAACCTTAAACAACATGTTATTGTAGGGGAAGTAACTAATGTTTTGCTTAACTAAGAGCTATTATATGAAAAATAGAATCTTATTAAGAGTAATAAATAGGGTTATGCTTATCTAACCCCATGTAATATGCCAAATTTATAGTGGCAAGAATGACAAGACAGTATTCTTGTAGTACAAGTAGATCCATATAGGTTATGAAACTAGTTAAAACTTGAGAATTATTCGTTGCTATAATAAATGTGCTTAGGGAAGTTAAGATTAGAAACAAAGGGTAGAAATGTGAGGATGATGTTTAGTATGTAACTCCAAGGATAATTAAGTTATAACCAATTATAGAGTGATTTAACCAACTATCTCTAGAGTCGGATCAAATTTTACCAAAAGTTATCCCTTTGCAAATGGGCAAATGGTGTAATTTCAAAGGCAAAGAACATTATGAGCCATACAAATAAGTATATAACGGTAGAATTCCATACACTATATGTATCAAAAATTGTAGTGTATAACATCAAAGCCTTAGTACAAGTGATGTTTTACTCGAAGTATTGTTTCTATAGGCTTTTAATGTATGTTTGCTAGAGGTAACATTTGGATTTGTTGAATTTTATTGGATTTTATTGTGTGACTAGGACTGTGCATGAAGTTTGAACTTTATGGGCATATGCATGATGTATCATGGAGTCCTTACTTGATGTACATGCCAAGAAGGGAAAATGGGTTCGCGTGAGGGAGAGGCGAATTATCATTTTAATGTTGGGAAGATGAAGGCTCATGAGATATTGGTGATACAACAAAAGGAGGCTAACCAGGAAATTCTGAAGGGCGGATCAAATCAAAAGCCATATTTAACTACCAAAGAGGAGGTTCTTCAATATTTGAGGAGTATGGAAGAAGGAAGAAAGGTTGAAACCGAGAGGCAGAACCAGTTTTATCGGGAGACATTAAAGGTTAGGCAAGGGAAGCAATTCAAGGAATTACATCCAAGGGTTAAACTGGTGGAATTCTTAGAAACCAAACCCTGGAGTTTTTCCATGGTTGAAGAACCTATGGAGGCGGAGAATTGGTTGATAGATACATCTTGTAAGCTTAAAAGTGTGGGATGCAAAGATGAAAAAAAGGTGCGCTATGCAACTTATCTATTGACTGGAACCGCAGCCACGTATTGGGAGAAATCCAAGTTTGTGATTCCGGAAGGAGGTGTCAATACCTGGGCTGAGTTCAAAAAGAAGTTTCGAGAAGAATTTGTTCATCGGGACAATGGTAAAAGGAAGGAGAATGAAGACTTAGAGAACAAGAATCTCCCAGTCCTGAAACATGTACGAGAATTTAACCGTTTATCCAAGTATATTAGTGAGAACGTAAACAGGGAGGCGAAACGACAAAAGAAGTTCATGAAAGGACTACAAGCAATTATGAAAATGCATCTCAGGATTGTGCATGCAAAGGAGTTCCAGGAATTGGTGGATAGTGCACATATATCAGGAGATGATGAGATTGATGCACCTGACAAAAAAGAAAAAGAGAATTCAAAAACAGACCACAATAGGTTAGGCCCAAGGACATATGACAAAGAATTATCCGGATCCACATATGACATGCAAAATAGAGAAGATATGTCACAACTGTGGAATTCGGGGCCACGTTTTGAAGGAGTGTCCAAAACCTAAGATAGTATGTTACCAATGTGGAGAACCAGGACACATGAAAAGGAACTTCCTAAAACCGCAGTTAACTCATGGATGGACAACAGGAGTAATAGAACCAATAATTGGGTTATCATCTACTCAAAATATTCCGCCGAATCCAAATGGAGAAAGGGATGTAGGAGCATTTCAATGGAAATGTAATAAGTGTGGAATCTTAGGACACAAGAAATCATGTTGTCCAGAACATCAGGAGGATTATGGAACATCAGCGGGAGGAGACACAACATCCACCAAATTACCATCAAAGGAGGGTGTAGGTGAAGAAGGTACATCCTCAGGAAAGCGAAAGTATGAAACCATAAATGAAGTCAATAACAACGACAACCACAACAAAGCAAGTGGTAAGTCAAAACAGTATTAATGATATAAGTTACCTTATACATGCATTTAAGGAGTTAGAGATTTTGCACCACTATTTCCCAAGTATGTGGGTGTACCATATGTTCCTCATGAGACCATTAGAAAATCTCAAGGGGGAGAGCGAATAATGAAGCATCAGAAGTTGAGATCTAGAGTAAGGTTTAGGGAAAGCCAAAACATTGTTAAAAAGTAAGTCATAAGGACTAAGTATACCATAAATAGATGAATAATAGAATTAAGCTATGTTTGGCCAAAGTATAAACCATAATCTTACCTTAAGGAGACTCTAAAAACTTAGACACTTCTTGAATAGATGTCCTAATCTGAAAACACTCAAGAGGATCTGATCAGGGCAGAAGTGCTAGATTCAAAAGAAGTGTATACATCAAATGGGAATAGAAGTTAGCTCATTCCAAACCAAAATAGTATCCACGGAAAATCTTGAATGAAGATACAACAATTATCTTCATCCCGGATTTAAAAGAGTCACCAGGATTTGAAGAAGTCAATCTTATCTTCCGAAACGTAAGAGGGTGCGAACTTCGAGGACGAAGTTTATTTTAAGGGGGAGAGTCTGTAACATCCCAGGATTAGCACCTAGAAATAGAGAGGACACAGGTTTGTGCATTGCATTCATGCATAAGAAAATCCGGGGAATTTTCGCACAAAACTAAAAGAGCTACAAAGGGATCGGGATATCTCTTGTACTGAAGGAAACTTCAGAGCAAGTGCGATAGATTTCGACATGACCTTGGTAGAATTCTTTGTTTCAGCGAAAATTTGTTCAAACATGTACTACCTCCGATCCTAAATAAGTGTCTCCATTTTGAACTAAATTTAGTTCAAAACCGTGACACTTATTTAGGATCGGAGGGAGTATTTGAATTTCAAATGTGAAATTCAAATGAATTTATAAAATTCACAAATAAGAATTGGAAATATTTAATAACTTGAAATAAAATGATTACATCAATAATATAACAAGGATTCTTTATTCATATAAATATATATGCATATAGTATTATTTTACAATGGATAAATAAAAGAATTCCTTATATATGACATTGTCTTTACAATTAGGAATTACAAAGGAAGAATTAATAAATAAATAGTGTAACATCCCTAAAATCATGTTTCAAACTTAGGCATATCATCCATGCATCCATGATCATATAGAGTTCATTTCAAACAAATCATTTCAAAAACAGGAGCATATGAGCTCATTATTTTATGTGATCAGCATTTGAAACAAATGCTACTCTCCAATGGGAGATTGTTGTTCAAGAAACCAAACTTTGTTGTCTTATTGCTCTTAGGTTGTATTGCTATATTGCTAAGATTTAAACCAAAGTTTCAAAATAAATATGATTTGAAAACCAATTTGAAAACCTATTCAAACTAGTGCTATGCCACTGCTTATTTTATTTTATTCCAAGTGACCAAGCCAAATCAAAGTGACCACTTGGTTTTATGCCCAGAAATGTGACTGTTGCACACTACAAAAATCCTGAAAAGATTTGAATTCAAATAGATTTTGAAATCATTTAAATTTGGTTCCTGAAATTGAAAAGAGAAAAAGAAAAGGAGAAAAGAAATGGAAAAAGGCCAGCGCTACCTAACTAGCCCAACAACGGATTCAGCCCACTAAGCCCACCTGGGTTCCCCCCCTCTCTCTCTCACTCGCAGACGAACCAACCAGGTCACTGACCACACGACCCCACCCCCTCTCTGTTTCACTCGCTGACTGGTGGACCTCGCCAGCTCATCCTCATCTTCCCCAAATCGTGCCCACGACCACGTCACCGGCTGTTCCCTCCGCCATTCACTGCTGTGTTGATTCCTCGCTTAATTGCCCTTGATACCGCGCGCGATCCTCGCCCCCGCTCTGGCTATAAGACCACCTCCCCCTCGCGGCCATTTCCCCCAACAAAGCCAGACAGAAACGCCCCCAGGCTGCCCGCAATCATCCTCGCGCCGCCGCAGACAGAGCTCACTCCGGCGACCAATCCCGGTGAGCCCCGTGCGCCCCTTCTTCTCTGGTTCTTGAAGACAACATCGCCACTTCCTTGCGCACCTACTGACACTGTTGGTTCCTTCTATACCGCCCCAGGTCGTCGTCTTCGACAAGCACAACAAGGCTCCGACGACGTCCTCAACTCCGGCGATTAAATTCAGTGAGCCCTTTGTTCCCCTTCGCCTCTGATTCACACGATCGTGTTCGCCGTAGTCTTGCGCATCTCCTGATGCCGTTTGTTCATGCTAGGGTGACCAGGAGCATCGCCAACGTCGTCGTCCACCCGATCCCGACGCTGACAGCAACTCCGACGAGCCCGTGCAGCCGTGTCCGTGCGCCCCTTGCCAAGCCGTCGCCAGGTTGAGCATCAGTGCATCGCCACGATTCTGGTAAGCATCTCCGACGACCCCAGAGCCACCTGTAGCGCCGCGCCGCCGTAGACCGAGCTCGCCGCCGCCAGTAGCCACCGCCAGCGCCGCCCATCTGTGGTCGCTTGATCCAGGACCGTAGGATCTAGATCTAGCGCACATAAACAGATCACTTATCGAAGCGTTACGAGTAGATCTAGGCCGTGCAGATTAAGTAGATATAACGGCTCACATACGCGATCCTGAGCGAACCGGTACGCACCAATCAGATTAAGACGCGTGGCTAGAGTTTAGGTTTAAAATCAGGATTTAAATCTATTAGATGTTTGAATTTGATTTAGCCATAACTTTTGATCCCCACGTCCAAATTTGATGAATTTTATATCAATGGAATCAGGAGAACAAGCCCTTTCTAAATATGCAATGTTTTTAATGTTTTGCTTCTGTTAAAATTGTTTTATTTACAGAAACATGTGTAGGGCTATTTTGAGTATATGAATTGTTTAAGAAATGTTTTAAGGTTTAAATAAATGTTGTTTGGCAAGTTTTGAACATGTTTATGAACCAGTACTGTACACTTGCTTTGTTGAGTTTTAAAAACCATCACATATCATATTGCATGCATTCATATATTTTTGTTTGTATATATTTTGTATGTGATTGTTGCTATGATTTTATGTGTAGATTTTGGTGCCAATAGTGATTGTGATTGTGAGGAGTGTAGCTACTCTCCAAACTACCAAGGCAAGTGGTGCTTCATGATATTTTTATCCCTATGTTTTCTACTAAGCATTAGAAATATTTTGCTAGTCTTGCATGTTATATTTTGCTTATAAGCCATGTTGGGAAATCCTAGTAGTTGTAGAATTGCTAGGAAAATTTCTAAGTTAAGATGCTTATCTATGCCATGCTTAGCCTAGCTAATAGCAACCAAGTGTGGTGAAAATATACATGCTATGATAAAAATATTTCTAAGTCTTTGGACTTGTGTTTTGCCTAATAAAACAACTAAGTAAATGAAACACCTGGGTGGAATGGAAGGAATGGTTTATTTTGAGTGGTTACACAAGGCCCATTTATATGGTTTACCTTGTGTATCTCACTTGTGGAAAGCCACCCAGGAACAAAGAGATTTTAGAGGCCAAATGTTAAGAAGCTTCTAGTGCAGCCACTTGGCAATATGGGCTCTGCCAGGATCACATAGGTTGCTAGAACTTAGCCATTTGGACAGTTGGTGGTAGTGGGATGATAGGTTGGAACGCGTCCATTTGGTCTAAGGGAAGGCTTCTGAAAGGTCCTGTCTTGGTGAAAATCAAGGCTTGTGGGGAAAGTGCCCAACCTCTGCAGATGGAAGAATCTAAGTACTTAGCCATGTCCCTGGAAAAAGGACAACTTGAGCATCAAGACATGGAATCTGTCAAGAATCTCCTCATCCCAATTTCTAAGTAAAATTTATGGGTGAACAAGGGTGAAGGACCTCAATGTCTATTGGTGGTTCCTTGGGAAAAGTTTTGACAAAGAAAAACTTAGTGATTTCAACTAATAGGCAAAACCTATTTTGTGCAAAGAAAGCCTAAGCTACACTTAGCCAAATTGCATATAGTATCTAGTCAACCAAAAATTATACTAAGGTATCACTTGCCAATACTATTCCAATGTATTGACCCACTGTGGTTGTAACTTGTGATGTTGCAGGTTACTCTGATGAGGATTAGGAGTCATGAGTCTACACTCAACATGTTTGCCTGTGGCACATGAAGATGAAGACTTTTATCTATTTACTTATTTAAACTCTTGTACTAGGCCTGTGGCCTTGGAGTTGTAAAGACTATGTTTGTCTCTGAAATGACTGTAATAATGACCTTTGTTTCTGTGTACTTCATCTTAAACTGTGGATGCTAGCATTGATCCAGGGACTAGCATTGCAATCACAGGGATCCTTTTCCTTTATAAAGGAGGGATCTTACAGATGGTATCAGAGCACTGTGTTGCCTGTAGGATTATGACCCTAGGACTGGAAACCACTAAGGAAAATTTTCAACAACTTCTACACTTGTCTATTCTTCTCGTAAACTTTTCTAATTTTCTTTCTCATCTCTATTTGTTGATGAACTCCATCAACGAAGCCGTAAGGAAAGGACCACTCATGACAATGACCTTGGAGTGTGAGATAGAATTTCCCAAGGCTCTCAAGGAACTCATGGTTGCAATGGAAATACATGGTGCAGCTGTGTACAAAGGTTTTCCTGTGATGGATGAAGGAATTGAGTACTGGTGGGTGCAACTTCACTTGTATAAAAACAAGGAAGACAACCACAAGGAATCAGGATTCTGCATGTTCACTAATTCAGTGGTGCACACTACATTCTTTGATTCAGCAAGGGATGCAGCTTGGAGGACCATCAAAGAACTTGGTGATAGAGTCAAGTGCAGAATGCTCAACCTCCAAAATGACCTAAAGGAAGAGAAGAAACATACCCAAGAGTTGGAGGCTACCAACCAAACCTTAAGAGGAGACATTATAGACTTAGTGATGGAGTCATGTGATCAAGATAGACTGATTGCTACTAGAAACATTATGTTAGCCAACAGATCCAGTGAGATAGGATTGTAAACGTACTTCGTTAGTTGGACCACCACTTATCACCTTATTTTCCAAATGTTGCTTAAATAAGTTGAACCTTGGTTGTTGTAATGGATCCATGTATGCCATGACTTGTGTGTTTTGATTTCCAAGGATATGTATGTGATGCTTTGCCTTGTGTTTTATCTTAAATTGTGTTGTTCTAACTTTTTCTATCTTATAAATAGATGCCTAATGTTACCATCAGCATTGTTGAGGAGTTCCAGGGAACTCGCTTTGGTCCTCGTATTATTGAGCTCACTTTGCTCAATCTCCCTCTTCCTACCATCATGGTGCTTCCCCTCACCAAGTTTGAGAGGAAAGACCTTTGGGGTTTCAAGGTCAATCAGCCCGGACGCCAGACTGAGCCTACCATGGAGGCCATCATCTTCAAGCTCATGCACGATGACAAGGAGAGAGGCCTAGAGGTAGTTATGCAGGACTTGATTGGACGTCTGCTAGGGAGACACTCTCGACAGGTTAGAGGTACTCACTTCCACGTCTTTGGTAGACGTGATGAGGATGGAGAGGCCATTGACTTCGAGGACACTTCGAGGGATACAGCTGAGCCGATTCGCCTATACCTCTAGGACTTAGAGGTTCTTCTTAGGCACGCGGACACTAATAGGACCAACGTCATGCTTAGCAATGATGAACTCCAGGTGCAGCTTCGTGAGAAGGACAAGCTCTTCGCGGAGCAAGATGAGATAGTCAAGGAGATGGAGGCAAAGTTCGAGAGCTAGGACAGAAAGTTCAAGAGTCAGGAGAAGCGAGTCCAAGATAGGAACAAGAGGATTCGGGACATGACTGAAGAACTGCAGGCCAAGGACTTCGAGCTCGAGCATCAGCAGACTGTGATTGAGAGGCTTCGTTCCTAGAAGAGGGCTCTCAAAGCCAATGTAGATACCTTGACCACCAATGTCGAGGAATACAAGACCGCGATGGAGAATGCAGGTCTTACCTTTGTTGAGAAGGAGGTCGATGCCGAGGAGTAGAGTTGACTACTCATTTATCATTTATTTATCATACTTTATTTGTGTCACAATGACCATCCAACATGTGGATGGCTTGTTATTGGTGTGTTTACTTTGCAAACTTGTCGTTTTTGTTGTTGAACTATTATTATTATGGTGCATGCTTTGTGATTGTTTATGTGATGTATTGTGCATGAAAGCATCTATGGGTATCTCATTCTTATCTCTATTGAACAAACCACAGATGCCTCCCCGTCGTGCCAATCCCAACCCCAACAACAACAACATCACTCCTGAGATGCAGCAAATGATGAAAGCTCAGACTCAGCTGATGCAAATGATGACGACGTTCATCCAGAACCAAAACAACAACAACAACAACAACAATAAATAACAACAATAACAACAACAACAACAACCCACCGGGTTTTGATATGCTTACCAGGTTCTTGAGATTGAGGCCAGCAAAGTTCTCAGGAACAACTGATCCCATGGTGGCCAATGATTTGTTATGCTCTGTGAACAAGGACTTGGTAACTATGGAACATCTTGCGAAAAAGGTCAGATTTGACACATTTCTTTGGAAGGACCAGCCGCCACTTGGTGGGATAACTTCCAGATCACCACTCCCATAGAAGATGTGACATGGGCTATCTTTGAGGATGGCTTTCGTACTGCTCATATCTCATCTGGAGTGATGAGTCTGAAGAAGAAAGAATTCCATAACTTGAAGCAGCGCCACTGCAGCGTGGCAGAATATATTGAGGAGTTCAACAATCTGGCGCGTTATGCACCGGATGAAGTTGACACCGATGCTAAGAGGAAGGAAAAGTTTCTTGAAGGGCTGAATGATGAACTGAACTTGCAGCTATCAGTAGCCTATGTTCCCACATACCAGTCTCTTTGTGATAAGGCTGCTATTTTGGAGAACAAAATGAAGCAAGTTGAGAGTAGAAAGAGAAAGCACTCGGACAAGCACAGCTCGGGATCGTCTCACAAACGTTCCCATTATGATGATAGTGGAAGCTCAGGATCCCACAAGCATGGGAAATTCAACAAGCACCACAACCACAACCGTCATCATGACAACAAGAATCATCATAGTCATGACAATGACAAGTACAAGAACCACAAGGGTGGATATAAGAGCCACCACGGTGGTAGTGGAAGTGGCAGTGGAAGCCAGCCTGTCAAGAAGGACATTAGTCAGGTTGAGTGCTTCAAGTGCAAGAAGATGGGACATTATGTAAATGAATGACCAGAAAAGAAAGTTGAAGGACCCAACAAGCCCAACCCTTTTCAGAAAGGGTAAAGTTAACCGCATCACTGTGGAGGAAATCTATGAGGAGCCTGATGCTGTTGCTGGTAAGTTCAAACTCAATTCCATTCCAGCATTTGTTCTCTTTGATACTGGTGCATCTCATTCATTCATATCAAGAGCATTTGTTGAAAGAAATGAACTGCCGGTAGAAACTATTGGGTGTCCTATAAAAGTAAGTTCTCCTGGTGGAGAAAGGATAGTGAATTCAGGATGTCATGATCTAGTCATAGAGTTTGGGAAGTATAAGTTTCCCGTTAACTTGATAATCCTAAATTCCCAAGGATTGGATGTCATTTTGGGAATGGACTGGATGACTAAGCATAAGGGAGTGATAGATTGTGCCAACCATACTGTCTCACTCACAACTCCAGAAAATAAAAGGATCAGATTCAAGACCAATTTTGAAGCAAAAAGGAGTAAGCTAAATTCTCTTAAGGGGGTTAGCATAGACAGTGTGGCAATTGTGAGTGAATATCCGGATGTGTTTCCGGAAGAATTGCCGGGAATACCACCAGATATAGATGTGGAGTTCCTTATTGATTTGCTACCAGGATCTGGACCAATAGCAAAGAGACCGTACAAGATGTCAATGGATGAACTGAAAGAACTCAAGAAACAACTTGGAGAGCAGTTGCAGAAAGGATTTATTCAACCAAGTTCTTCATCTTGGGGAGCCCCAGTTTTGTTCGTGGAGAAGAAAGATAGAAGTCAAAGGTTATGCATAGATTACCGTTCACTCAATGAGGTGACTATCAAGAACAAATACCCTTTGCCAAGAATCAATGACTTGTTTGATATGTTAGAAGGAGCTTGTGTGTTCTGAAAGATTGATCTCCGATCAGGTTATTTCCAACTCAAGATAAGGGAACAATACATACCTAAGACAGCTTTCACCACAAGGTATGTATTGTATGAGTATACCGTGATGCCATTTGGTTTGACCAATGCTCCAGCATACTTTATGAATATGATGAACAAGGTGTTCATGGAATTCCTTGATAAGTTTGTTGTCGTTTTCATCGATGACATTTTAGTCTACTCCAAGAGCAAAGAAGAACATGAAGGACATTTGCGTTTGATACTTGAGAAGCTTAGAGAGCATAAACTTTATGCCAAATTCAGCAAGTGTGAATTCTGGTTGAATGAAGTTGGATTTCTTGGACACGTTGTGTCAGGAGATGGTGTAGCAGTTGATCCTTCTAAAGTTTCAGCTATAACTGAATGGGAATCTCCCAAGTCAGTGAAAGAAGTTTGTAGTTTCCTTGGCTTAGCAGGCTACTACAGAAGGTTCATTGAGAATTTCTCCAAGGTAGCAAAACCCATGACAGAATTGCTAAAGAAAGACAAGAAATTTGCTTGGTTTGAAGGTTGTGAACTCAGCTTTCAGGAATTGAAGAAGAGACTTGTGACAGCACCAGTCTTGTGTTTGCCAGATTTGGAGAAGGATTTCCACGTGTATTGTGATGCATCTCATCATGGTTTGGGTGCAGTACTTATGCAAGAAGGAAAAGTTGTGGCTTATGCCTCGAGACAACTCAAAACTCATGAAGTGAACTATCCTACTCATGATTTAGAGTTAGCCTCTGTTGTCCATGCACTTAAAACATGGAGACACTGCCTTTTGGGAAAGCATTGTGAAGTGTTCACAGATCACAAGAGTTTGAAGTATATCTTCACCCAGAAAGAAATTAACATGAGACAAAGAAGATGGCTAGAACTCATCAGGGACTATGACTTGAGTTTGCAATACCACCCCGGTAAAGCAAATGTTGTAGCGGATGCTCTAAGTCGTCAGGTTTTTGTGAATGTCCTTACTAAAGGAGAATTGCCAGATGATTTGTGTGCCCAATTTAGAGATCTCAGATTGGAGATTATGCCTGAAGGACATCTCATGTCTTTGGATGTTCAACCCATTTTGCTGGACAAGATCAAAGAAGCCCAGAAGACTAATAAGGAAATTGAAGAAATTAAGGAAAAGATTTGCAAAGGAAAAGCCAAAGGATTCCATGAAGACGAACAGGGTACTTTATGGCAAGGGAAACGTATCTGTGTTCCACAACATCCGGAGCTTCGGAAACTGATTTTGCAGGAAGCACACAACTCACCGTATTCCATTCATCTGGGTAACACCAAAATGTACTGTAAGATCCCTCCTTTGTAAAGGAAAAGGATCCCTGTGATTGCAATGCTAGTCCCTAGATCATTGCTAGCATCCACAGTTTAAGATGAAGTACACAGATACAAAGGTCATTTATTACATCCATTCTAGAGATAAAACATAGTCTTTACAACTCAAGGCCACAGGCCTAATACAAGAGTTTGGAATAAGTAAATAATTATAAGTCTTCATCTTCATGTGCCACAGGCAAACATGTTGAGTGTAGACTCATGACACCTAATCCTCATCGGAGTAACCTGCAACATCACAAGTTATAGCCACAGTGGGTCAATACTTTGGATTAGTATTGGCAAGTGATACCTTAGTAAAATTTAGGTGGACTATATTACTATATGCATTTTGGCTAAGTGTAGCTTGGCTTGCTTTGCTCAAAATAGGTTTTTCCTATTAGTTGAAATCACTAAGTTTTTCTTTGTCAAAACTTTTCCCAAGAAACCATCAATAGACATTGAGGTCCTTCACCCTTGTTCACCCACAAGTTTTTACTTAGAAGTTGGAGTGATGAGATTCTTGATAGCTTCCATGCCTTGATGCTCAAGTTGTCCATTGCCATGGACTTGGCTAAGTACTTAGATTTTTTTCCATCTGTAGAGGTTGTGCACTTTCCCCACCAGACTTGGTTTCCCAAGACAGGACCTTTCAGAAGCCTTTCCTTAGACCAAATGGACGCGCTCCAACCTATCATTCCCACTACCACCAACTGTCCAAATGGCTAAGTTCTAGCAACTTATGTGATCCAGGCAGAGCCCATATTGCCAAGTGGCTGCACTATAAGCTTCTCAACACTTGGCCTCTAAAATCCCTTTGTTCCTGGGTGGCTTTCCACAAGTGAGATACACAAGGTAAACCATAGCCATGGGCCTTGTGTAACCACTCAACCAAAAACCACCAATCAAGTCCCATTCCACCCAGGTGATTCATTGACTTAGTTGTTTTATTAAGAAAAACATAAGTCCAAAGACTTAGAAATATTTTCATCATAGCATGTATATTTTACCAACCCTTGTTTGCTACTAGCTAGGCTAAGCATGGCATAGATAGTACTTAACTTAGAAAATTTCCTAGAAATTCTACAACTACTTAGGATTTCCCATCATGGCATTTGGCAAAATAGTCACATGCAAGACTTAGCAAAATATTTCTAATGCTTGTGTAAAAATATATAGGGATGGAAATATTCATGAAGTACCACTTGCCTTGGTAGTGGGGAGAGTATCACTCTTCACAATCACAATCACTAGCACCAAAATCTACACATAAAATATAGCCACAATCACATACAAAACATATACAATCAAAAATATATATATGCATGCATGCAAGATGCTAAGTGATGATTTTTGAAACTCAACCAAGCAAGTGCATAGTACTGAATCATAACCAAGTTAAAAACTTGCTAAACCAAGTTTATTTTACACTAAAAAAATTTCTAAACAATTTCTATACTCAAAATAGTCTTAAACAAGTTTTTGCAAATAAAGTCATTTTAACAGAAACTAAACACTAAACACATTGCATAAACAGAAAGGGCTTGTCTCCCTGATTCCAACGGTATAAAATTTGTCAAATTCTAATGTGTGGATCAAAAGTTATAGCTATTTCAAAATTGGATCTAAATCTGATTCAAATTCTGTTTTGTAAACTAAACCCTAGCCACGCGTCGCGCTCTGATTCGTCGGTACCGCTTAGCGTGGATCGACCAGCGTGGACCGTCAGATCTAACTTACGCGCACGGCTCAGATTGCCACTTACCCCTTCGATGCAGATCTAATCTTGAGCGCTGGATCTAGATCCTACGACTCTCGATCAAGCAACCATGTTCTGGCGGCACGCGGCGACGGCGAGCGGCAGAGCGCTCTGTCAGTGGCGGCGCTGGCGTTCTAGGTCGCTCGGGGAGGGAATGGTGTGCTTACCAGAACCGCAAGGTCGAGGCGAAGCTCAACGTGGAGGTGGCTTGGCAAGGGGCGCACGGCAGGGGCTGCTGGAGCTCGTCGGAGTTGTGCACGGCGTCGGGAGGTTGCAGACGATGTAGTTGCCGAGGTTTCGCGTCGCCCTAGCATGAACCAGAGGGATTAGGAGACGCGCAAGATAGTGGCGAACATCCTCGTATGCAAGAGGGGGCAAGGGGCGCGCTCTGCTTACCGTAATTGGTCGCCGGAGTTGAGCGGCGGCTCGGTCGGTTGCGGGCACGAACGGGGATGGCGTCCTGGGTCACGAGAATGCAAACGAAGAGTATCAGGAGATGCACAAGATCACGCGGGGCACGATAGTTTGAACCAGAGAAAGGGGAGCGGTCGAAGCTCACCGGAATCAGTCGCCGGAGGTCGTCGGTGCTGCGGGGTTTCGAGGTCGAATGCGCGTATCCTGGTGGTGGAGTGAGCGAGGAAAGTGGGGGGAAATGACCGCGGCGGCGAGGGGTTTAAGTAGCCAGAAGCGGGGCGAGGATCACGCGCTGAATCAATGGAATTTAAGCGAGTTTAATCGCGGCGTCACTGCACGGTGGTAACGGCGGAGCGGCGTCTGCACGCGAGAACCTGGGGAGGACGACGCTGACGTGGAGAGGGCCCGCTCGTCAGCGAAATAAGCAGAGAGGGAGTGGGGTCTAGGTGTCAGCGACTTGCTGGAAGGCGTCGTAGCGTAGAGAGAGAGAGTGGCGGGTGGGCTAGTTGGTTGCTTGTTGATGGGCGATTCTGGCCGGCCCTTTTCCATTTCTTTATTCCTTTTCTTTTTCTGTTTTGATTTTCTGGATTGGTTTTCAAATGAATTCAAACTCTTTTTTGAATTCAAATCTTTTTGGGATTTTTGCAGTGTGAAACAGTCACGAAACTTGGCATAAAACCATCTGGCCACTTTGAAAAGGCTTGGTCATTTTTGGAAAAACAAAATAACAGGGACATTGCACTAGGTTTGCAAATGTTTGAAAATGGTTTTTGAAACCATTTCTATTTTGTAAAATTTTGTTCAAACTCTACACTCAAGCCAATAAATATAGAAGCAACCAAACCTTGGTTTTTAAAACACTAAGCTCTCAAGTGAGGATGGCATCTGATTTAAGTTTGCTCACATAAAATGATAGCACTATGTGCTTCTGTTTTCTTGAAATGAGTTTGAAATTGATCTCAATTCTATATGCATGCATGAATGATATGCCAACTTTGAAATCATGATTTTAGGGATGTTACATGTACATGGATATGAAGGAAAGATTTTGGTGGAATAATCTCAAGAAGGATATCTCCGAACATATTGCTTTATGTGATGTGTGTAGTAGAGTGAAAGCGGAACATCAGAAACCAGCAGGTTTGCTTCAACCACTACCTATTCCTGATTGGAAGTGGGACAAGATTGGTATGGATTTCATTACCGGATTGCCAAGGACCCGGTCAGGATATGATTCTATTTGGGTAATAGTGGATCGCCTAACTAAAGTGGCTCATTTCATACCCGTGAAGACAACTTACACAAGTGCTAAGTTAGCCAAGATCTATATGAGCAGAATAGTGTGTCTACATGGAGTACCCAAAAGTGTTGTGTCAGATAGAGGAACCCAATTCACTTCCCATTTTTGGAGTCAATTACACGAGTCATTGGGAACGAGGTTGGAATTCAGCACTGCTTTTCATCCTCAAACTGATGGATAGACAGAAAGGACTAATCAGATTCTTGAAGACATGTTGAGGGCATGTGCCCTAGACTATGGAGCCAGTTGGGATGAAAGTCTGACTTACGCAGAATTTTCTTATAACAACAGCTATCAAGCCAGCATTGAGATGGCACCATTTGAGTTTATCTATGGGAGAAAATGTACCACCCCATTACTATGGAATGGTGTGGGAGAAAGAAGTTTGTTCGGACCAGAACTTATCAAAGAAGCTGAAGAGAAGGTCAAGTTGGTTAAGGACAGATTGAAGATAGCACAGTCCCGACAGAAAAGCTATGCAGATCCTAAGCGTAGGGAAGTCACCTACGAAGTTGGTGATAGAGCTTATCTTAGAGTGTCACCACTTCGTGGAGTGAAGAGGTTCGGAGTCAAAGGAAAGTTGGCCCCAAGATATGTTGGACCATTCAAGATTCTGAGTCGTAAAGGAGAAGTTGTTTATGAAATCGAATTGCCAGAGTCTTTATCAGCTGTCCATAATGTGTTTTATGTGAGTCAGCTTAAGAAATGTCATCCAGAAATGGAAGAAACTTCTTTGAAGGATACTATACCTTTAGAAGAGGTTCAGTTGGAGAGTGACCTCACTTATGAGGAGAAACCTATCAAGATTCTTGAGACTGCAGAAAGAGTCACACAGACTAAGACTATCAAGTTTTGCAAAGTTCAATGGAACCATCATTCCGAAGAGGAAACAACATGGAAAAGAGAAGATGATCTTCGGAAAGACCACCCTCACCTATTTTCTAGCCAATCCAAATCTCGAGGGCGAGATTCACCTTAAGGGGGTTAGATTTGTAACATCCCTAAAATCATGTTTCAAACTCAGGCATATCATCCATGCATCCATGATCACATAGAGTTCATTTCAAACAAATCATTTCAAAAACAGGAGCATATGAGCTCATTATTTTATGTGATCAGCATTTGAAACAAATGCTACTCTCCAATGGGAGATTGTTGTTCAAGAAACCAAACTTTGTTGTCTTATTGCTCTCAGGTTGTATTGCTAGATTGCTAAGATTTAGACCAAAGTTTCAAAATAAATATGATTTGAAAACCAATTTCAAAACCTATTCAAACTAGTGCTATGCCACTGCTTATTTTATTTTATTCCAAGTGACCAAGCCAATTCAAAGTGACCACTTGGTTTTATGCCCAGAAATGTGACTGTTGCACACTACAAAAATCCTGAAAAGATTTGAATTCAGATAGATTTTGAAATCATTTGAATTTGGTTCCTGAAATTGAAAACAGAAAAAGAAAAGGAGAAAAGAAATGGAAAAAGGCCAGCGCTACCTAACCAGCCTAACAACGGATTCAGCCCACTAAGCCCACCCGGGTTCCCCCCTCTCTCTCTCACTCGCAGACGAACCCACCAGGTCACTGACCACACGACCCCACCCCATCTCTGTTTCACTCGCTGACTGGTGGACCTCGCCAGCTCATCCTCATCTTCCCCAAATCGCTCCCACGACCACGTCGCCGGCCATTCCCTCTGCCATTCACTGCCGTGTTGATTCCTCGCTTAATTGCCCTTGATACCACGCGCGATCCTCGCCCCCGCTCTGGCTATAAGACCACCTCCCCCTCGCGGCCATTTCCCCCAACAAAGCCAGACAGAAACGCCCCCAGGCTGCCCGCAATCATCCTCGCGCCACCGCAGACAGAGCTCACTCCGGCGACCAATCCCGGTGAGCCCCGTGCGCCCCTTCTTCTCTGGTTCTTGCAGACAGCATCTCCACTTCCTTGCGCACCTACTGACACTGTTGGTTCCTTCTATACCGCCCCAGGTTGTCGTCTTCGACAAGCACAACAAGGCTCCGGCAACGTCCTCAACTCCGGCGATTAAATTCGGTGAGCCCTTTGTTCCCCTTCGCCTCTGATTCACACGGTCGTGTTTGCCGTAGTCTTGCGCATCTCCTGATGCCGTTTGTTCATGCTAGGGTGACCAGGAGCATCGCCAACGTCGTCGTCCACCTGAGCCCGACGACAAAGAATCCGACGAGCCCGTGCGGCCGTGTCGTGGCGCCTGCCAAGCCGTCGCCAGGTTGAGCATCAGTGCATCGCCATGATTCTGGTAAGCATCTCCGACGACCCCAGAGCCACCTGTAGCGCCGCGCCGCTGTAGACCGAGCTTGCCGCCGCCAGTAGCCACCGCCAGCGCCGCCCATCTGTGGTCGATTGATCCAGGACCGTAGGATCTAGATCTAGCGCACAAAAACAAATCACTTATCGAAGTGTTACGAGTAGATCTGGGCCGTGCAGATTAAGTAGATCTAATGGCTCACAGACGCGATCCTGAGCGAACCGGTACGCACCAATCAGATTAAGACGCGTGGCTAGAGTTTAGGTTTAAAATCAGGATTTAAATCTATTAGATGTTTGAATTTGATTTAGCCATAACTTTTGATCCCCATGTCCAAATTTGATGAATTTTATATCAATGGAATCAGGAGAACAAGCCCTTTCTAAATGTGCAATGTGTTTAATGTTTTGCTTCTGTTAAAATGGTTTTATTTACAGAAACATGTGTAGGGCTATTTTGAGTATATGAATTGTTTAAGAAATGTTTTAAGGTTTAAATAAATGTTGTTTGGCAAGTTTTGAACTTGTTTATGAACCAGTACTGTACACTTACTTTGTTGAGTTTTAAAAACCATCACATATCATATTGCATGCATTCATATATTTTTGTTTGTATATATTTTGTATGTGATTGTTGCTATGATTTTATGTGTAGATTTTGGTGCCAATAGTGATTATGATTGTGAGGAGTGTAGCTACTCTTCAAACTACCAAGGCAAGTGGTGCTTCATGATATTTTTATCCCTATGTTTTCTACTAAGCATTAAATATTTTGCTAGTCTTGCATGTTATATTTTGCTTATAAGCCATGTTGAGAAATCCTAGTAGTTGTAGAATTGCTAGGAAAATTTATAAGTTAAGATGCTTATCTATGCCATGCTTAGCCTAGCTAATAGCAACCAAGGGTGGTGAAAATATACATGCTATGATAAAAATATTTCTAAGTCTTTGGACTTGTGTTTTGCCTAATAAAACAACGAAGTAAATGAAACACCTGGGTGGAATGGAAGGAATGGTTTATGTTGAGTGGTTACACAAGGCCCATTTCTATGGTTTACCTTGTGTATCTCACTTGTGGAAAGCCACCCAGGAACAAATAGATTTTAGAGGCCAAATGTTAAGAAGCTTAGTGCAGCCACTTGGCAATATGGGCTCTGCCAGGATCACATAGGTTGCTAGAACTTAGCCATTTGGACAGTTGGTGGTAGTGGGATGATAGGTTGGAACGCGTCCATTTGGTCTAAGGGAAGGCTTCTGAAAGGTCCTGTCTTGGTGAAAATCAAGGCTTGTGGGAAAGTGCACAACCTCTGCAGATGGAAGAATCTAAGTACTTAGCCATGTCCGGAAAAGGACAACTTGAGCATCAAGACATGGAAGCTGTCAAGAATCTCCTCATCCCAATTTCTAAGTAAAACTTGTTGGTGAACAAGGGTGAAGGACCTCAATGTCTATTGGTGGTTCCTTGGGAAAAGTTTTGACAAAGAAAAACTTAGTGATTTCAACTAATAGGCAAAACCTATTTTGAGCAAAGCAAGCCTAAGCTACACTTAGCCAAATTGCATATAGTATCTAGTCCACCAAATATTATACTAAGGTATCACTTGCCAATACTATTCCAATGTATTGACCCACTGTGGCTGTAACTTGTGATGTTGCAGGTTACTCTGATGAGGATTAGGATTCATGAGTCTACACTCAACATGTTTGCCTGTGGCACATGAAGATGCAGACTTTTATCTATTTACTTATTTAAACTCTTGTACTAGGCCTGTGGCCTTGGAGTTGTAAAGACTATGTTTGTCTCTAGAATGACTATAATAATGACCTTTGTTTCTGTGTACTTCATCTTAAACTGTGGATGCTAGCATTGATCCGGGGACTAGCATTGCAATCACAGGGATCCTTTTCCTTTATAAAGGAGGGATCTTAAAAATAGTTTATTATTTACAAACACAATAATAATACAAAATCCTTACACATGTGAATAAAAAGGAAATTACAACAAGATTAAAAATAAAACCTAACTAAGCTTCTTTTATTGTTCTTCTCTTCATTTCCTGAAAACACAACAAAAAGAAAAGAAAACAAAAACAAAATAAAAGAATGATTAGTTTGTTAGTTTGCTCTCAGAAGTGAACAGTGAAATGCACTGTTAAACATTCATCATGGAGCTAATCTGTAAGGGGCAAATTTCACCAAATGGTAGCATCTATATATCAGTATTTTTGCCTCAGTACAACATCATAGGCTTGGAGAGGGGCAAGTTTCACCATGGCAGTTAAAGTAATCAGATAAAGATCCCACAAATATCAAGTTTTCACTTGATCTCATCCACACCAGCAGGTCCCACTTGCAAGCAGCTTGCACATCAACATGCAAGTATCTGCTGTCAACACAGGAGCACACTAGGGGAGGATAAGAAGGAACCAGCCGTGGAAGTCACTGCTGCTAGCTAGTCCTTCCACCCCAGCTTATTTCTTAGCACAAGAGCTCCCATGTCACACATAAACAACCACAACCATTATTGATCTATCTATCTCCCACCTCAACAAGAACCAGTTTCTACAACACTAGTAAAAAAAGGCCAGCAAACCATCCGCAATATTAGGAAGGGCAGGCAATAGCTAAAGGTGGAGCAGTACAACATATCAAGTAAACCTCATCATCACATCAAAAATCACCAACACCTAGTTGCTTAGAAAGCCATCTAGTGTTCAAGAAACAAAAGCTTGTCAGCAGCCAACAAGAGCTGGAGTTAGGGGGGAAGGTTACAACCACAAGCTATAGAAGATCAAGGAGCAATAGTAATAGACCCAGATCTTCAGCAAGCCCTAGAGCACTCACCAACAGCAGGTAACAATCATCTGTAATACACATGAGATCATGTAGCATATATACTTAAATCATGCATACAGATCTGGGAGTACTAGAGAAATAATACACACCCACTTGGTACATCTACCCTTCAACTAGATTTTCATCTAGGAGGATTGGATGGCAAGCTTCTCTTAGACTGACATGCAAGTGGCATGTCTAGATCATCACTGAGTCAAAAGATGAGGCAACAATAACATCTGTTCTTATAGTTAATTTGGAGTCTCAGCCTTTGCATCATAGGCAGGGGCTATGGCACACTTATACTATTCATACCAAAGCCATAAAAGCATACAAATCATCATTGCACAAACCACCAAGCATGAAGGATTGCTGGGCACAAATCCAAAAGAATTGGAATTGCACCTTAGGCACAATCTCAAACTCACCTCCACCAAACTCTCAACCTAGTCTTTAAACTAGAACATCAGCCTTCATCAAGTTTGATAATAAATCATTTTCTTAGATATTCAAAAATATCTAAGAATTCAGTTACACACTGCTCATCTTCACATTTTGATTCAAGGCAGCTCATACTACAACAAATATCACAGCTCAAGGCAAATTACTTCAATCTTCTTACACATAGCACCCAACTAGGAGCATGAATAACTCAAGTTCATTATCAAATTCCAAAAGGCTTGTTCCATAACAGTATTAGCTCAAACAACACTACAAGCCACCAATATTCAAGCACATATGCTGAACCAATTAACCTTATGCATTTCCTCAAGACAGTTTCATTGCACAGCAAGAAAAACCCACTGGTACAAGTACACACAAATAACTCATCTCATAATTAGGAAATAACTAGCATGACCACTTACAAATAAAACCTAAGAAACTGTCCATGCCCAATCCTAGGAACATAGAAGTGAATTAATCAATGTGCTAAATCACTCCAGAACTCACATACACATAACCCTGTTATTAAACATTATGTTCATGTTCTAGTTATTCTGTCCATACAAATTTTATCTATAGTTATCACTATAGCTATGCAAAGTCATATAAGAAATCCATGGGAAATTTACCAAAACCTGTCCAATTAGCACAAAGAATAGCAACATATCTTATCTTTATTATTGCTAGAAATCAAATGGTCAATGGACTGTTATCACTATAAAAATTTCACCATTTAACTAGATTCAGATAGTACCATCATCTACATTGACATTCCTATTTCAGCATAGAATTAATAGGAGATTAGTTAGACTAATTCTAATTTGATCATGCAAACAACCTATACTGGCATCTGACCAATACCCCAACAACATAAAAAATCTACTTAGTTTGTACAAATTAACTAGGGGTTCCATGAATTCAACCTTGACCAGTAAAACAAATTGAGTAAAACCATTTAGTAATCAACTCAACATCAACCAAAACCATCAGCACGAAGTTTGGTCATAGAGAAGAGAGTGGAAAGAAGGATAGACGCATGTACCTGACGCCCATGGCACAACCACAACGGCGTGGCGAGGCAGAGCCCGCGCGACCGAGGTGGCACACCACAAGGAAGGCTTCACCGTACACCATCACCAAGACCATTTGTAACATAGGAGTACAGAGACCACCACCACCTAGCCTAGCATCAACCTCACCACCAAGGCGGCACAGGGAGCACCCATGAGGGGCACAACATCCTACACCTGCCTAGCATGTTGACTACAGCGAGCGGCGGCGCCTGGATCGACAGCAGTTCGGCCTAGGCAAAGCTAGGGTTTCGGCCAAATGCGTGCGAGGCCACGATTGAACCAAATCGAGAAAGGAGAAAGAAGAGGAGGCAGGGGCTAGCCCGCGCCAGCACACTGCAGCAACCGAGGGCGTCGGATTTGGCCAGCGTTGGCCGGCGAGGGAGGAGGCGGCATCGTGTGCGGATGAGGCAGAGAAACGAGAGACGGAGAGGGGATTGTGTCGCGTGTGTGCGGGTGAGAGGAGAGGAACAGAGGGGTGGGTTGTGGTCTGGATGACCCATGCCAACTTAGATGGACCAGGCTAGCCCATGTACCAACCCAAAACAGCCCAAGTCAAATAAAGTAAGAAATTAAATAAAAGTAAAATAAATAAATTACCAAAATAACCTTTAAACATTTTTAGCTATAGAAAATTATAGAAAAATCATAAAAATACATTTAATATGTTAAAATTATCATAAAAATAAGATCTATCTAATAAAAATATAAATTTATTTATTTAAAATAAATATAGAGCACATAAATATTAACATCATTAAATCCTGAGTAAAATTTCATAAAATAAGAAAAACTCATAAAAATAAATAAAAATCATTTTTGTGTATAAAAATAACTCTACTATTTTTATAAAAATATTACCTTAGAGTGGTACAAATAAAATATAAAGCAAATATTTAACAACACTAAATTCTTTGAAGAATTTTATAAAAATAAAGGTAAGACTTAAAAATAAATAAAATTCATTTTTAAGATCTTTAATAAGTATATTTCACTAGAAAAATACTATGTATATTATTCAAAAGAATTTTAAGATAAATAAAATTCATTACTTAGTTTACTCAAATAAAATAACCACTTTGTTAAATCTTAAAATTATTTCTTAAGTAAGAAATAATCACATTTTCTTATAAAACACCAAAACCTTTAAAGTTTAATTACTAAGTCTAAATCTATAATCAAAATAAAACTTAAATATAATTATTAACCTTTAAATGTTTTTAAATCTTAAATTCAAATTAAACTCCTTTTAAATAAATATTACATAACACTCATGTGTAAGAGGGTGAATAATATCCATCCCTCAATCACTCTTAAAAATGACTCTAAACTCAAATAAATTTGTAAGATAATCTAGTTATGCTCCCATTAATAAGTTACATATTATTAAATTTATCTTTCACTTAAATAAAAAGGGATCATCCTTAATCATATTTGCCAAAACCCTAAAACTAGATACTATTCTAAAACTCATCATATCTTACAATTCACTTCTATTTTTATAGTTAACTTTGGTCGAAACCATCATAAACATCTCATTTGAAGTTTATTCATGTTTTAAAGTTAACTTTAGTCACTTGTATCATTAATTGAAATATGATAACTCCACATCATTTGTAACCCTCACAAACCCTAATGTAAAACCTAATAAACCTTAAGAATAATTAACCTTAACTAATACTAGTTTCTTCAAATGTTATTCTTTTTGCCACTTCACACAAACAAGTCTATAATAGTTCCTTAAGCTCTTAACAACTCAACCCAAGGACTTTTTATCCTAGTCACCAAATAACAATTAATCATAATCACATTACTCTATCTGTATTTGTATATTTTGGGTTGTTAACACTTAAGTTCCTTATCAATGTCATTGTTTATGAAATAAACTTAAAGATAAACCCAATCTTAAAGAAGATACCTAAGAGCAACTTATTAAAAATACTAAGGGGTTCACTTTGGGAATTATAAAATTGCATAGCATTATTTATGCATAATGGCATCCTGCTTCTTTAAACATTAGTCCTTACCGGACCAATGATGCTGATTTCAGATATTGGATCTTCTATTAACTCGAAGACCGTGAGTGCATAATCTTGCAATCACAAAAGGCAAGTTCACACTTTCTCATGTCCTTTGATTATTTTCTGTAAAGTATCCTGCAAAGATCAGAAAACACTATTTTCATAATAATATGATTATAGGTTATTTACCATGAGGTAATAATCTACTATGAAAGTTACGATGGTAAAGGAACATATTATCTAGGACTTAACAACCAATGTCGCCAGTGATTCTTGCGTCGTATATTATGCGTTAACCATGAAATTTGGAATGGGACGGAGAAGTCAGCTAGATCGGCTCCCTTTCGCATGCATTGGACACTATTCTGGGAATTTGTAAGTTGTAGATCGTGGGTATAGCCGTTTTATACGGGGGAAGTCTACCGTGGATCTGGGCTTACAAAAGACAGATATCTAGTTTTAATGGTTGTTGTGTGTATCCAACTAAGGTATAGCCGTTTTATACGGGGAAAAGTCTACCTTGAGTTTGGACATCGAACAGTTGTGGTGTATGCGGGGTCGCGGAGAAGGACAGTGATTGGCTTGGATCTTAGTCTGGGCCTCATACCAAGGAAGTGTGAATGAGCCTATAACTCGGATGTGCAACAAAGCTAAGATCTCTCATGGGTAAAGTGACGCACCTCTGCAGAGTGTAAGAACTGTAACGTGTTACTCTCTGTTCCGGGAAGGAGCTGCGAACGCTGCGGGAAAGGAACTCCATGAAAGTTCTGGTAAACCCGTGAAGGCTGATGGACATAGCTTTTCAGAATAAAATCAACCTTTGAAGAAATGTTTACGAAAACTTGCATTGCCTACGACCTATGGTATGTGGCTGTAGATAGTGCATCAAACACTTCTCTTTAGTGAACTTGCTGAGTACGCTCGTACCCAACGTATCTTCTTAACCCTTGCTAGATCTCGGATTAACCAATGACGTTCCCAGGAAATAAGTTACTTGAAGAGTTGAAGATATCTAAAGGAGATCAACGGAGTCGAAGACCTTACCGGAATCTATCGAAGACAAGCAGAAGCATAAAATAGAAATAAAACTCCTAGAATCTAGAACCTACTTCTATAGAATAATACTATAGTTGTACTTTCAAGCCTTATACATATATTAATAGTAGTACTTCTAAAGTAAACCCGAGTGGATCTTTCTGGTTCTTTCTGTATAATATTCCTCTCTTTCCGAGAAAGCTCTCTGGATCTTCTGTAATATGCTATATGTAATATAAAGTGTTGTCTTGGACCCCTGATGTTTCTGTTGTACCACTCTAAGGGATATAATGCGGATGGAACGGTGTTCCATTGGTGTTATATCAACAACTATAGTGTACTACACCATGCAGTGGTATGCTGGGTCACCGCAATAAGGCCCCACGGGTCGTTGCCTACAGCAAAGCCAAATCGACGGCCACACTCGAAGACGCCATCGACACACTCGACGAGGCACGCGACATCACCGCGGCTCACTCGGCGGTCTACCAGCAGAGTCTCCACAACTATCACAGCCATCGGCAGCGCCCAAGGTCCTTCGTCGAAGGAGACCTCGTCCTACAACTCAAACATGAATGGTCGAAGAAGTTCGAGTCACCCTAGGAAGGATCCTACATCGTCACCGAAGTCATCCCAGCTGGCGCCTACCGCCTCAAGGACGTCAAGTCAGGAGTCGCATACTCCAACCCATGGAACGTTGCACAGTTGCGATGCTTCTACCCCTAGCTATCCCTCTTTACTTTCAATAAGGCTACTTAGCCAAAGCTACTCAACCGAACAATGTACCTCCTCGTTACGATATGAATAAAAGCTAAGTCCCCAGTCCGAAAATCTTTTTCCTTACATTACTTTCTGTTACAACACACTCGAGGGCTCCGCCTCACGTCACGACTTCGTCGACTGAGAATAACACATGTAAACCTGAGTAGCTGACCACGTCAGGCAAACGAAAAGGGCATGCATACAACAAAGCACCACGTGCTAATATAAATAATCATTACAACAAAGGGCACAACAAAGCCCAGTCAAAATATATACAAGTTTTACATCTATCTTTTTCAGGACCTACCTAGTCTGAAGGATCACGTGCGACCGATGCTCAAAAAGATCTACAATCTCTTCAGCATACTGCCTAACAGCCGCGTAATGTGGGCACATGTCCCATAGGCCACCATATGGTCGAGGGGGGCCCAGCCGCCACCACCGCAAGATCAACATCTGGGCGATGCAGCCGAACAAGCGAAAGGGCGGCTTTCACCCCTGCTACCAGCTGCTGCCGCACCAACTCCCGCACGTGATTTACGTCCCGAAACTTCGATAGCAAACCCCATAGGGTGGATGGCGCCTCATCCAGAGGAAACATGACATACATAATCGATGCAAGGGAATTCTTCACCTGCCTCAACAATCGTGACACCTAATGAACACGATCCTGCACCATCGCAAGGACGGTGGGCCGGTCGTGGTCCATCTAGAAAAAGCCTCTGTCTTCCATATCCTGTTGGGTCAGGCAGTTGATCCGAACTACAAAGCGTTCCTTCTCCTCCCTCGGAACAAGGTTGGCACCTGCAGAAAATTCAGAGTAAGACGACACACACAAGGCGCATCCGAAGACGTGCAGCAGCCCAACAAAACTCACACTGCAGTTGCTCGCTCAACTGCCGCAGCTCCCCCATCAGATACTCCTCCCTGGCGGCAGCTCGCTCAGTCTTCGACTTCCACACGTCTGCGTGGCCCCGAATGCTAAGGATCTCCTTCTCCAAGCTACGGACACGATCACGAAGAAAGGCAAGTTGTGACGCATCATCCAAAGATGGTTGCGGCTGAGGGACAGTCGGAGTATCCACAAGAGCCTCACCCGAAGGTCCCTAAAGGAAAGAAAGCAAGAATATGAACAACACATGTCTTGGGCAACAGCTCGAAGCATCATTTATATACATAAAAAGCCACTGCGTGGCACAAGGAGAAATTGTTCATCAACAAAAGCATACATTACAAAAGAGAATACACTATTCTATAGCTACAACAAAGAAGCCTAAGCATCAGCATCCGGAGTGGCCTCGGGACCAGAGTACCTGCTCTTAGCCTCCCCCTGCTGCTTTGTAGCATAGTCTGCCAGAAGATCGATAAGCTTCAGACCATAACGCTTACATCGAGAGGAGAAGAGAGCAAAGGCTATCTCTGAGCCGTCCGGCGTTGTTGGCATCCGAGAGGTGATGTGGTGCAGTTCCAACTCCGCTCCGGACGGCATGGCAATGGCCAGCCCCATTGAAGCACCGATGCCTTTCTTCTTCCGCTTATAGGCCGCAGGGGCGTCCTCTGATAGCGCATCAACCAGAGAATCAACATCCTCAAGGGAAGCGCCCTTGGGAAGGATCTCCTTGTAGAAACGCTGGAGAACCTCCTTGGCCTTGGCAAGAGAGCCAGCAGCAGTGCTGCATCGATCTTCGACCGCTACGGTGGCATCTTCCAGGGCGCTCCCATGATCCAAGACACTGCGATCAAATGCAATACCCGAAGCATCTGGCGCAAGGAAGAACAGGAAGGAGTCGAATAAGGACATGAAGAAAGGGCAGTCGAAAACCCAAAGAGGACCAATTTTCATACAAGACACTTACTGGAAAAAGCGTTGGTAGCAGCCATCAGCTTCTCGGCCACCTCCTTCTCGCGTGCAGCCGCAACCTTAGCGAGATGCTCCTCGCGATTTAAATACTCCCGCTGCAAGCACTTCTTGGCCTCGGCAGCGTCAGCCAACTCCTGCTGCAGGCGCTCCTTCGCCTCCACGGCATCAGCAGCCTGCTTCTCCGCACGACCGAGGCTCTTTTCAAGAGCATCCAGCCGGCTAAGGGCCGCATTATTCTCATCTACAAAGCATCAAGGACATATATGAGCAACACAAGATACATGCAGGTAAACAGGTGAAAATGATAGAGAACAATCAAACCACGTACCTTGCAGTTGCTTCATGCTGGCCTCCAGCGCCAGATGCTGCTGGATGAGAAGATTCGTGCTATGCACAAAGGGCTGCGAAAGGAAGCAGAAGAAAATAATCAAGAAAGCATAAAAAAGGGCTCGGGGTATGCGCCCCAAAACAAGAACAAAGTCGAACAAAACAACCCGAAAAAGACTCGGGGACAAAAGGAAAAACAACTTACATGCTCAGACGGGGACTCCGAAGGTCCAGGTGCAGTCTTCTGAGTAACGAATACTCGAGCCCCTTGCGGAGAGGGGTTCGGAGCATCACCCCTAGAGGTGGCCACCGTCTAAGAGGGAGGGGCCGTCGGTTTAGACTCCCCTACGGCCTCCTGGGAGCCCTCACAAAGAGAACCCTCCGAGGAGTGGCTGCAAGGAAAACATTCATCAAAGCCAGAAGAAAAGTGCACAAGAGAAGAATGAATAGCATCCGAAGGTACTTACGAGTCGATGTCGCTCAAATCGAAGATGGGCAGCGCCTTCTCCTTTTTCTTCTTCTTGGCTGGTGGCTGCGGCGCCGTGGCCCGCAGAGGCACGGCCAACGGTGAGGAGGAAGCGTCATCATCCCCGCTATGACGCACAAGGAAGGATGGGTACCTAGGAGTTGGCAGAGTCGAGGCATCCAAAGGCTCGCTCGAACTCCGTGCCCGCTTATGGGTCTACCCCTCGCTCGCCTCGGGGGCTTCCTGAGTTGGCGACTACGCCGGCGGAAGCTCAGACTCGGAGTCCACAACTTCGTTGTCTGGCGTAATCAGAAACTTTTCGGGCAGTGGAGGCACCATGCCATCCACCTTGAACTCCTGCACAATGAAGTCATCAAAGATCAGTACAAGCAATCATAAGGAAAAGCATTCGAAAAAGGCGCAGCGCACATGTCGCAAATCTACACCTGTGGAACTGGTTTTGTGGCACTGAAGGGGGACGTCAACGACTTCCCCGGAAGATCCTCCTCGGATTTGTACTTCAGCAGCGGCCGAATAACTCTGTCGAGGTCGCCTCGAGGTAACTCCTTGGCTGAGACCCTCATCGGGTCGTTGCGGCCAACGTAAAGAAACATCGGATGCGCCCTCGCCTGGAGTGGCTGCACCCGATGGTTGAGGAAGGTGCGAATTATATCCACACCATTGACCTTCTTCCCAGGCTCCATCTAGAGCGCCTCCACCCGACGGTAGAGCTCCTCTACCTCCGCCACCTCGCCCTCCAGGATATGATTCTTCTAGGATCTCTTCGGCAGGATCTCTTGGGCAGAGTCGAAGGGGGCAAGGCCAAAATTTTGTCCGTCCACTGTGGAGTCGCAGATATAAAACCACTTCCTCCGCCAGTATTGGATGGACTCAGACATAGAAAAGGAAAAGAAGAGAACAGAAGATCGAAGGGAAATAACGTAGCCGCCAAGAGGGTAGACCCTGCCGGTGCCAGACTGCCTCTTCACGGAATAGAGCTTCCGGAAGAGACCAAAGTGTGGCTCGATACCGATCCAGCACTCTCAAAAAGTAATGAAGCAGGAAATGTGGAGAAGGGAATTGGGAGAAAGATGATGGAGTTGGATGCCATAGAAAAACAGAAGTCCACGAAGAAAATCGTGGCCTAGAAGAGAAAGGCCGCGAAGAACAAAGGCGACAAACATCACCCGAAACTCTATGGGTGGATGGGGAAGTACCTCGTCACCAAGGATTTTGATGGCCTCCTTATCCTGCGGGATTAAACCCGCATCATGCAGCTTGCACAGGTCGCCCTCGCGCGTCTCCGTGTGCCGCCACCCGCCATCGGTGATGCGAGACGCGGTAGTGATTTTCTTGCTACCGGCATCAACACTTGAGCCTGCTCCGGCGGAGGCCTTCTTCAACTTCACCATCGCGGCGCGTCGACGAGTGGGACCCACGTTCGTCCAGTCACGCCACCTCTGGCGCCGCAGATGGTTGAGGTCACCGATTGTCAGAACTGACGTCATCAAAACCACGCTAACAACGGTTAGAAATCTTCGGCTGATAATTAAAAGTACTCACTCGAATCTACGATTCGAGCAACTACTCGGGGGGCTACTCCTATCAGGAGTGCTGGCCGCGCACTTGAGGCATGATTAAGGTACTACACCATTGTTGATTCTTCGAGTCCTACGTCGAGGCTGTGACTCCACTAAGGACTCGGGGGCTACTCCCATAGGGAAGATTGATCAAGCATCCGAAAAAATTGTGTCCTATGGACCTAAAGCTCAATTACCTGAACTAAAGTCTCTGCTCGAGTCTACGACTCGAACAGACACTCGGGGGCTACTCCCATAGGGAGCGCTGGTCACGCACCCTATGAACTCTTCGACTGCGATCCTGCTGATCAAAATGCAAAAACTTTCTGGCAACTTTGCCCCAACCAATGCTAAGTGAGAAGTATCCTCCTTGGCCACCTGAAACACCTCTGTGGTGATAACATTTCGGATGCTATGTCTACGACACAAAGATAAGACCCGCAGATATCATCTGATGGCCTGGTAACGCACCTGACTGCACTCTGCCAGTAAAAAACCGTGCCAACAGGCACGATGAAAATCCTGACGGATGCGTTGGGTACATCACTCGAAAACTACTGGGATTCGACTCCTATAAGATCTCAATGGACTGAGTCGAATTACGCCAGCATCCGTTCCAGATTCGAGTCTAGGGACTCGAGTCTGAAGAAGATCTTGTTGTTTTGTCCTAAGACAGTTAACTGACCCTGATCCGTTAGGAGAGTCAGGCACGTGCATCAACAATACCTACGAACTAAAATCATTCTTTCTCTTATGAACAGAAATAGCCGCACCCGAAAGATTGAGGAGTCCTCAGCCGAATCTACGATTGATTTGAACACTTCGAGACTCTTGACATGGTTATACCCTACGGGTACACAATATTAGCATACCTGGTCCAGCCCAAAGAAGGCCCACAAGAATATACGCAGCCTGTGGAGATTTTCGGGTGGCCCAATCCCATGGCGTCTTCGGATCCTTGGAGAGCAAGACTAGAGTAGATATAATATTCAAAGGGGCAAACCCTAACTTGTAACCGACTCATTCTGTGCCCGAGACCTGCTTATCTCTATATAAAGGCTAGGAGAGCACGACGAGGAGGGCAACTTCTCAACGCATACACACCTCCACACCAGATTACATCTGCGCACCCCTATAATTTTAGGTTCTGCCGTAATCAAGAAGAGCAGACAAGCAGGAGTAGGGTTTTCCCTCCGGGGGCCTGAACCTGGGTAAATATCGTGTCCCCTGGTTGCTATGTTAACCATTCCATGATCTCTAGCATCCCCACCTTCTCCAAAACCCAAGCTCATAACAATGGGCATTGACGATATAGAACCTCGTCAGTAGTAAATTCACTCGAAGACATGTGACAACTTTGGTGTGTCAGAGACTTCACCCATAAACACTTACCTTTGGGCTCCTTGTGGGATAGACATCTTAACTTCGAAACTAGCTACAAACGATCTGTTTGTATGCAACCATCAATGCTCTGGTGCAGTTGTGCAGGTGTCGATGTGAGATAGGGGTTAGTGTTTTTCAGAGTGCTGTGGGGGAAATGGCGTCGGTGGAAGGTGGTGCACAGCTTTAGAGCTGCGGGGACTAGGGGAGAAAAATTATGAACGATACCCACACCCCGACTTTAGTAGTTAGGCCATTGTCAGGGGTAGAAAAGGAATTTCGTACTGCTAAAATTTTGGGCGTGACCACTCGAAATATTTCAGTGGAGGCGAGGCAGGAGGATTTGGCGCTCCTAGATTTTTAATGTGGCTATACAGTACAAAAGATATAGAAAAATAATATCCTAGCCTAGGAGTTGCTATAGTCCAAGGACTAGAAAAAATAGTTTATTGTAATGTCCTAGCCTTTGTAGGTATGGAGTATTTACAGACACATTTCTGCAAAAATAGGGTATGTGACTTCGACTTAATTATGTACACACATATTATTACCCACTATGAAGGTAGTAACATGAACTAGTAACACTATGTTATTACTAAAGGGTTCAAATCATAGAAACCAAAAATTTCCTATGATAAGAACACCAATTGCGCCAATACCTAATCTAGTAGATGCTAGTAACGAGTAAGGGGTGATCCAGAAAAACTCACCCCCGAAGAGCGAAAGCTTTTTTATGAAATCTGATTTTGTTGTTGATGTAGTTGATCACTTGCTGATCTCAAATATCGAGTTGTAGGGCACCGCAAACTAGTAGCGCATATGTACTCGGGAACACGTCCAGATGACGATAACCTTCTCGCCTCCACTCTATTAGAGCAGCAGAAGGAGTAGATAAATCTTACTCCGAGAAACCAACAGAACATGTACTTCGCTAACCTGAAGCCATGGGGAATTGCTAGAGGGGGAAGAGAGCCTTCGCAAGGAGGTGGTGCAAATGGAGAGGAGGAGAGGAGGTCCTTTTATAGGGTGAGGGGGGCTGCTCTTCTTAACTCATTTATTCCCTCATTCATTCCCTCATTCATGTGAGTGGAACCCTCATTTCAATTGCATTAAATGCCCATAGCATAAATGCATTTATCTCTTTAAATAAAACTCCTTTATTTATTTGATTCAGAATTTTGTTAATTACTTTAATTAACAAACATTCACATAAAAATTCTTGCATTGTTTCAATATTACACCTGAAACCATTTTTAGCGAATTGATCCAAAACGATTCCGATGATCATCAAAACAATTTCAGCTCTATCAATATTATTCTCGGATATGTTTTATCTACCACTTATTGTCGAAGAACCTTAAGTGTGTCACCCTATGGTTCATGAATGATGCATACATGATAGAGACACCTATCTTATCAATAATCAGAAGCGGTACTTGGAGATCCATAATGACTCCCACATATTCGACGATGACTCTAGTGATTGTGTGAACCATTAATGTTGTAACCAAATCCCTTTGTCTCACGATATATTACATGTTTGAGATTCAATTGTCGGTATCCCCATACCTAGTTTAATATCTTTACCGACAAGTACTCTTTTCTCATTCCCGTGATATAACATTCCTTGTGATCAAATCACCTGCTTGCAAGCTTTTGTCAATGCGATATCACCGAGAGGGCCCAGATTATATATCTCCGTCATCGAGATGGAAAAATCCCACTCTTGATCCAGGAGCCTATACATAACACTTTCGGAGTACCCGGAACCACCTTTATAGTCACCCTATTATGGTCTGATGATTGATGTTATCAATGTACTCTTCAGATGTTAATGATTCACATGATCTCATGGTCTAAGGATTAGGGCTACTTCATATGACATATTATAGCAATGTAAACATAATGACTTTGATCGTATTACTATACTTTGGTGAGTGTTCATCACATCATTCCACCAATGTTGGGACCCCATAATTAACAACATCCAGTGTCTATGATCCAGAAACATTTGATCATATTGTTAATCAATGAGCTAGTTTATATGAGAGGCATAACTAGGAACTCTATATATTTGTTTATTAAACACACATGTATTAACATTTCCAATTAACACAATTATATCATGAGAAATAAACATTTTTCATAAACAAGGAATAAGATAATAACCAATTTATTATTTCCTCTCGGGCATATTCCCTTCAATCTCCCACTTGCACTAGATTCAATAATCTAGTTTGAAAACTTGTGCATTCACCACCTATCGCTTTCTGGTGTTGTACATACGCGTTGCTTGTGGTAAACTTGATCTCCAGATCTTACATTTCATGTATGTGTGTATTTGTATGTCTTTGCGTCTCTACACATCACTCATTCTAAAATGAGATGGCATTGTATAAATTTGGTCCTTTGGTGAGACCTTATTTCATTGGGGTTAAATCATGTTGATACACAATATATCTTCATAGTGTTAGCCCTCTATGAACCACACGTGGTTTGATAATAAATTACTTGACACAAATGCCCTCTTCTGCTACTACTAAAGCAGTCATATACTAAGCCTTTGTTGTAGTATCTGTCACAATGTCTTTAACTTTGCATCCAAATCCATCATGGAACTTCCTTTCCATTACATTGTGCCACCCATAGCCTAAATTGAGATAAACTTAATTTGTATCTTGTGACAAAACTAGTACCAATGTAAAACTTTACAATGAACTATTTGTCTAGTACCATTGTAACACTTCACAATGAACTATCTATCGTCCTCTACATATAGAAAAATATTATTAGATCTTCCAAAGATCATAGGAATATCCTTACTATCGTCTAATGACCATCTTATGAGTCATTCTAGTGTATGCTCTTAACATTTAGAGCATAATACATATTTTGATGTGTACATATCATGGTATGATTTATCAAAACATTCATGTGATTTCACTCACCAAGTGTCAAAACATCTAAATCTCTTTCACTCACCAAGTATCAATACACTTGAATCTTGATTCAACCTTTTCATGGAGTAAATGGAGTTTGCTGAAAGTTTGCAATATGATGCTTAAAATTTATATTGACACTCAAAGTAATACGTTACCAGTTCGTAAAGTAAATATCAAAAATTCTATAGTTATATTATCTCAATTAGAACTAAGAACAAGGTAGTAAAATGGATGCTAGTGACTACAACAAACTATGCAAATTCACTTTGATTTAATTTATGATAAATTGAGTTCAACTTTAATCATATTAGTACTTGAACTCCCACTAAAAAACAACATCCCTCAAGTCGTCTTGGTGATTACATGAACCAAATTCACTACACCAAGACCGACCATCACATGAATTGGTGCATCTGCAAAGGCGAGCATCTATATGATCATCATATCAACTATATGACTCATGCTTTACCTTTCAGTTCGTATTCTGAGCCCATGGTTGTACATGCTAGGCCTACCAAGTAAGAACCTTAGTATCCGCTTGTGTAAAACTGTCTTACACCCGTTTTATGCGAACATAGTGTCTATCACACCCGATCATCACGTGGTGTCTTGAAACAACGAACTTTCTTAACGTTCATACTAAAGGTAGAACACATTTTTATCTTGATATTTAAATGAGGGATCTAATAAAGTGCCATACAAGCAAATAAGATTCAAACAAACATCATATGCAAAAAAGTGATATGCTATGGTTCTTGCACTTGATCATCATCTTGTGCATCATGGTATGATCTCCGTCATTCCATTTGTCTAACACTAAGGTCTATGGTGCTTACACTTTGATTTGTTATAATTTCCAAGAGTATCCAACCATAATAAAAATTATAACAATACCATATCATGACACTTTGCCCAGCAAAAATAAAAGTAGACACTTATATTTTATTTTTGCATATTTTACGTGGCTTAGGGAATTCAAAGATAGAACCATTCTTACCAATGACCATGGTACCACAACAATGATAATCAAATTATTAGCAACCTGTTGTAAATCTGATATTAACTATAGTGGGAAAGATAGACACTAGCTAGAAACTTATGCAAAACTAGTTGCATGTAAAGCGTGAAACATGTCTTATGTGCGAGTACATGTAAAGTTAGTACAGGCCGCTTCATCCCACTATGCCACTAATATCCAAGGTACACAAGATGATGCAATAACATGATCATCAATGCCCACATACTCCTATGTGTTCTACCCGTACAAGTACCTACGCATAGATTCGGCTCCAATACCATTGAAGGGCTCGCAACATAGAAAAAAAATTCCTACTGAAATATCACAAATGCCGCCTAGAGGGAGGGGGTGAATAGGCTGTTAAAAACTTTTACGATATGAGCTTAACAATGGCGAAATAAAACTAGCATTTTTTGTTAAGCACAAAGTCTATATATACTAGGGTTCACCTATGTCCACCAACAACTTATGCTAAGCAAGACAAGCAACAATGTGGTAGCAAGATAGATTACTTCAAGCATGAAGGCTATCATAATGTAAAGTGCATAAGTAAAGAGCTCGGGTATATAGATAACCGAGGCACACGGGATGATGATATTTTACCGAGTTCCTTCTGACATAGAAGTACGTCTTGTTGGAGGGGTGGGCGGTACTAATACCACCAATGCCACAATAGGCCTCACCCTATTATCCTGAGCACCCATCGCACGGAAAGAACCCGATCCACTATGAGACACTTGAGGGCGGACAGCAAACCCATACAAGATTGGGGAAATCTCAATAAACGCCAAGAACACACCAATGCCACAAACTTGAGGATAGATCCACAACTTAATTGAAGGCCCCAATAACACACCACAAAGGCCACACAACCATCTATTGTTCCAAGAACCCAAGTGGGACAAGCTTCTTTGGTTTCACCAACCAAATCCTCCGAGGAGAACTCAAACCGACGCACCTAATGCAAATGGCAAGAACACCACAAATATGCTCCAATCCTTCACTCTCAAGTTCCATCAAAGATACCAAAGCTATTGGGGGAACAAGAGAGAAAGAACACAAGGAGAACACAAAATCATCCAAGATCTAGATCCCAAAGAATCACTCACAAAGAGATGAATTTGTTAGGTCAAATTGTAGATCTATATATCCTCAATCTTACTCTCAAATATTGGCAAGAATAATAGGAGGGGAACAAAGAAATCAAGCTCAAAGAGATTAGACAATGGGGCAAAGCTTGAACAAAAATGGAGAACATCCAACCCTACAAAAAAGAGAGAGGATGCTTAAATAGGCCCAGATATTTTCTGCCTGTTGGGGCTAAAACTGAGTCTAGGCCGGTAGTACCGGATTGGGACGGTACCACCGCCCGTCGAACCAGCAGTGAAGTGAGCAAGTAGCACTAATGGCAGGTCATTGCAAGAGAGCGGCAGGAGATCGGGGGAATGCAGGGCACCAGTGAGAGGGGTCGTGAGCGAAGCAGGCGCCTGCGGGAGAAGCGGGCGCATCGCGTGCATCGAGTGAGAGAGAGCGGTGCACGGGGGAAGCGGGAGCGTGTGGTGGCTGTGGAATGTGCCAAGCGAGGCGGTGGCTAGAGCAAGCTAGGCTGGGAAAGCAAGACAGGCTGGCCCGATACTACCGGCCTGGTCGGGCGGTAGTGCTGGTTGGGCCAATAGTGGTGGCCTAGGCCTACTGGGTGAGGTAGTGGGTGGAGCACGCATAGCGGCGGCCGATAGTACCCTGCGATACTACCGCTTGGCCCAAAAACAAAAGGCTTTTTATTTTTCTTTTTAAAACAAACAAAGAGGCAATTTCAAATGGTGATATCTCAAGCTAGGAAACTCCGATCGACCCCAAACCAATTTTGTTTGAAAGAGGACGACAAGAGCTACCCAACAAGTGAAAATATTGGTTACCACTAGGTGAGAATATTATATGTATTTTAATGTGATATACCTCCATTGGTGAGAAACCGGACAATCACCAAGATAAAAAACGCAATAAGATATAAAGGGGAGATCCGTTTATAATGAACTAGAGCTTGTTATGAATATTACCACAATCTCTAGAACCTTATATGGATAAGATCCAAATAACAACCAATAAGGATGATGCTAAGAGTGCAAAGGTTTGAGCCCTCTCTGAATAATATGATCGAGTTACTCACTCGAGAGTCCCTCTTGATAGTACGAATATATATACTAAACCCGGTCTCCCAACTAACAACATGAGACCAGCTAAAGGGAAAACCTACCAAGATTATACCTTTGCCTTGAGAAATCCACTTGAGCATGATGTAGACGATCTTGACCTTCTCAAGATGGACACCTTTCTTGATTCCTCTTCCACGCATTTGCTAGATGAAGACTTGCAATTTTGTCTCCCATACAGAATGGGGAAACCTATGCTTTGACCTTGTCTTCATCAATCCATGATAACCGAGGATGGCAAGCATCAAACATGAGATCTTCTAGAGATGGCACATTTTGAGCTTGCACAACACTTCTTTCTCTATTTCATCTACCTTGAAGCCAACACATGCTCCAAGCGATGCCAATGGAAAATTCCTATAAGTGCAACTTAATACACACATTAGTCTATAAAGTTTGTCATTAATTACCAAAACCACACATCGGGGACACATTCTCTTTCACCTACGATAAGAACACCAATTGCGCCATGATCTAATCTAGTAGATGCTAGTAACGAGTAAGGGGTGATCTAGAAAAACCCACCCTCGAAGATCGAAAGCTTTTTACGAAATCTAATTTCGTTGTTCAAATAGTCAATTAGTTGCTGATGATCGAGTTGTAGAGCACCGAAACCAGTAGCGCATCTGTACTCGGTCACATGTCCGGCTCCCGACAACCTTCCCGCCTCTACTCTAGTAGAGCAGCGAAAGGAGTAGATAAATCTTACTCCGAGAAACCAACAGAACATGTACTTCGCTAATCCGAAGCCATGGGGAATTGCTAGAGGGGGAAGAGATCCTTCACAAGGAGGTGGTGCAAAAAGGAAAGATGGATAGGAGGGACTTTTATAGGCGGAGGGGTGCTGCCCCTAGTCCCTCATTCATGTGAGTGAAACCCCCATTGAATTGCATTAAATGCCCATAGCATAAATGCATTTATCTTGTTAAATAAAAAAATATTTATTTTATTCAGCATATTTTTAATTACTTTAATTAACAAACATTCACATAATCTTCCTGCACAGTTGCAATACTACACCTGAAACGATTTTTAGCGATTTGATCCGAAACAATTCCGGTAATCATCAAAACAATATCAGCTCTATCAATATTATTCTTGGATATGTTTTATCTACCACTTAGTGTCGGAGAACGTTAAGTGTGTCACCCTATGGTTCACGAATGATGTAGACATAATAGAGACCCCTCTCTTATCAATAATCAGAAGAGGGGCCTAGAGATCCATACTGACTCCCGCATATTCAACAATGACTCTAGTGATCATGTGAACCATTAAAATTATAACCAAATCCCTTTGTCTCACGATATATTACATGTCTGAGGTTTGATCATCGGTATACCCATACCTAGTTTAATCTCGTTACCGGCAAGTATTATTTTCTCATTCCCGTGATATAACATTCATTGTGATAAAATCACCTTCTTGCAAGCTATTGTCAATGTGATATCACCGAGAGGACCTAGAGTATATCTCTCCTTCATCGGGATGGAGAAATACCACTCTTGATCCATGAGCCTCTTCATAACACTTTAGGAGTACCTGAACCCACCTTTTTACGGTATGACGTTTGATGTTATCAAAGTACTCTTCCGGTGTTAGTGACTAACATGATGCTGGTCTAAGAATTAGGGTTATTTCGTATGACATATTATAGCAATGTAAACATAATGTATTTGATCGTATTACTATACTTTAGGTGAGTGTTCATCACATCAGTCCACCAATGATGTGACCCCGTAATTAACAACATTCAATGTCTATGATCAGGAACCTTTGATCATCTTGTTAATCAATGAGCTAGTTTATATGAGAGGAATAACTAGGAACTCTATATATTTGTTTATTAAACACACATGTATTAATGTATCCAATTAAAACAATTATAGCATGAGAAATAAACATTTATTAGAAAGAAATAATAAGATAATAACCACTTTATTACTTCCTCTCGGGCATATTCCCTTCAATTACCCACTATGACCAGCCTAAAAGACAACCTCTCCAATGGATTACTATCTCTTAAAGACATGCATGTATGTCATTGGGCTACTAGAAATTGATTTTTTTTCTATACCTGCGTGCAAGAGTACTAGTCTATCTAATAGTACTTGAGTACTCCTCATCGATAACTATAGGTAGCCTATGATACTGCGCTAAGAGACTCCCGTTGTTGTGATGAAAGGCCTAAGACTGGTGATAGTGGTAAGTAACTTGGAGTATTAATATGCATATGTTACTAGTCTAAGTTACTACCTTCATAGTGGGTAGTTTCATAAGTGTAGTAACATAGAAATGCTCATTTATTATTTTGTAGACTCATGTTGCATTGAAAAGTGTGATGTGATGGCATATTATTTTACTCAATTTGTTTATCTCTTCATTAATTGCTTGCCACATCATATTTTTAGTCTAGGTGGCATCTATGTTACCACTTATGTTACTCCTACTATGACTAGCCTAAACCCATTATGTTCAAGCACCAGTGCTTTAATTCAAAAATAAAGAATGGAATATATACTCACTCCGTTCACCTATAGTTTGCGTTCTAGCTTTTCTAAAATTTTCCCTTTTACTTCACTTCTTAGGGAAATTTAGTCCATCTATAGACATACTCTAGCTCCTCCTAAGCTCACCTTGGTATACTAGTAAGTTTCATATGCCTTGCACACATGAGTATCAGATAATAGAAGTATGGCATGTTATTTTTATATAAAATTATAATCAGTGAAGCTCAAAACATAATTATAATGGTGAGCCACGTCCAAAAATTAGTATCAAGTGTATATTTGGTTCTTGTACTTTGTATTAGGTAGAAATCAACCTATTAACTACCTAATACTCGACACTCTCTAGATTAATGACGAAGAATATTCTTAGAACTATTGAGAATTGTGTTTTGAGGTTTGTTAATAGCATTCATTATGATAAATACTATCAATAGAATCTTCTAGATGCTAGAATGGATAGAAGATCCAACAGTTTGCAATGTTAGAATTTTCCAGTCTTGATCCATCGATGAAAGTTCAAAGTTATTTGTACACTATGTAGTGGTAAGATTATATAATAGGTAAAGAGAATTTTTTTATAAATTTGATCGACATCTATAAAATATGGGTGTATATTTGGTTCTTGTACTTTGTATCATGTAGAAGTCAACGTTTATTAGCTATACCTAATACTTGAAAATTTTGGTAACATGTTTTAGAGAAACAACACAGAATATACTAGTATGATAGAGAGGTGCGTTCTGGGGTTTGTGCATAGCGTTCATTATGCTAAAGACTATCAATAGTATCTTTTATATGCTAGAATGGAAAATTAGATCCAATGGTCGGCAATGTTGGGATTCCCGAGTCTTGATCCAATGCTCAATATTCGAAGTATTCATACACTATTTATAGAGGTAAGAATAGTGGTAAGATAAGAATTGTTTTGACCAGAATGCAATCTAAATGTAAACGGAGAGAGTACTACTACTTTCATACAAAATTGTAAGTTGCGTCTATAAAACTGATCCGTAAATAAATTCCATAGGAGTATGTGGGATAATTGTGTTTGCAATTTAATATGCTTCCTACGTGGGTGGGGACGGGAGAAATTGCATGGCCTTCGTCTCCACAACTTCTCATGCATGCATATCCCCATCTTCTTCATAGCGGTTCCTTTCATCTTATTGATCTCAATTTTTCTGTCATTTTCCTCACCCAGCCGGACCTCTGCAAAACAAAAGAAGGCACCAATTGATGGCCATGGCACCGTCGTTTGACCAGATGTACTCCTTCCTACACCCCCGCAACACCTCCATACTATAGGTGTCGTATACCAACAGAGCGTCATTGAATAATGATTACATCGAGAAAATACAAACGCTCCTAGAGGAAGTGGACGACAAGATTGTTGGCCTCAACATCGAGTACACCAACGAGCAATGATCGACGTAGAAGGCTGCCGTTGTCTAGCTGTGTGCGGGCATGGATTGTCTGGTCTACCAGATCTGCCATGCTGACAAGCCATTGTCCAAGCTAGTAGAGTTTCTCGCCAACCCTAACATCTCCTTTGCAGGCGTCGACATTGCCAACGACGATATTAGGCTTAGGCGTTCTCTAGTGCTAGTGACGAACTTCGTGGACATCTAGAAGAGGTGGAAGCCTGCCGGCTCCACGAATGAGAAGGATTCTTTGGTTGACCATGATGTGGCCCTCATAGACAGCCGTTACAAAGCCATGCAGAAGAAGAAGGAGGAGGATGTGGACCACAAGCAGTGGGAGAACATGCCCCTGACCGAATAGCAGATCCTTTATGCAAGCCTCTATTCCTACGCGGGCTAAGAGGTATACCTGCGGGCAGTGAACTTCAAAAGGGGTAAACAAACTCTCAAAATGTTCAACAAAAAACAACTAAATAAGAAGGCAAGGGAAAGCGCAAGGAGATCAAAGAAGAAGACAACAAAGACTTAGAATGGTACACCATGTGACCTACGAGTATATCTTTGCGTTTCGGTCTATCCATGCATGATACTAGAAGTTAATGCATGTACATACTATAGGAGTATCATGCAAGGGATGGAGGCAAGATTTAATGCAAGGAATCGCCGCAGTTTCTTTTATTTTCACTACATAGTGCTAGGAGTGTAGGTTTAGGCTTCATATCATGCCACCACCACCCCCAATGAATTTTCTTGTCAATCAACAACCATGGTAGATTAATTTCATAGTCATAGAGACTTTCTTTGAGTAATTCCATTTGTACTGCGGAAGGACATAGGGTGAATGCGCACCTAAAAAACTTATAGTAGAAGTAGAACTATGAGAGGGAGACTCATACAAAATCATCTTGTAACTGGAAGATGAACTTTTGTCGATTGCCCAAATGTATGTCGAGTATAAGCTTACATTATTGTTATGTACTAGTACTACTAATAGAAAAAAACCACTGTCCCTACTACGAAAAGGATATGATTTCTTTCAACTAAACTACTACTAGTACTCCACTACTGTACTAATTAACTACGTATACTACAAGAAAAAATGTCTTTTACAACTGACGATTTTCGTGGTTAAAGGCCCGTTTTTCATGGTTAAAAAGCCTTCTACGATGGATGCCCTTCGTGGTAAAAGTCTCGTCACAAAATAATCTACCACGGTTTTTCAGACCGAGGTGGATCGCCACGAAAACTTGTTCCATTATAGATCTGTTCGCTGGCCGCGTTGACTGCTGACGTCATGCAAACTGCCACGTGGTGAAGGTCGTTAATAGTCAATTACCTCTGTTAACTGTCAATGAAATCATGGTAGAAAGTCAGGCCTAGCCAAGGCCTGCTAATTATTAAGTGGGACGGCCCATTAAGAGAGCCCAAAAGGAAGACGACCCATTACTATTTCGACCTGCACTATTTGAAATGGGCCCACTAATGCTGCCAACTATGGCCCATGAACTTTCAGGCCTATTAATGTTTCAGCCTATAGTTCGTCTGGATTTTACACAGCCCATTAACGGCTTGCGCAATCTCGGCCCGGTATTGTTAAGGCCTGCGGTCGGCCAGCCATTATTCTAACATCCCGTCATGGGCCGCACACTAATGATCCTTCTTTGAGAAGGCTTGTCACTGTTCAGGCCCATAAACGGCCTGCTCATATTTCTCGGCATGTTATTGTTCTGGCCTGGTTCAATTCTGTCCTATTACTATTCTGGCCTGCTACGATCCTTGCCTTTTTTATGGCCTATCCTGCTACTGTTCTAGCCTGTTACTGTTTCGGTCATTTAAGTTTCTGGCTCTTTTACTGTGTTGGTCCATAATTGTTTTGGCCTATTACTGTTTTTGGCTGTTATTATTTTGGTCTATCACTATTTTGGCCTATTACTGTTACTAGAGAACGCCTTTGGGTCGACCCGTTACTTTTACGGTCTTTTACAGTGTCAGCCTTTGTGGAGCCCATTCCGATATCATAAAAGGTGTACAAATTACGAGCATCTTTTACTATTCGTCGTTGGCCCATTATGATATGTGCCAATAACAAAGCAGGATATTATACACTAATCGACCTGGCTAGTGCAGGTATGGTATCGCCTACTGCCATGTGTGGACAATGTCAACTAAATGACTATATGGCCTATGCGATTTATCTAGATATTACATTAAATGCAAACTACTTAAAATTATTACATATTATCAACTCAAGGGAAAAAATTCAGCATTTCAGTTGACAATCGAGTTGATAGCAGTCATCAATTTGCTTTCTCCATCTATCACCTGCATCTCCCTTTTGAGTGTGACATCTACATTGGAAAATAACCTTAAGACATGATCTTGCAGCCCCCTCTTTGGTGGCGGTAGAAATAATAGCAGTCTGAAACTAAGTAATAATAAGTTAATACATCAAACAAGTCAAATTACTCATTTAACTGATACAGCAGGAGCTATGAACTTGAGTTTACTACTAGTCAATGGTTCAAATATATTGACCATCACGTCAAACAAACAGGAGAAGCAAGCATTAAACAAGTGTGCCTACCGTGAAACGAGAAATATAACAATGTGTGTGGCTTAGAATTTCAGCAAATATACACTAGCCAGGTCATTTCAACACATATATATAGAAGAGTAAACTAGAAGAATATACTTTAAACTCATCGTACTAGTTCGATTATAGTTTTTTGTTGCCACACTACAAGAAATGTTTCCTTTCGCAAAGACTGGGCCCGTCGGTCGTCGTAGAAGGCGCGTCTTCCGCGATGAATTTATTGGCTCGACAGTGGCCGGTGCAAAACTTTTTTTTTCTAGTTTTGCGCCCCTCTACAACGATAAAACCGCTAAAAACATGGACGAATCTTGATGGGTATGTGGTAGAAGTAAGATTTCTGCTTCCTCGTGAGATGCTGACTTGCTACAGTTTTTTTCTGTATTTGGGTCCCAGACGTCAGTGACTCTAGTGGACCAAACTTTTCGTTCGCGCCTCCCTGATTTGAACTCGATAACGTTGCTCGATGCCTCTTCCTTTTAGTCAGGTTGCTGGGTCCCGCATGTCTGCCTCACATTAGATAAATCGTGTGTAAGATGGATTTTTTTCCTTCCCTGTTCCAAACTTGATAGCGTCTCTCGATGCATCTGCCGTTTAACCAAGATGCTGGGTCCCACATGTCATCCTCACACTAGAAGAAACATGTGCATGATGGATTTTTTCCTTGGCTCGTGCCTCCCTAACATGAACTCAATAACGTTGCTCGATTTATCTACCGTTAATCACGATACTGGTCCCACATGCCAGCCTCTTATTTGAAGAATCATGTGTATGATGGATTTTTTTCCTTCGCTCTCGCTCCCCTGTTCCGAACTTCATAGAGCTGCTAGATGCATCTACAGTTTAATCATGTAGTTAGGCCCCACATGTCATCCTCACATTATAAGAAACATGTGCATGATGATTTTTTTTCTTGGCTCGTGCCTCCCTGATTTCAACTCGATAATGTTTCTCTATCTATCTGACGTTAATCACGATGCTGAGTCCCACATGCCAGCCTCTCATTAGAAGAATAGTGTGTCTGATGGAATTTTTTCCTTTGCTCCCGCTACCCTGTTCCGAACTTGATTGCGCTGCTAGATGCATCTACCATTTAATCATGCAGTTGGGCCCACATGTCATCCTCTGATTTGAAGAAATGTATGTATGATGGATTTTTTCCCTACGGTCACGCCTCCGTGTTAACTTGATAGCGTTGCTCGGCGAATCTGTCATTTGGTCACACAGCTTGGTCCCAAATGTCAGCATCTTATTAGAAGAGAACTCCTAAATGTTGGACTTTTTTCTCGCTCGCGCCTCCTAGTTTCGAACTTGGTAACGTTGCTCGATGCAGCACATGTTAAAGGTCTCGCTGATGGGTCCCACATGCCAGCATCTCTATAGATGCATTTACCGTTAATCTCGAAGCTCAGCCCCACGTTCCATCCTTACATTAGAAGAAACGTGTGCATGATGGACTTTTTCCATGGCTCATGCCTCTATGTTAACTTGATAGCGTTTCTCGCTGCATCAGCCATTTATTCAGGATGGCAGGTCCCCTATGTCAGCCTCACATTAGAAGAATCATGTGGGAATTTTTTCTTCTCTAGTTCTACCCTGTTCTTAACTAGATAACATTGCTCAATGAATCTACCGTTTGTACCACGCTGCAGGGTCCCACATGTCAGCATCTTATTAGAAGAAACGTCTGCATGTTGGACTTTTTTCTCGCTCACGCCTCCCTTGTTTGAACTGGCAAAGTTGCTCGATGCAGATCTGTAATAAGGTATCTCTTGTCACATCCCAAAATTCTCCTAATTTTGGAATGTGAAATAAATAAAATAAGTTTGATTGATTGTTTGACTTTGTTGAAAATTCTCAAGGAAAAGAAACTTTTGAAGTGAAAATCCTCTCAACCTTATATTCTTTTGTTATGACCTAAGTAGCCATATAGCCAAAAGGGGCATGGTTGATTCTGGATTGTAGAATGTGTGTGCAAGATTTCAAAAATTCGAAATCATGTTACATGCACAAGGTCATTGCATTAAACCCCAAGGAGGTAATTCTATTGTCCAAAAAGAATACCCTGCAAACCTTTAATGGGATTTCCCCATTCTAAGTACAACCCTTGAGCTTTGCCATTGTCCATAGTAACAATTAAGCAATAGAATTCATAAATGATGTATATTTATAGATATCAATTTTATAATACCATAGAAATTGGTTTGATGAATTTTGGAGCTAGAAATCAAAAGTTATGAATTATGCAAAAATAAATAAATAAAGGAAATTCATTAATCAAAGTCAATGTTTATTAGTGAAATTTTGAAATGGTTAGTAAATATAATAATTAATATTCTAAAATGTTAAGGATGATTTTGCAAAATGTTTGGAATTGGTTTGATCAAATTTTGATACATAAAACAATAGTTATAAAAGAAAACAGAAAATAATAAAGAAAACAAAAATAATTCTAACCCTAACCGGGCCAGTCTAGCCAGCCCATCCTATCTATTGCGCATGTGTGCGAGCCAGCGCCACAGGCCGGCCCATCTAACCCACCTGGGTCAAGAAGAACCAGCCCGCGTGCCTCCCTCTCTCGCCCTCACCAACGACCTCGGCCCCAACGAACTCCTCGCGTGCCCGGGAAGTTCTCACTGATTCTGTTTGTTTTCTGTTTGATCTCGTGGCCATATCGCACGCCAGCGGCCATATGAACCACGGCTTCCTCCTCTCCTCAATTTTTTCTGGAAAAAACGAACCCTAGCTAACTCTCGTCCAACTCCCGATTCCACCAAAGAAGTCGCTTCGGATCGATCTCGAATCGATGGTTTCCCTCGCTCATGACCCCACTTTCCTCCTTTGGTCCCTTACCCGTATTCTATCTCTTCACCCCAACCTGTTTCCCCATATGTAGGTCACCGGGGCGCCCCCAATTCCTCACCGGAGTGTCGCGGTAGGACGAGCTGCTCCAGCCGTCCCTAGGCGGCGTTCCAGGAAGCCACCGCAGAAGCACATCGCACCATAGAGCTCCCCATCCTGCCCTGCTTCCCATGGACGTCGTCCTCTGTACCTAAGATCACCGGAGCACCGCGTAGGATCACCATCTGAGTCGCCGCCGCCTCAATCCTTTGTCACCGTCGACCGCGAGCGGACACCAGCTCGCCATCATCACCGTCGACCGTCTGGTCCTTAATCAACCGGTATGAGCGAACCAGAATGCGCCAGGTCGCGCAGAATATTTCCTGTAATACTAGAAATTGAATAAAAAGTCAAAAAATCTATTTACCTTGCAAAATTCATAGAAAATCATATGTAAGCACAAATTTAGCAAGTAATATATGTATGGATTCAGAAAATTATGAATAATATTACTAAACTTTTAGACCCAATTTTTGCAGTTTATATTTACTGTAGTAAATTAAATGATTTAATGGTCTATTGGGAGTAAATAAATCATAGTAAATTATTTATAGATCATAAAAATGCAAATAATATGTCTATGGAATCCCTATTTCATGTAGAACACTTATCTGGCCTTGGATCTAATTTGTGTCTATGAAAATAATTTAAATGATTTAAACCCTTCTAACTAGTATTAAATCCCTGAAAATTAACTAGAACTCCAAAATTACTGAAACCAATTGTCGTTGTTTTATTTTGGCAAAGTATATCCAAATAAATTTTGTGCCATATTATTTGGTACTGTTAAAATATAAATTCATACACAAAGCTATAAACCCATTGCAATAGTATTTTAATCATAAGAAAAGATCTATAACTCCTTTTTAGTTTTTTTTTAGAGAAAGCTCCTTTTTAGTTAGTTCAAATTGCTACCATCTCTAAATTTAACTAGGTGATACCCCGCCTAGGGAATTTATATATGTCTTCAAAATAAAATATTCATAACATCAATCAGACAATTTATGGATAGAAAAACTTCCATAGACAACAGGAATTTACGATTGAATCCATACCTCCATATTACAACCTATATGCAATAGAGCTGGTAGCCAAGGTCACAAACACCAGCTAGCAGTTACTCTCTTGGATGCTATTCAAAGAAAATAAAAAAATTTAGACACAAAGTTACCGAATGATGAAAAATATTCCACTCTTCCTTTAAGGTCAGCTCATGAAAAGAACAAAAATACTGTTGTTGTACGTAGACTGAATAAGAGTTTCCAAAAATGGGCAAACAACATATGAGAGTATACAATTTTGGGATGAGATACATTCAAGGAAAACGTTCCACTATAGCAAGGAATTGGTCAGCAGTTCCTGCCCAACAATATAGGATATGACATCCCCTAGGAAGTGAAATAAATACTAAAAATGACCACATACTATATGTAAAATGTTGAGATTACAGAGCATGGTAGGAATTAATCAAGGATAAGGAAAAGTTGAATATTCAGCAATGCATGTTTCTCTCTTCAGATTGATTGGTCCGTTCTTTATCTTCACGTATTATTCCCTGAAAACGCCACATTAGCATATGAAAGTTGGTCATCAAGCTGAATTAGCATCACCAAGACTTTAGCAGAGAACAGGAGTGGAAACACAATTTGGAGGCCATCAAAATGCGTTGAACCAATGATGCATTGAGGCTGATGCAGGCTGACCACATTAATTAATTCCGTAGCCATTGACAGTCACCTGAAAAAAGAAATGACTTGTATTTGGTTGGCGTAATGTAGTAACACCACCGACACAATATCTGATGACTATCATTCAGGATATGGCATTACCTGCAGATGTGCAAAATGAACAGAGCAACAGTGGCTTGTTCCTCATCCTAGCTTTTCCTACATAAAAATGAACATTTATGATAATATAGGAATATTTCGATTAATTCCAAATGCCCTGACCATACAAAGTTGGAACAAAACAAAAATTAAGATGAAAAGGAAATCAATTACTAATAGCAACACAACTCACATCGACTACTTAGTAGGTAGTGCACAGTGGATACACATCGAGCAAAATTAAGTGCTAAAAATCATTGCCATGACTATTTTAATGGTTCAGTTCTTCTTTCAAACGGTCGGCAGCTGATTCGGTATCCTTCATATAAACCAAAAATATTTTTTTTCCGTTAATTAACTTCTGCAATTTGATAGACATAATCTGCAACAACCACACCTTAGCACAACTTTCATCTCCGTACATGCATAAGGAAGCGCACAATCCGTAAACATAAACCTTGGATCTTCTTGGATCCGATCATACAGTTAGGAATTAGTGCGGGTAACGGAGAATTACCCGAGGGGATCGAAGCGGAAGTTGAGAGAAAGGCAGAGGGCGACAGAGAGGAAGGCTGGGGGTTTCGTCAGATCTTGGATAATCTACGATAGTACAATTGGGAGTTAGTGTTGAGGAAGGAGAATTACCTGTGGGGATCGACGTGGAGGTTGAGAAAAAGGCAGAGGGGACGGATAGGACACAGGGGTGGCGATGTCTTCAGGTTGGAGGTTGGTGGAGCTCAGCGGTATGTGAGAAGGTGAAGTTGGACGGCATCTCCGGTGTTGCGCCTCCCACAAGCGGTCGCGACTCTATGGAATCGACGGAAGAGGTGTAGATGCAGATTTATAAAACAACAAATAGTGGAGAAGCGGCTTCGGTTTCTCACAGAGATAATGGCCTCATGTTGGAGAGGAACCGTCATCGCGGAGATGCGTAGAGAAGATGAAGCGCACCGCCGTCAAAGAGCAAACAGTATTATTGGGCCACATGTGGTTACCGGGTGCGATTTGTTGAGCAGGCCAACAAAAAATGGAATAAGAATGAGGCATGCATGGGCCGTTCTGTGTGATTCTGCTTGTAATAGGTGGCTAGTTGAACGGGAACGGGATGGACCAGATGGACAACGTTTGAGGATCACGGAATAATATTTGGTGGATGATGTTCTTCTATTGGAGCCAAGGGACTCGCACAAACGCTGACAGATGAAATGACGTGGACACCTTGCATGTTGATCTTGCAAACATTAAAAGCACTTAGTAGAGATGAACTTTATAGATATTATAGATTACCTAACCAGTAGCATTTGCTTCACAATTTAATACAACAGAAACATCAGTAGTTAAATTAAAGTGATATAAATTATATTAAATTAATATAACTTTAATATTAAATGCTTTAGTGCATTACATGCCTTTTCACATGCATCATGTGATCTAATAATGATCAGAAAACTAAATACAACCATTCTGAATTATTAAATTTTCATACATGCATTTGTTTATCATTGTTTTCTTGTATTGTTATATTGTTGCATGATTGCAATGATTTGAATGTTGTGTTGTTGTGTTTTTTTTTCAAACTTCAGATTGCGAGGAGTGCAACTACTATGATTGGAACTACTATGATTGCAAGTATTGTGGTTATGACGGATGAATCCATTATAATTGTGAGGTCTATCTGAACGACTACAACAACAGGCAAGTGGTGTTATCTTGGTCATAAATGCCCTACTGTTTCCCTATGGATTGTAGATATTTTTGTAGAATTACATATGTAGAAATTTATGTGTATATGCTATGATATGTCCCATATTATTTCCTAGTTATCCTTGTTATGAGCCATCGTATTGGTAGATTGCTTAGCCATGCTATTCTAGACGGAGATGGGATTACTCCATGTTATGGCCGTGTATATGTTTTTCTCAAACTAAAACAACATAATGTTAATGAACCACCTGGGAGGAATTGTTTGAGTGTCATCAGATTGAAGATTTATGGTGGGGAATGCCGCCCAGGGTACTAAAAATGATTGGTTTCTTTGTTTGATAGCTTACGTGTGCAACCATGTGCCAGTGAGTTATGGGTGGCTGGCTGGACTTGGTAGGTTGTAGAGACTCGAACCCTACATAGCCAGAGATGTAGAATAGTGTAGGTTGGTATAGTGTGTGGATGGGTTTGGGAAGCTCTTCCCGAATTGTCTCGTCTTGGACTTCTCCCAATCATAAAACGGTATGAGTGTGATGATACGAGCTGGGTTAGCCAGGTCATATGGGTAAAGTGTACAAACCCCTACAGGGTGTCTAAACTAAGTACTTAGCCATGTCCTCGGTTATGGACAATTTGAGCGACCTGATATTGATGCTATGACATATTTCTCACTCATCCTAATTTCTCAATTACTTAAAACTTGTTGGGTGAGCATAATTGGGTAGGAGCACCTGGGAGTGAACTAGCGTGTCCTATTTGTCATATTGGAAAACTAATTTGTTACAAATACTAGGATAAAACTATTGCTTTATGCAAATGAGCCTGAACTCCACTCAGCCAAATAAGCATGTAGCTGCTAGGTTTACTGTTAACCACTTTAGTCTACTTTCCATACATTCAATGTATTTACCATTCGTGGCTACAACGTTTCATGTCGTGGTGGTGGCACGGTAGATGCCATGGGTAGGCTAAAGTTTGGGCCAATGGATGCTAGTGGGATCTGGGGAGGGAAGATGTAATAATTTCTACACATAATAAGTTGGAACACAGATCTTTATTTCACCTCAATCAAGCTACAAGTGCTCCTTGAGCTGTATCAGATAGAGAGGAGAAAGAAAGTCACAAAATGAGCCCTCTAGTAGCAAATGAGTCGATCCCTTCTACAGGAAGCCTTGCCCCTCCTTATAAAGGAGTCCCTTGGCTCACTCTAGGGCTGACGTGGACAAGCATATCCTTGGAATATGCTTGTCCCAAAGCGGTAATTCGGAGGACCTCTTTATGTGTCCCCTTCTATTGACGGTAAAGACCCAGAACCCCCCACATGTGAGCTTCGGGCCTGCCCACTGTCACCTCTGTGACGCTGGTCTGCCCCTCTGCGGCTCTGATCCTTAACTCTAGCGCTTGGCTCTGAGCAGATACCACCTAGATAGTAGTTAGGGTTTGACTTTGGGAACCATCTCCTTCTTCCGCAAGCTTCCCATAACTCGGCCTTGCCTCGCGTAACTTGGCTTGATCTTTACTTGCGTATGAGCTAATCAACCTCATACGGCCGACCTAGCTCATATGTCGGCTGAGTAAGGTATCAATTGCTCGACTCTGGTTAAGCCATGCCCTATTCGGCTGGCCCTTGTATAACTCGTCCGAATCAGCTTATGACCCGGCCCATGGTAAGAAAGGTTTCTCCCCTCTCTCTACTAACTTGACCCTACCTGGGGCCATCCCCCCAACATTAGTCCCCGAAGCTGGTGTGGTTCTACCGGATACTTCGACCGGACCACATGAGTTTCCAGACATTCAATCTTTCTAATCTTCTGTCCGATGTATTTCTTAGCCGGTGCTCCTTCTGAGTTATCTCACTTTTGTTCCTCCTCTCTTACCGAGGTGCAATTTCTTAGCCGGTGCTCCTTCTAAGTTATCTCACTTTTGTTCCTCCTCTCTTACCGAGGTGCAATTTCTTAGCCGGTGCTATTTCTTCGAGAGTATCCCCTTAGCTTCTTGAGTAAGCCTCATCCTACGTGTATCAATCATTACCTTTGTCTCGTTTTTTGTACTGCTACAATGTATGCTGACATGCTACAGTAATTATTGCGCCCGTCGTGTCGATGCAGTGATGCTTCGATCGACGCAATGGTGACGCGACCTGATCTCCTCTTGCGTCGTGTGACCCTTGCTATGGCTCCACTCATCGCTCGTGTATGCGCGATACACGCGTCTGTGCGGTTACCGTGGCGCACCCACGATCCCACTAGTGTTCACCCTACGCGGTTATAAGTAGGGGAGTGGGGTGGGTCGATTCACTTTCCCCTACCCTACTTCATGCGTCTTCCTGCTTACGCTGCCGCATCTGCTGTTGCACTATAGCGCCTGCGCCCCGACGACCACACCGCAGTTCTTTTATTCTTGCTAGCGCGTCGCTGTGCCTTCGTTCTTGCGTCCTTGCCGCTGCACTTCTCTGTCGTGTGACGTGTCACCGCTTCTAGGTTCTTGCCCTAAGCATTCCTTCCTTTTCTTAATCTCATGCGGCGGTTTTCTTTCCGCTCCGTCACCTCCTTTGTCGCCGTCGCAACGGGGCCTTGAGTTTCAAGGCCTCTCCCAGCCGCCAGTTCTTCCTCCGTCGATTCCTCCGACTAGCCTATGTCTAGCTCCCACACAGGCGCCGTTGTGGGGGAAGAAGAACTTATGGCGGGCCCAGAATGCGGCTCATGGCAAGGATCTACGGTCACTCGCCGAGAAATTGAGTGGCTGCGCAAGACCCGTCGAATCCCTGCCGAGGTAAGTTGTCACTTACACGGCAAAGAATCTTCCCATGTGCTCGACGATGGCGAGTACGTGGTTTTTATGTCGCATTTCGTCAGAGGGTTCGGCCTCCCTCTCAGCGACTTTGCCTGGAATTTTCTTGATTACTTCGGCCTTCAGCCGCATCATCTATCGGATAATGCCATTGCCTCTCTCTCGGCCTTTATATCGGCTTCTGAAGGATACTTCGACCTTTGGCCCTCAGTATATGTCTGGTCGAAGTTTTTCAGATTAGATCTAACGTAGTGCCTGACAAATCTCTGCATCCCTCCGAGAAATCTCTCACCCAATGTGGGGCCACTTCCATCACACCTCGGAAGAACTCCTTGTTTCCCCGGGTCACTGGCTTAGAGTCCTGTAAGAAATGGCATAGGTCGTTTTTCTATGTCAAAAACACTGGTACAGAGGATAAAATCTAGCTTCCCGCCTTCTCTATTGGTCCCCCCTCCAAACGGAATTTGTCTTATAATCCGAAGAGGACCCACGCTCTTGCCGAGGCATTCGAACTTCGGCTGAAGGAGTTGACTCGGGCCGGGCTTTGCGGCGAGGATTTGATGGCTGCTTTTATCAGTAGCCGAATCTGACCTTTTCAGCTCCGCTCTCATAAGCTTTGTTATATGAGCAGTCCTTTTGATCCTAACCGAGTCTCTACGGTCGAGCTTGATGATTTTCAAATATATAAATGTGTCCGGGCTATCTTCAAGACTGAGATGCCCGAGGAATGGAAGTGGGGAATGAAACCATCCTCTCACAAGAATCCTCCTCCCCAGGTAAATTGAACATCATATGTTCTATCCGAGTTATTTTCCATTGGTTATTTCGCTAACTCTTGTTTACTTTTCTTGCAGACATTTGCCGAACAGGCCACAAAAGATGCCGAGGTATTAGCTCTTCCTTGGACCGCTGACCGCAATACTCCGGACAACGGAGAACCTGATTCGAAGGAGTTTATTCCTAAGACGGAGGCTGCTCCTAATCGCACCCGGAGTAAAACCTTGGCTCGAGCTGATGAAGGTGATTCAGATGACGTCCAAATTCTCGAGTTAGTTGCCACGGTGCCTATCTCTTATGCATTTCCGGCTCCTTCTTTCCCAGCTAATCCGGCTGGCTAGGTGAACGAGGTCAAACCTCTCACTTCGGAAGCCTCTGCTGCTTCTAAGAATCGTGCTGCTTCCAAGGATCCTTCGGATGCCGCTCCCAAGAAACGAACCAAGAAATCCTCCCAGCATATTCCGAAGCGCAAAGTTATGCCTGGAGTTACTGGTTAAGTTTCCTTTTACATTTCCTCATGTATTTCTTGTTTCTCTCTTTCTATTTCTGAATCAATTTTCATTTCTTTGGAGTTCTCCTCTTTCCACTAAACCTAGAGGTCCGAGTATGACATCTCATGTTACTCGGCTGCTTTCACCATTGCCTCCGGAAGATGTCCGGGTTCCTAGTACACCTCACGATGACTCTCCTCCTGGGCCGACTAACGTCTCTCCTCGACGAGATGAGCCCATAGCTCCCCCTGTTGTTTCTGATGATGCCGCGATGCCGGATCGCCTGACTGATTCAGCAGCTTCTCCCAAGATTGCCGAACTCACTCCCACCGGTCCTTCGTCTATCCCAATTCCAGCTTCAGCTCAAACATCCGCCGAGGTTACCGCTACCTCGGCTCCTTTGGAGGTTGTCACCCCTTCTGCTGCAAAGGATGTTGCTCCCAGCCCCGAGGTTGTTGCTCCTGCCGAAGTTCACGCCAAAAGCAAGAAAGGTGTCGCTGCTAAACCCTTGCCGTTCCAAAAAGGGCAAGAAGGTTCCTCTCAGCCCAGTGTTGCCGATATGCTCCGCAAGGGTGCCTCTACAACTAATCATGGGGTTGCCGTTGCCAGCGACACGCGAGCCGTGCTTCATAATAGTCCGGCAGCCGAGGCAGTTATGCAACATGCGCGAGAGGCCAGAGGCAAGGTGTTGACACGCACGGAGAGTGGGAACAGCCTCGGATCATTGGTAGAGTATGCCAATAATTGGAACACTGCTGATCAACTTGAAGGCAATCCGAGTAACCAATCGTTCCAGCTATCCGACATCAGCAGCCGTTTGCACATGGCTGCCAAGATTGTCCTTGAAAGCGACAAGATGAACGAGGTATGCACTTCAATTTACACTTCGTATTTTACTTAGAAGATATTAAATGCCCACTATTCCCCGAGCTTACAACCGAATGACTTGTTATTCGTTTGGAAGCTTTCCTTGTTCAAAATACAGCTACTTGATTGTGCAATAGATAGTTTTTGCTGTGCAATTTTTAAATTAAAATGCATCTAGCCACCTAGATCCGAGTCTAGTGTCTTCTTGAGTCAGATCTGCTTTTGTTTTGAATATCCATTCACCTAGAGCCAAGTCAAGTCTCTTCTTGATTCGGATCTGCTTTAGTTTTTAATATCTAGCCATCTAGATCCGAGTCAAGTTTCTTCTTGATTCAGATCTTTTTGTGGTTTACTTTGTATAACTTGTTGTTATTTCAGGTTGCTCATGATCGACAAACGGACGAATTCCAAAGGTTACTCTTCTCGCATAAAAGGCTTCAAGATAAATTCGACAAAATGGTTCCTGTTGTGAAGAAGACTGGTAAATTACTCGGCTTTTAGTGCCCTCTATCTTTGTAGAAGACCCACTTTTTGAACTAATTTATTGTGTATTGTTGTGCAACTAATATTAACAATTTAAATTCCCGGCTTACGAAGAAGGTTTCCACCCTTGAAGGTTAGTTACCCCTTTATCCTTTTATTCATCTATTTCGTTCAAAGTGAATCTCGATTGTCTCATGGTATCCCCTCTTCGGTTCAGCCGAGTTGCAAAGATTTACAGCGTCGCATCAATAGTGCATACCTATGTCTGATATGATGCTGCATTTTTTATAGCAAGCTGGGACTCACTCGGCACAAATTAAGGAAAAGGATGATGAGATAGCCTAGCTCCGTGCCGAGGTTGAATCCCTCAAACTTTCTCAGAAATCCGAATTAGATAAGGTTCATCAAGAGTTCTCCGAGGAGAAGAACCGACTAAGTCTTCAGCTTCAGAAGGACACGGAACTTCTTGATACCGCCGAGCTGAAGAACCAGGCGATGACCAAAGAAATGACTCGTTTTGAGAATAATAGGGCTAACTGGGCCCTGGATTTCTAGAAGATGCTGCGATACATCCACTGTGAGTTTTCTGTTTATAACCGAGTCATTCTTTGCTTGTAGCCACTCTTGACCTAAGTGACGTTTTTGCTTACATATCATTTTCCAGAAGCCGAATATGTGAGTTCTAAGGCTGTGATCGCTGCTCGCGGCCGCCGAGGTGTTCCCATTGTTCTAAATCAGTAATATTCCATTGAAGATTTTTTGGTTGCCATTGCTGCTGGTATTGAGCCAATCAAAGTTATGGGAAAAGATCTGGTGCAAGCGGCTATTCGGGCCTACCATGTACTCTGGCCAAATGAGCCAAAGATCAAGAAAGTAGAAGTGCTCGTGGCGAGGCTGATGGAGTATCAGACTCGATTGAATCTTTGGCGAGAATCTGCCGGACGAGCCGGAGCTGATATGGCTCTTACTGTTGATTTGTAATGGTACAAGGATATCTCCCTCGATACCTTGATGAATTTGCGCACGTGCTCTCCTTGGGTCAAAAATACGGAGTATATTGCCCGCCGCCAAGTCCGTGCCTATCAACTCATTGAATATGCCAATGTTCATCAATGGAACGAAGGGCCGAGCTTTCTCCCTGATGATGCTGCAGATGATGTTGAGGCTGTGGATGATGATGGATCCGATGAAGATTCTGGCGGTGAAGGTGAATCGGATGAAGATTCCGATAATGCTGATGAGTCCAGTGATAGTTCGGGAGGAGATGCTGAGGCTCGATCCTCCTCCAAGGGAACTGAAGCTTCTCAAGCCCAAGGTGGAGTCTCTCAGCAGACAACCCCTGCCCAAGATGCTCCTGCTACCTCCGTCGATGCCGAAGTAACCTCTACAGAGGCTCGAGCGACTTCTGAGGCCCCTACTCCTAAGGTCGTTCCTCCTAGCAAGGCCGAGGTAGCCTCGGCTGTGTCCGAGATACCAACGTCAGAAACTCCTGCTGCTGCTACTGTTCCTCTAGCGGATGATTCGGAAACTGCTGATGCTTGATCTTAAAAACTCTTATATGTTCAAGTCCCCGGTATGCCGGGTGTATGCTATCCTAAAACAATCTCCCTCTTTTGGTACTATGTGATCCGTTGGCGTCATATGCTGTAGTGATACTTGTTATTTTTTCAATTGACTTTGTGTGGTCTGTATCCTTGTTTGCAAAACTTTAGTTTCATAAGTTCGAATTACATTTCCAGGTGTCTGATTTTCGTTCGACATCCATCTTGTGTCTTTCATATATTCTTAGTTGCAACACTTTGGTTTTACAATTTTGTCTCAAGGACTATGACTACTATGTCCATATATCATTTAGTCTAATAGACTTATTACCTCTTCGAGTTATCTATTGGTAAGATAATATAAATAGGGTACTTTCCACATTATATTTCGAACTACCTAGATTATTACTCATATGATTATAATATTACAAATTTATGGGGTAGTCCCCGAGTTATTGCTCAGGTTTCCAAAGTGATCATTCATATTACACATGTGATTGATGATAGACAATACGGGGCAATCCCCGAGTCACTACTTGGGACACCGAGGTTTCATACATAACCAAAATGACAAATAGTACGGGGTAGTCCCCGAGTTACTTCTCGAGCTACCGAAATTTTATACATAATTAAAAATGACAAACAACATGGGGTAGTCTCCGAGTTACTGCTCGAGCTGCCAAAGTTTCATTAATTCATGTCTGATACATCAATTTGATACATAATATTGCTGGATACAATACACTTCCTCTAAGTGTAAAAAGGACGAAGGAAAGCCACATTCTTCTAACCCATTTCTTAACTTGGACCCATCAAAGTGCATCGTCCAATAATTCGGATCTGACAATGGGGTTCATACTGCACCTCGGCCCAGTCTACAAAAAAGTCGATCACTGCCTGAGATTTAATTGTGTCTCGCCTATCAAACTGTGGAGCATAAGGCGATAACTCGATCGCCCATTTTGCTATTCGGCCACTTGCATCTTTGTTGCTCAGTATCTCAGCTATTGGTTCCTCAAAAATCACCTTTATGGGGTGTTCTTCAAAATAATGTTTGAGATTCTTTGCCGACATGTACACTCTGTAAGCCATTTTCTGGTAATGTGGATAGTTCTGTTTGGAGGCTGATAATACCTCACTCAGGTAATACACCGGTCTTTTTACCGACTTACCTTCTTTGTTTCGTTCCATGATAACTACTGCACTCACTACCCTGTTTGTTGCTGCCACATAGAGTAGCATAGGCTCTTTTGATAACGGGGAAGCCAAGATAGGCGCCGTAGCCAGCATCTCTTTTAACTCATGAAAAGCACTATTGGCCTGAGGTGTCCACGTGAACTTGTTGGACTTTTTAATTAATTGATACAAAGGCAATGCTTTTTCACCTAGCCGACTCACGAACCGACTCAGGGATGCAAGACACCCTGTAAATTTTTGAACATCATTTAGGAACTTTGGCAGTTCCATTCTTTCAACCGCACGGATCTTAGTCAGATTTGCCTCTATAACTCGGCTGGACACGAGGAAACCGAGTAATTTTCTAGCTGGTACACCAAAGGTACATTTTTCCGGGTTAAGCTTCATTCGGAACCTTCTTAAGTTCGCGAATGTCTGCCGAATATCTTCTAGGAGTGTGTTGCTCTCTTTGGTATTTATAACCACATCATCAACATACACTTACACATTTTTTCCGATCTGGTCATGCAGACATTTTTGCATGCATCTTTGGTATGTGGCTCCTGCATTACGCGGGCCGAATGGCATGGAGCGATAGCAATAAGCCCCATACGGGGTGATAAACGTAGTCTTTATTTGATCAGCCGGGTTTAACGGTATCTGGTGGAAACCAGAGTACGCTTCTACAAATGATAACAGCTCGCAACCTGCGGTTGAATCAAGGACTTGGTCTATCCTAGGTAAAGGAAAAGGATCTTTGGGACACGCCTTGTTAAGGTTCGTGTAATCGATGCACATTCGCCAAACGACAGCTACATTTGGATCATCCTTTTTCTTTTCTACCAACACCGGGTTTGATAACCAATCCGGATGAAGTACTTCCATGATAAACCCGGCCGCAAGGAGCCGAGCTATCTCATCCCCTATTATCTTTCTCCTGTCTTCGTCGAAGCGGAGAGGTTGCTTCACCGGCCTTGCTCCTGGCCTTACGTGCAAAGAGTGCTCTGCCAACTCCCTGGTACACCTTGCAGATCCTGTGTGGACCATGCAAAGATATCCCGATTCTCACGGAGAAAGTTGGTGAGCTCGCTTTCCTATTTGTCATTCAGGCCGGCACCAATAGTGATGGTGCGCTCTGGGAATTGATCATCAATCTGGATCTTTTTTGTTTCCTTAGTTGGCTGGAATGACACACTTCGGTGCGGGTTTGCAAGTGCCGGCATGTTGAGCTGTTCCGATTGAGCTAAAGCTTCCACTTCCTGAATTCTCCTTTTCTCTCTTGCGATTACCAAAGACTCGACCAGGTTTCATCCGGTCGAAGCACATTCCATTGATTTCCTATAGTCCACTGCTATTGTTATTACCCCGTGAGGTCCTGGCATCTTTATTTTCAAGTAACTGATGTGACTGTTGTTCATAAATTTGGCCAATGTCAGCCGTCCGAGTAAAGCATGATAGCAACTTTCTAGATCCACCACCTCAAACTCCAGATTTTCAGCTCTAAAATTCTCTCTCGTGCCGAATAGTACATCTACTTAGACCTTTCCAATGGGTTCACATGACAGTCCTGGCACTATCCCATGGAACGTTGTCCTTGTTGACTGCGGCATATTCAGAGTTATTCCGAGTTTGTGCATTGTGTCTTTGTACATAATATTGATGATGCTCCCGTTATCTATTAGTATCTTTAAGAACTTCACATTAATACAGGGCCCTACAAATGTCGGATCCAACACTAAAGCATACGATCCTGGGTTTGGCATGATTTTCGGGTGATCTCCTATGCTCCAGGTAATCTCCTGATCCGACCATGGCACGTATCTCAACACTGCCGACATAACTGAATTCACTTCCATATGTCGGTGTTGTACGCTCTGTCTATCTTGTTGTTCTGTTGTGAACACACAATATGATTGGTGATGCTCCCTGTAATCATTGCATCCATTATTTCCCCTTCCATCTTTGTTCTGATCTATCACTTGATGAACTGTATCCCTTCGATCCTGATTCTCATACCTCAGAGGTGGTGGAGGTAACATCAGTTGCTGCGCATTTCCCCCTGTCAGCTGTGGCTGCTGATGGTGATGTGTTTGATGCTGTGGTGCTTGTATGGCTGCCGGGTTTCCCATTGCGCTCTTCATCCAGGCGCATTGGCGAGTGGTGTGGTTGGGTGGCTTGGCCGGGTTAGGCATGTGAAATTTACACGGCTGATCCAGCATGGACTCAAACGTGTACTTCAGCCTCTCTTGCCATTGTTTTTTCTGCTCACGTGTCCACTGTTTCTTCCCGTCATTCCTCGGCGTCCACTGTTGAGGACCATTCTTCTGTTGTTGATTGCTTCCAAGACTCGGCTGATCCTGCACAACCGCTACCACTTGATTTGAACTATATCTGTAATCCGGCCTCTCATCCCTTCTTCTACCTCTGTATTCATTGTGCTGAGATGATCCTGTTGCTCACGATGTTCAGCCGACATAAGCTCTGGTTGAGTTGGATCACCTAAGGCATATGAATCTGCTACTCTGATAGTCTCTGCCAATGTGATGGGCATATCTCTCTGCAGCCTCTGCCACAACACACTTCCATATCTGCACCCCTGAGCAAACCAGGCAATTGCTTGAGATTCTATAACTCCTTCACATGAATTTCTGAGGATGCACCACCGAGTTAAGAATTCTCTATCAGTCTCATTCGGTTTCTGCTTGCACATTGCGAGCTGTTGTGGCATGTTTGGACTCTTATATGTACTGGTGAAGTTACTAACAAACATTTCCTAAAAATCCAACCAATAGTTGATACTTCCTATTGGCAAATTATTCAGCCAAACTCTGGCCGGGCCTTCCAACATCTGGGGCACGTATCTCACAGTCCATCTCAAATTTCCTCCCGCTATTTTACTACCATGGCATAATCAATTAGCCAATCTTGTGGTTTCGTAATTCCATTGTATGTTTTTGTGCCTTTTGCTAACTAGAAGTTCGGCACGAGCGGTTCGCCCATGATTCGAGGTCCAAAACATGCCGGGCCAGGCGGACCCTGCTCTTCCAATAACTCGGACCGATACAGTCTGTCCAGTTTCAATCTTGCGTCTATTGACGGCAAGTTTCTATAGATAATCCTTTCCTGCATTCCATAACGATTTTGCCCACCATGCTCTGCATTTTCCATTTCCGAATAACCATCATTATACCTGTCATTTGCTTGGTTATGCGGATCTTGTCTTGTTTCTCGGTCTTTCCGAGGTTCATGTCTCGGCTGATGATCTTGCAGAAGGTACCTCCTTCCTTATGTCGGGTTATTGTTATATGGGTTTCCCCTTCCGAGATTCCCATGCTCTCTATTTCCACGGCCGAGGTTTCTGTCACTGCTATTACCTCGGCTTCCATTTCCCCTATTTTCATTGACCTTCCCAGCCACTGCCGGGTCATATGGGACAATATGCTTGTTTCTCTTTCCCAAAGTTACTGCTTTATCTTTCCACGCATTTTTTCCAGGTGAGGATGCTGCCGCCGCAGATAGCGCGGGTGCAGCCCCTGCCAAATGAACCATGCACGAAGCTCCCGGCTTTGCCGGGTTAGCCTTATGTATCTCCTCATTTTGCTGGTTCGCGATGCATACTAGCTCATTTACTCTTTCTTGCTGTCTCTTCCGGGCTTCCCCGGTCAGCCCTTCCAATTCCAAGGCTGCCGCGTTTGCTGCCATGAGGTTCTTTGCCGGGGTACTATACCTCAGCAAGCCCGGGTCAGCCGAATCGCCCTGCTGAGCTTCATGCTCTTTGTTGATATCATCTATGAGGTTCTTTCCTCTCAATATTAGATCATCTACTCGGCCAGGGGACGTATCTAGCTTGTTTGCCCATGCGTATTCTCGCAGAGTCCTGTTAAAGGACTCCAGCAAAGCAGACACTTTCTTTGCCTCGTCTAACATTTTCAGCCTAGTCTCTTCCAACTCTGCCTGTGCGTTTGCCGGGTTAACTATCGGTGCTACAGGTGTAGTTAAGTTATCTATGGCTGCTTGCAGGATATTCTCTGGACTCTCCAGAGGTGGCCACCTTACCCTTGTGGCCTTTGGAGTTACCTCTTGTACCTCGGGTGCTCCGGCTACTGGCGGATCTGCTGCTGCTGGCTTCGTGGCTGCTTGCTTTGCCGCTGCCTGACCTGTTGCTGCCGGGTCCTTGCTTGGCCCGGCTCCTGCTCCTGTTTCTGGTGCCGGACCTGTCATCATGACCTCAACCACAAGCCAGCGTCTGGCGGCCCCGTTGAAAGCGATCTTGAGATCAGGAGGATCTCCTGCGATGACGACTCGGCACGGATAGTCGCAGGAGGTGTCAATGCCGACGTAGACCTTCACTACAAGGAATCCGCTGATACATGACCCTCCATTTTCGTCACTGAATCATCATTGTCTACAATATATGACTATCTTATGACAAAAAACATATCGTCAAAAACTGAGCGTCAGTAATTGCATACAACGACGTTTTTTGTAAAATCGTCATAACCATCTATGACGATATTGGATCGTCATAACCGTTATGACGATCCAATATCGTCGTGGGGTATCTAGCCAGGCCAGGTCAGATCCTACGTGGCCAATCCGACGTGGCAAAATTATGACGAAACGAGAACGTCGTAGTGCGAATTCAGTCCAACCCAATGCGATGACTTATTTGGGCCGAGCCTAATAACTATGGCGTTTTTTTCTTAGTCCAGGAATTTTACAGTACGTCTTATTTTGGGCCTTGGCCTATTTACGATCCATTTCTTTAGGCCTTGGCGTATTCAAATTCTAATTGTTTTAGGCCTGCCATCAGCCTTTTTACCTTTTACAATCAGATACTTTGCTCCACAATTAGTCATTGGGCTGGCCTTTTTAAAGCCCAACACAATTCAGATTATATTCATTCGGGTTGTACATGCAAGTAACGTTTGAAGCCCAGGAATTTCTAGATAAATAATTAATCAATTTTCATTGCAAAATGATACATACCACATTTCAAAATGAACTAACCAAATTTTCAAATAAACAGACCATAAGATCAAATTACCAAACAATCACACCTCGTACATTACATCAAAACAAAAAATTAATGCATACAACCAACAAGCCCACTGCCTAGCACCTCCAGGTCGCCAATGATCCATCGCCTTGACACCTCTTTGGCTTCCTCCACTCCACAGGGTGTCACGCTCTCCAAAGAACTCACCCAGGTGTGTTCTGCTACAGCTTGACCTACACCAACCACAAACAAACACCCCATATTAGACTACCAACAGCAAGCGTAGATCATCCAATATCATTTAGCTTCAAGTAAAGAAAAACATGATCAAACAGTCAAAACACAAACTATACCAGGTCGGATAAAACAAATATACTAATAGACCATTTGAGCTCATGGTAAGGATCAACAAATGTTCTCTTCACGGTCGGATACAACAAGTATTTCTGAGGACTAGAACAACAGTAGACTCAATAGTAATGCATTGCATCATGTCCCATCGTCAACCAAGTAAAAAAGAGAACATGATATACTAAAGACTTATCTAATCAGTCGGAGGAGAGCAACAGCAGCAGGTTGGCTTCAACGTCACAGAGGTAGCGCATCTAGATGAACATGTCGTTCTTCTGATGCACCTCCGACCATCATCGAACACGGGCTTTCATGTGGCATGCTTCAATAACCTGTATAATGACATGAGCAAGTTTTTTACTAATTTGTTTATCACCACAACCAATATATCTGAGCATAATAAGGATCTATAAAGTTGCACAAATAAGCAATTGATAAAATCTAATAAGTTACGATGTTATTATTCAAGTTCTCCATCAACTAGACAACATCACAACCTATACTACTATGATACTTTTTTCAATCACAGGGAGATAATGTGTGCATTTCAAGATAACCAAATGCTAGCAGACACAAATGGCACAAGTAATATACAACATAATTCCAGAACTGAACCAAATTCTAGCCTACACAAAAATTATTGAGGCACCTGGACCTAGTGCTAATACAATCAGATCATGGCATTGTTTACTTGGAGATTGCAACACAATGGCATGCACAATACATTGAGGCATCTAGTGTTAATACAAACTAAGCTACAGAATAGGTTTATTAAGTAATCTGTAAATGCATATCATCGTGCATATATGTCCAGTTATCAAGTTTTAAAAGAATATGAATGATTACTTGATATTTCTTCTCTCGTTGAACATGATATTGTCCTGCACTAAGTTCTTGATACAACCAGGCAACCAAATCAAACAAGGGCTACAAAACCAGTAACCTTGCTAGGAGACAATATTCTACTCTATCAATTAGGACTACATATATGAATCGATAAAACATGATGGCCACCACAGCTAGCAGTATTATGATAGAGTATAATGAAGGGAACCACACAACAAGCAACTAGGACAACTACACTGAGGGAGTGGGAGACTGTGATGATAAGTTGATAACCATGAACGAAAAACACCTAGTCACCTACCATGTATTACCAGGGAGCTTAATGGGAAATCAAATCGCACACTTACAGAATTCAGGGAGGCAATCAGGATTCATGCAACAGATGAACAAGGTAGAGGATGTAGGGAGGCATGTAACTACTTACCATGAGCAGCTCGGGCTCGAGCAGGAAGTCCCAAAACCCGGTGTTATGGATCCGATGTATCCCTTCTTGGCCACCTCAACCTCCAACTCCTCCACGGTTATTGATTCATCACAGCTCACCGTCGCATCTAGGGGCAGCTGTAGAGAGACAGAGGGAGATCGACAGAGAGGCCTCAAGAGAGAGAGGTAGTGTGGGATAGCACGAATCATGGTTGAGGGAAGCACGGGAGTTACCTTGATGTGCCTGAACTTCGCCGGATCTCGTCGTCCTTCTTCCCATCTTCGAGCACCTCGCCGGATCTGCCCGAACTTCACCATCACTGACCCGGCCGGGGTCCTCCCCACTAGTCGCCGCCAGATCTCCACACTTATTGCCACACGGTCGATGTGGGCAGGTCGGATCGACGGAGTGCCGTGCACGGATGCACGCGTGTGCCGGCGAGCCAACCCACCGCGACACCGTGGCTTGTTGAGGGCCGCCACTGATCTGGTCTGGTTGGGAGAGAATGTGGTGAGGGGTCAGATTAGGGTGGAGGCGGCACATCTGGGTAGCAGGGTAGGCCTTGGCCTTGGCTGTGGCAGGGGAGGACGAGACCGTGGCCTTGGTTGTGGAAGGGGAGGACGAGACCGTGGCGGGGAGTGGCGGTAAGGGCGAGGTGAGGAGGAGGAGGAGATCGCGATCTGGAAGACAAGCAAACTGGCGGCGGGGTGCTGGGGGGGAGGGAGGTAGGTCGGGGTAGGGTTAGGGTTAGGGCTGGAAGCCTAGAACCACACGAGGTGCGGTGGGTTTATGGTCGTTGAATCGGTATCATGGACGTCCCAGATCGGTTTTCTGGGGCTGATCCGTGGGTAGGCCAGTCCTCCCTCCTGATTGGCTGGATTTGGGTGTTTTTTTTTCCGAGTGCAAAACCAGTTTGTTCTGTTAAATATCCACCAAATGAATTTTGCAAAATGCTACCATTCTATTTTTCAAAAATACTATACCACCTAACATGCACAATGTCCCAACCGGGATATCTCAAACCTTTCCGTTCACCTGTGGCAAAAAAGACAAATTTCTGCCGAATCGATAGGAAGTGGGTCCGGTTTGAACTACAGGAACATGATCTGATGCTCATGATTTTTGGAAAAAATCATTTTTAGACTCACAATATGCTATTTCATCAGAGATCCAATGCAAGTTTAGCGAGGCTCAGCCCCTAGCTAAGAACCTTCGTGCCCGCCGTTTTGACCATAGTTTGAAACGGGCATAAAAAATTCAAAAATGGTCCAATCAACGCAAATCCTTCACTTGGTGTCTTATTATGTGACATAGTTGCAAGGAAAAATACCAACCTTGGTATATTTCAAGTGTCTCAAAAAAACCTTCTCAGAAATGAGCTATCATGTTCGAGGTTTCATGGCTTTCGGACCAAACGACCAATGTTATGGCCAGAATCGCGGTATAGTTTGTGATAATGTGACCATATTGTGCACACATATGTATAATGGTATGGCGAACAATGTTGCAGGAGAAAGTTTTCCTTTTCGACGCATGGAAAATCCATTTTCCATTTTCCGAGCGCAAAAAACGGGAAGTTTTGTGAAGCAACCACCAAATGACATTTTTAGAATGGTACCACCACATTTTAAAAAAAAATACTAAACCACCTAACATGCACAATGTCCCAACCGGGATATCTTAAACCTTTCCGTTCACCTGTGGCAAAAAAGACAAATTTCTGCCGAATCGGTAGGAAGTTGGTCCGGTTTAAACTACAGGAACATGATCTGATGCTCATGATTTTTAGAAAAAATCATTTTTAGACTCACAATATGCTATTTCATCAGCGATCCAATGCAACTTTAGCGAGGCTCAGCCCCTAGCTAAGAACCTTCGTGCCCGCTGTTTTGACCATAGTTTGAAACGGGCATAAAAAATTCAAAAACGGTCCGATCAACGCAAATCCTTCGCTTGGTGTCTTCTTATATGACATAGTTGCAAGGAAAAATACCAACCTTGGTACATTGCAAGTGTCTCAAAAAAACCTTCTCATAAATGAGCTATCATGTTCGAGGTTTCATGGCTTTCGGACCAAACGACCAATGTTATGGCCAGAATTGCGGCATAGTTTGTGATAATGCACCCTTATTATACAAACATGTGCATCATGAGATGGCGAACAATGTTGCAGGAGGAAGTTTTCCATTTCGTCGCACGAAAAAACCATTTTCCATTTTCCGAGCGCAAAAATGAGTCGTTTTGTGAAGCAACCACCAAATGAAAGTTTCAAAATGCTACCATCCCATTTTTCAAACATAATAGGCCACCTTACATGGACAAATATCCCAACCGGGGTATCTCAAACCTTTTTGTCCACCCCTGATGAAAAAGACAAATTCCTGCCGAATCGGTAGGAAGCGGGTCCGATTTGAACTATACATACATGATCCGATGCCCATTATTTTTTGAAAAAATGATTTTTATACTCACAATATGCTATTTCTTCAGAGATACAATGCAAGTTTAGTGAGGCTCGACCCCTAGCTAAGAACCTTCATGACCGCCGTTTTGACCATTTTGAAATATGATATTGTCCCTTTTTTGCCAAGAAAATATGATATTGTCCCTACTATAGACTAACATGGGATTAGTAAATCCACTATTTTCAAATAGTCATAGTATTTTCTAATTAACACCCTATGTTTATCTACTGAATTTTTAAAAATATTAGAGACAAAAATCAGTTTTTTTGGACTTCTTATGAAAAAGATACAAAAGAATTAAGAAAACAGAAAAAAGAAAAATGAAAAAAAGCGTAACCGGACCAGCCAAGTTGGCCCGGCTGTAATTACCGTGCGCAAGCTCAAGAGGCCCAAGAAGAACTTGTCTACTTCGTGGGCTGAACCTAATCATCAGCCGAGGCTAAGGCCCAACAGACAAAATCAATGTTAATATTTATTGCGCGCAGTAATGAGACAACAAACTAAGCCTGCCATGGTGGTTTGCAGCGGTCTAGGAGGGAGCTGGGTCGCGTGTTCGATCCCCTGCCCCGACGTAAATTTTTTGGCGTGCGTCCGAGTGGACTTGGCGTGGGGCCGCAGGTCAGGTGGGGCGTGGGGCCGCATGTGGGTCCTTCCTGTCATGTCCGGAGTGGGGCCTTCATGTCAGGTCCTGGGACAAAAATTAACATATAGATAGGACATGCCACCTATGCAAAAAATGACACGTAGCTATGACACATATGCGCAACTGCTGATGTGGGCAACTAGTCATGTCAATAAATCCGAATTTAGACACTACGACGATTTGAATTGGTCATAATAGACTACAAGTAAGATCCTAAACCATATTGTGCAGACTATGATGATTTCATCTAATGAAATTACGACGATTTCAACACGGAACGTCGTAATTGTACATGGTTTTGACCTCTTTAAATGGAATATGACCATATTGTGTGAAATCGTCATAGATTTATGACGATTTCATTTCGCGTCACTATGAGAAGGTCACAAGTGAACACATTTCTTGTAGTGCTTGTGAGCGCCCAGGTTGGTGAAGACGCCGTTGCGCGGGGGTGGCTTCCTTCTGAAACTGTCAGCGTTGTCGCTGACATAGTCCTAGATGTCGAATCTCTAGACTAACCCAGAAACCACCCGCTCGCCGGTGTCGATGAAGTTCCCCATCCGGATCTTGACTCCAGCTAGCACCGATGCTGGCCCCACGGTGGGCTCCAACTATCGTGGTGGTAGCACGGCAAATGCCATGGGTAGGCTAAAGTTTGGGGCAAATGGATGCTAGTGGGATCTCGGGAGGGAATATGTAATGATTTTTACACACAATAAGTTGGAACATAGATATTTATTTCACCTCAATCAAGCTACAAGTGCTCCTTGAGCTGTATCAGATAGAGAGGAGAAAGAAAGTTACAACATGAGCCCTCTAGTATCAAATGAGTCGATCCCTTCTTCAGGAAGCCTTGCCTCTCCTTATAAAGGAGTCCCTTGGCTCACTCTAGGGCTGACGTGGACAAGCATATCATTGGAATATGCTTGTCCCAAAGCGGTTATTCGGCGGACCTCTTTCTGTGTCCCCCTTCTATTAACGGCAAAGACCAAGAACCCCCCACATGTGAGCTTCGGGCCTGCCCACTTTCACCTCCGTGACGCTGGTCTGTCCCTCTGCGGCTCTGTTCCTTGTCTCTAGCGCTTGGCTCTGAGCAGATTCCACCTAGATAGTAGCTAGGGTTTGACTTTGGGAACCATCTCCTTCTTTCGCAAGCTTCACGTAACTCGGCCTTGCCTCGCGTAACTCGGCTCGATCTTTAGCTGCGTATGAGATGATCAACCTCATTCGGCCGACCTAGTTCATATGTCGGCCGAGTAAGGTATCAATTTCTTGACTCTGGTTAAGCCATGCCCTATTCGTCCGACCCTTGCATAACTCGGCTGAATCAGCTTATGACTCGACCCATGGTAAGAAAGGTTTCTCCCCTCTCTCTACTAACTTGACCCTACCTGGGGCCATCCCCCCAACATTTCATGTTTTAGATATCATTTCTGAGTGATCGTTCATAGGTCACGAGACTCCACTTAATAGTTGTTCGCATGTGGCACTTTTGAAGGATGGAGATCTACCTTGTATTGTTTTCCGCTGTGATATAATGTAAATTCTGGATCATATTCGTTGTATTTATGATGCACAGTTATATTTAGTATTCATATATTCTGCGTTTGCCAGTGAACTGATCCAGGGATTGGCACTTTACACTTGAACTCAGCCTTATCAGGCGAGGGTGTTACATCTCTGGTGGGCCCCACATGTTAGCCTCTCTGTAAATGAAACATGCTAGTACGATGGACTTTTTTCAGGCGGTTGTTCTAACCTTGGTCCGTTGCTAGGTCCCAGATGGCAGCCTCCTTCGTGCAGGACACGTGTGTAGGCTTGGTCCCATATGTCAGCCTCCATTTGAAAGAAACGTGTGTGACGAGGGTTCGACTCGTCAATGCCCATTGTTATTAACTTGGGTTTTGAAGAAGATGGGGATGTTGGAAGTCGACGGTTAATAGGCAAGCAACATGGGGACACGAAGTTTACCCAGGTTCAGGCCTACAGAGGGAAAACCCTACACCTGCTTGTCTGTTTTTGATTACGGCGGAACCAAAGGTTACAGGGGTACGCAGATGCAATCTGGCGTGGAGGTGTGTGTATGAGGTGTTCCGATCTATTGTGGCGTAGCCTATTTTATCGTGCCCTCCTCGTTGGACCCTCCTAGCCTTTATATATGGGGAGTCTAGGTCTCGGGTACCGATATGAGTTGGTTACAAGTTGTAGTCAAACTCTAGTCTTGAGATTTTTTGTCTTGTGCGCTTGGGAGTCCGTATCCATATGGGCTTCATAGCAGCCGTCATAGGCGTCATGGACTCTGGTAGGTCATCGAGTGGGTCTTCCGTAGGGCTGGACCAGGTAGGCTACCATCGGGAACCCGTAGGGCATACCATGTCAGTAGCCTCCGAGTGTTCAATCGAATCATAGATTCATGTGGATACTCTTAAGTATTTCGAGTGCTTTCATCCGAAAAAGTATCGGGTGAAGACGCAGTTGTCTTGAGCACTGCAGTTGGATGTCGGAGTAGAAAGTTGTGTCGAGTGTGAAGCACTTCACCCAAAAGTTCACCAGGTCAGCTGAATTTGTTGGGTTGTTATAAAGGAGTCAGCATTATGGACGTAGTCAACACAATGGACTATAGCGTGCGGGACCAGCGCTCCCTATGGGAGTAGCCCCCGAGTGTTTGATCGAGTCGTAGACTCGAGCAGAGACTTAGAGTCCTCAGTTGTGCAATATGGTGATCCGGAAGTTCTTCGGATGACCATGCAGATGCCTTGAATGCCTTCATTTTTTTGAATGCATGACCAGCGCTCCCTATGGGAGTATCCCTCGAGTCCTCAATTGAATCGTTGATTCGAGTGAGAAATCAAAGTGTGACACTCGAAGATCATCTGTGTGCGCGACTAGTGGTCCAGTTTGGAGTAGCCCACAAGTGTCTGGCGGAGTCGTAGACTCGGGCAGAGACTCAAGTCTTGTATCGTGCAGTTGTAGTCGGCAATCTCGTGGGCGTACCGCTGACCCGGAAGTACATCGGGTGCGCGACCAGTACTCCTGATAGGAGTAGCCCCGAGTGTCTAGTCGAGTCGCGGACTCGAGTGGAGAGTCATGCGAGGAGAAACCACTGACCCGGAAGTGCATCGAGTCAGCGTCTCGTGCACAAGGATCCAAGAGTCAACGTAGCGGTGTCGCGCGATGTTTAGCCGGAAGGACTAGATGTTTTGGATGAAGTCGATGCCGTTGCTTTTGTCGGGTGTGCGACCAATGTCGCGTATGTCGGGTGCGTGGTCAGCATCGCGTCTTTGTAGCATCAAGCGATGCGACCATCCGAGGAGGGACTTGACTCGAGTCTTGAGTCTATGGCATAGCCAGTTGTTTTGTCGACTCTTGTTGGAGGACTCAATTGAATAGCTCGACGCAGTCGACTTCCTTATAAGCTACAGAAAACATAAAAAATTGTAAAGTACTTGTATCTTATAAAAATATTTTGCTTTCGACTTGTTATGACATTTTCTGGTGCCAATCGAGTCAACACTTTTGCACTGTATGCTAGGACTTTTTGTTAGCCTGATTACCTTAGTCTCAGTTCCTTTCCGAGGAAATCAGAGTTCAAGGATTCGACGATCAGGCACAATCAACTACTCGGGCTGTCGCGTATGAGGTGCTCGAGTGCGTGGAGCCAATGGCACATTAAGTTACTCGATGAGTGCGCAGCCCCGAGTGTTTCGAGTGCGAGTTAAAAAAGAATGAATTCTAAGTGGAGGGAAACTTAGCTTTATTAGCAGTTGTCGTGGACGGGGTTGACGCGGCAGCGGGTCGCCGCAGCCGAAAATCGTAGCGGATCACCACAATCAAAGACCGCATCGGGTCACCGCAACAAAAGACTGCGGTGTGTCACGGTCGCTGGAACCAAGGCGACCGGCGGGTTGTGTGAACCTGCAGGTCATTGAAGCCGGAGATTGCAGAGGGTCGAGTGGCGGAACCAGCAACCCTCGGGCATAGAGTAAGCTAGTCGACGGAGTCCCCAAGGTGGACGTGTGGTCAAGGTGGCGTTCAAGAGCCGATGCAGCGGACCGAAGTCAACGCGGCCGCGGGTCGCCGAAACCGATGGCGGCGGTAGTTTGCCGCAACCGAAGATCGCAGAGGGTAGACGTAGTCGAAGAGTGCAGTAGGTCATCGAGGTCGAAGACTGCAACGGATCACCGAAGTCGAAATTTTAATGGGTTGCCGGAGCCGAAAGAACCCCAGGTCTCTAGAGCTGAAAACCACAGCAGGTCGCCGAAGCGGAGGGAGCCCCCAAGTCACTGGACCCAAAGATCATATCAGGTCGGCGCAGTCGAAGAGTGCAGCGAGTCACCACAGTCAAAGATTGTGGAAAGTCACTTGGCGGAGTCAGCGCATTCCTTGAGTGTATCGCATGGTCGTTGGCGAAAATGCAGAACGCAGCCCCCGAGTGGAGATTCGACACGGTTGACGCAGTTGTGCAATGCAGTTGTCGGGTTTTTGTCACAAGTTATCAGCAAAGCGGACCATCGAGTTGCACGGCAGACAAGAAGACCAATAACGTGCAACAGGGCCACTGATGGGGCGAATTTTGACCAGTGTTATTCTTCCAAATATGCATACGGATGGTGGACGGAAAATTCATGCGGTGCGCTTTCTCACTAGATCCTTAGACGTTTCTTGCTTATTCTCTCCCATTGTGCCTTGAGCTTTTACCAATCGACAAAACCTGACGTGAGGCCTTTTCCTTTGCTTGAATTGATTTCAGCTTCCAAACGTGAGCAACCAGAACCAGTACAATTTGCTTGCACGGATGAAATTTTGCCTTGTGAATTAATTCCTTTTGTGACGGTGCTGCCACGCGAATCCGTACGAGCATCACATATTAGACACCTCCGGTGCTCTATCTGGTGAAAGCTCTTCTGTTGCGTGCTTGTATCAGGAACCGTGCGTATGCGTGGAACGATGAAACACTGTAACCTGATGGAGATATTGGCCTTTTTGGCTGTCGTACTGACAACTTGTTTGGCCTTCAGATGAGTCGTGTTTGCAAGACAGGTCTTTTCATCTGGACTTGAGGCGTGATGATGGATGCAGAGCAGCTTTCCTCTTAGATTTATCCTAAGCGGGAGGCGGCAGGTACAATACCGCTAAAATTTACTTGATCTGATTTCAAGAACGCATCCGTACACCAGGCCGACGGTGACGTCGAGTATGTGATCGCCCGACACTGATCCTTCGCATCTCAAGCGAGATTGATCCCCTGAAATCGGCGCACGATCATAGATCGCCGGGTTGATGGTGTTAGCTAAATTCAGTGTAGCTTGTCAGTTAAGTTAGTCTGAAAATAAATTCAGTTAGTGTGTGCCTGTACATGCTAGCCTGACGGTAGCCGTTAGTTTCAGTTTGGACTTAATCTAGATGCTGCTTTGGATGCGTGGGGATGGACACCACTAGTTCATGCAGCTATCTTGTAGGGGTGATGGATCTGAGCGATAGTGGGATGACACTACCCAGTCAGCTCGGTTACTGATCCTAGTTTTTAGGTTTAGCAGTTGTAAGCAGAGAATAAATAGAAGAGGAGAAACAGTAAACGTTGCCAGTTGAACGCAACACCAAAACACCTGTGTCAATCGTGTGTGCATATCTCTCTGTTCTTGCCTAGACCCGTTTGCAGGACTTCAATTGGTATCAGAGCCAACTGGGCATAGCAATGGTGAACACACCACCACCACCACCACCTCCTCCTCGGCAGCACACCGGAAACACACTACCTCCACCAACAGCCAGAAATTCGGTAACCCCTCCTCCGGCAGCACAGCGACGGCGCTCGCCAAGTCGGGGATGGAGCAGGGCACGGCGCGGCGGCGGCGGCGAGATCATGGTGCAGCAAGTGGTGCGGGAGACGGTGGGCGGGGGCGGCGGCGGCACCAGTCTCTCGTTCCCGATGCTCAAGCGCGGGGAGTACGTCAACTGGGCGATGGTCATGGACGTGAACCTCCAGGCCACGTCGATCTCGGCGACGTTCCCCAGCGCAAGGACAAGAAGGCGCTCGCCGCGCTGCTGCGCTCCACCCCGCCGGAGATGCACTGCATGCTCATCGGCAAAGGAAGCGCCAAGGCAGCGTGGGAGGCCATCCGCGTTCAGCACCAGGGCACCGATCGTGTGCGTGACACTCGCGTGCGGCGGCTGCGAACCGAGTTCGAGTCGATCGCGTTCAAGCTCGACGAGCGGATCGAGGACTTCGGCATGCGCATCTCCAACCTGGCATCAGAACTGCGCTCCCTCGGCGATCAGTGCGACGACGAGAAAATTGTAAGAAAATTCTTGTCAGTTGTACCTGGCCGATTTGTGCAGATTGCTTTTTCCATGGAGACCATGATGGATCCCGCCTCCCCCTCACCGTCGAGGAGGTTGTGGGTCACCTTCGTGCTATCGAGGAACGCCTGGACGCTGAATCAGGCCAGGCGGGTTCCGGCAGCCAGCTGCTCTTGACGGAGAAGCAGTGGGAGGAGCGGAAGAAGCAGAGCCGCAACAGCAATGGCGGGAAACTCTGGCGATGTGGCGGCGCCAAGAAAGGTGCCCAGGCCCAGCAGAAGGCCACACCAGCGGCCGGCGGCGAGATCGACCGCGAAAAGTGCCGCTACTGCGGCAAGAAAGGGCACTGGGCCCGTGAGTGCAGGAAGAAGCAGCGTGACGAGGCGGCGGCTGCCGCCCACTTCACGCAGAAGGAGGAGGACGAGCCAGGCCTACACATGGCCACCATCGTGGAGCTCCAGGTCGCCACGGCGACCACCGATCCTTCTTCCCCAGCGCCACCAAGCCCTGCCACACTGCTCACTGGCGAGCAGGTGTACCTGAACGAGGAGCGCGCCCGTTTCAAGTTCAGAAGATCGGCGGACGACACGGATGCTGCCTGTTACCTCACACCGGGGCATCCAACCACATGACAGGAGATGCCTCTGTCTTCGCTCAGCTGGACAGGAGCATCTCAGGCAAGGTGCGTTTCGGCGACGGCTACATCGTCGACATCCATGGGTGCGGAACTGTCCTGTTCGCCGTCGACAACGAGCGACATTGGCAGCTCGTGGACGTGTACTGGATCCCCAGGCTCAAGTCTAACATTGTCAGCATCGGGCAGCTCGACGAGAACTGTTTCCCGACGCACGTAGATGGTGGCTTCATGACCGTCCACGACAACGACAAGGTCCTCGTCGCCAAGGTGCCGCGTTCGAGGAACCGGCTGTACATCGTCCACCTCAGGATCGTGCAGCCAGTGTGCTTGGCAGCACACGTCGACGACGAAGCCTGGTGCTGGCACTCACGTTTCGCCCACCAGAGCTTTGATAGCCTGGAGAAGATGTCTAGGAACGACATGGTTCGGGGCATGCCAACCATCCGCCACGTCGAGCAACTGTGTGAGGCCTGCATTGTAGGCAAGCACTGTCGAGCCTCCTTCCCTGCCGTGGCCAAGTACAGAGTCGCGGAGCCACTGGAATTGGTCCATGCCGACCTCTGTGGCCCGATCAAGCCGGCGATGATCACAACAGGTATATGTGGCTGACACTGCTGAAGACGAAGGACGAGGCTGTTGCAGCAATTCGTCGCTTCCAGGCCGAGGCAGAGAAGGAATCGAAGCGGCCGATGTGCGTGCTTCGCACTGACCGCGGTGGCGAATTCACTGCGACAGAGTTCGCGGACTAGTGCTCTGCCCATGGCAACACGCGTCATCTCCCCGCCCCTTACTCGCCTCAGCAGAACGTCGTGGTAGAGAGGCGAAACCAGACCATCGTCGGCGCCACCAGATGCATGCTCAAGGCTATGAATGTCCCAGCGGAGTTCTGGGGCAAGGCAGCCACGGCGGCGGTCTTCATCCTCAACAGGTCCATGACCAAAATCTTGGAGGGGAAGACGCCGTACGAGGGCTGGCACGGGAGCAAGCCTGCTGTCCACTACCTTCGAGTATTCGGCTGCAGGGCGTACGCCAAAGAGACAAGGCCTGGTCTGAAAACTCGATGACCGATCTCACCCGATGGTGATGCTCGGGTACGAGCCTGGCAGCAAGGCTTACCGCCTCTTCGACCCAGTGAAGAAGAAGCTCCACGTCTCTCGTGACGTCATCTTCGATGAAGAAGCAGCCTGGAATTGGGGGAGCACGCCGCCGGCGGCTCGTCCTTGACGGTGGAGAGCTGGACAATGTCGACGCCTTTGACAGTTGAATTCAGAAAGGAGTTCTCTTAATCTGCTTCACCTGGCGTTGACGAGTCAGTCCCTGAGCAGGCCTCACCTGGGCCATCGTCGTTGGGCCAGCCCACTTCATCAACACCTGGGCAGCCCATCCGCTTCGTCTCGCCACCTACAGAAGGAGCAGAAGAGCACTTGGATGCAGGCGTTGACCCGCAAGGCGATATTTGCCATCGCCCAGTCTTGGATCTGATCGATCCCGATGCGGCGAACCCAGGACAAGCGGAGCAGCTCCTTCTCACTCCCACCGGCGAGCCAGCGTCTCTCGCTGAGGCAGAAAAGGATGAGGACTAGAGGCTTGCAATGGTCGATGAGCTGGTCTCAATCGAGCAGAACTCCACCTGGTCGATGGTGGATCTGCCCGCCGGTCATAGGCCTATTGGCCTGAAGTGGGTCTATAAGCTGAAGTGCGACTCGGATGGACTCATCGTCAAGAACAAGGCCAGGCTCGTCGCGAAGGGCTACGTCCAGCAGCCGGGGATCGACTTCGATGAGGTCTTTGCCTGTCGCTGCTTTGGACTCCGTCGAGTTGCTTTGCGTCGCTGCTCAGTTCAAGTGGCAAGTTCACCACATGGACGTGAAGACGGCGTTCCTCAACGGGGAGCTAGGGGAGGAGGTGTACGTCTCCCAGCCGCCAGGATTCGTCGATGGCAGGAACTCCAGCAAGGTCATGCGCCTCCACAAGGCTCTCTATGGCCTTCGTCAAGCTCCGCGCGCTTGGAACACTAAGCTCGACGCCGTCCTGAGATCGCTCGGCTTCGCCAGGAGCGCTTCAGAGCACGCGGTGTACACTCGCAGCGACGGCAACTCGCGGCTCCTCCTTGGCGTCTATGTTGACGATCTCATCGTCACGGGAGCCTGCCATGCCGAGATCTCGGAGTTCAAGCAGCAGATGTGCGACCGCTTCAAGATGAGTGACCTGGGCCTGCTCACTCTCTACCTCGGCATCGAGGTGAGCCAGGAGCCAGGACACATCACTCTGTGGCAGAGCAGTTTCGCCACCAAGCTACTGGAGAAGGCAGGGATGGCAGACTGCAACACTGTGCACACCCCTATGGAGCCTAGACTCAAGCTGTCAAAGCAGAGCTCCAATCCAGCGGTCGACGTCACGCTCTACCGCAACATCGTCGGCAGTCTCCGCTACCTTGTACACACGCGACCCGACATTAGCTTCGCCGTTGGCATGGTGAGCCGGTTCATGGAGGCACCCACCACTGAGCACATGAGTGTTGTGAAGCACCTCCTCCGCTACATCGCCGGCATGATCAACCACGGCTGCACCTATGTCACTGCAACTGACGGTGCGAGCCTGGTGGGATTCAGTGACGCGGACATGGCTGGTGACATCGACGACAGGAAGAGCACTTCTGGCACTCTGTTCTTCTTTGGCAATTCACCAATTTCTTGGCAATGCCAGAAGCAGAGGGTGGTCTCCCTGTCTTCACGCCAGTCAAAGTACATGGCTGCAGCTACTGCTGCCTGCCAGGTGTACGGCAGGCGTTTACTTGGCGATCTTCTGGGTTGTGATCCTCTCGTCGCCAAGCTGTTCGTGGACAACAAGTCCGCGATTCAACTCTGCAAGAACCTGGTGTTCCATGACAGAAGCAAACACATCGAGGTGCGCTATCACTTCATCAGAGGCTGTGTTGAAGATGGGAGTGTTTCTGTTGAGTACATTGGGACTGAAGATCAACTCGCTAACATTTTCACCGAAGCACTTGGGCGTGTTCGGTTCTAGATGCTCCGCGAGAAGATCAAGGTAACCAAGATCAACTGAGTAAGCTGCATCTGGTTTAGGGGAGATTGTTAGCTAAATCCAGTGCAGCTTGTCAGCTTGGTAGTGTTAAGTTAGTCTAGAAATAACTTCAGTTAGTGTGTGCATGTACATTCTAGCCTAACAGTAGCCGTTAGTTTCAGTTTGGACTTAGTCTAGATGCTGCTTTGGATGCATGGGGATGGACACGACTAGTTCATGCAGCTATCTTGTAGGGGTCATGGATCTGAGCGGTAGTGGGATGGCACTACCCAGTCAGCTCGGTTACTGATCCTAGTTTTTAGGTTTAGCAGTTGTAAGCAGAGAATAAATAGAAGAGGAGAAACAGTAAACGTTGCCAGTTGAACGCAACACCAAAACACCTGTGTCAATCATGTGTGCATCTCTCTCTGTTCTTGCCTAGATCCGTTTGCAGGACTTCAGATGGAGCCGTCACGATCGCACGATCAACGTTCCTATTTCCCATAGACGGCGCTAATTGATGAGGCTTCGACTCGTCAATGCCCATTGTTATGGACTTTTGTTTTGGAGAAGATGGGTATGCTGGGACGGTTATCAGGCAAGAAACGCGGGGACACGAAGCTTACCCAGATCCAGGCCCCCGGAGGGAAGACCCTACTCCTTCTTGTCTGTTCTTGATTACGGCGAAACCGAAGGTTATAGGGGTGCGCAGATGCAATCTGGAGTGGAGGTGTGTGTATGAGGTGTTCAGATCTATTGTGGCGTAGCCTATTTTATCGTGCCCTCCTCGTTGGACCCTCCTAGACTTTATATATGGGGAGGCTAGGTCTCGGATACCGATACGAGTTGGTTACAAGTTGTATTCAAACTCTAGTCTTTAGATTTCCTTATCTTGTGCGCTTGAGAGTCTGTGTCCATATGGACTTCATAGCAGCCGAAACGTCAGAGGCGTCATGGACCATGTAGGTCGTCGAGTGGGCCTTCCATAGGGCTGGACCAGGTAGGCTACCATCGGGCACTCGTAGGGCATACCCATGTCAGTGTGTATGTTGGAATGTTTTTTTAGGTCGAGTCCGCGGTTTTGATATTGGCAACATTGCTAGATGCACCAGCAATTTATCTGGGTCCCAAGTATCCGTCTTTTCAAAAAAGTTAATCTATAATAACAGAAATTTCCATGATCACTATTTTGACCTTGGTCCGTTGCTGGGTCCCAGATGTCAGCCTCCTTTGTGTAGAAAACATGTCTATGCTGGGTCCCATATGTCAGTCTCTATTGGAAAGAAACATGTATGTGTTGGACTAGTTTTTCGGATCGAGTCTGCCATTCTGACCTTGGCAACATTGCTAGACGTAGCAGCAGTTTACCTGTGTCCCAGATGTTAGTCTCAGAGTACAAAACGATGACTACAAGAAAAAGAAATTGCCTAGAATTCGAACTCGAGACATCAGAAAAAGTGAACATCTTGCCTTGCCACTACAAAAGAAATAGTTAATACAATAAAAAACATTAAACGGTTCCTTCTACAACTTATAAAGACTTTCTTTGACCATTTTATCGTGGGAAATATTCAATTGGGCTCACTCCTAAACTAAATGGCTATGATCGGCGGCCACAAGACCATGAAAAGGCTGAAGTAGAAAGTTTTGGGCTATGCTTGGGCCTCATAGGCTAATTTCATGAGCTTAGTAATAAAAATTCCAAACGTTAACAAGGAAGAAAAAACAAGGGCGAAAAAATTTGGTAGATATTACGCGTGAAAATTGTTGACAACCAAGACACATAGCCCCCGCACGCTAAAACTTTCCTACTTGCGCATTCACTCCAGCAGCCAGCTACTGTCTCTTTGCAGCATTCTTCTAGAGATGCACTGGCCGTGAAAACCATAGGTCGCACTCCAAAACTTTCACCCTCCATCTATCAGCTAGGGCGACTGACACCATCGCTGGTAGTGGCTTTCTTCTCGAGATGCACACATGACGGAGGTCAGCTGGTCGATCCCCACGGTACGCTTATAATTTCCTTAGTTCGCTCGAATTGTTCCCTGAAGTCGTTTCGTACTCGATCTGTTTGTTTGACATTGTTTTGCACTTGATCTGTTTATTCTAATTGGTTGGCCTTTTATTGCTCGCGATCGATCTGTTCTCTTAAATATGTAACATAGTTCTGCACTCAATTTCTGAAATAGGCTAAAATTACATGGAATTTATAGTTCTATATTTCATCAGTTTCCTCAGATATCTTTGCTTAATTAGATCTGTAATCTACCTATTCCCTAAAATATCTTGAAATATGCTGACCATCTGTATCCTCAACAGATGGACATATATTGGATATTAAACGGACAAAAAACAACACCTTCATATTGGCAAGGTGTTAATGACTTCATGAAGTTTGTTAGACAGCATAATAGTGACTCGGATGTGGTTTGCCCATGCCAACAATGCCTTAATTATAAAAATCTGAGTCAGAGCATAGTTGCAGACCATATATTCAGTAATGGCATGCAATGCACATATATTAGTTGGACTAAACATGGTGAACCATATGATCAACCTGTTCTTGATCCTCTAGCTGATGATGATCTGCCTGAAGCTCATTAGATCGAGGATGAGGACCTTTCTGGTTTGTTAAGGGACCTGTACCCCACTGCGAGGAAAAAGGGCGGTCCTGCTCTTAAAAGAACACTTTTCTCTGAACTGATATAAGATGCCAAGTGTTTAGTGGACCCTGATTCTGGTATCTCAAGATTCGAACAGGTAATAAAATTACTAAAGGAAAACTTGTTCAACAAGGTTACCAACAAAGCTTTCGATTTAGTGATTAAGGTGTAAAGCGAGTCAATCCCTAGGGAAGGACAGCCAAAATCCTTTTATGCGATGAAACAGTAGATCAAGATACTTGGACTATCATATAAGAAGATCCATTTTTGTCCAAATAATTGTGTACTATTCTGGGAGGATTATGAAAACCCCGATGAATGCCCGGTATGTAACGAATCAAGATGGAAAAATGGTGATAAAAAGAAGAAAGATCCTTGTAAGGTTATGAGATATTTTCAATTATAGATAGATTGTAGAGGCTGTTTTGGTTAGAACAAACATCTAAGGAAATAATATGGCATAAAGAGATTCTCAAGCCATACGATTACTTACTGAGACATCCAGCTGATGGCGAGAACTTTGACAAGGCTCATCCAGGATTTGCTGCGGATCCAAGGAACCTGAGACTTGGCCTAACTACAGATGGATTTAACCCATTTCGCAACATGAGTAACTCATACAGCATATGGCCAGTACTTGTTATAATTTACAACCTGCCTCTCTGGGCATGCATGGATCAGTCGAACCTAGGAAGGATTTTGATCTGTTCATGCAGCCTCTTATACGAGACTTGCAAAAACTATGAAAGGGTGTCATGACTCCAGATATCCTTGCAAGCAAACCTAAAGATGCCAAGTTCCCTCTGCATGCTGCTGGGCTATTCTACACCCATGATTTCCAACTCTTGGCATGTCAGGCAGAGTGACAGCAGGTTACAACGCATGTGTTCGTTGTGAGTCAAAACATGTGACAATAAAGCTACAAAATAAGACCATTTACCTTGGCCATCGGGTTTTTCTTCTTGAAGGCCACAAATTCCGAAAAAACTCTGCAGTTCTATGGAAATAGGACTGAGTATGACACTACAACATGAAAGTTAGCTGCAGATGAGTTGTAGGAGCATCAAGAAAAGGTCATAAATGTAAATGAGTATGACGAGCCAGTCACCATTAATGTTTCCCACCAAGATAATCCCAGCGTTTGTATGGTAACTGAACTGGCTGATGTCGATGAAATTTTGATTGCCAGAGGCAGGTCTGCGCATGATGGACAAGTAGATTTCACTATCGAGGTTAGTGTAGTGGAAAAAGACAAGAATAAACTGGTTCTACCTGATGAATATCAGGACATGTATGATGAATGGCAAGAGGAGGAAGATCCAACCCAGTCGGAACATGTGGATCTAGAACGCGGCGGTTTTGAAAGCGGTGATGGTGATGATGATTAGACTATTGTTTCAAATTATGCAGTGAGATGATGAACATTGATTCGTTTTGGTTTTCTCATTTCAAAATGTACGAGACATGATGACATTTTCCTGTTGGATTGTAATGCTAGACTAATTTTTCCCCTATCTAAATTGGATTAAGGTTAATTCGACAAGTGCAAACATATGCAGGTTCAGTACATTAATTAATTAGCAACCACATCACTAGGTTTCATACAGAAGGGGGCATAGCTCGTGTCAGTAGATTTAATTAGCAACAACATGAAATTTAATAGAAGTTGAGAGATAATAAGTTCTTGTTTTAGCTCCAAAAACCTTGGAGCACGATGAGTTTGCACTTTTCTCCGAACGCACTCAATTATTGGAGCATGCAAAACTGACGATCAAGTATGCTTTTGTGTGCATACCTCATTCTTAGATCAATTCATGTGTGACCAACATATATGAAACCCAAAATTCCCTACCGTCATCTAGATTTTCACAAGGCCATGTTTCAAAAGAAAATCAAGACTGACCATCTAATGCCCTTGATCTAAACAAGTACCAGTACATCATTATTAGCTCTATGAACTCTAGTAATAGCAACGAGTGGTAGTTTGACAGATTCAGTAGCATTTGAAAAATCCGGTAGCAACGAGCGGTAGTTTGGAACCACTAAATGACCTATCATATACATAGAAGAAAGAGAATGCTTCAGCGTATCAAAGTGCTGGCCGGGCAGCGTATAACATCCCAAGTTTGTAATATCTGTACTCAGTACTTAAGCATGGCATGCATCTGTTTAAATCAATACAATATTTGCATGTGAGCATGTGTTAAAATAAATGCAAATTCAAAACCCTATTTTCCCCTCTCTTTGAAAAGCAATTCAAAAGGATTTGAATTTGAAAAGTTACCAAAATAGTGAAGCCCAAATGGACTAAAAGGGCTCCATGGTATTTTATATATTTCACAAAACCTCTCTGGTAATTTTGAATGATTCAAACAGATTTGGAATTCAAAACTTAAAATAGAAATCAAAAACAGAAAAAGAAAACTGTTTTGGCAGAAAAAAATGAGCCAGAGCCCAACCAGGTCAGAGCCCAGGTCGGCCCAGCCTCTCTTCTCCCACTCTGCCGCACTACGCAGCCTGCAACAGTCCAGCTTGGCCCACCCGGGGCCCAGGAGCCGGCCCGGTACCCCTTCACCCTCTGTTCTTCGTCGTCTTCGATGACGACGCTAAGCACCTAGGTGGCAGCACCGCCATCGTCGATTTCCGCAGCGCCCTGCGATGCTCGCCACTGCGCCGCCACCCCCGGAGCCCAGGATAAGAACACCGCTGCTCGGCTCTCTCTCCTCATCCCCTTATCCCCTTCCCGCTCGCTCTCTCGGTAGAGCCCCTCCCCACCAAACCCTAGCCGTCATGGCGACGAGCTAGAGCTCGTTTCCGTGCACCCCGAGCCAAGCCAACACCACCTCGAGCTCCGCCTGCTGTCCTCGTTCTCCCTGCTCAAGCACGCAAGTGGGCAAGCCTGCTGCTCGCCGGAATCGAGCCCGGAGTTTCATCGGCCGCCGCAGTCGTCTGCATCGATTCGCCGTATCTCGACCTCGCCTCGCTTCCCCGACCGCTCCGTCGTGACCGTGGTGAGCTAGCGGTCCCAGTGGACCTCTCCAACCTTTTCCTCTCCCTCTGGTTCGACCCCACACCGTGCCTCTCCGTCCGCCGCCGTCGGGCACCGTCACCACCACACCGCCGGTGACCTTTTAGCAGCGGCGCCGCCATGAATAGGTAGCCCGCGATGCCCTCTTTCTAGCACGCTTAGTTTCACAAGCACGCGCGCCCTCCTCCATCGTCTATCGCCACCGTCTGGCCATCCTCCGGCGAGACCGACGTGGCGCCACGGTGGCAGCCGATCTGGCCGAGGCCCTACCTAGCAGCCGTAGTGGCTGGAGCCAGCTCCAGTGAGAAAATTCCTGACCCCATTTTGCGCGTGTGGCTGCTGATGTGGCTTTGGCCCCACTAGTCAGTCACTGTGGGTGGGATAGGATGTGGTAACAAAAGTTCTGGGTTGTGTTATGACGTCAGCCTGAGGTAGTAAAGGTTTTAATAATTTTAGAAAATGATATAAATTTGTAAATTCAATAACTAATTCATTATAAGTCAAAAAATACAAATAATATATCAAAATGTTCAGAAAAATGAGTTCTACCTATTTAAGATATAATCATACATTGATCAACACCTTTAATGACAAGTTTAATTAGAGAACAAAATAAACCCCTCTCATGTGTTTCCGGAGTTTCCCGAATTAGGGTTTTCAACACTTGGAACCCTGTTTAAGTTGTAAAGCATGCCTTAGGGTTTCATTTCAATGCAATTCAACTTGTCATATCATCATCCTTGTTTCAGCATTGCATCGATGCCATGTCTTGATTGTTTCCTTTCTTTCCGGTATTGGTTCTTCGCGATAGGATCCGAGCCCGAAGCTGAAGTCAACAACACCGACGATCCATATCTGTCTACTGACGCACAAGGCAAGCGTAGCCTCTCATTCTGAACCTACGTTTTATACAGTATATTACTTTCTCGCTATGATGCACACGATTCCAATGTGGTCTTTTGTCAGTAGTTAGTGTCACCTATCTGCTGCATAGTTTCCCTATTGTAGCCTTATACTCCTGATCCACTGCTCCTAGCATACATAGGTCTGGCATCTGAGCGTTGCTAGAGCTTCTGAGATCGACAGCTTAGCCATGCATAGTAATAATGTCTGATCTATCTGAATGATGAATCAGAGATGCCGGAGAATCTAGAAAGGTAGGAGATGGTGACATCCTCGAAGGAGTTTAACTAAATATGCTAAGGCTTGTATGGGAGGCCGCGTTGGGTGTGGTTTTTGTAGTCCCATGCTCGCCACCACTAGGAACTAAGTTCTTGCCTTTGGAACCGAGGCGATCGTATAGCCACACGGGGCCTGGACAACCCCTCGACTGACTAACTTGCCTAGTAGATTCCATGAGTCACATAGTTCGGGCTTTCCATTTGGCATACGCATTGAAAACGTTTTCGAAAGAGGAGGTGATGGAGGTGCATCATAACAGGTAGGGAAGCATGGACCGGGTTGCTTGGGGTCGATGGAGCCCCTGGTGAACCAACCTCGCCTCACATCTTTAAGTATCGGCTTCGGGATTTGCTCGTTACGGCGAAACCATACTTATTGCGTGACTCATGGTTTTGGCGAAAGCAAGGTAAAGGTCGTGGTCAACCACCCTCTGCCGGCCCTCCAAGGAAGAGGGCTAATAATATTTGGCATTAATAGTCTGTTGGTACGTGTGGGTAAAGTTGTACACCCCTGCAGGGTATTCATCTTTTCGAAAAGCTGTGTTCACGGTTATGAACGCTTGGTGACCAGATTCTAAGATCATAGATAACTTTAACCATGATAAAAACTTGTTATCCATGTGTGCGTAAGGATGCTTCCTCTGGGTCGAGGGGGTGATCCTAGATAGGAGGTTCTTATGAAGCTGGTGGTTATCGAGATGTGATGAACAAGATGAAGAAGTCGCTATCTTATCCCTTTTAAAAGATTCTGAGTAGACGAGCCTCTTCTCTCTCTTGTTTACAAATAAAGATTGCTTTTCGCAAAAGAAAATCAAGAGAAAGCCTTACTAGCCAGAGCATGTAGATACTAGGTTATCTAAGTCTTGCGGAGTACATTCTCGTACTCAGCCTTGCGCCATTGTTGTTTTTCTATAGAGGATCTGGTTGCAACTGAAGGTGACTTCTACGTTGACATCGATGAGTAGTTGGGGGTCCCAGGTAGCAGCCTGAGGACTATGGGATGGACGTCACTTTTGTTTATGGCCTCTTAGGCCTTTTGCTAAGTTGTTGTGTAGAACAACATAATTTGCTTTCGCTATGTGATGTAATGTTGGGTCTATGACATCTGGTTTGTAATAACTCTAATATCTTACTCTGTTAAGAGTTTAAACTTATGCTGTTGAATCCCTGTGTTCTGTAATGTTACCAAATCATACTGTGATCTTCCGTGTTTGGGAGTTGAACTTATCTTAGATGGTGATCTGAGGTTAGTTTAACCCTAACCCCGGGGGGTGCTACACAGAGCGCTTGATTTTCTTCCAGGGACGCGTCTCTCATTTAATTGTTGCATGTCGGCCTCTAGGTCAGCAGCGTACATGTAAAATTCATATGACAAACTAGGAAATTCAGGATCCTTAATTTCTGCAATTCCGATTACGAAGGGAATCTGCCACCTACATAAATTAACGAATTAGTACAAACATTACATACACTCACATTAGGATCGTCACAAGAGGATTAGTATGTGATATCTCACCAGTGAATTTTGTCCGACGATAGGTTCGGTTGTATGCCAGTAAAGCCGCGGCTTCGACATATAATACGTGATCACTTCTAGCACGGTGTCGGCTGGCGACGGCCTAATCATTGTCTCGGGTGACCTCGTTACTAGAACCTGATTGAAACTAGCGAACAAGATCAACGACCAAAACCTCAATGCGTACCACGGCGATTGGCACGCCGCCGACCTGACTGGGCTGGCGGACATGATAAAGTCTGTGCTATGCCCGTCAATTTGGGCGACGAACAGCTTGCCCTCCTTCCCGATGCCGATGACCCCAGCTCTTCATAAGCCCGGTGCAGGAACCGACATTTTTGGGTTCCATTTTTGGGGGTTGTATCTGGGTACCGTCATCCCGTGGGCATATATGAGGTGCTCGACGAACACTTTCTTGACGCCAGTGAACTCGCATCTTGCCTCCATGCGGACACACAGGTGGTAGTTGCACGCGATCTTGTGGTCATAGACATCCTTGTAGGAGACCAAAGTCCAGCAGATGTCACTGGGGCATGTACTACCTTTTCCATCGGCGACTTGGCGGTACAGCTCCTTGGAGCATGCGGCCAGCCGAACGGCGCTGGTAGTGTCCAGACGCATATCTATTTTGTTGAAGACATCATCTCCGACCTTCCTCTAGTCGTCATTCAGATGGTTGTGCCTCGAATCCACGGCCATCACGTCCGGATGGATTGGGGGAAAGGGTGGATCTATGTATGACTGTTGGGACAGGAAGGAGCGATGCTGCGTGTGAGATGGCGAGAAAAATATGTGAAGTATGTACTCGAGAATATCCAAATGAGGCTTGGCGGAGTTGGGGATGGCTCTTTGAATGAGGGGTTTTTGCCATGCTCCTTTGACTATCTTCTGTCGGGCGTAGTGTGAGACCCTGTATTTATGGTCCGAAAATCCCCGTTATGCCTGCAATTCACGTTTTCATGATCAGTGAGTCGTGAGTATAACCGACTAGTACCATAACAACATCTTTAAATTAACAGAGTAGAAGTCTTACATAGTTGCCTTTATGGCGGTACAACATCAGCAGCGGATCATCCTCGAACACAGAGCCCATGTTACGCCTTAACCTACATGCAACTGACTGGGAAGACGGCCTAGATCGGATAGACGTCAGCATATCCATCGTTCCTTGTGCTTCTAAAAGTCTGGCCAAGTAAATATCCAGGGACAAAGCCGGTGAGTACTTTGAATGTACACGCAAACTACCTAGATAAGATAAACAAGATAGTGCATTTTTTGGGCTATGGCGAGATAGATCTAACTAAGGTTGTTCTTGTAGAAAGCCTAGTTTCTCTTGTAGATATGGCATCTCTATATCTTTGTTGAAAAGGAGTTTTAAAAACATGTCTCCATTTAGAAAGTCTAGATATCTCCATATCCTTGTTAAAAACCTTTTTGAAAATAGTTTTAGAAGAAAACCCTTTTTAAAACAACTTCGACCAACCTTGGTAAAAACAAAGCTTGTTCCCATACTTCCTCGTGACAGGGTCACATCCTTTTTAGTTCCTCAAAACCATCCCAAGGGTACTCCTAGCGATCACCTATCCAACCGTCCTTGACCGTGGACATGGCTATTCGAATATATTATACTCTACAGAGTCTGTGCACTTTATCCACAGGAATCAATACATCTGTCGGGATATGACCACGGCCCGCTACACATGGTAGACGGGGGTTCGGATAATCAAACCTAACGTTTCATTTGTCGTCCCTAGTATAGGCACTTTCCCTATGGTTGCTCAGTTCCCTCGGGACGAGTACCTGTCTTCACAAGACGAATATCCCTTCCTTTACTTCCTTATCCATGCCACCCATACTCCCTTAACCTTGTACCGTCTGCGGGAGCTCCATAGTTGCAACCGACCTCGAGGGAGTCAATAGAACCCTTCCAGGTATGAGGTCCCCCTAAGTGGAAAGGAACTGGCTTCGATGGACTTTAACCCCTTTCTACAAGTTATGGCGCTGCCCATACTAAGGAAAACAGACTAGGAGTTAGCCCCGAGTCAGACCCAGGGTAATGTGGTTGCACGGATCAATTGTTCCGCTAAAAGACTCAAGTAACCCATTTATTTTCTTTCTCTTGATCTACTTTATCCTTCTATTTTCATAATCTTTTCTTTGATAAATCATCCACCCAGAAACGATGCCTCTTTCCAAGGGTTTTACTTTCAAAACTTTGTGGTAGGGTAAAACCCAAAATAGTTTTATCATCAAAAAACCATAGTTTCCGAGGAGGGAAGATGCTAAGCATCCTAACTTCGATCTAAAGGGTAAAGGTGGGTGTCAAGAAGGGTAGGCTTCCTAATGGACACTAATTCATAAATTGGAGGAGCCAAGTCATTTGCGCCGTATTTATAAAACAAGACATACTGATAGTAATGCAATTTATAAAGGAGATACAAAACAAGTATAAAATGGAGTAGGGAAAGTATGGGAGTTCAGGAATGGTGGCTTGCCTGTGACTGGCGTGATGTCCCTGAACTTCTTTAGAATACCAGAATACCAAGAGTACCAATAAAAATAATAATAACCCGTTGCTTCCTTTTTCTCGGCATCACACAATCGCACTATCGCTGTTATCGAGCAAACATACATACAAGCAATACATCAATCAACACAAGTCATACAAGCATTAGAAAAATACAAAAATCAGTAGGTTTTGAGTTCTTGGATTTAGAGCAAGTGGAAATGCTTAAAAGTATTTGTGGGTTTTTCCTTAATAATTTTGGGAGGCCAAAACTACTTGCTTAAGGTTTTTTTAAACCATGGTCAGGTTCTGTATGATATCAATATGCAAAAATGATATCATCAGATAGGTATTGATAATATGAGACCAACAAAAGTGGTTTCACAAATTTAGCAATTACCATTGATTTATAATGAATTTTCTAGTGGGAAAAGCTCTAGTTTTAGGAAATAATTCACCAGAAAATATCTACAGTTTCAAAAATTATTTCCTTGGATGGTTAATATGGTTTGATGGACTTATTCATAGAGAGTTGGAATTATGTGAAAATATTTAACATAATGCCCTCAGGAAATTCCCAAAGGCAGTTTTGAAAGGTTTTTGTCTTTTTAACCAGAATTAATATACAGGATCATTTGATATGATTCTAAATACACATGTTAGGTATTTGAAATACCTTTCTGCATAAATTGGAATCACCCTATTTGTATTTACAGAACTACTATAGTGATTTTATTAGTTAATTAACTATACATGGAACGGTTTAATTCACAATAATTTAGTCAAGGCTTAATAAGTTTAGGGCTTCTACGGTTGGATAGATATTGGTATGCATGTGTTCTGGGAGTTGTAATTTGGTCAATACCAATTTTATTTTGGCCTAGAGAAATGCCTAAAGTCATATATGTCCTATTTTTGTTATTTTTATCATGGACACATTTGGAAGCAAAATACTACAGGGAAAGGGTGATAAGAAAGGTATATAGGGTACCTTTTAGTACCAAAAGGATTCAGCACAACTGGATTTACAAAACTCACAAAAATATTTTTATAGTGCAAAGGATGTATCTAGGCACCAGATTTAATATAATTATTTTGGGCATAATTTTTCGTTAGTTGTTTTGCTACATGCGACGAAGGGGAAGCGGCACATGACGGAGAGTCCATCGATGGGAGGAGGCAACGGTTTTGGCATGGAACCAGTCTGTGACATCCGTGGGCGGCGCTCGCTCTGGTGGTCCCCGGAGCATGCCCGGGGAACCTGCATGTTGCTATGCGGGCGTCTAGGAGAGGCAGGGAGTTGGAGGAGGCCATGCCGGGGCTCTTGGAAATGCCGCAAATGCTCAGGAAGGTTGAACTTGCCGGGAAGGAGCTTTTCTTGGACATGCACGGGTGTGGCGGTCTCTGATGTCCTGTAGAAAAAAGAAATGAATTGGGCTATATATATTAGTTGTAGGGGAACACAATGATAGGAGGAAGAAGGGAAGGGGTGTTCAGAATCCATGACTATCTCCATGGGAAGCTTGCATACCCGACGGATAGAAAGAGGGTACCCGAGCAGCATCAGGGTAGAGCTCGAGATCTGGATCTTGAGAGGCGACTGGGGTTAGAGGAGGTGACTGGGGTGGCTTGTGCTTTCTTATATCGAGTGTGAGGGCTCATAGTGGACTAAGTCCATCTTTGGGTATCACCAAAGGATCTAGGCTGGGATAGGCCAGTGAGGGCGGTGGAGAGAGCATGAGGGGTAATGTGCCATGCAAGAGAGGGAGGATAGGGCTACTGCCAAGCATTCAACACAAGAGACATACAAAGAAGAAAATAAGGCATACAACTCTCTCTCTTTACAGGGGGTATAGGACAAGGGAAGGGGTGCTTCTATAGTGATGGTACTGTAGCACATGACCAGGAGGGTTCTGGTGTGAGGAAAAAGTGCTTGGAAAGTTTTGAAAAGTTGTGGAGGAGGTTTGGTTCATGTTTTATCAAGATAGCACCTTTAGCCTGAATGATGATCAATGAAAGAAGTTTCAAAACTTGATCTTGTCTTGATGAGTAAATAATTCTATTAGAAGGGTATAGTCAATATATACCTCCTCTAATTATTTGGGTTTTTCTAGATGATTTTTAGTTCACTCAAAATCATTTATTCAAAAAGTGCAGAAATGGTTTTTAGAAGCTATTTTGATATTTTTACATTGTACAAGGTTGGTTTTTGATGTGAGATGGTCCTAAATACCATATCACACATTGAGGAATTTTATTAGAATTTATTTGTAAGGGAAAGTATTTTTAAGAAATTATTTCTTGTTTCTGCCATATAAGAAAGAAGAGCAAAATGAAATAATAAAGGATCTCAAAATATTTATTTTTTAGTTGGGAAGATGGGATATGATATATAGGCATCAAGTGTTCCTTGAGTTGGCAAATAAGTTTGGATAAATTTAAACTTGCCTTTATAAAGAAGGTTTTGGGGATTTTGCAAGGAATGGAATTAAATGGTTTTAGGTTCCAAATAAGAGGTGTGATTCCATAGACCCCCAACTCTAAAAGTTGTAATAGTACCAAAGGGTAGAATTGCCCCCCATGCGTATTAGAGGAGGGTGCGTGAGGGTAGCCCACCAACGGGCCCCAAAGAACTCACACTAAACCACGTATGCGGTGTTTTCACAGCAGTGGGCACATGCAAGTGTTGTATCCAAGTTGGACACTTACATTTCCACGTCGCGTATGTAGAAAACTCACGTACTGACATTCTTTCGTCCCATACAGGCTTTGGCGGTCAGTGCGTATGCAGTCTAATTTTTTTGAATCCCGATCATGCCCCCACGCGCGAAGAGGTATCGGTGGATCCGAGCCATCGGTCTAATTTGTGTCCTTATTTTTGTTCCTTTGGGGGTGTATTGAATCAGAAGTCTCCAAATAATTATGGAAATTATTTGGAAAATGGTTTTATTCAAGGTGGATGATGTCAACGTGAAGTATCTATCATTAGCCACCTTGGTTTTGAATTTCTACCTTTAAAGGAAAACAAACTTGATGTTGAAGGATCTCAGGTCCTGATATTTTTATACCACCTAAACATGGTTGGATTAGGGAGCTCAGAGCTCACCTTGATAGAAGGGATAGATGGATAGTTAGACTAAGTTATATAGCTGTTCATGGTGCCAAGAGTGGGGCTTTGTTGTATTTGAGGTGGTTTAGGAGGGTGACAAACTTTGTTGAAAATAAGGCTACCATAGAATATGAGTCATGATGCCTCATAAACCAGGGGAGTTTAAGAGGCACAGAGTTCCAATGGAACAAGTGAAGGCTGGATTGATAGACCATGGTTAATAGATCATAACCATGCAAGTAGTTGGTCAAGGGAAGGTAGAATATGGATGTGAGCTTCTGCCAAAGTGGGCAAGATGATAAGATTTGCAGAAAAGATTATTATCTTGTCTACAAAACTATCAAGGATGAGTGGGTTCAAGCAGAGTTTAGCCAAGGGAAAAAGTGGGATTTGGCAGTACACATGATGTACTACAATATGGTTCAAGTACATTCTCAATAATGCACATAGATTGGAGTAGGTGGAGTTCCAAAGATTGAATCTAGTTAAAGGATTTCAGACAACCAAATTTGGCAGATTTGTGGACTTGGACTGGTATGCAAGAGGGAAACATTTGGAGAGGATGCAAGTGTTTAATTGATACGTCCAAAACGTATTTACTTTCCCGAACACTTTTTCTATTGTTTCTCCTCTAAACTTGTGTGATTTGGATACAACTAACACGGATTGACGCTGTTTTAGCAGAATTACCTTGGTGTCTAGTTTTTGTGCACAAAATCAACTATCAGGAAAAATCCCGAAAAATATGCCAAAAATCCTATTTCACCAGAAGATCCACGGAGCCAGAGTACGAGACGGAGTGGAGGCCTGAGGGCCACACCTCCCGGCGCGGGCCAGGCTGGCCTAGGGGTGCCTAGTGCGACCACCCCCTCATCCTTCCTCTTAACCTATAACAAGCCTCTTGACCTAACAACTGATAGGGTTTCGATATTTTTCCAGAAAGAGTTCTGTTGCGCCGCCACCACCAGAAACAAAGATCTGGATCTAGAAACTCTGTTCTGGCACTCTACCGGGACGGGGAATTTGGAGAGGATCATCGCCATCGTCATCACTGATGCCTCTCCATCAACCATCCATGTTTCCCTCAGCCATGAGTGAGTAATACCCCGCTATAGGCTATGGGGATGGTAGGGATTGGATGAGTTCTATCATGTAATCGAATAAGATTGTTAAGGCATAGTCCCTAGTATCTCTATTAGTGCTATTTTACTTTGTTGCAACTTGTTGTGCTTAATGCTTGCCACTAGGGCCCGAGTGCCATGATCTCAGATCTGAACTTATTATTGAATAATTATGATAGTATTGTTTGTGATCTTATCTACAAGTTGAGTACACATATCAATGTCCAGATCCAAAGGCCCCGAAGTGACAGAAATTGGGACAACCGGAGGGGATGGCTGTGATGTGAGGATCACATGTGTTCACGGAGTGTTAATACTTTGCTCCGGTGCTCTATTAAAAGGAGCACCTTAATTGCCAGTAGTTCCCTTGAGGCCCCGCTGCAACGTGCTGGCTGGACAAAATATGTTGTACAAGTTCTCATTGTGAGCACGCATGACTATATATAGAGCACATGCCTGAGATTGTTTAGTACTTAGATGCTTATTCTTATTTATCTGCAATGCCCTAGATATTGAAGTTACATGTTTATACTTGTCCATGCAATGCCAGTCCATCCATCCCTATGCCTACCGCGCTCATATCCTACTATTCGCTACTACTGTTACTATTGCTCTTGTTTTACTGCTGCCATTACTTTGCTATTGCTACTACAAAACTGTTGCTACTGATAAACTTCTGTGAGCTAGAACTATTTCCAGGTGCAGCTGAATTGAAAACTCAGTTGTTAAGGCTTGCAAGTATTCTTTGGCTCCCCTTGTGTCGAATCAATAAATTGGATAATACTATCCGCGAAGACTGTTGTGATCCACTATACTTGTGGGTCATCATTAATCTTATCATCAAGTGGATGATAAGTATAGATTAAGTAGAGGGATTCCAGGTATCTATTTGGTCCTTGATTAGTTGGATGCTAAAGGGGAAAGGATTAGCTCAGGATAGATCTAGTTCTGAATGCTTGATTTAGATAAGTGATCTCAACTATTGATTTGATCCTTAGGGATGGGCTCCTCGATTAGATCACTCTAATTCCCAAGAAAGCAAGGCAATCAGTAGATCAAAAAAATTCATCATACAAAGTTATCCAAGTACTAGCTGAATGCTCGTGCGTTGCTATGACTCCTTAATTCTTCATGGCCATCTGTGAAGATAAAATACACATGAATCATGCATTATATGTTCGTGGTTTTCTGCACATAGTTATCATTCTCTGGATCAATTAAGGTATAGTGAGGATATATTCTACAACCCCATAGAAGCAAAAATCCACCCCAAATTTGAATGCTTGATTGCATAGTATGAGGAGTTTATTTGTACTCATTCACTGTCACAAAGACGAAATAGTATGCCTGAAATTTTCAAATGCATGTTCATAATCCATGATCTCATATAGGATAAAACTATGAAAAATAATTCTATGGGACCTGGTCTACGGATTCATATGCGTGCACCAACTCCTGCAATTGACACGTAGCATTATGATAGTTTAGATCTAAAAATAGACAACCAAAGTTTGTATTTTTTCTCTTTTCTGGACATATGTCAAATGCAACAGTCAGTCCGGGCAGATAGATTTGTGGACCTGGTCCCATAGAATTATTTTTCTAAAAATGATATATGTCTATGCATGATAATTTTTTTGGAAATATGAAAACACCTATTAAAAGTTCATAGCACATCACGACAATGACTTCATGTAGCTAGATGGTTGCTTGCTTACTTTATTATAATAGCACGGTGTCCTCGACCTATGAATATGTCCCATCTCTCTACTCTTGTTTTAATTTATGATGCAGGTCTAAACACTTGAGTAGAGCGTTCCATGTATACTAGAATGAGGTTTAAATTCAGTTCTACCACAGCAAGGAAGGTAAACAAATCCAAACATCCGGTCTGAACGAACTACCTGGGAACCTTTGGCATATACGGCTAAAACCAGGCATCCAAAGTTCAAAACACCATCACCATATGTTAAAACTGTTATATAACAGGTGCAGTAATCGAACTTATGAGCTCCCACTCAAACAGGGTACAGGTCCAACTCAAAACATGTGAGCTCCAGCCGAATATCAAAATTAAAATTTGTTGTTTTTGTACCCACACGTAACTCGGAACTTTTTGCTGAGATCCTACGAGCACAATCTAAGCAGCAGGAAATTTAAGATATGGCATGTTTTGACAAAATTTAGAGAGGCTCATTCAATTCCCATCTCTGCAATTGCCTTTGCAACTCTCTGAAATTTCAATAAATATTTAATTCACCAAATAGAATGAAAAGATAAGGACAATGTATATATATTTCTCAAAGGAAGAACATGCAGTTGGATTCCTGACGTGGAGGTCATCTCCAATTTCCTCAGTCGTTTTAGCATAGTGAATCCAGTCATCCTGATCAAGTGAGTCCTGAATCTAGCCAATTGAGCAGCAGCTTCCCATCAGCTAGCAAATAGGTCTGATGAAACTGAATTCCGTTTGCGTGAATGCTCCTAGCTAGATCCATCTTTGAGAAATGATTCCGAGAGATTGGTTGCTCCGTTTTGTGCTCTGTTTGAACCTACGGGAAGATGGATGTGGCCTCTTTACATTCGTGTGATGTTTGCCGTTGGAGCATCACCGAGATGGGAATGAGCATGCGATGAACAGAGAGGCTTGCTAATGGCCAAAACCTGACAAACAAAAGGGTTGTGCGGACAGAAGAGGGGGTCACCAGGGGAATGAAGACAGTGGTTGCGCGTTGCTCGCCTGTGGAGAGACCACCAGTCCGTCCTCCGCGAGTCCCCATCGCCCTTCGCCGGCCGCCGGCCCTGGGAGCCTAAGGTCGCGCTAGCTATGGTTCGCCCAAGGCTGCGCGATTTGAATTTGTACTGCGCCGGTGGAGGGCAGGGCACGCCTCCGACCTCTACACAAGGTACAGATCCGAGCCAAGGGGCGCGTCAGGAGGATCATCCTCCTGGGCCTTCCCCACTCGCTGTTTCTCCTCTCTCGCGGGTGGAGCCAAGCAGTGCTTCTCTATGGAATCGACAGGGTTGGGGTAGGGCCATCTCTCCACTCCGTCTACCCTCCCCTCCATCGAGCTCCACGCAGTGGAGGTGCACGACCTGGTGGATCTCCGAGCAGCGGGGGGCAGGGAACCGGACGCAGACCCTGGCCGCGCTTGCCTTTGCCTACGTCGGGGCGAACCGTAGATCGGGATTTGAGGGGGCGATGCTGGAGGACATGGGAGCAAGATGGGAGGCGAGCGGGGCAGCGGTGAATCTCTGCGCGGCAGGCGCTGGCGGCGGCCGGAGTCAGGGCAGGGAGGCGTCAGGTAGAGCATAGTCACGGGAGCGAGATGGGAGGCGGGGGAGCGGGAGAGGGGGCCCGACAGCTCACGGCTGGAGCGAGCAGAGTTACAGGCAAAGGAGGAGTGCAGTTTTTCACTTCGCGGTGGCAGGGCATGTAATATTTACTAACAGCCAGGGCAGGGAAAAGTCGGATGGAAATTTTGATGGACGAACCTACCTCTAGAGAAATTACTAGATAGATTACAAAGGTTACCATCAATACTATCTTGGGGTTATCATGGGTGTTTTGAAGAGGTTGTGTTTTGAAGTAAGATAAGGACCTCTTGGTACTTCTACCAAGATTAGAATAAGAGGATTTTAGGAAAGTTTTTGGAAAATCTAGGGATGAGAGTAGTTGAAAGTTCTATCTTGAAAACATAAAGAGATTATATATATATATAGGTCTCCATAGTTTTGTTAATAGAAGCTAGTAAAATATTTGGTTGTGGAAAAGTCATCTTGGCTCAAGTTGGAAATGTTGGAACATTTGAGAATATGAAAGCTGAGCCAAGACATCTCTTTTGTAAAATAGTTTTGGTAAACTAGGGTTGAGGTAAGGACTATATCATCTATCACCCAATTAGTGGCATGAACACAAGCAAACAAGTAAGCAAACATTGAAACACTTAATAAGAAAAAGTTTGTTTCCCCCTGATTTTTGCCTTTTTGACAACAAATCAGGGTTGCTGAAATTGGGATGTTACATGTAGCTTCATCAAGGATGCCGAATAGAGTTATGGAGTACGGAGTAGTATAACTCTAGACTGGCACGCTGCCATGAGACAACTGTGAGATGATTTATACTTACTACTTCCATTTTTATACTAGCTACTCTCTCCAGTTCATATTTTTAATGGCCTCAACTTTGTTTAGATTTCGTATTGTATATCACATCATTTAGAAAGAGTAGTTGTTGAGTGACTTATTACGTTTTACTGTACTTTATACCAAAATACCAAGATGCCGAACCTCGTATGAACTTTCTAGAAATGTATCCCTTTGCAAAGTTTGCCAAGCCTGCTAAAATAGCTCATACTTATAGAAAGGCAAGAACCCACAGCCTAAATTGCATCATGCTTGGTGAAATAATAACGACATGTTCCAAGTTCGTATTCAGCTGCATTTCAAAGTGAGCGACTAAGCAATATAGATTCTGAAATTCAATAGTAGTACAGAGAGTAAATTCTTGTTAGCCCTAAAAACCTTGGCGTGGTATCAGTCCCTCTTCTCTAAACATAATTGAGCATTGGATCAAGCATAACTGATGATCAAGTCTGCTTTTCTGTGCATACCTTCTACTCACATCAATACCTGTGGGACCGATATATGCAACCCAAAATGCCCCAATCCTCATCTAGATTGTGACAAGGCCATGTTTCAAAAAAGAGCAAGACCATCTACTGCCCTTGATCTAAATAAGTACCAGTACATCAGTATTAGTTGTCCAAAATACTTTACTAATAAAAATCACAAAGCATTTGAGAGATTCACTAGCGTTTGAAAGATTCGCAGTACTAAATAAAACTAAAAATATCAACAGATTCCGATTACATAATCAGCGGCACTTGACAGATTCAACAACTTTCAAAGTGACCAATTTATCAGTATAGATAATGACAAAAAGAATTGACAGATTTCAACAATGCAGAGATTGAAATTCAATAGATGTAGCAAGGCCATTATTCAAAAGGAAAGAGAGACCATATTATGCACTCGATCCGTCTGTATAAATAAGTACCAATACATAGGTATTACAACTAAATATATTAGCAGTAGCAGAACTCCATACAAAATACTCAAAACTACCTTAAGCTAGGAACCACATGTCCCAAAATGATAATAAAAATCTCGTTGAGGAGTACATGGGTTCATGTTAGGTTCATCACAAGAAGATTAAGATGTGTTATTCTTTAGGGATTAATGTCGATACGAAGCTTGTATTCCATCAAGAACTCTGATGGTCGATTCTGTCGCCGAGCTACCAGATTAGACTGACAAACCTACAAAGAGCAAGCCCCTCCAGTCATGCCCAAGCCACTTCTTGGCAATGCGCTCCTCTTCGCAAAGAATACCACCTCCTCGAAGCCATTTGGTTGGGCACAACTCAAAATCACCTTGTACTACGGCCACAAGAACGTCGTCGGACTCATGCACACGACGGATATCAAGATGACATCATCGTGCCCATCAAATAAAATGCAGAACAACGTATGATCGTACCCGCATACCTTGATATCTATAGTCCGCTGATGACCCACAAGTGTAGGGGATCGCAACAGTCTTCGCGAGTAGTATTACCCAATTTATTGATTCGACACAAGGGGAGTCAAAGAATACTTGTAAGCCTTAACAACTGAGTTGTCAATTCAGCTGCACCTGGAAATAGTTCTCGCTCACAGAAGTTTATCAGTAGCAAACTCTTGTAGTAGCAACAACAAAGCAACAACAACAGTAAAACAGGAGCAATAGTAACAGTAGCGGTAACAGTAGGATTCGAGTGCGGTAGGCATAGGGATGGATGGATGGGCGTTGCATGGACGAGTCTAAATATGTAACTTCAAGATCTAGGGCATTGCATATAAATAATAACAAGCATCCAAGTACTAAAAAATCCTAGGCATGTGCTCCATATATAGTCATACGTGCTCGCAATGAGAACTTGCACAACATCTTCTGTCCACCCAGCTAGTGGCAGCGGGGCCTCTAGGGAACTACTGGAAATTAAGGTGCTCCTTTTAATAGAGCACCGGAGCAAATCATTAACACTCCATGAACACATGTGTTCCTCACACCACAGCCATCCCCTCCGGTTGTCCCAATTATTGTCACTTCGGGGACTTTGGATCCGGACAATGATATGTGTACACAACTTGCAGATAAGATCACAAACAATACTATCATAATGATTCAATAATAAGTTCAGATCTGAGATCATAGCACTCAGGCCCTAGTGACAAGAATTAGGCACAACAAGTTGCAACAAAGTCAAATAGTACTAATAGAGATACTAGGCACTATGCCCTAAGAATCTTATTCGATTACATGATAGAACTCATCCAATCCCTACCATCCCCAAGCCTACAACAGGGGATTACTCACTCATGGATGAGGGAAACATCGATGGTTGATGGAGAGGCGTTGGTGATGATGATGGCGATGATCCTCTTCAAATCCCCCGTCCCGGTAGGGTGCCAGAACAGAGTTTCTGGATCCGAATCTTGGTTTAAGGTGGCGGCAGCGGAGCGGAACTCTTTATGGAAAACTATCAAAACCCCCCTCGGTTTTTAGGTCGAGAGGCAACTTATAGGCGCAGAGGGAGGCCGAGGGGGTGCCTGGGGTGGCTGCACCCCCCTAGGCACGGCTAGAGGTGGGCTCGTGCCTAGCATGGGTGTAGGCCCCCTAGGCCCCTTATCCGTCTCGTGCTCTGGCTCCATGGATATTCTGGTGAAATATGATTTTTGGCATATTTTTCGGGATTTTTCCTGATAATTGATTTTCTGCACAAAAACTAGACACCAAGGTAATTCTGCTGAGAACAGCGTCAGTCTGTGTTAGTTGTATCCAAATCACACAAGTTTAGAGGAGAAACAATAGAAAAAGTGTTCGAAAAAGTAGATACGTTTTGGACGTATCATCCGTGAGCCCGGTGCCGGCAACGACTTAGAGATTTACCTGGCATTCTGACTGTACCTGAATTTGCGCAACCTCATGGAGTGGGAATCTATGAGGTGGGCAAGGATCAATGACCTCGGGGTGGCGAAGGCGCAGCTAGGCGCCATGCAGTAGCTCCCAACTGTAGCAACAAGCATTAAATAATTAAACTTAGAATAGCCATCTGGCAGGACAGCCGATACCAATTGCATATGTCACCAATATAAAGTAACTAATCAGTACTGCATGAAATTACATATATGCACATTAGGATCATCACAAGTAAATTTATACCACAATATGTGTTAACTCACTCTTGAAACTTGTTGCGATATTTGTAATCCACGGGGAATTAGAACGACCGATTTAGAAGATTTCAAGTAATACCGCAGCTTTGAAGGGTACGAAATGAGCCCTTCGAGCGTGACTTCAGCCAATGAAAGCCTGCTCATCATCTCATATGTCTCCATCATTGAGACCGAATAGATCTCATCCCATGACTGCATCGACCAAAACTTCACCTTGTACCGTGGCAATTCGCACCCCGTCGACTTGACGGACCTAACAGATAGGAAGATGTCCGTCATGTAGCTGCGAATTTAGGTGGCAAACTCCGTAACCATTTCCCAATGTCGATGACCTCTGGTTTCCACTTGCTCGCCAACGTCTTATGCCAACAATGTTTATGGTTGTATAGAACTATGGGCACATGCCTCTTGTGGACAAATATCAAGTGGGTTGAGAGATGATCCATAGTCAATGGACGGGTAACAAATTCACATCCTGGCTCCATGCAGATGCACAGGGCGGCGTGGCACCGGATCTTGTGGTAGTTGGGGCATCTGCTAGCTTTTCCGCTGGCGACTTGGCAGTATAGCTCCTTGGAGCATGCGTCCAGCCTAACATCGCTAGTAGTGTCCACACGCATAGAGGTTTCATTGAAGACGTTGTTACTTACCTTGCTCCAGCTGCAGTGCCGTGGGTTGGGCGTTGAATCCGTCATCGCGTCCGGATGGATTGGGGGTGATGGTGGATCGATGTAGAGTTGTTGGTGGTTTTTGGAGGAGAGGGGTGGTGGCCTGGAGGGAGTGATGCAGCGGGCAAGATGGCGAGGAAAGTGCGTGAAGCGCGCCAGAGATGCGGCCATGCGGTGTCAGTGAGTGGGGATAAACTAAATGGAGATGGGATGGCTCTTTGAAAGAGGTTTTCTTCTTTTTCTGCTGTAGGAAGCGGCTGCATCGAGGACGCCGACTAGCTTGATAAACTAGCACGCCACTATGCACTAAATTAATCATGTCACTCTTCCTGGCGTAGTATAGTCTCGCCACGTTAGTTTAGCGCACTAAATTAACCGTGTCACTTTCTGTGCACTAAATTTTTGGAGTATTTACTAGTAGTATGTATCTTCTCGGCAACCGCACATGTTAGCATCTCATTAGAAGAATCGCCACAAGCCTCTCTCTCATCATTTAATTACATGCCATGCCAAGTTGGCAATACATGTCGGACTATGTTACTACTTAAGTTACTCCCACTAAGACTAGCCTAAGTACTAGTAGTAGTATACAAATAGAAGCCAAACATAAATAGTGTGTTTGGTTAACTTACATGACGCGACTATACTGCACCAGGAGGTCACATGGTTAATTTAGTGCACAACGGCATGCTAGTCTATCACTCTAGCCGGCGTCCTCGATGGAGCCGCTTCATCCAACAGAAGAAAAGAAAAAAACTCTTTCCTCAAAGAGCCATCCCATTTTCCCCATCTCCGTTCCATTTACCCCACTTGTCGACGCCGCCTGACCGAATTTGGGATCCTCTCCACTGTGCGGTTCATACATTTTCCTCCCGCTGCATCAATCATTCCAGGCCAGCACCCCTCTCCTCCAAAAAAACCAATAGTTATATATAGATCCACCCTCGCCCCCAATCCTCCTGGACGCGATGGAACATGGTCTATAAATTTTTTTGAGAGGTTCGAGGGAGAGCAGGCGGTGCAACAGCTTTAGCAAGGTCGGCAACGACGTTGTCAACCAAATCGCTGAGCGTTTGGACGCTAAAAGCACCGTCCGGATAGTCGCATGCTCGAAGGAGCTACATCGCCAAGTCACTGATGGAGAAGGTTATAACAGGTGCCCGAACTACGGCTACTCGAAAATGGTCTCCTTCAACACACTCTATACCCATATTATCTGCTGCATCTACACCCTGTTTATCTACATGGAGCCAGGATGCAAGAGGGTCGGCCACCAAGCAGAGGTGCATCTTCACCTCAATTCTGCCCACTTGATGGAGTTGCCCAGATTCCGCTACAGCATCAAACAATGGGAACAGTCTAAGATGATGAATACACGATTCTCGCCGAGAATAAATGTCATCGGCATCGGGAAGGCGGGCACCCTGTTCATCGGCCAGATTGATGGGCACAACACATAGATTTTCCTGACCATTAGCACCTTAAGGTCCGCGGTGTGGGAATTGGAGAAGTAAGAGGTGAGGGTATCATTATTATGGCCTTTTTGTGGGTTCTATAAGCTCTAGGTTTATTCTCAGCCAAAAAGGGTGTCGGCCGATGACGCGCGGATTATGTTCCACCATTACCCGTTGAAGCCGCAGACTTATTATCAAGCTCCTCAATCGTTCATCAGAGTTACCCATGGAGTTCCAATATTGGGTGGACGACGACATCAACCCATTGTGAGACACCACATCTTAATATACTCGTGATGATCCTAATATGAAATGTACTTTGTAATATTTTAGTTCCTATGTTCTAATATTAATTACTTTTTTATGTTATTGGCAGATTCCCTACGTAATACGAGCATCCATAGGAGAAAGCTGAGCATCCACAGGCGAGGATGAAATGAGAGAAGCGTGCCAGGCTGGAAAGCAAGCACTACCCAGCCACTACTTGGACACGCTAAATCGTTGGTATATAGATCTTGTGGTGATTCTGACCTCTCTCATTCCTATTTGGAGTATATGATGGGACATTGTCAACACCCGGATTTTTAATCCTAGATGCCTGTCATGCCATATATCGCAATCCCAGTATTACCATTTTTACGAGGCATAACAGATTTGGATATCACAGTACATCATCCATGATAAACCATACATAAGGTCTTACACAAATAAGGATCTCATGATCGAGTTCTTAATACAACTCAAGCAGCGGAGATACGTAATAATAAAGGTAGCATAGGCGAGGCTCCATCTTCGGGGTCATAGGCAATACTGACGATGGGAGATGATCCTAGTTGTCGTAACCTTCCTGGGGTCCATCATCTTGGTACTCCTCTTCATAGTATGGCCACGGGAATAGCCAGGGACAAAGCCATGAGTACTCTTTAAGTACTCGCAAACTAATACCAACAAGTGAAGGGGGGGTGTAGTAGGACACTAAGCTCTAGGGTTGTTTTGCAAAAAGCCAGATTTACCTCTACTAAGTTCAGAAGCAAGAAAGCTGGTTGAAGTTTTATAACACCTAAGTGGGAACTTGAATTTCATATCACAACTCTGTTGTGGTCAAGTCAAATTCTCAATTCATTTCATAAGCCATTTTGAAAACCTCTGACGGGGGAACAATATGGCCACTCCAACTGTCCATAACCGCGGACACAGCCATTCAAATAGTTTGACACTACAGAGATTGTACACTTTCACCACAACATTCGATACATCCATCAGGAACAAATCCTGAATTCACCATACTGAGTATGCGGATAATCAATTCTAACCTTTCAATTACAAGCCCTAGTATAGGCACCTCTCCTGTGAGTTTGGCCTCCCAACCATGACCAACTGTCATCTTGGGTACTGCACAGGTGGACAATCTTCACAAGGTAGCCTCAGCTCAGACCTAATTTTCGGGTATTGTGGTTGTACGGTAAAATTGGAATGGCATCGCATCCGGACAACCATCAATTTTATAAAGGGCTAAGGCGCATGCCTTAACATTTTCATCATCCAAATCATCTGGTGTTCGGAAACACATGTCAAAAAATCTCCGTAGAATGACTCATCATTCTAAGGTTTTCATAACCATTTTCTACCAAGTATTGTGGTTGTCAATGGCGTGGTGGAGAGGCGTGGGGTGGTGCTGATTGGTCGGAACGCTTCGGCGCTCTGAGCGGGTCCGACGGAGGTTTTGATGGCGCACAACACGCGTGGTCCGCGCGGCGGCGAACGGGCGTGTCTGCGGGGTTGCTGGGGTGGTGGTGATCATGCATGCACGCGGCAAGGGCGGCGCGCGGTATGTGGGTGTGTGTTGAGTGTGGCGCACGGGTCGCTCTCGGCATGCTCGCAGAGAGGCTTGGCATGGCTTGGGCGTGTGGTGCAGCGGCTGGAATTGCTCGAGGCTAGGACAGGGAGTGGCGGTGGGGTGATGGCTAGCTCCCAGACAAAGTTGGCGAGGCTAGTGTGGCCTCTAGCTCGCCGGCGAAAACGGGGTGGCAAGTGTGCTCTCGGCCTGCTCACCATTGATGGCTAGGCTTGCTTACAGTGGTGCTAAGGATAGTTAAAAGAGCTAGATGATCTATTAAGGACTAGTTGTAACCAGAGAGGGAACAAGTTAGGCCCAAAGCACTATTAAAAACAGTGAATTTGATTTGGTTGATTTGAATCTACAACCTGTTTGATGAAATGGCCACATGAAATTGAGTTTTGAATTTTGAAAATATTTTTGGTGTGTGTTCTAGGCATATGCTGAGGATTCTCTGGATGCTTGGGTTTTGAAAATTGACCTTGTTTGAGTGGTTTTTGAAATAGTGGGATCTTCCCATATGAAATAGATTCAATTTTAAATTGTCATTTAAACTAAGCATTTAAATGTTTTTGGATGATCACAAAGTGGGCCTTGGTACCTTGTTATGAGTACTATCAAGGGGTGCAAAGATCCATACATGTTTCTGTTAAGTTCTGAAAGTTAGGGATAGCCAAAGTAGGCATGTGAGTTAATTTGGCCAAAGTGACCATTCACTTAATTTGTTTGTTTTGACTTGTTTGTCTTTGGGAAAAGTTTGGGGATTGTTTAGATGATATTTATTTCACCTAAGAATCATTTTACAAGCAAAGAAACACAAAACCATGGCAATTCAAAAGAATCCAAATTTTAATACATAGACATATGAATGCTTTCATATTTTTAATTGGAAAAGTTTTTGTTAACCCTAATTTTGATGATTAGAGTTTGATGATCCAAGTTTAGTATTTTTGGGATGTTACAAACCTTCCCCTCTTAAACAAAATCTCGTCCCGAGATTTGAAAAAGAACGAAAAAGATTACCTAGGATTTGAAGAGATCGGGAAACTCCGTCCTAATGTGATCTTCGCGCTCCCAGGTAGCTTCCTCTTCTGTGTGGTTGCTCCACTGAATCTTTAGAAACTTGATGCTCCGGGTTCTGGTAGTTCTGGAAGCTTCTTCCAAAATACGGATGGGTACTTCAGGATAGGTCAGGGCATCGTTGATTTCTATGGTCCGGTGATCGATATTCTTGAACACTTCAGTCTTCTCTGGAACTTCGAGGCACTTGCGAAGTAATGAGATATGGAACACATTGTGCACGGCTGACATCTCTTCGGGTAGTTCCAATTGATACGACACTTCTCCTCGACGGTTCAGAATCTTGAAGGGGCCGATATATCTAGGGTCTAACTTTTCTTTGAGTTGGAAACGCTATATTCCCTTCAATGGCGACGCTTTCAGATACATGAAATCTCCTATGTGAAGGCGAGGTCTCGACGTCTCTTGACGGCGTAACTCTTCTGCCTTGACTGGGCTGTCTTGAGGTGCTCAAGGATCTTGTGAACCTTCTCTTCTGCTTCTCGCAGGATATCGGGTCCAAAAATCTGACTCTCTCCTACTTCCGACCAATTCAAAGGGATGCGACACTTCCTTCCATACATGAATTCAAATGGTGACATTTGCAAACTGGCTTGATAACTGTTGTTGTACGAAAATTCTGCAAACGACAGACAGTCTTCCCACTTAGATCCATATTCTAACACACATGCTCTCAGCATATCTTCGAGTATTTGGTTTACTCTCTCCGTTTGTCCAACGGTCTGAGGGTGATAAGCTGTGCTGAAATCTAGTCGGGTTCCTAAACCTTCTTGGACTTTCTTCCAGAATCTCGAGGTAAACTGAGTTCCTCGATCCGATACGATGTTCTTAGGGACTCCGTGCAAACTGACGATTCTAGCTAGCTTCAAACTCTGATATGTGGTCTTGACGGGTAAGAAATGGGCGACTTTGGACAATCTGTCCACTATGACCCAGATGGAGTCATTTCCCCTACTAGAAGTAGGCAATCCGGTGATAAAGTCGATTCCAACGGAATCCCATTTCCATTCCGGAATCTGCAATGGTTGCAACAATCCTGCGGGTCTTTGATGTCCCGCCTTGACTCGCTGACATATATCACACTTGGCGATATAGCTTCCGATTTCTCTCTTCATCTTATTCCACCAAAATTGCTCTTTCAAATCTTGATACAACTTCGTTCCTCCGGGGTGGATAGAATAAAGGGTATCATGAGCTTCCTTCAGAATAACTTCTTTCAACTCAGAATCTGCTAGTACACAAAGGCGTCCTTTGTACCACAGAACTCCTTCTTCGTCTTCGGTGAATCCAGGTACTTTGCATGTATTGATACGACGCTTGATTCCATCGATACTAGCATTTCCTTTCTGCGCCTCTTTGATCTGGCTGATCAAAGTGGGTTGTAGTTCTATGCTAGCCAAAAATCCTTCACATACTAATCCCATTCGGAAATCTTCCATCTCTTTGTGCAATCTTGGTTGCTCCTTCAAAATCATGGAGTTCAAGCGGAACGGCAATCTGCTAAGGGCATCTGCTACCACGTTGTCTTTACCAGGGTGATAGTGAATGTCCAGATCGTAATCCTTGATTAGCTCAATCCATCTTCTCTGTCTCATATTAAGCTCCTTCTGAGTGAATATATACTTCAGGCTCTTGTGATCTGAATAAATCTCACAACGGTTTCCCATCAGGTAATGCCTCCATGTCTTCAGAGCTAGAACTACGGCTGCGAGTTTGAGGTCATGGGTTGGGTAATTTTGCTCATGTTGTTTCAGTTGTCGAGATAAATAAGATATGACTTTGCCTTCTTGCATTAGCACACATCCGAGACCGATTTTGGATGAATCACAATACACGTCAAAGGTCTTCGTGATATCCGGCATGATTAAGATTGGGGCTGAAATCAATCTCCTCTTGAGTTCTTGAAAACTTGCTTCACATTTGTCCGTCCATTCAAACTTCTTGTCCTTCTTTAGCAATTGGGTCATGGATCTGGCGAGACTCGAGAATCCTTCTACGAACTTGCGGTAATATCCCGCCAATCCGAGAAATGCACGAACTTGGGTTTGAGTGGTTGGGGATTGCCAATCTTTGACATCTTTCACCTTTGCAGGGTCAACGGCAATTCCTCCGACTGATGCAATGTGGCCGAGGAATCCTACCTCCTATAACCAGAATTCACATTTGCTAAACTTGGCATACAACTGATGCTCTCTAAGGGTTCCAAGAATGGTCCTTAGGTGTAGCTCATGTTCTTCTTCTGATTTGGAATAAATTAGAATGTCATCAATGAAAACAACGACAAACTTATCTAGGAAGTCCATAAAAATCTTATTCATGAGATTCATGAAATAAGAGGGGGCATTGGTTAATCCAAAAGACATGACAGTATACTCGTATAATCCATATCTGGTGATAAAGGCAGTCTTTGGAATATCCTCTGCACGAATCTTGAGTTGATGATAGCCTGTCCTAAGATCAAGCTTAGAAAACACTTTGGCACCGGTCAACTGATCAAACAAATCTTCTATCTTGGGCAATGGGTATTTGTTCTTGATAGTGACGTCATTCAACTTCCGATAATCTGTACACAAACGGTTACCTCCATCCTTCTTGTCCACAAATAAGACAGGTGATCTCTATGGTGACGCACTTGGTTGAATCAATCCAATTTCCAGCATGGCATCCAGTTGCTTCTTCAGTTCTGCTAGTTCATACGGGTTCATACTATAGGGTCTCTGAGCTATGGGTCCGGTTCCAGGGATTAGTTCAATGATAAACTCTATATCTCGATCTGGGGGCATACCGGGCAAAACATCTGGAAATACATCGGGGTATTCACAGACTATCCGGACTTGGTCAATGGTAGGTTGGGCTATACTCTTGTTGCACTTGAATTGACGAGGTAAGGTTTCAGATACATGCTCGACTGATATTCCGGCTGTACTGGTCATGGTTATGGCTTTCTTGGCACAGTCAATCAATCCTTTATGTTTGGGCATCCAATCCATTCCTAGTACTACTTCCAAACCTTTAGTTCCAAGTACTATCAGATTAGCATAAAAATCTATGCCATGGATTCGGATAGGGATGGCTTTGCAAATTTGCCTAGCTTTGGTGGTTGAACCGGGGATTTGAATAATCATAACATGCTTCAGTTTGGTTGGTTGAATCTTACTAGTGCATGCAAATTCTTCGGTGAAAAATGAGTGCGATGCACCAGAATCAAACAACACTCTACCGAGTACTGAATTAACAGAAAACATACCCAGCATGACGTCTAGCGCTTCCTGGGCTTCTTCAGCATGCATGAGAAAAAGACGTCTGTTGCGGTTGAGAGAGTTCCCTAGGGCAAACCTTCTTCCTGGCTGAACACGACGCTGCTGCTGAGTTGGGGCATTTGCATTGGGGGCTGCGGCATTCTTCTTGGGGCACTCATTGGAGTAGTGACCTTATTTCCACAGTCATAACAAGTTACTTGCAACTTGTCCTTTGCTGCAACAGGCACAACATTGCTTCTAGTCCTCGGGGTAGTGTTGGTGTTGGCGGTAGCATTGTTGTTGTTGAACTTGGGTGGTGCACGGTTGAAATTGATAGAGTTGCCGGGGTTGTTGTGATTTCCTCCGGGCCTCGGGTTTCCACGGTTGGGATAGGTCGGACGGTTCATCGAGGGTCTGTTGGTTCTCGGGGCAAATCCTGGAGATGGGTTAGGGCGATACTTTGGGGTCTGATGGGTTCCTGGATGATGCATCATGCAACTCTTGCGGTTCTCATTGGCTTGGTTGATCATTCCTTCCATCTGGATGGCAGAGTCTACAAGGGCTTCAATATCAGCAAAGGGGATATTGACCAACACAGTCTGCATCTCATCATGCAGACCATTCAAGAATCTCTCTTTCTTCTTGGCTTCGGTGTCGATCTCATCCGGGGCATACCTAGCTAATGACAAGAATTTGTCACGGTATTCCACTACGGTCATCCGTCCTTGCTTCAGTTCTCTGAACTCATCTCTCATTCTCTTGATCAAACCCGGTGGCACATGGGTTCTGCTGAACTTGACCTTGAATTCCTCCCAGGTCATCATCTGTCCTCCGGTCATTGCACGAACGCTGTTACACCATGCTCTTGCATCTCTGGCTAGATAGTGGGTGGCGAACAGAACTTTCTCGTTAGCTTCCACTCCAGCGACTTCTAGGTTGTTTTCCATGGTTTGCAGCCAATCGTCTGCATCTAGGGGCTCTTCCGATTTAGTGAAAACAGGTGGGTTGGTATTCTAGAAATTCTTGAGCTTAGATCCATGGTTGTACTGATTTCCTTGGCCTTGATTGTTGTGGGCCAGCTGGGCTATCTGCTGAAGGGTGGCTAGGTTGGCTTGACGTTCAGCTCTTTCAGCTTCGCGGTCAGAAACTAACATTTGCAGGATCTGCAACATCGGGTCCAGGGATGAACCACTTCCTCCGCATGGAATCTGAAGATTGAGATAGATCATGAGAAAAGAGGAAAATTTCTAAGGTTCAGGGACTTTGAAAAGTTTTTAAAGTTTGGCTCAGATTTTCTAGCAACTTGCTTTTCATTCATTCATTCATAGCACATGGTACAAACACACACCACAAATCAACAAAAATAGATGGTTTTAAGAACCATTCTGGAAACTACGATACAGTGGGACCGAATACAACTCACTATGCTAGTGCTCAAGTGCTACTACTCCTTGGAGTCAGTGTAGTTGTCATCATCATCATCCTCATCGTCATCGATGAAGGCGAAATCATCCTTATCGGTGAAGAAGTCCATAGCCTGATCCTACAGAAAATCATCATCATCGCTGAGATAGGAGTAGGGGTCTCCACGAAGATCCTCTCTGGCATTCTCTCTTTCCTCCAACTACATGTCTCTCTCGTGGATGGTCTCCTCCAAATCCGAGATACGGTGGCGAAGACGGGAAATGATGCGCACCTTCTTGTCTAGCTGACGGCAGCGATCCTTTGCTAGCATGGCGATGGTCTGATCCTTCGTCTTGATAATGGCGGACTTGTGGTTGGAGTAGTCACGGCAATTGTCCAATTCCTGCTGACGATCGTACATCATGAAGCTAAGGTGGTCCAACTAAGTCTTCAGCTCATGCTGGTATGGGGCTTCCAGTGGCTGTCCCATAGCATCACACCTTGGATAAAACTCAAAGCGGGTACCCTTGATCTGGTTGATACTCTGCCCACACAGACGGGCAAGAGCTTCCTGCATAGCCCTGGAAAGTCCATCGAGCCAGTTTTTTTTCTCTTAAGGTGAACTGAATTCCCTCGGCAGTGGGAGGTTCAATCTTTCCTCGGAGACTTGCAACAATAAGCCACTGCAAATCTTCTCCTCATTGATCATTGAGCTGAGCTCCGGAGAACTCGGGGTGCGGACGCTCCAGAAGTTCCGAAAGCTGGACCAAATCCTGCTAAAAGATAAGGTCTCCTCCATTCCCCAACTGATAAAACTTGTTGTACTTCACGTCCATCTATAAGTGAAGGAAATATGCCCTAGAGGCAATCATAGAGATGATGATATTTCATAAATATCCATGAGTTATTGTAATGTTCCTTGAATATCCATATAAGGCAACTTGTATTGATTGGCAATTACATGAATTGTTTGTGAAACTCTATACTTGTATGGTTATTTAAGAGTTGCCCTAGTCGGAGTTCATGTGAGGACACACGTGAATATTAGACTAGCACATCGATTGATTGATGACTATGTTTCGCAAGTCATAGACATGGAGATGTCAAACCAATGACGTGGACACATGTTATGAACATGGGGTTGGACTGACCCAACCTGAGACTAGCAATTAGTTGCAGCTCTCTCTCTCTACACATCGTGTACGTTTTGTCCTTAGACCTGAGATTGTCGCATGTACTTGAGATGTGGATCGACCTACTTTGGGGCTATCAAACGCTGCACCGTAACTGGGTAGTTATAAAGGTAGCTTTCGGATTTGTCCTGAAGCATGCTGCAAGGCATGGTCAATCAAGATGGGATTTGCCCCTCTCTACTTGAGAGAGATATCTCTGGGCCCCTCGAGTGATCGGATCCAGAAATGCATGGCCGTGCTACATATGGTTAAGAGTTAACCTAGTAAAGGAATTCCGAATCACGGTATCGAGAAAGGGAGGTCATCTTGGAGCTAGACCAAATATCGCGAGGCAAAGGGAAAGACATGTACTAAACCTTGTGATGGTTCGTCCGATATGATCTTTGTATGCGTTTAGGAGTTGGCACGTCTTCCTAGAGGCCACTACCAACTATTGACAGAATAAGTGTATTCGTGTCATGTCTATACGCATATGAACCTATAGGGTCACACACTTAAGGGGCTGGAAGCCTAATGAGGATTGGATCCGAATTAGACCAGGCTTAGGGTACTAATGGGCTGCTAATGTAGAAGCCCACTAGGGACGCCTATATAAGAGAGGGTGGGCGGACTGTGGTCGGACACGAGACCTCAGATCATTCCCAGCCGCCACTCCTCACGCCTGTGTCGTGCGCACGGACCTAGCAGTCTGGCATCTGACGCTTCCACCCTGTACGTGTGGATACCTCGGAGGCGCTGCATCTGTAGCGCTTGGACGAGCCGCGCAAGGGGAGCTGCTCGTGGGACGAGGACATGGAGGAGACGTGGAACGTCTGCACTGCCTCGACACGCGTCATCAATTCCGCAACTGTGCTTCTAGTGGTAATCCCGTGATCTATGACAACAGTAATCCTGGTATACATGGTAGAATTTTTTTGATTTGCGCTAGTGTAGCCTACCCGTATCCCTTCAGTGGTATCAGAGCCGATGCTGTTCAGTTATAGGTTCAGGATAGTTGCATATGGTGATATGCAGATTGATATGAATGATGTGATCGTTTATATGGCGGTGGTTTAGGATTTATCTATGATCTTGCTTTTCGTGATCGTGATCTGAGGTTGTCAAACGACTTACCCCTACCGGTCGGCTTCCGCCATCGGGGTAGACAGTGACACATAAATCCTGTTGAATCACGTGAAGATCAATATGATTGATCGAATCGGAACCTATATCTAAAATCGATGTACCATGATCAAATGAGTTTGATTGAATCGGGACAGGAGTCGGTTTATGGTAAATTTGATTTGCCGATCATAATCCTTAAAGAAAATTGTGAAGATACGCAGGGCGCGCCTTGAACCCGCAGGGGAGACCCCCCCTTAATCGTAGCTCCTTTTTTGTATCTCGTTAAGGTAACTAGGTGCTGCGATGTCACATGATCCGGTAGAATGCGATTCTATGCGTAACTTGTTTTTGCAGGATGTATGTAATCAGTATGGCCCATATATGTATGTGATGCATGTATGAAAATTAGCATTACCTGTGTGTCGTGAGTAGGGCAACACGGCTGGAGCCATGTGTGTTGTCATTTATTGTAATGGCCTGCGTGCCAACTTCTGATGATCCCAATACTATGTAATTTTGATTACTAGCTGTTAGGAGTAATAGCTTGTATTAGTTCTTGGAGGACTCATCACTTGGAGGATGGCTCACATGGTACATGAAGATGGAGATCATCATGGTGGACAGGTTCTATGGCGATGGAGATCACCATGAGAAAATGGGTCATACTATGTCACATCTATGTGAATGTTATTCTTATGCGTTTTACTACTATGCATACTTAGATGCTAGAAGTAGAACGATCCCTCACAAAGTTTAAGTTAAACCATGCTGTCACATCCCAAGATTTTCCAAATCTTGTAATGTGAAAAATAAATGAATAAAATAAAACTTTGTTTGATTTTCAGGGTCAGAAGAAACTTTTGAATCCAATTGGAAACCTTCAAACCAATTTGGGTCAAATAAATCCTAAAGGGATTAAAAAGATAAATATTTAATAAAGGAAAAATAAAAATATTTTATTACTACTTTGAAATCTTTTGATAAAAGGATTTGGTTCTCAAAATGAAAAGAAATATTTTTATTTTATAAAGCCAAATTAAACCTTGGCCAAGACTTTGAAACAAAAGGTTTTGCTTTGATTAAAATAATAGAGGTTTATTTAAAATAAAATAAAAAGGATCTAAATATACAAGTTTTATTAATAAAGGTTTTACTATTTCCAAAACATCAAAACTTATTTATTTGTTTAAAATAAGTTTTCCAAGTATTTTATATTCTCAAATAAAACCTACTGAATAGGTTTTGGTACTATTTTATATTCCAAAATAAAGAATTTAAATAAACAAATCCTATTTGATTTAATAACTAAGGTCCATTTCATTTAATTATTAATGGACCCTATAATAAAATGTTATTTTATTTTAAATAAACAAGTATTTCAAGTATCTTATATTTTCAAATAAAACCTATTGAGTTGGTTTTGAAAATATTTGGTTTTCAAATGGAGATTTTATTAAATAAATCAAACCCTATTTGATTAAATAACTATGGTCTATTTTATTTAATTATTAAATAGATCTTAAAATGAATAAAATATTATTGAATTTTGGGATTTGGTTTATGTTGATAAACAGAACCAAAAACTTACTACAAGTGTGGTGATTGTTTGAATTGTTTGAATGTTTGAATAGTTGATTGAAATTCAAAACAGAAATAGATTTGGAAAAAGGAAAAAGTTTTAGACAGAAAAAAATATGGAAACGGACCCAGCCCAGCCGGCCAGCCCAACTAAGCCCAACCTAGCCCACTCCCTCTCCCCCGCGAGAAAACGCTTCGCACTCAGAAACTCACCCACACAGACGATAACCGTTGGACCCCACCTGAAACATCTCTCTCTCGCTGACCATCTGACCCCACGGAACTGTTCGTCGTTTCCACCGCCAAGACCACGCCCGCCTGCTTATCGCGTTGAATTCTCGCGTTCAATTCTCCTAAATGCCACGCTTAATCCTTGCCGTGACTCTGCAGTATTAATCGCCTCGCCCTCCTCTTCTTTTCCCCTCAGATCCCACTCAACCGGAGCCACTAGGCTGCCCAAATTGCAACCTCGACTGCCCCTGTCTCCGACGAACAACCATGGCGATTCCGGCCAAACCCCATCGCGCCTCGCCCCCTCGACCACACGAGCACACTCCTTGGACTCTGGCGCATCTCCCAGTGTCGCCCATTCATCCGCGCGTGCTGTAAATCGTCGACAACGACATCACTGAGCTAGCGCCGCCGTCTGCTACCTCTCCGGCGAACTACTGACGCCAACCCCGAGCGCCCCTCGTGTCCTGGTGAGTACTCCTGCATCTCTCGAGACCGTGCGCACCTTCCTGACATGCTGCCTTGCCTTCTCACGCCCTAGGAGCTCGCCCCCACAACGTCAACACGTGCCTGAGCCGGTGAGCAACTTCGGCGAGGAATTGTCGTCGCCCCCGTGCGCCCCTTCACCAACCAAGGGCAGGTTGAGCATCCCCGTGCCACGGCGATCACAGTGAGCCACCTCTCCTCCTTCCTCGCTTCCTGTAACGTCGACTCCGCCGCCGTCTGGCTGCTCCGCCACCAGACGCCGCCGCCAGCGCTGCTGCTATGTGGTCAAGGCAATAGGAACCGTTAGATCTGCATCTGATGGCTTGGATAGATTGACTAACCGAAGGGGTAAGGATGAACCTGAGCCGCGCGATTAAACTTAGATCCAACGCACCACGTAGCTCGATCCCGGCGAACCGGTACCGGCGAATTAAAACATGACACGTGGCTCAGACCTCGTTTTAAAAACAGAAACTTTCCTATTAGAAGTGCAATCTTGTAAAATCTATAACTTTCAAACCACACGTCCAAATTTTGCAAATTTTATATGAATGGATTAAGTGGAACAAGCCCTAGCCAACCATGCCCTTGGTTTAGCAAAAAGCTTCTGGAAAAATGTTTGTTTTTGCAGAAACATTTGTATGCTTGTTAAGATTATAAAAATTGTTTAAAAATGAATTTGGGGATGAAATCTTGGGCAAATGGTGTGATTTGAACCTACTAACATTGGGAAACACTTTGTGGATTCAAAAATGAATTTGGTGAAACAAAATAATGATTCTTTGATTTAAAACCAATTCTAGTCAAATAGAAATGTGGTTTATTTATTAAAAATGGTTTTGGAAGAAAACCTTTGGAAAATATTTTGTTTTAAACTCTCTGACCCCAAACGCCAAGTTCTATGGTTTGAAAACTTATTTGGTGAACCCTATAGATTAATGCCCTAGTAAAAAAATATATATATTTCTACACTACATAAAATGATACTTTGTTTTGAAAATGGTTTTGAGGTGAAACCTTAGCAAATGACTTTGCCACTTTACAAAATGACCATTAGGTGTTTTAAAATGTTTATGACCCATTAGGAACCACTTTTTCAAACAAAACAAAGCTTGGCATGTTTGCATGCATTACTTTGACTTTATGATTTTATGTGTTGTTTTGCTTGATTGGTAGATTGAGTTGTGCCTTGCTTGATTGATTTATAGTGACTTGAAGAGTGTGATTGTTGCAAGGACAAGGAGTGAGCTTATACCCTCTACCAAAAAGGCAAGTGATGCTTCATATCTTTTTGTCCCATTACTTTCACTATGCATTAGTGTTTTCCCTAAGTCAAGCTTGCATGGAACTTTTGCTAAGTGTAAACCTTACTATAGGAAAACCTAGTAGATGAAACATTAGTAGAAAATTCCTAAGTTAAGATTCCTACTACTATCAAGCTTAGCCTAGCTAATAGAAAACATGGGTGGACTATGTATTCACACTATGGAAAAATTTCTAAGTCTGAGGACTTATGATTTTGTTTAATAAAACAACTAAGTTAATGAACTACCTGGGTGGAATGGAAGGAATGGTTTGTGTTGAGTGGTTCACAAGGCCCATGTCTATGGTTTACCTTGTGTATCTCACTTGTGGATGGCCACCCAGCAACAAAGAGATTTGAGATGTCAAATGTTGAGAAGCTTCAAGTGCAGCCACTTGACATTATGGGCTCTACCTGGATCATATAGGTTGCAAGAACTTAGCCATATGGACAGTGGGTGGTAGTGTTTGATAGGTTGGAACGCGTCCATTTTGGTCTAAGGGAAGGCTTCTAAAAGATCTTGTCTTGGGAAACCAAGTCTTGTGGGGAAAGTGCACCACCTCTGCAGAGTGTAAAATCTAAGTACTTAGCCATGTCCCTGGTAAAGGACAATTTGAGCATCAAGACATGGAAGCAATCAAGGATCTCATCACTCCAACTTCTAAGTAAAACTTGTGGTTTGAACAAGGGTTAAAGGATTTCAATCTTTGATTGAGAAAAATGATTTTGTCAAGCAAAAACTTAGTATTTTCAAAATGATAAGGAAAATCTATTTTGAGCAATGCAAGCCCCAACTCCACTTAGCCAAATGCATATAGATGATAGACTCCACTATATTACCATAGTATCACTTGCCAATATAATTCAAATGTATTGACCCTTGTGGCTGTAACTTGTAATGTTGCAGGTTTGATTGTTTTTAGTGAAGATTGATTGATTAGGATTACAAAGTCTACAACCAACATGTGCCTGTGGCACTTTGAAGATGAAGGACCCCATGCTTATAGTTATTCCGCTGCAATGTAATGTAATAGCTAAATGAGCTATGTAAGGATGTAATAAAATTTATGTTATTCCTGGTTATAAAGTTATAATATGACCTTTGTTTCTTGATATTACATCTAAACTGTGGATGCTAGCTATTGATCCAGGGACTAGCATTGTAAACACAGGGGACACCACCTTATGTTAATAAAGGTTGGGTCACTCCCTCTACAGATGGTATCAGAGCATTGTGTTGCCTGTAGGATTTGTAAACCTAGGATTGGACAAAAACCCTTAGAAAATAGGAGTTGTATTTGTTCAAAAACTTATTTACAAACAATCTTGTAAACTCTTTCCTCAACCATTTTGGTTTCAACTCTACATCTCATCTATTTTCAACTTGATGGAAAAGCCTACCCCATGACCAAAGACTTCACCATGTGCAAAGGACTCCATCAACTCTAATGACTTCAACTTCTTCAACTCTAATGACTTCAACATCTTCAGCATATTCACCAAGGACTTCAACCATGGTTGTCACTAAGGACAAGTGAGCTAAGAAATCTTGCTCAAGATATGGAGACTAAGGAAAGACAAGTTAGAAGGAGCCCACATCACTTGAAGTTTTGTGACCAAGAGTTTTCCAAGGAAAACATGATCTTATGCAAAGAAGAATCAACCAAGAAGGATGGAAAGATCACAAATGAACCATATAGATGGACCACCATATTTTAGTTAAGTCTAACACACCAACTTATGTGGTGTAACAAAATTATTTTGTTGCCTAAGTATGTGCTTGAACTTTGTTGTTTGAGTGGAATGTTTTGATTGTGATTGCTTGCACATTGCTTGAGTGCATTGTGATGTGTGTGATTAGAATCATTCCCTTAGAAATATTTTGCCTATTCTAATCCCTACTCAACCCAACCAGATGATTTCTCCAAGAAGCTCCAACATCAAGGATGGTGACAACAACAACAACCAAGAGGACAACATGGGAGAACTCATAGCAACCCAAAACCAGTTGAGCCAAGAAACAACTCAGCTTTTAGCCAACAACAATGGATTAGACCCAGCCATACAAAGGATTTTGAAATTTCAATCCCAAATGTTGCAAGGATTGGTTACTCAAATGATCAACATGAGAGAAAACTTTTCCCAAGGAGCTAATGACAACAAGGATGACAAGGATATTATTCTAGAGAGAACCCAAGCTTGCATTATCTATGAAGTCAAGGATCATGCACCCAAGGAACATGAAGATCAATGCCCCAAGAAGAGAGAAAGATCTCCCACTCATGAAGAACATGAACTAGAAGAACTCCTAGCTTTGGAGAGACCCAAAAAGAAGAAGAAGAAATGCCCCAACACTAGTAAGAAGGATATTACACAAGTGCAATGTTTCAAATGCAAAGAGATGGGACATTATGCCAATGAATGCCCAGAAAAGAAGAAGAACCAAAGAAAGAAACAAGAGGCGATGATACCAAAGGAAAAGAAAGATATTAGCCAAGTGATATGTTTCAAATGCAAGGAACCAGGCCACTATGTAAAAAATTGTCCAGAAAAGATGATGAACAAGTTGAACAAGCCTATGAAAAATCTCAACCTTGGCCCATGAGAGTGTGGAAACAAAGGACTCAATGCAGATGCTTTCCAGAGAAGTTTTCCCAAGATTCCAAGCAAGCCAACATGTAAACTAGTTGGAAAATTTTTAAGGGTGGTAGTACCCTAGATGCCTTGAGCCAACTTGTAACCCTAACTTTCCCAAATCTCGGGACGAGATTTATTTTAAGGGTGGTAGCCTGTCACATCCCAAGATTTTCCAAATCTTGTAATGTGAAAAATAAATGAATAAAATAAAACTTTGTTTGATTTTCAGGGCCAGAAGAAACTTTTGAATCCAATTGGAAACCTTCAAACCAATTTGGGTCAAATAAATCCTAAAGGGATTAAAAAGATAAATATTTAATAAAGGAAAAATAAAAATATTTTATTACTACTTTGAAATCATTTTATAAAAGGATTTGGTTCTCAAAATGAAAAGAAATATTTTTATTTTATAAAGCCAAATTAAACCTTGGCCAAGACTTTGAAACAAAAGGTTTTGCTTTGATTAAAATAATAGAGGTTTATCTATCTATTAATTTACACAGAGGTAGGTTCGTCTGTCCAGATTTTGGTTCCGATTTTTTACTAGACGCTTTTGCCCCTGACAGTTCGGGGTATTACCAGACCTGCCACCGCCTGTCCGGTTTCGTGAAAAGAAAAAAAATCCCCAATCGCCACCCTGGTCGCTGACCGAGCAGCCATGGACTCTGCTCCCCGAGCTCTCTGGCCCGGATCGAGAGAACCTGCGGACCAGGAGACGATCTCCCTGCAGCCCATCCGGTCACTTCCCAGCGCCACCACCAGTCGCCGCTCTTCTCTGTTATCCCAAGGCCAGAGAAAATCGAGCTCACTGTTGTTCGAATCTGATCCGGCCGTGCGAATCCATGCGTCGGCGCTGCTGGAATCGACCCGACTCCAGGCGCTGCAATAGGCTCCCGCAGCTGGACTCGCGCTCGTCGTCTTCTCGAGATCGAGCTGTAACCCTCCACCACGAATAGGAGTTGTTGGAGCTCCAAGATGCTTGGTCGTCTCGTTCCCTCCCTGACTGCCTCCATCAGATTCTTCGGTAAGACCACCTGCGCCGCCGCACATGTTCCCTCCCGTTGATGCCGTTGTAGATGGAAACGAGAGTTAAGCCTCCACTGCATACCACGCCGCACATAGATCCATGAGAGGCGTACCAATAAAACTTCGAAGCTTGTTTCCAGCTGGAGCATGGCGCAGCGAAGCTCCGCTGTACACCACGTTGTACATAGATCCTGAAGAGGCACACAAAAAACCACGAAGGTTGTTTCCAGCGGGAGGTCGTGGACCGCATCACCAACCACACGGCATGGCGCTGGTCCAACAGCCGCGACCACGTCGGCGCCCCTTCACCCTCGCCTGCGCCTGCCGCCAGATGTACGCGCTCTATCGCCTTTCGTCTGCGATTCACGCCCGCCCTTTGGTCGATTTCCCCCATCTGCCAAAGCACGTCCGTCCCAGTCGGCGTCTCTCGGCCTCGCAGCGAAGTTCTCCGGTTCAGGCCTGCCTTAGCCACCTCCTGCTTGGCCACATCGACTATCTCTAGATCCCGTCTGTTGCTTCCATGATATTGGAGATACCAATTCAGTAGTACCACAATGCGGGTGTTGAGGAACGAGATCGGGCCAGGTGTGAAGAACATAGAGTTTGGCAATGTGCGATTTTTTGTCTTGTGATTTTGTACATGAAACTTGGCAGCGTGAATGCTTTGACACTTTACAAAAGTAGAGAAACAATTGTTCAGAGATGGCAGAGTGGATGGTATCATCCGACGGTTCAGCTTCGTCGGAGGTCTCTTGCAAGGAGGAACGTCCAAGCGACGTCGTCTAGAAGAACACTGATTCAGAGACCCATGACATCTTGTACGGGCTGGTAGATGGCCAGAAGGAACGTCCAACCTCTTCTGTTTTGTTAATATGAAGGGGTAAACTATACTGTCATCCTATATGATGTGAATATGCGATGGCAACAATATAAAAGTGTTTTTAAAATACTATATGACCTAGGGTTGCTAGATATAACTTAAAAAGGATAATCTGAGTTTCCGGAACGATTGCAGACAAACGAGAAAAGGGAATCTCATCATTCTCCACGTCACATTTTTAACAAGGAAACAAAATTGATCAGGTAAGGCAAACGGTGGAACTATGGCAAAAAGCATATTTGTGTCGATTTGGTACAAGAATAAAAAAATATAGATCGATGAAATATATAGTGTGAGAATTAGAAATTACTTCAGAATGTCGGTGCTAATTGAAGTGGCCGTTTGTTTCAAATAAAGAGGTAAAATTTGTCATTCTATAAGGAGAGAAGCTGCCGCTCGTGATGTGCTTAAGGAGAGAATAAGAAAGTTTTTCTTTATAAATTTTTGGGTCGAGTATTTTATGCAACAATTTCTACAAGACCACATCGTGAAAAACATAAAAAACAACTCGTAGCAACGCACGGACATTTAGCTAGTTTAAAATAAAATAAAAAGGATCTAAATATCCAAGTTTTATTAATAAAGGTTTTACTATTTTCAAAACATCAAAACTTATTTATTTGTTTAAAATAAGTTTTCCAAGTATTTTATATTATCAAATAAAACCTACTGAATAGGTTTTGGTACTATTTTAGATTCCAAAATAAAGAATTTAAATAAACAAATCCTATTTGATTTAATAACTAAGGTCCATTTCATTTAATTATTAATGGACCCTATAATAAAATGTTATTTTATTTTAAATAAACAAGTATTTCAAGTATCTTATATTTTCAAATAAAACCTATTGAGTTGGTTTTGAAAATATTTGGTTTTCAAATGGAGATTTTATTAAATAAATCAAACCCTATTTGATTAAATAACTATGGTCTATTTTATTTAATTATTAAATAGATCTTAAAATGAATAAAATATTATTGAATTTTGGGATTTGGTTTATGTTGATAAATAGAACCAAAAACTTACTACAAGTGTGGTGATTGTTTGAATTGTTTGAATGTTTGAATAGTTGATTGAAATTCAAAACAGAAAATAGATTTAGAAAAAGGAAAAAGTTTCAGACAGAAAAAAAATATGGAAACGGACCCAGCCCAGCCGGCTAGCCCAACTAAGCCCAACCTAGCCCACTCCCTCTCCCCCGCGAGAAAACGCTTCGCACTCAGAAACTCACCCACACAGACGCTGACCGTTGGACCCCACCTGAAACATCTCTCTCTCGCTGACCATCTGACCCCACGGAACTGTTCGTCGTTTCCATCCGCGAAGACCACGCCCTGGACATTTACTGCCGTTGAATTCTCGCGTTCAATTCTCCTAAATGCCGCGCTTAATCCTTGCCGTGACTCTGCAGTATTAATCGCCTCGCCCTCCTCTTCTTTTCCCCTCAGATCCCACTCAACCGGAGCCACTAGGCTGCCCAAATTGCAACCTCGACTGCCCCTGTCTCCGACGAACAACCATGGCGATTCCGGCCAAACCCCGTCGCGCCTCGCCCCCTCGACCACACGAGCACACTCCTTGACTCGCATCTCCCAAAGGTCGCCCATTCATCCGCGCGTGCTGTAAATCGTCGACAACGACATCACTGAGCTAGCGCCGCCGTCTGCTACCTCTCCGGCGAACTACTGACGCCAACCCCGAGCTCCCCTCGTGTCCTGGTGAGTACTCCTGCATCTCTCGAGACCGTGCGCACCTTCCTGACATGCTGCCTTGCCTTCTCACACCCTAGGAGCTCGCCCCCCACAACGTCAACACGTGCCTGAGCCGGTGAGCAACATCGGCGAGGAATTGTCGTCGCCCCCGTGCGCCCCTTCACCAACCAAGGGCAGGTGGAGCATCCCCGTGCCACGGCGATCACAGTGAGCCACCTCTCCTCCTTCCTCGCTTCCTGTAACGTCGACTCCGCCGCCGTCTGGCCGCTCCGCCACCAGACGCCGCCGCCAGCGCCGCTGCTATGTGGTCAAGGCAATAGGAACCGTTAGATCTGCATCTGATGGCTTGGATAGATTGACTAACCGAAGGGGTAAGGATGAACCTGAGCCGCGCGATTAAACTTAGATCCAACGCACCATGTAGCTCGATCCCGGCGAACCGGTACCGGCGAATTAAAACATGACACGTGGCTCAGACCTCGTTTTAAAAACAGAAACTTTCCTATTAGAAGTGCAATCTTGTAAAATCTATAACTTTCAAACCACACGTCCAAATTTTGCAAATTTTATATCAATGGATTCAGTGGAACAAGCCCTAGCCAACCATGCCCTTGGTTTAGCAAAAAGCATCTGGAAAAATGTTTGTTTTTGCAGAAACATTTGTATGCTTGTTAAGATTATAAAAATTGTTTAAAAATGAATTTGGGGATGAAATCTTGGGAAAATGGTGTGATTTGAACCTACTAACATTGGGAAACACTTTGTGGATTCAAAAATGAATTTGGTGAAACAAAATAATGATTCTTTGATTTAAAACCAATTCTAGTCAAATAGAAATGTGGTTTATTTATTAAAAATGGTTTTGGAAGAAAACCTTTGGAAAATGTTTGGTTTTAAACTCTCTGACCCCAAACACCAAGTTCTATGGTTTTAAAACTTATTTGGTGAACCCTATAGATTAATGCCCTAGTAAAAAAATATATATATTTCTACACTACATAAAATGATACTTTGTTTTGAAAATGGTTTTGAGGTGAAACCTTAGCAAATGACTTTGCCACTTTACAAAATGACCATTAGGTGTTTTCAAATGTTTATGACCCATTAGGAACCACTTTTTCAAACAAAACAAAGCTTGGCATGTTTGCATGCATTACTTTGACTTTATGATTTTATGTGTTGTTTTGCTTGATTGGTAGATTGAGTTGTGCCTTGCTTGATTGATTTATAGTGACTTGAAGAGTGTGATTGTTGCAAGGACAAGGAGTGAGCTTATACCCTCTACCAAAAAGGCAAGTGATGCTTCATATCTTTTTGTCCCATTACTTTCACTATGCATTAGTGTTTTCTCTAAGTAAATCTTGCATGGAACTTTTGCTAAGTGTAAACCTTACTATAGGAAAACCTAGTAGATGAAACCTTAGTAGAAAATTCCTAAGTTAAGATTCCTACTACTATCAAGCTTAGCCTAGCTAATAGAAAACATGGGTGGACTATGTATTCACACTATGGAAAAATTTCTAAGTCTGAGGACTTATGATTTTGTTTAATAAAACAACTAAGTTAATGAACTACCTGGGTGGAATGGAAGGAATGGTTTGTGTTGAGTGGTTCACAAGGCCCATGTCTATGGTTTACCTTGTGTATCTCACTTGTGGATGGCCACCCAGGAACAAAGAGATTTGAGATGTCAAATGTTGAGAAGCTTCAAGTGCAGCCACTTGGCATTATGGGCTCTGCCTGGATCATATAGGTTCCAAGAACTTAGCCATATGGACAGTGGGTGGTAGTGTTTGATAGGTTGGAACGCGTCCATTTTGGTCTAAGGGAAGGCTTCTGAAAGATCTTGTCTTGGGAAACCAAGTCTTGTGGGGAAAGTGCACCACCTCTGCAAAGTGTAAAATCTAAGTACTTAGCCATGTCCCTGGTAAAGGACAATTTGAGCATCAAGACATGGAAGCAATCAAGGATCTCATCACTCCAACTTCTAAGTAAAACTTGTGGTTTGAACAAGGGTTAAAGGATTTCAATCTTTGATTGAGAAAAATGATTTTGTCAAGCAAAAACTTAGTATTTTCAAAATGATAAGGAAAATATATTTTGAGCAATGCAAGCCCCAACTCCACTTAGCCAAATGCATATAGATGATAGACTCCACTATATTACCATAGTATCACTTGCGAATACAATTCAAATGTATTGACCCTTGTGGCTGTAACTTGTAATGTTGCAGGTTTGATTGTTTTTAGTGAAGATTGATTGATTAGGATTACAAAGTCTACAACCAACATCTGCCTGTGGCACTTTGAAGATGAAGGACCCCATGCTTATAGTTATTCCGCTGCAATGTAATGTAATAGCCAAATGAGCTATGTAAGGATGTAATAAAATTTATGTTATTCCTGGTTATAAAGTTATAATATGACCTTTGTTTCTTGATATTACATCTAAATTGTGGATGCTAGCTATTGATCCAGGGACTAGCATTGTAAACACAGGGGACACCACCTTATGTTAATAAAGGTTGGGTCACTCCCTCTACACATGCCCTCCCAGCCAAACCTTGCACCATCCTATGCCCTGTACAATCGTTGGTGGGCTTATGAAATTAGGGTGCCGCGGTTTTCCTTGGCTGGATGGGTTTGTATCGGATACCTACACGCATAAGGGTTGGTGAACTTGACAAGGTCATCTTAACAGTTAAGGACCTTGGGGCATAAAGGTTGGGCGCCTATTTTTGACATAGAGATGTCACCCAACAACAAGAGTCATATGTGATATGATTAGGAAGTGTTGCTTACCGATTTACCTTGTCTTCTAGTAGTGATGCTAAAGCTCACTAGTCGACTTGTTAATTGTGGATCTTGAATCACTTAGTATCAATAGAGGGATATTGAATTTAAGTGGGATTATATGCTATTAAATTGTTTAATATGTTTTACTCTTTCATGGTTACATGGCTTAGTATTTTGCATGTTTTCTGTTGTAGATCAATGGCACCGAACACTACATCACCTTTTTCTTTGCGTTCGATTCTTGACAAATATAAACTAAATGGAACAAACTATTCGGACTGGGTCCGTAACCTGAGAATTGTTCTCAGGTCTGATAAAAAGGAAACGGTTATGGATACCCCAATCCCCGATGAACCTGTTGATAATGCATCTGCTGCCCTAAAGAACGCCTACAAGAGAGCATGTGATGATTCTCTTGAGGTTAGCTGCCTTATGCTTGCATGCATGGAACCTGAACTCCAAAAGAAGTTTGAGGATCAGGATGCCTACGATATGATCGTTGCGCTTAAGGACATGTTCCAAGATCAGGCAAGGACTGAGAGGTACAATGTTGCCAAGTCCTTTGTCGAATGCAAGCTAGCAGAGGGAGCAGTTGTAGGCCCCCATGTGATCAAAATGGTTGGTTACAGTCAGACTTTGGAAAATCTTGGTTTTCCACTAGGCCAAGAGTTGGACTGACTTCATTTTGGCGTCTCTTCCATCCAGCTATGGGCAGTTCATTTCGAACTACCATATGCATGGGGTGGAGAAGGGCCTTAATGAATTATGTGGGATGCTTAAAATAGCAAAAAGTGACATGAAGAAGTGTGCAGGGCATAGCCATGTGATGGCTGTGCAGAACAAGCCTAGCTTCAAGAAAAAGGGTACTTCTTGGAAGAAGAAGGGCAAGGCTAAGGATACGATCCCTAAGTCTGCACCCAAGCAAAAGGCTGGACCTGTAGAAGACACTGAGTGCTTCTTTTGTCATGAACATGGCCATCGAAGAGAAACGCAGCAAGTACTGTGCTTCTTTGAAGAAGAGTGGAAGTAAGAGTACTTCCAACTCAGGTACGCTTGTTGTAAATGTTGTGGACATTCTTCTCGCTGATTCCTATGTTAACTCTTGGGTATTTGATACCGGATCGGTTTCTCATATTTGCAATTCGATGCAGGGGATAATAAGGACTAGAGAAGTGCAGAAAGGCGAAGTGGATTTTCGCGTCGGAAATAAAGCAAGGGTTGCTGCATTGTTCGTCGGCGTCATGCAACTTCACCTTCCTTCAGGATTTATTATGGAGTTGAATAATTGTTATTACATTCCAAGTATGGGTCGAAACATTTTATCGCCTTCATGTTTGATGAGGGATGGTTATTCATTCTCTAGTGCAAACAATGGTTGTGTAATCTCTAAGAATGATATGTTTATGGCTAATGCTCCCATTGTGAATGGGTTATTTATTTTAAATCTTGATGATGCATCTGTTTACAATGTTAGTGCTAAAAGGCTTCGGCCTAATGATTTGAGTCCTACCTATTTATGGCATTGTCGTTTGGGGCATATAAGTGAAAAGCGCATGAAGAAGCTCCATGGTGATGGTCTTATAACTTCGTTTGATTTTGAATCATACAAGACATGTCAGGCTTGTTTACTTGGAAAGATGACCAAGTCACCTTTTTTGGGTTTACCCGAGAGAACGACAGACTTGTTGGAACTCATACATACTGATGTGTGTGGACCAATGAGCACGACAGCCAGAGGAGGATATCACTACTTCATTACTTTCACTGATGATTTCAGTAGATATGGTTTTGTCTACTTGATGAGGCATAAGTCTGAAACTTTTGAAAAGTTCAAAGAGTTTCAGAGTGAAGTAGAGAATCAACATGGCAAGAAAATAAAGGCCTTGCGATCTGATCGTGGAGGTGAATATTTGAGTCATGAATTTAGCGATCATCTTAAGAGTTGCAGAATTGTTCCACAACTTACGCCGCCCGGAACGCCTCAAAGAAACGGGGTCTCCGAACGGCGTAATCGAACTTTGCTGGACATGGTTCGATCTATGATGAGCCAGTCGGATTTACCATTATTAGTTTGGGGTTACGCTCTAGAAACGGCAGCTTTCACACTTAATAGGGTACCATCTAGATCCGTAGTTAAGACACAATATGAGATGTGGACTGGAAAGAATCCCAGTTTGTCTTTTCTAAAGATTTGGGGTTGTGATGCATTTGTCAAGCGACTTCACTCAGACAAGCTAACACCCAAATCGGATAAGTGCATTTTCGTGGGATATCCGAGGGAAACCTTAGGGTATTACTTCTACAACCGAGAGGAGGGCAAAGTATTTGTCGCTCGTAGCGGTGTTTTCCTAGAGAAAGAGTTTCTCACAAAGGAACAAGTGGAAGGTCGGTGCGACTTGAAGAAGTTCAAGATGAGCCAGTTGGGGATGCTTCTACAAGTGATGCTATTGTAGCAGAACAAGTTGAGGAACCCGTGGCAACAGAAGCACCACAACCACGAAGGTCGGCGAGGCTCCACGAAGCGCGGGAGTTATTATTGTTAGACAATGATGAGCCTGCGACCTATGCAGAAGCGATGGTGGACCCAGACTCTGAGAAATGGCTGATCGCCATGAGATCCGAGATAGAGTCCATGGGAGACAATCAAGTTTGGAACTTGGTTTACCTGCCTGATGGTTTTAAAGCCATCGAGTGCAAATGGATCTATAAGAAGAAGATTGATATGTATGGAAATGTTCACATCCATAAAGCTCGACTTGTTGCAAAAGGTTTTCGACAAGTTCAAGGAGTTGACTACGACAAGACTTTCTCGCCCGTAGTGATGCATAAATCTATATGGATAATTCTAGCTATTGCTGCACATTTCGACTATGAAATATGGCAGATGGATGTCAAGACGGCTTTCCTAAATGGAATCCTAACTGAGGACGTGTATATGATGCAGCCCGAAGGTTTTGTTGATCCAAACAATGCTGGAAAGGTTTGCAAACTTCTGAAGTCCATTTATGGGCTGAAGCAAGCATCTCGGAGTTGGAACACTCGATTTGATGAAGTTGTAAAGGAGTTTGGCTTCATCAAAAACGAACAAGAACCTTGTGTTTACAAGAAGGAAAGTGGGAGAGCGCTGGTATTTCTAATCTTATATGTAGATGACATATTGTTGATTGGAAATGACATTCCTATGCTCAAGTCTGTTAAGACCTCATTGAAAAATAGTTTTTCAATGAAGTACTTAGGAGAAGCGGCATATATTCTGGGCAATTAAGATCTATAGAGATAGATCAAGGAGGCTAATTGGATTAAGCCAGAGTACATACATTGATAAAGTGTTGAAACGGTTCAGCATGGAAGAGGCTAAGAAGGGGTTCTTGCCCATGTCTCACGGCATAAAACTAAGCAAGACTCAGTGTCCTTTGACTACTGATGAGCGTGAGCGCATGAGTAGGGTTCCATATGCTTCGGCTATTGGATCCATCATGTATGCAATGATATGTACTCGCCCAGATATTTCCTATGCTCTAAGTGTTACGAGCAGATACCAGGCTGATCCAGGTGAAGGTCACTGGACAGCGGTAAAGAACATCCTTAAGTACTTGAAAAGGACTAAGGATGTGTTCCTAGTTTATGGAGGTGAGGATTAACTCAGTGTAAGAGGTTACACAGATGCGAGTTACCTTAACGACTCAGATGATTCGAAATCGCAATCAGGTTATGTGTTTGTCATGAATGGTGGTGCTGTGAGCTTGAAAAGTTCCAAGCAAGATACGGTGACCTCCTATTCAATGGTTGAATATATTGCCTCGGAGGTCAGAAGGAAGCTGTTTGGATTAGGAATTTCTGATCGCTCTCGGTGCTTGTATGCGTCCAATCCCTTGGACGTTTATTGTGATAACAATGGTGCTATTGCACAGGCCAAGGAACCTAGACAGCACCAGAAGAACAAACATATTCGCATGCGTTACCATCAGATTCGAGAGTTCGTTGAGGATGGTAGTGTCATGATATGCAAAATACATAAAGACTCAAATGTTGCTGATCCCTTGACTAAGCCTCTCCTCATGACGCGCATGAAGCGCACACAAGAGCAATTGGTATTAGATACATTTTAGATTGACTCTAGTGCAAGTGGGAGACTGAAGGAAATATGCCCTAGAGGCAATCATAGAGATGATGATATTTCATATGTATCCATGAGTTATTGTAATGTTCCTTGAATATCCATATCAGGCAACTTGTATTGATTGGCAATTACGTGAATTGTTTGTGAAACTCTATACTTGTATGGTTATTCAAGAGTTGTCCCTAGTCGGAGTTCATGTGAGGACACACGTGAATATTAGACTAGCACATCGATTGGTTGATGACTATGTTTCGCAAGTCATAGACATGGATATGTCAAACCAATGACGTGGACACATGTTATGAACATGGGGTTGGACTGACCCAACCTGAGACTAGCAATTAGTTGCAGCTCTCTCTCTACACATCGTGTACGTTTTGTCCTTAGACCTGAGATTGTCGCATGTACTTGAGATGTGGATCGACCTACTTTGGGGCTACCAAACGCTGCACCGTAACTGGGTATAAAGGTAGCTTTTGGGTTTGTCCTGAAGCATGCTGCAAGGCATGGTCAATCAAGATGGGATTTGCCCCTCTCTACTTGAGAGAGATATCTCTAGGCCCCTCGAGTGATCGGATCCAGAAATGCATGGTCGTGCTACATATGGTTAAGAGTTAACCTAGTAAAGGGATTCCGAATCACGGTATCGAGAAAGGGAGGTCAGCTTGGAGCTAGACCAAATATCATGAGGCAAAGGGAAAGACATGTACTAAACCTTGTGATGGTTCGTCCGATATGATCTTTGTATGCGTTTAGGAGTTGGCACGTCTTGCTAGAGGCCGCTACCAACTATTGACAGAATAAGTGTATTCGTGTCATGTCTATACGCATATGAACCTATAGGGTCACACACTTAAGGGGCTGGAAGCCTAATGAGGATTGGATCCGAATTAGACCAGGCTTAGGGTACTAATGGGCTGCTAATGTAGAAGCCCACTAGGGACGCCTATATAAGAGAGGGTGGGCGAATGACCAGTGGTCGACCGAGACCTCAGATCATTCCCAGCCGCCACTCCTCACGCCTGTGTCGCGCACGCGGACCTAGCAGTCCGGCATCTGACGCTTCCACCCTGTACATGTGGATACCTCGGAGACGCTGCATCTGTAGCGCTTGGACGAGCCGCGCAAGGGGAGATGCTCGTGGGACGAGGACAAGGAGGACGGAACGAGCACCGCCTCGACGCGCTTCATCAATTTCGCAACTGCGTGTCTAGTGGTAATCCCGTGATCTATGACAACAGTAATCCTGGTATACGTGGTAGAATTTTTTTGATTTGCGCTAGTGTAGCCTACCCGTATCCCTTCAATAAGAATATAGGATGAGTAAGTTAGTAGAGTGATCAAGTGTGTCAAATTTTAGGTATTTTGAAAGAGTTTTTGAGGACCATGAATTTTTGTGAAAGAAACAAGGTGATAAAAATGAGAATAAGTTTTTGTAAATATTTGCTTCCTTTGGTTTTGAAACTAAGTTTTTGATTCAAACGTCCAGTCTAAATAGGGTCTCCTATGGTCAGGATGGCTCTGATACCAACTTGTCAACACCCGGATTTTTAATCCCAGATACATGTCATGCCATACATCGCAATCCCAGGATTACTATTTTTGCGAGACATAACAGATTTGGATATCACAGTACATCATCCACTACAAACCATACATAAGGTCTTACACAAATAAGGATCTCATGATCCAGTTCTTAATACAACTCAAGCAGCGGAAATACGTAACAATAAAGGTAGCGTAGGAGAGGCTCCATCTTCGGGGTCACTGGCAATGCTGACGATGGGAGATGATCCTAGTTGTCGTAACCTTCCTGGGGTCCATCATCCTGGTACTCCTCTTCATAGTCTAGCCACGGGAATAGCCAGGAACAAAGCCATGAGTACTCTTTAAGTACTCGCAAACTAATACCAACAAGTGAAGGGTTTTTTTTGTAGTAGGACACTAAGCTCTAGGGTTGTTTTGCAAAAAGCCAGATTTACCTCTATTAAGTTCAGAAGCAAGAAAGCTGGTTGAAGTTTTATAACACCTAAGAGGGAACCTGAATTTCATATCACAACTCTGTTGTGGTCAAGTCAAATTCTCAATTCATTTCATAAGTCATTTTGAAAACCTCTGACGGGGGAACAGTATGGCCACTCCAACTTTCCATAACCACGGACGCGGCTATTCAAATAGTTTGACACTACAGAGATTGTGCACTTTCACCACAACATTCGATACATCCGTCAGGAACAAATCCTGAATTCACCATACTAAGTATGCGGATAATCAATCCTAACCTTTCAATTACAAGCCCTAGTATAGGCACGTCTCATGTGAGTTTGGCCTCCCAACCATGACCAACTGTCATCTTAGGTACTGCACAGGTGGACAATCTTCACAAGGTAGCCTTAGCTCAGACCTTGGCCGTGAGGGAACCCATACTAAGGTATATAAGTTTCCAGTCAAGCCCTACCCAATTTTACGGTATTGTGGTTGTACGGTAAAATTGTAATGGTATCGCATCCAGACAACCATCGGTTTTATTAAGGGCTAAGGCGCATGCCTTAACATTTTCATCATCCAAATCATCTGGTGTTCGGAAACACATGTCAAAACATCTCCGTAGAATGACTCATCATTCTAAGGTTTTCATAACCATTTTCCACCAAGTATTCCCATCTAACGTTGATCAAGTTTTATGCTTAGAACTAGCATCTACCAGTGGGGGTGAGTACTAATGAGGGGTGGTAAACAAGTGGAGTTTAACTAAGTTCAATATCATGCCTTAGGGGGACATCAAGATTATCTAGCTTAGGCCAAATTTAATGCTCTTTATGCAACCTTCAATTGTCTTCCTAGAATCTACAAGTCACTTAAGTAGACTCTAAGTAATAGCTTTGATAAATAAATAAAGTAGAAAGCTTGCAAGTAAAACTAGGAGGGGTATCAAGTGGGTATGATCACATATGCTTAAGGCATCTAGTGGTCATGGTAACAAGCAAGTATTATCTTGCATTAGTATCAGTATAGGCTTGCTAAAGTAGAGTAGCTTGCAAGTGTTAGCTTGCCTTGTGCAGAGCAGTGGTTGAAGTTCTCCTCGGCTTCTTCTTCGTAGTATCATCCTTCCTCCTTGTATCCTTGGTCGGTACTACAGTCTATGAATAAATACGAGGTACACAATCACCAAGCAATACTTAAGTATTTTCAATAATCACACAAAGGTGCACTATAGTTGATCTAGTATCATCACTAACATTACAAGATTAAAGCTTTGGTCTTATTATTTTTTTAGAAAAGTAATTTCTACTCATTGAAAAACTACTTAAGATTTAATATTCTCCAAACCAAACATGGGATCATGTTGACACATGTCATCACCACATATTTTAGTACATGAGAATGTGATTTAAAGTGGTGTCACAAATTAATAAGGTTTAACCTTTTATTTTAAATAAAATAAGTGACTAGAAATGCCTATGTGGCATTCTTTTATTACTTGAACATTATTTCTGTAAGTAAACCCATATATTTTTATATATTCTGAAAGGTATAGTCAAATATGATTTTTGAGAGTTGGATCAATTCAAAAGCTATTATGGTTGAAATTTGAAAAATGTTTGAATGCAGAAAAGCTTCTGCCTTTTTATTTTTACCAAGGTTGATCTATAGATCCAAATGATTTGAATCCAACGGGCTTGGATTAAGCATTTCAATACCTTTCTAAAAAAATTGGTTTCATTCAATTTGGTTCACTGAATCGAGCTGGGTTGATTTTTGAAACTAGGTACAGAACTAAGTTTGAATATAAATAGAAAAAGCTAAATTCAAACGAGTGGGCTGCACGGGAAAGGTTAATGGGCCGGCCCAGTGTCACTCCGCAGCGCGGGGCTCAGCTGACAGGGGAGTTCCACCAGTCAGTGGCTCATAATATGTAAAGCGGTACGGGGCGATCTCGGCCGCACGATCTAAGTCTAATCGAACGGCTATGGCTCATCGTCCACGTCAGGCAGCGCCGGCGAGACAGAACCCTAACACGGCAGGTGGGGGTTGTGGGAGGCTCACCGGGGCTCAGGCGAGGGTCGGCGATGGGGGCAAACGACAAAGTCGACGACGGCGATTCTCCAGGCACCGGCAGCTCCTCCTGGGGCGACCCCAATCGATGGCTTCTTATCCAGCAGCGGCTGGCTCCGGTGAAATTCCGGCGATGCGCTGCTCGCCTTGCTCCGGGAGTGAGGTGGGGTGGTTCTAGGTGAGAGGGGAGTGGAATGGTGTGAATAAATCGAGCGGGGGAGGCCTCTATTTATAGTGGCGAGAGGAGACCGACGGGCGCGGGCTGAGCTTGTCGTGGTTGACAGCACAGAGGGCTATCGGCGTGGACGACGGTAGGGGGCGGTGTTGTGCTCCCTGGCAAAGCTCAACGGCGTGGTGGAGAGGCGTGAGGCAGTGCTGATCGTTCGGAATGCTTCGGCGCTCTGAGCAGGTCCGACGGAGGTTTTGATGGCGCACAACACGCGTGGTCCGCGCGGCGGAGAACGGGCGTGTCTGCGGGGTTGCTGGGGTGGTGGTGATCACGCGTGCACGCGGCAAGGGCGGCGCGCGGTCTGTGGGCATGTGTCAAGGGTGGCGCACGGGCGCGCTCTTGGCATGCTCGCAGAGAGGCTTGGCATGGCTTGGGCGTGTGGTCCAGTGGCTGGCATTGCTCGAGGCTGGGACAGGGAGTGGCGGTGGGGTGCAGGCTAGATCCCAGACAAGGTTGGCGAGGCTAGTGTGGCCTCTAGCTCGCCGGTGACAACGGGGTGGCAAGTGTGCTCTCGGCCTGCTCACCATTGATTGCTAGGCTTGCTTACAGTGGTGCTAAGGATATTTAAAAGAGTTAGATGATCTAATAAGGACTAGTTGTAACCAGAGAGGGAACAAGTTAGGCCCAAAACACTATTAAAAACAGTGAATTTGATTTTGTTGATTTGAATCTGCAACCTGTTTGATGAAATGGCCGCATTAACTAGAGTTTTGAATTTTGAAAAGATTTTTGGTGCGTGTGCTAGGCATGTGCTGTGCTGAGGATTCTGTGGATGCTTGGGTTTTGAAAATTGAGCTTGTTTGAGTGGTTTTTGAAATAGTGGGATCTTCCCATATGAAATAGATTCACTTTTAAACTGTCATTTAAACTAAGCATTTAAATGTTTTTGGATGATCATAAAGTGGGCCTTGGTACCTTGTTATGAGTACTATCAAGGGGTGCAAAGATCCATACATGTTTCTGTTAAGTTCTGAAATTTAGGGATAGCCAAAGTAGGCATGGGAGTTAATTTGGCCAAAGTGACCATTCACTTAATTTGTTTGTTTTGACTTGTTTGTCTTTGGGAAAAGTTTGGGGATTGTTTAGATGATGTTTATTTTACCTAAGAATCATTTTACAAGCAAACAAACACAGAACCATGGCAATTCAAAAGAATCCAGATTTTAATACATACACATATGAATGCTTTCATATTTTTAATTGGGAAAGTTTTTGTTAACCCTGATTTTGATGATTAGAGTTTGATGATCCAAGTTTAGTATTTTTGGGATGTCACAAACATGTAGTGCTTTATTTCCAATGGCAACGCTATGGCTTCCCATTCCTATATACTGGGAATTGTTCAGATCGAGTGTAGAATATGGCCTGTACTACTAAATCTTTCAAAAGCTAGTGAATCTCTCAAATGTTCTAATGTTGGTATTATTAAAGTATTTTGTGGAACTAATACTGATATACTGGTACTTATTTTGATCAACGGTAGTAGATTGTTATGATGTTGTGCTAGTCCATACATGCCGCCAATTATGGCCATATTTTGAGAATAATCGAAATGGAAGTAGTATGAAGAGTATGGCTTCATCAGATGCTCTCTCGAGAAGGAGCTGACCCAAGTATTTTCCTTTCTTTATTTTATGGTGCTTCGTTTGAGATGTATGGACCTCTATGTACTTGTTGCTTTTTAGGTCCTTGATTTAAAATGTACTCCCACTATCCGTGTAAAATTTGAACCTAAAACTAAGTGGTAAAATTTAAATCTTAGTTATCAAATCTTGACATATTTTGAAAACACTCAAAAATGGAAGTAGTATGAAGAGTATGGCCGATTTAACAAAATTAGGTCAAGCTTGAGATACAAGTAAGCACGATAGGTTTTTCTCTTGGATTAAATATCTTTTTGGGAGTTGATGGGTGCATCTTCTTGAAACAATGTCATCGGTGTGACTTTCCAACTATCAGGAAAGGACATTCTCAGTTTCCCGAGTGATGACAAGATTGTTCTTTTCCGTAAAGAAAGTCCAAAGAATATGGACCTGAATGCCACAAGCCAAGCTTCCACACATATTAAGTGGACCAACATGTTTTTCTTATGATTCCCATGTTCAATATTTGAGCTTTCAAACTTCATCCTACTAACTCTGTCCACTTGAATGACTTTATGCATATTTTTCCAAATTAGGTCAAATTTGAACTAGAAGTAAATTTTAGGTTGCTTTGATAATTTTGTGAATTTTTTTTGCAGGTAATCATTGCGGGATTATTTAATATATCACAAAGCACCACCGAGAGCTTTGACAATAGGTTCAAGTTCTTACAAAGATTTTAGAAAGTCGGAAGAATATAGATATGAATGCCACAAGCCAAGCTTTCTCCCATATATATAGTGGATCAACATGTTTTACTTATGATTCCCATGTTTTATGACTTCTCAGACTTTGTTCTAGCTAACTCTGTCCACTTGAATGACATTATGTTGATTTATCAAAATTAGGTCAATTTTGAACTACAAGTAAATTGTAGGTTGGGTTGAAAGTTTTACGATTTTTTTTAGGTAACCATCGGGGAGTCATTTAATATATCACAAACCACCACCGGGAATTTTGACAACAGGTTCATCTTCTGGCAAATATTTTGCATATTGAAAACTTAACAAAATTATGTCAAACTTGAGCTACAAGTAAGTGCGATAGATGGGTCCATATTATTTTAGTAAACAACATCGTCGGTGTGAGTTTCCAACTATAAGGACAGAACATTCCTAAATTTTTGAGTGATGACGAGATTGTTCCTTTCCGCAAAAAAAAGTATGCAAAATATTGATCTAAATGCCACAATTAGAGGTTTTAGGAATATATAGTGGACCGACATGTTGCACTACTTACGATTTTCAAACTTCGAGCTAGCTACCTCTGTCCACTTGAATGGCTTTATATCGATTTACTGAAATTAGGTCAAATTTGAACTATGAGTAAGTTATAGGTTGCATTGATAGTTTTGCGGATTTTTTGGAGGTAACCATTGGGGGGTCATTTAATATATCACAAACCACCACCGAGAGTTTTGACAACAGGTTCAACTTCTTGCTAAGATTCCTCATCTTGTCAACTTAACGAAATTAGGTCAGAATGAGGTACCAGTAAGTGAGATAGATTGCTCTTGAATTAATTGACTTTTTGGAGGTAGATGGGTGCATCTTTTTTTAGTAAACAATGCTGTCGGTGTGAGTTTCCAACTATCAGGAAAGAACATTATCAATTTCCAAGTGATGACAAGATTGTTCCTTTCCGCAAATAAAGTCTAAATAATATGGATCTGAATGCCACGAGCCAAGCTTTTCAGGCATATATAGTGGACCGATATGTTGTGTACTACTTATATGATTCCCATGTTTCTCGAGTTTTGAAACTTTGACCTAGCTAACTCTATCCACTTGAATGGATTTATGTCGATTTATAGAAATTATGTCAAATTTGAACTACGAGTAAGTTGTAGGCTGTGTTGACAATTTTTCGATTATTTTTGGAGTTAACCATCGGGGGGTCATTTAATATATCATAAACCACCATCGAGAGTTTTTACAATAGGTTCAACTTCTTGCTAAGATCTTGCATCTTGACAACTTAACTAAATTAAGTCAAACTTGAGCTATAAGTAAGCACGATGGACTGCTCTTGAATTAATTGTCTTTTGGAAGGTACATGGGTGCATCATCTTTTAGTAAATGATGACGTCGGTTTGAGTTTCCATCTATTAGGAAAGAACATTCTCAATTTCCCCATGTTTTGCAAATTTTAAAACTTCCTAGCTAACTCGGCCAACTTGAAAGAGACTTTGTGCCGATTAATCAAAATTAGGTCAAATTTCAACTACAAGTAAATTTTACATTGCTTTAAAAGTTTTAAAATAAATTCGGTGGTTCTTGATATACTGAATTCCTGGTTGGCTTTAAAAGATATCTGAAAATTTTAAGAGCATACTTGTAGTTAAAAATCGACATGGTCGGTGGGAGTACGGTTCACATCGAAGACCTCAAAAAAGACAAAATTACATAGAGGTCCTTAAATTTAGCACAAAGATCCCTAAAGTTAAGCAAGGAAAAGCGATCGGGTCCTTCTCGAGTGATCATGTGAGCCATACCCTTTGTACTACTATACTTGCTTCACACACACACACACACACACACAAAGCTCCTCACTTTCAAACCAGTAGGCTGCTGGTCGCAGGGTGTGAAATTGAATGACAAGGCAGGTCGACGCACGTGCACCACCGAGAGTTTGGACAAAGGGTTTAACTTTGCTAACATTTCGCATCTTGAAAATTTAACAAAATTTGGTCAAACTTGAGCTACACAAGTAAGAGAACAAAAGGGAGGCGGCACGAGCCTTTAAAAAAAGATAGGCAGCACCAGAGCAGCGAAGAGGAGGAGTTGAAGGCGGTTCGATATCAGAGCATAGTTATGATGGATTCCTGACACGAGGTACTCCTGCCTCCTTACAGTATTCACTCTATTACTAGTAGTAAATTTCAGGACCTATGCACCCAAAAAAAGTGTCTTTTATCTCTCCTTGGCTGCCTCTCATCTCTCCACCCCTCTCCCTCGCGCATCGGCCAGGCTGATCTCTCCCTCGTCCACATCGTGGTGCTGCGCACACGTGCCTCGGTATGGTGGCTCTATTTTTTTAAGGGTGGCTTTGTTTCTCTGGAGTGTTCATCAGCCGCGTTGGTGTGTAGTAGGAGTAGTACATAGGAAGGAAACCACTTTGTTCCTTGGCGGCCAAAAAAATTCAAAATTTTCCAATGTCGAAATTTTCACTCTTCCCAAACATTGGGAGGGAAAGGATATTCGAACGACCGACCATTCACAATAGTACTTCTTATCTTATTTTTATCTTATCTTATGTATTACAACACCATACCACCATAGTATAGTGTACGGATAACTTTAAACATTGATCGTTGGATCAAGACTGGCAAATCCAAACATTGCTAGCCGTTGGATATTCTTTCCATTCTTAGCATTATAAGATTATATTGATAGTCTTTGGCATAATGAACGCTAGTATGCGCAAACCTCAAAACTCACTCCATTGCTTAGTTCAGGGACCTTTTTCTAAATTCATGGACTTGGATGTAACTTGTACTTCCACCAACCGTGTTAACTAAAGCACCTTACTCCTACGGGACCTACCATAGTTATAAGAAAATGTAACCTCCCCAATTATCACACAAAGTGGACCACGGTTTCTTAATTAATTCCATTTTTCAAGCTTCCAAGCTAACTTCACACACTTCACTAACTTCTTGTCGATTTAACCAAACTAGGTTAAACCTGAGCTACAAGTAAGCGCGGTAGATTGATCTTGAATGTAACTTTAGAGGTAGCTGGGTGCATCTTATTTTAGAAAACAATGTTGTCATTGTGAGTATCCACTTTGGTCCTTGGCGGCAAAAAAATTCAAAAAAAATCGGTTTCAAAATTTGCACTTGCTTACCAAACATTGGGAGGGAAGGTTATTCAAAAGATCAGCCATTCGCAGTAGTAATTCTTATCTTAACTTTATCTTGTCTTATCTCTTACAATACCATGCCATTATATAGTGTACGGATAACTTTGAACTTCGACCATTGGATCAAGACTAGCAAATCAAAACATGGCTAACTGTTGGATCTTCTTTTCTATTCTTAGCATCTAGAAGATTCTATTGATAGTCTTTACCATGTACAATGAACGCTAGTATACACAAACCTCAATACACACTTCATTGCATAGTTTCAGCGACCTTGTGCTAAGTGCATGGACTTGGATGTAATTTGCATTTTTTATGAGGTCCTTGATGTAACTTGTAGTTTCACCGACCGCGTTAACTGAACCACCTCGCTCCTACGGGGGACCTACCACATTTAGAAGAAAATGCAACTGCCCCAATTATCACACAAAGTGGACCATGCTTTCTTATAGTTCCATTTTTCAAGCTTCCTAGCTAACTTCACACACTTTACTGACTTCTTGCAGATTTAACGAAATTAGGTCAAACTTGAGCTACAAGTAAGAGCACTAGATTTCCCTTGAAATAAATGTATTTTTTGAGGTAGATGGGTGCATATTATTGTAGTAAACAATGCCGTCGGTGTGAATTTCCAACTATCTGGAAAGAACATTCTCAATTTTCCGAGTAATGGTGAGATTGTTCTTTTCCGTAAACAAGGTTCGAAGAATATGGATCTGAATGCCACAAGCCAAGCTTCCTGACATACTAAGTGGACCAACATGTTTTACTTATTATTCCCATGTGTAATGTTATGAGTTTTCAAACTTCTTCCTAGCAAACTCTACCCACTTGAATGACTTTATGCCGATTTATCGAAATTAGGTCAAAATTGAACTCAAAGTAAATTGTAGGTTGCTTTGAAAGTTTTGTGAACTTTTTTGGAGGTAACCATCGGGGGGTCATTTAATATATCATAAACCGCCAAAAAGAATTTTGACAACAGGTTCAACTTCTTGCGAAGATTATTCATCTTGACAACTTAATAAAATTAGGTCAAACTTGAGAAACAAGTAAGCGCAATAGATTTCTCTTGAATTAATTGTATTTTAGAAGGTAGATGCATGCATCTTTTATTTGTAAATGATGCCCTCGGTGTGAGTTTCCAACCATCAAGAAAGAACATTCTCAATTTACTGAGTGATGACGAGATTTCTTCCTTTTCGAAAAGAAAGTCTAGAGAATATGGATCTGAATGCTAGAAGCCAAGCTTTCTCACATATATATAGTGGACCGACATGTTGTACTTACGATTCGCATGTTTTGTGAGTTTTAAAACTTCGACCTAGCTAACTCTGTCCACTTGAATGGCTTTATGTCGATTTATCGAAATTAGGTCAAATTTGAACTATGGGTAAGTTGTAGGTTGTGTTGACAGCTTTGCGGATTTTTTTGGAGGTAACCATCGGGGGGTCATTTAATATATCACAACCACAACCTAGAGCTTTTACTATAGGTTCAACTTCTTGCTAAGATTCCGTGTCTTGACAACTTAACTAAATTAGGTCAAAATGAGGTACCAATAAGCGAGATAGATTTCTCTTGAATTAATTGTCTTTTCGGAGGTATATGGGTCTTATTTTAGTAAACAATGCTATCAGTGTGAGTTTCCAATTATCAGGAAAGAACATTATCAATTTTCCAAGTGATGACGAGATTGTTCCTTTCCGCAAAGAAAGTCTAAAGAATATGGATCTGAATGCCACAAGCCAAGCTTTTCAGGCATATATAGTGGACCGACATGTTGTGTACTACTTATATGATTCCCATGTGTAATATCCCAATTTCAGCAACCCTGATTTGAAGTCCAAAAGGCAAAAATCAGGGGGAACAAAAACTTTTTCTTGCTAAGTGTTGCAATGTTTGCTTACTTGTTTACTTGTGTTCATGCAACTGATTATGTATTAGATTATATAGTCCATACCTCAACCCAGTTGACCAAAACTATTTTCTCCAAAAGAGATGTCTTGGCTCATCTTTCATATTCTCAAATGTTCTGGCATTTCAAAATTTAGCCAAGATGACTTTGCCACAACAAAATATTTTACTAGTTATATTAACAAAACTATGGAGACCTATATATAATCTCCTTATGTTTTCAAGATATATTTTTCAACTACTCTTATCTCTAGGTTTTCTAAAACCTTTCCTAAAAACTTTTCATTCTAATCTTGGTAGAAATACCAAGAGGTCCTTATCTTAATTCAAAATCACAACCTCTTCAAAACACCCATGCTTACATCAAGCTAGGCTTGATGGTAACCTTAGTAAAGTTGGGTAAGTTGATAAGATGAATTGCCTTGATCTACTGTCTCATGAATTGCCTTGATCTGATGTCTGATGAATTGCCTTGATCTGTTGTCTAATGATTTGCCTTGATTTGCTGATTGCCTTGTGTGCTTAGGAAGTAGCATGAGCCAATCTAGGAGCTCATCCCTAGGATAAAACCAATGGTTGAGATCACCAAACCCACAAGCATCCTAAGCTAGATCTTTTCTAAGTCACTCAAGTGAATCTCTAATCTACTTACCCAGATATATCTTGAGCTAATCCTTTGCTTTATCTTCCAACTCATCAAAGACCAACCTCGAGCATGAAATATTATCTAATCAAGCTACCCTTCAATATCATCCCCTTGATGATAAATATAAACCCTTGCATCTCCCCCAAATGTCTCCCTCTCTCATACTATTCCAAGTCCACAAGTTTGGCAAATTTGGCTGTTTGGAATCTTTAACTAGATTCAATCTTTGGAACTTCCTCTCCTCCAATCAGTGTACTTGAACTATCTTGTAGTACATAATTAGTAATAACAAATCCCTCTTTTTACCTTGGATAAATAATTCTTGGACTCACTCATCCATGATGGTTTTGTAAAGAAAATATTTTTTTCTGCAAATCACATCATCATGCCTACTTTGGCAGAAGCTAACATACTTATGCTACCACCCCTTTACCAAATCTTTGCATGATTATGATCTACTAATCATGGTCTTACAATACACCTTTCACTTGTTCCCATTGGATACTTGTGCTACTTAATCCCACATGTTTTATGAGGCATCATGGCACATATCTTATGGCAGCCTTAATTTCAACAAAGTTTGCCATCACTATCAGATCACCTAAATTTCAACCAAGACCAACTCTTGCTTCCATTATCATCTATATAACTTGGTCTAACTATACCTCTATCCCTTGTACCAGGGTGAGCTCTGAGCTCACTAATCCAGCCATGTTTAGGTGGCACAAAAATATCAAAACCCTAGATTCCCCAAAATCTAGTTTCCATCCAATTTCACCATAATTCTTCAAACCCAAGGTTTAAAATGATGGATACAATATTTTGACATCATATAACTTGATTATAAATATTAATCAAATATATTCCATAATTATTTTGGATCCTAAAACTATTTAATTTCCACTTTTGGCAAAACCCTAAAAACCTTGTCTACAAAGGCAAGTTTGTTTTTCTCCAAATCACTTTTCCAACTCAATGCACATTTGAGTTCTCTACATCATACACCACCTTCCCATATCAAAAATAAATATTTTTGACATTCTGTATTATTTCTTTTTTGCCATTTTTCTTAAATGGCAGAAACAAGAAATAATAGCTTAAAAATACTTTTTCATCAAAATAAATTCTAATAAAATCCTCCAATGTGTAATATGGTATTTAGGACCCTATCACATCAAAAACTAATCTTGTAAAATGTAAAAAATCAAAGGAGCTTCTAGAAACTACTTCTGCATTTTCTGAATAAATGGATTTAAAAGGACTTTTACTCCTTAGAAAAATCCCAAATAAATCCTATGGTAATATCTTGACCCTATATACACACCAGTACCTTTTCCCCACCTTTACCAATGCAAATCTTTCAACTTCTTTCACAAGCACCCATATGATCAATTTTAGCAAACCCATCCAAACTCTAACTAAATCCAATACAAAACCCCGCCAAACTTGCTAGCCAAACTCCACATCACCCACCCTCTCCTCTGGTCAAGCTGTACTATAGCTCCACTACTGTAGAACCTCCTCCTCTTTATCTAGTGCTTGGAAGAAAGGCAATAAGTGAGATCCAAGCCAAAAAAATTGCATATCTAGTATATCAGCTCCCCTCTCACTCCCTGTTTGAGCACGTGGCCCACACTCCCCTCTCCACCGCCCCTGCTGCCCAATGGCTGGCCCTCACCTCCCCCTCTTAGCCCCCATAGTTTAGGTCCACCATGGACCCTTGCTCCTCGGGTAAAAAGGCCAGAGGCCACCTCAAGCCCCCTCCTCCACTCCATTTGCTTCCCCACCTCTCACCAACCACCCCTAGAGCACCCTCCCCCTCTCCCTTACTCGGCCCTGCTCGAAAGGAGGAGAGCAAGGAGCCTCGGCCTACTCCAAGATCTGGCCGGTGAGCCCTCACCTCTGGTCCCCTACCGCTGCATGGCAGCTTGTTGACCTCCCCTAGCCCCGCTATATCTAACCCTACTCCTCTCCTTGCCCAGGACCACCTCACTCGTCATCGCCGCGAAGCCGCGATGAACTCCTTTCCTATGTTGAGGCACGAGACGCATCTTGGAAGCGAGCGTAGTCGTGCCACCCCTCGTTGGAGGCGACTAGATGCGCTGCGTCACCTCCACCCGTTCCCAACCGCACACAAGCCCACGGTGAGCTCCTCGCTGCCTTCCCAATCTAGCTAGGGTTCCAACCATCTCTTTCTGCGACATAGGTAGACGTTGACCGGCGGCCGTCAGATCCACTTTACGCGGACGGCTTGGATTCCCCCATACCCCTTCGCCATAGAGTCACCAACGCGCGGGCCCTGCCTGGCCGCGTTTGAACTCTAGATCCCGCTAGTGTGCATGCAGATCTGGGCCGGCCGTCTCCTGTGCAGCCTATCTCTGCCCTGATCCCGCCTACTGATGACGGAAAGTTCACAGATCGTTTGTAACTATTTTATAAATAAATATATTGATCCCACATGGAGCAGTAGGCAAAAGACTAAAATGCTCTTAATTAAAACTAAATGCATTACTTAAATAATAATTCTAAGATGCAAGAAAAGTAGGATTGTTTTGGGTTTTTCATTGATTGAAATAGTAAAGTAATGTAAAGTAAAACTTAATGAAGAAAGTAGTAATCGCGCGTGTAAGAAAGATTGAAACTGCAATAGGGAAAGGCGTTCTCAGGGAGAGGTGGATACACCGCTAGCAATTTATACTAAGTGATCATGATTATTATAACGAATATGTGGGAGGATCTCCATATATGGATGATTAAGAAGCAACCACTTCTCACACCATCCTTCGTAACCATAGCTAACAGATCAACGACATCAATCGTATTATCCCGCTATTAAGGGATCTCTCCCGTGCCATGGACATGGCTTAATGAGTTCTCCTTGCTTCCCGAAGTTGGTACGTAAAGGATGATAATGACTTTATAGTCACAGTAAGTGCTATCATATCTCTGTCTACCAACAAGTAATCCCCTTCATCGAGTCCCCGTGAGAGGAAAATATTAAGGAGGTGCACAGCTCCCAACATCAAGATGAAGACAATTAACACATACATATAATGATGTATAAAATAGTAATCCCTATTTCATCTCAATCATATACAAGGGTTTCTGCATCTCCCCAAGAACTAATGATTTACTCAGACATGGAGGCAAACAGCATCATGATAATGGTAATGGAAATGATTATCGATGAATATTACTTGTATAAATCCACAACTAGTGCAAGAATTGCAATAATATCTAGATGGGATGGATGGAGATGATGGTGGTGATGGAGATGCAGCGGTTGATGAAGATGGAGATCGATGCTTGGCCTCCTAGATCTGCTTAGGGCGAAGATGGATCCCTAGGGCAAGTTCCCCCTCCAGATCCCTTTCGAAGGTGAGGTTTTCGGTGATCTTTGGGTGTTTTGTATGTCGTCTCTCCGATCCAGTTGCACGGGGTGAAACTATTTGAGGAGGCGGAGGCGGCACCAACTATACAATGGCAGCCCGTATAGTTGGTCGTTAAACCTTCTGTCTCCTTTGATCGCTTCGGGCTTTCTTCTGGTATTATTAATGTTTCCCAAATAACAAATTTACGTGGTTCTTGGATCCTTTTCACTCCAATATAACAGGTCCCAAAATTGTGTCCATCGGATCCATCATCTGTACTGATCCTGGTGAAAATAAACATAAAAAATGCGTGCGAATGCCTAAAATACCAAGATCCTACATCTACAATGCAAAATAATAATCTAAAACATGATGCAAATATACACTCATCTACTTCCCCAATCTTAGACTCTTGCTCATCGTGAGCAAGTTTAGCTTAATGGATATGATCCTCATGTTCACGAAGCTGAGTCGATAAAATAAATGAGGCAGTTGCAGCATGTGTTTAGCGTAAAGGATACATATAAATGAGTTCATGAATAGTTCCTTACTAGAACCATCCGAATAATATTAGCAGGCTTCGACACCTTAGCAATTAACAGTTCACAAAAGATTATTCTCAACATGATGTAAAAGTATTCGGTTCAACCAAACGAGTTAATGAGATAGTCCCAAGTGTTTTTACGATTAACATATTCACTTGGGATTCAAAATCTCAAACGTCTCTTTGTCTTACTACAGTATAGTGGTATAATCCTATTTTCTCTTTGCACATTCGCTCTTTTTGTTCATATTTCTTTTTCTTCTTTTTCTATATATATTTGAGCTCACACTTTTGTTTAAGTGTTGTGCAAAGGAGCTAGCCATATATTCCACTTCATGTAGGAATTTCAAAGTTTAAAGATCTCAATTATCAAATTCCAAATATATATGAAGCATATTTATAACTTGAATATTCTACCTCAAACTTGTTCTCACTCTATTTCATATCACTTATAATTTATCCTTTGTTCAAGGTTTTTATTTTTCATCATAATTAATTAGATAATTTCTCCTTTTTTGTGAATCAAACCATTGACCTACAACATATTGATCAAATTATCTTTATATGTTCCATAATACCAATGGTGTGGAAGACTCCTCTTGCTATCATAAAGTACAAGTAAAATCATACTCAAGCCATTCATATATCTAACGAGACAAACTCAAACTCATTAATGCTCCATATATTATAATAAACTCAGAATTTCATAAATAGGATCAACTATTCCTGAAGGGAATCCTAATGATGTAATCTTTATTTCTAAACTCGAACTAATGTGAAACTAAAAGTAATAAACTTATAAGATTGATTACAAGGTTTTAGATATCTCCCCAAGCTTGGAATCAAGACAAGCGGGATCAAATAACTCCTTGCTGGTACCTATTCCTACTCCTCTTCTAGGTTGCTAACTTTAGCCACGCTTGCGAGGAGGATGCTGAGCTTGGCCATGTCGTATTGAAGCTTTAAAATTTTCCTCTGAAGGAATTTCTTCTCATTTGTCAACTCAAAAACAGTTTTAATAAAGAAACCAAATCTACCATCGATGTCATTGAACTTTTTCTCAAGGTCTTTGCTCATCATCCAGTAGGAGTCAATCCCTTCTCCAATAGTTTCAACACATGCCTTTTAAGCTTTTTCCAATTGATAGATCTTATCATGAATCTCATCCTACCGCACCTTTTTGGGTTTAAGAGGTGGCGGACAAAGAGGAGGTTTATAATAATATCCTATGTTGTGACGGTAAGCATTAGGGAGATACTCATCCCTGCTACTTCCCTGATATGATTGCCTCATCATATCCATCCTTTGTGGGAACATGTACTCCCAATTTGGTAGAGGCTTGATCTCCGAGTTGGATGACGATGATGCTTCTTTTGGTTCCACCTCCTCGATCCTCTTCACGGGCTTCTCTTCCTTCTTCTTCAAAATCTTGTTGACATGTAAAGGTTGCATGGCTTTGCTACACGAATGTTGTTAGAGGGGCGTGTAGGGATATGGCGATGGTTTTTCAGGCTGGAGGCTCCAGCTCTGCGAAAACTTAATGAAAAAGGTTAGATGCAACTATATTTAAAAGGGAATGTCAAAAACCCTAGCCGCCAGGCTTAACGAGCAAATATACGGGCGCGGATTGTATACATCCCGTCGTATAGATTGCGTTGTATAGTTGCGAACCGACTATAGATTTATCATTATCTAAGGCGGTACCAACTATATGGCCGCAACTATATGGTCGGAATATTCTTCCCGCCATATAGTTGGTCGTTAAACTCTCTGTACCCTAGAATAAAAATTTGGTGATGCGGTGAATAACTATACGGCCGCAACTACATGGCTAGAAAATTTATTTCCCGCCGTATAGTTGGTCCTTAAGGTTACAGTATACATCAAAATTTATCTGTTTCCTTGGAAATTCTTTATTAGTATGAAACCTAATGAAATACCATGTTTTGAGATAAAAATGACAACTTAAATTTTTGACCAACATTACATTCATTGAATGAGATTTTTATCATGACCAAATTTGTTTTATTTCAGAAGAGCTTCAAGTGTTCCTTTATTCAATCTCAAACTTACCTAAACTTACTTTTGAAAATTTAAAACTTACTCGTCCCTTTATTTCAAATGGGTTGTCTCCCATGAAGCCCTCTTTTATGGTCTATAGCTTGACCATAGTGTTGCTCACTTCGTCTCGATCTTGTCATTCTTCCAGTTACCATTCCTTCCATATTTTTGCTCAATCAACTCTTCTGGAGTAATTATTCGTAAGGTGATTGCACTTATATCTTATTTTGCACGATAATGCTTCAAGCGTTGTCCATTCACTATCCATGAAAGAGAGGGTGTTTTACCCTGGAGCTTCACTACTCCCGATGCATAAGCTTCTTCAACTATATAGGGGCCTTCCCACTTTGATCTGAGCTTCCCTGGAAACAACTTAAGGCGAGAGTTATAGAGAAAAACTTTATCTCCATTTTTAAAGACTTTATATTCTATTTTTCTATAATGCCATCTTATTACTTTTTCCTTGAACAATCTAGCATTTTAATAATCCTCACTTCTAAACTCATATAAAGCATGTATGTCTAATAAACTTTTTTCTCTTGCTGCTTTAAGATCATAGTTTAAGATCTTGATTGCCCAAAAGGATCTATGTTCCCATTCTAAAGGTAGGTGGCACGCCTTACCGTATACTATTTTATATGGTGTCATATCCATCGAATGAGTGTCATTTAGCTTTTATGACCAATCTTTTCTTGATTTATCCACCGTCTTCTCGAGTATGGTCTTTAGTTCTCTATTAGAGAGTTCCAATTGACCGCTCGTTTGAGGATGATATGGTGAAGCAACACGGTGAGTTACTCCATATTTGCTAAGGATTTTTCCTAAAAGTTCCTTTCATAAAATGAGAACCACCGTCAGTAATTAAAAATCTAGGAACTCCAAACCTAGGATATATGACATCCTTGATCATCTTCACGGAAGTAGCTGCATCTGCATGATTAGTTGGGATAGCTTCAACCCATTTAGTAACATAATCGACAGCAACAAGAATATGAGTGTAGCCATTTAATTCTATAAAGGGTCCCATGTAATCCATTCCCCATACATCAAATGGTTTAATTATAAGACTATAATTCATTGCCATCTCTTCTCTTATTCCTATATTACCTCTCCTCTGGCAAACATCACAATATTCCACATACCTTTGTGCATCCTTGAATAAGGTGGACCAATATAATCCGGATTGAAGTACCTTTTCTGATGTTCTCTTGCCTGCATGACTTCCTCCATACGGGCTGCCATGACAAGCTTGAAAAATTGCATTCATTTCATGGTTAGGAACACACTTTCGAATCATTCCATCAGGTCCATGACAATAAAGAAATGGATCATCCCAAAAGTAGTGTCTAAGATCATTACATAATTTCATTCTTTTATTTCTTGTCATACGAGGAGGTACAAATTTTACTGCGATATAATTAGCATAATCTTCATACCACGAATCAACTACTTTAATTTTTGCTAAGTATTCTCTCAGAAATGACTTATCTATTAGTATGGGGTCGGTAATTATTCCTTCCATCCTAGATAGATGATCTGCTACTAGATTATCCTTACCCCTCCTTTATACTATTTGTAAATCATATTCTTGTAGTAATAATACCCACCTAATCAACCTATGTTCTGCATCCTTTTTCACAAGAAGGTGACACAAATCTTGGTGATCTGTATGGATTATTACTCTAGAATTAATAATATAAGATCTAAATTTGTCACAGGCAAAAATTATAGCAAGGAACTCTTTCTTGGTATTAGCATAATTTTTCTGAATCTTATTAAGAGTCCTACTAGCATAATGAATAACATTTAAATTCTTCCCGTATCACTGTCCTAATACAGCTCCTAAAGCATAGTCACTAGCATCACACAGGATTTCAAAAGGTTCATCCCACTTTGGCGATTGCATGATAGGTGGTGAAACTAATTTGTTCTTAGGATTTTCAAAAGCTGCAATGCAGTCATGATCTAGATAGAATGGAGTTTCTTTATCAAGAAGGTTAGTGAGGGGCATAGATATTTTAGCAAAATCTTGTATAAAACGCTTGTAAAAACCTACATGTCCCAGAAACATTTTTATTTTTTTAATGTCTTGAGGTATGGGAAGATTTTCTATAGCACTTATATTGGTCTTATCTATTTCTATACCTTTTTATGAAACCTTATGTCCAAAAACTTTACCTTTTGTTTCCATGAATCGACATTTCTCCCAATTTAAAACTAAGTTTGATTGACTATATCTCTGCAAAACCTTGGTTTAATTGAAGAGACAATTATCAAATGTTGTTCCACAAACAACGAAATCATTTGTTAGAACGTCCATAGTTTTCTCAACAAGATCATTGAAGATTTTTTAAAAACATTCATGAAAGGTTGTAGCTGCATTACATAAGCCAAACGGGATTAATCTATAAGCGTAAGTACCATAAGGACTTGTGAAAGTTGTTTTATCTTGATCTTCGGGCTGTATAGCAATTTGAGAATAACCGGAATAACCATTAAGGAAACAAAAATAAGAATTATTGATCAGTCTTTCTAAAATTATATCCATGAATGGTATAGGTTTATGATTTTTCTGTGTCTCATGGCTTAGTCTTCTAAAATTGATGCACATGCGATACCCAACAATAGGCCTTATAGGGACTAGCTCACCATCCTCATTCATAGCAGCATCAGGACCCCCATGTCTTGGTATGCAATGAGCTGGGCTAACCCACTTAATATTAGAAATTGGATATATTATGCCAGCATCTAATAAGCATATAACTTCTTTTCTTACTACTTCTTTCATTTTAGGATTAAGCCTTCTTTGTGTGTCAACTACAGGTACAACATCTTCAAGCATGGTAATCTTATGTGTCGCAATGGATGGATCTATTCCTTTAATATCACTTAGAGTATACCCAAATGCTTCACGATATTTGATAAAAACTGAAATAAGTTTATTTGTTTCATTTACTGATAAATTTTTACTAATAATAACAGGACATTTATTTTCATTATCTAAATATTCATACCTCATATTGTCTGGAAGCCATTTCAATTCAATTGATGGAGGTTCTTCATCACCTTTTCTTACCAGTTCTTCATAGTCATGTGGATTTTGTTCTTTCGGAATGGAGTCAAAGTAATCATCCATGTCTTCTCTTTCCTCATCATCTAGTGCCACTACCCAATTAATTAAGCTCTTTTATAATTCATTTTGGGGAGTGCTGAAATGAATTGCGGCTATCTCGGCAATTGTTTTATCTTCCTTGATATCTTCTTTTTCATATGGCCTCTTTTTATGTTTGGAAAAGTGGAATGTCATTTCCTCCTCTCCAAACATCATGAAAATAGTCTCCTCCTTATTATCAATTCAATCTATAGTTATAGAGACAAACGGCCTACCTAAGAGAATAGGACAAAAAGTATCTCGAGGCATATCAACAATATGAAAATCGAGAGGGCAGATGAGTGTTGCAATAAAAACATAGATATTTCGAATAACACCTTTTGGTTTTATATTAGTTCTATTAAACAATTTAATAGTAGTGTCCACCAGTTCCACATCTGGATTATTTAAATTGTAGCGAAGTTCCTCATAAAGTGATGAAGGCATAATATTTATTGTGGAAATTGGCTCACAAATTCCGTATAAGGAAGTTTCTTCACAGTATATATAGGAGTCATTGGTTTAGAAGTTTATTTACCTTGTATCTTATCTGTAATGAAGTCTAAAGTTTCAGAGTCTAGCATAACTACTTCATTTTCCTTGATTCTTGCCTCCATAAGATCCTTAAATATAAAAATATTTGCATTGGTAGCTTTGGGGTTCTTTTCCGGTTTCTTTGATCTTCTCCTTATATGTTCTTCCTCCCTGCACTTTTTCTTAATATTCTATTGAGTAGATTCAGAGGAAATTCTACCAATAATACATCCTCTCTTGATCGCTTCTTTTCTTCGAGGGGTTTGTGAGGTTCCCATCTTGCAGGTACCTGTAAATGCCCTGCATAATTCTCAATAATTTTATTTACCGAATAAGAATCAACACCGAGGGTTTTAATCACCGCACATGTCCTTTCATCTGCAATAAAGTAGTTAACACAAGCATATTCAGAAGTCATATTGCTCTCGTCATTTTTAAGACTTTTCGTTGTTTCTTTAATTTTCATTATTAATTTCTAAGCTTCATCATAAGTATAAGATATGAAACTACCATTAGAAGTGGTATCTAGGCTCGTTCTATTTTTATTATTAATCCCTCCATAGAAAGTAACTCAAATAATAAAGGATGGGTCTCAATACCATCGAGGTTTATGCTTCTATTGACAATTATAAAAGCATCCATGGGCGAACCCGTATTCCTTACTGCCTCAAGCTGCAGTAAATGCTTAGTGTTGTCCATTATTATGGTCCTACAACTCAAATAAAAAATTAGTACAATGAAAGTAAATAACTAAAAGTAAAGTGACTTATAGCACTAAGCTCACCGGCAACAACACTATAAAATAGCTTGATGACTGCAAGTGCACATATCGTTTGTAGCTAGTTTCGAAATAAAAATATCGATCCCACAGGGAGTAGTAGGTGAAAGACTAAAATGCTCTTAATTAAAACTAAACGCAGTACTTAAAGAATAATTCTAAGATGCAATAAAAGTAGGATTGTTTTTGAGTTTTTCGTTGATTGAAATAGTAAAGTAACGTAAAGTAAAACTTAATGTAGAAAGTAGTAATCGCGTCTGTAAGAAAGATTGAAACTACAATAGGGGAAAGGGGTTCTCAGGGAGTGGTGGATACACCGCTATAAATTTAGACTAAGTGATCAAGATTATTATAACGAATATTCTCATGTTATGCATGTATGTGGGAGGAGCTCCATATATGGATGATTAGGCAGTAACCACTGCTCACACCATCCTTCATAACCACCGCTGATAGATAAACGACATCAGTCGTATTATCCCGCTATTAAGGGATCTCTCAGGTGGGATGGACATGGATTAATGGGTTATCCTTGCTTTCCCAAGTTGGTTGTAAAGGATGATAACGAATTTATAGTCACAGTAAGTGCCATCATCCCTCCGTCTAACAACAAGTAATCCCCTTCATCGAGTACCCATGAGAGGAAAATATTAAGGAGGTGCACAACTCCCAACATCAAGACGAAGACAATTGACACATACATATAACAATGTATAACATAATAATCCCTATTTCATCTCAATCATATACCATGGTTTATTCATCTCCCCAAGAATTAATGATCTACTCAGACATGGAGTCAAACAACATCATGACAATGGTAATGGAAATGATTATCGATGAATAGTACTTATATAAATCCACAACTAGTGCAAGAATTACAAAAAGATATAGATGAGATGGATAGAGATGATGGTGGTGATAGATATGCAGCGGTTGATGAAGATGGAGATCGATGCCTTGGCCTCCTAGATCTTCTTAGGGCGAAGATGGATCCCTAGGGCAAGTTCGCCCTCCAGATCCCTTCTGATGGTTAGGTTTTCGGTGATTTCTGGGTGTTCTATATATCGTCTCTCTGATCCAGTTGCACGGGGTGAAACTATTTGAGTAGGCGGAGGCGGCTCCAACTATACGGCCGCAACTATACGGCGGCGACCCGTATAGTTTGTCATTAAACCTTCTGTCTCCTTTGCTCGCTTATGGTTTTCTTCTGGTATTATTAATATTTCCCAAATAAGCAATTTACGTAGTTTTTGGCTCCTTTTCACTCCAATATAACTGGTCCAAGAATTGTGTCCGTTGGATCCATCATCTATCCTGATCCTGGTGAAAATAAACATAAAAAGTGCATGTGAACGCCGTAAAATACCCAGATCCTACATCTACAATGCAAAATAATAATCTAAAACATGATGCAAATATGCATTCATCACCTGCGCCCTCCCTTTTTCTTTTTCTTTTCTTTTAAATCTTTCGACATATCTGGAAACTAGCTGCTCAGTTTAAACCTAAATAAAAATGAAAAATAGGTAGATTCACAAGGAGGTAAATTTATACAGAAACCCTGTTGTTTCCTTAAACATGCAGTACAAGGAGTGAACCCAAATAATATCTATATTCATTTTAGTAAATCAAGCACCAACTTGTGTCCTTTTCATACTTAAATACTCTCCAAGAGTTTGGTAACCCAAATGGATTAAATCCACCTTGTGTTGTTAGGTAACTGTGATACCTTGCTTTAAACCTTGACCCCATGCCCATTTTCTTCCTGGTTTTCCCATAATAAAAAAACAAAATTAGGCCATTCATGTCTTTAGAAAATTCTCTAGGTCAAATAAAATTGAGTTTTGATCTAATTCCAACTCACAGTATACTTTAGTACTAATATCTAGCAAACCCCAGGAGTTCATATTTTTTTGAGCATTGGTGGATTTATTAGGAATTAAACTGTTATGTCCATGGTTTATTACCTAATAAATTCACTACTATAGCTATGTAATTCCAAATTGAGTGATTCCAATTTCTGCAGAAAGGTATTTCGAGTGCCTAATATGTGTCTTTGGAATAACATCAAAATCTCCTATAGTTTAAATATGCTGAAAACACAAATATCATCTAGAACTAACTTTGGGAATTTACTGAGGACAATATGGTAAATATTTTAAGTTGATTCCAACTCTCAGTGAATCATTCCACCAAACCCTATCTAATTACCAAAGGAAATATTTTTTGAACATACAGAACATTTCTGGTGAATTATTTCCTAAAACTAGAGTTTTATTCACTAGAAAATTCATAGTAAATCAATTGTAATTGATAAAATAGTGAAACCACTTGTGTTGGCTTCATTTTATCAAAATATTTATGATAATATCATTTTTAATTGGTATAATAAATAAATTAACCTTGGTCTAAAAACCCTCCCCTACCTAGTTTGTATACTATAAAACCCATGTAGATTTCCTTCAAATGGTCCAGGACAATTTCCAATGTTTCTAAATCAATTATTCCCAAACCATACTGAATGGTAACATGTATAACTTTTTTTTTGCTATATGTTATGATGCTTGTATGTCTTGTGTCAATTGTGGCTTTGTTTGCTTGCATGTTCTCTCGATAACGACGATAGCTGCGATTGTGTGACGCCGAGAACAAGGAAGCATCAGATCTTTCTTATTATTATTATTATTGTTAGCAGTATTCTAGTATTCTAAGGAATTCAATGGACATTTCACTGGTCACAGGAAATCCACCTTCTTGCTCATAAGCCTTAGTCCTACTATTTTACTTATGCATGTTTATCTATTTTTATACAAAGTGCATTGGTTTACTGTATAATGTTTTATACCTAGTAGTGGCTTGGCTCCTCCAACTAATACCATTTGTACTAATAAGTACAAACCCTTTGATGGCACCTACTTAATCCTAGTATGGTAGATGGTATAACACCATACCCCTTTGGACACCCTGTTTTAGCCGAAGCAAAACTATAGGATGGGAAGACCCCGCAAAAGTTTTACAGAAATGTTTTATGAAAAAACCTTGATGAGGTTTGACCTACAAAGAGAGTTCAAGAAATGAAAAAGGTTTTGGTTTTACAAAAAGGTTGGACAAAGTATGGAGGGAAAATGTTTACGAAAATGCACCTGGTTCTTTGTAGTTTTGCCAGAACAATTAACTCGTGCGACCACATTACTCTGGAATGGAACAGGGCTGGACTGGAAGTTTGTCTATCTGGTATAGGTGCCTCACACTACTACATGGGGGAATAAACACCCTGGAGGGTGGGCCTTGTTCCATTACAATGGTCCATGTAAGACATCAACCGAGAGAAGGAACTAAGGTATGGGCCTCCACACGATACTATGAGCTCCTCATTCAAAGCGCACACTCATCACATTGAAAAAGGCGCTCCAGTTGGCTTCTGAACTATATAGGGCATCCCGGTGTTCAGGGGAACAACACTCATAGGGTAGGCATTTATACTCGAGTGGGCATCTAGAAGGTCTTCACCGGTTACTTACCCACGATCGGTGTAGATCAGGGCAGGGAACCCGGATGGTGTGGGTAAAGTGTACAACCTCTGCAGATTGTAAATCTATTCGAATAGCCGAGTCCTCGGTCATGGATAGTTGGGAAGGTTGTTGTAGAGCGGTGTTGGTTTTGATTTCAAAAAGGACTTCAGAAATCAATGTCTTGGAAATGTTTTGACCATGAGATGGCCAGGAAAGAGGAAGGAAAGGAGTTTGGTCATGAGATGACCGGAAGGAAAAACAATTGGGTGACCCAATCCTAGTGCTTTCTAAAAACTTTTCAAAAAGGTTTCCAAAATGTTTTACAAAAAGTTTTCAGCAAAGATATAGACATGCTATATCTACAAGAGAAACTAGTTTATAGAAAAACCTCCTATGGAGCCATGCTACTACAACCATACTGCATATCCTTTATTTTTGTTCTTTTAGGTTGGTTTGCGAGTACATTCAAAATACTCATGGCTCACTGGATCGAGAGAAACACCGGATATGCTGATGTCTATACGATCTAGGTCGTCTTTCCAGTCAGTCGCCTGTAGGTTAAGGCATGACATGGGCTCTGCAGTTGAGGACTTACGCTATTTATGTTTTATCTCCATAATGGCACTAATGTAAGTTCTTGTACTTATTATTCATGGATGGTGTAATGATACTTGTCGGTTATGCTCATGGCTCACTGATCATGGGAACGTGAATTGCAGGCATAACGGGGATTCTCGGACCATAAATCCGAGGTCCCATACAATGTTTCTCGAGTTTTAAAACTTTGACCTAGCTAACTCTGTCCACTTGAATGGCTTTATGTCGGTTTATCAAAATTAGGTCAAATTTGAACTTCGAGTAAGTTGTAGGCTGCGTTGACAATTTTGTGATTTTTTTGGAGTTAACCATCAGCGGGTCATTTAATATATCACAAACCACCATCGAGAGTTTTGACAATAGGTTCAACTTCTTGCTAAGATTTTGCACCATGAAAACTTAACTAAATTAAGTCAAATTGATCTACAAGTAAGCGCGATAGACTGCTCTTGAATTAATTGTCTTTTGGAATTTAGATGAGTGCATCATCTTTTAGTAAATGATGACGTCGGTTTGAGATTCCAACGATCAAAAAATGAACATTCTCAATTTCCCCATGTTTTGCGAATTTTAAAACTTCCTAGATAACTCTTCCGACTTGAATGAGACTTTGTGCCGATTTATCGAAATTATGTCAAATTCGAACTACATGTAAATTGTACATTACTTTGAAAGTTCTACGAAAAAGCTTTTCAGTGGTTTTCGATATACTGAATTCTTGGTTGGCTTCAAAAGATTTTTTGAAAATTTTAAGAGCATACTTTTAGTTAAAACTCTACATGGTCGGTGGGAGTACGGTTTACATCGAAGACCTAAAAAGACAAAATTACATAGAGGTCCCTAAATTTAGCACAAAGGGCCCTAATGTTAAGAAAGGAAAAGTGGCCGGGTCCTTCTCGAGTGAGCAGCTGAGCCATACCCTTTGTACTATTGTACTTGCTTCACACACACGCGCACACACAAAAAGCTCCTCACTTTCGAACCAGTGTGCCGTTGGTTGCAGGGTGTGAAATGGAGCGACAAGGCAGGTCGACGCATGTGCTCCACCGAGAGTTTAGACAAACGGTTTAACTTTTGCTAAGATTTTGCATCTTGAAAATTTAACAAAATTTGTTAAAACTTTAGCTACACAAGTAAGAGAACAAAAGGTAGTCAACGCGAGCCTTTAAAAAAGAGAGACAGCGCGAGCACAGCGAAGAGGAGGAGTTGAAGGCGGTTCAATGTCAGAGCATAGTTATAATGGATTTCTGACATGAGGTACTCGTGCCGCCTTACAGTGTATACTCTATTACTAGTAGTAAATTTCAAGACCTATGCACCCAAAAAATGTGTGTTTTATCTCTCCTTTGCTGCCTCTCATCTATCCACTCGTCTCCCCTCGCGCAACGGCTAGGCTTATCTCTCCCTCGTCCACAGCGTGGTGCTGCACACGTGTGCCTTGGTATGGCTGCTCTGTTTGTTTAGAGGGCGACTCTGTTTCTCTGGCGTGTTCGGCAGCCGCGTTGGTGTGGAGTAGGAGGAGTATTACATGGGAAGGAAACCACTTCGCTCCTTGGTGGCCAAAAAAATTCAAACTTTTCTGGTTTTGAAATTTTCACTCTTCCCAAACATCGGGAGGGAAAGGCTATTCAAAAGACCGGCCATTTGTAGTAGTACTTCTTATCTTATCTTTATCTTGTCTTATCTCTTACAATACCATACCACCATAGTATAGTGTATGGATAACTTTAAACATTGACTGTTGGATCAAGACTGGCAAATCCAAACATTGCTAGCCATTGGATATTCTTTTCCATTCTTAGCATCTAGAAGATTATATTGATAGTCTTTGGCACAATAAATGCTAGTATGCGCAAACGTCAAAACAAACTCTATTGCTTAGTTTCAGGGACATTTTGCTAAATGCATGGACTTGCATGTAATTTTCATTTTTTACAAGGTCCTTGATATAACTTGTACTTCCATCGACCGTGTTAACTGAAGAACCTCGCTCCTACAGGACCTGCCATAGTTAGAAGAAAATGCAACCCCCCCAATTATCACACAAAGTGGACCACAGTTTCTTATATAATTCCATTTTCAAGATTCTTAGCTAACTTCGCACACTTCACTGACTTCTTGTCGATTTAACAAAACTAGGTCAAACCTGACCTACAAGTAAGCGCGGTAGATTGATCTTGAATGTAATTTTGGAGGTAGATGGGTGCATATTCTTTTAGCAAACAATTCTGTGGTGTGAGTTTCCACTTTGGTCCTTGGCGGAAAAAATTCGAACTTTTCCGGTTTCGAAATTTTCACTTGCTTCCGAAACATCGGGAGGGAAGGTTATTCAAAAGATCAGCCATTCGCAGTAGTACTTCTTACCTTAATTTTATCTTGTCTTATCTCTTACAATACCATACCACTATATAGTGTACGGATAACTTTGAACTTTGACCATTGGATCAAGACTGGCAAATCAAAACATTATTAATTATTGGATCTTCTTTTCCATTCTTAGCATCTATAAGATTCTGTTGATAGTCTTTACCATGTACAATGAACGCTAGTATGCACAAACCTCAAAACACACTTCACTGCATAGTTTTAGGGACCTTGTACTAAGTGCATGGACTTGCATGTCATTTTCATTTTTATGAGGTCCTTGATATAACTTGTACTTCCACCGACCGTGTTAACTAAATCACCTCGCTCCCATGGGACCTACCATAATTAGAAGAAAACGCAACCGCCCCAATTATCACACAAAGCCCCAATTATCACACAAAGTTGACCATGGTTTCTTATAGTTCCAGTTTTCAAGCTTCAATTCCTAGCTAACTTTGCACAGTTCACTGACTTCTTGCCGATTTAATGAAATTAGGACATACTTGAGCTACAAGTAAGAGCACTATATTGCCCTTGAATTAAATGTCTTTTCTAAGGTATATGGGTGCATCTTCTTGTAGTAAACAATGTCGTCGGAGTGAGTTTCCAACTATCTGGAAATAACATTCTCAATTTCCTGAGTGATGACGAGATTGTTTTTATCCGTAAACAATGTCCGGAGAATATGGATCTGAATGCCACAAGCCAAGCTTCCTGACATACTAAGTGGACCAACATGTTTTACTTATGATTCCTATGTTTAATGTTATGATTTTTCAAACTTCGTCCTAGCAAACTCTACCCACTTGAATGACTTTATGCCGATTTATCGAAATTAGGTCAAATATGAATTCAAAGTAAATTGTAGGTTGCTTTGAAAGTTTTGTGATTTTTTTGGAGGTAACCATCGGGGGGTCATTTACTATATCACAAACCGCCACCAAGAATTTTGACAACAGGACAACTTAACAAAATTAGGTTAAACTTGAGCAACAAGTAAGCACGATAGATTGCTCTTGAATTAATTATTTTTTCGAAGGTATATGCGGGCATCTTATTTTTGTAAACGATGCCCTCGGTGTGAGTTTCCAACTATCAGGAAAGAACATTCTCAATTTCCTGAGTGAACATGAGATTTGTTCCTTTCTGAAAAGAAAGTCTAGAGAATATGGATCTGAATGCCATAAGCCAAGATTTCTCACATATATATAGTGGACCGACATGTTGTACTTATGATTCCCATGATTTATGAGTTTTCAAACTTCAACCTAGCTTTGGTCCTTAGAGCCAAAAAAACAAACTTTTCCAGTTTCTAAATTTTCGCTCTTCCCAAACATCGAGAGGGAAAGGCTATTCAAAAGACCAGCCATTCGCAGTAGTACTTCTTATCTTATCTTTATCTTGTCTTATCTCTTACAATACCATACCACCAAAGTCTAGTGTACGGATAACTTTTAGCATTGACTGTTGGATCAAGACTAGCAAATCCAAACATTGCTAACCATTGGATCTTCTTTTCCATTCTTAGCATCTAGAAGATTCATTGATAGTCTTTAGCACAATGAACGCTAGTATGCACAAACCTCAAAACACACTTCATTGCATATTTAGGAACCTTGTGCTAAGTGCATGGACTTGGATGTAATTTTCATTTTTTATGAGGTCCTTGATGTAACATTTTACTTCCACCGACCGTGTTAACAGAAGCACCAAGCTCCTACACGACCTACTATAATTACAAGAAAATGCAACCTCGCCCCAATTATCACACAAAGTGGACCACGGTTTCTTATAGTTCCATTTTTCAAGCTTCCTACCTAACTTCACACGCCTCACTAACTTGTCGATTTAACGAAATTAGGTCAAACTTGAGCTACAAGTAAGCGTGGTACATTGCTCTTGAATTAAATGTCTTTTCTGAGGTTGATGGGTGCATCTTATTGTAGTAAACAATGTCGTTGGTGAGAGTGTCCAACTATCTGGAAAGAACATTCTCAATTTCCCGAGTGATGACGAGATTGTTATTTTCCGTAATCAAGGTCCGAAGAATATGGATCTGAATGCCACAAGCCAAGCTTCCTGACATACTAAGTGGGCCAACATGTTTTACTTATGATTCTCGTTTGTAATGTTATGAATTTTCAAACTTCGTCCTAGCAAACTCTACCCACTTGAATGACTTTATGCCGGATTTATCAAAATTAGGTCAAATTTGAACACAAAGTAAATTGTAGGTTGCTTTGAAAGCTTTGTGAATTTTTTTGGAGGTAACCATCGGGGGTTCATTTAATATATCACAAACTGCCACCAAGAATTTTGACAATAGGTTCAACTTCTTACGAAGATTATTCATCTTGACAACTTAACAAAATTAGGTCAAATTTAAGCAACAAGTAAGCGCAATAGATTGCTCTTGAATTAATTGTCTTTTCAAAGGTATATGCGTGCATCTTCTCGTAGTAAACAACATTGTTGGTGTAAGTTTCCAACTATCAGGAAATAACATTCTAAATTTTTAGAGTGATGACCAAATTGTTCCTTTCTTAAAAGAAAGTCTGAAGAATATAGATATGAATGCCACAAGCCAAGATTTTAGAAATATATAGTGGACTGGCATGTTGTACTTACGATTCCCATGTTTTATGTGTTTTCAAACTTCGTCCTAGGTAACTCTATCCACTTGAATGATTTTATGTCGATTTATCGAAATTAGGTCAAATTTAAAATGCAAGTAAATTGTAGATTGCGTTTAAAGTTTTATAGTTTGTTTTGGAGGTAACCATCGGGTGGGGGGCATTTAATAAATCACAAACCACCACCGAGAATTTTGACAACAGGTTTAACTTCTTGCTAAGATTTTTCATCGTGACAACTTAATGAAATTAGGTCAAACTTGAGGTACCAGTAAGCGCGATAGATTACTCTTGATTTAGTTGTCCTTTTGGAGGTAGATGGATGCATCCTATTTTAGTAATAATAATGCCATTGGTGTGAGTTTCCAACTATCAGGAAAGAACATTCTCAATTTTTTGAGTGATGACGAGATTGTTCATTTCCTTAAAAAAGGTCTCAAGAATATGGATCTGAATGCCATAGGTAGAGAGTTTTAGATATATATAGTGGACGGCCATACTATACTTACGATTACCATGTTTTATGAGTTTTGAAACTTCTTCCTATATAACTTTGTCCACTTGAATGACTTTATGTCGATTTATCAAAATTAGGTAAAATTTCAAATGTAAGTAAATTGTAGATTGCGTTTAAAGTTTTACTATTTTTTGAGGTAACCATCGGGGGATAATTTAATATATCACAAACCACCACTGAGAATTTTGACAATAGGTTCAACTTTTTGCTAAGATTTTGCATCTTGACAACTTAACAAAATTATGTCAAACTTGAGATACCAGTAAGCGCGATAGACTACTCTTGAATTAATTATCTTTTTGGAGGTAGATGAGTGCATCTTCTTTTAGTAAACAATAATGCCATCGGTATGAGTTTCCAACTATCAGGAAAGAACATTCTCAATTTTTTGAGTGATAACCAGATTGTTCCTTTTCGTAAAGGTCTCAAGAATATGGATCTGAATGCCACAAGCAGAGATTTTCAGATATATATAGTGGACCGACATGTTTTGTACTACTTATATGACTAGTTAAATGTCTTTGCATTTCCACGATCTTTTTAATTTTTTGTTACAAATGTAAACATAATATCACTAAGTATTGTAATATCTCACCATTCAGCCAAGGGAAACAAAGTTTTGACTTAGTTATCTCTCACAAACATACACGTACACAAAAACAATAAATGAAAAGGCATGACAAAGTACATCTCTCGTGTTTCAACACAAATTATATCGCTTGTCCCTTATTCTTTCCAACATTCCACTGGCTTCACAGTTTTGACCATTGCGTATTCATTGTGCTTCATAGTCACCCCACTCCAACCACTCCAATAACTATATCATTGTACTTCGTAGTCACCTCACTACAACAGTGTCAATGTACTTCGTAGTCACCCGACTCCAACATGTTACTCACCATTTTACTGATCATTCCTCCAACTCTATCATATTGATGTTGTGGCTCCCATAACAAATGACTTCAAAGAGATTGCAACAATCATCATCCCAATTTTGACAATAATAATCTGAATTATAGACATAATACAATTTTCTAACTTAACTAGTCTGAACATAAACTACATTAATTTGCTATAGAAATATGCAATTTTCTAACTCAACTGGTCTGAAGATAAACCTCAGTAATAAACTCAACATGTTTTCTAACTCATCATTATGAATGATATCCTACAGAAATATGCTAACTCAACTGGTCTAAAGATAAACTATAGTAAATAAATGCTAGTTCCCATCAATTTGAACCATGAGTCTGCTTCTATACTTGCGAACAGTTTAGGATGCACTGTTGGTAAAATGCCATTCACTTATTTAGGGCTGCCTCTTGGGACTACCAAGCCTACTGTTATGGATTTAATGTCATTAGTTGATAGAATTGAGAGAAAAATGTCATCATCCTTCATGATGATGGCATACAGTGGGAGAGTTACTGTGATTAATTCACTGTTAACCTCAATTGCTATGTTCCCTATGTGCTCCCTTAATATTCCTCTGAATATTCTGGAACACATTGAAAAAATTAGAAGGCATTGTTTATGGAACAAAAAAACTGAAGAGGGAGAGAAATGCAATTCTCTCATTGCTTGGGATAGAGTGTGTCGACCGAAAGATAAAGGAGGGGTTGGAGTATTAAACCTTAAAGTTCAGAATGAGGCCCTTCTGCTGAAATTCCTTCATAAATTCTATAACAAGTATGACACTCCATGGGTTGCTCTACTTTGGAAAGCTTATTATCAGGAAAAAGTTTCACATGTTGTTGACCCTTGTGGATCCTTTTGGTGGAAGTCCATTATGAAACTGTGTCCCATCTACAGAGGCATTTCAACATGCTCTGTTGGCTTGGGCACGACTGCATTGTTCTCGAAGGATTCTTGGCTTGAGGAGACCTTTGAAAAAGCATACCCAAGACTGTTTTCTTTCTCAATTACAGAAGATATCTCGGTTAAAGATTTTCGGACTTCTACTAGACTTGTAGATAATTTCTTCCTACCTCTGTCACCAGAGGCTATGACAGAAGCAAGACAGTTGCGAAGTGCTACTAGAGATATAGTAATCAGCTCAGATCAGCAAGATGTTTGGACTTATGTGTGGGGGGGTTTTGAGTATTCTACAAAACAATACTACAATTTTTGTTTTAGAAACATTGCTCCTCATGCTGCTTTCAGTTGGATCTGGAAGTCGAAGTGCACTCCCAAAATAAAGTTCTTATGCTGGCTGCTTTTCTCTAACAGACTGAATACAAGGAACATGTTGAAACGTTGAAGGCAGCATCTTGATACTGGATATAATTGCATGTTTTATAGTCATAACACTGAGGAAACCTTGGAACACCTATTATTTCACTATCCTTTTAGTAAGGAATGTTGGGATGCACTTAATATCCACTGGCCAATGCAAGGGGGTAGACTAGATATTGTCTCTGCTGCTAAATCCCAATGGACGGGCAAGCTTTTCATGGAGGTTTTCATGACTGGTGCTTGGAGTATCTGGAAGGAGAGGAACAACTTATTGTTCAGACAAATGAAACCAACATTTTCCTCGTGGAGAGATAGATTTTGTTCTGATCTTAGCTTGCTGGTTCATAGAACCAAGCATGAGCTGCATTCTATTATTCATGGCTTAGCTAGCTCTTTGTAATCCCTAACCTCTCTTAACCCCCCCTCTCCCCGCTAACATTGTAAATATGTAAAGCACATTTTTCATTATTTATACTAAGAGACAGTAAAACCCTTGTGGTTCTACTGTCATAAATGTTCAAAAAAAACAATTTTCTTGATCTTTTAAACCAAACATTAAAAGCTTCATATGCTTACACTAGTGCAGAGCCCCCCCCTTTAACTCCGGTTGGGAGGGCCCTCTAACAGCGGTTCCCCAACCGCTGTTGAGGGTTCGGTGTTAGAAGGGGGCCCCTTTAACACCGGTTCGTATACGAACCGGTGTTAAAGGGTGGCGCACGGGGCTGCAGCCCCAGCTTTTAACACCGGTTCAGACCGAACCGGTGTTAAAGGTTCTTCTGCCGCGGCAGGAAAACGGCCTAAATCTCTGCCACGGTAGACTTCTGCCTCTGCCCCATTCTGGGCGTATTTCTGTGGGAGGGGGGGGAGTGAGGGGGAATCGATCGGGAGCGGTATACACATAAATCATCATTGGTACATACGAGTACATGAATAATTAAGCAACTATTATTATACACAAACATCGTCATCGGCACATACATCGTCATCGGCACATACATCGTCATCGTTCATTTTGGTGGATATCTAAAGAGTTCTCCGCCAGGCGTGACGACCTCATCAAGTATGAACCCCGCAAATTCCTCTTGAATGGCTCGTATGCGTTCAAATGGGAGGAGTTGGTCCCGCATCCGTTCGATCTGAATATATATGAAGAATGGGCCGTCAATATATATATAAGAATAAAACTCAACACAATTGATGGTAATAAAATAATATTGTGGACTTTGTTTACTTACACTAAGTTGTTCTAGTGCGGCTTGGCCCGTCGCACATATCGTGTTGCGACTGAACTCGCAAACATAGTACCCACATAAGTTATTGCCGTGTCCCTGATGCGCGCACTTTACGAGAATAGAGAGTTCAATCAAAATAATAATCAATAAAGCATGATATAATGGAATTGGAAGCTAGCTAGTATTACTTACATTTTGGTCTACAAATTTTAGTTCTTCTGACCATTCACCCACGACCCTGCCCGTGAACCTTTTCCAAACCCTGTCCGGCAAAGAAAATGGATAAAGGAGCAATTAATTACTTATTGTCACGAAAGTTGCCGATCTAGTGTGATAATATGATTGAAATTACCTCTGGAGCATCTCTCTAAAGTTTGCCCATATCTCTTTTTCTTTTCGTAACGAGTCCATGACAAGGACTTTTCCTGAGTCGGGTTGAGTGACTAGCAGAATAAAGTGGAACCTACGCACGCATAACTCATCATCAGTTACACTTAACATCGAGTAAGCTGAAATAGAATGTGTACAAGAGAGAGGGTAACAGTACTCACGAGAAGTTGTAAGGCAATAGTATTTCCCTTTTGGTTTGTTGTCTCAGTAAAGATGTTAGCAAGTAATCTTCTGTTTGCCCGGGTTTGGTTTCTACCACTCCTTCATGAACTCTATTTGGGTCAACGAACCCAATGTCAAAAGGGCCTCCTTTCCTGCATTCCATAACTTTTTTCCTGCATAATAGTATATACATATATGGTGAGCATATATATATACATGCAATTAATAAAGTGAATGAGATGAGATATAAATTATAGAAATAGTACTTACACACAATAAAGGCTGATGGCAGCTTTGTCGAGTTCCTTCAGATTGAATAGAAAATGCAAGTCTTGAATGTTGAAGTCGATCGCGTCATCTCCGCAGAAGAAAATATCATCTCTTATATGTGTCGTGATCCATTCTACCTTTCTCGTCTTGCAGAAATGAAGGTACCACTTGTGCAATTTTCGCATCTTTGTTGGTAGATTCTTGAGATCCTCTTTTTTGACGAGATTCTTCCCATACTTCCATGGCTGTATGGGGTTGGCATCGCATTTGGACAAGTTGTCTCCCATGACGTTCAAGTATGCAATGTAGGTCATCCCCATCTCATTGGCCTTTCTTTGTAGCTCTGCCTCATAATCATTTACGGGAGGAGCGTCCCGTGTGTCGAACATTTGGAGCGGGGCACATGATTGGTTTTCCTGCTCTCCGAGCATGGGAACTGTTTTCTGGGGTGCCTCACGACTGCTACTTTCAGTCTCCCTACGGTGCCTTGCATCCGCCTTCAAAATCTGGCGCTCGTAGTCCGGCACAAGTGGGGTTTCAGGTTTCAAAAGATTTTTGTAAAACTTCTCCACTACCATCGCATCTATTTTCTACTTTGGCTCGGCCCGTCTAGGTGCAAAGAATTTCTTGACCTGTTCTTCCGAGATCCTATTGGTCTCCTCGTCGCTGCGATTCCACGGTAAAACCGGCAATGGCTTGGCGGAAGGCTGCGGGACGTAGTTTTTGAACTCTTTGGCGTACGGTTTCCTGCGGATTTCTTTGTGGCAGTGCTACTGATGCTCTTCGTGGCAGTGCTCTTCCGCTTACGCTGAGGAGATGGCTGAAGCACCGGAGATGGCTGACGGGCCGGAGATGGCTGCCATGAGAGATGGCTGAAGCGCCGAGATGGCTGTCTGAGAGATAGCTGAAGCGGCTCAGACTGCTGACGCTGCGGAGACGGCGGGGGTGCCAGTGACCTCCAAATTTGGAAGCACAATGTGTTCCTTCTTCCAAAGAATGGTTGTTTTCACTGCAAATTTGAGTTGAGTTTCTCCTTCACCTGTAGCATGGTCAAGCTGTGCTTCCTCATATTCCTTCACAACCTCATCCACCCCGACAATAGCATGGCCATCTAGAATCGGTCGGCAGTGGTAAGTTCCACCAGCTACAGGAGGTAAGGCATAGCCGACAGCCACCTTAATGGATAAGCCCATTAATCTCACATGCAGCTCAGCGTGTTCGCTCTCCGTGATCTCATCCAGGGGGTATCGAGGACCCGTCATTTCAAGCGTGGGCTGCACGTTCTCCGTCGAAGCCACACTGCTTTTCCAATGCAGGCTCTTCGTGCCGCTGAGATGGACCGGTAGCTTGATGTCTCTGTTGTGCATTCACTTGCGCCTGCAGCGCCGCAAGTGCATGTTCTATCTGTGTCATCCGCTCTGTACGCTCTTTTTCTTTTCTGCCGCGCCATCTGTAAGAGTTGCTCCAGTCGGCAAACCCATCCTTCCACGTCATACCCCTGTGCCTCGTGCATGTCCAGGGTGTTCTTTTTTACCGATGGCGCGTGTGAGCTGGTCATTCTCTCTGTCGGGATGGAAGATCCTGGCGGATGTTTCCTCGTATGCCGTGATGAGTTCAGTGACGGGTTTGGCAAGGAGGGTTGGGAAGATACACAATCTGTTTCGGGTCCAACCTTGCCCGATTCCAGAGAACCAAGTCTTTGCACGTAGGTCCCACCCATCCGTCTGGGTGTGATCCCTCTCTCGCGCAGGGCCTTCTCAGCTTCCTCCCACTTAGGCCTCTGAGATATGTAGCCACCTGACCCCGTCCTCTGGTGATATTCCTTCTTCAGGGCATTAAGCGTATTGGTTTTTGACCTCTTTTTAGCTATAGCACTTTTTTTATATGTCTCAAATTCGGGCCAGTGAGGTCTTACCTTCGCATAATATGCGTCTTCGAAATTTGGAGTCTCGCCAAATTTGACAAATTTGTTCAATTTTGTCTTCCGATTCTTGAGCGTCACCATCTTCTTTAGAGTCCACTCTTTGACCTTTTCCTTTATAACTGGTTGTTTTCATCCTCCTCTGGCGGAAGGGTGAAATTTACCAACGAATTCCAAAGCATTTCTTTGGATCTGTCATCGACAAAGGTACCGTCGCCCTTCTTTGGCTTATTCCAATTTTCAATTATGATTGGGATTTGGTCCCTAACAAGAACTCCAGCCTGACGTACAAATTTGTCTGCGGCCTTTTTGGGCTCCATCGGCCTGCCATCAACACGGACTGCTTTGATCGTGAACTTGACACGATCTTTCAACCGCTGGCTCGCGCCTCGCTTGCTCTTTTTCGTAGAAGAAGATGGTTGCTGGCTGGTCGATCCAGAGGGCTAAAAGAAGAAAGAAGCGTTAATTAATACCTGTAGAAGAAGATTGTTGGTGGAAGTCAGCAGAGGCTTAATCAATGCATATACCTCGCCGGACTTTGTAACCATTAAATTGCGTTCATCGGAGTCTTCATCTTCTCCATGACTAGTACTTGAGTTGTCGTCATCATGTCCCTCCAAGTTCAGATATTGTGAGGTGTCCTCATCAATAATGTTCTCCATTATTTCTTCTTCTTCAAGGTTTCTACTAAGTGGATCCATAGTTTCTAAAACAATAATATTATCTAGAGTAAGAGTGTAAACATTCAAGTGGACTTGGATTCATACACAAATATACATATTATTCATACAAAAATACAAAAATAAATACACAAATGAGTCAGAGGTCCAATTTGTATACAAGTTTTAATCTATGCATGTAGTACAATTTATCAAGCAAACAAGTTTTAATCAGGATGAGTCAGCAATCACACACGTTGCACTCCTCGCAATCTATCGAGCAAACAATTTCATACAACATAAACAATAGCACATAGAGATCAAACAAATGCATGCATGGCAATTTAATAAGTCACAATGGATAGAGGACATTAATACGAACCAGTAGGCGTTGGATTCACCCTAATCAGAGTTACAAATCTTTTTCTTATGATTTAAATAGTGTTTAATGGGTTTTAAATCATTTAAATAGTTTCTGTTGTCTAAAAATAAAACTAAAATCAGATATATAATCCCCACGGGGTTGTGATTCCAGGGACATATTATTTGTAATTTTCTGAACATTATTTATTTTCTTATGAATTTATTACTCTAAATAAGCCATTCTACCATTTATTTAATTGCTGAAAAACCTTATATTATTTGGCTTAACCATTTGCATATTGATGATCTACACACAATTTTGAATCCATAGGTATATTATTTGTGATTTTTGGACCAGGAGATATTTTACTATGAATTTATTAACCTAAAAGACCATTAAAACTAATTAAATTATTACAGTAAACATGTACTGTAAAAGTTAAATCCAACTTGATATTAATAATCTACTCAATTTTCTGAATTCATTGATACATAATTTGCTATTTTTGGATCGACGAATCTTTTTATATGATTTTTGCAAGATTATACAATTTTCTGCAATTTTTATCTTTTCTTCTATTTTTCAGAGACACGTACACGTGGCGCCACCGTGGCCACCGTGGGGTGGCGTTGGTCTCATGGGCGGCGTGCTCGTGGGCCGGGCGGTGGTGCTGTCGGGCGGGCGGCGCGGTGTTGAGGCGTGGCTCACGAGTCTGGCGCGGGCGTAGACGCCTCAGACGGGAAAGAGAGCGAGGTGGTCAGGGCGATGCGGTCGGGGGCGGCGGACCTCGAGCTTCTCTCACGGTGGCGGTGGACTCCGAGGGCGGCGGCGGGGGCGGCGGCGGCGGACTTCGAGAGCGAGGGTCGGGGGCGGCGGACTCCGAGGGCGGCGGCGGCGAGACGTCATGGCGGCGGGCGGCGGCGCTTTCTCACAAGGCGGCAAGGTGTTCGATCGATCTGGCTCTGGGGGAAGAAAGGAAAGGGAAGGTGAATTAAATACCCCACCTTTAACACCGGTTTGTGGCTGGAACCGGTGTTAAAGGGGGGGATTCCGTTTCCCGCGCGCATTTATTACACCTCCCCCCTTTAACACCGGTTCCAGGGGTGCACTTGAAACGAATAATGTTCACCATTTTAACACCGGTTCCCGTCTGAACCGTGTTAAAGGGGGCATTTATTTCATGCATTAAAGGGGCATTTTTAATTCAAAAAATATGATATGAATTTAGAAAATTCATATCTTTTTCATTTCAACTCAGAAAAATATGAATAATATATCATAATTTTCATAAAAATAATATCTATCCATTCATATAAATCATTTTATATTTACTTTACATGAAAATTTTCAAAATAATTAAAACACTTACATATAAATTTTGATTATTCAATTCAAACAAAAATAAATTGTTAAATCCTAAAACTTTGAACATAAGAAATATTAAGCATCTAAAAAATGATTTTTATTAGATCAAATCATATTTTAATGCCGCATCTTTTATATTAACATTTTTGAATTGATTGGATATTTAAATGTCGCATCTTTTGTATACACTTGAATCTCACCAAGCCTCGCTCAACTTGCATTGTTTTTTTGATAAAATAGCATATTGTGAACCTAAAAATGATTTTTGTAAAAAATCATGAGCATCGTATCATGTACTTGTAGTTCATATCTGACCCACTTCCTACCGATTCGGTAGGAATTTGTCTTTTTCACCAGAGGTGGACAGAAAGGTTTCAGATCCCCCTGTTAGTACATTGTGCATATAAGGTGGTCTAGTATTTTTGTAAAATGTGTTGGTGGTTTTTTGAATTAGCCATTTGGTGGTTGCTTCACAAAACCGTCCGTTTTTTATGCTCGAAAAATGGAAAATGCCTTTTTGGTGCGATAATAAGGAAAACTTCCTCTTGCAACATTGTTTGCCATGCCATGATGCACATGTATGCACAATATGGCCATATTATCACAAACTATGCCTTGATTCTAGCCATAACATTGGTCATTTGACCCGAAAGCCAAGAAACCTCGAATGAGATAGGTCATTTTGAGAGCTTACATAAAGCCGAATCGAACTGAAAATTAAGATACATAAAAGAACTGAAAATTAAGATACATGGCCAGATTAAGTAACAATCGTCGAACTTGTTTCGAATGTTGGAGTGATTCACCATGCTCCTGCCTACACCTGTAATACTCGCCATGTAGTCGCTGTACTCGCCGCAGCCGGGCCATCGCCGTGCCGGGTCGCCAGTAATTGAACCTCCGGAGAGTACGCGTGGGCTGGACTTGAGGGTAGCGCAGACGGGGTTAGAGTCGGCGGCGGTCACAGGCCATGACGCTGGAGAGTCCGATCCGGCCACCATAGCCGACGGCCGGCCTCGTTGAAGTTAGGAGGAGGTGGGCCATCCTCCTCGTGCTGGCGCCTCTCACGCCGATCCACGAAGAAGGCTTCCCAAGTAGGGAAATAGTCGGATGCCATCTGGGATTCTCCGCTGCCCGGCGTGAGCTCAAGTAGTAGTGGTTCGTGATGGCCATCCGGCGCCACACCTAGGGGGACAGAGGAACTGCACGCCCGACTCAAAGATCCAGCATCGACGGGGACACAAGAGTCTGACGGGTAGGTAGTTCAAGGCAAAGCGCCCGCCTCCCCTGGGGTTAGTGCTCCGGTGGAAGCCATGGGAAAGAGTGATGAGGTTGCAGATATGAGTCTAGAGATGTGCAATGACAATGGAGGCCAACCCCCTACATATATATATAGTGAACTAGCGGGAAGAACTGGAGGGAAGAATCAAGGGAAGAAAAATGGCGGAAGAAGAATCAAGGCGGATGAACCTTTAGTCGGTTGGAGACACCAACCGACTAAAGATGAATTCTTAGTCCCGGTTGGAGACACCAACCGGGACAAAACATGAGTCAGCACTAATAATAGGGGTGAGTGTCGACATTATGTCGTGCGGCGTGTACCTTGTCCCGGATGGTGTCACCAACCGTGACTGCAGCTCTGCTCACCAAAAGGATTCATGTCGTCTGTACTTAGACCAAACCTTAAGTTCCTTGCGTCACGTGCGAAGTCCGGGTACTCTCGCTCGACTTTTCTCCACTGTGACCCATCAGCGGGGTGTCTCAACATCGCGTCTTTCTTACGGTCTTCCATGTGCCATCGCAACAACTTGGCATGCTCTTTATTTCTGAAGAGACGTTTTAACCGTGGTATTATAGGAGCATATCACATAACCTTGGCAGGAACCTTCTTCCTAGGGGCCTCGCCCTCAACATCGCCAGGATCGTCTCTCTCGATCTTATATCATGCAGTGCAAAGGTATACCGGCATGCATCCAAATTCTCGTACTTCTCACCGCGGTAGAGGATGCAGTCATTAATGCAGGCATGTATCTTCTGCACGTCTAATCCTAGAAGGCAGACAACCTTCTTTGCTTGGTATGTACTGTCGGGCAAGTCATTATTTTTTGGAAGAAGATTCTTCATTTTTACCAACAACTTTGAAAATGCGCTGTTAGTCACACCATTCTCTGTATTCCATTGCAGCAAATCTAGTGTGGCACCTAGCTTTTTGTGGCCATCTTCGCAAGTTGGATACAACAATGTTTTGTGATCCTTTAACATCTGCTCCAGCTTCTCCTTCTCCTTTTCAGTTTCACATTCTTCCTTTGCATCAGTAATGGCCCGACCAAGATCGTCATCAGCGGGCCCATCTGCTCCCTCTTAATCTTCATTATCTACCTCCGTTGCATTATCATCATATTCAGGATACATATTATGATAGTTGTCATCATCCTCTTCTTCTTTGTTGTCTTCCATCACAACCCCTTTTTCTCCGTGCTTGGTCAAACAATTATAGATGGGCATGAAACCGGATCGAAGCAGGTGGGCGTGAATGGTTCTGGTATTTGAGTAGTCTTTCTTGTTCTGACAGTGAACACACGGACAGCACATAAAACCATTGTGACCACGGTTTGCATTAGCCACAACGATGAAATTTTGGAGGCCCGTAATGTACTCGAAAGTGCGGCGGTCACCGTACATCCATTGCCGATTCATCTGCATTAATATGTAGTATATATCAAAAAATAATAGGGAGATGACCATTTATATATATAGTGCATCAATGACACATGAAACTATAGTTGCCGACCTCGAACGAGACGGAAAGAGCAACAAGAAAACTTATTTTGAGCTCTCGGGCATTTCACCGAATACCTCTTGTGCATATGAAAAAAACACAAACTAGCAATCTTCACACCCTCTTGCTAGGCTCCAAAATGTGAAAGAGTGGAAGAGTGGGCTGTGTGTGGGCTGGGGTGGTGTCTTATATAGCCCCCCCCCCCCTTTAACACCGGTTCATGCCACGAACCGGTGCAAGGGGTGCTGGCCACTGCTGCAGGGACCTTTAACACCGGTTCGTGGCACGAACCGCTGTTAAAGGGGGGCTCCTTTTTTGCCGCAGGGGCCACGCTGGTACGGCCCCCCTTTAACACCGGTTCATAGAAGAACCGGTGTTAAAGCCCTTTTTCGGGATCAACAAAAGACCTTGTTTCTACTAGTGTTATTAGTCTAGAGATAGATTGTGATTCTGTCATTTCTCGCTCGCTCCATGTCCTTGTAATAAGTAATGTAAACATCTAAAAAAACATCATAAGACTCTTTCATTAATTTAATAGATTGGTTTCCTTTGGAGTTTAAAAAGAGATGGCAAGTACGTGTGCTCATTTCCATTTCACATCTTTATGGCTTTTGTTCTTTAGGGAGGAGAATAAAGGAATTATGGCAAGCCTTTCACATTTCATCTACCAAAGTGAATGATATAGATTCAACCTACATGTGAGCTGAATTACAGAAAATAGTGTTTTCATTGAAGCTGCACCTTTCAATCATAACCACAACATACAAGATAAATTTTATCGAAAAAGAAATACAATTACATATTCTGGGAAACATATCGTCCCAAGAAAATTGCTGCTCTCCATATTCTTCAAAGGAACACATAGTTAATAACCTAAAATCTTATACAGATTGACTACTCAATGGACATTACAATAATTTTGTTCTTGTGGTACAGACAAGAGTTACCTGATCACCTTTGATTTCTCAACAATCAGTGTATGTAATATGATGTGCCAAGCCAAGTAGGAACTCTAGCAGAGCATGGAGGATATGCACCATCTAAAATAACTCAATGACACATCGACGTGATCATACATGCAATGTAACTGAAAATCGAAGAGTGAAAAAAACGAAGCCCAACTCTAATCCAAAAGATATAACATCAATCGGAATAATATTTTTGGAGGCACGAGTAGGGAATGTTCATCGTATAAATACTGACTTACTGAGAGTATATCATGCATGGTTTGTCTCTAAAGAGAAACTACAAACAAAAGATGGGATACTAAAGTCCCAAGACATGGTATAAAACTTAAACACATCCAATCCTTATTTAGGAATTGAACACGGGATGAACACCTACACAGAACTAACCTGCATGCTCACAAACCAGATCACCTTGTTCTCTCTACAAACAAGAGATTTCCATACTTTTCAATTATCCTATATCAACTCGTTATTTTAAAAGATTGAGCATCATAAAATATAATTTTTGTAGCAACTATGATGTCAGCTTTATATGTATTCTCAAATCACTTTAATTAAGAACTAATAACTATTTTCACATTTTTACAGCTACTTTTTTTTAAGAATTTGAAGTACATCTTTTTGAAGGTCTAGCATGGCAAACCTTTAAGTGGTTAATTATTCCTTTCGCCGTACCTGAGAGATTTATTGGAGCTACGATGCAAAACCATTTACCAAAGGAACTTCACTGCCAACAACCCAAACTTATTGCCCAAAAGATGTGGCTGGGACAATATATGTACTAAATATATCTGCATTTGTTTAGTAGTTACTACCATGATACGTGATGGAAATATGAATAAGTTGGGCAGAATATAATATAGCTAATCTTAATCATCTTTCAAACAGATCACATTTGACATGCATGTATAATTATATAGAGATAATATAGTAATAAGCTACAGAAATGGAAGAAAATGAATAGCTTAAAATTGTAGACAATAGGATGCCTGAGCTCAGTATTAAAGTATACGGTAGCTTGAAAATATAAGTGGGGTATTTATACCTTCTCCTCAATTACATATGAGCACACCAATCTCTGAACTTCTCCACAATTATATATGATATATGATATCTTGAAGAATAGCTTGACATCTCTAGTAACAATAAGTATAACAAGCATGATCATTATGGTTGATCCTGCCTATTATGCCATGTGGCCGCAAATAATTCACAATGTGCTTGATAACAAACTAGAGATATCGCTAAACACAAGAAAGAAATTTCAAAAATATTAGATCTAGTATACAAATGATGAAACTTTGTTGATCATATCAACTATATTTTCAAAACAAAATAAATGGTTGCTGCATTTAAAATTTGGGTATTTGGGAACACATAAGAAAACAAAAAATGGAAACAAATTAAAAAACAACATAGGAAGAATATCAATGTGGCATTAATTGCATTGCTGGAAATAATACTCTCAAAGGACAATTTGGAAAACTAACAGACATAGCGATTAAAATTTGGGCATTTGGGAACTCATAAGAAAACAGAAAATGGAAACAAATTAACAAACAACATAGGCATAATATCGATGTGGCACCATACCAAATACCCCAAAACACAAGCAAATCGGTAATAATAAAGCTCCCTAGTAAGCTCAAAGAAGCAACTTGCGGGAGTCATGGTGATGATAGCCTCCTCGACATTGCTCCCAACCACGCTGCACCAAGTCTTCGGGGATGGAGAAGGGTGGTCGCCCCATCTTGAGCGGGTTGTGCCGCTGCACCAAGTGCATGATCTGGTTGGTAGCCTAGAAACAAGTTAAAGATTGTGCTTCTCATCCCAGAGTATCTTCCCAGAGTTAGTTTGGTACTTCTATAGGATCCTTGGTACAAGCAAGCTACAAATTGCATTTTTGCAATCTCCTAAGAAAACAGAGCCATGGAAACATAAAGAGGGTACAGAGAACTTACATGGTCTTTTGAGTCCAGAAGATGTAGAGCTTGCCAGTGCCGGAGAAGATGATGGAGTTGACCTCAGCATCGATGAGCAGGCAGATATCATGCGCCTTCTTCATCAAGATTTTTATATGTTCAAATGTGCTTTCGTAAGACCTTCAAACATGACAAAAAATTTATTTCTCTTAGGACTACGAGAGGCTAACTATATCCTTGTCTAACTGGCAAGAAATTCGTCCATCATTGCTACAATGCCAAGGCATTGGTAGCCTACTTATATCGGTCGATTAAGCAAGATTCATCGAAGTAAAAGTAGTAACAAGCTGACATCGTTGCTATTTATATCGTTCGATTAAGAAAATCCATTATTATAATCTCTGCTAAAACAGACAAGAATTGACATGTGCAGGTCTGGTTTTCTTTGTACATATATTATTTGGTTCAACCATCTTGCACATATATAGATATTATCTTGATATAACTATAAATTTCCCTACAACAAAAGGCATGTAACATCGTCTTGACAACATGTATCTAAATAGTACACCCTCCAATACAGACCTTTGTCCATGAATGCAAGATATAATTACCTCTTATCTTGCTATAAAAAGTATCGTTACCTAGTTAGAACCTTTGCCATCTCATGCTCAAATACCAATTGAAATCTGCACTTGAGGGAATCACCTCGATGCTCAGATGAATTTTCTGATCAGATCACTTCACTTTATCGACAAGTAATCAAGATGAGTCAAAAATAGAAAGTATTCTAGTTACATGGGCAGAATATCACCAAATAGAATCCTATAAATGAGGTAACCACAACATTAGTATTGAAGTTATGAATTTATATAGCATGTTAAACCCCACAAGCAATAGAAAGAAAGTCAACGTAATTTCTTTCTAGAAGATTCACCACATTCAGTTGTGATAAGTTCGTAATGATTGGAGGATAAATCAAGGTTTCTATGGGGATAGGTCTGGCTCATACCTTGGAGAGGCGAATGCAGCTTTTTTACATCATTGCCGCACATCGGATCTAAAAAATTGTCCAAGCTATTTTCTACCAATGATTCAGACCATGAGCTGTGTCTTCTTACAGTGGGTACGCATTTTATCAAACATGAGAAGGGTGTCGGCAGGAGCAGGTATAGATCAAGACAACAAAGCGCCTTTGTTCTAGTCGACACGGCGGGCTCCCGTCCGAGATTGTAACATCCCAAAAATCATGATTTTAAAGTTTGCATATCATTCATGCATGCATAATCATTTTTAGGATCATTTCTTCAAAACAGAAACTTTGTGATCTATTATTTTATGTAAGCAAGGCAATAGCCTTAATGCTACTCTCTAAAAAGAGAATATTTGTTTTGACCAGAAAAGAATTGATCATATGATTGATTGATATTCTCTAAAGCTTGGACAAAGATTTTCAAAACAAAATATGAATTTAAAAACCAAGCATATCTCCTTATTAAATAAGTGATAAAGGCATTGTTTATTTTAAATCCCAATGGGCCAAAGTATTTTGAGTGAGCAACTTTGTTCTGTAGCCAAAAAGGTGCAAGTTCTACTTTACAAAAATTCAGAACAAGTTTGAATTCAAACCCATTTGAAAACCATTTGAAATTGATTCCAGAAAATCAAAACAGAAAAGGAAAAAGATAAAAGAAATAGAAACATGCCGGCGCTACTCCTTCGGCCCAATAACAGAACCAGCCCACCCGGGGGTTTTCTTTTCTCTCTGTTTTTCACCCGCATGCGTACCCCTCCCTCGCTGACACCCCGGACCCACGCGCCAAGTCACCTTCGTCCCCAAAATCACGTCGCGACCAGCACCGCCACGGTTGTTTCTCCGATTTGATTCTGCTCTTGATTGCGAGTAAACGCCAGCGTAATTCCCTCTCTCGCCCCGGCTATTTAACCTCCTCCTCCTTCCGCTCATTTCCCTCAAGCCACAACCACAGAGAGCCACCAGGCTGCCCATAATCGAGCTCACTCCGCCGCGGTACCGAGCGTCTCCGGCGGCGAATTCTGGTGAGAACTCCCCGCCCCTTACCTCCTAGTCTTTCTAGCTTGTTCACTGCATCCTTGCGCGTTGTTTAACACAGCTGCTGTGTGCTAGGACAACCCAGAACGTCGCTAACGTCAACGACTGCGCGAGCCCGACGAAGCACTCAACTCCGACGAGCTCACACGGTAAACCTAGCCCTCCCCTTACTCTCTGGTTCAAGCTCGCACACTCGCAACGTCAGTGCGCATCTAACACTGCCCTCCTTTTCGTCTCCTATGCCCTGTAGCGCCCTAGCGACAGAGCACACCCGAAGCCGCCCGTAACTCCGACGAGGAATCCTCGCCGTGTCCATGCGCCCCGACCCCATCCAGCCGCATGTTGAGCTTCGCCGTGTCTCCACGACCTCGGTAAGCACCGGCGCCCTCACTTTTACTCTCTGGTCTCGCCGGAGCGGCGTCGACAGACGCGCCGCCATCGCGCTCACCATTTGCGTCGCCCGTTTGTGGCATGCGTTCAGATCCGTTAGATCTAGGATCAGTGGCTAGGATTAGAAGCTAGACGAAAGGGTACGGTCAGATATGGACCGCAGGATTTCATTTAGATCCAGAGGCTCACGAGCATGATCCATCCGAAACGGTATCAACCAATCAGAAAGCGCCGCGTGGCTGTAGTTTGATTTAAAAATCTGGATTAGATCTATTAGATGTTTAAACTTGCAAAATTCATAACTTTTGATCCACACGTCCAAATTTTGTAAATTTTATATCATTGGAATCAGGAGAAAGAATTCTATCCGACCATACACTTTGTTTAATGAATTGCTTCTGTAAACTTAGTTGTTTTTGCAGAGACATTTGTAAGCTTATTTTGTGTATAAAAATTATATAGAAAATGTTTTAAGGGCCAAATTGATTTTATTTAGTGTATAATTGTTTGTTTATGATTTAGTACTGTTCCACTTGTCTTGTTTGATTTAGAAAAATCATCACATGGCATTTGCATGCATTCATATATTGTTGCTTGTTTATTTTGATATGTGGATTTGGTGCTATCATTTTATGTGTAGATTTTGGTGCTAGTGGTGATTGTGATTGTGATTGTGAGGATTGTTGCTACTCCCCCAACTACCAAGGCAAGTGGTGCTTCATATTTTTATCCCAATATTTTGACTATGCATTAGAAATATTTTGTATAGGTCTTGCATGAATATTTTTGCTAAGTATCTATATGCTATGCTTGGGAAATCCTAGTAGTTTTAGAATTATTAGTATTTTCTCTAAGTTAAGATACTTGCTATTGCCATGCTTATCCTAGCTAGTAGTAACCAAGGGTGGATTATATATACATGCTATGCAAAATATTTCTAAGTCTTTGACTTATGTTTTGCTTAATAAAACAACTAAGTGAATGAAACACCTGGGTGGAATGGAAAGAATGGTTTATGTTGAGTGGTTACACAAGGCCCATTTCTATGGTTTACCTTGTGTATCTCACTTGTGGAATGCCACCCAGGAACAAAGGGATTTGAGATGCCAAATGTTAAGAAGCTTCTAGTACAGCCACATGGCATTATGGGCTTTGCCTGGATCATATAGGTTGCAATAACTTAGCCATTTGGACAGTTGGTGGTAGTGGGATGATAGGTTGGAACGCGTCCATTTGGTCTAAGAGAAGGCTTCTGAAAGGTCCTATCTTGGTAAAAATCAAGTCTTGTGGGGAAAGTGCACCACCTCTGCAGATGGAAGAAACTAAGTACTTAGCCATGTCCCCTGTAATGGACAATTTGAGCATTAAGACATAGAAGCTATCAATAATCTCCTCATCCCAATTTTCTAAGTTAAAACTTGTGGTTGAACAAGGGTGAAGGTTCACCAATTTCTATTGGTGGTTCCTTAGGAGTTTTTGCCAAACAAAAACTTAGTATTTTCAACTGATAGGTAAAACCTATTTTAAGCAAAGCAAGCCTAAGCTACACTTAGCCAAATTCATGTAGTAACTAGATACTAATATTCTACTAAGGTATCACTTGCCAATACTATTCCAATGTATTGACCCACTGTGGCTGTAACTTGTGATGTTGCAGGTTACTATGATGATGATTAGGGTTTATGAGTCTACACTCAACATGCTTGCATGTGGCACATGAAGATGAAGACTTTTATTTATATTGTTAAGTTAAACTCTTGTACTAGCCTATGGCTATTTAGTTGTAAAAGACTATGTTTTCTCTAGAATGACGATGTAATAATGAACTTTGTTTCTGTGTACTTCATCTTAAACTGTGGATGCTAGCAATTGATCCAGGGATTAACATTGCAATCACAGGGATCTTTACCTTTATAAAGGTGGAATCTTACAGAGATGTTGCAGGGCCGTCACCGAGCCACCAAGACTGGTGGTGGGGGATAAGAAGGGGAGCGTGGGGAAGGAGATGCGCCAACCTCACAAAGGCGATCCACGACAAGGGATGATCCTGGATCCTTTGATCCTTCATATGTAGTTCCGCTCGGCGACCCCTTCTCCCATCCCGACGCTTTTCTATAGGAGAATCTCATCATTCTCGGCAATGGCAACTAGCGGGCGACACCGGGTTGTGGTCTCCTAACATAACCGTGTCCAGTCGTAGGTGGAGCCAGAGGATGGAGGCTTGGGGCACGGATGTCGGTTGGTGCGAAGATGCGGTAGGTGTGGAGGCAGCGGAGGCGTTGGTGTCACCGTGGAAGGTGTGGATGTGTGAAGGCAGGGCCGTGCCGCGGTGTAGAGGCAAGGAAGGAGATTGGTACAACTTGGGAGATGGGAGAGGGGAGTAATCAGTGGAGGACATGTCGTCTCAATTGTATTTTCATGAGTTGTTTTAGGGATGCACGACGAAGGGGGCGGGACGATTGATGAAGGGAGTGCGACGTATTGTCGATGACTGAACACCAAGTTTTTTTAGGCATTAGAACTTTCCATAGGTCAAATTTGAACTACGAGTAAATTGTAGGTTGTGTTGAAAGTTTTGCTATTTTTTGGAGCCATCAGGGGGTCATTTATTATATCACAAACCACCATGGAGAGTTTTGACTATTCATCTTGACAATTTAATAAAATTAGTTCAAACTTGAGCTACCAGTAAGCGTGATAGATTGCTCTTAAATTAAATGTCTTTTCGTAGGTAGATGGATGCATCTTCTTTTCGTAAACATTGCCACCGGTATGAGTTTCCAACTAGCAGGAAAGAACATTCTCAATTTTCCAACTGATGACGAGATTTTTCTTTTTCGTAAAGGATGTCCAAAGAATATGGATATGAATTCCACAAGCTTTCAAACATATATAGTGGACCGCCATGCTATACTTTCGATTCCCATGTCTTATGAGTTTTCAAACTTTCTAGCTAATTCTTCCTAATTGAATGACTTTATGTCAATTAATCGAAATTACGTCAAATATGAACTAAAAGTAAATCGTAGGTTTCTTTAAAAGTTTTATGAAAAAGCTTTTGGAGGTACCAGTAGGGGGTCAATTAGCAGTATATCGGTAACCACCGAGAGTTTGGAGAATAGGTTTAACTTGTTGCTAAGATTTTGCATCTTGATGTCTTATGAGTTATCCTCTCCTTATTACTCGCAAAAAGAAAAGAAAAGAAAAGAAAAGAAAAGCACCACCCTCACAAACATACTAGACTCGGCCACCTTTCTTCACAAGCTACGCACGCCACCGTCCAATTGCATTCGATGCGTGTTGCATTTTGATCCTTCCTTTTAATATTTTTATTACTCTAGAGGTGATCCAAGCGCGATTCAGCACTAAATTTTGGTGTAATATTGGCGGGATCTTTTTCTAGTTCAAAATTTTAGTGGAATATTTGCGGGATCCTCCTAGCTGCAAAATGACGGGACATGTGGCTCGTTCTCTCGCCGATCCCTCCCACTATCCCCTCATCATCCTCTATCCCATCCCCCCTTAGCCAACTTCCATCTCGCTAGAGTCTGCTCAGCAACGCCGTCATCCACCTCGCTGGAGTCTGCTTCATTGTATCTGCTTCCCCCGCTGAACAGTACAGTGTCTACTTCCCCACCACCGCAATCGAGAGATGCGTAAGCCACTCGGACCCCTCACCAGGGCGACTTCTTAAACTCCCTACTACCGAGACGAAGGCTACTACACACTTCCTATCCCCGCTTTGCATTTTACTGCCGAATGTAGTTCATCTCTTCTTTCTTGTAGTGCCTTATTATATTTCTAATAATGCATGCTAGTTGCTATACTACGGGATCGGTTCCAAGAGAAAAGAAGGCAACTATGAGTGGTGAAGCCAAATTGGTTATCTTGTAGCAGTACAAGATCTCGCCAACCCAATGATAACCCCCAACAATCCTCCATAGACAAAGTTGTGCCTCCACTTTGTATATATGTATTTTTTGAGAGTAGTTCATTGTTTGATTGCCCTGCCTTCTCATGTACTAGTATATATTTTTTATTTTTATTTTTGCAAGTCATGGAAGATGATGTACTGTGCAATGAGAATCAACGCCAACAAAACCTGATGAGTTTTGGACATTCCAATGTATCCCCGCTCGGCATAGCACAACTGGTACAAAAAATACTATTTGTTGCATCTTGCTTGTGTTATTTACCGATTGATTTGTTGCACTACAATTTGCAGAAGCAAGTGCATGATCATGTCCCTGCCAAGGAGGTTCCCAGCATATATATTCAGCAGTGTGCTAATGATGCAGCCATTTCTAGGAACCAAACAAAAGTATGGTGCATGGCCGAAGCTAAGATTAGGCTTCTCCAATAGGATTTGAACACGGCCACTCCATGAATAAGAGAATTGAACCGGGGCTGGATTTCTATGATTGAAGATGTCTTTGATGCTGCCGATGATCTTCAAAAGTTAGTGGCTAAAAATCATGTTTCCAATCCGGATTGATGTACATGTCAACGAGGTCAACTGGACGGTCTTGAAACAGGTGAAAGAACGAGTAGAGATTCTCCCAGCATCTTTGCAGGCACATGATTTTCAAAGAGTGATGCAAGAGCCGCCATGCGAATAGATTGCTATCTTATATATATATATATATATATATTTACTAATTAGAAGCACCATACGAGCCTCCATGTTAATCCTAGAATTTAGTAAACTAGCAAAAGTGCTCGTGTGTTGCACCGGAAGTGTTGGAATATTAGGCATAATTTCCACGATTAATTCCAGAATATAAATCATGACAAAACCAGCTACTAGCTCATGTAACTCGAACATACTAGATATACTAAACAACAGGATGATCGGAAACAAACAGCAGCTTAACATGTACTCACAGAACATGATGAATAACCAAACAGGATCACATAGCACGTACCGTTCGGTTGTCGTAGTAGAAACTATGGGGAAGAGTGATCGCAGCAGATGGCGACGAAGACGGCGGTAGGCAGCACCGCCTGACTTGGATGGAAGACGACCCGTGATGGAGAACTCGAGCAGTCGCGCAGAGCGCTTCCCAAAAACCTTATTCGCCCTCTCCCGTACAGGATCACAAGGGCGAGTGGTTCCGGAGACCTGCTCTCCCGTCCGCCGATGCACGCCGGCAAGCGGGATGGAGTAGACTACGGTGACGGCGCAAGTAGAGAGGATGGCAAAACCCTAGATTGGTTTTTCGGTGGTGTTGTGGCGGTAGCCGCACATGACTTTATATAGAGCGGCTCAGGAAACCCTAACGGAGGCGAACGTGGGCCAAGTCCACGTTACGCACGTTCGGGTCGGTTACAGCAGCCCACGATCCGGGAGCGACCCGAATAAGCTAACCGTTTGACACATCTGTCAATTTTCCTGAGCAGCAAAATAAAGCTCGGCTCGGCGAGATTCCCGCAACCCACAACCCGCAGCGCGCACGCGCACGCGTCGTGACGAGACGAGGCGCGCGTGCGAGCGAGCGGCGTCGTCGGAGGAGGAGCGCGCGTGTGTATCTCTCTTATTGTCACTCACTTACAAAGTGGTGCAACACTCCACCTTATAAGGTGGTGCAACTCTCCTCCAACATTCCATGTGGGACTAAACTTTAGCTTCCACTCCACTCCCATGTGAGCTGCCACAAACATGGGCCCAAACACATATGGGCTGCCACAAATTTGGGGTTTGAGATTTAGGGAAAATCTGAAATACACATGGGCCTAAATGGATTAGCCCCATTATTTCTAACAATCCCCCACCAGATCTCAAATGCCCATTTGAAGATTTGCCAATCCTTGCTACTTGTTCATATACCAGTGTTTCAGCAGAGACTGTTAAGTTGAACTTCCGCCTAGAATCTTGAACTACGTCTATCAACAACTTGAACAATGGACGAACCTTGAATTGCAAGTTTGGTGCCAATAGATTTCACTCAAAATCATAACTAGTACTTGGCTGTTAGTAGCCTACCCTGTGGGTTGGAGCATATGCGTCATACTCTCTGGTCTCTTCATGAGTTTACTAGAGATCACCCAAATCTCATAGACCGCGACGTTTACAGTCAAGCTCATATAGGTGTGTTCTTTCAAGAATGCCCTATAGGACGACATCTTTGCTAATTAAAGCCAACAGAAACACATTAAGGCATGTTGCCAACCTGCCTTACAGATTATGAGAGTCATGCATCTTCACATAGAGAGGGTTTTCAAAATACTCTCCTCAGTCAAACCACTAGCTTGTTCTTCCCAGGTCCTAATTCACGGGATCTCCGATCACATAGGTTGGGTTACCACTAGGGTGTGACATCCATGGGTCTCAGCCCCATCTCCCTCGATACACTTTCTATCACATTTCGTGATAGTCCCTTTGTAAAGGGATCTGCCAGGTTTTTGTCTGTTTGAATATACGTAACAGTTATTACTCCGGAGTTTCTCAATTTCCTGACAGATTTCAAACGTCTTTTCACGTGTCTTGATGACTTCGCGTTATCCTTAGAATTGTTCACTTTGACAATAACAGTTTGGTTGTCACAATTCAAAAGGATTGCCGGCACAGGTTTCTCAACCACAGGCAAGTCCATCAAGAGCTCACGCAGCCATTCTGACTCAACAAAGGTCGTGGTTCAAAGCAGTAAGTTATGCTTCCATAGTTGACCTCGTCAATATGGTTTGTCTACGAGACCTCCATGACACTGCGCCACCTCCAAGGGTAAACACATACCCGCTCGTGGCGTAGAGTTCATCAACGTCAGAGATCCAATTTGAATCACTATATCCTTCAAGCACAGCAGGATTCCCTGAATAGTGAATCCCATAGCTCATTGTATCACATAGATAGCGCATGACCCTTTCAATTGCATGCCAATGATCAATACCCGGGTTAGACATGAACCTACTCAACTTGCTCACAGCAAAAGAGATATCGGGTCTTGTAGCGCTTGCTAAGTACATGAGAGAACCAACAACTTGTGAATATTTCAGCTGATCTGTTGGTTCCTTCTTATTCTTTCGTAATGTCAAACTGGGATCATAACGTGTTGGAGAAGTCTTGCCATCATTAAAGCCAAATCGACTCAAGACCTTCTCAACATAATGAGATTGCGTTAAAGTAATCCCATTCTCGTTCTTAATAAGCTTGATGTTTAGAATGACATCAGCCTCTCCTAGATCTTTCATATCAAAACTCTTTGTCAGGAAAGACTTGACCTCATTTATCACTTTCATGTTTGTACCAAAGATCAGAATGTCATCCACATACAAACATAATATAACGCTATCGCCCCCACCATGGCGATAGTAAACACACCTATCAGCCTCATTAATGACAAAGCCAGCAGAAAGTAGAGTTCTGTCAAACTTCTCATGCCATTGCTTAGGTGCTTGTTTCAGGCCATATAAAGATTTTAATAACTTGCACACCTTTGTCTCTTCACCTTTTACCACAAACCCATCCGGCTGATCCATATAGATCTCCTCTTCCAACTCTCCATTATGGAAAGTTGTCTTCACGTCTTCTTCTGGCCGAGCTCAGGTCTTTCTTCGCTGGCAGCAGCCGGGGCCTCGGGGTTGTAGACGCCGTCCTTGCTCTTGGACAGACTCAGGCGAGTGTCCCGCCACTTCTCGCAATGCTCGATCTTCTCGAAGACATGATGGAACTTGAACTCCATCTTCATGTCCTCTCGAAACAGAAGAAGTGCAAGGCGCAGCTACAAAATGGAAGTGTGTCAAGTTGGCCATATTCACGAGTGTGTCAAAAGAGTGCATGACAAAGTTAACGTTCGAGAGTACCTTGTTGTCCATGTTCTCCCTACTGGCTTGTGTGCGGTCGACTTCTTCCACGCAGCTGTGCCACTTGCTGCACGCAGTTTGGATGATTGCCTATTGGTTCGTTATTGCCTTCTCCCCTTGCTCCATGTGGATCTTGCGATACTTTGGGTCGCACAGGCTTCGCTCGTCGAATGTTGCCTTCACGCGTCGCTAATAATTGTCAGAATTTTGGTTCTCACCCGTTATCGGATCCATGCAAACCGTCTTCCAAGCCTCGGCGAGGCAGTTGTCCTCGGCCACGGTCCATTTGAGCCGAGCATCCACCGTCTTCTTCCCCTTCTTGCCTTTCGCCTCAGTCTCGGCGTACTCTGGCTGTGTCTGCTCGGCCTGGGTCTCCTCGGCATCGACGTCGACGAGGTCCTGGGACTCGATGCCGCGCTCGGCGTCGGCCCGGGTCTGCTCTTCCGTGAAGGAGGCGTGGTTGGAGGCCGAGCCTGTTGCGATCAGGTCCTCCATGTACACATCAGCTGTCATGCCGGCCGGAAGGGCGCCCAGCATTCCGCCGAACAGGTTGCGCGCGTCGGCCTCGCCGAAGGTTGCGCCGAAGGGCAGCGGACCGCGGCGAAGAGCGGGGCTTGCGTACGCCGGAGAGGTGGAGTAGGGGAGGTTGATGTCGACGCCGAAGGCTGAAGGAGGGCGCGGCGCAGGGCAGGGGAAGAGCTCGTTCGGGTTGAAGCAGCCGTCGAACTCCGGCGATGAGGAGGAGTACCTCTGGCGAGCAGCCGCCTGGCTCTCCTGGAAGTTGGCCGGCGAGATCGGCGAGAAGCCGGCGGGCGAGCCGACGCTGGCCTGGCTCCCCCAATGGGTGGGTACGGCGTGGCCATCAACGCCGAACGCATCGCCGCCGCCTGCTTCGCCTTCGCTGTCACATGTTCTTCCGCCGCCGCCTTCACCATCGCCTTCTCCTCCTCCGCTTGCTGCTGTCGGAGCTTCGCCCTCTCATTCCTCTCCTTCCGCTCGGCCGACGAGATCTGCCTGGTGTGCTCCCTCTTCTCCCACTCCGCCGAGGACATGCCCTCTGGCTTGGTCGGCGGCGCTCTCGGCTTTCTCGCCTTCTTCTCCGCCGGACCCTCGCCGAGGATCGATCTGGGTTTGACGAAACTCTTGGGCGGCATGTCGGGCGCGGTGATCGACGGGCTTCGGGTGTGGGGGGAATGGGGAAGAAAGGCGGGAGGAGGGAAGAAAAGGGCGGGGAGCTCGGCGAATTGGCGGGAGTGGTGCCTTCTCTCGCCGACAGCGCTGGCCCACGCCCGTTTTTGCTGAGTCCGGTGTTCCTGTATGCAGGGATCTGGGTACGGCCTGGGTAGGCCGGACCAAAACACGCCGAAATCCGGACGAAAACAGGTCCTTGGGTACGCGACTGGGCTGATTTTCGGAGTCCGGACCAAAATTCGGCGTCCGAACGGGCGTCATAGGTAGGCGAGTGGAGATGCTCTTAGGACCTCTAACGATAGACGAAACAAACGGCCCATAGACGAAACTAACGACAAGAAATCTACAAACCGTTTTGGGTTTGACTTGACGATGGCAAGTAGCGTAATATCCTTAAATTGTTAAGTCTAAAACAGTCAAAAAAATGTTGGACCGGAAGAAACACTTTGTTCTTTATTATTACTAGCAAAATGTCCGCGCGTTGCAGCGAAAAGAAAACAATATGGTTATATACCTTTTTCTCTGAGCCAACACATATCCGTCGTAGGCCAAAGGACCGGGAGAGCGAACTCGTATTCGGCGTATCTACTTTTCGCCCCGTGAATATCCTCTTGATGAACTTTAGATCAGCATTGTTGTCCTCGTCTAGACTTGCAACGCTAAAACAAATCTCAAACGAATCAAGCTCCAATCCTCTAATTCTTGTTACCAAATCCCGATTCCCACGCTGAGCAGCCCATTCCCAAATTGTTGTTCTGCTATTCATCTCTCCGAGATAAACCACAAGATGGTAATCGAATAATTGAGCACAACATTACAATTATCCATGCCGATGCTTGCAAGCGACATGACTAATTTTGCCACAGCCGGAAGCGGCGGATGGGGCGTCATATGGTTCCACGAGCCATGGTGTCGAGGTTGTGGACCAGCAAGACATGCTTCGTGGAATAAAAAGAGGAACACAATATTAAAGAAAAAAAATGGCTGGACAGTCTTATCAAATCAGGATCATCGAGAAGAAACAATTCAAGCAGGTGTTTTACCATTGGGAAAGATGGTCTTGGCCTCTATGATCGATTCTCCTTTTTCAAAGGCGCGTGTGAGTTTGATGCTTGATGCCTCCGGCCGCTCCCGACTTGCCTTTGCCTGTTTCTGACCGCTCTCCCAGTTAGATGCGACCGCTTTCCTCTTGCTAGAGGTTGTGTCTCTGCAAAAAAGTGTTTGATTACAAGAAACAATCTATCAAGTATAGATATAGATTGTCCATTGGTAATGGTTATTCTTTTCATGACCGAATATCGAATCCCTAGCAGGGAACAAATCGACCAGCTTCATAATCATCACTTATCAGGGAGCAATTGGATCAGCTTTTAAAAATCAATCATCTTCATATTGCAGATCACGTTGGCCGTATTTAATTAGCTCGTGCTAGCTAGCTTTTGTCACATCCCAAAATTTTCCAAATTTTGTAATATAAAAAATAAATAAACAAAATAAATAATTGTTGAAATTTAGGGTGAAAAGAAACATTTTTGCTTCTAAATGGAAACTTAAAATCCCATATTGAACAAACTTTGGTTAATGTTTGAATCCAACTAAAATCAAATCAAGTGGAATGCATTCTTCATAAATGCATCTTGAAATTTAAACACTTGGAAAATAAACCAAAACTCTAAAATCCTAATGGAAGAAAATCATTCCCAAAGATATCTCAAAGACCATGGATTTGATCTATATAAAAATTTGTCAACGAACATTTATAAATGATTAAGAATGACATATATAAATATTATAAAACCATATAAATTGGTTTCACTTAATTTGGAGCCATAGATAAAATCTTATGAATTTAATAAGATAAGGGAATTGAATTTCCAAAGCTAATAAAGCACCTATCTAGAAATCCATACCAAATGGTAAGCAAATAATCCTAAAGATATTTAAAAGGATAAATAAATATTAAATAAGATTTTACAAATTGGAATCACCAACTTTGGATCTATAAATAAAAAATATGGATTTTATAAGATAAAGAAAGAAATATTAAATGAGGAATGTTTAAAGACCAAATTAAATCTTGGCCTAATCCATAAGCAAATGGAATGAATATAATCCAAATCCAAATAAAATAAAAGGATAAAGAATTTTCCAAATAAAATAAAATGGCATTAACCAAATTCTATTTCTATTTGAACAAAGACAAAATCCCTAATGGAAAACATCAATTATATCAGGAAAAAATAATTTGAATTTACCCAAGTGGAATAAAACTTATTTAATTGACTTAAATGAAATACAAGAATCATTTAAATAAAATTTAGGGAATTAAACCCATATTTAATTTCATGGGAATAAAGACAAATACCCAATTTAAATAATTAATAAATCATATTAAAAATATTCCAAATAATTCAAGGTGAATTATTTGACACCCTAATAAACAAATAAAACCTACTGAAAAAGGTTTGGTAAAAGTTTGAATTCAAATAAGAGTGGGTTTTATATTTAAAATCTTATTTGAATAAAGGCAAGTGCCCTTTTTAAATAAAATATAAATCATAAAAGAATAAAAGAATTATACCAAAATGGTATTTAAAATACAGGTTTAAAACAATATTAAAGCATACTGAAAAGTTTGAAAGGATTTGAAAAGAAAAAGGATTTGAAATTATTTGAATAAAATCAAAACAGAAAATGAAATCAGAAAAGAGAAAAAGTTTCTGAAAGAAAAAAAAAGACCCATCCCATCCAACCCTAGCCCAACAAGCCCAGCAGCCCACCCGACTCCCCTCTCTTCCTGGACTTTTCTCACTCGCGCACCTACCCTCCTCTCTCACTGACACGCGAACCCCACGCCACGTCAAATGCCTCGTCATCATCCCTTTTACCCGCGGTGACCGCGCCTTCCCCCCCGACCGTTTCTGGCGAAAATTTCTCAGCATCAATACACGTTGATGGCGCAGTAACCTCTCCTCGCGATCATGTTCGATAAATCCCCTCTCTCTTCTCTCTCTTTCCCCTCAAACCCTGCTGCCAGAGAGCCACCAGGCTGCCTCGAATTTACCTTGCACTATCACTGTAACACCCTCAGAATCGGCCCTATGCAAGTCTCAGCGCTTCCCGCCAAACCCGCATAGAAACGATTCAAAGGTGTCCACCAGGCACTTGCGTGCGGGTGGAAAACGAAGTAATATCATTACACAATAGTCCTCGATGGAACCCACAAAACATATATACAACAGCGACTCAAAGAGTCAAGAATACAGATATACAGTACAAAGATCCAAATCACCTTGAAAACAATACAGCGCTCGAGTACGGACAAGATGCAAATTGAGCTAAGAGCCCTGAAGAATAACCAATGGCGTCCATAACCCTGCCCAGGCCAAGCCGGAAGGGTAACCCTGCTAACGACGTCGATCTCAAACCTTCTTAACAAAAGGGGTGCCGACAAAGGGCAAAGGAAAAAGAGAGCGGTCAGTACTGAGGCCAGTACACGGCGAGACTAGAATTCGGCGGTCCTCACCTACATAGGTATGGTGAACTGAGCGGCAGCGCAGCATGCACTAAACAACCTATAGAGACTGGAGATAATTGTCGGCTATCAGAGAGGGATAAGAAGGATCTATTCGGAACCAACCTGATTCTATCACAAAACATACCCATCCTGGTATTTCCCCCTCGAGACCAAACGAGGAAGTCAACCGAGAAACTCACACAGTTGGCAGTTTTATTTATTCAGTTATCGTTGCAGCCATTACTAGTCAGGTATAGATAGTCATCCTGATATAATAAGCAGTGGGCACTTTTAGTTAACCATTCCGTTGTAGTTGCAACACTTACTAGTCAGATTCAATTAGCATGAGGTATCCCAAACCCAGCAGTTGTTGGTACTTTTATTTATCCATTCCGTTGTAGTGAAGCTGAATACTAGTCATATCGGATACAAGTCAAATTATAACAGTAAACTTTAGTTATAGTTGTCTATGATCGAGAACTGTGCTCCAAGTCGTCCATAACCGCGGACATGGCTTCTCGAAAAGATTTAACCCTAGGTGCACCAAAGTTTCCACACGCACCTACACCCTTGTTGTCGATCAGGTAGGTACAAGATCACAAAACATACACCCAACGGTATGTCGACGGGTTTCGGACACGACGTTCCGGACCCAAAGCAAGCACATGGAGGCCACCCACTAAGCTACCAATCAGAAGTCGGCCGGTCTCCGAGACGGACCCAGGGTTTGCGAGAACGGCTGTAAACGACTGGGAACCCGAAAGTGTGACTGGGCTTATCGATATCGCGAAATCGTGCCGCGATCCAAAACAGTACAGACGCTCCACGCGCAATCGTAAATAAAGCAGTAAAGCATGGCATAAGTACAGGATAGTAATAAAGCCTCAAACTACTTTGTGGCCCTGCACATGATACTTTGAAATCAGGTACTAATCGATGGGGTGCCCACACACCCCACGTGGTTAGCGGCCGATCTCGAACAGGTGTCAAGAACTCGGGTCCCACGGGACACGGTGAGTTAAAAATCAAATATTGTCTATTGCCCACCGGTGCCTCTGCATTTACCTACTTTCAATTTTAGTTATTAAAAAAAATTAAAGCCATGATCATCTCCAACATAAAGCATATGGCAGCCTTCCAACAACCGTGGTAATCTTTAGACGACCACATAACAGCACTTGAGCGGCGATCACGACGCGCAAGTCCAACTATCTACCAAACAACAGGTAATAGGATGTGTCCAAGGCAATATGAGGCTACAAGGGATATCACGGGTACGAAAACTAGAGCATCGCAACACAGATAGCAATAGATCAACAAGAGGGAATAAATACTATAAAAGTAAGATAGGTAGAAAAGGGGAGATGCTCGCCTGAAAACATTGCCGAAGGTTTATCCAAAGATCGGGTCGACACTCGCATCAACTCCTCGGCCTAATCCGTGAAGAAGCAAAGCACTAGAAGAAACACCGGATGCACTATTTATTACTACGGCAAAAGATCAGGCATGATGCATATATGATGTATGACATGGCGAGGATGCGATGCGACTAGGCAATATTAAGCGGAACCGAGGTCCCGACAATTAATTAATAGGTTTGTGTTGTTTAGATAACCCGCAATTTAAATGTTGTCTTAACAAGGCAAAATATATCACCGGTTCGCTACACAATTTTAAATGGGACCAATATTAGACTAGATTCACCCGCATATGGCCTCCATATTTAATTATAAGGTGAATCGACATAAGGTCCCCAAACACCCACAAATATTTATGCAAACATGAACAAGTTGATATGCAACAATTCATATAGGTATCAATTTATAAAATAGGGCTCGAGAGAAAGGGTCACACATTAGGGGGGGCTCGACGATCTTGGTGGCTCCGAGGGTTCGGGGATCGGTCTTCGGGTCCAGGATCGGATTCGGATCCATGAAGGAGAACTTGGCGTCTTCGGGTTCCGTGGAAGGGATCTCGGCCGTCGGATCTGGTTTACACGGTGAGCTTGCGTCGGTGTGGCCTTCGTGTGGCTTCACAGATCAAAGCATGACCTAGTAGAAGGCTCCTACATGGCATCGATAGATGTGTTCCTGATGGAAACGAGCTCGAATGCTGCTACTAGCACCTACAGGAAAACAACCACATGTCCTTGGGCCCTAGGACAAACAGGCCTCGACACGACCAGGCGCTTGAACTGGAAGACACCAACGTGCACTGGAGGAAGCCGGGAAAAGGCGAGGCCACGGAGTCGAGGGAGTACGGCGGGGCAACAGAGCTCCCAGCGGTAGTGCTCTGCGGACGCGGGTCGAGGCGGGAGGCTGAGAAGAGGAAGCGTGGTGAAGGAGGCGGGGTTGATGGTGATGGGGAGCTCGCAGGAGGAGATGATGGAGAGCTGGCGGGAGGAGAGGGCAGGGCCACGGCGAGGTGCTGCGAGGAAGGCGTGAGACGGGAAGGGGGCCGGCGGCGGAAGCTCTGCAAGGGAAGATGAAGATGGCGGCGAGGTCGCGGGATGGTGGGGTCGAGGAGGGCATGGCCGACCGGTGCTGATGGGAAGGAGGTGAGCAGGGGAGGCGCCCTGCATGGGCTCCGCTCGAGGAGGAGGGGCGGACGGGGATCTACGGGCGGCGGTGGCGCTGGGGATTGAGGTGGTAGCGAGAGTAGGGGTCACGGGCGGCCTGGGGAGCGGGGTGGGTGAGCGGTTGGTGGGAGAGGTGGGCCAAGCGGCCATGTCGTGGGGTCGGGCCAGGGACGACTTGGCTTGCAGGGAGGCGCGGGGGTTGACCGCTCGGTGCAGTTTCGATCGGGATGGTATGCAGGGAGGTTGGGTGCCTAGCGGCGGCGGGGTAGGGCAGGTGGGGAGTGGGGATAGTGTTTGGTCCAAGGATTCTAGGGTTAGGGTTAGAACTATGTAGGATTGGGTTGGGCCGATTGGGGTGGTAGGTGGCCTGGCTTTTAGGCCGGGCTGCCTCCCCCGATCAAAACAGTTTTATTTTTTTAAAAAAAATTATTTGTTTTAATTTTGGTAAAATATTTTGTAATTAGTTTTAGACAAACAAAATATCCGGAAGCATCTGGGGGTTTGATTTGAATTAAAGACAGGTTTATTTAGAAATCAAAGAGAGACTTTGATGAAATAGTTTTTGGCAAATAATATGCATGATAATATGATGATGACGCACAAAGATAAAATCAAGTGATTCTAGTAGTGGTTTTACCCGGGGTGCTACAGTCACGGCCTTCGACGCACTTCAGCGACGATTCCGGCCAGCCACCGTCACCCCTCGCCCCCTCGACCACACGAGCACACTCCTCATCACCCGACGAACCTCTCTGTAGCCTCCACTCGCCCGCGCATGCTCCACATCGTCGGCAACATCAACACCGAGCGTCGCCACGGTCTGCAGCAGTTCGTGAACCCTACGGTAGTTTCGACGCGCCTCCTCTCTCTGACGCTCGTGTCTTCGCCACTCTCTTGCGCGTCTAACGCCACCTTTATCTGGTTTTCCCGTGGCATGTAGCCTCGCCAACAACGACGACCAGAGCATGCCCGATGCCGTGCGGACTCCGGTGAGCAATCCACGGCAACCACGAGCGCCCCTTCGCCAACCAAGGATACGACAAGCATCAGCAAGACCATGCGATTCTGGTGAGCCACTCCACTCCTATTCTCTCCCCCTGTATCGCCGACAACCTCGCTTGCCGAGCGTGCCGCCGCCAGTCACCGTCGCCGCGCCGCCAGTTCTTGGCAAAGCATTAGGAGGCGTCCGATCTAGATCCGAGTGATGCGATAGATTGATTTATCGAAGAGGTATGAGAGCATCTGTGTCGTGCTTTGTTAGTTAGATCCAACGGCCTGTATCACTCGATCTATACGAAACGATACCGGTGAATAGAAATCAGCCACGTGGCCATAGTCTGTTCTAAATTAGAAATTTTGATCAATTAGATGCAAGGTTTTGTAAAATATATAACTTTTGATCCACACGTCCAAAATTTGCAAATTTTATATCAATGGAATCAGCAGACCAAGTACTATCCAACCATGCACTTTGTTTAGTGAATTGCTTCTGGAAACTTAGTTGTTTTTGCAGAAACTTGTGTAGGCATAATTTGAATATAAAATTTATTCTAGGAATGTTTTTAAAGTAAAATATTTGGAAAATGGATTGTTTTGAACCTACTGACCATATAAACCAACTTGTGGATTCAAAAACATATTTTGTGAGGCAAAAGAATAAATCTTTGATTTAGAAATATTTCTAGTCAAATAAAACTGTTGTTTATATGTTAAAAATGCTTTTTAAAGATAAATCTTTGGAAATTATTTTGATTTAAACTCTTTGACCCCAAACACTAAGTTTTAGAATTAAAAATATAATTGGTGAACCCTATAAAGATTATTGCTTTGCTAAAGGCATTTTCAACCACATAAAATATTGATTTGGTTTAAAAATGATTTATAGGTAAAATCTTTTGCAAATGGTTTTGCCACTTATATAAAATAACCAATAAGTGTTTTAGAATGTTTATAACCTATTAGAAACCACTTTTCCAAATAAAACATTCTTTAGCATGCTTGCATGCATTGCTTTGTTTCTATTATTTTATGTGATGTTTGCTTGAATGGTAGATTGAATATTGCTTGCTTGGTTGAATTGTAGTGGAAATTGAAGAGTGTGAATATTGCAAGATCAAGGATTGAACTAATAACCTCTACCAAAAAGGCAAGTGATGCTTCATACTTTGTCCCATTATTTTAACTATGCATTAGTGTTATTTTTAAGTAGGACTTGCATGGAATTTTGCTAAGTATAAACTATGCCATGGGAAATCCTAGTAGATGAAACCTTAGTAGAATTTTCCTAAGTTAAGATTCCTACTACTATCATGCTTAGCTTAGCTAGTAGAAAACAAGGGTGGATTATATTCATGCTATGGAATATTTCTAAGTCAAGGACTTCTGTATTGTTTAATAAAACAACTAAGTGAATGAAACACCTGGGTGGAATGGAAAGAATGGTTTGTGTTGAGTGGTTACACAAGGACCATTTCTATGGTTTACCTTGTGTATCTCACTTGTGGAATGCCACCCAGGAACAAAGAGATTTGAGATGTCAAATATTGAGAAGCTTCAACTGCAGCCACTTGGCATTATGGGCTCTGCCTTGATCATATAGGTTGCAATAACTTAGCCAAATGGACAGTTGGTGGTAGGGGAATGATAGGTTTGGAGCGCGTCCATTTTGGTCTAAGGGAAGACTTCTGAAAGATCTTGTCTTGGTGAAACCAAGTCTTGTGGGGAAAGTGCACCACCTCTGCAGAGTGTAAAATCTAAGTACTTAGCCATGTCCCTGGCAAAGGACAATTTGAGCATCAAGACATGGAAGCTATCAAGAATCTCCTCATCCCAATTTCTAAGTAAAAAAACTTGTGGTTGAACAAGGGTGGAAGGTTCACCAATTTCTATTGGTGGTTCCTTGGGTGATTTTTGTCAAGCAAAAACTTAGTGTTTTCAAATGATAAGGAAAATCTATTTTGAGCAAAGCAAGCCTAAGCTCCACTTAGCCAAATGCATATAGATGATAGATACCACTATACTACCATAGTATCACTTGCCAATACAATTCAAATGTATTGACCCTTGTGGCTGTAACTTATTATGTTGCAGGTTTGTTTGATGTTAGTGAAGTATGTTGATTAGGATTACAAGTCTACAACCAACATGATTGCCTGTGGCATTTTGAAGATGAAGGACTCCATGCTATAGTTATTTCTGCTGCATTGTAATGGGATAGCCATATGAGCTATGTAAGATGTAATGAATTATTTTATTCCTGGTTATAAAGTTGTATTATGACCTTTGTTTCTTGATATTACATCTTAACTGTGGATGCTAGCTATTGATCCAGGGACTAGCATTGTAAACATAGGGATATCTACCTTATTAAAGGTTGGGACCTCTACAGATGGTATAAGAGCATTGTGTTGCCTGTAGGATTGTAAACCTAGGATTGGACAAAACCCCTTAGAAAAATAGGAGTTGTATTTGTTCCAAAACTTATTTACAAACAATCTTGTAAACTCTTTCCTCAACCTTTTGGTTTTAACTCTAGATCTCTTCTATTTCAACTTAATGGATAAAGCCTCAACCATGAGCAAAGACTTCAACAAGAGCAAAGGACTTCACCAACTCAAGTGATTTCAACCTTAGTCTCAACAAGGACTCAAGACTTGAAGACTAAGGAAACACGACTTAGAAGGAATCATCATCATCTTTGAAGTTTTGTGACCAAGATACAAGAAATTCTCCATGGATATAAACATCTTGTTCATGAAGAGTCAACTAAGAAGAATGGAAAGATCTCAGTGAACCATATAGTTGGACCACCATATTTAGTTTAAATCAAACCCATCCAACCTATGTGGTGTAGCAAAAATGTTTTGTTGCCTAAAAATGTGCTTGAAACTTGTTGTTTGAGTGGAATGTGTGTTTGTGATTGCTTGCACATTGCTTGTGTGAATTGTGATGTGTGTGATTAGAATTATTTCCTTAGAAATCGTTTGCCTATTCTAATCCCAATCCAACCCAAACAGATGACTACTCCAAGAGACTCCAACATCAAGAATGGTGACAACAACAACAACCAAGAGATGCACATGAGAGAACTCATAGTAACCCAAACCCAGTTGAACCAAGTGACAACTCAGTTTTTAGCCAACAACAATGAGTTAGACCCAACCATGCAAAGGTTTTTGGAAACCCAAACTCAGATGATGCAACAGGTGACAAATCAAATGATCAACATGGGAGGCAACCCTTCCCAAAGAGTTTGTGACAACAAGGATGTCAAGGATGATATTCTAGAAGGAATCCAAGCTTGCAATGTTTGTGGAGACAAGGATCACGCTTCCAAAGAGCATGAAGATCAATGACCCAATTGTGAAGAGAAACATCCAACTAATCAATGCCCCACATCTCAAGCTACTTGTTTCCTATGTGACGGAAATAATCATGTCCCTATCCAATGCCCCATCTATTCCATAGTTCAACAAAGGAAACAAGGTGGAGTGCACCAACAGTTTATAAACCCTCAGGAGGGAACAACTTCTACCAAGAAGGATGAAGACAAAGGAAAATCTCAGCTTGCACCTCCATGCAATATGACTTAATTTGATGGACCAAAGAGGAAACATATGTATTACCCAAGGAAAATATTAAGGAGACCAGGAGACTTTCCCACCTTTGAGGTGAGATATGAAGAGCATGAACTAGAAGCACTCCTAGCTTTGGAGAAACCCAAGAAGAAGAAGGACAAAAGCCAAGTACAATGTTGCCATTGCAAAGAGATGGGACACTAGGCCAATGAATGTCCTGAGAAGAAGCAAAAATATAAGGAGATTAGCCAAGTGTGGTGCAAAAACTGCAAAAGAGCTAGGCCATTATGTGTCAACTTGTCCACAGAAGATACGTGAAGAACTCAATCTTGTCACATGTTACAATTGTGGTGATCAAGGACATTATGCAAGCAATTGTCCAGAAAAGATGAAGCACTAGATAAACAAGCCTATTAAGGATCTCATCCTTGTCACATGTTTCAAGTGTGGAAACAAAGAACACTATGCTGATGTCTTCCGAGAGAGGTTTCATCAAGATCCCAAGCAAGCCAAGAAGTAATCTAGTGGAATATTTTAAGGGTGGTAGTACCTTAGCTTCTTTGAGCCAACTTGTAACCCCCTATCTTTCCCAAATCCCGGGACAAGATTTATTTTAAGGGTGGTAGCCTGTCACATCCCAAAATTTTCCAAATTTTGTAATGTAAAAAATAAATAATTGTTGAAATTTAGGGTGAAAAGAAACTTTTTGCTTCTAAATGGAAACTTAAAATCCCATCTTGAACAAACTTTGGTTAATGTTTGAATCCAACTAAAATCAAATCAAGTGGAATGCATTCTTCATAAATGCATCTTGAAATTTAAACACTTGGAAAATAAACCAAAACTCTAAAACCCTAATGGAAGAAAATCATTCCCAAAGATATCTCAAAGACCATGGATTTGATCTATATAAAAATTTGTCAACAAACATTTATAAATGATCAAGAATGACAAATAGAAATATTATAAAACCATATAAATTGGTTTCACTTAAGTTGGAGCCATAGATAAAATCTTATGAATTTAATAAGATAAGGAAATTCAATTTCCAAAGCTAATAAAGCACCTATCTAGAAATCCATACCAAATGGTGAGCAAATAATCCTAAAGATATTTAAAAGGATAAATAAATATTAAATAAGATATTACAAATTGGAATCACCAACTTTGGATCTATAAATAAAAAGATATGGATTTTATAAGATAAAGAAAGAAATATTAAATGAGGAATGTTTAAAGACCAAATGAAATCTTGGCCTAATCCATAAGAAAATGGAATGAATATAATCCAAATCCAAATAAAATAAAAGGATAATGAATTTTCCAAATAAAATAAAATGGCATTAACCAAATTCTATTTCTATTTGAATAAAGACAAAATCCCTAATGGAAAAGATCAATTAAATCAGGAAAAAATAATTTGAATTTACCCAAGTGAAAGTTATTTAATTGACTTAAATGAAATACAAGAATCATTTAAATAAAATTTATGGAATTAAACCCATATTTAATTTCATGGGAATAAAGACAAATACCCAATTTAAATGATTAATAAATCATATTAAAAATATTCCAAATAATTCAAAGTGAATTATTTGACACCCTAATAAACAAATAAAACCTACTGAAAAAGGTTTGGTAAAAGTTTGAATTCAAATAAGAGTGGATTTTATATTTAAAATCTTATTTGAATAAAGGCAAGTGCCCTTTTTAAATAAAATATAAATCATAAAAGAATAAAAGAATTATACCAAAATGGTATTTAAAATACAGGTTTAAAACAGTATTAAAGCATACTGAAAAGTTTGAATGGGTTTGAAAAGAAAAAGGATTTGAAATTATTTGAATAAAATCAAAACAGAAAATGAAATAAGAAAAGAGAAAAAGTTTCTGAAAGAAAAAAAAAGAAAAGACCCAGCCCATCCAACCCTAGACCAACAAGCCCAGCAGCCCACCCGGATCCCCTCTCTTCCTGGACTTTTCTCACTCGCGCACCTACCCTCCTCTCTCACTGACCCGCGAACCCCACGCCACATCAAATGCCTCGTCATCATCCCTTTCTCCCGCGGTGACCGCGCCTTCCCCCCAACCGTTTCTGGCGAAAATTTCTCAACATCAATACGCGTTGATGGCGCAGTAACCTCTCCTCGCGATCATGCTCGATAAATCCCCTCTCTCTTCTCTCTATTTCCCCTCAAACCCCGCTGCCAGAGAGCCACCAGGCTGCCTCGAATTTACCTTGCACCGCCGCGGCCTCCGACGCACTTCAGCGACGATTCCGGCCAGCCACCATCACCCCTCGCCCCCTCGACCACACGAGCGCACTCCCCATCACCCGGCGAACCTCTTTGTAGCCTCCACTCGCCCGCGCGCGCTCCACATCATCGGCAACGTCAACACCGAGCGCTACCATGGTCTGCAGCAGTTCCGGCGAACCCCTCTGGTAGTTTCTGACCGCGCCTTCTCCTCTCTCTGACGCTCGTGTCTTCGCCACTCTCTTGCGTGTCTAATGCCGCCTTTATCTGGTTTTCACGTGGCCTATAGCCTCGCCAACAACGACGACCAGAGCGTGCCCGACGCCGTGCGGACTCCGGTGAGCAATCCACGACAACCACGAGCGCCCCTTCGCCAACCAAGGATACGATGAGCATCAGCAAGACCATGCAATTCTGGTGAGCCACTCCACTCCTCTTCTCTCCCCCTGTATCACCGGCAACCTCGTTTGCCGAGCGCGCCGCCACCAGTCGCCGTCGCCGCACCGCCAGTTCTTGGCAACGCATTAGGAGCCGTCCGATCTAGATCCGAGTGATGCGATAGATTGATTTATCGAAGAGGTATGAGAGCATCTGTGACGTGCGTTGTTAATTAGATCCAACGGCCTATATCACTCGATCCATACGAAACGGTACTGGTGAATAGAAATCAGCGACGTGGCCAGAGTCTGTTCTAAATTAGAAATTTTGATCTATTAGATGCTAGGTTTTGTAAAATATAAAACTTTTGATCCACACGTCCAAATTTTGCAAATTTTATATCAATGGAATCAGCAGACCAAGTACTATCCAACCATGCACTTTGTTTAGTGAATTGCTTCTGGAAACTTAGTTGTTTTTGCAGAAACTTGTGTAGGCATAATTTGAATATAAAATTTATTCTAGGAATGTTTTTAAAGTAAAATCTTTGGAAAATGGATTATTTTGAACCTACTGACCATATAAACCAACTTGAGGATTCAAAAACATATTTTGTGAGGCAAAATAATAAATCTTTGATTTAGAACATTTCTAGTCAAATAAAAATGTTGTTTATATGTTAAAAATGCTTTTTAAAGAAAAACCTTTAGAAATTATTTTGATTTAAACTCTTTGACCCCAAACACCAAGTTTTAGAATTAAAAATATAATTGGTGAACCCTATAAAGATTATTGCTTTGCTAAAGGCATTTTCAACCACATAAAATATTGATTTGGTTTAAAAATGATTTATAGGTAAAATCTTTTGCAAATGGTTTTGCCGCTTATATAAAATGATCAATAAGTGTTTTAGAATGTTTATAACCTATTAGAAACCACTTTTCCAAATAAAACATTCTTTAGCATGCTTGCATGCATTGCTTTGTTTCTATTATTTTATGTGATGTTTGCTTGAATGGTAGATTGAATATTGCTTGCTTGGTTGAATTGTAGTGGAAATTGAAGAGTGTGAATATTGCAAGATCAAGGATTGAACTAATAACCTCTACCAAAAAGGCAAGTGATGCTTCATACTTTGTCCCATTATTTTTACTATGCATTAGTGTTATTTTTAAGTAGGACTTGCATGGAATTTTGCTCAGTATAAACTATGCCATGGGAAATCCTAGTAGATGAAACCTTAGTAGAATTTTCCTAAGTTAAGATTCCTACTACTATCATGCTTAGCTTAGCTAGTAGAAAACAAGGGTGGATTATATTCATGCTATGGAATATTTCTAAGTCAAGGACTTGTGTATTGTTTAATAAAACAACTAAGTGAATGAAACACCTGGGTGGAATGGAAAGAATGGTTTGTGTTGAGTGGTTACACAAGGACCATTTCTATGGTTTACCTTGTGTATCTCACTTGTGGAATGCCATCCAGGAACAAAGAGATTTGAGATGTCAAATATTGAGAAGCTTTAACTACAGCCACTTGGCATTATGGGCTCTGCCTAGATCATATATGTTGCAATAACTTAGCCAAATGGACAGTTGGTGGTAGGGGAATGATAGGTTTGGAGCACGTCCATTTTGGTCTAAGGGAAGACTTCTGAAAGATCTTGTCTTGGTGAAACCAAGTCTTGTGGGGAAAGTGCACCACCTCTGCATAGTGTAAAATCTAAATATTTAGCCATGTCCCTGGCAAAGGACAATTTGAGCATCAAGACATGGAAGCTATCAAGAATCTCCTCATCCCAATTTCTAAGTAAAAAAACTTGTGGTTGAACAAGGGTGGAAGGTTCACCAATTTCTATTGGTGGTTCCTTGGGTGATTTTTGTCAAGCAAAAACTTAGTGTTTTCAAATGATAAGGAAAATCTATTTTGAGCAAAGCAAGCCTAAGCTCCACTTAGCCAAATGCATATAGATGATAGATACCACTATACTACCATAGTATCACTTGCCAATACAATTCAAATGTATTGACCCTTGTGGCTGTAACTTATTATGTTGCAGGTTTGTTTGATGTTAGTGAAGTATGTTGATTAGGATTACAAGTCTACAACCAACATGATTGCCTGTAGCATTTTGAAGATGAAGGACTCCATGCTATAGTTATTTCTGCTGCATTGTAATGGGATAGCCATATGAGCTATGTAAGATGTAATGAATTATTTTATTCCTGGTTGTAAAGTTGTATTATAACCTTTGTTTCTTGATATTATATCTTAACTGTGGATGCTAGCTATTGATCCAGGGACTAGCATTGTAAACACAGGAATCTCTACCTTATTAAAGGTTGGGACCTCTACAGCTTTGTCCCTCGCGTCCTAAAGCACTTGACCATACAGGGTCCTGTCTACTTCTAGTAGGCATCGAAAGAAGAGGGGATTCTAGGAGTCCGTGACCTTTGCGTTTCCACTCGATCAGCTGCGCGAGCTCGCAATATCGGCGTTATGACAGGCGCGTACATGCATATGCCATCGGCTAGTCGGCCGTATTCGTCCTGCAGACGTATGGACCCTCGGCTATATCCGCCATGAAGAACGTGTACGGACCCTAGGCTACATACAGGAGACGTGCGAAGATGACAGTCTTGCCGGAGGTCTAGCGGCAAGTAGGCCATCTGCAACGACGTGGCCTCCTATACCAGGTCTTGTCAACGATTTGGTTGAGCTCGTCTTGTTACCTAGCCTAGGTCCGCATCGGCTTTCATCTCGGCCACGCCCAGCTTTGACGCAGCGGTCATGGCATTGGAGGTCCTGACCGCTTGCGGTGGCGCTCGGCCACTGGCAACACTCGACGGAGAATCAGATGAACACGGGAGTCGTATCCGTAGCTCCATCGAGATTCATAGCTAGCGGCAGCGCTGCTTGCGACGACAACCATGATGAGCGAAATAGATCGGTTTGGAGAGGACGGTGGGGTTGGTGCTTTATAAAGGTTAGACTCACAATGTGTATACAGCGCTTACAGCTGCGCATCGGCCGAAACGCGGATCAGTTTTTTAACTTGGCGTCGGTGGTATTTTGTACTTTGGTGAAAGGGTAAAACGGTGTAAAAAATGTTGGATCGGAAAAAACATTTCGTCATTTATTATTATGTATAGATATAGATATACTAGTAAAATTGCCACGTGCGTTGCACGTGAAGAAAAAAAGTTTACACAAAAGACAAATTTTTTTTTATTGTAGTTACCGATTTTTCTAATCCTATCTCTTTCCCCGATCCGACTTTTTTTTATGGCTTGTGCGTGGGCATGCGTCAGGTCCATGGAAAATTTGCCCACTGTTCCGTTTCTTTGGGCTGGCCGGCCTGATGAGTAAAACGGTGAAAAATATGCCAAAAGCCAATTTCTATGTATCAGTATGTTCAGAACGTATGCTGCATGGGTCATTTGCTAATTCATGTGAATCCAAGGCTTGTTCTGCAAAACCACCGAAAAGATAAGGTCCGCTGACCATCTTTCCGTGCAACGATTCTAGATCGGATGTCGCCGGCCGCTGATGTGCAGGCCCGTCTTTGACCCTAGGCAGCCTTGTGCAAGCGTCTAGGGCCTATGGCCGTGGGGGGCCATCCTCTAGACTATATAAATATATACGTTTTATTGCTTTAGACTTAAAATAGTGTAGAGAGAAGACATATGGACTAATTGGGGAGAGTAGTTGACACGGAGACGCATACTGTATATAATTAGACAAGCAATACAGTCGATCTCAGCCTCTCAGCCGACACAATTTTGAATCGAACTGCCATCATGATGAGTCCGCGACAGTTTCTCCGCCGCCTGAACCATCGAGAAAGGTAAGAGATTTTTTTCGACAACTAAAGGTAAGAGATTTCATCCAATCGGACAATCATCTCGATCTACTGACATCGCTCTACTCACCTTCCGCCCCCATGGCCTCAATCCCCTCGGCTCTACCTTACGGTCTTGCTCGTCCATGCGACCTGCCCTCCCCTGCAATACTCTTAGATAAGCGTAACTAAGCTCGAAGAAACCTTTTTTGTGATTGATCTTGAGATTGTCCTTAATAATTTTGCAACTAGAAACGTCCCGAATGAGTTATTTTTGAAGCACTAACACATATTTGAGGTAATCAAACTAGCACGAAAAAATAATCCCTCGGATCCATATTACCTATTGCTGAAATTGATGTATCTGACACTAAAACATGTCTAGATATATTTATCTCCACAATAATTAATATGGATCAGAGGGAGTACTTGTTTTATTTTGCTACTATTTTTATCTTTCTATAATGTGACATTGCTTAAATGCTTACTAATTATTATAGGCATCTTAGACTAAGAATATGTGATTGGATGTTAAATTTTAATATTTTACAAGTAAAAATAGGTGTATATCTATATTTTTAGATATACGGATACATTAGCCTTATGGGACACTGCCATCAACTTTGGCCTAGGCCCTGCAAAATATAGAGCCGGCCCTGCTGATGTGGTCACTGCGCGTTGCTTTCCGGGCGAGGCCACACACGCCGACGCGGGCGCTTCCGCGAGTGGTCCAGGTCGCGCGCTGTGCGACTGTTCTCGCAGGGACATCACCGGTGTTGATTGCGAGCTGGGTGTCGTCCTGTTCCAGCCGTGACCAGCTCGCATCTTCGGCCGCCACCCCTCTGCTCCGTCCTGGCTGCCATTGGCGTCCGCGCCGACACGTCTTCAAGGTCCGTTCCATGCGGTCGTTTGTGCTCGCCAAGTTCCGGTTGTCCTCCTCATGGCCGGGCTCCCAGATCGACCAGCTCGCCTCTCCGGCCACCGCCCCTCTGCTCCGTCCTGGCTGACCATTGGCGTCCGCGCCGACACGTCTTCAAGGTCTGTTACATGCGGTCGTCTGCGCTCACCAAGTTTCGGATGTCCTCCTCATGGCCGGGCTACCAGAGGACGCCAAGAGCCTCAACGCTGCTCCGTTGGGAGCGGTCCCGCACGGGCGGGCCGGATTGGGTGACAATAGATTTGGGCGACGGGAACGAAGTACGGACAACGACCAAAATCTAAATGAACCGGTACAATGGCACTGGTGCTTGTAATATGTGAATTGGTGGAGGACAAAACCGTCCAAATAAAAAAGCTGGTTGATAGAAGTGCACTGGTGCTTGTAATATGTGAATTGGTGGAGGACAAAACCGTCCAAATAAAAAAGCTGGTTGATAGAAATGTTGCTGCTTTTGTTATCTATACAATTAAAAAGATTGGGACCGTTCGTCACCCTCTAGAAATTTTCCGTCTGTCTTGAAAAGACGGTTTTGCCCCTGACTTTTCGGACATATTACAAGCTATGCCACCACCAAGTACCACGACCCTATCCACTCACGCTCACCTAATCCCCTCCCTCCTCTCCAAACCTGGCCAACGGGTCAGCGAACGCCGGCGTGAGCTCAAGATAAAGCTTTTCGCTCTTACCATGGCGTGTCGCTCAACGTCTTGCAAATCAACGTCAGGCCGTGCGTGTACGCTGACCTCGAGCCTGGCCCGGCTGCAACCCTGCTTAGATTCCTGGCGTAAGAATTTATGTTTATTAGTTGCAAAAATAGAGGGGTGAGGGGGTCGAACTCGAGACCAACAGCCATTTCTTCCCTCTCTAACCACCAGACCACTCATTTTCTTGTGTCAAACTAGCATCCTGGCCTTTTTTATATGTTTCTAGACACGTTTCTAGACAGCCTAACGCGTTTAACGATTTTGGCTTGCGTAACGGCCAATCTTTGGGGCGTGCGGGCCTCATGACCAGGCCCCGTGCCAGCCCGGCACGGCACGTTTGCTTGACGGGCCACGACGGGCCGTGCCGGGCTAGGCCCGTTTAGCGCGTGCCGGGCTAGGGCCGTGCCGGGCCGGCCCGTTGGCCAGATTTGCTCCTCTCGAGCCCGGCCCTACTCGGTCTTCGCCTGGAAAAGAAAAAAAATCCCCACTCGTGGGCATCCCCGAGCTTCCATCGATCTGACGCGGGGGTTGCGGGGCGACGTATGGCGCGGGGGGAGGCGAGCGGGGCGACGCCTGGGCGGACGGCGGCGGGGATCCAAGCGGCGACGGGACACGCTGGGGTTGCGGAACGACGTCTGGCGCGGGGCTCCGCGCGGTGGCTCTGGCCGGGCGAGTTCTACGGGGAGGCGAGGAGCATCAAGGGGATCCGGGCGAGGAGCCGACGCAGTGGCGGGCTCGACGCGGACGCTCTCCATCTTGTGGGAAGGCTCCGGCGTGGCGGCGGTTGAACCAAGCGGCGGTGGGACATGCGGGTGTTGCGGGGCGACATCTGGCGCGGGGCTCCGCACGGTGGCTCCGGCCGGGCGAGCTCGACGGGGAGGCAAGGAGCGTCGTAGGGGATCCGGGCGAGGAGGCTACGTGGTGGCGGGCTCGGCGCGAACGGCGGCGTCCCGGTTATTGGCGGCGGGGAGGTCGACCGGGCTGGCCGAGAGGAGGAAAGAGGAGATCGTGGGGTGGTTGGGTTGCGTGCGGGGGCCTCGTCGGGTGTGGATCGCGTCGCTAGGTTTGGTGGGGATTTGTGGCCGCTACAAGCCGCCGCCAGTTCCGGTGAGGTCGCCAAACCGGAGATTCGGAAGAAGGACGAGGGGAATCAGAGCAGCCGCGTGCCCGCCACGGAACTCGACAGCGACAAGAGATATGAAGATGAGCGATAGGGTCGTCCAGATTTCGATGAGACATTGCCACATGCGTGTGTTAACTTACTGCAAAATAAGTTTAGTACCTTGATCTATATCAGAATAAATAAGTTTTAATTTGAATAAAATTTGATAGTTCAAGCAAAGAAAAAGGGTGTTAATATTTTAAGAGACAAAAATATATTCCTTCCGACACATATTAGTTGGCTCAAATTTGTCTAAATATGGGTGTATCTAGTACTAAAATTTAACTAGATATATTCATATTTCGATGAATCCAAGTTAACTAATATGGGTCAGAGAGAGTATAATAATATCATGATGATACAAAAAACAAAACAACGAGCACATACTACTATCAAACATTTTCCGGCACATTATAATTTGACACCACTAAAAAAAAGGAGCTCATGTGAAGTGCATTCGGGGCTCGCGGCAGGGGTTTTCATTTTTTTCAAATGTTAGTTTTAAAGATTTCAGAAAAAAAAAAGAATGGTTTTTTGTAAAAGTAAAACGACAACCCCTTTTCAAACCTATAACCAAATAAATAATGTGTGTTTATAGTGTTGAGGAGTGCGGTGCTTTCCAAAACTTTTTTGAATGATTTCTAGAGCAAAATAAAAGCTGTGATTACGGGAAGTAATGCACCTGCTTTGATCAAGGAAATATATATCCACATCCTAGGAAAACTGAAACCGGAGAGTGTGAAACTACCCATGTTGTTATGGGTTATGGCTGACATATTAAGTCAAGGCCGTTGCAGGCGGCCGAACCTAGAGAGAGACAAACTCAGCCACAGGGTCATGCTGCTGATCAACATTCATTAATTCATCAGGCTTCATGTAAACGGAAATACGTAGCTACTGGCATAGGAGAACCTGTTGCAATGTTGGTTTGAGGCGGTGATCCCCTGGTCACCCTTCTCATCGTGAGGATGTGGATATCACAGCCACGAGGGGTCGATGGGGTTAGACAGGCGAGCATGCGTATTTAAGTCCATCTCCTCCGCGTCTGGCGCCGGCGACAATGACGGCCGTAAAACTTTGATTTGGTAGCACATAAGAACGTGTATGTGGGTCGTGGCCTCGTGCGTAGTTGCACACGCTGTAGTTCATGTCTCCCACTTGAGTGGATATTAACTACAGTACTAATGACAATGGATTTGCAGTTGCTAGATTTCCCCTTAGGTGGATTAGTTCCCCTTATCACAGCCTTTGTTATTTGTTTTAAAAGCCTTGCAAAAAGAACTTTCGGAAAAGCATTGGAGCACTCCTCGTGTTTATACAGTTGTAATATTATGCAAATAATGTTCACATATCCAACTAAGAAGCCGTGGCAACTCACGGGCACTCTGCTAGTTAGGTATAAATATAAATTATTATTATTAGACGTAGATTTGATCTGTACGATTAACTAAAAATCTGTCTACAGTCATTTGATCGTGAACGATTTCCGATCCCACCAGCCTGACTCCCGATTCGGAACAGCAAGAAAAAAAAATCTCTATCCCCACCGCATACGACACCAACGAAAAGGGATCTCGATCAGCGGATACAACATGCAATCTGGCAGGGATAAGCTAGATTCATTCAGGCAACCATGCATGCTCATCGGGAGGCTGCAGCCAATTCATATGCTGAGAATAATATGATTGATCCGGCAACCATGCATGCTCATCGTGAGGCTGAAGCCAAATTTTTTTGATAACGAACTCCGATTGATCTGGCGTTTGATTCGACAGCTATGCATCCCTAGCAAATAGCAATGAAGATTGATTCCTGCGTATGTGGTGCGCTTCCGGCCGGAGCACCTAATTCTAATGCTGGCCAGTTCTGATCAATCGTCCGGTTGCATTGATAAACAACGCTCTTGACGCACTCTCCCATTTCTAATTAGTTCTAGGAATTTATCGACAACTCCTAATTAATTTCATCACTAGCAGCCTCTAATTGATGGTATGATCTTTTTTTTGACAGGAACAGCATGAGGTCAACCTTTGCTAATTTATAGTTGATGGGAAAGATTATAATGGCTTTAGCCATAAAATAAGAGACAAAGAAAGAACCCTGATTAGTCAACATGCATCTCGCTGTACAAGAAAATAAAAGTTGGAGACTACTTACTACCATGGTAGTATAATCTAGATGTAAAAGTTGCATCCATGGTGTTGGTATACTCAGCAATTATTCCGCTCAGCTCAGATGATTAATACTGCGTGCCCCTCTCGGTGCATTGTAAGCTATATTTGGCAATTATTTCACTATACTACCAAGTCCTACTAATATGTGATCTTTGTGATTTAGTTTTTCTCCTGTGATTTAATTTCCGTGATGGCATAACATAAAATCTGTTGTTTATTTACAGTATAGGCAAACAAATATCCCCATAGAATGGTCTAATTAACAATGGGCTATAGCTAAATTGGTCATTTGGAAAGCTACAATAAATTTAACATTATTTACTGTGTGCAAAGCTTTATTATTTAAGACTTTTTGGCTTAAAAATGAACTGCATGGTAACCTATTCTCCTATTATCTTATCCTTACAAAATGGTATGGCTTTCGCTTTCACTTATTTATGCCTCCAATCTATCTACCTTTTGAACGTACCAAACATCATAGCTCATCCATTATAATTGTAGCACCTTTCAATTAAAAAATTATATTGACTTTTAACATCTCGCCGAAGGTTCCGATCTATAACTTCTAGAAGTTTGATGGAATAAAACATGCTTTAAAACTTCCATGTTTTCATGTAATGATTTAATTTTTATTATCCAACTATTTTACTATTTAAAATGCCTTGACTCACAATTATTGGATTATTAGGCATAATTTCTGAGATTAATTCCAGAATACAAATCATGACAACAACAGCTACAATCACGTGAACCTCTAACATACTAGATGTATTGATCAACTTGAACAGTAGAAGATTATACACACTAACAGCCATAGTAAAACAACAGATCTGATGACGGTGTACGTAGTGATCGGTGGTCGATGTAGTCGCCGTTGGTGCAGTAGCCTGTCGAAGAAGTCGGCATTGACGACGACATGGACGAGGTCCGGCTTGACGACCGGGAAGACGCGCCATGATGACGAACTTGAACAGTCGCGCGGAGCGCTTTCCAAAAACCTTATTCGCCCTCTCCCGTACATGATCACAAAGGCGAGTGGTTCCGGAGACATGCTCTCCCGACCGCCGGTGCACGCCGGCAAACGGGATGGAGTAGACTACGGTGACGGCGCAAGCAGAGAGGATGACAAAACCCTAGATTGGTTTGGTGTCTTACGTTATGGAAGCGACACAGACGTTTATATAGAGCAGCTCAAAAATCCCGTACATGACACAAAATGGACCCGCGACGCGCGCGCGTCGTGACGAGGTGAGTGAGCGTGCGAGCGGCGTCGTCGGAGGAGCGCGCGTGTAGCTCTCTTATTGTCACTCACTTACAAAGTGGTGCAACACTCCACCTTATAAGGTGGTGCAAACTCTTCTTCAACTTTCCATGTAGGACTAAACTTTAGCTTCCACAGCTCTTGTCACACACATGTGAGCTGCCACCAACTTGGGCCAAATCACATATGGGCTTCCACATACACGGGCTTTGAGATTTAGGAAAAATCTAAAATCACACATGGGTCTAATAATTTAGCCCATTATTTTTAACAACAACACAGACGTACAAAAAAAATCCATGTGTATTGTAGTTTACAATCAACTTATATAATTGTGTACAATTGTTTCTTAAGTATTTGGCATATTAGTTTTTGATTGCTATATGAGTGCTAAACAAACATCTATCTAGGTTCAAGTAGCATGTAACTCTGTACGGCATTTTGACCATCTCTAGAACAACATCCTAATAGGACGTAACTTTTCACCTCCCGACCTATATACATAAATGTAAAAGTTTTTCCAAATTTCATGTTTACTGACAAATATATTTACAACAATGCTCTTGCGCTACTAATTGCTGTATAGGCCAGTGAAGAGAGTTAATGCTTGACCCTCATGGTAGATAATGATATTAATATTTTTTTCATTGTTTTTGTGTTGCCAACATACATTCACTCTACAGCGGTGTCCTTTTAAGTCATAGTATCATATTGACAGTTCATATTGACAGTTCTGACTGTTGTTTTTTGTGCCGTACGATGATTTTTTTCATAAACCTATAATTATCCATAGAATGTTTTGTTATAGTATGTATACGAAATCATCCTTCATTAGATATATAATTATATTGAATACCACTTAGTTATTTTATAAGGAAAATATGTAATTAAATCGGTAAATATATTGGTGAAATCCAATATATTGGTAAATATCTAATCAATAATAAATCCAAGAAAATATATTCTTTTAATAGTTTGTAAAAAAATGTGCTATGAGTTTCATGTATATTCTTATTTGTATTCTAAAATACGTCCTAACTAAGGACCCGTGTAAATGCACATGTTGATGACTAGTTTCCAATTATGAGGATGACTTTTCTTGTCTTGTCAGCCTGATATTTTCTTTTCTTATGTGCTAACAGTACTTTACGGTAACTACATATTTGGCACGCTGTTAAGAAACTATATAGTACTTGCTGCATCTGGACAATATATCTCGGTAGCCATTCGGTAAATGGAAAAAAAAACAACATTTTCTCACCAGAATGTTGAAATCTTATTATGCACTTTTGTTTAGATCTCGTAGACCCACATTTTGCAGCAAATTAACACATTACCATGAAAGGTGGTCCATCTTAAAAAAGAACTAAAAAAGAAAAAAATGGTAGTATAAGCTCAATGACCATGTCCTTGTGCCCATTATCGTGCATAAATATATGCAATTACTTGTGTTGTCCCAAGTCAGACTTTTAGACTATATATACTAGTAGAGTACACAAAAAATTACCCGAGGGGCAAAACACACACCAAAAGCACCGCTGTCACCAAGCAGTCAATAATAATTTTTAACTTTGCGCCAGAAATAACCGCCAAAATGGCTCTCGCGTTCAATATTCAAAAGCGGTACGAAATTTTCGTCTCGCCCTTCGGTCTAGAAACAAGGCACCAAAGAACATTCTTTAAATTTTTTTGTCTTGCACAATTTAAAATTTCAAACCCGCGCCCATCGGGCCGAATCCCTGGGGATCACCTTGGACCACCACGTCTGTGCCCCTTCCATCCCATCTCCCCTTCAGAGCCTCTCCAACGACACTACATAACGACCGGAGACGTTTTACCAGCTCCCTTGTCTAGCAAGCCGGAGGTTGCTTCCATGCCCCGACGCAGGCCCGCACCAGATCACCTCCTCCATACCCAAGGTCCACGGCGCCGGAGCCGACTCAGCAACATCGTCACCAGCGACACCGTCGTAGCTTCGTTGGATCCACTTCCCACGACTCGATGGCACTGGATCTGCTTCCCCGACGTTGTCCACGATGCCGGAGAGATGGCGAGCAAAACCCGCTCAGCCGCGAACGTCGAGGACATAGCTCGCCATAAGTCCGTTAAAGGCACGGCCAGAGTCAGTAAATCACGTAATCGTGGACACAAAGGTAGTTTATTGCTTGTTTCACATCCGTTTCACACTATTTATATTCATATGTCTGTCATTGTTCCTTTAGAGCTTTCAACTGCTTGCTAGCACTATACTAATTTGATCCTCTACACACACTTTGCTCTTAAATCTCATAAGATTTTTTTGCTTACGCATGGAAGCTGCTTTGGGGCCGACTGATAAGGGAGAACAGTAGGTTAGGAAAGAGATATTACTGAAGAATTCCAAACATGCAAGGTCGCTCGGCATGTAGAGACTTAGATCTTTAGTAGCTACCACCACCAATCATGAAGGCTAGGTTTCTGAAGCAGAATCTGATCCCCGAGATGAACAAAACCCTGACAGAGACTTGACTCAGGGAGATGGACCGATCGAGAACACCCCCGAGTCCGCCTGCTTGCCCACCCCCAAGGTGCTTGCTCTGTCTTGTCATTGATATAGTTGTTGCATCTTCCATGTTTTATACCTCAATCCAACCAAATGTTGTGCTATGCCATCTGCTTAGTTCATGCATCATATATGTTCAGCTTGTCTTGCCTTACTATTCTTCTGTTCTATCTGCGTCTCATTATACATAAGAATTTTATTGATTAATGTATCATTTATTTGTGTTAGGAATCAGTTGTTTCACCTAAGACCCTTTTAGATACCAGTAGGGAGAAAAACTATGCCCGCCAAGTATCCGATTCAGAATTGGTTTCGGTTGATAAACAATACCTCGAGGGAGACATCATTCAGGAATTTGGACCATTGAGGACCTCCCCCATAGTTCACACGCTTGTCCACCCCCAAGGTGCTTTCTCTAGTATTTCATCATGATATTTGTTGCATCTTCCATGTTTTCTGTCTCAATCCAACCTAATATTCTGCAATGCCCTCTGCCTAGTTCATGCATCATATATGTTTAGCACATTTTGCCTTACTATTCTTCTGTTCCATATCCGTCTCATTACATATGGAACTATAATAGATTGAGGTATTGTTTATGTGTGTCAGGAATCATTTGGTTCAGGTAAGAAACATTTAGGTACCAAACCTAAAGCGTTAACAAGAGGTCCTGCTAATGCTACAGTTGGAACACAAACACATGCTAGGAAATACAATAAACGAAATTCAGGAAACTCGCATAAGACTAAAAAAGGCTTGTCTTGGCGGCACACCATAGGTTTCAACAAAAGTAGACGCACCAAATACCATCCCACACATTCCACAATCAGAAATTGCCAATCTAGATAGCCATAAACAATTGACATCCCAACTAGTTTCAACCTCTACAGGCCTAACAATGTTGGCACAACACCAACAAGCTAGCTATGATCACCCACCTGTTGATCAGCCAGCTGTCGTGGTATTGCTGACAGTACGCCAATGAGGGTTCCTCACAGTGCGTGTTTAGAGACGTGGGGGAAGGCGGACATTTGACGGGTACGAGGTAACACAGCTTATCCAGGTTCAGATCCCACGACGGTGGCGGAATCCTACTCCTGCTATAAATCACTATAATGGCAATACGCTGAGTTATAGGGATCGATTAGTTGTGCGAGGTTATGTGAAGTTGTGCCCTAAAGGCTCCCATAGGACCAACTTATATAGTCGGCAGGTCCTAGGGTTACAGGGAAAAGTCCTAGCCGAACAGGTTACAGAGTCCTACATTGTCTATAACTAGTCTAGCGTGTCTTGTACTCCAAGGCTCCGGGTACGTCGGTGACTCCTCCGTAGCCTTCCTTTATCTGGCATGGGCCTCCCTTCTGGATCCATCTAACTGGGCCGCCCAGCAGGCCAAGGGCCATGCTACCAACTGTGGGCCACCCGGGTTATCCGGATAGAGCACATGCTATGAGGATACCCATATAGCATATCCCCAACAGTAGGCCCCGGAGAACTCCGAGATCTTGCGTCGTCTTGCCTCTTCATGTTGAATGCTCCGTCTAGATGGATGTAAGCAAATCGTCAAGCAACATCTGTAGTCCTCTCCCAAGAACCCTGCAAGGTTTTTATCTGTCTTCAATATGTAAGTCGGAGAATTGCTGAATCTTCTATCATACTCTTCCGTAGCCGGATTGGATCCGTCCATGACAGAATATTCCGATGTGATGGTTCACCTGCCAGTGACAGCTAGGACAATGTAGACATAGGTCAGCAACGCCTCGTAACTCACACATGCAAAGAACGCAATCATGTCCGTTTTTCCCACGCGAGCGATACAAACCGTTGGTGGCGATGGTTGGCAATGTGGCGAAATTTCCACGCACGTCTCCGCATACGTCGCCTACGCGGCAACCGTTCGATCATGCTGCATGAATCTGGATGCCAGAGGTCATAAATAGTAACAGCGGTGGAAATTTTACTTTTTCACCTCATTCTCCTCTGCATCATCTTCTTCCTCCAGCGAGCGCCTCCTCGAGCTCTCCGCGCACTTGTGCAAAAAACCCTAGCTCCTTAATCTCTCCCAGTCACCACCGAAAAACTCCCAATGGCCAGCAGCAGCTCCACTCCCTCCATGGCGGCATCAGGCGATGCCGCGGTGAAGCCGGCGAGCGCCGTCATCGTGCCACTAGAGGGATTGGTTATTCCCAAATCCGCGGTGGTTGAAACCACCGGCGGTGACCATAACCCAGCGGCGCTGGAGCTGCTGGAGGAGGAGTATGACTCCCACAAGGGCGATTGGCGCGGTTCGGATATTACGGACCGTGATATCAAAGAACTGATCAATGAGGGCTATATCCCCGCGACGGAGGGGCTCGTCTGGCGGCCGACGCTGGCCCGCGAGGTTACTCCTTCTCCCCAAGCCGAAGAGAAGGTGTACCTCAAAGCACAACTGGTACGCGGCGTCTCCCTGCCATCTCCAACTTTTTCCTTGTTGTCCTCAACCATTACCGAGTACAGCCTCAGAACCTCTCCCCCAATAGAACCTTAGCCCTTAGCAACTACGCGGCGCTTTGCGAGGGTTATTTAGGGATTAGGCCTAGGCTAGATCTCTTCATCTATTTCTTCACCGTCAAGCCCGAAGCCGGAGCCTTCAAGGACGAGCTCAGGAATTGTGGCACCATTAGTTTTAAGATCCGGCCTGGCCGGCGCTTCCCCGACATTGTTGGCCACGAGTCCTGCAAGAACTAGCAGCAGGCGTACTTCTACAACCCATATATCCCTCTGGCCGGCCGAGAAGTAACATACCCGGACTTCGTCGATGGAGCTACCGGCGAAGCCTCGACATGGAGATCCCAGGCCTCCCTTCCCTCCGACATCGACGCTTCCCGCGCTATAAGGCGGATAGAGTGGTTCATAGATACGGGTCTGACCGGATTGGACCTAGCCATGTGCTGGTTCGTCAGGCGGATCCAGCCTCTGTAGCACCACTTGAAGTTGATGCACAGATATACCAACGAGAGGAAGGATAGCCTCCGCATCTCCAAGGACAACTTCTCGAGCGACTCCGTCAAGCTCCGCCTCAAGGATATTTTCAAGGTCAAGGATAGGAAGCGTGTCTTCACCATCACCTACGACATGTTCGTAGAGAGCAAGTGCCCAAATGTACCTTTTTATTTTCCGTGTACGACATATACTCCAGTTCTTCCGTCTAGCCATTACCATCTCATCTAACACGGTGGTTCTTCACTTAACATCTCAGCAACATAGATGAGGATAGCATGGCTCCCCAAATCTATGATCCAAAGATGAAGGAAGTCACCGTCGTGTCTGACGACGATGCCCCATTGGCGCGAAAGAGGAAGAGCTCCACCTCTGACGCTGCCGACGGAGGCAAGAAAAAGAAGGCGGAGGGTGGAGCCTCCAAGAAGACTATCGCTACAGGCGGAGAAAAGAAAGGTTCTGATGATCCTTTGACAAAGAACCCCTCTTGTGTAAGCTTCTTTCTCCGACATTGTCCATTGTTTGTCTTATTTCGTACTTATACTTTTGTATGCTCAGAAGAAAGCCACAACCAGTTTGAAGAAGACCTCCAAGACTTTGGGGGCTTCTAAAAACATTAAGGATATGTTGCATCGTGACATGTCTTCCCACGCATCTCCCGCCATCGCCCCTGTCACTCCCACCATCCAGCCCACACCCACTCCGACAAGCTCACAGGCCAAAGATGAATCTGGCCCTTCCGCCATGGAAGTGGACTCAGGTGCCTCCACGGAGCTTGCCGTTGTCGGCGAACAGGCGACGCAGGAAATGCCAAAAACCTAATGGCTGAAGCTCCAGCTAAGAATGCCATCGGTAGCGGTAAGGCGGTGGTGGAAGGTGGTACGTATGCCGAAGGCGGCGCCTCCGCACCCGAGAAGACCATAGAGTTCCCGAAGATAGTCTATCCGGTGCTTACGCCGGGTAGCACTGCTCTGGTTCCTGGTGCGGCGCCGACATCTCCAACATGTGGCATTGAGGAGCTTCTCCGGCAAGCAGAAATCTTGCAAGGAAACAGTTTGTCCTTTGGCAAGTTGCTTGCTGAGAGTGCTACAAACCTCAAGATCATCGCACTTGTAAGTTTTATTTGCATTTTTCTTTTCATACGAGTATCCCACTGTAGCCCCCTAGGATTTAGACGGAAAACCATAGGTTTTTGCATCTAAATGCTCTAAGAGTGACTAAGCTAGAAAACTTCTCACTGTAGCCCCCAAGAATATAGTTTGAATGAATTATTCTGACTAGATGCTTTCATAGCAGCATACGCAGTGTTTATAAATTTCAATACTGTAGCCCCCAAGCCTCTAGTTGTAACTGAATTAGTTCCGACTAGATGCTTAAAGAGAAGCTAAGCATATGACTGAGTTATAAACTTTATACTGTAGCCCCCAAGCTTCTAATCAAAAAATGAATTAGTTCTGACTAGACGCTTAAAGAAAGACTAAGCATAGTGCTAAGTTTAAAAAACTCTCGCTGTAGCCCCCGAGCTTCTTGGTGGAAATATTCCAGCTAGATGCTCCAAGTATACCAAACAACATTTAACTTACTTCTTTCCATAGAATGAGAATGCTCAGAGGGGCGTCTCCAATGAAAAGTACCAGAAGATGCGCGCGGATTTGGAAGCTGAAAAGGGTAAAACTGCCTTCTTGAAGGAATAAATCATCAAGAGCAAGCGTCTGTTTTTCCTTTCTTTTTCATATTCCGACTTGGTATTGTGCCAACATTCTCTGAGTACTCACTGTGTACTGTTCTTTCTCCGACTTGCAGAAGCCATTGCCAAGGCTAAGGATATTGTTGAGCAATCCAAGCATATTCAACAGCTGGATAGCGAAAACAAGATCCTTAAGCAAGAGAGGAAGGACATGATGAAGATGCACGAGGATTCAATGAAAGCCATGCAAGACTACGCCAGTGAGGAGATGAACCGCTTGAAGGAGGAAATCGCGATCCTGAAAGATCAAAAGAAAGCCACCGATGAGCAGAATCAGCGCCATCTGGACGCGTACAGGATCCTCCGACAAGAACGGGACTCCATGGTGGAGACTCTCCAGCAGGCTGAAATAAGCATCTTTAGTAAGTGATTCTCTGTCTTAGATTTATGTAAGCTAGACACTCTGAACTTTTTGAGTTATTGAACTCATGTGTTCCTTTGTCGGAAATTTGCAGCTCCTTTAGGTTAAACTCGGTCGCCTCCTCTGCCAAAGGAATGCATGGTCCTTGCCGACAACTTTATCAACACCGCCATCAAGCAGACCAAGGAGATAGCCAAGCCCCTCCATATTAACATCAAGGTGGCGGACTCTGTGACGAAGTTCTTGGAGATTCTGCGCCGAGCCCCCGAGCGTATCTCAAGCTGGAAAGCTTCGTGTGCACGGGAGAGCGCAAGGATGGCGCTATCAATGGTCAAGGCACACTACAAAAATGCTGACATCGACACGGTGACCTCCGGTATCCCCGACATAGATGACGAAGGCCAAAAGATAAATCATGAATCTATCTTGGCGTCGCTCGCGGGTTTTGACACCAGAGTCACCGAGTTGGTCGACGTTAATGTCTTTGATCCCATGAAAACCATCGATGAAGGCAACCAGAGCTCCTCCGAGTCCCTCAACACTGCCGACTTTGAGGAAGGTGACTCTCGAGCTGCCGACGATGCTGCATCCAAGTCGCCTGCTCCAGAGGAATGGAAAAACAATTATGTAATATTTGTTTCCTCTGAAATGTGTATGCGGAAAAAACTATGTGTTAACTTAAGGCAGAAAACAATGGTTGTTATTTCCTGCTACCCAAGAATTAGTTCCAGCATGTATATTTTTTTAAGCAAGTGCTGGCTTATCCATTACTCTGGTTTTTATGCTTGATCTTTCGTGAGTCGGAAGACTCGTTATCGGAACCATGTGCTCAGGTGATGATGCCCAATGGCACCGTCAATAACCTAAGCACAAAATCGCCAACAATAAGTGTCGAAAGTCACTACTTCAGAATCCACATAAAAACAACAAAGAACGTGTAGACCAGAAAACTTAAGCTAACGCCCGTAGGCGGAATTTTCACAAGTGAAATTGCAAAACTTGTGCATAAAGGTTTTATACAATCCAAAAATGAATACTAAAGGAGGTAAAAGACTTAGAAATATGAGTGAACCAGAGAACTTTATTTCATTGATCATGTAAGAGGTACACAATAGATAAAAAATGCTAAGTGTAGAAAGGACGTAGCTGTGCTATGTTCCATGGACGATCAAGCTCCGGGTTGTCATCATCCGGGTCACTTCTCTTACGCTTATGATCCTCGCTGGGTCAGTCCTTCAGTTCATGATTGTCAACGAGGTAGTAAGAACCATTGAGCAGCGCCTTGCTTATGATGAACAGTCCTTCCCATGGCGGGGATAATTTGTGTGACTTCTTCTTCTTAAAACGGAGCACCAGATCCCCCTCTTTAAACGAGCGATGCCGGACGCGTCGACTATGGTAGGTGCATAGCTTCTGCTGGTAGATGGCGGATCTATGGCATGCCAAAACGCGCTCCTCCTCGAGAAGGTCCACATCTAGGCGTCTAGATTCTGCAGCGCCATCTTCGTCGTAGGCGGCGAATCTTGGTGCATCGTGAAGGATGTCGGAAGGAAGGATGGCTTCTGCTCCAAATACCATGAAGTAAGGGGTATAGCCGGTGGATCTGTTGGGTGTAGTTCGTAAACTCCACAACACAGATGGCAATTCTTCCGCCTAGGCTCCAGCTGCTCTATGTAGCGGTGCCTCAAGACGTGGCTTGATTCCCTACAGAATTAATCCATTGACTCGCTCAACCTGACCATTGGATTGTGGGTGTTCCATAGATGCAAGGTCAAGTCGGATGCCTTTGTCCCAACAATAAGCCTCCACTTCTCCGAGTGACAAGTTGCTGCCGTTGTCGGTGATTATGCTATGTGGGAGACCAAATCTCACCACTAGATCCCGGACAAACCTAAGGGCATTTGCCCCATCGAGCTTTCTAATGGGTTTAGCTTCTATCCATTTAGTGAATTTATCAACTGCTACTAGCAGATGCGTAAACCCACATGGTGCCATTTGTAACGGACCCACCATGTCTAGCCCCTAGACTGCAAACGGCCAAGTTATTGCTATTGTTCGCAATTCTTCAGCAGGAACATGCGGTTGTCGGGCATAATACTGGCATCCCATGCATGTCTCAACCAGCTTGTCGGCGTCCGCCTTCGCGGTCAGCCAGTAGAATCCTTGCCGGAAAGCTTTCGCGACCAACAATCGAGGAGCGGCGTGATGCCCGAAATCTCCGAGATGGATTTCACGTAGGATTTCAATACCTTCTTGTTGGGAAACACACTTATGATATACACCAGTAGTGCTTCTTTTGTAGAGCTATCCATTGATTATGGTATAGCCCTTTGCTCGACGTACTATTTGCCGTTTATCGACTTTGTCGTCGGGCAAAGTTCCGTGTTCGAGATACTCCATGAATGGTTTTGTCCAAGCCAGAGGGACCTTTGCCACCATGTGGACGAAAGAGTCTACTCTGTCCGGGTTGTCGATGTCTGCTCCCTTCACGGATGGTGTCCGTAAATGCTCTAGGAAAACTCCAGGTGGAATTCGTTTGTGCCCTGACCCAATCTTAGACAGCAGATCAGCCGCCTCGTTTTGCTCCCTAGGTACATACCTGACCTCGTAGCCCAATAAGCTCTTGGCTATCTCGTCCACTTCGTCTCGATATGCCGCCATCATAGGGTTCCACGTGTTCCAGGTGCTAGCCACCTGCTGGGCAACCAAGTCAGAATCTCCACAACAAACTATGCGCTTGATGCCAATATCCTTGGCTACGCATAATACGGAATGAGTGCTTCATACTACGCCATGTTGTTCATAGCCTCGAAGTGGATCTGCAGAATGTAGTGTAGCTTGTCCCCAGTTGGTGACTGTAGCAGTACACCAGCCCCCAAGCCATTGAGCAGCTTTCATATGTCAAAGTGCATCACCCAGTATTCTAGCTCTGGCAATGGGTAGCATCTGGCATCTCCGTCCAATCTGCAATAAAATCCGCCAAGGCTTGTGATTTGATAGCGTCGCGTCGCTTGTAGGTGATCTCGAAGGCGGCAAGTTCAATTCCCCACTTCGTGACCCTTCCTGTAGTGTCGCTGTTGTTGATGATGTCAGACAGTGGAGTCTTGCTCACCACTGTGATGGGGTGCTCCTGGAAATAATGCCTTAGCTTCCGAGAAGCAAGGAATACTCCATAAGCTATCTTTTGGTAGTGCGGGTAACGCTGCTTGGACTTTGTCAAGACCTCGCTTACATAGTAAACTGGTCGTTGAACTCCGTGCTCATAGCCTGGTTCCTTCCGCTCTACCACGACGACGATGCTGTTTACCCGGTTGGTGGCCGCCATGTAAATTAACATGGGTTCTCCAGGCTCGGGTGCTGCAAGGATAGGCGCTGAGGAAAGAATCTTCTTGAGATGCTTCAATGTTGCATCTGCTTTGTCCGTCCATGTTAATTTGTCCGCCTTCTTCAGCAACTTGTATAACGGCAGAGCCTTCTCTCCAAGTCGGCTGACGAACCGACTAACTGCTACAACACAACCTGTTAGTCGTTGTATGTCCTTTAGGCATATCGGACGGTTTATGTTTAAGATGGCCTTGATTTTCTCCGGGTTGACCTCGATTCCACGTTGGGAAATGATGAAGCTCAAAAATTTTCCGGCTAGAACCCCGAAGACGCACTTATTAGGGTTAAGCATCATGTTGTATTTCCGGAGATTATCAAAGGTTTCTTTTAAGTCGGAGATTAAGTCATTTGATTTTTTAGACATCACCGCTATATCGTCCACATAAGTGTGAATGTTCCGACCAATTTGATCATGTAGGAAACGTTGCATTGTCCGCTGGTACGTAGCACCTGCGTTTTTCAGCCCAAAGGGCATCATAACATAGCAAAACATGCCGTAGGGGGTAGTGAACAAAGTGGCCAATTGGTCGGACTTCCTCATCTTGATTTGGTGGTATCCTGAGCATGCATCGAGAAAACACAAAAGTTCCGAGCTAGCCGTCGAGTCAATGACTTGGTCAATGCGAGGCAAAGCAAACGGATCTTTGGGACATGTTTTGTTCAAGCCGGTGTAATCAACGCACATACTTAATTCTTTGGTTCCCTTTTTAGGGACAAGTATAGGATTGGCCACCCATTGGGTGTGAAGGACTTCTCGGATAAAACTAGCCTTAAGTAGCCTAGCTATCTCTTTGCCTATGGCGCATCTCTTCTCATCTCCAAAGCATCATAGAGGTTGCTTCACTGGTTTGCATTTTGGATCAATGTTCAAGATGTGCTCAGCAAGTTCCCTAGGTACACCTTTCATGTCGGCAGGTTGCCAGGCAAAGATGTCCCTATTCTCACGGAGGAACTCGACGAGTGCGCTTTACTATTTTGGATCCAGGTTCGTCCCAATGGCGGTGGTCTTGGAGGCATCGCCTACCACAAGTTCCACCGGATTGGTCTCGATGGCGGCCTCGAATGCTGGGGCGGAGTCAGAAATCTGTTTCTTCGACGCGGTAATCTCCGAGGCATCGACCTTGCTCTAGATCTCCTTGAATTCTTCGCTATAGAGGACAGCTTTCGTGTAGGTGCTTCTACAATCTCGCAGTCCCTTGCCTTGGTAAAGCTTCTGGATACGGTGATGACACCGTTTGGTCCGGGTATCTTGAGTTTGTTGTAGACGAAGCATGGCTTGGCCATGAAGGTGTGGAATATGTCGCGGCCGAATATGACGTGGTACACACTCTTGAAGGGGACCACCTCAAAGGTCATGCGCTCTTGGCGGTAATTATTAACATCGCCAAAGGCTACCTGAAGTGTGATGCACCCAAGGGACCGAGCCTCCCGACCAGGAAGTACACCGTGGAAGATGGTGTTTGTCTGCCTTAGGTTTTCCTCTATCAAGTTCATCTTCTACAGTGTATCCAGGTACATGATGTTGATGCTGCTTCCACTATCCACCATACATTTGGTGATCTCATTACCGTCAATCAAGGGGTTGATGACCATGGCGCATTGGTTCTCCGTAGGGATGAGGTCTAGTTGATCCTTCCTATCCCAAGCAATTGGAATCTCCGACCAGCGTAGGATCTGGGGAACTGGGGGTAGAGTAGCCATCAGTATCCTCATGGAGGTCTTTTGTTGTCGAACGGTGGGGGTGCCAAGGAAAGTATGGAAAACTGTCGCCTTCTTCTCGAAGGGGTTCTTGCCTTTGCCGTCACTCTTGGTGGCGTGCTTGGGGTCAATGTCCTCGTCCATGTCACTTGAATCCTTGGACTCCTCCTCCTCCTTCTTCCCCTTGCCCTTGCCTCGCGGTCTGTTCTTCCGACTTTGCTTGTAGCCGGACTCCAGGTCCTCCTTGAGGTCGTTGACGAACTTGTAGTGGCGATTGGTGTGGGTGGCCTTGCCGTTGGCATCGAGGTGTACAAGGCACGACATATCATGGTACTCCTTGTAGGTTTGGGGAACATGGAGCGCTACCGAGGTATTTTCACTTCCTCGCTGCTGCCCACGTCCAGCTCCCCGTCCTCGGCCATGTTGTCCGCCATCACCTCGTCCTGCGAAGGTCATAGCGACCATGTCGGGAGTTTGCTTTTCTTCTGGTGCAGTTTTCCGCTTTGTGTTGTTGTTACTCCGAGCTTGAGTTGGAACGGCCGTTGCCGACAGAGAGCCGCGAGCATCGTCGTTGGCACCTGCGAACTCACTGGCCAACTGAATCATCTGGTTCAAGTCTAGTTGGTGATTGTCCTGCAAGCGCTTCAGCTTATGTCGGAGCAACATGACCCTTTCCAACCCATCGATGAAGGCGGCCATGGCGGTCTGAGCGTGCACTCCTGCGCAGGAAATCTTCATATCTAGCCAGCAGGAGAGGTAGGCGCGAGATGTCTCGTCTTTTTCTTGCACGCACCGCTGTAGATCGCCAAGAGTGCAGGGACGCTTATACATACCCTCGAAGTTTTTGGTGAACGCTTCTTGCATGTCCAACCAATTGCAGATGGATCTTTGAGGCAAGTCATCGATCCATTGATGGGCCGTGCCCGCCAACATTAATGGGAGGTACTTGACGGTGACATTGGGGCTACCCCCGGCGATCTCCACCGCGTTACCGTAGTCCTGCAACCATGTGGCTGGCTTGGCGGTGCTGTCATAGGACTTGATGGTCTTGTCAATCTGGAAACCTTTGGGGTAAGTTGCGGACCGTATGACAGGTACAAAGCAACATGGTCCTAGGTATGGTCCTTCCCGGGCCTCGTGGATCTTGTCTATCCACGAACATGCGTCGTATGGCTCCAGGCTTCTTTTCTTCTTGCCAACAGGGGATGGGCTGCGTGAACGACGCAGACCCCCTCCGCCATGGCGGCTGCTAGGTGGCGACGGAGGTGGAGGTGGCGGTGGGTTAGCCTTCTTGCTGTTAACCTCCTGCGACGCCTCACGCTTGTCGCGGTTGCTTGTCGAACGCGGAGGGTCATGGCGCGACCTGCTCTTGTGTCCCTGGTTGCGCTCTCCGTCATGACGGGTCTGCTCCGTGTTATCATGGATGATGATGCCGCTCTGCCTTGGTGGAGGCATATCCGTACGACAGTGAGCCTTGGTTTCTTTGCGATGTCGGGGGGAGCGGGGCGGTGGCGATGGGCGACGAGGTTGGGATTTGCCTCCATGGTCGGAGGATATGGGGATAGCATCCTTCCTATTGCGCGCATCCCTCTGTTTTTGTTCTAATGAACCCGTCTGAGACCCGACATCAAGAGGAGATCTGTCCCTTGGCGGCTTATGCTGGCTAGACTGGCAAAACGCTAGGTCAGACTCAAGCCTCTGAGAGGTGGCCTTTTCCTGTTGTTTCACCGCCTTGGCCACTAGGTCATAGACCTTGTCCACCGCCTCAGGCGATCTATCCTGCTCCAGAAGGGTCTTGGCGACAACGAGATTGAGGAGAGGAGTGGGCATCACCTGCCTGCCTTCACTATCAATGTATGGCTTGGCTTGTGCCGGCTTTGGGGGATCCCATCCTAGGTTTCGCCGCACTCCAGGATTGTTGATGACGCGAGCTGGAGCTTTCTTGGCCTTCTGCTGCTGCACCAGAGTCTTGTACTCGGCCTGCATTGCTCTAGCTTTCTCTATGGATTTCTGTGCGTTGACCAGATCTCCATCTAGCTTTGCCCCTTGCTCCGCGTTGGCCTGTGCTTCCTCCAGCAGCTGCTGGCGCTTATCGTGAAGCTGGGTTACATTTCGGATATGAGCTACGGTCAAGGGTTCGACGAGGAGATTGCCATACATCAGTCTATCAGCTGGAGTAACTTGGGCAGCAGCACACGTAGATGCTGGAGGCGGCAAGTTTGCCGTGTTGTTGTTGCTTGGGCCGGTGCCGAGTTCCTGCGGCTGTTGCACTAGGTTAGGCGGAGGGGGCATGTCCCTTGCGCGATCATTGTCGGAGGTAAGAAGTGGTCCCTTCCCCTTGTCCAGCGCTATAGGTGGAGCTCTTCCGGGTTGATCTTCACCCATCGCCGTACCGATGGTGACGAACACTTCTCGGGACACGACGGTGTTATTGGCCTGCTCGTCGCGCTGGTAATCCTCCTCCATCTCCTGCATAGCAGAGTCTAGCTCCTCCGGGCTGAAATCTATCTCCTCTGAATCTGTACTGAAGTCAGCGTAAAGCGCGTCAATCACAGAGTCTGAGGGTGCCGGGGCTTCCTCGATGACGGGGGGTGGAGGTGCAATGGGCGCGACGATGACTGGAGGTGGTGGCGCAGGTGCGGTGATGGCGGCCGGAGGTGATGGTGGCGGTGGCTGAATTGGTGGCGCTCCGTCAATGAGCGCAGGAGCTACCTGAGCTGCCTCTTCAGCCTCCGCGTAGTTGTTGACGGTGTTCACCATGACTTCGAAGGTGAGACGTCCTGAAGCCTGCTGCCGCCTTAGAGAATGCCGGAGAAGCGTTCCCTGGTCTAGTCCTTCCACAAAGTGAGACATAGCATCATCATTGGGGTAGTGCGCCAGATCGGCCCATATACGGAGCCACCTGGCAAGGTAATCGCGGGGGTTTTTGCCCTCTCTCTGAATGCAACGCGCTAGATCGAAGATGGTTACCACGCTGACGAACTTGGATCTCTGCTGTCCAGACGCGCGGATGAAGCCTACGGATTTGTAGTTATCTTCCACCGTTATGTCCTACACAGGGGCGGTTTGGGTGGGCCTTGAATTTTTCCGATCTTTGCCGACAAACTCCAAGGAGAGATCCGACATCGATCCTTCAGCAAACGTATCCTGCCCGTAGGCGGTCCGTGCGGGTCTTGATGCTCCTCCGACTCCCAGGGAACTAGTGCCCGAGTCGGTTTCACCGATGAAGAGGTGGATGTCTCCGATGGGGCGATCGAGCATTGCGTAGGGTTCGTCTTCGCCGAGATCCAGAACTCGTCGGGGGGGGGGGGGGGAGGATCGGAACGTTCCCGAAGAAGAGAACACGACCGATGGCTACGGTCTCGCCGATTCCTGCGAAGATCTTGGTCCTCGCCCGCTGAAGAGCCTGAAGCGCCTCACGCCCCACGGTGGGCGCCAACTATCGTGGTATTGCTGACGAGTACGCCATGGAGGGGTCCTAACAGTGCGTGTTTAGAGACATGGGGGAAGGCGGACGGTTGACGGGTACGAGGTAACATAGCTTACCCAGGTTCAGATCCCACGACGGTGGCGAATCCTGCTATAAATCACTATAATGGCAATACGCCAAGTTACAGGGATCGATTCGCTGTGCCAGGTTATGTGAAGTTGTGCCCTAAAAGCTCCCATAGGCCTGAATTATATAGTCGCCAGGTCCTAGGGTTATAGGGAAAAGTCCTAGCCGGGCAGGTTACAGAGTGTCTTGCACTCCAAGGCTTCGGGTACGTCGGTGACTCCTCCGTAGCCTTCCTTTATCCGGCATGGGCCTTCCTTCTGGATCCATCTAACTGGGCCGCCTAGCAGGCCAAGGGCCATGCTACCAACTGTGGGACACACGGGTTATCCGGATAGAGGACATGCTATGAGGATACCCATATAGCATATCCCCAACAGTAGCCCCCGGAGAACTCCGAGATCTTGCGCCGTCTTGCCTCTTCATGTTGAATGCTCCGTCTAGATGGATGTCAGCAAATCGTCAAGCAACATCTTGTAGTCCTCTCCCAAGAACCCTGCAAGATTTTTCTCCGTCTTCAATATGTAAGTCGGAGAATTGCTGAATCTTCTATCGTACTCTTCCGTAGCAAAAATTTAGGCATGCTAGACGAGCAAAAAAGAAGGGCAAAATCCCTCTTCTAAGAGTGTTATTGTAAGTCTTCTGTTCTATTGATATTTTGTGATGACACACCCTCAGTGATTTATATGTTATAGTTAGATATGCAACATTGCCTGAACTGCTTCCTAGTTTTCTTTTAATTTAATTACAGTAGATGATTTCCAACTAGTGTGAGTTTTAGTTTTGAGTGGTACAAAGAGTTGTCTTGTGATATCATCCACCTAGTGATGAAGAAACAGACAGATGCGATGTTGGCATAGTCTTGTTATTGAGTGTTAGTGATAAACTTATTATCAATATGATAAGATAGCTAGTATGCCTTTACTATAGTGTATATGATGCGTAATCAGCCATGCCAACTTGTAAGATTTATTCATAGATAAGCTTTCACTAGTGGACACTCTCAATAAACACATAAATATCTTCTCTTCATTATGCTACCCTGAACTACTCTCCGGTTGGACGGTGTAGGGACATAATAACACTCCTCAAAGTCCGCATCCCCCATCTAGGTAACCCCACACTGTCACATTGAGCGCTAGATGTTTCTAGACAAACACCACAATTTCATAGAGACATCCAACTCAAATTATAACTCATGACAAGTATTTCTGTAATCTTTAGCTTATGAGACACACACGGTGCGCACACTGTCACCTTCACACACATGGGACAAGGTGTCTTCAGAGATTACATTAATAAAAGCACTTGAGTAGCATAATAGATCTACTTGTTCAACTACATTATAAAGCTCATGACCACAATAAGATCACACAAAGAGAGAGAGAGATGAACACATAGCTACCGGCAGAGCCCTTAGCCTCAAGGGAGAACTACTCCCTCCTCATCATGGGAGTCAGCCACGGTGATGGATATGGCAGTTAAGTCGATGGAGATGTCTCCGGGGGCAATTTCCCGTCCCGGCAAGGTGCCGGAACAGAGACTTTTGTCTCCTGAATCTCGTCTTAGTTGGCGGCAGCGCTGTGGAACTTTTCATGGAATTCTGATCTGGTATTTAGGGTTTTGCCTCGGGGGGAATATATAGGCCGAAGGTGCAAGGTCGGTGGAGGCCTGAGGGGCCCACACCATACAGTGGCATGGCCAGGGGGCCCGCGTGACCACCTGGTGTGGCTGCCTCGTAGCACCTCTTCGTCTCTCCTTTGGACTTCGTGTCATGTCAGAAAATATAGGAACTTTGGCTTTTGTTTCGTCCAATTCCGATAATATTTCTCTACTAGTTTTTATGAAACCAAAAACATAAGAAAATAGGAACTAGCACTATGGCATCTTGTTAACAGGTTAGTTCTAGAAAATGCATAAAAATGCCACAAAGTGTAGACAAAACATAAAGCAATTGGTGTTAAACAAGCATGGAGAATCAAAAATTATAGATACGTTTGCAACGTATCAGCATCCCCAAGCTTAACTCCTACTCGTCCTTGATTAGGTAAGTGATAAAAATAATAATTTTTGAGGTGACATGCACCATCAAAATCTTGATCAAAGTATTGCAAAGCATTGATAGCTGGGATCAAAGTACTCTAACATAAGCGTGAAAGATATATTTCTAATAATAAGGCATAACAACTATGTTGCAACATGAAAGGCGACACAAACAAAAGATCATGAATAATGCTTTGAAATACATTTTGTTTCACATATAGAAAACATAGCAAGAGTGGTAATCATCTTGTCCTTCATGGAATAGCAAAACATAAATGCTTAGGACACCTTCAAAGTTCATAATGGTGACTAGATACAAATAATTTAAGAACAAGCAATACCATAATTATGAATCAATCAACAAGTTTTGGGACAATGCACATTGAACTAAGAATGACAAGTATGCTCTCTTAATTGGTGCATAAAGATAGAAGATGGAGACTCAACAAAAAGGTAAAAATATAGGCCCTTCATAGAGGGAAGTAGGGATTTCAAGTTTCATAAAGAGCTTCCAAAAATTATGGTACTTACTAGCTTTTAGCTCTCATTGCCCCTATCATAAGCATCTTTAAGTGATTAAGGTTAAAGTGACACAAATATGAGTATATGCTTGACAAATCACAAGTTGAAAATCTCATGCCCCTTGCCCCATGCAACTCAACTTTGGTCACAAGTTCTTGTCATTGTAAGTATATGTGTATCATAGAGAACCGTCAACGGGGTACCCCTTGCCCCATGACATAGGAGCTATCCCATATCAAAATGACAAGGCAACAGACAGTGAGCATCTCAGCGATCTTTTTATTTGCTATTTTCATAGGTTTTTATTAAGGATGCTTCATAGAATGCCACTATGGTTTCGCTGTAAGTTTCCACCATGATTAGGCATGGCTTAGGCTAGCCGCCCAAGCGTTTCTCTAACACATATACAAACTCCATGAACTTACAAGCTCCCCTTTTATTTCACACCGCCGACATCCATAAACAAAGAACATGATATCAACTAAATAGAATAAGTGCAATGTCGAAAGCATTCCCCATGACAACATGGTTCTGCTAACTCCCAACTTATAATTTGCAAGCATATAAGCAACATATATGGGCACAATGGTTCAGGTTTATTAAGTGCAAGCAAATAAAGTGTGCCATGAAGTTCGTGAGAGATTTAGTCACTAATTTTCACATAACAAAATTTTAATTTGGAAGATAGATAAAAACATGAATATACTTGGAATGGTGTAACACACCATACATAGGAATTTATAGTGGACTCTTTGGAATAACTTGGTTTCTTGGGAGTTGGATGCATGAGTAGAGCTCATACTCAGTACAGGTGGAGGCTATCAAAAGACTGGGAGTGACCAACTAAGAGAGCAATAATGGCCATAATCATGCAAAGCGACAAAACATTATTAATTAAATCATAAAGTGATATCACAAGTCAAAAAATAAATGATCATAGAGGATAAGGTGACTAGTTCATAGTCTTAACATGGTGTAAGAATGTGCCAAGTCAACCCAAATAAAGCATCAAAGGAGGATACCACAATATTATGCTTTTGTATGCTAAAACAACGCATGATTCTTCCATGGCACATTAAGAAATCTCAATTGTTTGAAACAAGTCATGCTACAACAATAATCACTAAGGTAAAAGAAACATCTAATATGACATGATAAAGTCTAAGCCATAGTCAAAACAAGCTTCTTTTTGTACCACCATAAGCATGAAACATTCTACTCTTTTCCAACACCAATCAACTTATTTGAAAAAACTCACAAAGATAATAATAAATAAAGACTAGAGATCTTGTATCACCTAACTACAAAGAAGAACTAAGAAGTTCTAAGCAAAAATATGAAGAAAACTAAAGCTAAACGCAGTGCTAGCAAAAGAGAACACTCACAAAACAATAAGAGTGAAAACTAGAGTGTTCTAGGCAATGAAGAACGGGGTGTGACTTCTCCAAAAGAAGTGTGCTTGGATACAACCAACTTATTGCAGCAAACAAAGCAAAAGAAAACTAAATACAAAAACAAAGACGCTCCAAGAACAACACAATAGTGCATGGAGCAATAAAAATAAAGTGTCTTGAAAGAAGACCTGAGATTTTTATTGATAAAGAAGGGGATGCCTTGGGCATCCCCAAGCTTTGACGCTTGTACTTCTTGAATATTTCTTGGAGTGACATGGGTGGCATCCCCAAGATTGAGCTTTTGTCCATACTTCATCTCATCACATCATTCTCTCCCTACACTTGAAAATTTCCTTCATACAAAACTTAACACAATCTTCATTAGCAACATTAGTGTATTCAAGATAATAAGACTTTGGGTTCAGTTTCAACTCAAGTAAATCATCCATTAAAACATAGGCTACTTTAGCAACTCCTTTTAAAAGCTCAGGTGAACAAAGAGAACTCAAAAAGAAACCGATTAAGAGGCGAATGCAAATAATGTCAGAAATCTGTCAAAACAGACCAACAGGTAAAGACCAATTTTTTTGAAAATATTCTGTTGCTTAAATCGAAAAGTTCAAAGCTAACGAAAGTTGGGTGAATACCAGGAGCATGCACCAAAATATTTCAGCTCAATCCGACGTTCTAGGATTTTTCATGATTTTTTACACTGAAGCAGAGAAATCTGTTTCGGTATAGCAACTTCCCAAATCTTACTTCCCTCTGAGGTTATTCTTTTCACAAAAACCAAACAAAAAGGATAAGGAGATGTTATTACAGAGTTAACAACTTCCAAGACTCAAATAAACAAAACTAAACTGAAAGCAAAAATATAATGGGTTGTCTCCCAAAAGCTCTTTCTTTATAGCCATTAAGATAGGCATGATAATTTTGATGATGCTTACATAAGAAATATGAATTGAAGTCAAAGAGAGCATCAAGGAGCAAATATAAAACAAATTTAATTCTAACCCACTTCTTATGAAAAATAATCTTGTAAAGAAATAAGTCATGAAAGCACAAAGCAACAAGCATAGGAAAGCAAAACAAGTGCAACTTCAAGATTTTCAACATAAAGAAGGGAAACTTAATATTGTTGAGATGCATAAAACCATGTTTCCCTCTCTCATAATAACTTTCAATTGCATCATGAATAAAATTAACAATATAACTATCACATAAAACATTCTTATCATGAGCCACATGCATATAATAAGTATTACTCTCCACATAAGCATAGTCATTCTTATTAATTGGAGTGGGAGAAAATTCAACAAAATAGCTATCATTATTATTCTCATCACCATAGTCATCAAATATAGGAGGCATATTGTAATCATAATTAATTTTCTCCTCAATAGTAGGTGGACTAAAAATCTCATATTCATCATTGTAGTCATCATATATTGGAGGTATAGTATCATCATAGCAAATTTTATCCTCTAAAGGAGGTGGACTAAAAATACCATATTCATCATTGTAATCATCATATATTGGAGGTATAGTATCATCATAACAAATTTTCTCCTCTAAATCTAGGGAACTAAGAAGATCATTTTCATAAAAACTAGCTTCCACAAGCTTAGACTTTTCCATAGCATTAGCAATAATGGTGTTCAAAGAATTCATACTAATAACATTGCTATTAGCATGCAAATAAAGTTCCATAGTTTTTTAATTTTCTCTTCAAACACTTCATGTCCTAACTCAAGATAAATACTATAAAGCTCTCTAATTTTTTTTGTTTCCATTAAGCCTAACTAGTGAAAATAAAAACAAGAACAAAAAGATATAATTGCAGAATCTAAAGGAAATAACTTCGAGCACTCACACACCAGCAATAGTACTGTCAACACCCGAATTTTTAATCCTAGATGCCTGTTATGCCATACATCGCAATCCCAGGATTACCATTTTTGCGAGACATAACAGAATTGGATACCACAGTACATCATCCATTACAAACCATACATAAGGTCTTACACAAATAAGGATCTTCTGATCCAGTTCTTAATACAACTCAAGCAGCGGAAATACGTAATAATAACGGTAGCGTAGGCGAAGCTCCATATTCGGGGTCACAGGCAATGCTGACGATGGGAGATGATCCTAGTTGTCGTAACCTTCCTGGGGTCCTTCGTCCTGGTACTCCTCTTCATAGTCTGGCCACGGGAATATCCAGGGACAAAGCCATGAGTACTCTTTAAGTACTCGCAAACTAATACTAACAAGTGAAGGGGATTTTTGTAGTAGGACACTAAGCTCTAGGGTTGTTTTGCAAAAAGCCAGATTTACCTCTACTAAGTTCAGAAGCATGAAAAGATAGTTGAAATTTTATAACACCTAAGTGGGAACTTATATTTCATATGACAACTCTGTTGTGGTCAAGTCAAAATCTCCATTCATTTCACAAGTCATTTTGAAAACATCTGACGGGGGAACAGTATGGCCACTCCAACTGTCCATAACCGCGGACGTGGCTATTCAAATAGTTTGACACTCTGGAGAGATTGTACACTTTCACCACGACATTCGATACATCCGTCAGGAACTAATCCTGAATTCACCATACTCAGTATGCGGATAATCAATCCTAACCTTTCAATTACACGCCATAGTATAAGCACCTCTCCTGTGAGTTTGGCCTCCCAACCATGACGAACTGTCATCTTGGGTACTACACAGGTGGACAATCTTCACATGGTAGCATCAGCTCAGACCTTGGCCGTGACGGAACCCATACTAAGGTATATAAGTTTCCAGTCAATCCCTACCCAATTCTCGGGTATTGTGGTTGTACGGTAAAATTGGAATGGTATCGCATCCAGACAACCATCAGTTTTATAAAGGTCTAAGGCTCATGCCTCAACATTTTCATCATCAAAATCATCTGGTGTTCGGAAACACATGTCAAAACATCTTAGTAGAATGATCCATCATTCCAAGGTTTTCATAACCATTTTCCACCAAATATTCCCATCTAAAGTTGATCAAGTTTTATGCTTAGCACTAGCATCTACAAGTGGGTGTAAGTACTAATGAGGGGTGGTAAACTAGTGGAGTTTAACTAAGTTCAATCTCATGCCTAAGGATGACACCAAGATTTTCTAGCTTAGGCCAAATTTAATGCTCTTTATGCAACCTTCAATTATATTTCTAGTATCTACAATTTACTCAAGTAAACTCTAAGTAATAGCTTTGATAAAGAAATAAAGTAGAAAGCTTGCAAGTAAAACTAGGAAGGGTTATCAAGTGGGGATGATCACATATGCTTAAGGCATATAGTTGGCGTGGTAACAAGCAAGTACTAGCTTGCATAGGTCAACTTGATTAGTAAGGCTTTCATCAGTATCAGTATAAGCTTGCTTTGTGCAGAGAAGTGGTTGATGTTCTCCTCGGCTTCTTCTTCGTAGTATCCTCCTTCCTCCTCGTATCCTTGGTCGGTACTAGCGTCTATGAATAAATACGAGGTACACAATCACCAAACAATACTTAACTACTTTCAATCATCACACAAAGGTGTTCTATAGATGATCTAGCATAATCACTAATATCACAAGAATAAAGCATTTGTCTTATTTATTTATTTTTAGAAAATTAATTTCTACTCATTGAAAAACTACTTAAGATTTAATATTCTCCAACTCAAACATGGGATCATGTTGACACATGTCATCACCACATATTTCAGTACATGGGAATGTGATTTAAAGTGGTGTCACAATTTAATAAGGTTTAACCTTTTATTTTAAATAATTAAAGTGACTAGAAATGCCTATGTGGCATTCTTTTATTACTTGAACATTATTTCTGTAAGTAAACCCATATATTTTTATATATTCTGAAAGGTATGATCAAATATGATTTTTGAGAGTTGGAATCAACTCAAAAGCTATTATGGTTTAAATTTGAAAAATATTTTAATGCAGAAAAGCTTCTGACTTGTTATTTTAACCAAGGTTGATCTATAGATCCAAATGATTTGAATCCAATGGGCTTGGATTAAGCATTTCAATATCTTTCTAACAAAATTGGTTTCATTCAATTTGGTTTACTGAATGGAGCTGGGTTGATTTTTGAAACTAGGTACAGAACTATGTTTGAACTTAAAAAGAAAAAAGCTAAATTCAAACGAGTGGGCTGCGCGGGAAGGGTTAATGGGCCGGCCCATTGTCACTCCGCAGCGCGGGGCGGAACTGATAGGGGGGGGGGTCTACTGGTCAGTGGCTGTTTAAACGCGAAGCGGTACGGGGCGATGTGGTGCGTTGGATTAGAATGAAGATCGACGGCTGAGGGTCGTCATCGACGATGAACAGGTCACCGGCGAGATCGAACCCTAGCGTCTCAGTGGGGGTGCATAGGGGGCATACCGGGGCTCAAGTGACGACGGCGAGGCGGGCAAACGACAAAGTCGACGATGGCAAACTCAGGGGTGGTTGCGGCAGCTCCTGGGATGGTCGAAATCAACGGCTCCTCTTCTCCTCTACAGCGGCGAGCTCCGGCCAAATTCTGGCGATGCGCTGCTTGCCTTGCTCTGGCTAAGGGGTGGAACGATCAGTGAGGTGAGGGGAGTGAGATGGTATGAATAAATCGAGCTGGGATCGTCTCCTTTTATAGGCTCGACGGCGAGACCGAGAGGGATGGGCAGGCGACAGTGGCAACACGGCTACGGGCGGCTAGAGGCATGGCCGAGGCAGGAGATCGATCGGTGGTCTCCTAGCGACGCTCTAAAGTTTAAATGCGCGTGTAGGGGCGGTAGAAAACGGTCAGTAATGCGCGATGCTCTGCGAGGCAGAGGCGATGAACTCTGCAGCGAGCGGTGGCTATACGGTACGAGCGGTGAAATGGGCATGTCTGGCAGTCTCCTGGGACGATGGGGTGCATGCTGGCGGGCGGCGAGGGCTCGAGGTGGTCGGGTTGCGTGGGAACGGCGCGTGCTCTGCGGTGCGCGTCGGCATGGTCGACAGTGTCGCGGGCGCGGCGTTCCTGGCGGTTCTGGTCGCTGTCTGCGAGATAGGGCTGGTCGCGAGGGGGCGGTGAGGCATGGGCTACCTCCCAGACAAGGTTGGCACGGCTAGTTCCTCTCCTAGCTTGCCGTCCACACTGGGATGACATGGGTGCTCTCGGCCTGTTCACCATTGATGACATTGGCGAGTTTACAGTGGTGCTAGAGCTTAGTTAAGGTTGCTAGATGATCTACTAAGGCTAGTGTAACCAAAGAGGGAACACGGTTGGCTCAAAACACTGCTCAAAATAGTGTTTGTGATTTTGTTGATTTGAATCTGCAACCTGTTTGATGAAATGGCTGCATGAACTTAAGTTTTGAATTTTGAAAAGACTTTTGGTGGGTGTGCTAGGCATGTGTTGAGGATTCTATGGATTCTTGGGTTTTGAAAATTGAGCTTGTTTGAGTGGTTTTTGAAATAGTGGGATCTTCCCATATGAAATAGATTCAATTTTAAACTGTCATTTAAACTATGCATTCAAATGTTTCTGGATGATCACAAGATGGTACTTGGTACCTTGTTATGAGTACTATCAAGGGGTGCAAAGATCCATACATGTTTCTGTTAAGTTCTGAAAGTTATAGATAGCCAAAGTAGGCATGGGAGTTAAATTGGCCAAAGTGACCATTCACTTAATTTGTTTTGATTTGTTTATCTTTTGGAAAAGTTTGGGGATTGTTTAGATGATGTTTATTTCACCTAAGAATCATTTTACAAGCAAGGAAACACAGAATCATGGCAATTCAAAAGAATCCAAATTTTAATACATACACATATGAATGCTTTCATATTTTTAATTTGAAAAGTTTTTGTTAACCCTAAATTTGAAGCTTAGAGTTTGATGATTTAAGTTTAATATTTTTGGGATGTTACAAACCTTCCCCGCTTAAACAAAATCTCGTCCCGAGCTTTGAAAAAGGATGAAAAAGATTACCTAGGATTTGAAGAGATCGGGAAACTCCGTCCTGATGTAATCTTCGCGCTCCCAGGTAGCTTCCCCTTCTGTGTGGTTGCTCCACTGAATCTTGAGAAACTTGATGCTTCGGGTTCTGGTGGTTCTGAAAGCTTCTTCCAAAATACGGATGGGTACTTCAGGATAGGTCAGGTCATCGTTGATCTCTATGGTCCGGTGATCAATATTCTTGAACACTTCGGTCTTCTCTGGAACTTCGAGGCACTTGCGAAGTAATGAGATGTGGAATACATTGTGCACGGATGACATCTCTTCGGGTAGTTCCAATTGATACGACACTTCTCCTCGATGGTTCAGAATCTTGAAAGGTCCGATATATCTGGGGGCTAACTTTCCTTTCAGCTGGAAACGCTGCATTCCCTTCAATGGTGACACCTTATGATACACAAAATCTCCTATGTTGAAGGCGAGGTCTCGACGTCTCTTGTCGGCGTAACTCTTCTGTCTTGACTGGGCTGTCTTGAGGTGCTCACGAATCTTGTGAACCTTCTCTTCTGCTTCTCATAGGATGCTGGGTCCGAAAATCTGACTCTCTCCTACTTCCGACCAATTCAAAGGGGTGCGACACTTTCTTCCATACATGAATTCAAATGGGGCCATTTGCAAACTAGCTTGATAACTATTGTTGTATGAAAATTCTGCAAATGGCAGACAGTCTTCCCACTTAGATCCATATTCTAACACACATGCTCTTAGCATATCTTCGAGTATTTGATTTACTCGCTCCGTTTGTCCATCGGTCTGAGGGTGATACGCGGTGCTGAAATCTAGGCGGGTTCCTAAACCTTCTTGGACTTTCTTCTAGAATCTCGAGGTAAACTGAGTTCCTCGATCCGATACGATGTTCTTAGGGACTCCATGCAAACTGACGATTCTAGCGATGTATAACTCCGCTAGCTTCGAACTCTGATAAGTGGTCTTGACAGGTAAGAAATGGGCGACTTTGGACAATCTGTCCACTATGACCCAGATAGAGTCATTCCCCCTACTAGAAGTAGGCAATCCGGTGATAAAGTCCATTCCAACGGAATCCCATTTCCATTCCGGAATCTGCAATGGTTGCAACAATCCAGCGGGTCTTTGATGTCCCGCCTTGACTCGCTGACATATATCACACTTGGCGATATAGCTTCCGGTTTCTCTCTTCATCTTATGCCACCAAAATTGCTCCTTCAAATCTTGATACATCTTTGTTCCTCCGGGGTGGATAGAATAAAGAGTATCATGAGCTTCCTTGAGAATAACTTCTTTCAACTCAGAATCTGCTAGTACACAAAGGCGTCCTTTATACCACAGAACTCCTTCTTCGTCTTCGGTGAATCCAGGTACTTTGCCTGTACCGATACGACGCTTGATTCCGTCGATACTAGAATTTCCTTTCTGCGCCTCTTTGATCTGGCTGATCAAAGTGGGTTGAAGTTCTATGCTAGCCAAAAATCCTTCACTTACTAATTCCATTCGGAAATCCTTCTCTTCTGCTTCTCGCAGGATATCGGGTCCAAAAATCTGACTCTCTCCTACTTCCGACCAATTCAAAGGGGTGCGACACTTCCTTCCATACATGAATTCAAATGGTGACATTTGCAAACTGGCTTGATAACTGTTGTTGTACGAAAATTCTGCAAACGACAGACAGTCTTCCCACTTAGATCCATATTCTAACACACATGCTCTCAGCATATCTTCGAGTATTTGGTTTACTCTCTCCGTTTGTCCAACGGTCTGAGGGTGATAAGCTGTGCTGAAATCTAGTCGGGTTCCTAAACCTTCTTGGACTTTCTTCCAGAATCTCGAGGTAAACTGAGTTCCTCGATCCGATACGATGTTCTTAGGGACTCCGTGCAAACTGACGATTCTAGCTAGCTTCAAACTCTGATATGTGGTCTTGACGGGTAAGAAATGGGCGACTTTGGACAATCTGTCCACTATGACCCAGATGGAGTCATTTCCCCTACTAGAAGTAGGCAATCCGGTGATAAAGTCGATTCCAACGGAATCCCATTTCCATTCCGGAATCTGCAATGGTTGCAACAATCTTGCGGGTCTTTGATGTCCCGCCTTGACTCGCTGACATATATCACACTTGGCGATATAGCTTCCGATTTCTCTCTTCATCTTATTCCACCAAAATTGCTCTTTCAAATCTTGATACAACTTCGTTCCTCCGGGGTGGATAGAATAAAGGGTATCATGAGCTTCCTTCAGAATAACTTCTTTCAACTCAGAATCTGCTAGTACACAAAGGCGTCCTTTGTACCACAGAACTCCTTATTCGTCTTCGGTGAATCCAGGTACTTTGCATGTATCGATACGACGCTTGATTCCATCGATACTAGCATTTCCTTTCTGCGCCTCTTTGATCTGGCTGATCAAAGTGGGTTGCAGTTCTATGCTAGCCAAAAATCCTTCACATACTAATCCCATTCGGAAATCTTCCATCTCTTTGTGCAATCTTGGTTGCTCCTTCAAAATCATGGAGTTCAAGCGGCACGGCAATCTGCTAAGGGCATCCGCTACCACGTTGGCTTTACCGGGGTGATAGTGAATGTCCAGATCATAGTCCTTGATTATCTCAATCCATCTTCTCTGTCTCATATTCAGCTCCTTCTGAGTGAATATATACTTCAGACTCTTGTGATCTGAATAGATCTCACAACGGTTTCCCATTAGGTAATGCCTCCATGTCTTCAGGGCTAGAACTACGGCTGTGAGTTCGAGGTCATGGGTTGGGTAATTTTGCTCGTGTTGTTTCAGTTGTCGAGATAGATAAGATATAACTTTGCCTTCTTGCATTATCACACATTCGAGACCGATCTTGGACGCGTCACAATACACATCAAAGGTCTTCGTGATATCTGGCATTATTAAGATTGGGGCTGAAATCAATCTCCTCTTGAGTTCTTGAAAACTTGCTTCACATTTGTCCGTCCATTCAAACTTCTTGTCCTTCTTCAGTAATTGGGTCATGGGTCTGGCGATATACGAGAATCCTTCTACGAACTTGCGGTAGTATCCCGCTGTGGCATCCCGCAAAAAACCACTGCTAGAAAATCGCGCTGTTTTGTGCATTACATCGTCATCATCATGCATTGTTTGTCTGAAACTATTTTCGAAACACCTAGTTTTGTTTTCTAAAATAGCCCCGTCTTTTTTCAAATTAAAACATCGGTCTGTTCAGATCTTTAATTTGTCTAAAAACTATTTACAAATTTATTTTTTTAAAGAAAATCCTAGTCTAAAATTTCTAGTCCTAAATTTACCCAATCCTAGTCTACCCACCAACCCCAGCTCGCAACCTCACCGTCCCCTCCACCTCACCCTCGGCCCAGCCACCTCACCAATCCACAGCCCACCTACACCCCTCGTCCTCTCTCACCTAGTCCCCACCTACCCCCTCTCTCTCTCTCTCTCCCCGACGGCCTGGCCCCACCCCTTTCCAGCCCCACTCTTCACCCCACCTCTCACCCACACAAGCCACCAACCCACCCTGTCACCCCGGCCCCACCGGCCTACCACCTGCCTCTCTCCCCTCCCCATCCTCTCTCTCCCCGACGCCGCCTCGCTTCTTCTTCCTCCCTCCCATGGAGCTCTCTCTCCTCTCCGCCGACCTCCTCCTCCTCTCTCGCCTCTCCGGCCTCCGCCAACCGAACCTCCTCCGCCGCCCACTGCTCACTGCCGGCTGCCTCCTCCCGAGCACCGCTCCCGAGAAGGACCCCAACTGCCGACCGCCTCCGCCTGCGCGGCGCCGCTGCTCCATATCTCGGCCGCCGCCTGCCCTCTCTCGCCTCCTCTCGCTGAGCCTGCTCGCCGCCTGCGGCCCGAGGCCGTTGCTTTAGCCCGCCATCTCCTCTCAGCCGCTTGCCGACGACCCCGCCCTCCACTGCGACGTCGCTTCATTCGTCCGCCCGTATCTGACCCCGGCCGCTTTCTCCCGTCCCGCCGCCTCACCGAAGTTCTCCCACTGTTTACCTCCTGCCGCCTCCCGAAGCGAACCGCTTCTCCTGCCACCGCCCCTGCCGCTTCGCCCTCCTCAAGGTCCGTCTGCCGCCGACCAGCACTGGCTCACGAGCCGCACCTCCGCCGAAGTCACCGTCGCTGCGCTGCTCCTCCTCGCGTGAGAGCGCCTCGGCGAGCATCTTGCCTGCAGGCCCATCGGCGGTTGCCTCGCCTGCTTTTGTTTCGCAGTGTAGGCCTAGTAGAAGGTGCCAGCGAGGTCGCTCAAGTGTCCCTCCACGTAAGCCCAGAATAGTGTTTGGCGAGCCCTCCGTTGACAAGATCTTCGACCTGTTTTCGGTACCCACGAGTAGCCGAGGGAACCACGCCGAGAACTCACGATAACGCCAAGACCGATCCCGGCGTCCGAAGACCGAACCCCATCGAACCCGAAGGTCTTCTACGTGGAACATCAAGTGCTCCACCGACACCCGACCCGCATCCGAGTTCTTCGACGTGTACGGCAAGATCTTTCAAAGACCATGGTACCGGCCCAAGAACGACCACCGTGACGCCAAGGTCGTCTACACGGAGCGACAAGACCACCCAAGTGGAGCCGAAGAACCCCGGACCCGAGGACGCCTTCATGGACCCGAGGACCGATCCATCGGATGCGACGAGACCTCCTTCTCGGTACCACCAAGTTCTTCACCCCAGATGTCGAGCCCTGAACGACCAGTTCTCCTTCCCGGAAGCATTGACGCCCGTGCGACAAGATCTTCTCCCCGGATCCGAAGACCCGGTACCCGATCCACTCAAGTTTGCCATCGACGACAAGATCGCCATCGACCAGGACGAATCCAATGTGCCCCGACGCCGAACCAAGTCCTTCTTCGCGGAACGCCAAGATCTACTCTGTTACCCGAGAACGATCCCGCCGAGACCGAACCCCAGATCCGACTCGAGACCCGACCAACCCCTCGGAGCCAAGTTCGCCGAACCCTAATGTGTGACCCCCTTTCTCGAGCCCTATTTTATAAATGATATTACTTGTTGCATATAAAATTGTTCATGCATGCATACTTGTTTGTGGTTTGGGGGCATTATGCCGATTCACCTCATAATTAAATATGGAGTCTATATGCGGGATATCTTTGTCTTATTCCGGACTCCATTTAGATTTGTGTAGCAAACCGGTGATATAATTTTGCCTTGTTAAGACAACATTTAAATTGCAGGGTATCTAAATAACATGAACCTATTAATTAGTTGTCGGGACCCCGGTTCCGCTTAATATTGCCTAATTGCAATCAAGATTCGCATCATAGCATAATCATGCCGGATCTTTTGCTGTAGTATTAAATAGTGCATCCGGTGTTTGTGCTAGTGTTTTGCTTCTTCACGGACTAGGCCGATGAGTTGATGCGAGTGTCGATCCGATCTTCGGATGAACCTTCGGCAATGTTTCAAAGCAGCATCTCCCTTTCTACCTATCTTACTTTTATAGTATTTATTCTCCTGTTGATCTATTGCTATCTGGTTATGATGCTCTAGTTTTCGTAATCGTGATACCCCTTGCAGCCTTATATTGCCTTGGACACATCCTATTACCTGTTGTTTGGTAGATAGTTGGACTTGCACGTCGTAGTCGCTTGACTCAAGTACTGTTGTGTGTCGTCAAGTACCACAGTTGTTGGAGTATGGCCGTGTGTTTAATGTTGGAGATGGTTATTACTTTAAATACTGTTTAATAACTAAAAATGGAAGTAGGTAAATGCAGAGGCACCGTGGGTGATAGATAATATTTGGTTTCCGATCGCCACTGGTGTCCTAGGACCCAGTTCTTGACACTGTTAGAGATCGAGCGCTAACCATGGGGAGATATGGGCCCCCCATCGATTAGTACCTGATTTCAAAGTATTGTACTGGGGGCCACAAACTAGTTTGAGGTTTTATTTACTATCCTGTACTTATGCCATGCTTTACTGCTTTATTTAAATTGTGCGATGGATAGCACCTGCATCGCTTAGGATCGGGATACGTTGCGGTGTCGATAAGCCCAGCTTTTGGGTTCCCAATGCTCACAGCCGTCACCCAAACCCTAAGTCCGTCTCGAGCCCGGCCGACTTCGCTAAGGGTAGACTTAGTGGGGTGGCCCCTGCTTGCTTTGGGTCCGAAACGCTATGACTTAGGCCCCGACATACCGATGGGTGTATGTTAACCGATCCGCAAAAGGGTCGAAGTGCTTGTGGATACTTTGGTGCACCCCTGCAGGGTTAAATCTTTTCGAGAAGCCGTGTCCGCGGTTATGGACGACTTGGATCACAGTGCTTGATCATAGACAACTATAACTAAAGTTTACTGTTATAAATTGACTTGTATCCGTTATGACTAGTAATCAGCTTCACTACAACGAATGGCTAAATAAAAGTACCAAAAACCGCTGGGTTTTTGGGATATCTCATGCTAATTGTTTCTGACAAGTAAGTGTTGCAACTACAACGGAATGGTTAACTAAAACTGCCCACTGCTTATTATATCAGGACGACTATCTATGCCTGCCTAGTAATTGCTGCAACGATAACTATATAACTAAAACGCCAATCGTGAGTTCCTCGACTTCCTCGTTTGGTCTCGAGGGGGAAATACCAGGATGGGTATGTTTGGTGGTAGTATCAGGTTGGTTCCGAATAGGTCTTTCTCACCCCTCTCTGATAGCCGACAGTTATATCGTGTCTCTATAGGTTGTTTAGTGCATGCTGCGCTGCCGCTTCAGTCCACCATACCTATGTAGGCGAGGACCGCCGAATTCTAGCCTCGCTGCATCGGCCTCGATCGACCGCTCCTCTTTTCCTTTGCCCTTTGTCGGCACCCTTTTGTTTAGCAGGTTTGAGATCGCTGTCGTTAGCAGGATACCCTTCCGCTTGGCACGGCAGGGTTATGGACGCCGTTGGTTATTCTTCAGGGCTCTTAGCCCCATTTGCATCTTTTCCGTAGTCGGGCGCTATATCGTTTTCAAGGTGATTTGGATCTTGTATATTATATCTGTATTCTTGACTCTTTGAGTCGTCGTTGTATATATCTGTTCTGTGGGTCCCATCGAGGACTGTTGTGTAATGTTATTACTTCGTTTTCCACCCGCACGAAAGTGCCTGGTGGGCACCTTTGAATCGTTTCTATGCGGGTTTGGCGGGATTCGCTAAAACTTGCATAGGGCCGATTCTGAGGGTGTTACAGAGTGGTATCAGAGCTCAGCAGTTGCGATACCCCACAAGTCCAGCCTGTAGGATAACCTAGCTAACGGCCGAAGTAGAGTGTCAAAACTATTTTTGCAAAATCGGTTGGATAGTTCTAATTAGGTCTGATTTTACTTACCCTCTCTGCTGCTCTCCTCTCACCTCTGCGTGTTTTGAATCCGCTCTCTTCTCTCTCTTCGAGTCCAGGATTTCTCGTGGTTGGGTTCCGTCGTACCTTTAGGGTTTCGTTTCCTCCTTTGGTAACGGTGTTGCTACATCTGGTCTTCATGCTGTCCGAGGAATCCTTCGTCTGGTGGACTTCTCTTTGTTCCTTCTCGTGCCTTCCGGTGTTTTCCGACGCGACGACATCATCTACACCAGATCCGATGCAGAGTCTGCATCACTCCTTTGTTTCCGGACCTCGATTGATGAGATCTTCAGTCTGATTCCGAGAATGGTTGCACGCTTTTCTACTGATTGTGCAGAGTAATAGATTGGGTGCGTGATGGATTGGCCCCCATGCCGACTACCCTTTCTATTCGCTCTTGTACATTGAAGTGGGATAGGCCGCATCTTTTCTCTCATTCTATCGAAGTTAGAGGTGGCTTTATTTGTTGATACCTCTACCTTCGACCTTTTGTTCCCGGAGTGTTCCCTCGACGATCACGGACAACGACCTCTTGTTAGTGGTGTCGCGAGGATCTACACGAAGCGAGAAGACGCAGATCGCTGACCTTCCTTCCGGTACCATGAGGCGGATCTCGAGGGCGAGATCCATTGTTAGTGGTGTCGAATTGTGGCATCCCGCAAAAACCACTGCTAGAAAATCGCGCTGTTTTGTGCATTACATCGTCATCATCATGCATTGTTTGTCTGAAACTATTTTCGAAACACCTAGTTTTGTTTTCTAAAATAGCCCCGTCTTTTTTCAAATTAAAACATCGGTCTGTTCAGATCTTTTATTTGTCTAAAAACTATTTACAAATTTATTTTTTTAAAGAAAACCCTAGTCTAAAATTTCTAGTCCTAAATTTACCCAATCCTAGTCTACCCACCAACCCCAGCTCGCCACCTCACCGTCCCCTCCACCTCACCCTCGGCCCAGCCACCTCACCAATCCACAGCCCACCTACACCCCTCGTCCTCTCTCACCTAGTCCCCACCTACCCCCTCTCTCTCTCTCTCCCCGACAGCCTGGCCCCACCCCTTTCCAGCCCCACTCTTCACCCCACCTCTCACCCACACAAGCCACCAACCCACCCTGTCACCCCGGCCCCACCGGCCCACCACCTGCCTCTCTCCCCTCCCCATCCTCTCTCTCCCGACGGCCGCTTCCCGCCTTCTTCCTCCTCCCGTGAGCTCTCTCTCCTCCGCCGCCTCCTCCTCCTCTGCTTCTCCGCCTCCGCAACCGAACCTCCTCCTTGCGCCCTCCACTGCTCGCTGACGCTGCCTCCTCGCGAGCACCGCCGCTCCCGAGAAGGACCTCAACTGTCGACCGCCTCCGGCCTGCTGGCGCTGGCTCCATCTCCTCGACTGCCTCCGCCTGCCCTCTCTCGCCTCTCCCCGCTGAGCCTGCTCGCCGCCCTGCCCGAGGCCGCCGCTTAGCCCGCCATATCTCTTCGCCAGAGCTTGCCGACGACTTCGCCCACCGCAAGCCGCTCGGCCCGTCCGCCTGTATCAGCGACTCGACTCGCTTTCTCCCGCCCGCCGGCCTCACCGAAGTTCCTCCCACCGCTCTACCTCCCGGCTGCCTCCTCCCGAAGCGACCGCTCTCGCTGCCGCTGCCGCTTCGCCCTCCTCAAGGCCCGTCTGTCGCCGACCAGCACTGTCGCCGAGCGCAGCACCTCCGCCGAGTCACCGCTCGCTGCGCCTGCCTCTTCGCGTGAGAGCGCCGCCTGGCGAGCATCTTGCCCGTGCAGGCCCATCGGCGGTTGCCTCTGCCTGTTTTGTTTCTGCAGGTGTAGGCCTAGTAGAAGGTGCCAGCGAGGTCGCTCAAGTGTCCCTCCACGTAAGCCCAGAATAGTGTTTGGCGAGCCCTCCGTTGACAAGATCTTCGACCTGTTTTCGGTACCCACGAGTAGCCGAGAGAACCACGCCGAGAACTCACGATAACGCCAAGACCGATCCCGCGTCCAAGACCGAACTCCGTCCGAACCGAAGGTCTTCTACGTGGAACATCAAGTGCTCCACCGACACCCGACCCGCATCCGAGTTCTTCGACGTGTACGGCAAGATCTTTCAAAGACCACGGTACCGGCCCAAGAACGACCACCGTGATGCCAAGGTCGTCTACACGGAGCGACAAGACCGCCCAAGTGGAGCCGAAGAACCCCGGACCCGAGGACGCCTTCATGGACCCGAGGACCGGTCCATCGGATGCGACGAGACCTCCTTCTCGGTACCACCAAGTTCTTCACCCCAGACGCCGAGCCCTGAACGACCAGTTCTCCTCCCCGGAAGCATTGACGCCCGTGCGACAAGATCTTCTCCCCGGATCCGAAGACCCGGTACCCGATCCACTCAAGTTTGCCATCGACGACAAGATCGCCATCGACCAGGACGAATCCGATGCGCCCCGACGCCGAACCAAGTCCTTCTTCGCGGAACGCCAAGATCTACTCTGTTACCCGAGAACGATCCCGCCGAGACCGAACCCCAGATCCGGACCCTGAGACCCGACCCGAACCCTCGAGCCAAGTTCACGAACCCTAATGTGTGACCCTTTCTCGAGCCCTATTTTATAAATGATATTACTTGTTGCATATAAAATTGTTCATGCATGCATACTTGTTTGTGGTTTGGGGGCATTATGCCGATTCACCTCATAATTAAATATGGAGTCTATATGCGGGATATCTTTGTCTTATTCCGGACTCCATTTAAATTTGTGTAGCAAACCGGTGATATAATTTTGCCTTGTTAAGACAACATTTAAATTGCAGGGTATCTAAATAACATGAACCTATTAATTAGTTGTCGGGACCCGGTTCCGCTTAATATTGCCTAATTGCACCAAGATTCGCATCATAGCATAATCATGCCGGATCTTTTGCTGTAGTATTAAATAGTGCATCCGTGTTTGTGCTAGTGTTTTGCTTCTTCACGGACTAGGCCGATGAGTTGATGCAGTGTCGATCCGATCTTCGGATGAACCTTCGCAATGTTTCCAGTAGCATCTCCCTTTCTACCTATCTTACTTTTATAGTGTTTATTCCTCCTGTTGATCTATTGCTATCCGTGTTATGATGTTCTAGTTTTCGAACCGTGATACCTTGCAGCCTTATATTGCCTTGGACACATCCTATTACCGTTGTTTGGTAGATAGTTGGACTTATGCGTCAGAAGTCGCTTGGCTCAAGTGCTGTTGTGTGTCAAGTACCACAGCTTGTTAGAGTATGGCCGTGTGTTTAATGTTGGAGATGGTTATTACTTTAAATACTGTTTAATAACTAAAATTGAAGTAGGTAAATGCAGAGGCACCGGTGGGTGATAGATAATATTTGGTTTCCGACCGCCCACTGGTGTCCCGTAGGACCCCGAGTTCTTGACACCTGTTCCGAGATCGAGCGCGCTAACCACAGGTGGGGAGATATGGCCCCCCCATCGATTAGTACCTGATTTCAAAGTATTGTACTGGGGGCCACAAACTAGTTTGAGGTTTTATTTACTATCCTGTACTTATGCCATGCTTTACTGCTTTATTTAAATTGTGCAATGGATAGCACACTGTACTGTTTAGGATCGGGACACGTTGCTGTGTTGACAAGCCCAGCTTTGGGTTCCTGGTTTCAGCCGTTTACCCAAACCCTAAGTCCGCTCGAGCCCGGCCGACTTCGCTATGGGTAGACTTAGTGGGGTGGCCCCCGTGCTTGCTTTGGGTCCGAAACGTCATGACTTAGGCCTCCGACATACCGATGGGTGTATGTTAACCGATCCGCAAAAGGGTCAAGTGCTTGTGGATACTTTGGTGCACCCTGCAGGTTAAATCTTTCGAGAAGCCGTGTCCGCGGTTATGGACGACTTGGAGCATGCTTGATCATAGACAACTATAACTAAAGTTTATTATAAATTGACTTGTATCCGTTATGACTAGTAATCAGCTTCACTACAACGAATGGCTAAATAAAAGTACCAACAACCGCTGGTTTTTTTTTGGATATCTCATGCTAATTGTATCTGACTAGTAAGTGTTGCAACTACAACGGAATGGTTAACTAAAACTGCCCACTGCTTATTATATCAGGACGACTATCTATACCTGCCTAGTAATTGCTGCAACAATAACTAAATAACTAAAACTGCCAACTGTGTGAGTTCCTCGGTTGACTTCCTCGTTTGGTCTCGAGGGGGAAATACCAGGATGGGTATGTTTGGTGGTAGTATCGTTGGTTCGAATAGGTCTTTCACCTCTCTCCGATAGCCGGCGCTTATATCGAGTCTCTATAGGTTGTTTAGTGCATGCTGCACGCCGCTCATCCACCATACCTATGTAGGCGAGGACCGCCAATTCTAGCCTCGCTGGTGTCGGCCTCAAGATCGACCGCTCCTCTTTTTCCTTTGCCCTTTGTCGGCACCCCTTTTGTTTAGCAGGTTTGAGATTGCCGTCGTTAGCAGGGATACCCTTCCGGCTTGGCCTGGGCAGGGTTATGGACGCCGTTGGTTATTCTTTAGGGCTCTTAGCCCCATTTGCATCTTGTCCGTAGTCGGGCGCTATATCGTTTTCAAGGTGATTTGGATCTTGTATATTATATCTGTATTCTTGACTCTTTGAGTCGCTGTATATATCTCTGCTCAGTGGGTCCCATCGAGGACTGTTGTGTAATGTTATTACTTCGTTTTCCACCCGCACGAAAGTGCCTGGTGGGCACCTTTGAATCGTTTCTATGCGGGTTTGGCGGGATTCGCTAAAACTTGCATAGGGCCGATTCTGAGGGTGTTACACCCGCCAATCCGAGAAATGCACGAACTTGGGTTTGAGTGGTTGGGGCTTGCCAATCTTCGACATCTTTCACCTTTGCTGGGTCAACGGCAATTCCTCCGGCTGATACAATATGGCCGAGGAATCCTACCTCCTGTAACCAGAATTCACATTTGGTAAACTTGGCATACAGCTGATGCTCTCTAAGGGTTACAAGAAGGGTACTTAGGTGTAGCTCATGTTCTTCTTCTGATTTGGAATAAATCAGAATGTCATCGATGAAAACAACGACAAACTTAGCCAGGAAGTCCATAAAAATCTTATTCATGAGATTCATGAAATAAGCGGGGGCATTGGTTAATCCAAAATACATGACGGTATACTCGTATAATCCATATCTGGTGGTAAAGGCAGTCTTGGGAATATCCTCTGCGTGAATCTTGAGTTGATGATAACCTGTTCTAAGATCAATCTTAGAAAACACTTTGGCACCGATCAACTGATCAAACAAATCTTCTATCTTGGGCGATGGGTACTTGTTCTTGATGGTGACATCATTCAACTTCAGATAATCTGTACAGAAACAGTTACCTCCATCTTTCTTGTCCATGAAAAAAATAGGTGATCTCGATGGTGACGCACTTGGTTGAATCAATCCAATTTCCAACATGGAATCCAATTGCTTCTTCAGTTCTGCTAGTTCAGACGGGTTCATACTATATGGTCTCTGGGCTATGGGTTCGGTTCCGGGGATTAGTTCAATGATAAACTCGATATCCCGATCTGGGGGCAGACCGGGCAAAACATCTGGAAATACATCGGGGTATTCACAGACTATCCGGACTTGGTCAATGGAAGGTTGGGCTACACGCTTGTTGCACTTGAATTGACGAGGTAAGGTTTCAGATACATGCTCGACTGATATACCGGCTGTACTGGTCATGGTTATGGCTTTCTTGGCACAGTCAATCAATCCTTTATGTTTAGACATCCAATCCATTCCTAGTACTACTTCCAAACCTTTAGTTCCGAGTACTATCAGATTAGCATAAAAATCTATGCCATCGATTCGGATAGGGACGACTTTGCAAATTTGCCTAGCTTTGGTGGTTGAACCGGGGATTTGAACAATCATAACATGCTTTAGTTTGGTTGGTTGAATCTTACTAGTGCATGAAAATTCTTCGGTGGCAAATGAGTGCGATGCACCAGAATCAAACAACACTCGAGCAAGTACTGAATTAACAGAAAACATACCCAGCATGACGTCTGGCGCTTCCTGGGCTTCTTCAGCATGCATGAGAAAAAGACGGCCGTTGCGGTTGAGCGAATTCCCTGGGGCAAACCTTCTTCCGGGCTGAACACGATGCTGCTATTGAGCTGGGGCATTTGCATTGGGGGATGCGGCATTATTCTTGGGGCACTCATTTTAGTAGTGACCCTTATTTATGCAATCATAACAAGTCACTTGCGACTTGTCCTTTGCTGCAACAGGCACATCATTGCTTCCAGTCCTCGGGGCAGTGTTGGTGTTGGCGGCAACATTGTTGTTATTGAACTTGGGTGGTGCACGGTTGAAATTGCTAGAGTTGCCGGGGTTGTTGTGGTTTCCTCTGGGCCTCGGGTTTCCACGATTGGGATAGGTCGAACGGTTCATCGGGGGTCTGTTGGTTCTCGGGGTAAATCCTAGAGATGGGTTAGGGCGATACTTTGGGGTTTGATGGGTTCCTGGCTGATGCATCATGCGACGCTTGCGGTTCTCATTGGCTTGGTTGATCTTTCCTTCCATCTGGATGGCAGAGTCGACAAGGGCTTCAATATCAGCAAAGGGGATATTGACCAACATAGTCTGCATCTCATCATGCAGACCTTTCAAGAATCTCTCTTTCTTCTTGGCTTCGGTGTCGATCTCATCCGGGGCATACCTAGCTAATGACAAGAATTTGTCACGGTATTCCACTACGGTCATCCTTCCTTGCTTCAGTTCTTTGAACTCATCTCTCATTCTCTTGATCAAACCCGGTGGCACATGGGTTTTGCTGAACTTGACCTTGAATTCCTCCCAGGTCATCATCTGTCCTCCGGTCATTGCACGAACGCTGTTCCACCATGCTCTTGCATCTCTGGCTAGATAGTGGGCGGCGAACAGAATTTTCTCGTTAGCTTCCACTCCGGCGACTTCTAGGTTGTTTTCCATGGTCTGCAGCCAATCATCGGCGTCTAAAGGCTCTTTTGACTTAGTGAAAACAGGTGGGTTGGTGTTCTGGAAATTCTTGAGCTTAGATCCATGGTTGTCCTGGTTTCCTTGGCCTTGATTGTTGTGGTCTAGCTGAGCTATCTGCTGAAGGGTGGCTAGGTTGGCTTGACGTTCAGCTCTTTCAGCTTCGTGGTCAGAAACCAACATTTGCAGGATCTGCAACATTGGGTCCGGGGATGAACCACTTCCTCCGCGTGGTATCTGAAGATTGAGATAGATCATGAGAAAAGAGGGAAATTTCTAAGGTTCCGGGACTTTGAAAAGTTGTTAAAGTTTGACTCAGATTTTCTAGCAACTTGCTTTTCATTCATTCATTCATAGCACACGATACAAACACACACCACAACAAAGGTAAACAGATGGTTTTAAGAACCATTCTAGAAATTATGATATAGTGGGACCGAATACAACTCACTATGCTAGTGCTCAAGTGCTACTACTCCTCGGAGTCAGTGTAGTCGTCATCCTCATCCTCATCGCGGTCATTGATGAAGGCGAAATCATCCTCATCGGTGAAGAAATCCATAGCCTGATCCTCCAGAAAGTCATCATCATCGCTGAGATAGGAGTAGGGGTCTCCACGAAGATCCTCTCCTGCATTCTCCCTTTCCTCCAACTGCATGTCTCTCTCATGGATGGTCTCCTCCAAATCCGAGATACGGTGTCGAAGACGGGCAATGATGCGCTCCTTCTTGTCGAGCTGACAGCAGCGAGACTTGCGATCCTTCGCTAGCATGGCGATGGTCTGATACTTCGTCTTGATGATGGCGGACTTGTGGTTGGAGTAGTCACGGCAATTGTCCAATTCCTGCTGACGATCATACATCATGAAGCTAAGGTGGTCCAACTGAGTCTTCAGCTCGGGGTGGTATGGGGCTTCCAGTGGTTGTCCCATAGCATCACATCTTGGACAAAACTCAAAGCGGGCACCCTTGATCTGGTTGATACTCTGCCCACACAGACGGGCAAGAGCTTCCTACATGGCCCTGGCAAGTCCATCGAGCGAGTTGTTCTCTCTTAAGGTAAACTGAATTCCCTCGGCAGTGGGAGGTTCAATCTTTCCTCGGAGACTTGCAACAATTAGCCACTACAGATCTTCTCCTCCTTGATCATTGAGCTGAGGTCCGAAGAACTCGGGATGCAGACGCTCCAGAAGTTCCAAAAGCTGGTCCAAATCTCGCTCAAAGATAAGGTCTCCGCCATTCCCCAACTGGTAAAACTTGTTGTACTTCACGTCCATCTATAAGAATATAGGATGGGTAAGTTAGTAGAGTCATCAAGTGTGTCAAATTTTATGTATTTTGCAAGAGTTTTTGAGGAACATGAATTTTTATGAAAGAATCAAGGTGATAAGAATGGGAATAAGTTTTTTGTAAATATTTGCTTCCTTTGGTTTTGAAACTAAGTTTTTGATTCAAACGTCCAGTCTAACTAGGGTCTCCTATGGTCAGGATGGCTCTGATTCCAACTTGTCAACACCCGGATTTTTAATCCCAGATGCCTGTTATGCCATACATCGCAATCCCAGGATTACCATTTTTGCGAGACATAACAGAATTGGATACCACAATACATCATCCATTACAAACCATACATAAGGTCTTACACAAATAAGGATCTTCTGAACCAGTTCTTAATACAACTCAAGCAGCGGAAATACGTAATAATAACGATAGCGTAGGCGAATATCCATCTTCGGGGTCACAGGCAATGCTGACGATGGGAGATGATCCGAGTTGTCATAACCTTCCTGGGGTCCTTCGTCCTAGTACTCCTCTCCATAGTCTGGCCACGGGAATAACCAGGGACAAAGCCATGAGCACTCTTTAAGTACTCGCAAACTAATACTAACAAGTGAAGGGGATTTTTGTAGTAGGACACTAAGCTCTAGGGTTGTTTTGCAAAAATCCAGATTACCTCTACTAAGTTCAGAAGCAAGAAAAGCTAGTTGAAATTTTATAACACCTAAGTGGGAACTTGTATTTCATATCACAACTATGTTGTGGTCAAGTCAAAATCTCCATTCATTTCACAAGTCATTTTGAAAACACCTCAGTATGGCCACTCCAACTGTCCATAACCGCGGACGCGGCTATTCGAATAGTTTGACACTCTGGCGAGATTGTACACTTTCACCACAACATTCGATACATCCGTCAGGAACAAATCTTAAATTCACCATACTCAGTATGCGGATAATCAATCCTAACATTTCAATTACACGCCCTAGTATAAGCACCTCTCCTGTGAGTTTGGCCTCCCAACCATGACCAACTATCATCTTGGGTACTGCATAGGTGGACAATCTTCACAAGGTAGCCTCAGCTTAGACCTTGGCCATGAGGGAACCCATACTAAGGTATATAAGTTTCTAGTCAAGCCCTACCCAATTCTCGAGTATTGTGGTTGTACGGTAAAATTGGAATGGTATCGCATCCAGACAACCATCAGTTTTATAAAGGGCTAAGGCTCATGCCTCAACATTTTCATCGTCAAAATCATCTAGTGTTCGGAAACACATGTCAAAACATCTCGGTAGAATGATCCATCATTCCAAGGTTTTCATAACCATTTTCCACCAAATATTCCCATCAAAAGTTGATCAAGTTTTATGCTTACACTAGCATCTACAAGTGGGGGTAAGTACTAGTGAGGGGCGGTAAACTAGTGGAGTTTAACTAAGTTCAATCTCATGCCTTAGGATGACACCAAGATTTTCTAGCCTAGGCCAAATTTAATGCTCTTTATGCAACCTTCAATTATATTTCTAGTATCTACAATTTACTCAAGTAAACTCTAAGTAATAGCTTTGATAAAGAAATAAAGTAGAAAGCTTGCAAGTAAAACTAGGAATGGGGTTATCAAGTGGGGATGATCACATATGCTTAAGGCATATAGTTGGAATGGTAATAAGCAAGTACTAGCTTGCATAGGTCAACTTGATTAGTAAGGGCTTGCATCAGTATCAGTATAATCTTGCCTTGTGCAGAGCAGTGGTTGAAGTTCTCCTCGGCTTCTTCTTCGTAGTATCCTCCTTCCTCCTTGTATCCTTGGTCGGTACTAGCGTCTATGAATAAATACGAGGTACACAATCACCAAACAATACTTAACTACTTTCAATCATCACACAAAGGTGTTCTATAGATGATATAGCATCATCACTAATATCACAAGAATAAATCATTTGTCTTATTTATTTATTTTTAGAAAAGTAATTTGTACTCATTGAAAAACTACTTAAGATTTAATATTCTCCAACTCAAACATGGGATCATGTTGACACATGTCATCACCACATATTTCAGTACATGGGAATGTGATTTAAAGTGGTGTCACAATTTAATAAGGTTTAACCTTTTATTTTAAATAATTAAAGTGACTAGAAATGCCTATGTGGCATTCTTTTATTACTTGAACATATTTCTGTAAGTAAGCCCATATATTTTTATATATTCTGAAAGGTATGATCAAATATGATTTTTGAGAGTTAGAATCAACTCAAAAGATATTATGGTTTAAATTTGAAAAATGTTTGAATGCAGAAAAGCTTCTGACTTGTTATTTTTACCAAGGTTTATCTATAGATCCAAATGATTTGAATCCAACGGGCTAAGATTAAGTATTTCAATATATTTCTAACAAAATTGGTTTCATTCAATTTGGTTTACTGAATCAACCTGGGTTGATTTTTGAAACTAGGTACAGAACTATGTTTGAACTTAAAAAGAAAACGCTAAATTCAAACGAGTGGGCTGCGCGGGAAGGGGTAATGGGCCGACCCAGTGTCACTCCATGCAGGCGCAATCGACAGGGGGTCTACTGGTCAGTGGCTCTTTAAACGCGAAGCGGTATGGGGCAATGTGGTGCGTTGGATTAGAATGAAGATCGACGGCTGAGGGTCGTCGTCGACTATGAACAGGTCACCGGCGAGCTCGAACCCTAGCGGCTCAGTGGGGGTGCATAGGGGTCATACCGGGGCTCCAGTGACGACGACGAGGCGGGCAAACGACAAAGTTGACGACGACGAACTCAGGGGTGGTCGCGGCAGCTCCTGGGGTGGTCGAAATCAACATCTCTTCTTCTCCTCTGCAGCGGCGAGCTCCGGCCAAATTCCGGCGATGCGCTGCTCGCCTTGCTCCGGCTAAGGGGTGGAACGATCAGTGAGGGGAGGGGAGTGAGATTGCATGAAGAAATCGAGCTGGGATCATCTCCTTTTATAGGCTCGACGGCGAGACCGAGTGGGATGGGCAGGCGACGGTGGCAACATGGCTACGGGCGGCTAGAGGCATGGCCGAGGTTGGCGATCGATCGGTGGTATCCTGGCGATGCTCTAAGGTTTAAATGCGCGTGTAGGGGCGATGGCAAACGGTCGGGAACGCGCGATGCTCTACGAGGCAGAGGCGACGAACTCTGTGGCGAGCGGTGGCTACGGGGTTCGGGCGGTGAAATGGGCATGTCTGGCGGTCTCCTGGGACGATGGGGTGCATGATGGCGGGCGGCGAGAGCTCGAGGTGGTCGGGTTGCGTGGGAACGACACGTGCTCTGCGGTGCGCGTCGGCATGGTCGACAGTGGAGCGGGCGCGGCGTTCCTGGCGGTTCTGGTCGCTGTCTACGAGCTAGGGCTGGTCGAGAGTGGGCGGTGAGGCATGGGCTACCTCCCAGACAAGGTTGGCACGGCTAGTTCCTCTCCTAGCTTGCTGTCAACACTGGGGTGACATGAGTGCTCTCGGCCTGTTCACCATTGATGACATTGGCGAGTTACAGTGGTGCTAGAGCTTAGTTAAGGTTGCTAGATGATCTACTGAGGCTAGTGTAACCAGAGAGGGAACAAGGTTGATTTTGTTGATTTGAATGTGCAACCTGTTTGATGAAATGGCCGCATGAACTTAAGTTTTGAATTTTGAAAAGATTTTTGGTGGGTGTGCTAGGCATGTGTTTGAGTGGTTTTTGAAATAGTGGGATCTTCCCATATGAAATAGATTCAATTTTAAACTGTCATTTAAACTATGCATTCAAATATTTTTGGATGATCACAAGGTGCGCCTTGGTACCTTGTTATGAGTACTATCAAGGGGTGCAAAGATCCATACATGTTTCTGTTAAGTTCTGAAAGTTAGAGAGAGCCAAAGTAGGCATGGGAGTTAAATTGGCCAAAGTAACCATTCACTTAATTTGTTTGTTTTGATTTGTTTGTCTTTGGGAAAAGTTTGGGGATTATTTAGATGATGTTTATTTCACCTAAGAATCATTTTACAAGCAAGGAAACACAAAATCATGGCAATTCAAAAGAATCCAAATTTTAATACATACACATATGAATGCTTTCATATTTTTAATTTGAAAAGTTTTTGTTAACCCTAAATTTGAAGCTTAGATTTTGATGATTTAAATTTAATATTTTTGGGATGTTACAAGTACTAGAAGATAGCTTAGTAGCCAGAGGATGTGAGTACCTTTTACCTTACCTCCTCGGCAACGGTGCCAAAAAAGAGCTTGACGGGAAGGAAGATACTAAAGGCCCTATGTTCCCCGGCAACGTCGCCAAAAAAGAGCTTGATGTCTATGCATGCTTCTATTCTTGTTGACTGTGTTGGGCCTCCAAGTGCATAGGTTTGTATAACAGCAGTGTAGCACCCCGGATAAAAACTACTATTATAAAATGTCTGTTATTTTATTTTTTGCATCATCATGACACCATCATGCATCTTTTAACCTAAAAACTATTTCTCCAAAGACCTAATTGTTTTCTATTTACCTCCCTCTTTATTTCAACTGCAAAATCCGGTCTGTCCAAATATTTCGTTATGTCTAAAAATTAATTACAAAAGCATATTTACAACTAAATATATAATACAAACTATTTTTGCGGGGGAGGCAGCCCGGCCCAAAATCCAGGCCACCTACCACCCCGGCAGGCCCAGCCCATACCGTCTAGACCAAACCTAGTTTTTCTCACCTAAACCCTAACCCTAAATCTCCCCACCTAGCCTCACCCTGCCGCCGCCACTCCCCGCACTCGCGCGCACGCGAGCGTGCACGCACGCAGCGTGAACCACCCCGCGGTCAAACCGCCAAGCAAACCCCTCTCCCTGTGCAACCGGCCCCACCTACTGGCCCTGAGCGCCCACCCTGGTCCCCTCTCGCTCGCGTGTTCCCCCCCCGCACGAACCCTCCCCCATCCCAATGCCAACCTCCCCCGCTCTTCCTCCTTCCTCGATCCCCACCGCCGCCAGGAGCCTTCGCCACCGTCCCGCGACCCGCGTCGCCCTCCTTCTCGGCAATCCCTCGCCCGCGCCGCCGCCTACCTCCTCTGCGGCCACCTCCCCAGCCCGCGTCTGGCTCACCAGAGCTGCCACCACATCGTCACCTCCGGCTGCCGCCTCCCTGCGCGGTCCCGCCTCCTCGAGCAACCGCCGCGAGCGCCATGCCCTTGTCGCGCTCCCGGCCGACTCCCTCGCTTCCTCCTGCCGAGCCGCGACGCCCTGCCGCCGACACCTGCAGGAGCCACCGCCCGCACCGCCTCTGGCCACGGCCTCCTTGCCCCGCGACCTCGCCTTCAACAGGCTTCCGCCCGGCCACAGCGTCCGCCGTCAACCTCGCCTGCGTTGCCATCTTCCTCTCGTCTTCGCGCTCGCAGGCGTGCCACCATCTGCGAGCCTGTCCGGCCGTCGCTGCTGTCGGTCCCGTCCTCACGCCATCATTGTCGGCAGCGATCCCGCCGCCCGAGGCCGTCCTCCTCCGGCCCGACCTTCCCTTGAGCTCGCCCGTCGTCGTCCTTCCCAAGCCCTGCACAAGCACGTCTTCCTCTGGCCTCAGTCACGTACCTCCCCTTGTGTATGAGACTCAAGTTTGAAGGACATCTGCAAGCGCGGGTCTCTGAATCGGCTCGGCCATGTTTTTTCCTGTTCCGTTCGGCAATGGGTATAGTTTTGTTTTGCAAGGCCACCAAGGTCGACCGACGATAACACCGCCACCGGGGACGGTGGTACCCGAAGGAATGGTCAACCACCGATGATGAAATTCTGTGAAGGCCACCGATGATGAACCAAGTCCGTCATCACCACTTGAAGCAAAAACCTTAGTACTACACCTTGGACAACAAGACCGCCAGTAGGGAACCAAAGGACGCCGTCCATCAAGATCTCCATCCCGGACTCCAAGGACTCCCTCACAAACATCGAGCGCCAAGATCGCCTCATGGATTCTGAAGCTTGTTCCCGGCGTCCGAAGACCCCCAATCACAGATCCGTAGACCTGCACCCAGAGTCCGATGGCTGAGCCCGATCCCAAGGACGCCAAGGCCCACGTCACGCATTCGAAGATCGATCCCCGAAAACTGATCCTGAACCCTCGGCGAACCCCAAGATCTTCGCAACCCAATGTGTGATGCCCTTTCCAAGCCCCGTATTCTTATAATATATGATATAAACTTGTTGCACTAAATCATTCATGTCGCATACATATTTGTGTGGGTTGGGGGACTTATGCCGATTCACCTAAATTAAACATGGAGGCCATATGCGGGCGAATCTAGTCTAATATAGGTCCCATTTAAATTTGTGTAGCGAACCGATGATATCATTTTGCCTTGTTAATACAACATTTAAATTGCGGTGTTTCTAAACAACATAAGTCACCTAATTAAATGTCGGGACCCCGGTTTCGCTTAATATGGCCTAATTGCATCGCACCTTTGCCATGTCATACATCATACATGCATCATGCCTGATCTTCTGCCGTAGTATTAAATAGTGCATCCGGTGTTTCTTCTAGTGCTTTGCTTCTTCACGGATTAGGCCGATGAGTTGATGCGAGAGTCGACCCGATCTTCGGATGAACCTTCGGCAATGTTTTTCAGGCGAGCATTCTCCCCCTTTCTACCTATCTTACTTTCATTGTATTTATTCCCTCCTGTTGATCTATTGCTATCTGTGTTGCGACGCTCTAGTTTTCGTACCCGTGATATCCCTTGCAGCCTCATACTACCTTGGACACATCCTATTACCGGTTGTTTGGTAGATAGTTGGACTTGCGTGTCGTAGTCGCTTGCTCAAGTGTTGTTGCGTGTCGTCAAGCACCACAGTTGTTGGAAGACTGCCATATGCTTTATGTTGGAGATGATTATAACTTTCATTATAGTTTAATAACTAAAATTGAAGTAGGTAAATAATGGAGAGGCACAGGTGGGCAATAGATGTTATTTGGTTTTTAACCGTCCACTTGTGTCCCGTAGGACCCCGAGTACTTGATACCTGTTCTTTGAACATTCGCACTATCCGCATGTGGGACCATGAATCCCCCTAGCCAGAGCTTGAGTCATAATTATTTCTTGGAGCCACAAAGTAGTTTTGGGCTTTATTACTATCCTGTACTTATGCCATGCCTTACTGCTTTATTTACGATTGTGCGTGGAGCACCTGTACTGTTTAGGTAAGTGGAATGTTTACGCGGTATCGACAAGCCCAGTCACACTTCCGGGTTCCCAGTCGTTTACAGCCATTGACACAAACCTCTGGGTCCGTCTCGGAGCCGGCCAACTTCGTCGCGGGTAGCTTGGTGGGGTGGCCCCCTGAAATTTATATGAATCTTGCAATTGCTCTGTCATGATGCCTCGTTGGGTTTTTATTGGTTTTTCTCGAGGTTGATCGTGCGTGTGTTGCTATTTGTGCCCCCCTGCAGGGTAAAACTTTCTGAAAGCCGTGTCCGCGGTTATGGACGACTTGGAGCACAGTATCTCGATCATAGACAACTATAACTAAAGTAGTGCTATAAATTTGACTTTATAATGACTAGTAATCAGCTCCACTATAATGGAATGACTAAATAAAAGTGCCAACAATTGCTGGTTTGGGTTGTCACCTGTTACCCTGGTATCTGACTAGTAAGTATTGCAACTACAACGGAATGGCTAAATAAAAGTACCAACAACTACTGGGTTTTGGGATGCCGCATGCTATATGTATCTGACTAGTAAGTACTACAACTACAATTGAATGGTTAACTAAAACTGCCCACTGCTTATTATATCAGGATGACTCATGCTATCTATATCTGAATAGTAATTGCCGCAACTATAACAGAATGAATAAAACTGCCAACTGTGTGAGTTCCTCGGTTGACTTCCTCGTTTGGTCTCGAGGGGGAAAAACCAGGATGGGTATGCTTGGTGGTAGTTCAGGTTGGATCCAAATAGGTCTTTCTTATCCCTATATGATAGCCGCCAGTTGTATGGAGTCTCTATAGGTTGTTTAGTGCATGCTGCGCTGCCGCTTCAGTCCACCATACCTATGTAGGCGAGGACCGCCAAATTCTAGTCTCGCAATCGGCCTCAAGATCTTGACCGCTCTCTTTTTCCTTTGCCCTTTGTCGGCACCCCTTTTGTTTAAGCAGGTTTTGAGATCGACGTCGTTAGCAGGGTTACCCTTCCGGCTTGGCCTGGGGAGGGTTATGGACGCCATTGGTTATTCTTCAGGGCTCTTAGCTCAATTTGCATCTTGTCCGTACTCGGATGCTGTATCGTTTTGAAGGTGATTTGGATCTTTGTATTGTATATCTGTATTCTTGACTCTTTGAGTCGCTGTTGTATATATCTGTTCTGTGGGTTCCATCGTGGACTATTGTGCAATGATATTACTTCGTTTTCCACCGCGAAAAAGTGCTGGTGGGCACCTTTGAATCGTTTCTATGCGGGTTTGGCGGGGATCGCTGAAACTTGCATAGGGCCGATTCTGAGGGTGTGACAGAGTGGTATCAGAGCTCAGCAGTTACGATACCCCATTGGTCCAGCCTGTAGGATAACCTAGCTAACGGCCGATGTAGAGTGTCAAAACTATTTTGGAAAATCGGTTGAATAGATCTGATTAGGTCTTCTTTTATTCCTTACCCCTTTGCTATTCTCTTCTTACCTTCCCGTGTTTTTAATCTGCTCTCTTATCTTTTCTGTGAGTCTAGGATTTCTCGTGGTTGGGTTTCCGTCGTATCTTCAGGGTTTCACTTCCTTCCTCTTGTAACGGTGCCTCGACATCCGGTCTTCAGGCTATCTTACGAAGTTTTCATCTATTGTATCTATCAGTGGACCCAAAATTCACTAAAATTTTTCTTTGTATCCTCTGGTGTTCTCCTTCACGACGACGTCATCTGTATCAGATCTAGTGAAGAGCCTAAATCATTCTTTTGGTTCTGAACCTCAATTGTAAGATCTTCAGTCTGAATTCCAAGAGTTGGTTGCATAAGTCTTCTATTCATGTACAGAGTAATGCTTTGAGTGCGGGATTGAGTCGCGACCATACCACTACTCTTATCATTCGCTTTTGTACATTGAATAGTGGATCGATGCAATTTTACTCTTTCCATGGAAGTGAGAGGTGGCCTTATCTTCTGATACCTCTACCTTCGTCTTTGTTTCTCAGGAGTGTTCTCTCGACGAACGAGAACAACGAGCCCTTGTAGGTGGTGTCGCCGATTTCAAGATGAAGAAGGAACCCTTGCTAGTGGTGTCGCGAGGGTCTACATGAAGCGAGAAGATTCAGACCACCGGCCTTCTTCCCTGTACTAGGAGGCGGATCTCGAGGGCAAGATCCATTGTTAGTGGTGTCGAATTGTAGCACCCCGGATAAAAACTACTATTAGAAAATGTCTGTTATTTTATTTTTTGCATCATCATGACACCATTATGCATCTTTTAACCTAAAAAATATTTCTCCAAAGACCTAATTGTTTTCTATTTACCTCCCTCTTTATTTCAACTGTAAAATCTGGTCTGTCCGAATATTTCGTTTTGTCTAAAAATTAATTACAAAAGTATATTTACAACTAAATATATAATACAAACTATTTTTGCGGGGGAGGCAGCCCGGCCCAAAATCCAGGCCACCTACCACCCCGGCAGGCCCAGCCCATACCGTCTAGACCAAACCTAGTTTTTCTCACCTAAACCCTAACCCTAAATCTCCCCACCTAGCCTCACCCTGCCGCCGGCACTCCCCCCACTCGTGCGTGCGCGAGCGTGCACGCACGTAGCGTGAACCACCCCGCGGTCAAACCGCCATGCAAACCCCTCTCCCTGTGCAACCGGCCCTACTTGCTGGCCCTGAGCGCCCACCCCGGCCCCCTCTCGCTCGCGTGTGCCCCCCGCACGAACCCTCCCCCATCCCAATGCCAACCTCCCCCGCTCTTCCTCCTTCCTCGATCCCCACCGCCGCCCCCGCTCTTCACAGCCGCCTCCTTCTCGGCAATCCCTCGCCCGCGCCGCCGCCTACCTCCTCTGCGGCCACCTCCCCGGCCCCGTCTGGCTCACCAGAGCTGCCACCGCATCGTCACCTCCGGGCGCCGCCTTCCTGCGCGGTCCCGCCTCCTCGAGCAACCGCCGCGAGCGCCATGCCCTTGTCATGCTCCCGGCCGACTCCCTCGCTTCCTCCTGCCGAGCCACGACGCCCTGCCGCCGACACCTGCAGGAGCCACCGCCCGCACCGCCTCTGGCCACGGCCTCCTCGCCCCGCGACCTCGCCTTCAACAGGCTTCCGCCCGGCCACAGCATCCGCCGTCAACCTCGCCTGCGCTGCCATCTTCCTCTCGTCTTCGCGCTCGCAGGCGTGCCACCATCTGCGAGCCTGTCCGGCCGTCGCTGCTGTCGGTCCCGTCCTCACGCCATCATTGTCAGCAGCGATCCCGCTGCCCGAGGCCGTCCTCCTCCGGCCCGACCTTCCCTTGAGCTCGCCCGTCGTCGTCCTTCCCAAGCCCTGCACAAGCACGTCTTCCTCTGGCCTCGGTCACGTACCTCCCCTTGTGTATGAGACTCAAGTTTGAAGGACATCTGCAAGCGCGCGTCTCTGAATCGGCTCGGCCGTGTTTTTTCCTGTTCCGTTCGGCAATGGGTATGGTTTTGTTTTGCAAGGCCGCCAAGGTCGACCGACGACAACACCGCCACCGGGGATGGTGGTACCCGAAGGAATGGTCAACCATCGATGATGAAATTCCGTGAAGGCCACCGATGATGAACCAAGTCCGTCATCACCACTTGAAGCAAAAACCTTAGTACTCCACCTTGGACAACAAGACCGCCAATAGGGAACCAAAGGACACCGTCCATCAAGATCTCCATCCCGGACTCCAAGGACTCCCTCACAAACATCGAGCGCCAAGATCGCCTCATGGATTCTGAAGCTTGTTCCCGGCGTCCGAAGACCCCCGATCACAGATCCGTAGACCTGCTCCCGGAGTCCGATGGCTGAGCCCGATCCCAAGGACGCCAAGGCCTACGTCACGCATTCGAAGATCGATCCCCGAAAACTGATCCTGAACCCTCGGCGAACCCCAAGATCTTCGCAACCCAATGTGTGATGCCCTTTCCAAGCCCCGTATTCTTATAATATATGATATAAACTTGTTGCACTAAATCATTCATGTCGCATACATATTTGTGTGGGTTGGGGGACTTATGCCGATTCACCTAAATTAAACATGGAGGCCATATGCGGGCGAATCTAGTCTAATATTGGTCCCATTTAAATTTGTGTAGCGAACCGATGATATCATTTTGCCTTGTTAATACAACATTTATATTGCGGGGTTTCTAAACAACATAAGTCACCTAATTAAATGTCGGGACCCCGGTTTCGCTTAATATGGCCTAATTGCATCGCACCTTTGCCATGTCATACATCATACATGCATCATGCCTGATCTTCTGCCATAGTATTAAATAGTGCATCCGGTGTTTCTTCTAGTGCTTTGCTTCTTCACGGATTAGGCCGATGAGTTGATGCGAGAGTCGACCCGATCTTCGAATGAACCTTCGGCAATGTTTTTCAGGCGAGCATTCTCCCCCTTTCTACCTATCTTACTTTCATAGTATTTATTCCCTCCTGTTGATCTATTGCTATCTGTGTTGCAACGCTCTAGTTTCCGTACCCGTGATATCCCTTGCAGCCTCATACTGCCTTGGACACATCCTATTACCTGTTGTTTGGTAGATAGTTGGACTTGCGTATCGTAGTCGCTTGCTCAAGTGTTGTTGCGTGTCGTCAAGCACCACAGTTGTTGGAAGACTGCCATATGCTTTATGTTGGAGATGATTATAACTTTAATTACAGTTTAATAACTAAAATTGAAGTAGGTAAATAATGGAGAGGCACAAGTGGGCAATAGATGTTATTTGGTTTTTAACCGTCCACTTGTGTCCCGTAGGACCCCGAGTACTTGATACCTGTTCTTTGAACATTCGCACTATCCGCATGTGGGACCATGAATCCCCCTAGCCAGAGCTTGAGTCATATTTATTTCTTGGGGCCACAAAGTAGTTTGGGGCTTTATTACTATCCTGTACTTATGCCATGCCTTACTGCTTTATTTACGATTGTGCGTGGAGCGCCTGTACTGTTTAGGTAAGTGGAATGTTTCCGCGGTATCGACAAGCACAGTCACACTTTCGGGTTCCTAGTCGTTTACAGCCATTGACACAAACCTCTGGGTCCGTCTCGGAGCAGGCCAACTTCATCGCGGGTAGCTTGGTGGGGTGGCCCCCTGAAATTTATATGAATCTTGCAATTGCTCTGTCGTGATGCCTCGTTGGGTTTTTATTGGTTTTTCTCGAGGTTGATCGTGCGTGTGTTGCTATTTGTGCCCCCCTGCAGGGTAAAACTTTCTGAAAGTCGTGTCCGGTTATGGACGACTTGGAGCCTAAGATTCTCGATCATAGACAACTATAACTAAAGTAGTGCTATAAATTTGACTTTATAATGACTAGCAATCAGCTCCACTATAATGGAATGACTAAATAAAAGTGCCAACAATTGCTGGTTTGGGTTGTCACCTGTTACCCTGGTATCTGACTAGTAAGTATTGCAACTACAACGGAATGGCTAAATAAAAGTACCAACAACTACTGGGTTTTGGGATGCCTCATGCTATATGTATCTGACTAGTAAGTACTACAACTACAATTGAATGGTTAACTAAAACTGCCCACTGCTTATTATATCAGGATGACTCATGCTATCTATATCTGACTAGTAATTGCCGCAACTATAACGGAATGAATAAAACTGCCAACTGTGTGAGTTCCTCGGTTGACTTCCTCGTTTGGTCTCGAGGGGGAAAAACCATGATGGGTATGCTTGGTGGTAGTTCAGGTTGGATCCAAATAGGTCTTTCTTATCCCTATCTGATAGCTGCCAGTTCTATGGAGTCTCTATACGTTGTTTAGTGCATGCTGCGCTGCCGCTTCAGTCCACCATACCTATGTAGGCGAGGACCGCCGAATTCTAGTCTCATTGTGTCGCCTCAAGATGACCGCTCTTTTTCCTTTGCCCTTTGTCGGCACCCCTTTTGTTTAAGCAGGTTTTGAGATCGACGTCGTTAGCAGGGTTACCCTTCCGGCTTGGCCTGGGCAGGGTTATGGACGCCATTGGTTATTCTTCAGGGCTCTTAGCTCAATTTGCATCTTGTCCGTACTCGGACGTTGTATTGTTTTGAAGGTGATTTGGATCTTTGTATTGTATATCTGTATTCTTGACTCTTTGAGTCGCTGTTGTATATATCTGTTCTGTGGGTTCCATCGCGGACTATTGTGCAATGATATTACTTCGTTTTCCACCCGCACGAAAGTGCCTGGTGGGCACCTTTGAATCGTTTCTATGCGGGTTTGGCGGGGATCGCTGAAACTTGCATAGGGCCGATTCTGAGGGTGTTACAAGCGGCACGTTTCCCTTAAGTGGATCATCCAAGGTTTATCGAACTCAGGGGGGAAGAAGTCTCTTGTGTCCCCAACACACCCAATACACTTTTCAGGTGTATAGGTGCACTAGTTCGGCGAAGAGATAGTGAAATACAAGTAATATGGATGATTATAAGTGGTAATTGCAATCTGAAATAAAAATGGCAGCAAGTAAACATGTAGTTGGATTGATTGTAAACGGTGTTTCAATTCTTAGAAACAAGGCCTAGGGATCATGCTTTCACTAGTGTACACTCTCAATAAACACATAAATATCTTCTCTTCATTATGCTACCCTGAACTACACTCCGGTTGGACAGTGTAGGGACATAATAGCACTCCTCAAAGTCCGCATCCCCCATCTAGGTAACCCCACACTATCACATTGAGCGCTAGATGTTTCTAGACAAACACCACAATTTCATAGAGACATCCAACTCAAATTATAACTCATGACAAGTATTTCTGTAATCTTTAGCTTATGAGACACACATGATGCGCACACTGTCACCTTCACACACATGGGACAAGGTGTGTCCGGAGATTACATTAATAAAAGCACTTGAGTAGCATAATAGATCTACTTGTTCAACTAGATTATAAAGCTCATGACCACAATAAGATCACGCAAAGAGAGAGAGAGAGAGAGAGAGAGAGAGAGAGAGAGAGAGAGAGATGAACACATAGCTACCAGTAGAGCCCTTAGCCTTGAGAGAGAACTACTCCCTCCTTATCATGGGAGTCAGCAACGGCGATGGAGATGGTGGTGGAGTCGATGGAGATGTTTCCGGGGGCAATTCCCTATCCCGGCTGGGTGCCGGAACATAGACTTCTATCCCCTGAATCTAGTCTTCGGTGGCGCCGTCGATGTGGAACTTTTCGTGGAATTCTGATCTAGTATTTAGGGTTTTTGCCTCTGGGGGAATATATAGGCGAAGGGGCAAGGTCGATGGACGCCCGAGGGACCCACACCATACGGTGGTGCGGCCACCTGGTGTGGCTGCCTCGTGGTACCTCTTCGTTTCTCCTTCAGACTTCGTGTCGTGTCGGGAAAAATAGGAACTTTGGCTTTTGTTTCGTCCAATTCCGAGAATATTTATTTACTAGTTTTTTTGAAACCAAAAATAGCAGAAAATAGGAACTAGCACTGTGCATCTTGTTAATAGGTTAGTTCCAGAAAATGCATAAAAATACCACAAAGTATAGACAAAACATAAAGCAATTGGTGTAAAACAAGCATGGAGCATAGAAAATTATAGATACGTTTGAAATGTATCAATGAACACTAAAAATGACATGTGAGTACAGTGGTCATGTGAAATGGTTCCTACTACTGAGCCCGGGCTATGTTTGGGGTCATGTAATAAAAAAATGGAGGGACTATCTTTTTTGCATCATGCTTTTATCTGTTCACGCTCTGCTCCATGCACAAATATCCTGCGTCCGAACCTCACTCTCTAAAGCCTTGGATTCATGAACCTCACAAAGGTTTTTTATTCTTTGGACAAACCGCCAAATTTAATCTCAGTCAATTGACTAAACCTACCTCCTACCCTGTTTGAATCGGAGATTTTGTATCCAATTTTGTTTTCCAATATGGTAAGTGTTTGATGACCAGCCTTCAATTCTTATGCAAGGAGTATCATTAGTATTATTCCCTGGACGCTTTTGAAATTCAAAAATCTTAGTCGAGCGGCAAAACTGTAATGCCCCGAAAAATATTTCAAAATAAAATTTCTTGTTATTTTCATTGTCGCATCATCATGACATCATCATGCATATTTTTGTTCTAAAATACTTTCGAAAAAAGCCAATTTTGTTTTCTAATTAGTCTCCTCTTTTAATTCAAATAGAAATCCCGGTTTTTTTCGGATCTTTTATTGTCTAAAATCTATTTACAAAGTGTTTTAAAATGAAAATAAAATAAATAAAAATGTTTATGGGGGAGGCAGCCAGCCGCCAGGCCCAAGAGCCCAGCAGCCAGCTACCTACAACCCCATCGAAACCCTAATACTCCTAGCCCCGCACACACACACACCTAGCGGCACACCACACGCGCACCACACATGCCCACACCCATGTAACGCAAGCACGCACCCAGCAGAACCGACCCACACCTCTACACAACACACACACACACGCGACGCACCCAATCCCCACGCTGGACACACACCACGCACGCACAGGACACACGCGGGGAACCAATCCCCAATCCCTTTGCCACCAACCTCGCGTCACCCTTCCCCCCTCGATCCTCTAGCCGCCGTCAGAGACCGTCCGTCGTCAGAGACCGTCCGCCGCCGCCATGCCCCGAGAGCCTCCGCCTCCGGCGCGGGAGCCTGAATCCCATCAACGTTGAGCCCGTCCCGGATGTCTCCTCCTTCCTCTGCAACCCGTAGTCGGCTGCCGCCTGCGCCATGGACGCCGCCGGACTATGGCCACCTCCTCGGCCAGCAGCCGCGTGGTCCCCTTCTCTTGCAAGCACGACCGCGCCTCGCCTCGAGCGCCTCCGCTGCCGGATTGCCTCATTCGGCTCTATCCCAGCCCGCTCTGTCCGTGACCGCCTCAGACGAAGTTCTCCAGTAGCCGCTGTCGTTTGGCTTGCCGCCACGCTTCCCCGACATCGCCGGCCACCACGCCTCCTTTGGTCGCAGCTCTGATGCCAGGCCCTCCTCCATGTCGAGCTCGCCGGCCCCTCCCATCCTCTGCTTCTTTCCGATGTGCCACGTTTTGCCCTGGCGCGCCATGGCAGCCCTAAACCAGCGTCACCTTCCAGTTCGCACCGTCTCCAGGATCGACACGGCTCCCAGTTGTGCGTCCTCATTCTGCTGTGTAGGTGTGGGTTGGATACTGCCTTGGTCCCAATATATGAATATGGTTGTCTCCATTCTGAAGTGGTGCCTATAATCTTCATCCGTGGCCACACGTGTATATTCATGTGCCTATGTGTTGCCAGGTCCCGATGCCAAACTCTGTCTAGGTGCACACTATTGAACGTCGTGGTCATCTTTTGTTGTCTAGTTCGATTGCGCCGAACTCCCCAGAGATCTGCACACCTCCGACGAGGTGAACACAGGACCTCCTTCTCAGACCCAAAGAGCTGCTACACGGATCCGGAGACCCGAAATCGAACCCTCCGAACCCCGATGTGTGACCTCTTTCTGAGACCCCTATTTTGTTATAATATATATAAAATAACTTGTTGCATATTAAATCATTCATACACGCATACATATTTATTTGTCTGGGGTACTTTGTCGATTCACCTCATAATTAAATATGGAGACCATATGCGGGCTATATTTGTATTGTCCTGGTTCCATTTAATATTGTGTAGCGAACCGATGCCATGATTTATCTTGTTAACCAACATTAAAATTGTGGCGTAGATAAACAATTCGAACCATAATATCTATTTACCAGGATTCCGATTTCGTTTAATATTGCTAAGTGGGGACGCATATTGCCATGCCATGCATCTTATCATAAACATGCTGGATCTTTCACCGTATTATTAAATATTACATCCGGTGTTCCTTTCTAGCGTTTGCCTCTTCCGGATAGGACGATGAGTGGATGCGAGTTGCGACAAGCCTCCGGTTTCCCGACTTTGTCTCATAGGCGAGCATTCTCCCCCTTCTACCTATTTTGCATTTATAGTCTTTACTTCCTTCCTTTGATCTATTGCTATCCTTATTGTCGATGCTATAGTACCGTTCCTCTATTTACCTGCTCCACTATATTGCCTTGGTTATCCTATTGCCTTGTTTGATTAGCTAGCTTTATCCTTGCGAGTCGTAGGCTTGCTTAGTACCGCTCTCATGCAGGTGGAACATGATACTCGAATATGGTTGATGATAAGATAATTAATCTGATGTTGTTGGTTATGGTTTCACCTAATGATAAGGCCCCGGCAGGAACCACCTTTGGGAACTGCTTGAGCCGACCTAGGACCCGTTCGTTCTATGATACCAGTTCTGAGTTGATCGCGCTAACCAAACGTGGGGGCCTCTGGGACCCCCCCCTTAACTACCGGCGCTATTCGTATATCCAGAGGGTTACAAAATTGGTTTTCCATTTGGTGCATACGCATAATATGTCCTCGGACATGGGTGAGTTGATATGTCTTCGGACTTGATATTTTGGTGGACTGCCATGGCTTGCATTGCATAAAATCGGGATATCGTGTCGGAGGTGGGATGGAGCTCTACAAGTTATCTTCCGATCATCGCCCGGCCATAGACTCAAACGCTGTGCCACCTAGAGAATCAGCAGTATCTCTTGTGTGGGTAAAACACAGTAGGTGATGCCTCTGGATATGCACGTAGTTATGGGACAGTTCTTGTTGTGACATTCGGAAGGCACGCGTGATATGTTGCCTGATGGGTTGAGCATGCGTTTGGGTACAGTAGTGCACCCCTGCAGGGTAAATCTTTTTGAGAAGCCGTGTGTCCACGGTTATGGACGCCTCAGGAGTACAGTGTCATGATCATAGATAACGCCACTAATGGTTTGCCTCTTTAATAATATGACTAGTAATTAGCCTTATCAACTATACACCTGCTTAACTAAAATTGCCACTGTGTGTGTTCCGCAAGGGGACTTCCTCGACTGGTCTTCGAGTAGGAAATCTTCGGATGGGTTATGTTTGGTGTTATATTGTTGTTACCGCATGACGCTCTCTTATCTCGCTCTAATAGCCAAAGTTGTAGCGTGTTTCTATAAGTTATATAGTGCAAGCTTTGCTGCCGCTGAGCCCACCATACCTATGTAGGCGAGTACCGCCAAATTCTAGTCTCGCCGTGTACTGGCCTCAGTACTGACCGCTCTCTTTGTGTTTTCCTTTGCCCTTTGCCGGCATCCTTTTGGCTTGACAGGTATTTGATCGACGACGTTAGCAAGGTTACCCTTCCGGCTTGGCCTGGGCAGGGTTGGACACCGCTTGGTTATTCTTCAGGACTCTTAGTCCCATTTGGATCTTGTCCGTACTCGGATACTACCTTGCTTTATCCTTGAGTTGTACCTTTGTATTGTACCTTTTGTATTCTCGACTCGTTGAGTCATTGTTGTATATATAAGTTCTTGTGGACTCTGTTGTAAACTATTGTGATGTAACTACTTGTATTCAAATCCCACCCACATGAAAGTGTCTGGTGGGCGTCTTTGAATCCTTTCTATGCGGATTTTGGCAGAAAACGCTGAGATCTGCATAGACCCGATTCGGGGGCGTGACAAGTGTATCAGAGCAAAGGTTTACGATACCCCACCGGTCCATCCTATAGGTTAACCTTGCCAACGGACGTCGTCTAGTGTCAAAACTATTTTTGATACGAATGCGTTGGATAGATCTGATTAGCTCTGATTTTACTCCTTACCTCTATTCTCTCTCTTCTTATCTTTGCGTGTTTTAATCTTCTATCTTAACTTCTTCAAGTCTTGGATTCTCGTGGTTGGGTCACCCGTCGTACCTTTAGGGTTCCGCTTTTCCTCCTTTTGAAACGACGGATCCACATCTGGATGTCATTCTATTTGATCCCTCTTCAAATGTTTCCTGGTGTCCTGCAACTTCTGTGATGACATCATCAACCTGAATCTTTGTTAATACCGAACGTCAAGAACTTCAGTCTAAATTCTGAGAGTCTAGTTGCACGATTCTTCTATTCATGTACAGATTAATGCTCTGAGTGCGGGATGGAGTAGCTACCATACCACTACTCTTATCATTCGCTTTGTACACTGATTGGTGGAACCATGCAATTTTAATCCGTCCACAGAAGTTAAAGGTGGCTTTATCTTTGAGACCTTTACTTCCGACTTTGCCTCTACGGAGTGTTCTCCCGAAGAACGTGAGCAACAACCCCTTGTTGGTGTTGTCGACGAATTTAAGATGGAATAGGAATCCTTGTTAGTGGTGTCGAGACATTAATCCGACGCAATAAGATCCAATCATCAAACCTCTGTCCCTCCCGGTGCCTTTGTTTGGATCTCGGGACGAGATACCTTATTAGTGGTGTCGAGTTGTAATGTCCCGAAAAATATTTCAAAATAAAATTGCTTGTTATTTTCTTTTTCGCATCATCATGACATCATCATGCATATTTTTGTTCTAAAATACTTTCGACAAAAGCCTATTTTGTTTTCTAATTAGTCCTCTCTTTTAATTCAAATAGAAATCCCGGTTTTTTCCAGATCTTTTATTGTCTAAAATATATTTACAAAGTGTTTTAAAATGAAAATAAAATAAATAAAAAAGTTTCTGAGGGAGGCAGCCAGCCGCCAGGCCCAAGAGTCCAGCAGCCAGCTACCTACAACCCCATCGAAACCCTATTCCTCCTAGCCCCGCAAACACACACCTAGCGGCACACCACACGGGCACCACACAGGCCCACACCCATGTAACGCACGCACGCACCCAGCAGAACCGACCCACACCTCTACACAACACACACACGCGACGCACCCAATCCCCACGCTGGACACACGCGGGGAACCAATCCCCAATCCCTTCGCCACCCACCACGCGTCACCCTTCCCCCCTCGATCCTCTAGCCGCCGTCAGAGACCGTCTGCCGCCGCCATGCCCCGAGAGCCTCCGCCTCCGGCGTGGGAGCCTGAATCCCATCAGCGTTGAGCCCGTCCCGGATGTCTCCTCCTTCCTTCAAGAATGGCCGGCTGCCGCTGCGCGCCATGGACGCCGCCGGACCATGGCTGCCTCCTCGGCCAGCAGCCGCGTGGTCCCCTTCTCCTGCAAGCACGGTCGCGCCTCGCCTCAACCGCCTCCACCACCGGATTGCCTCACTCGGCTCTGTCCCAGCCCGCTCTGTCCACGACCACCCCTGTACAAGCTCTCCAGCGCGCCCTGCCATCGTTTGGCCGTCGCCACGCACTTCCCCAACATCGCCGGCCACCACGCCTCCTCTGGTCGCAGCTCCAACGCCAGGCCCTCCTCCATGTCGAGCTCGCCGGCCCCTCCCGTCCTCTGCTTCTTTCCGATGTGCCGCGTTTTGCCCTGGCGCGCCATGGCAGCCCTAAACCAGCGTCACCTTCCAGTTCGCACCGTCTCTAGGATCGGCTCCTGGGCCAGCGCCTCATTCTGCTGTGTAGGTGCGGGTTGGATACTGCCTTGGTCCCAGTATATGAATATGGTTGTCTCCATTCTGAAGTGGTGCCTATAATCTTCATCCGTAGCCACACGTGTATATTCATGTGCCTATGTGTTACCAGGTCCCGATGCCAAACTCTTTCTAGGTGCACACTGTTGAACGTCGTGGTCATATTTTGTTGTCTAGTTCGATCGCGCCGAACTCCCTAGAGATCTGCACACCTCCCATGAGGTGAACACAAGACCTCCTTCTCAGACCCGAAGAGCTGCTACACGGATCCGAAGACCCGAAATCGAACCCTCTGAACCCCGATGTGCGACCGCTATGTGAGACCCCTATTTTGTTATAATATATATAAAATAACTTGTTGCATATTAAATCATTTATACACGCATACATATTTATTTCTCTGGGGTACTTTATCGATTCACCTCATAATTAAATATGGAGACCATATGCGGGCTATATTTGTATTGTCCTAGTTCCAATTAATATTGAGTAGCGAACCGATGCCATGATTTATCTTGTTAACCAACATTTAAATTGTGGGGTAGATAAACAACTCGAACCATATATCTATTTGCCGGGATTCTGATTTCGTTTAATATTGCTAAGTGGGGACGCATATTGCCATGCCATGCATCATACATAAACATGCCGGATCTTTCGCCGTATTATTAAATATTACATCCGGTGTTCCTTTCTAGCGTTTGCCTCTTCACCGGATAGGACGATGAGTGGATGCGAGTTGCGACAAGCCTCCGGTGTCCCGACTTTGTCTCACAGGCGAGCATTCTCCCCCTTCTACCTATTTTGCATTTATAGTCTTTACTTCCTTCCTTTGATCTATTGCTATCCTTATTGTCGATGCTATAGTACCGTTCCTCTATTTACCTGCTCCACTATATTGCCTTGGTTATCCTATTGCCTTGTTTGATTAGCTAGCTTTGTCCTTGCGAGTCGTAGGCTTGCTTAGTACCGCTCTCATGCAGGTGGAACATGATACTCGAATATGGTTGATGATAAGATAATTAATCTGATGTTGTTGGTTATGGTTTCACCTAATGATAAGGCCCCGGCAGGGACCACCTTTGGGAACTGCTTGAGCCGACCTAGGACCCGTTCGTTCTACGATACCAGTTCTGAGTTGATCGCGCTAACCAAACGTGGGGCCTCTGGGATCCCCCCTCAACTACCGGCGCTATTCGTATATCCAGAGGGTTACAAAATTGGTTTTCCATTTGGTGCATACGCATAATATGTCCTCGGACATGGGTGAGTTGATATGTCTTCGGACTTGATATTTTGGTGGACTGCCATGGCTTGCATTGCATAAAATCGGGATATCGTGCCGGAGGTGGGATGGAGCTCTACAAGTTATCTTCCGATCATCGCCCGGCCGTAGACTCAAACGCTGTGCCACCTGGAGAATCAGCTGTATCTCTTGTGTGGGTAAAACACAGTAGGTGATGCCTCTGGATATGCGCGTAGTTATGGGACAGTTCTTGTTGTGAGATTCGGAAGGCACGCGTGATATGTTGCCTGATGGGTTGAGCATGCGTTTGGGTACAGTAGTGCACCCCTGCAGGGTAAATCTTTTCGAGAAGCCGTGTGTCCACGGTTATGGACGCCTCAGGAGTACAGTGTCATGATCATAGATAACGCCACTAATGATTTCCCTCTTTAATAATATGACTAGTAATTAGCCTTATCAACTATACACTTGCTTAACTAAAATTGCCATTGTGTGTGTTCCGCAAGGGGACTTCCTCGACTGGTCTTCGAGGGGGAAATCTTCGGATGGGTTATGTTTGGTGTTTTATTGTTGTTACCGCATGACGCTCTCTTATCTCGCTCTAATAGCCGAAGTTGTAGCGTGTCTCTATAAGTTAGATAGTGCAAGCTTTGCTGCCGCTGAGCCCACCATACCTATGTAGGCGAGTACCGCCAAATTCTAGTCTCGCCGTGTACTGGCCTCGGTACTGACCGCTCTCTTTCTGTTTTCCTTTGCCCTTTGTTGACATCCTTTTGGCTTGACAGGTATGTGATCGACGACGTTAGCAAGGTTACCCTTCCGGCTTGGCCTGGGCAGGGTTGGACACCGCTTGGTTATTCTTCAGGACTCTTAGTCCCATTTGGATCTTGTCCGTACTCGGATACTATCTTGCTTTATCCTTGAGTTGTACCTTTGTATTGTACCTTTTGTATTCTTGACTCGTTGAGTCATTGTTGTATATATAAGTTCTTGTAGACTCTGTTATAAACTATTGTGATGTAACTACTTGTATTTAAATCCCACCCACACGAAAGTGTCTTGTGGGCGTCTTTGAATCGCTTCTATGCGGATTTTGGCGGAAAACGCTGAGATCTGCATAGACCCGATTCGGTTCCTAAAGAGGGAGATACCCCTTTTTATTATTGCTTGGATGCTAGCCAAATTAAAAATATTAGTCTGCGTATTAATTATGGCCATGGATGATCAGTTGATGTGACTCTAAGAATTGAATTCCTAGATAGATAGCGTACGGTATAGTAGATTTTTTCCATTATTACTTGGACGCTAGCAACAAAATTCAAAATCGTAATCGAGCGGCACATTTCCCACCGACTAAGATGGATTTCGTGCGCCTCTATTTCAAACATTTTTGTAATCGTGCTAGTACATACAAGTCATTGGGCATGCCTGTCCTTTGTGCTACATACAAGGTCACTGGACATGTTTGTTTGCATTCCCTGCTCTACAAATTTCATGTAATGCACATGCTTGTTATTTTTTCATGCATATGTTCTTAGCTACTCCCTACAACAGTAATTTCCTGTTATTGTGTAGTTTTTGCAAAATTTAAAGTCAGTGAAAAATATTAGTGTGGATTCTCTGCTCCACAGTTAATGAATCTATCTGGTTTGTCCTGAGCTAAATTCCTTGTATTATTTCCTCCCTGGCATCGTTCTGTTATCCTATAGTACCTGTTTAAACTCATCGTACTAGTTCGATTATAATTTTGTTGTTTCTATCTGAATTTTTAAAAGATGCAACACTGACTATTTGTTTTTTCTTTGCATAGAGCTCAAAAGGAAACACTGAACATGTTGGTTTGCACAGCCTCTTCTTCCTGTTCACAAGTGCGATGTTATTGTTTCCTTATCTGGTGCTGGTTCATCCTACGAAACGACATACTTATCCTCTACTTTGTAGTTAATTCGTGGTTTGCGTTCCTGTTCTGCAAGTTCTAGCATGATGCCATTATAATTTGTGTATCGTTTATTCTTATCTATAAAAGTAACTGCATGCCCATTGTGTTGCTCATTGCAAATTCTGGGTCACCCAATGTCTTGCATTTCAGGATAAACTACTTATTCCATATATATTTGTTGAAATGACCTGGCCAGTTTATATTTGCTGAAATTCTAAGAAACACTTTGATTGATTGCTCATTTTATTGTATGCACACTTGTCTAATGCTTGCTTGTCCTCTTCTACAGGTTCGCAAGAGACGCCATTATATTTCTAATCTAGTGCTGGTTCATCCTAAGAAACAACATAACTATCCTTTACTGTGTAATTCATTCATGGTTTGCGTTCCTGATCTGCAAGTTCTCGCATGCTGCCATTATAATTTCTGTCTTGTTAATTCTTAGCTAATAAAGTAATTGCATGTCTATTGTGTAGCTCACCACAAATTCCGAGTCACCCGACGTCTCTTGCATTCCATGATATACTACTGCTTCCATATATATTTCTTGAAATGACCTGGATAGTTTATATTTGTTAAAATTCTAAGAAAAACTCTATTCGATTGCTGGATTCATTTGTAGGCACACTTGTGTAATGCTTGCTTGTCCTGTTCAATAGGTTCACAAGCAATGCCATTATATTTCATATCTAATGGTTTCTCCTAAGCAGCGACATAACTATCCTCTACTGTATATATAAATCATTCGTAGTTTGTATTCTTGATTTACAAGTTCTCTTATGATGCCTTTATAATTTCTATGCGGTTCCTAGCTATGATAGTAACTGCATGCCTGTTGTGTAGCTCACCGCAAATTCTGGGTCATCCAACGTCCCTTGCATTCCAGGATAAACGACTGCTTCCACATATATTTGTTGAAATGACCTGGCCAGTTTATATTTGCTAAAGTTCAGAGAAATACATTGATTCATTGCTCAATACATTGTTGGCACACTTGTCTAATGCTTGCTTGTCCTCTTCTACAGGTTCGCAAGAGACGCCAAGAGTTTGTTTTCTTTTCCGCCAGGCGAGCATATTGTCTCGGGTCCAAAACCCTTCCCCTTTTCTCTGATTGTGATATTAATTGACTCATTATATTTCTAATCTGGTGCTGTGTAACACCCTCAGAATCGACCCTATGCAAGTCTCAGCGATTCCATTGTAGAAACGATTCAAAGGTGCCCACCAGGCACTTGCGTGCGGGTGGAAAACGAAGTAATATCAGTACACATTAGTCCACGAGGGAACCCACAAAACAGATATATACAACAGCGACTCATCGAGTCAAGGATACAATATACAGTACAAAGATCCAAATCACCTTGAAAACGATACAACGCCCGAGTACGGACAAGATGCAAATTAGGCTAAGAGCTCTGAAGAATAACCAATGGCGTCCATAACCCTGCCCAGGCCAAGCCGGAAGGGTAACCCTGCTAACGACGTCGATCTCAAAACCTGCTTAAACAAAAGGGGTGCCGACAAAGGGCAAAGGAAAAAGAGAGCGGTCAGTACTGAGGCCAGTACACGGCGAGACTAGAATTCGGCGGTCCTCGCTAACATAGGTATGGTGGACTGAAGCGGCAGCACAACATGCACTAAACAACCTATAGAGACTCAATTCAACTGGCGACTATCAGATAGGGATAAGAAAGACCTATTTGGAGCAAACCTGAAGCTATCACCAAGCATACCCATCCTGGTATTTCCCCCCCGAGACCAAACGAGGAAGTCAACCGAGGAACTCACACAGTTGGCAGTTTTATTCATTCCGTTATAGTTGCGGCAATTACTAGTCATATATAGATAGCATGAGTCATCCTGATATAATAAGTAGTGGGCAATTTTAGTTAACCATTCCGTTATAGTTGTAGTACTTACTAGTCAGATACATATAGCATGTGGCATCCCAAAACCCAACAGTTGTTGATACTTTTATTTAGCCATTCCATTGTAGTTGCAATACTTACTAGTCAGATACAATGGTAACAGGCGTCAACCCAAACCAGCAATTGTTGGCACTTTTATTTAGCCATTCCATTATAGTGAAGTTGATTACTAGTCATTATAAAGTCAAATTTATAGCACTACTTTAGTTATTGTTGTCTATGATCGAGATACTGTGCTCCAAGTCGTCCATAACCGCGGACACAGCTTTCAGAAAGTTTTACCCTGCAGGGGGGCACAAATAGCAACACACGCACGATCAACCTCGGGAAAAACCAATAAAAACCCAACGAGTCATCACGACAGAGCAATTGCAAGATTCATATAAATTTCAGGGGGCCACCCCACCAAGCTACCCGCGACGAAATTGGCCGGCTCCGAGATGGACCCAGAGGTTTGTGCCAATGGCTGTAAACGACTGGAAACCCGAAAGTGTGACTGGGCTTGTCGATACCGCGAAAACATTCCACATTTGTTCCTAAATAGTACAGGCTCTCCACGCGCAATCATAAATAAAGCAGTAAAGCATGGCATAAGTACATGATAGTAATAAAGCCCCAAACTACTTTGTGGCCCCAAGAAATAAATATGACTCAAGCTCTGGCTAGGGGGATTCAGGGTCACACATGCGGGTAGTGTGAAAATTCAAAGAACAGGTATCAAGTACTCGGGGTCCTACATGACACAAGTGGACGGTTAAAAACCAAATAACATCTATTGCCCACCTGTTCCTCTGCATTATTTACCTACTTCAATTTTTAGTTATTAAACGGTAATTAAAGTCATGATCATCTCCAACATTAAACATGCAGCATTACTCCAACAACTGTGATACTTGACGACACGCAACGACACTTGAGCAAGCGACTACGACACGCAAGTCCAACTATCTGCCAAACAACAGGTAATAGGATGTGTCCAAGGCAATATAAGGCTGCAAGGGATATCACGGGTACGAAAACTAGAGCATCGCAACACAGATAGCAATAGATCAACATGAGGAAATAAAGACTATAAAATAAAATAGGTAGAAAGAGGGAGTGCCTGAAAAACATTGCCGAAGGTTCATCCGAAGATCGGATCGACTCTCCTATCAACTCATCGGCCTAATCCGTGAAGAAGCAAAGCACTAGAAGAACACCAGATGTTGTATTTAATACTACGGCAAAAGATCGGGTATGATGCATGTATGATGTATGACATGGCAAGAATGCGATGCAATTAGGCAATATTAAGCGAAACCAGAGTCCCGATAATTAATTATTAAGTTAATGTTGTTTAGCTACCCCGCAATTTAAATGTTGGCTTGCAAGGCAAAACATGGCACCGGCTCGCTATACAAATTTAAATGGGGCCAATATTAGACTAGATTCGCCCGCACATGGTCTCCATATTTAATTATGAGGTGAATCGGCATAATGCCCCCAAACCCACAACATGTATGCAAGTATGACAATTTAATATGCAACAAGTATATCATATTCATAAAAATAGGGTCTCAGATAAAGGGATCACACATCGGGGGTCGAAGATCTTGGGGTCCGAGGGTTTGGGGGATCGGTCTTCGGATCCATGGTCTTGACGTCCGGTGTCCGGGGATCTTCGGCTCCCTATCGACACACTTGAGGCTCCGGCTTGGTCATCAATGGGGAACTTGGGGCTTCGGGGCTTGATTGTCGGTGTCGGGCTCGGTTCTCGATGTCGGTAGGTCTTGGTGTTGCGAGTTCTTAGGAACTGGGCACTTCATGTCCATCTTCGATTTCCTGAGCGGAAGGAGTCGATGTGGTACTTGTACGCATGGGGATCTAGATAATCCGCACAAACATCACATCAAACCTCATCCACCACCACTTGATGCATCTTACTCCAAGCTAACATCAACCCCTCACGGGTGTAGCAGATGGCCCCCAACATTGGGACACAAAAACTGTAGCCTGAGATATAGAAGACGTACGGGGTATTGGGACAACAGCATGGCCTGGATTTAACTTCCGTCAAATAAATAGGAGCCCGATTTCTCACTACCGTCAGGATGTAGGCAACTCACGGGCAACACTTGGCACAGGCAGGACCAACATCAAGGTGGATGCAGGGGCGACCGCGGACGGCAGGAGGTGTCGTGGACCATGTCGGCCGCAGGCGGGGAGGCTTGGCCGGGGACGAACACATCGGCAAAGGGGAGAGAGGCACTCGGGATGGCATGGAACCGTGCAGGGGAGGACGAGGGAGGCCGAGCCTGCTCAGGAGAACGGCCGGGAGAGGCGGCCGACAGTGGGGCGGAGCCGAGCAACGACGGGGCACGTCTCGACTGGGAGGTGAGCGGGGCTCAGCAATGAGGGAAGGCCGCACGCGGCCAGAGGTGGGGAAGACGATGGGCATTGGCGAGCTTGCAGGCTCCCGTGGCGACGGGGTCGGGAGTTTGGCGGCGATGGGAGGCGGCGTGGCTCCGGGGACGCGACCGCGGGAGAGGGAGGCGGCAGCGGTTGGTCAGAGAGGAGGGAGGCGCGGGTTGCAGGGAGGAGGTCAAGGGCGCGTGACAGAGGGGGTGCCCGACGGTGGAGCTCGCGGCCGAGGAAGCTCGCGAGGGAGGCGGCCGAGGTAGGGAGGGGGCCGGGAGTTGGTGGGCAGGATGGGACCCACGGGATGGGGCCAGGCGGCAGCAGGCGGGTTGGGTGATGCGGGGGCGCGTGTGTGTGCTGGGTGCGTCACGGGTGTGCGTGGTGGTGTGTGTGTGGTGTTGATCGGGGTGGGGTGGGTTCTGGCGGCGGGGTGGGGTGGTTTGGGTAGGGATAGATTAGGCTTTGGGGTAAGGGAGGGTTTGGTTTCACCGACTGGGCCTTTTGGGCCTGGCCGGTTTAGGTTTAGGTTTTGTTTTTATTTATATAAATCATTTTTCTTGTCTTTTGTTTTATTTTAAAAACTTTTAGCAAATAGTTTTGAGGCCAATAATTTGACAATTAAGGATACTTTGAAATAAAGGGCAGAAGTAGTGTAGGAAACAAAATAGGGTTTCGCAAAAAATACTTTTATGAACACACATGCAAGATGATACGCAAAACAAAAAGATCAAGCAATTTCTAGTAGTGGTTTTACCCGGGGTGCTACATGCTGGTTCATCCTAAGGAACGACATAACTATCCTCTACTGTGTAGTTCATTCGTGGTTTACGTTTCTGCTCTGCAAGTTCTCGCATGATGCCATTATAATTTCGGTCTCGTTCATTGTTAGGTAGGAAAGTAACTGAATGCCCATTGGATAGCTCACCACAAATTCGGAGTCACCCAACGTCTCTTGCATTCCCCGATATACTACTGCTTCCATATATATTTGTTGAAATGACCTGGCTAGTTTATATTTACTGAAATTCTAGGAAACACTCTGTTCGATTGCTCAATTCATTTGTAGGAACACTTGTGTATTGCTTGCTTGTCATGTTCTACAGGTTTACAAGCAATGCCATTATATTTCATATCTAATGGTTCGTCCTAGCAATAACATAGCTATCCTCTATATATAGTTCATTCATGGTTTGTATTCTTGCTCTACAAGTTCTCTTATGATGCCATTATAATTTCTATTCGGTTCCTAGCTACGATAGTAACTACATGCTCATTGTGTAGGTCACCAAAACTTCTAGGTGACCCAACATCTCTTGTATTTGAGGATAAACGACTTCTTTCATATATATTTGTTGAATTGATCTGGCTAGTTTATATTTGCTGAAATTCTAAGAAACACTTTGATTGATTGCTCATTTCATTATATGCACACATGTCTAATGCTTGGTTGTCCTCTTCTACAGGTTCGCCATAAGAAACAAACGGAGGGTTTGAAAATGTCAATTAAAACGGAAAATTATGATTCCCATACAACTGAAGAGGAACGCCTTGCTGATCGAGATCCTCGTGTTCCAAAAGAATAGTGCCGAGTCCTTGTTGCGTATTGGAATTCCAAAAATTTCATGGTAGTGTTGTGCTGCACTCTCTTTTTATTTATTGTAACATGTATCCCTCCAACTCAAAATTGATGTTCTTTCATCCTCTCCAATGCAAATTTAAGTCGTTATGTTTCTACTTTTCCTTTAATCAGTGTAATTTAGAAAATAGCTAATTAACCACTCTTGTGCTTGATGCCTTGGTTTGGTGCAGAACATTAGGTAATGTAATGACCTTTTGAGGAAAAAGATCGACAAGACAGACATTTTACCAACACTCTTAATTCCCAACTCTCAAAAGACATCTAGAGTATTTTGGAACGATGGGAGTAGATGTTTTGAATAATTTTGGATGACTGATATTTGCTTTTAAACATAGGCTATAAGTGCTGTAGGTAAAGCTTCTCGAGCGATCGACATATATCAATGTTACCGGATCAAAGAGCTTTACACGGATACGTCAGGAAGAGGTAGCTCTAATTTTATTTTTTCAGTCTGGATGATTTATTCTTATGTTACTTGAATGGAAAGAATGAAAAACCTATGAATATTATACCAGCAAGTCAGTTACTAGATTTTACATGTAACAACAAATCCGATCTTTGAGTTTTTGCCCTTGTCTATGCAATCACGATCTGGTGACCTAGATCATGAGAATCCAGAAGGTTTAGGAGGTGACAAGGCATCTGCCATCGGTGCAAAAAAGAGGGGTAAGACACACAGGCATAAACCTGGGCCCTCCCCAAAAAACCTGCAGGGAAGGTCAGCCTCGCAAGCTGCGAGGGCCAAAAGAAAGGTTGGAGATGAAGCCTCCACACTAAAAGAGGAGTTGGTAGCAACTGAGAAAATTCAAAAATCCCAGGCCTGGGCTGCCTCTAAAGAGGCGAGGGCTGAAAGAAAGGCTGAAGAAGAGGCGGCCGCTCTAAGGAAGAAGGTGATCGTGATGTAGGAAAGTCAGAAAAAGCTGCAGGAGGACTTCGCAAGAATGACGAATGCAGTGAGTGCCATGCAGGAAATGATGTCGACCGGTGGCTTACCAAATGGATTAATGGATGGACCAGTGGTGCCACCAAAGTTATAACATGTACTTCCTCCGTTTTAAAATATAAGATGTTTTAGTTTTGTAAAGCAAATGTATCTAGACTACTTTTAGTATATAGGTTTACTCATGTTTGGAGTGAATCTACACACTAAAACAAGTCTAGATACATTCTCTTCACAAACCTAAACCATCTTATATTTTGAAACGGAGGGAGTAGTATAATAATCCTTTTAGTAAACTTATTTGCCTTTGTGGGATATGTTGCTATTGATTTTTGAGTTGTGACCATGTATTTGATCCTTGTTCCCTAGTCATCAGACTCGATGATTATGGTAATTCCATCTCAAATTCCCAGATATGCCTCCTCGGGGTCAAGGTGTCAAACAAAACTAATAAATCGACAGAATGACAAGAGTATGCTGAGAGCAGAAAAATGGCACCTGAGCTCACACGCTCTCCTGCAGTGAACAATAAAAAATCTTAAAATTGTCGAAAGAAATCCTGAAAAATGCATGCGACCAAAAAAGGACTAGAGAATATGCGCATATTGCTGTTCTTTTTTCCAAAAAAGTTTTATTCCGTGTTTTTTACACGGTGGATCTTTGAATACCTCGTTCTGTTTTTGCATATTCGACCTGATCAGCCGGTGTTTGGGGCATATTAACGGCAGTAGCTTTCGCCTTGTACTAGCTCGCCAGACTCTTGTCATACTTTCCCTGTTGTTATCAGAGGGTAATTGGCTATTTATGCTGTGATTATCATGGAATGTTGCCCGAATGTTAGAAAAGCCAGAGTGACAACGGGATGTTACCCGAATGCTTCCTGTTAGCTGTGACATATAAGGATTTAATCGTTAGGTGTTTATTGCCAAGAGAGCTTCAGAATAGATAGACAATTTTCTTATGAGCTGATACTCCCTCCGTTTAGAAATATAAGATGTTTTAGGTTTATGAAGGAGATGTATCTAGACACCTTTTAGTGTATAGGTTCAAATGAATCTAGACACTAAAAGGTGTCTAGATACATCCCATTTATAAACCTAAAACATCTTATATTTCCAAACGGAGGGAGTACGTCGTATGGGGAAGTATCAAGGATTGCCTCACGCTAGATGGATCCGGGAATTGTATGTGTGCCACATCATCTTTAAGTGTAGGTACTCTAAATGTGTGTGGGGAAGTATCAAGGATTGCCTCACGCTAGAAAACTTTGAGGTGGATCAATGGAATGCATTTGGATAAGTGGAAGATTGGTGGTTCTCTATCACCGGAGTCAATGGCCCGCGACGAAAAGGGTTCTCTTCTTTGATTTTGCTTGCCACTTGGGAGATTTGGAACGAGCCTAGGGTCTTCAAAAACGTGTCCTCTACGTCTTTAGCAGTATTTGCGGACATAAAGAAAAATGCTCGTCCTTTGGGTTCTCGCGGGTGTGAAACACTTGAGCAACATCATGCATCATGCCATGAGAGTAACCTTGTTTGTAATTTTTGGCCAATTGGCTTTGTTGTACTCGACCTTTCCTTAATTAATTAAATACTCAAATATTTTGCCTCATTTTAAAAAACTGGGTTGCCACTTTTGAAATATTTCCAATGCAATCTTCTGTTTTTTGATGCATGCCACTCCGAAGTTCAAGGTTTGGATATGTGCAATTTGAGACAAAAGCACTCCCATATTCTTCCTCAATGCATGCTTGTCCTTCTTCGTATTTTTTGCCTCTTCTCGTTTTGACCTTCCCTCGTCCCATTTGTCTCAGCCCTGTTTCCCCGAAGGATTAAAAATGTTCCGTAGAGAGGGGATGGGTGTATAAGTGACTTATAAAGCTCAACAAATTAATTGACTTGAGAGAAATGGTGGAGATAAAAGGTTTGCTAAAATGCAGGTCTATATGAATCAACCTAGAAGATATGGCACATGATTCTAATTATAAGAAAAATGTAGCTTTTATTATTACTAAACGAGGAAAATGTCATAATACAGAAATAATCAATATGAGCATGCTGAGGGAAAAGGAGGACCTAGAAAAAATCCAAAGCCTGGGCAAGCCGAATTGTAACTAATTTTTCGCATACGATGACACAACAAATGTAACATCCCAGCATTAGAGCTTAGAAATAAGCTGAACTCATATGTGTGCATTGCATTTATGCATAGAAAATCTAGATAATTTTAGCGATTTTGAATAAAACTTACTAAAGTGATTGAAGCTTATCTCAATTTGATGAAATTGAAGTAGATCATCAAGTTGACTATGATAAGTTTTAATATGATCTTTGCTAAAACCTTATTTTGGGTAAAGGTGATTTGATCTAAGGGTAGATCAAATATAATAAAACTAAACCACAACACATTTCCTAATGATTAGCACCAGATCTTCTAGAGATCATGTTATAGTATTCATTACAAAAACTCTTAGATACCAAGTTAAGTATATAACTCAAGTAACTAGAATCCAATAACTAAATCTTGCTCTATTTTATTCTTATTTATTTATACAATGATGACGCCATTATATTTCTAATCTGGTGCTGGTTCGTCCTAAGCAATGACATAAGAATTCTCTAATATGTAGTTCATTCGTGGTTTGCGTTCCTTCTCTGTAAGTTCTGGTATGATACCATTATAATTTCTATCTAGTTCATTCTTAGGTACAACAGTAACCGCATGCCATTGTGTAGCTCACCGCAAATTTTGAGTCAACCAACGTCTCTTGCTTTCCAGGATATACAACCCCTTCCATATATATTTGTTGAAATAACCTGGCTAGTTTATATTTGCTAAAATTCTAAAAAACACTTTGTTTGATTTCTTATTTCATTGTAGGCACACTTGTCTAATGCTTGCCTGTCATGTTTTACAGGTTCACAAGCGACGCCATTATATTTTGTATCTGATTCTGGTTCGTCCTAAGTAACGACCTAACCATCCTCTACTATATAGTTCATTTGTGGTTTGCATTCCTTCTCTATAAGTTCTCGCATGATGCCGTTGTAATTTTCTCTCTCATACATTCTTAGCTACGACATTAACTGCATGCAATTGTCTGTTTATTATTTTATATATATTTGTTGATATGACCTGGCTAGTTTATATTTTCTAAAATTCTAAACCACACACATTGTTATATTTCTCATTTCATGGTAGACACAATTGTTTAATGCTTGATTGTCCTGTTTGTTTGACGTGATGGTCAATATATTTGAACCATTGACAAGTAGAAATTCCAGTTCATAGCTCCTGTTGTATCAGTTAAATGAGTAGTTTGTCTTGTTTGATGTATTAACTTGTTATTACTTAGTTTCAGACAATTATTGCTATCGCCACCAAAGAGGGAGCTACAAGATCATGTCTCAAGGTTGTTTTCCAATGTAAATGTCACTCAAAAAGGTGATGTAGGTCATAGATGGAGAAAGCAAATTAAGAAATGCTGTCAACTCGATTGTCAACTGAAATGCTGAATTTTCTTTCCCTTGAGTTAATAGTATGTAATAATTTTAAGTAGTTTACATTTGATGTAATATCTAGATAAATCGCATAGGCTGTGTAGGCATTTAGTTGACGTTGTCCATAGCGATAGGCGGTTCCATACGTGCGCTAGCCAGGTCGATTAGGATACAGTATTGTGCTTTGTATTTTCCCGTCTTGTATTAGGCCGATAATAAACAGTAAAAATGCTCACAAGTGGTACACCATTTATGATATCAGAATGAGCTCCAAAAATGCAGAAACTGTAAAAGACCATAAAAATAACGGGCCCGACCCATAGGCATGCTACGTAACAGTAAATGGCCAAAAGAGTAACAGGCCGATACAATAACTGACAAAACAGAACATGCTGAAACAGTAAATGATCAAAAGAGTAACATGCCGAAACAGTAACCGACTAAAACAGTAAGGGGATGAAACTGTAACAGCATGAGAATAGTAATGGACTAGAACAGTAAAAGGACCAGAAGCTTAAATGGCGAAAAACAGAACGGCCAGGCCGATTACGTAAAACAACAATAAAATAGGCCGAGAAACCTACTAGGCCAAAACAAACCAGAATATGCGCAGGGTTTATGGGCCTGAATAGTAACGAGTCCGAAAGTTTATGGGCCATAGCGGATTACAGAAATGGGTCCGTTTCAAACAGTGTAGAACTATACAGTAACATACCAGAATGATTATGGGAAAAGCGGGCTGGCCAAATAGGCCCAATTCAAACAAAGACAAGGCAAAACAAAGAACGGCCCAGCATTTTATGGACCTTACAAGTGCGCCATTAATGATAAAGACTATATCAGTAGTATCTTCTAGCAAATGCTAATAGAATGGAAAAGAAGATTCGACGGCTAGCAATGTTAGGATTTGCGAGTCTTGATCAAACCTTCCATATTCAAAGTGGTAAGATAAGATATAACTCAAAATGCCACCTTCTATACATATATTTAACGAACAATACACGAGTTTCATGAATTTTTACTGACAGGGGGCACGTATATGGTGGTGCCCAAAGCAGGTTAGGTCAGAATTTTCAAATTTATCCCTTTCCACCCCTTTAACTAGTTCATATGTTATATAGACAGGTACGATCGAAGCAAAATAGTGGTAATTGGTTTCATTAATTTTGGGATTCTCAATAATTTCCTATTATTTAAATACCAATTACAAAGGTTTAAATCATTTAAATTTTTTGTTTTGATGAAAATTAGATCTATGGCCAAATTAATGTCCAACATGAAATTAGGAATCCGTAGGTGCCTTATTTATATTTTTCTGATCAATAAATAATTTATGATGAATTATTTACTCCAAAAGACCATTCAACTCATTAAGTAAATACAGTAAACCTATACTCTAAATTTTTTATCTAGCAACATATTAATATTCTTCATATTATTCTGAATCAATAGGTATATCATTTGTTGAATTCGGACTTGTATTTATTTTTGTATGAATTTTTCAATATCTGTCTATTTTCTGGAATTTTTCTATTTTTGATTTAACAAGGAATATTCTGGGAATATGCCACAGACGTGGCCTAATTTGATTCGTTCTTACTCTTTAATTAAGTGGATAGGCGAGGGCTGTTGGATCAAGATCCGATGGACGAAGATCTACAACTCGATTTCGGCTTGGCTTGAGTCCCTAATCGGCTTCGGTTTTGTGGCTTGGCTTGACCTTTTGTAATCCGCACCATCAAGATTGGATTGGATGGTTTTGTTTGAGATGAAGAGCTGGCGTCGGCTGGTAGTCAATGGCAATGGAGCCTATGGTGGCACGCCTTTAGGTGATCCTTATCGATGATCTCGTGGTTCTTCTAGATGATGGAGTGGCCGACGATGCGTGTCTCAGCACGACAAGTTTGTCAGTGTCCCTAGCGTCCTCCCGGGCTTCCTCATACGATGGTGAAACACGGATGGAGGCGACGGACAATGATGATGCTCTGGCCAGCAATCTGGGGTGCTCCGTCGATCTACACGAGGGGAAAAAGGCATGAGGAGACGCGAGAGAGGATGGTGAAGAGGGTAGGAGGAAGAGAGGGTCACGGGACAACAATATCAACGCGTAGCTCGAGCTCGTGGAGGCAGTAATGCCAGCGGCGAAATCAGATCTATGGCAAGATTGAAATCGAGTGGTTCAACGTCTAGGGTTCACGATTCGGGAAAAAATTGCAAGAGAGGGAGGGGGAATATATGGAGGGGCTTGGCGTGTAGAGGGGGGCAAATTCGGAACGACTAACACAAATTTGGGGAAATTGGTTCGAGAGTTCCTCCCGTGTTCATTAGGACCTCTTTGTCGGGAGGTTGGAGACAACGGTGTGGGTCCCCTTGTTAGCCGCAGTGAGAGACGCATGCTGAGGGGGCACGGGCTGCTGCGTGTCCGCTACTCGCTGTGACGCTCCTATGCCGCGTTGCTGCCATTGCACATGATATAGAAAGGGAGAGGAGGTGGGCTAGGCTGGGCCAGGCTGCCATGGCTGCTCGTTAGTTAGGGTTTAGTTTTTTTATTCTTTTCTTTTTATAGTTCCTGTTTAGTATTTCTTTTATAAACTTTTCATACTAACTCCAAATGAGGTGAAAATTGTTTCTAAATTTTTCAAATATTCAGTAGATCATATTAAGGTAATATTTAGCAATAGTTGCTATTCTAAGTATAATGGATTTTATAAATACTATTTAGTTCTTTATAGGAATAAATTAGCACATTGCTATTAGGGTTTGGGTTTTCAAATTCAATTCTTGCAAATTGTTAATGGATACAATGCAATGCTTATGAATGACATGTGAAAATAATTTTTTTCTAGTCCCACTTTCTAAAATATTGGGATGTTATAGACTAACCCCTTAAGATGAATCTCGTCCCCGAGATTCAGAATGTCTAGCAAATAGGCGTAGGATATCTTCTTGTCCAGTGTAGCTCATCTTCACCATGAGTAAGCTTTCTGAGCTAATCTCCTTAAGAGAATTTAAGGTGGCCTCTCCACCTTGAGTTATTATGCTATATCTGATTCTTCTTCCCTCTGGGAGGGTAAGTGAAATTTCTCGTCGTGCATGATCTATCTAACCTTCATACTTAGACATCCAATCGTTGCCTAGAGTAACGTCCAAGCCTTGTGATTCTAACACATTTAAGCTAGTGGGAAAGTTGTATGCCACAATCTTTAAGTTCAATTGATGACATCCGAAAGCTATTACCACTTATCCACTAGGGGAGCTTATTCTGATGGGATTATTAATGGTTTCAGTTGGAATTCTATTCCTAGCCTCAAATTCCCTTGCTATGAACGAATGTGATACCCCCTCATCAAATAGCACGAGTGCTGGAAAGGTATTGAGCCGAAATGTACCACGGCATCAGGTTCCCTCTGAACTTCTACCACACTGTCATGGTTAACATGTCTCTTCTAAAATGGGTTTGGCTTGAACCATCAATTTTGTTGTTCTTCTTCTTAGGGAAGTCTCTTGAATAGTGTCCCTTCTACTTGCATTTGAAACACCCAACCTTTCTTATGTCCTTCCTAAACAAATTTGTTTTGCAGTCATCAACATTGTTGTGTCTAGGGCTATGATAATTCCCTATTTTAGAGTTGTGGTTGTTGTGACTCATGTGTACATTATGGTTGTGTCCATTTCCTTCGCGGTGTTGATGTCCATTACCATCATGGTCGTTGTATCCTTTGCTTCCATGCATGTGATGTTCAGAACATCCATTCCCATCAAGGAAGGTACATATCCTTGTAACATCCCAAAAATACTAAATTTAAATCATCAAACTCTAATCATCAAAATTAGGGTTAACAAAAACTTTTCTAATTAAAATTATGAAAGCATGCATATGTGTGTGCATTTAATTTGAAATTCTTTTGAACCACCTTGTTTGTGTGTTTCCTTGCTTGTAAAATGTTTCTTAGGTGAAATAAACATCATCTAAACATTTCCCAAACTTTTCCTCAAGACAAATAAATCAAAACCAATAAAATAAAGGAATGGTCATTTTGACCAATTTAACTCCCATGCCTACTTTGGCTGTCTCAAACTTTCAGAACCTAATGGAAACTTTTCTGGATCTTTGCACCCCTTGAATGTACTCATAACAAGGTATCAAGGCCCACTTTGCGATCATCCAGAAACTTTCAAATGCATAGTTTAAATGACAATTCAAAATTGAATCTTTATCATATGGGAAGATCCCACTTTTTCAAAAACCACTCAAACAAGCTCAACTTTCAAAACCCAAGCATCTGCAGACTCACCAGCACCAATCTAGCAAACCCACCAAAAATCTTTTCAAAATTCAAAACTTGATTTCATGCGGCCATTTCATCAAACAGGTTGCAGACACAAATCATCAAAATCCTAAACACTATAGTGAGCAGTGATTGAAGCCTAACTTTTTCCCTCTCTAGCTCACAACCAGCTCAGTAGATCATCTAGCAAGATTAACTAAACACTAGCACCACTGTGATCTTGGCATTACCATCAATGGTGAATAGCCGAAGCCAACCTTGTCACCCCCATGTCGACAGCAAGCTAGGAAGAGAAGCAAGTCTAGCCAGCATGTCTGGGAGGCAGCCCACCGTCCTCCGCCACCCCCTGTCCCAGCCGCGAGCGTTGCCAAGCCCTGGACCACACGCACGAACCATGCCAACCTCGCCATCGACCATGCCGAGCGTGCGCCAGAGCGCCACCCTCGACCGAAGCCCACAGACCGCGCACCGCCCTTGCCGCGTGCATACACAATCCCCACCGACCCAGGAGACCGCCAGACATCCTTGTTCGCCGCCCCGTGCCGCACAACCACCGCTCGCCGTCAAAGACGCCGCCTCTGCCGCGCAGAGCGTCGCATGTTCCAGACAAAACCGCACCGCCCCACACCTCAAAACCATGTCATTGAGCATCGCCAGGGAAAACCGCACCGTCCCCTACCTTCGCCCATGCCAATAGCCGCCTGTAACATCGCCCCCGACGAGCTCACCTTGCGCCCCGTCGGTCCCCTCGCTCGACTATAAATAGAGGCCACCCCCAGTTGATTTGTTCACACCACCTCACTCCCCTCTTCTCACTGATCGTGCCACACCGTTCTCAGAGCAAGGCGAGCACCACCTTGCCGGAATTTCACCGGAGCCCGCCGCCTCTAGAGAAGAAGGGCGCCATCGATTTCGTCCACCCCAGGAGCTGCCGCGACCACCCCTGAGTTCGCCGTCGTCGACTTCGTCGTTCGCCCGCCTCGCCGACCCTCGCCTGCACCCCGGTGAGCCCCCAGCACCCCTCACTGGCCGCGCTAGATTTCTTTATCGCCGGCGTTGCCTCGCGTCGACGATGACTCCCAGCCGTTGGATTAGAATCAGATCGAACGACCCACATTGCCCCGTACCGCTTCGCCCCTCCCTGTCTCACTGACGAGTGGGGACACCCACTTAAGCAGCCCGCGGGAGCACGGCCCTTAGCAGGACGGCCCGTTAACTTTTCCCGCGCAGCCAAGTTATTCAAATTAAACGTTATCTATTTTATTTCAAACTCACTTCTGTACCCAACTTCAAAATTCAACCGAGATCGATTCAGTGCACCAAATTGAATGAAACTAATTTTGTTAGAAAGGTCTAGGAATGCTGAATCCAAGCCTGTTGGATTCAAGTCATTTGGATCTATAGATCACCCATGGTAAAAATAACAACGCAGAAGCTTTTCTGCATTCAAACATTTTTCAAATTTAAACCATAATATCTTTTGAGTTGATTCCAACTCTCAAAAATCACATTTAACCATACCTTTCAGAATAAAAAAAATATATAGGTTTACTTGCAAAAATAATGTTCAAGTAATAAAAGAATGCTACATAAACATTTCTAGACACATTAATTAATTAAAATAAAAGGGTAAAACCTTATTAAATTGTGACACCACTTTAAATCACATTCCCTTGGGCTACAATATGTGGTGATGACATGTGTCAACATGATCCCATGTTTGGTTTGGAGAATGTTAAATCTTAAGTAGTTTTTCAATGAGTAGAAATTACTTTTCTAAAAATAAAAGGAATTAAACCAAGCTTTAATCTTGTAATGTTAGAGATGATGTTAGATCATCTATAGGACCCTTGTGTGTGATGATTGCAAGTAGTTAAGTATTGTTTGGTGATTGCGTACCTCGTATTTATTCATAGACGATAGTACCGACTAAGGATACGAGGAGGAAGGAGGATACTACGAAGAAGAAGCCGAGGAGAACTTCAACCACTGCTCTGCACAAGGCAAGCTGATGCTATACCTATGCAAGCTTATACTGATATTGTGCAAGCTTTATTAACTAAGTGGACCAATGCAAGCTAACCCTTGCAAGATACCCTACTGATGCCACAAACCACTACTTGTTACTATGACCACTATATGCCTTAAGCATATGTGATCATATCCACTTGATAAACAAATCCTAGTTTTATTTGCAAGTCTATTACTTTATTTCTTTATCAAAGCTCTTACTTAGAGTTTACTGAAATAAATGATAGATACTAGAAAAATATGGGAAGGTTGCATAAAGAGCATAAAATTTGTCCTAAGCTAGATAATCTTGATGTCATGCTAAGGCATGAGATTGAACTTAGCTAAAACTCCACTAGTTTACCACCCCTCATTATTACTTACCCCCACCTGTAGATGCTAGTGCTAAGCATAAAACTTGATCAACTTTAGATGGGAATACTTGGTGGAAAAATGGTTATGAAAACCTTGGAATGAAGGATCATTCTATTGAAATGTTTTGGACATGTGTTTCCGAACACCTGATGATTTTGGTGAGGAAAATGTTGAGGCATGAGCCTTAGCCCTTTATAAAACCGATGGTTGTCTGGATGCGATACCATTCCAATTTTATCGTACAACCACAATACCCGAATATTGGGTAGGGCTTGACTAGAAACTTATATACCTTAGTATTAGTTCCCTCACGGCCAAGGTCTGAGCTGAGGCTACCTTGTGAATATTGTCCACCTGTGCAGTACCCAAGATGACAGTTGGTCATGGTTGGGAGGCCAAACTCACAGGAGAGGTGCTTATACTAGGGCGTGTAATCGAAAGGTTAGGATTGATTATCCGCATACTGAGTATGGTAAATTCAGTATTTGTTCCTGACAGATGTATCGAATGTTGTGGTGAAAGTGTATAATCTCTGCAGAGTGTCAAACTATTCGAATAGCCGCGTCCGCGGTTATGGACAGTTGGAGTGGCCATACTGTTCCCCCGTCAGACTTTTCAAAATGACTTGTGAAATGAATTGAGACTTTGACTTGACCACAACAGGGTTGTGATATGAAATACAAATTCCCACTTAGGAGTTATAAAATTTTGACGAGCATTCATTGCTTCTAAACTTAGTAGAGGTAAATCTGGCTTTTGCAAAACAACCCTAGAGCCTAGTGTCCTATTATCCAAAAACCCCTTTTACCTGTTATTATTAGTTTGCGAGTACTTAAAGAGTACTCATGGCTTTGTCCCTGGCTATTCCCATGACCAGACTATGAAGAGGAGTACCTTGAGGATGGACCCCAGGAAGGTTACGACAACTAGGATCATCTCCTATTGTCAGCATTGCCTGTGACCCCGGAGATGGAGCTTCGCCTACGCTACCGTTATTATTACGTATTCCGCTGCTTGATGTTGTATTAAGAACTGGATCATGAGATCCCTATTTGTGTAAGAATTTATGTATCATTTGTAATGGATGATGTACTATTGTATCCAATTCTGTTATGTCTCGCAAAAATGGTAATCCTGGGATTGCGATGTATGGCATAACAGGCATCTAGGATTGAAAAATCCGGGTGTTGACAAGTTGGTATTAGAGCCATCCTGACCATAGGAGACCCTAGTTAGGCTGGACGTTTAAAACCAAAAACTTATTTTCCAAAACCAAAGAAAACAAATATTTACAAAAACTTATTCTCATTCTTATCCCTTTGATTCTTTCATGAAAATTCATGTTCCTCAAAAACTCTTGCAAAAATACATAAAATTGGACACACTTGACCACTCTACTAACTTACTCATCCTATATTCTTATACATGGACGTGAAGTACAACAAGTTTTACCAACTTGGGAATGGAGGAGACCTGATCTTTGAGAGGGATTTGGACCAGCTTTCGGAACTTCTGGAGCGTCCTCACCCCGAGTTCTACGGAGCTCAGCTCAATGATCAAGGAGGAGAAGATATGCAGTGGCTAATTGTTGCAAGTCTCTGAGGAAAGATTGAACCTACCACTGCGGATGGAATTCAGTTTACCTTGAGGGAAAACAATTGGCTCGATGGACTTGCCAGAGCCATGCAAGAAGCTCTTTCCCGTCTGTGTGGGCAGAGCATCAATCAGATCAAGGGTACTCGCTTTGAGTTTTGCCCAAGGCGTGATGCTAATGCACAACCACTGGAAGCCCCATACCACCCCGAGCTGAAGACCCAATTGGACCACCTTAGCTTCATGATGTACGATCTTCAGCAGGAGTTGGACAACTGCCATGACTACTGCAAGCACAAGTCTGCCATCATCAAGACGAAGGACCAGACCATCGCCCTGCTAGCAAAGGATCGCAAGTCTCGCCGCTGTCAGCTCGACAAGAAGGAGCGCATCATTGCCCGTCTTCGCCACCGCATATCATCTCTGGAGGAGACCATCCACGAGAGAGACATGCAGTTGGAGGAAAGGGAGAATGCCGGAGAGGATCTTCGTGGAGACCCCTACTCCTATCTCAGCGATGACAACGATTTTCTGGGGGATCAGGCTATGGATTTCTTCACCAATGAGGATGATTTCGCCTTCATCGATGATGATGAGGATGATGAAGCCACAGATTCCGAGGAGTAGTAGCACTTGAGCACTAGCGTAGTGAGTAGTATTCGGTCCCACTGTATCGTAGTTCTCAGAATGGTTCTTAAAACCATCTGCTTTCCTTTGATGTGGTGTGTGTTGTATCGTGTGCTATGAATGAATGAATTAAAAAGCAAGTTGCTAGAAAAATCTGAGTCAAACCTTAAAAACTTTTCAAATACCCCAAAACTTTAGAAATTTCGCTCTTTTCTCATGATCTACCTGAATCTTCAGATGCCACGTGGAGGAAGTGGTTCAACACCGGACCCGATGTTGCAGATTCTGCAAATGTTGACTTCTGACCGTGAAGCTGAAAGAGCGGAACGTCAAGCCAACCTAGCCACCCTTCAGCAGATAGCCCAGCTAGCCCACAACAACCATGGCCATGGAAATCAGGACCACCATGGATCTAAGCTCAAGAATTTCCAGAATACCAACCCACCTGTTTTCACTAAGTCAGGAGAACCCCTTGACGCTGATGATTGGCTGCAAACCATGGAAAATAACTTAGAAGTAGCCGGAGTGGAAGCCAACGAGAAAGTCCTGTTCGCCACCCACTATCTAGCCGGAGATGCTAGGGCATGGTGGAACAGTGTTCGCGCAATGATCGGAGGCCAGATGATGACCTGGGAGGAATTCAAGGTCAAGTTTAGCAGAACCCATGTGCCACCGGGTTTGATCAAGAGAATGAGAGACGAGTTCAGAGAGTTGAAGCAAGGAAGGATGACTGTAGTGGAATACCGTGACAAATTTTTGTCATTAGCTAGGTATGCCCCGGATGAAATAGACACTAAAGCCAAGAAGAAAGAAAGATTCCTGAATGGTCTGCATGATGAGATGCAGACGGTGTTAGTCAGTATCCCCTTTGCGGATATTGAAGCCCTTGTTGACTCTGCTATCCAGATGGAAGGAAAGATCAACCAAGCCAATGAGAACCACAAGCATTTTATGATGCATCAGCCAGGAACCCATCAGACCCCAAAGTATCGCCCTAACCCATCTCCAGGATTTGCCCCAAGGACCAATAGACCCCCGATGACCCGTCCCACCTATCCCAACCGTGGAAACCCTAGACCCGGAGGAAACCACAACAACCCCGGCAACTCTAGCAATTTCAATCGTGCCCCACCCAAGTTCAACAACAACAATGTTACCGCCAACACCAACACTGCCCCGAGGACTGGAAGCAATGCTTGTGCTCAGAGCAGCCAAGGACAAGTCGCAAGTGACCTGTTATGACTGTGGAAATAAAGGCCACTATTCCAACGAGTGCCCCAACAAGAAGAATGCTACAGCCCCCAATGCCAATGTCCCAGCTCAGCAGCAGCGTCGTGTTCAGCCAGGAAGAAGATTTGCCCCAGGGAATTCACTCAACCGCAATGGCCGTCTTTTTCTCATGCATGCTGAAGAAGCTCAGGAAGCGCCAGACGTCGTGCTGGGTATGTTTTCGGTTAATTCAGTACTTGCAAGAGTGTTGTTTGATTCTGGTGCATCGCATTCATTTGTCACCGAATAATTTGCATGCACTAGTAAAATTTAACCAACCAAACTAAGCATGTCATGATTGTTCAAATTCCCGGATCAACCACCAAGGCTAGGCAAATTTGCAAAGTCGTGCCTCTCCGAATCCATGGCATAGATTTTTATGCAAATCTGATAGTACTCGGAACTAAAGGTTGGAAGTAGTACTAGGAATGGATTGGATGTCCAAACATAAAGGATTAATTGACTGTGCCAAGAAAGCCATAACTATGACCAGTACCGCCGGAATATCAGTCGAGCATATATCTGAAACCTTACCCCGCCAATTCAAGTGTAACAAGAGTATAGCCCAACCTACCATTGACCAAGTCCGGATAGTCTGTGAATACCCCGATGTATTTCCAGATGTTTTGCCCGGTATGCCCCCAGATCGGGATATCGAGTTCATCATCGAACTAATCCCCGGAACTGGACCCATAGCCCAGAGAGCATATAGTATGAACTTGTCAAAGCTCGCAGAACTGAAGAAGCAACTGGATTCCATGCTGGAAATTGGATTGATTCAACCAAGTGCGTCACCTTGGAGATCACCTGTCTTGTTTGTGGACAAGAAGGATGGAGGTAACCGTTTGTGTACGGATTATCGGAAGTTGAATGATGTCACCATCAAGAACAAGTACCCCTTGCCCAAGATAGAGGATTTGTTTAATCAGTTGACCGGTGCCAAAGTGTTTTCTAAGATTGATCTTAGAACTGGCTATCATCAACTCAAAATTCATGCAGAGGATATTCCAAAGACTGCCTATACCACCAGATATGGATTGTATGAGTATACGGTCATGTCTTTTGGATTAACCAATGCCCCCGCTTATTTCATGAATCTCATGAATAAGATTTTTTTGGACTTCCTGGATAAGTTTGTCGTTGTTTTCATGTGAATTCTGGTTACAAGAGGTAGGATTCCTCGGTCACATTGTATCAGCCGGAGGAATTGCTGTTGACCCTGCCAAAGTGAAAGATGTAGAAGATTGGCAAGACCCAACCACTCAAACCAAGTTCGTGCATTTCTCGGATTGGCGGGATATTACCGCAAATTCGTAGAAGGATTCTCTAGTATCGCCAGACCCATGACCCAATTGCTGAAGAAGGACAAGAAGTTTGAATGGACCGACAAATGTGAAGCGAGTTTTCAAGAACTCAAGAGGAGATTGATTTCAGCCCCAATCTTGATCATGCCGGATATCACGAAGCCCTTCGATGTGTATTGTGATGCATCCAAGATTGGTCTCGGATGTGTTCTAATGCAAGAAGGCAAAGTTATATCTTATCTATCGCGACAACTGAAGCAACATGAGCAAAACTACCCAACCCATGACCTCGAACTCGCAGCCGTTGTTCTAGCCCTGAAGACATGGAGACATTACCTGATGGGAAACCGTTGTGAATTTTATTCGGATCACAAGAGCCTAAAGTATATATTCACTCAGAAGGAGATGAATATGAGGTAGAGAAGATGGATTGAGCTAATCAAGGATTACGATCTGGACATTCACTATCACCCAGGTAAATCCAACGTAGTAGCCGATGCCCTTAGCAGATTGTCGTGCCGCTTGAACTCTATGATTTTGAAGGAGCAACCAAGTTTGCACAAAGAGATGGAAGCTTTTCGAATGGAATTATTAAGTGAAGGATTTCTGGATAGCATAGAACTCCAGCCCACTTTGATCAGTCAGATTAAAGAGGCGCAGAAGGGAAATGCCAGTATTGACGGAATCAAGCGTCGTATCGGTACAGGCAAAGTACCTGGATTCACCGAGGACTAAGAAGGAGTTTTGTGGTACAAAGGACACCTTTGTGTACCATCAAATTCTGAGTTGAAAGAAGTTATTTTGAAGGAGGCTCATGATACTCTTTATTCTATCCATCCCGGAGGAACTAAGATGTATCAAGATTTAAATGAGCAATTTTGGTGGCATAAGATGAAGAGAGAAATTGGAAGCTATATCGCTAAGTGTGATATATGTCAGCGAGTCAAGGCAGGACATCAAAGACCCGCTGGATTGTTGCAACCCTTGCAGATTCCGGAATGGAAATGGGATTCTGTAGGAATGGACATTATCACTGGACTACCTACTTCTAGTAGCGGAAATGACTCTATCTGGGTCATAGTGGATAGATTGTCCAAAGTCGCCCATTTCTTGCCAGTAAGGACCACATATCAGAGTTCGAAACTAGCGGAGTTATACATCGCTAGAATTGTCAGTTTGCACGGAGTCCCCAAGAACATAGTATTGGATCGAGGAACTCAGTTTACCTCGAGATTCTGGAAGAAAGTCCAGGAAGGTTTAGGAACCCTCCTAGATTGCAGTACCGCTTATCACCCTCAGACCGATGGACAAACGGAGCGAGTAAATCAAATACTCGAAGATATGCTGAGAGCATGTGTGTTAGAATATGGATCCAAGTGGGAAGACTGTGCCGTTCGGAGAATTTTCATACAACAATAGTTATCAAGCCAGTTTGCAAATGGCCCCATTTGAATTCATGTACGGGAGGAAGTGTCGCACCCCTTTGAACTGGTCGGAAGTAGGAGAGAGTCAGATCTTCGGACCCGACATCCTACGAGAAGAAGAAGAGAAGGTTCACAAGATTTGTGAGCACCGCAAGACCGCCCAATCCCGACAGAAGAGTTACGCTGACAAGAGACGTAGAGACCTCGCCTTCAACATAGGATATTTTGTTTATCTGAAAGTGTCGCCATTGAAGGGAATGCAGCGTTTCCAACTCAAAGGAAAGTTAGCCCCCAGATATATCAGACCTTTCAAAGTTCTGAACCGTCGAGGATAAGTGTCGTATCAATTGGAACTACCTGAAGAGATGTCAGCCGTGCACAATGTGTTCCATATCTCATTACTTCGCAAGTGTCTCGAAGTCCCCAAGAAGACCGAATTGTTCAAGAATATCGATCATCGGACCATAGAGATCAACGATGACCTGACCTATCCTGAAGTACCCATCCATATTTTGGAAGAAGCCTTCAAAACTACCCGAACCCGAAGCATCAAGTTTCTCAAGATCCAGTGGAGCAACCACACAGAAGAGGAAGCCACCTGGGAACGCGAAGATCACATCAGGACGGAGTTTCCCGATCTCTTCAAATCCTAGGTAATCTTTTCGTCCTTTTTCAAATATTGGGACAAGATATTTGTTTAAGGGGGGAAGGTTTGTAACATCCCAAAAATACTAAACTGAAATCATCAAACTCTAATCATCAAAATTAGGGTTAACAAAAACTTTTCTAATTAAAATTATGAAAGCATGCATATGTGTGTGCATATAATTTGAAATTCTTTTGAACCACCTTGTTTGTGTGTTTCCTTGCTTGTAAAATGTTTCTTAGGTGAAATAAACATCATCTAAACATTTCCAAACTTTTCCTAAAGACAAATAAATCAAACCCAATAAAATAAAGGAATGGTCATTTTGACCAATTTAACTCCCATGCCTACTTTGGCTATCTCAAACTTTCAGAACCTAATGGAAACTTTTCTGGATCTTTGCACCCCTTGAATGTACTCATAACAAGGTATCAAGGCCCACTTTATGATCATCCAGAAACTTTCAAATGCATAGTTTAAATGACAATTCAAAATTGAATCTTTATCATATGGGAAGATCCCACTTTTTCAAAAACCACTCAAACAAGCTCAACTTTCAAAACCCAAGCATCTGCAAACTCACCAACACCAATCTAGCAAAACCACCAAAAATCTTTTCAAAATTTAAAACTTGATTTCATGCGGCCATTTCATCAAACAGGTTGCAGACACAAATCATCAAAATCCTAAACACTATAGTGAGCACTGATTGAAGCCTAACTTGTTCCCTCTCTAGCTCACAACCAGCTCAGTAGATCATCTAGCAAGATTAACTAAACACTAGAACCACTGTGAGCTTGGCATTACCATCAATGGTGAACAGCCAAAGCCAACCTTGTCACCCCCATGTCGACAGCAAGCTAGGAAGAGAAGCAAGTCTAGCCAGCATGTCTGGGAGGCAGCCCACCGTCCACCGCCACCCCTGTCCCAGCCGCGAGCGTTGCCAAGCTATGGACCACACGCACGAACCATGCCAACCTTGCTAGCGACCATGCCGAGCGTGCGCCAGAGCGCCACCCTCAACCAAAGCCCACAGACCGCGCACCGCCCTCGCCGCGTGCATACACAATCCCCACCGACCCAGGAGACCGCCAGACATCCTTGTTCGCTGCCCCGTGCCGCACATCCACCCCTCGCCGTCAAAGACGCCGCCTCTGCCGCGCAGAGGGCCGCATGTTCCAGACAAAACCGGACCGCCCCACACCTCAAAACCATGTCGTTGAGCATCCCAGGGAACACCGCACCGTCCCCTACCTTCGCCCATGCCAATAGCCCCCTGTAACATCGCTCGCGACAAGCTCACCTTGCGCCCCGTCGGTCCCCTTGCTCGACTATAAATAGAGGCCACCCCCAGTCGATTTCTTCACACCACCTCACTCCCCTCTTCTCACTGATCGTGCCACACCGTTCCCGGAGCAAGGCGAGCACCAACTCGCCGGAATTTCATCAGAGCCCGTCGCCTCTGGAGAAGAAGGGCGCCATCGATTTCGTCCACCCCAGGAGCTGCCACGACCACCCCTGAGTTCACCGTCGTCGACTTCGTCATTCGCCCGCCTCGCCGACCCTCGCCTGCACCCCTCACTGGCCGTGCTAGGTTTCTTTCTCGCCGGCGTTGCCTTGCGTCGACGATGACTCCCAGCCGTTGGATTAGAATCACATCGAACGACCCACATTGCCCCGTACCGCTTCGCCCCTCCCTGTCTCACTGACGAGTGGGGACACCCGCTTAAGCAGCCCGCGGGAGCACTGCACTTAGAAGGACGGCCCGTTAACTTTTCCCGCGCAGCCCAGTTATTCAAATTAAACCTTTTCTATTTTATTTCAAACTCACTTCTGTACCCAACTTCAAAATTTAACCCAGATCGATTCAGTGCACCAAATTGAATGAAACTAATTTTGTTAGAAAGGTCTGGGAATGCTGAATCCAAGCCCGTTGGATTCAAGTCATTTGGATCTATAGATCACCCATGGTAAAAATAACAAGGAAGAAGCTTTTCTGCATTCAAACTATTTTGCATTTATAGTCTTTACTTCCTTCCTTTGATCTATTGCTATCCTTATTGTCCTATAGTACCGTTCCTGTATTTACCCGCTCCACTATATTGCCTTGGTTATCCTATTGCCTTGTTTGATTATCTAGCTTTGTCCTTGCGAGTCGTAGGATTGCTTAGTACCGCTCTCATACAGGTGGAACATGATACTCGAATATGGTTGATGATAAGATAATTAATCTGATGTTGTTGGTTATGGTTTCACCTAATGATAAGGCCCCGGCAGGGACCACCTTTGGGAATTGCTTGAGCCGACCTAGGACCCGTTCGTTCTACGATACCAGTTCTGAGTTGATCGCGCTAACCAAACGTGGGGGCCTCTGTGATCCTCCCTCAACTACCGGCGTTATTCGTATATCCAGAGGGTTACAAAATTGGTTTTCCATTTGGTGCATACGCATAATATGTCCTCGGACATGGGTGAGTTGATATGTCTTCGGACTTGATATTTTGGTGGACTGCCATGGCTTGCATTGCATAAAATCGGGATATCGTGTCGGAGGTGGGATGGAGCTCTACAAGTTATCTTCCGATCATCGCCCGGCCGTAGACTCAAACGCTATGCCACCTGGAGAATCAGCTGTATCTCTTGTGTGGGTAAAACACAGTAGGTGATGCCTCTGGATATGCACGTAGTTATGAGACAGTTCTTGTTGTGAGATTCGGAAGGCACGCGTGATATGTTGCCTGATGGGTTGAGCATGCGTTTGGGTACAGTAGTGCACCCCTGCAGGGTAAATCTTTTTGAGAAGTCGTGTGTCCACGGTTATGGACGCCTCAGGAGTACAGTGTCATGATCATAGATAACGCCACTAATGATTTGCCTCTTTAATAATATGACTAGTAATTAGCCTTATCAACTATACACCTGCTTAACTAAAATTGCCACTGTGTGTGTTCCGCAAGGGGACTTCCTCGACTGGTCTTCGAGGAGGAAATCTTCGGATGGGTTATGTTTGGTGTTATATTGTTGTTACCGCATGACGCTCTCTTATCTCGCTCTAATAGCCGAAGTTGTAGCGTGTCTCTATAAGTTATATAGTGCAAGCTTTGCTGCCGCTGAGCCCACCATACCTATGTAGGCGAGTACCGCCAAATTCTAGTCTCGCCGTGTACTGGCCTCAGTACTGACCGCTCTCTTTGTGTTTTCCTTTGCCCTTTGCCGGCATCCTTTTGGCTTGACAGGTATGTGATCGACGACGTTAGCAAGGTTACCCTTCCGGCTTGGCCTGGGCAGGGTTGGACACCGCTTGGTTATTCTTCAGGACTCTTAGTCCCATTTGGATCTTGTCCGTACTCGGATACTACCTTGCTTTATCCTTGAGTTGTACCTTTGTATTGTACCTTTTGTATTCTCGACTCGTTGAGTCATTGTTGTATATATAAGTTCTTGTGGACTCTGTTGTAAACTATTGTGATGTAACTACTTGTATTCAAATCCCACCCACATGAAAGTGTCTGGTGGGCGTCTTTGAATCATTTCTATGCGGATTTTGGCAGAAAACGCTGAGATCTGCATAGACCCGATTCGGGGGCGTGACAAGTGTATCAGAGCAAAGGTTTACGATACCCCACCGGTCCATCCTGTAGGTTAACCTTGCCAACGAACGTCGTCTAGTGTCAAAACTATTTTTGATACGAATGCGTTGGATAGATCTGATTAGCTCTGATTTTACTCCTTACCTCTATTCTCTCTCTTCTTATCTTTGCGTGTTTTAATCTTCTATCTTAACTTCTTCAAGTCTTGGATTCTCGTGGTTGGGTCACCCGTCGTACCTTTAGGGTTCCGCTTTTCCTCCTTTTGAAACGACGGATCCACATCTGGATGTCATTCTATTTGATCCCTCTTCAAATGTTTCCTGGTGTCCTGCAACTTCTGTGATGACATCATCTACCTGAATCTTTGTTAATACCGAAAGTAAAGAACTTCGGTCTAAATTCTGAGAGTCTAGTTGCATGATTCTTCTATTCATGTACAGAGTAATGCTCTGAGTGCGGGATGGAGTAGCTACCATACCACTACTCTTATCATTCGCTTTGTACACTGATTGGTGGAACCATGCAATTTTAATCCGTCCACGGAAGTTAAAGGTGGCTTTATCTTTGAGACCTTTACTTCCGACTTTGCCTCTACGGAGTGTTCTCCCGAAGAACGTGAGCAACAACCCCTTGTTGGTGATGTCGACGAATTTAAGATGGAATAGGAATCCTTGTTAGTGGTGTCGAGACATTAATCCGACGCAATAAGATCCGATCATCAAACCTCTGTCCCTCCCGGTGCCTTTGTTTGGATCTCGGGACGAGATACCTTATTAGTGGTGTCGAGTTGTAATGTCCCGAAAAATATTTCAAAATAAAATTGCTTGTTATTTTCTTTTTCGCATCATCATGATATCATCATGCATATGTTTGTTCTAAAATACTTTCGACAAAAGCCTATTTTGTTTTCTAATTAGTCCTCTCTTTTAATTCAAATAGAAATCCCGGTTTTTTCCAGATCTTTTATTGTCTAAAATCTATTTACAAAGTGTTTAAAAATGAAAATAAAATAAATAAAAAAGTTTCTGAGGGAGGTAGCCAGCCGCCAGGCCCAAGAGTCCAGCAGCCAGCTACCTACAACCCCATGAAAACCCTAATCCTCCTAGCCCCGCAAACACAAACCTAGCGGCACACCACACGGGCACCACACAGGCCCACACCCATGTAATGCAAGCACGCACCCAGCAGAACCGACCCACACCTCTACACAACACACACACGCGATGCACCCAATCCCCACGCTGGACACACGCGGGGAACCAATCCCCAATCCCTTCGCCACTAACCACGCGTCACCCTTCCCCCCTCGATCCTCTAGCTGCCGTCAGAGACCGTCTGCCGCCGCCATGCCCCGAGAGCCTCCGCCTCTGGCGCGGGAGCCTGAATCCCATCAGCGTTGATCCTGTCCCGGATGTCTCCTCCTTCCTCTGCAACTAGTAGCCGGCTGCCGCCTGCGCCATGGACGCTGCTGGACCATGGCCACCTCCTCGGCCAGCAGCCGCGTGGTCCCCTTCTCCTGCAAGCACGGCCGCGCCTCGCCTCGAGCGCCTCCGCCGCCGGATTGCCTCATTCGGCTCTATCCCATCCCGCTCTGTCCGCGACCACCCCTGTACGAGCTCTCCAGCGCGCCCTGCCGTCGTTTGGCCGTCGCCACGCCCTTCCCCGACATCGCCGGCCACCACGCCTCCTCTGGTCGCAGCTCCAACGCCAGGCCCTCCTCCATGTCGAGCTCGCCGGCCCCTCCCGTCCTCTGCTGCTTTCCGATGTGCCGCGTTTTTCCCTAGCGCGCCACGGCAGCCCTAAACCAGCGTCACCTTCCAGTTCGCACCGTCTCTAGGATCGACACGGCTCCAAGTTGTGCGTCCTCATTCTGCTGTGTAGGTGCGGGTTGGATACTGCCTTGGTCCCAGTATATGAATATGGTTGTCTCCATTCTGAAGTGGTGCCTATAATCTTCATCCGTAGCCACACGTGTATATTCATGTGCCTATGTGTTACCAGGTCCCGATGCCAAACTCTTTCTAGGTGCACACTTTTGAACGTCGTGGTCATATTTTGTTGTCTAGTTCGATCGCGCCGAACTCCCCAGAGATCTGCACACCTCCGATGAGGTGAACACAAGACCTCCTTCTCAAACCCGAAGAGCTGCTACACGGATCCGAAGACCCGAAATCGAACCCTCCGAACCCCGATGTGCGACCTCTATGTGAGACCCCTATTTTGTTATAATATATATAAAATAACTTGTTGCATATTAAATCATTTATACACACATACATATTTATTTCTCTGGGGTACTTTATCGATTCACCTCATAATTAAATATGGAGACCATATGCGGGCTATATTTGTATTGTCCTAGTTCCATTTAATATTGAGTAGCGAACCGATGCCATGATTTATCTTGTTAACCAACATTTAAATTGTGGCGTAGATAAACAATTCGAACCATAATATCTATTTGCCGGGATTCCGATTTCGTTTAATATTGCTAAGTGGGGACGCATATTGCCATGCCATGCATCTTATCATAAACATGCCGGATCTTTCGCCGTATTATTAAATATTACATCCGGTGTTCCTTTCTAGCGTTTGCCTCTTCACCGGATAGGACGATGAGTGGATGCGAGTTGCGACAAGCCTCCGGTTTCCCGACTTTGTCTCATAGGCGAGCATTCTCCCCCTTCTACCTATTTTGCATTTATAGTCTTTACTTCCTTCCTTTGATCTATTGCTATCCTTATTGTCGATGCTATAGTACCGTTCCTCTATTTACCTGCTCCACTATATTGCCTTGGTTATCCTATTGCCTTGTTTGATTATCTAGCTTTGTCCTTGCGAGTCGTAGGCTTGCTTAGTACCGCTCTCATACAGGTGGAACATGATACTCGAATATGGTTGATGATAAGATAATTAATCTGATATTGTTGGTTATGGTTTCACCTAATGATAAGGCCCCGGCAGGGACCACCTTTGGGAACTGCTTGAGCCGACCTAGGACCCGTTCGTTATACGATACCAGTTCTGAGTTGATCGCGCTAACCAAACGTGGGTTCCTCTGTGATCCCCCCTCAACTATCGGCGCTATTCGTATATCCAGAGGGTTACAAAATTGGTTTTCCATTTGGTGCATACGCATAATATGTCCTCGGACATGGGTGAGTTGATATGTCTTCGGACTTGATATTTTGGTGGACTGCCATGGCTTGCATTGCATAAAATCGGGATATCGTGTCGGAGGTGGGATGGAGCTCTACAAGTTATCTTTCGGTCATCGCCTGGCCGTAGACTCAAACGTTGTGCCACCTGGAGAATCAGCGGTATCTCTTGTGTGGGTAAAACACAGTAGGTGATGCCTCTTGATATGCGCGTAGTTATGGACAGTTCTTGTTGTGAGATTCGGAAGGCACGCGTGATATGTTGCCTGATGGGTTGAGCATGCATTTGGGTACAGTAGTGCACCCCTGCAGGGTAAATCTTTTCGAGAAGCCGTGTGTCCACGGTTATGGACGCCTCAGGAGTACAGAGTCATGATCATAGATAATGCCACTAATGATTTGCCTCTTTAATAATATGACTAGTAATTAGCCTTATCAACTATACACCTGCTTAACTAAAATTGCCACTGTGTGTGTTCCGCAAGGGGACTTCCTCGACTGGTCTTCGAGGAGGAAATCTTCGGATGGGTTATGTTTGGTGTTATATTGTTGTTACCGCATGAAGCTCTGTTATCTCGCTTTAATAGCCGAAGTTGTAGCGTGTCTCTATAAGTTATATAGTGCAAGCTTTGCTGCCGCTGAGCCCACCATACCTATGTCGGCGAGTACCGCTGAATTCTAGTCTCGCCGTGTACTGGCCTCAGTACTGACCGCTCTCTTTCTGTTTTCCTTTGCCCTTTGCTGGCATCCTTTTGGCTTGACAGGTATGTGATCGACGACGTTAGTAAGGTTACCCTTCCGGCTTATCCTGGGCAGGGTTTGACACCGCTTGGTTATTCTTTAAGACTCTTAGTCCCATTTGGATCTTGTCCGTACTCGGATACTATCTTGCTTTATCCTTGAGTTGTACCTTTTGTATTCTCGACTCGTTGAGTCATTGTTGTATATATAAGTTCTTGTGGACTCTGTTTTAAACTATTGTGATGTAACTACTTGTATTCAAATCCCACCCACATGAAAGTGTCTGGTGGGCGTCTTTGAATCGTTTCTATGCGGATTTTGGCAGAAAACGCTGAGATCTGCATAGACCCGATTCGGGGGCGTGACAAGTGTATCAGAGCAAAGGTTTACGATACCCCACCGGTCCATCCTGTAGGTTAACCTTGCCAACGGACGTCGTCTAGTGTCAAAACTATTTTTGATACGAATGCGTTGGATAGATCTGATTAGCTCTGATTTTACTCCTTACCTCTATTCTCTCTCTTCTTATCTTTGCATGTTTTAATCTTCTATCTTACCTTCTTCAAGCCTTGGATTCTCGTGGCTGGGTCACCCGTCGTACCTTTAGGGTTCCGCTTTTCCTCCTTTTGAAACGACGGATCCACATCTGGATGTCATTCTATTTGATCCCTCTTCAAATGTTTCCTGGTGTCCTGCAACTTCTGTGATGACATCATCTACCTGAATCTTTGTTAATACCGAAAGTCAAGAACTTCGGTCTAAATTCTGAGAGTCTAGTTGCACGATCCTTCTATTCATGTACAGAGTAATGCTCTGAGTGCGGGATGGAGTAGCTACCATACCACTACTCTTATCATTCGCTTTGTACACTGATTGGTGGAACCATGCAATTTTAATCCGTCCACGGAAGTTAAAGGTGGCTTTATCTTTGAGACCTTTACTTCCGACTTTGCCTCTACGGAGTGTTCTCCCGAAGAACGTGAGCAACAACCCCTTGTTGGTGATGTCGACGAATTTAAGATGGAATAGGAATCCTTGTTAGTGGTGTCGAGACATTAATCCGACGCAATAAGATCCGATCATCAAAGCTCTGTCCCTCCCGGTGCCTTTGTTTGGATCTCGGGACGAGATCCCTTATTAGTGGTGTCGAGTTGTAATGTCCCGAAAAATATTTCAAAATAAAATTGCTTGTTATTTTCTTTTTCGCATCATCATGACATCATCATGCATATTTTTGTTCTAAAATACTTTCGACAAAAGCCTATTTTCTTTTCTAATTAGTCCTCTCTTTTAATTCAAATAGAAATCCCGGTTTTTTCCGGATCTTTTATTGTCTAAAATCTATTTACAAAGTGTTTTAAAATGAAAATAAAATAAATAAAAATGTTTCTGAGGGAGGCAGCCAGCCGCCAGGCCCAAGAGTCCAGCAGCCCGCTACCTACATCCCCATTAAAACCCTAATCCTCCTAGCCCCGCAAACACACACCTAGCGTCACACCACACGCGCACCACACAGGCCCACACCCATGTAACGCACGCACGCACCCAGCAGAACCGACCCACACCTCTACACAACACACACACGCGACGCACCCAATCCCCACGCTGGACACACGCGGGGAACCAATCCCCAATCCCTTCGCCACCAACCTCGCGTCACCCTTCCCCCCTCGATCCTCTAGCCGCCGTCAGAGACCGTCTGCCGCCGCCATGCCCCGAGAGCCTCCGCCTCCGGCGCGGGATCCTGAATCCCATCAGCGTTGAGCCCGTCCCGGATGTCTCCTCCTTCCTCTGCAACCAGTAGCCGGCTGCCGCCTGCGCCATGGACGCCGCTGGACCATGGCCACCTCCTCGGCCAGCAGCCGCGTGGTCCCCTTCTCTTGCAAGCATGGCCGCGCCTCGCCTCGAGCGCCTCCGCCGCCGGATTGCCTCATTCGGATCTATCCCAGCCCGCTCTGTCCGCGACCACCCCTGTATGAGCTCTCCAGCGTGCCCTGCCGTCGTTTGGCCGTCGCCACGCGCTTCCCCGACATCGCCGGCCACCACGCCTCCTCTGGTCGTAGCTCCAACGCCAGGCCCTCCTCCATGTCGAGCTCGCCGGCCCCTCCCGTCCTCTGCTGCTTTCCGATGTGCCGCGTTTTGCCCTGGCGCGCCATGGCAGCCCTAAACCAGCGTCACCTTCCAGTTCGCACCGTCTCCAGGATCAACACGGCTCCCAGTTGTGCGTCCTCATTCTGCTGTGTAGGTGCGGGTTGGATACTGCCTTGGTCCCAGTATATGAATATGGTTGTCTCCATTCTGAAGTGGTGCCTATAATCTTCATCCGTAGCCACACGTGTATATTCATGTGCCTATGTGTTACCAGGTCTCGATGCCAAACTCTGTCTAGGTGCACACTGTTGAACGTCGTGGTCATCTTTTGTTGTCTAGTTCGATCGCGCCGAACTCCCCATAGCTCTGCACACCTCCGACGAGGTGAACACAAGACCTCCTTCTCAGACCCGAAGAGCTGCTACACGGATCCGAAGACCCGAAATCGAACCCTCCGAACCCCGATGTGCGACCTCTATTTGAGACCCCTATTTTGTTATAATATATATAAAATAACTTGTTGCATATTAAATCATTTATACACGCATACATATTTATTTCTCTGGGGTACTTTATCGATTCACCTCATAATTAAATATGGAGACCATATGCGGGCTATATTTGTATTGTCCTAGTTCCATTTAATATTGAGTAGCGAACCGATGGCATGATTTATCTTGTTAACCAACATTTAAATTGTGGGGTAGATAAACAACTCGAACCATATATATATTTGCCGGGATTCCGATTTCGTTTAATATTGCTAAGTGGGGACGCATATTGCCATGCCATGCATCATACATAAACATGCCGGATCTTTCGCCGTATTATTAAATATTACATCCGGTGTTCCTTTCTAGCGTTTTCCTCTTCACCGGATAGGACGATGAGTGGATGCGAGTTGCGACAAGCCTCCGGTGTCCCGACTTTGTCTCACAGGCGAGCATTCTCCCCCTTCTACCTATTTTGCATTTATAGTCTTTACTTCCTTCCTTTGATCTATTGCTATCCTTATTGTCGATGCTATAGTACCGTTCGTCTATTTACCTGCTCCACTATATTGCCTTGGTTATCCTATTGCCTTGTTTGATTAGCTAGCTTTGTCCTTGCGAGTCGTAGGCTTGCTTAGTACCGCTCTCATGCAGGTGGAACATGATACTCGAATATGGTTGATGATAAGATAATTAATCTGATGTTGTTGGTTATGGTTTCACCTAATGATAAGGCCCCGGCAGGGACCACCTTTGGGAACTGCTTGAGCCGACCTAGGACCCGTTCGTTCTACGATACCAGTTCTGAGTTGATCGCGCTAACCAAACGTGGGGGCCTCTGGTATCCCCCCCTTAACTACCGGCGCTATTCGTATATCCAGAGGGTTACAAAATTGGTTTTCCATTTGGGCATACGCATAATATGTCCTCGGACATGGGTGAGTTGATACGTCTTCGGACTTGATATTTTGGTGGACTGCCATGGCTTGCATTGCATAAAATCGGGATATCGTATCGGAGGTGGGATGGAGCTCTACAAGTTATCTTCCGATCATCGCCCAGCCGTAGACTCAAACGTTGTGCCACCTGGAGAATCAGCTGTATCTCTTGTGTGGGTAAAACACAGTAGGTGATGCCTCTGGATATGCGCGTAGTTATGGGACAGTTCTTGTTGTGAGATTCGGAAGGCACGCGTGATATGTTGCCTGATGGGTTGAGCATGCGTTTGGGTACAACAGTGCACCCCTACAGGGTAAATCTTTTCGAGAAGTCGTGTGTCCACGGTTATGGACGCCTCAGGAGTACAGTGTCATGATCATAGATAACGCCACTAATGATTTGCCTCTTTAATAATATGACTAGTAATTAGCCTTATCAACTATACACCTGCTTAACTAAAATTGCCACTTTGTGTGTTCCGCAAGGGGACTTCCTCGACTGGTCTTCGAGGGGGAAATCTTTGGATGGGTTATGTTTGGTGTTTTATTGTTGTTACCGCATGACGCTCTCTTATCTCGCTCTAATAGCCGAAGTTGTAGCGTGTCTCTATAAGTTAGATAGTGCAAGCTTTGCTGCCGCTGAGCCCACCATACCTATGTAGGCGAGTACCGCCAAATTCTAGTCTCGCCGTGTACTGGCCTCGGTACTGGCCGCTCTCTTTCTGTTTTCCTTTGCCCTTTGTCGACATCCTTTTGGCTTGACAGGTATGTGATCGACGACGTTAGCAAGGTTACCCTTCCGGCTTGGTCTGGGCAGGGTTGGACACCGCTTGGTTATTCTTCAGGACTCTTAGTCCCATTTGGATATTGTCCGTACTCGGATACTATCTTGCTTTATCCTTGAGTTGTACCTTTGTATTGTACCTTTTGTATTCTCGACTCGTTGAGTCATTGTTGTATATATAAGTTCTTGTAGACTCTGTTATAAACTATTGTGATGTAACTACTTGTATTCAAATCCCACCCACACGAAAGTGTCTTGTGGGCGTCTTTGAATCGCTTCTATGCGGATTTTGGCGGAAAACGCTGAGATCTGCATAGACCCGATTCGGTTCCTAAAGAGGGAGATACCCCTTTTTATTATTGCTTGGATGCTAGCCAAATTAAAAATATTAGTCTGCGCATTAGTTATGGTCATGGATGATCAGTTGATGTGACTCTAAGAATTGAATTTCTAGATAGATAGCGTACGGTATAGTAGATTTTTTCCATTATTACTTGGACGCTAGCAACAAAATTCAAAATCGTAATCGAGCGGCACATTTCCCACCGACTAAGATGGATTTCGTGCGCCTCTATTTCAAACATTTTTGTAATCGTGCTAGTACATACAAGTCATTGGGCATGCCTGTCCTTTGTGCTACATACAAGGTCACTGGACATGTTTGTTTGCATTCCCTGCTCTACAAATTTCAAGTAATGCACATGCTTGTTATTTTTTCATGCATATGTTCTTAGCTACTCCCTACAACAGTAATTTCCTGTTATTGTGTAGTTTTTGCAAAAGTTAAAGTCAGTGAAAAATATTAGTGTGGATTCTCTGCTCCACGGTTAATGAATCTATCTGGTTTGTCCTGAGCTAAGTTCCTTGTATTATTTCCTCCCTGGCATCGTTCTGTTATCCTATAGTACCTGTTTAAACTCATCGTACTAGTTCGATTATAATTTTGTTGTTTCTATCTGAAATTTTAAAAGATGCAACACTGACTATTTGTTTTTTCTTTGCATAGAGCTCAAAAGGAAACACTGAACATGTTGGTTTGCACAGCCTCTTCTTCCTGTTCACAAGTGCGATTTCATTGTTTCCTTATCTGGTGCTGGTTCATCCTAGGAAACGACATAATTATCCTCTACTTTGTAGTTAATTCGTGGTTTGCGTTCCTGTTCTGCAAGTTCTAGCATGATGCCATTATAATTTGTGTATCGTTTATTCTTATCTATAAAAGTAACTGCATGCCCATTGTGTTGCTCATTGCAAATTCTGGGTCACCCAATGTCTTGCATTCCGGGATAAACTACTTATTCCATATATATTTGTTGAAATGACCTGGCCAGTTTATATTTGCTAAAATTCTAAGAAACACTTTGATTGATTGCTCATTTTATTGTATGCACACTTGTCTAATGCTTGCTTGTCCTCTTCTACAGGTTCGCAAGAGACGCCATTATATTTCTAATCTAGTGCTGGTTCATCCTAAGAAACAACATAACTATCCTTTACTGTGTAGTTCATTCATGGTTTGCGTTCCTGATCTGCAAGTTCTCGCATGCTGCCATTATAATTTTTGTCTTGTTAATTCTTAGCTAATAAAGTAATTGCATGTCTATTGTGTAGCTCACCACAAATTCCGAGTCACCCGACGTCTCTTGCATTCCATGATATACTACTGCTTCCATATATATTTCTTGAAATGATCTGGATAGTTTATATTTGTTAAAATTCTAAGAAAAACTCTATTCGATTGCTCAATTCATTTGTAGACACACTTGTGTAATGCTTGCTTGTCCTGTTCAATAGGTTCACAAGCAATGCCATTATATTTCATATCTAATGGTTCCTCCTAAGCAGCGACATAACTATCCTCTACTGTATATAAATCATTCGTAGTTTGTATTCTTGATTTACAAGTTCTCTTATGATGCCTTTATAATTTCTATGCAGTTCCTAGCTATGACAGTAACTGCATGCCTGTTGTGTAGCTCACCGCAAATTCTGGGTCATCCAAGGTCCCTTGCATTCCAGGATAAACGACTGCTTCCACATATATTTGTTGAAATGACCTGGCCAGTTTATATTTGCTAAAGTTCAGAGAAACACATTGATTCATTGCTCATTACATTGTAGGCACACTTGTCTAATGCTTGCTTGTCCTCTTCTACAGGTTCGCAAGAGACGCCAAGAGTTTGTTTTCTTTTCCGCCAGGCGAGCATATTGTCTCGGGTCCAAAACCCTTCCCCTTTTCTCTGATTGCGATATTAATTGACTCATTATATTTCTAATCTGGTGCTGTGTAACACCCTCAGAATCGACCCTATGCAAGTCTCAGCGATTCCCGCCAAACCCGCATAGAAACGATTCAAAGGTGCCCACCAGGCACTTGCGTGCGGGTGGAAAACGAAGTAATATCAGTACACATTAGTCCACGAGGGAACCAACAAAACAGATATATACAACAGCGACTCATCGAGTCAAGGATACAATATACAGTACAAAGATCCAAATCACCTTGAAAACGATACAACGCCCGAGTACGGACAAGATGCAAATTAGGCTAAGAGCTCTGAAGAATAACCAATGGCGTCCATAACCCTGCCCAGGCCAAGCCGGAAGGGTAACCCTGCTAACGACATCGATCTCAAAACCTGCTTAAACAAAAGGGGTGCCGACAAAGGGCAAAGGAAAAAGAGAGCGGTCAGTACTGAGGCCAGTACACGGCGAGACTAGAATTCGGCGGTCCTCGCCTACATAGGTATGGTGGACTGAAGCGGCAGCACAACATGCACTAAACAACCTATAGAGACTCAATTCAACTGGCGACTATCAGATAGGGATAAGAAAGACCTATTTGGAGCAAACCTGAAGCTATCACCAAGCATACCCATCCTGGTATTTCCCCCTCGAGACCAAACGAGGAAGTCAACCGAGGAACTCACACAGTTGGCAGTTTTATTCATTCCGTTATAGTTGCAGCAATTACTAGTCATATATAGATAGCATGAGTCATCCTGATATAATAAGTAGTGGGCAATTTTAGTTAACCATTCCGTTATAGTTGTAGTACTTACTAGTCAGATACATATAGCATGTGGCATCCCAAAACCCAGCAGTTGTTGATACTTTTATTTAGCCATTCCATTGTAGTTGCAATACTTACTAGTCAGATACAATGGTAATAGGCATCAACCCAAACCAGCAATTGTTGGCACTTTTATTTAGCCATTCCATTATAGTGAAGTTGATTACTAGTCATTATAAAGTCAAATTTATAGCACTACTTTAGTTATTGTTGTCTATGATCGAGATACTGTGCTCCAAGTCGTCCATAACCGCGGACACAGCTTTCAAAAAGTTTTACCCTGCAGGGGGGCACAAATAGCAACACACGCACGATCAACCTCGGGAAAAACCAATAAAAACCCAACGAGTCATCACGACAGAGCAATTGCAAGATTCATATAAATTTCAGGGGGCCACCCCACCAAGCTACCCGCGACGAAATTGGCCGGCTCCGAGATGGACCCAGAGGTTTGTGCCAATGGCTATAAACGACTGGAAACCCGAAAGTGTGACTGGGCTTGTCGATACCGCGAAAACATTCCACATTTGTTCCTAAACAGTACAGGCTCTCCACGCGCAATCGTAAATAAAGCAGTAAAGCATGTCATAAGTACATGATAGTAATAAAGGCCCAAACTACTTTGTGGCCCCAAGAAATAAATATGACTCAAGCTCTGGCTAGGGGGATTCATGGTCCCACATGCGGGTAGTGTGAAAATTCAAAGAACAGGTATCAAGTACTCGGGGTCCTACAGGACACAAGTAGACGGTTAAAAACCAAATAACATCTATTGCCCACCTGTTCCTCTGCATTATTTACCTACTTCAATTTTTAGTTATTAAACGGTAATTAAAGTCATGATCATCTCCAACATTAAACATGCAGCATTACTCCAACAACTGTGATACTTGACGACACGCAACGACACTTGAGCAAGCGACTACGACACGCAAGTCCAACTATCTGCCAAACAACAGGTAATAGGATGTGTCCAAGGCAATATAAGGCTGCAAGGGATATCACGGGTACGAAAACTAGAGCATCGCAACACAGATAGAAATAGATCAACATGAGGAAATAAAGACTATAAAATAAAATAGGTAGAAAGAGGGAGAATGCTCGCCTGAAAAACATTGCCGAAGGTTCATCCGAAGATCGGATCGACTCTCCTATCAACTCATCGGCCTAATCCGTGAAGAAGCAAAGCACTAGAAGAACACCAGATGCACTATTTAATACTACGGCAAAAGATCGGGTATGATGCATGTATGATGTATGACATGGCAAGAATGCGATGCAATTAGGCAATATTAAGCGGAATCAGAGTCCCGATAATTAATTATTAAGTTAATGTTGTTTAGCTACCCCGCAATTTAAATGTTGGCTTGCAAGGCAAAACATGGCATCGGCTCGCTATACAAATTTAAATGGGGCCAATATTAGACTAGATTCGCCCGCACATGGTCTCCATATTTAATTATGAGGTGAATCGGCATAATGCCCCCAAACCCACAACATGTATGCAAGTATGACAATTTAATATGCAACAAGTATATCATATTCATAAAAATAGGGTCTCAGATAAAGGGGTCACACATCGGGGGTCGAAGATCTTGGGGTCCGAGGGTTTGGGGGATCGGTCTTCGGATCCATGGTCTTGACGTCCGGTGTCCGGGGATCTTCGGCTCCCTATCGACACACTTGAGGCTCCGGCTTGGTCATCAATGGGGAACTTGGGGCTTCGGGGCTTGATTGTCGGTGTCGGGCTCGGTTCTCGATGTCGGTAGGTCTTGGTGTTGCCAGTTCTTAGGAACTGGGCACTTCATGTCCATCTTCGATTTCCTGAGCGGAAGGAGTCGATGTGGTACTTGTCCGCATGGGGATCTAGATAATCCGCACAAACATCACATCAAACCTCATCCACCACCACTTGATGCATCTTACTCCAAGCTGACATCAACCCCTCACGGGTGTAGCAGATGGCCCCCAACATTGGGACACAAAAACTGCAGCCTGAGATATAGAAGACGTACGGGGTATTGGGACAACAACATGGCCTGGATTTAACTTCCGTCAAATAAATAGGAGCCCGATTTCTCACTGCCGTCAGGACGTAGGCAACTCGCGGGCAGCACTTGGCACAGGCAGGACCAACATCAAGGTGGATGCAGGGGCGACCGCGGACGGCAGGAGGTGTCGTGGACCATGTCGGCCGCAGGCGGGGAGGCTTGGCCGGGGACGAACACATCGGCAAAGGGGAGAGCGGCGCTCGGGATGGCATGGAACCGTGCAGGGGAGGACGAGGGCAGCCGAGCCTGCTCAGGAGAACGGCCGGGAGAGGCGGCCGACAGTGGGGCGGAGCCGAGCAACGGCGGGACACGTCTCGACTGGGAGGTGAGCGGGGCTCAGCAACAAGGGAAGGCCGCACGCGGCCAGAGGTGGGGAAGACGATGGGCATTGGCGAGCTTGCAGGCTCCCGTGGCGACGGGGTCGGGAGTTTGGCGGCGATGGGAGGCGGCGTGGCTCCGGGGACACGACCGCGGGAGAGGGAGGCGGCAGCGGTTGGTCAGAGAGGAGGGAGGCGCGGGTTGCAGGGAGGAGGTCGGCGGCGTGAGGAGGGGTGCTCGGTGGAGCTCATGCCGAGGAAGCTCATGAGGAGGCGGCCGAGGTAGGGAGGGGCCGGAGTTGGTGGGCAGGTGGGACCCACGGATGGGCCAGGCGGCAGCAAAGGGTTGGGTGATGCGGGGCGTGTGTGCTGGGTGCGCGCCACGGTGTGCGTGGTGGTGTGTGTGTGGTGTTGATCGGGGTGGGGTGGGTTCTGGCGGCGGGGTGGGGTGGTTTGGGTAGGGATAGATTAGGCTTTGGGGTAAGGGAGGGTTTGGTTTCACCGACTGGGCCTTTTGGGCCTGGCCGGTTTAGGTTTAGGTTTTGTTTTTATTTATATAAATCATTTTTCTTGTCTTTTGTTTTATTTTAAAAACATTTAGCAAATAGTTTTGAGGCCAATAATTTGACAATTAAGGATACTTTGAAATAAAGGGCAGAAGTAGTGTAGGAAACAAAATAGGGTTTTGCAAAAAAATACTTTTATGAACACACATGCAAGATGATGCGCAAAACAAAAAAATCAAGCGATTTCTAGTAGTGGTTTTACCCGGGGTGCTACATGCTGGTTCATCCTAAGGAACGACATAACTATCCTCTACTGTGTAGTTCATTCGTGGTTTACGTTCCTGCTCTGCAAGTTCTGGCATGATGCCATTATAATTTCGGTCTCGTTCATTATTAGGTAGGAAAGTAACTGAATGCCCATTGGATAGCTCACCACAAATTCGGAGTCACCCAACGTCTCTTGCATTCCCCGATATACTACTGCTTCCATATATATTTGTTGAAATGACCTGGCTAGTTTATATTTACTGAAATTCTAGGAAACACTCTGTTCGATTGCTCAATTCATTTGTAGGAACACTTGTGTATTGCTTGCTTGTCATGTTCTACAGGTTTACAAGCAATGCCATTATATTTCATATCTAATGGTTCGTCCTAAGCAGTAACATAGCTATCCTCTATATATAGTTCATTCATGGTTTGTATTCTTACTCTACAAGTTCTCTTATGATGCCATTATAATTTCTATTCGGTTCCTAGCTACGATAGTAACAACATGCTCATTGTGTAGGTCACCAAAACTTCTAGGTGACCCAACATCTCTTGTATTTGAGGATAAACGACTTCTTTCATATATATTTGTTGAATTGATCTGGCTAGTTTATATTTGCTGAAATTCTAAGGAACACTTTGATTGATTGCTCATTTCATTATAGACACACATGTCTAATGCTTGGTTGTCCTCTTCTACAGGTTCACCATAAGAAACAAACGGAGGGTTTGAAAATGTCAATTAAAACGGAAAATTATGATTCCCATACAACTGAAGAGGAACGCCTTGCTGATCGAGATCCTCGTGTTCCAAAAGAATAGTGCCGAGTCCTTGTTGCGTATTGGAATTCCAAAAATTTCATGGTAGTGTTGTGCTGCACTCTCGTTTTATTTATTGTAACATGTATCCCTCCAACTCAAAATTGATGTTCTTTCATCCTCTCCAATGCAAATTTAAGTCGTTATGTTTCTACTTTTCCTTTAATCAGTGTAATTTAGAAAATAGCTAATTAACCACTCTTGTGCTTGATGCCTTGGTTTGGTGCAGAACATTAGGTAATGTAATGACCTTTTGAGGAAAAAGATCGACAAGACAGACATTTTACCAACACTCTTAATTCCCAACTCTAAAAAGACATCTAGAGTATTTTGGAACGAAGGGAGTAGATGTTTTGAATAATTTTGGATGACTGATATTTGCTTTTAAACATAGGCTATAAGTGCTGTAGGTAAAGCTTCTCGAGCGATCGACATATATCAATGTTACCGGATCAAAGAGCTTTACACGGATACGTCAGGAAGAGGTAGCTCTAATTTTATTTTTTCAGTCTGGATGATTTATTCTTATGTTACTTGAATGGAAAGAATGAAAAACCTATGAATATTATACCAGCAAGTCAGTTACTAGATTTTACATGTAACAACAAATCCGATCTTTGAGTTTTTGCCCTTGTCTATGCAATCACGATCTGGTGACCTAGATCATGAGAATCCAGAAGGTTTAGGAGGTGACAAGGCATCTGCCATCGGTGCAAAAAAGAGGGGTAAGACACACAGGCATAAACCTGGGCCCTCCCCAAAAAACCTGCAGGGAAGGTCAGCCTCGCAAGCTGCGAGGGCCAAAAGAAAGGTTGGAGATGAAGCCTCCACACTAAAAGAGGAGTTGGTAGCAACTGAGAAAATTCAAAAATCCCAGGCCTGGGCTGCCTCTAAAGAGGCGAGGGCTGAAAGAAGGGCTGAAGAAGAGGCGGCCGCTCTAAGGAAGAAGGTGATCGTGATGTAGGAAAGTCAGAAAAAGCTGCAGGAGGACTTCGCAAGAATGACGAATGCAGTGAGTGCCATGCAGGAAATGATGTCGACCGGTGGCTTACCAAATGGATTAATGGATGGACCAGTGGTGCCACCAAAGTTATAACATGTACTTCCTCCGTTTTAAAATATAAGATGTTTTAGTTTTGTAAAGCAAATGCTACTTTTAGTATATAGGTTTACTCATGTTTGGAGTGAATCTACACACTAAAACAAGTCTAGATACATTCTCTTCACAAACCTAAACCATCTTATATTTTGAAACGGAAGGAGTAGTATAATAATCCTTTTAGTAAACTTATTTGCCTTTGTGGGATATGTTGCTATTGATTTTTGAGTTGTGACCATGTATTTGATCCTTGTTCCCTAGTCATCAGACTCGATGATTATGGTAATTCCATCTCAAATTCCCAGATATGCCTCCTCGGGGTCAAGGTGTCAAACAAAACTAATAAATCGACAGAATGACAAGAGTATGCTGAGAGCAGAAAAATGGCACCTGAGCTCACACGCTCTCCTGCAGTGAACAATAAAAAATCTTAAAAATGTCGAAAGAAATCCTGAAAAATGCATGCGACCAAAAAAGGACTAGAGAATATGCGCATATTGCTGTTCTTTTTTCCAAAAAAGTTTTATTCCGTGTTTTTTACACGGTGGATCTTTGAATACCTCGTTCTGTTTTTGCATATTCGACCTGATCAGCCGGTGTTTGGGGCATATTAACGGCAGTAGCTTTCGCCTTGTACTAGCTCGCCAGACTCTTGTCATACTTTCCCTGTTGTTATCAGAGGGTAATTGGCTATTTATGCTGTGATTATCATGGAATGTTGCCCGAATGTTAGAAAAGCCAGAGTGACAACGGGATGTTACCCGAATGCTTCCTGTTAGCTGTGACATATAAGGATTTAATCGTTAGGTGTTTATTGCCAAGAGAGCTTCAGAATAGATAGACAATTTTCTTATGAGCTGATACTCCCTCCGTTTAGAAATATAAGATGTTTTAGGTTTATGAAGGAGATGTATCTAGACACCTTTTAGTGTATAGGTTCAAATGAATCTAGACACTAAAAGGTGTCTAGATACATCCCATTTATAAACCTAAAACATCTTATATTTCCAAACGGAGGGAGTACGTCGTATGGGGAAGTATCAAGGATTGCCTCACGCTAGATGGATCCGGGAATTGTATGTGTGCCACATCATCTTTAAGTGTAGGTACTCTAAATGTGTGTGGGGAAGTATCAAGGATTGCCTCACGCTAGAAAACTTTGAGGTGGATCAATGGAATGCATTTGGATCAGTGAAAGATTGGTGGTTCTCTATCACCGGAGTCAATGGCCCGCGACGAAAAGGGTTCTCTTCTTTGATTTTGCTTGCCACTTGGGAGATTTGGAACGAGCCTAGGGTCTTCAAAAACGTGTCCTCTACGTCTTTAGCAGTATTTGCGGACATAAAAAAAAATGCTCGTCCTTTGGGTTCTCGCGGGTGTGAAACACTTGAGCAACATCATGCATCATGCCATGAGAGTAACCTTGTTTGTAATTTTTGGCCAATTGGCTTTGTTGTACTCGACCTTTCCTTAATTAATTAAATACTCAAATATTTTGCCTCATTTTAAAAAACTGGGTTGCCACTTTTGAAATATTTCCAATGCAATCTTCTGTTTTTTGATGCATGCCACTCCGAAGTTCAAGGTTTGGATATGTGCAATTTGAGACAAAAGCACTCCCATATTCTTCCTCAATGCATCCTTGTCCTTCTTCGTATTTTTTGCCTCTTCTCGTTTTGATCTTCCCTCGTCCCATTTGTCTCAGCCCTGTTTCCCCGAAGGATTAAAAATGTTCCGTAGAGAGGGGATGGGTGTATAAGTGACTGATAAAGCTCAACAAATTAATTGACTTGAGATAAATGGTGGAGATAAAAGGTTTGCTAAAATGCAGGTCTATATGAATCAACCTAGAAGATATGGCACATGATTCTAATTATAAGAAAAATGTAGCTTTTATTATTACTAAACGAGGAAAATGTCATAATACAGAAATAATCAATATGAGCATGCTGAGGGAAAAGGAGGACCTAGAAAAAATCCAAAGCCTGGGCAAGCCGAATTGTAACTAATTTTTCGCATACGATGACACAACAAATGTAACATCCCAGCATTAGAGCTTAGAAATAAGCTGAACTCATATGTGTGCATTGCATTTATGCATAGAAAATCTAGATAATTTTAGCGATTTTGAATAAAACTTACTAAAGTGATTGAAGCTTATCTCAATTTGATGGAATTGAAGTAGATCATCAAGTTGACTATGATAAGTTTTAATATGATCTTTGCTAAAACCTTATTTTGGGTAAAGGTGATTTAATCTAAGGGTAGATCAAATGTAATAAAACTAAACCACAACACATTTCCTAATGATTAGCAGCAGATCTTCTAGAGATCATGTTATAGTATTCATTACAAAAACTCTTAGATACCAAGTTAAGTATATAACTCAAGTAACTAGAATCCAATAACTAAATCTTGCTCTATTTTATTCTTATTTATTTATACAATGATGACGCCATTATATTTCTAATCTGGTGCTGGTTCGTCCTAAGCAATGACATAAGAATTCTCTAATATGTAGTTCATTCGTGGTTTGCGTTCCTTCTCTGTAAGTTCTGGTATGATGCCATTATAATTTCTATCTAGTTCATCCTCTACTATATAGTTCATTTGTGGTTTGCATTCCTTCTCTATAAGTTCTCGCATGATGCCGTTGTAATTTTCTCTCTCATACATTCTTAGCTACGACAGTAACTGCATGCAATTGTCTGTTTATTATTTTATATATATTTGTTGATATGACCTGGCTAGTTTATATTTTCTAAAATTCTAAACCACACACATTGTTATATTTCTCATTTCATGGTAGACACACTTGTTTAATGCTTGATTGTCCTGTTTGTTTGAGGTGATGGTCAATATATTTGAACCATTGACAAGTAGAAATTCCAGTTCATAGCTCCTGTTGTATCAGTTAAATGAGTAGTTTGTCTTGTTTGATGTATTAACTTGTTATTACTTAGTTTCAGGCAATTATTGCTATCGCCACCAAAGAGGGAGCTACAAGATCATGTCTCAAGGTTGTTTTCCAATGTAAATGTCACTCAAAAAGGTGATGTAGGTCATAGATGGAGAAAGCAAATTAAGAAATGCTGTCAACTCGATTGTCAACTGAAATGCTGAATTTTCTTTCCCTTGAGTTAATAGTATGTAATAATTTTAAGTAGTTTACATTTGATGTAATATCTAGATAAATCGCATAGGCCGTGTAGGCATTTATTTGACGTTGTCCATAGCGATAGGCGGTTCCATACGTGCGCTAGCCAGGTCGATTAGGATACAGTATTGTGCTTTGTATTTTTCCGTCTTGTATTAGGCCGATAATAAACAGTAAAAATGCTCACAAGTGGTACACCATTTATGATATCAGAATGAGCTCCAAAAATGCAAAAACTGTAAAAGACCATAAAAATAACGGGCCCGACCCATAGGCATGCTACGTAACAGTAAATGGCCAAAAGAGTAACAGGCCGATACAATAACTGACAAAACAGAACATGCCGAAACAGTAAATGACCAAAAGAGTAACATGCCGAAACAGTAACCGACTAAAACAGTAAGGGGATGAAACTGTAACAGCATGAGAATAGTAATGGACTAGAACAGTAAAAGGGCCAGAAGCTTAAATGGCGAAAACAGTAACGGGCCAGGCCAGTTACGTAAAACAACAATAAAATAGGCCGAGAAACCTACTAGGCCAAAACAGTAACAAACCAGAATATGCGCAGGGTTTATGGGCCTGAATAGTAACGAGTCCGAAAGTTTATGGGCCATAGCGGATTACAGAAATGGGTCCGTTTCAAACAGTGTAGAACTATACAGTAACATACCAGAATGGTTATGGGAAAAGCGGGCTGGCCAAATAGGCCCAATTCAAACAGTACAAGGAAAAACAGTAACGGGCCCAGCATTTTATGGACCTTACAAGTGCGCCATTAATGATAAAGACTATATCAGTAGTATCTTCTAGCAAATGCTAATAGAATGGAAAAGAAGATTCGACGGCTAGCAATGTTAGGATTTGCGAGTCTTGATCAAACCTTTCCATATTCAAAGTGGTAAGATAAGATATAACTTAAAGTGCCACCTTCTATACATATATTTAACGAACAATGCACGAGTTTCATGTATTTTTACTGACAGGGGGCACGTATATGGTGGTGCCCAAAGCATGTTAGGTCAGAATTTTCAAATTTATCCCTTTCCACCCCCTTTAACTAGTTCATATGTTATATAGACAGGTACGAACGAAGCAAAATAGTGGTAATTGGTTTCACTAATTTTGGGATTCTCAATAATTTCCTATTATTTAAATACCAATTACAAAGGTTTAAATCATTTAAATTTTTTGTTTTGATGAAAATTAGATCTATGGCCAAATTAATGTCCAACATGAAATTAGGAATCCGTAGGTGCCTTATTTATATTTTTCTGACCAATAAATAATTTATGATGAATTATTTACTCCAAAAGGCCATTCAACTCATTAAGTAAATACAGTAAACCTATACTCTAATTTTTTTATCTAGCAACATATTAATATTATTCATATTATTCTGAATCAATAGGTATATCATTTGTTGAATTCGGACTTATATTTATTTTTGTATGAATTTTTCAATATCTGTCTATTTTCTGGAATTTTTCTATTTTTGATTTAACAAGGAATATTCTGGGAATATGCCACAGACGTGGCCTAATTTGATTCGTTCTTACTCTTTAATTAAGTGGATAGGCGAGGGCTGTTGGCTCAAGATCCGATGGACGAAGATCTACAACTCGATTTCGGCTTGGCTTGAGTCCCTAATCGGCTTCGATTTTGTGGCTTGGCTTGACCTTTTGTAATCCGCACCATCAAGATTGGATTGGATGGTTTTGTTTGAGATGGAGAGCTGGCGTCGGCTGGTAGTCAATGGCAATGGAGCCTATGGTGGCACGCCTTTAGGTGATCCTTATCGATGATCTCGTGGTTCTTCTAGATGATGGAGTGGCCGACGATGCGTGTCTCAACATGGCGAGTTTTTCAGTGTCCCTAGCGTCCTCCCGGGCTTCCTCATACGATGGTGAAACACGGATGGAGGCGACGGACAATGATGATGCTCTGGCCAGCAATCTGGGGTGCTCCGTCGATCTACACGAGGGTAAAAAGGCATGAGGAGACGCGAGAGAGGATGGTGAAGAGGGTAGGAGGAAGAGAGGGTCGCGGGACAACAATATCAACGGGTAGCTCGAGCTCGTGGAGGCAGTAATGCCAGCGGCGAAATCAGATCTATGGCAAGATTGAAATCGAGTGGTTCAACGTCTAGGGTTCACGATTCGGGAAAAAATTGCAAGAGAGGGAGGGGAAATATATGGAGGGGCTTGGCATGTAGAGGGGGGCAAATTCGGAATGGACTAACACAACGGTGTGGGTCCCCTTGTTAGCCGCAGTGAGAGACGCATGCTGAGGGGGCACGGGCTGCTGCGTGTCCGCTACTCGCTGGGACGCTCCTATGCCGCGTTGCTGCCATTGCACATGATATAGAAAGGGAGAGGAGGTGGGCTAGGCTGGGCCGGGCTGCCATGGCTGCTCGTTAGTTAGGGTTTAGTTTTTTTATTCTTTTCTTTTTATAGTTCCTAACTCCAAATGAGGTGAAATTTATTTCTTTTATAAACTTTTCATACTAACTCCAAATGAGGTGAAATTTATTTCTTTTATAAACTTTTCATACTAACTCCAAATGAGGTGAAATTTATTTCTAAATTTTTCAAATATTCAGTAGATCATATTAAGGTAATATTTAGCAATAGTTTCTATTCTAAGTATAATGGATTTTATAAATACTATTTAGTTCTTTATAGGAATAAATTAGCACATTTCTATTAGGGTTTGGGTTTTCAAATTTAATTCTTGCAAATTGTTAATGGATACAATGCAATGCTTATGAATGACATGTGAAAATAATTTTTTTCTAGTCCCACTTTCTAAAATATTGGGATGTTATAGACTAACCCCTTAAGATGAATTTCGTCCCCGAGATTCAGAATGTCTAGCAAATAGGCGTAGGATATCTTCTTGTCCAGTGTAGCTCATCTTCACCATGAGTAAGCTTTCTGAGCTAATCTCCTTAAGAGAATTTAAGGTGGCCTCTCCACCTTGAGTTATTATGCTATATCTGATTCTTCTTCCCTCTGGGGGGGGGGGGGGGGTAAGTGAAATTTCTCGTCGTGCATGATCTATCTAACCTTCATACTTAGACATCCAATCGTTGCCTAGAGTAACGTCCAAGCCTTGTGATTCTAACACATTTAAGCTAGTGGGAAAGTTGTATGCCACAATCTTTAAGTTCAATTGATGACATCCGAAAGCTATTACCACTTATCCACTAGGGGAGCTTATTCTGATGGGATTATTAATGGTTTCAGTTGGAATTCTATTCCTAGCCTCAAATTCCCTTGCTATGAATGAATGTGATACCCCCTCATCAAATAGCACGAGTGCTGGAAAGGTATTGAGCCGAAATGTACCACGGCATCAGGTTCCCTCTGAACTTCTACCACACTGTCATGGTTAACATGTCTCTTCTAAAATGGGTTTGGCTTGAACCATCAATTTTGTTGTTCTTCTTCTTAGGGAAGTCTCTTGAATAGTGTCCCTTCTACTTGCATTTGAAACACCCAACCTTTCTTATGTTCTTCCTAAACAAATTTGTTTTGCAGTCATCAACATTGTTGTCTCTAGGGCTATGATAATTCCCTATTTTAGAGTTGTGGTTGTTGTGACTCATGTGTACATTATGGTTGTGTCCATTTCCTTCGCGGTGTTGATGTCCATTACCATCATGGTCGTTGTATCCTTTGCTTCCATGCATGTGATGTTCAGAACATCCATTCCCATCAAGGAAGGTACATATCCTTGTAACATCCCAAAAATACTAAACTGAAATCATCAAACTCTAATCATCAAAATTAAGGTTAACAAAAACTTTTCTAATTAAAATTATGGAAGCATGCATATGTGTGTGCATTTAATTTGAAATTCTTTTGAACCACCTTGTTTGTGTGTTTCCTTGCTTGTAAAATGTTTCTTAGGTGAAATAAACATCATCTAAACATTTCCAAACTTTTCCTAAAGACAAATAAATCAAACCCAATAAAATAAAGGAATGGTCATTTTGACCAATTTAACTCCCATGCCTACTTTGGCTATCTCAAACTTTCAGAACCTAATGGAAACTTTTCTGGATCTTTGCACCCCTTGAATGTACTCATAACAAGGTATCAAGGCCCACTTTATGATCATCCAGAAACTTTCAAATGCATAGTTTAAATGACAATTCAAAATTGAATCTTTATCATATGGGAAGATCCCACTTTTTCAAAAACCACTCAAACAAGCTCAACTTTCAAAACCCAAGCATCTGCAAACTCACCAACACCAATCTAGCAAACCCACCAAAAATCTTTTCAAAATTTAAAACTTGATTTCATGCGGCCATTTCATCAAACAGGTTGCAGACACAAATCATCAAAATCCTAAACACTATAGTGAGCAGTGATTGAAGCCTAACTTGTTCCCTCTCTAGCTCACAACCAGCTCAGTAGATCATCTAGCAAGATTAACTAAACACTAGCACCACTGTGAGCTTGGCATTACCATCAATGGTGAACAGCCGAAGCCAACCTTGTCACCCCCATGTCGACAGCAAGCTAGGAAGAGAAGCAAGTCTAGCCAGCATGTCTGGGAGGCAGCCCACCGTCCACCGCCACCCCCTGTCCCAGCCGCGAGCATTGCCAAGCCCTGGACCACACGCACGAACCATGCCAACCTCGCCAGCGACCATGCCGAGCGTGCGCCAGAGCGCCACCCTCGACCGAAGCCCACAGACCGCGCACCGCCCTCGCCGCGTGCATACACAATCCCCACCGACCCAGGAGACCGCCAGACATCCTTGTTCGCCGCCCCGTGCCGCACAGCCACCACTCGCCGTCAAAGACGCCGCCCTGTCGTGCAGAGCGTCGCATGTTCCAGACAAAACCGCACCGCCCCACACCTCAAAACCATGTCGTTGAGCATCACCAGGGAACACCGCACCGTCCCATACCTTCGCCCATGCCAATAGCCTTTGTATATCGCTTCATGACGAGCTCACCTTGCGCCCCGTCGGTCCCCTTGCTCGACTATAAATAGAGGCCACCCCCAGTCGATTTCTTCACACCACCTCACTCCCCTCTTCTCACTGATCGTGCCACACCGTTCCCGGAGCAAGGCGAGCACCAACTCGCTGGAATTTCATCGGAGCCCATCGCCTCTGGAGAAGAAGGGCGCCATCGATTTCGTCCACCCCAGGAGCTGCCGCGACCACCCCTGAGTTCGCCGTCGTCGACTTCGTCGTTCGCCCGCCTCGCCGACCCTCGCCTGCACCCATCACTGGCCGTGCTAGGTTTCTTTCTCGCCGGCGTTGCCTTGCGTCGACGATGACTCCCAGCCGTTGGATTAGAATCACATCGAACGACCCACATTGCCCCGTACCGCTTCGCCCCTCCCTGTCTCACTGACGAGTGGGGACACCCACTTAAGCAGCACGCGGGAGCACTGCGCTTAGAAGGACGGCCCGTTAACTTTTCCCGCGCAGCCCAGTTATTCAAATTAAACCTTTTCTATTTTATTTCAAACTCACTTCTATACCCAACTTCAAAATTTAACCCAGATCGATTCAGTGCACCAAATTGAATGAAACTAATTTTGTTAGAAAGGTCTGGGAATGCTGAATCCAAGCCCGTTGGATTCAAGTCATTTGGATCTATAGATCACCCATGGTAAAAATAACAAGGAAGAAGCTTTTCTGCATTCAAACATTTTTCAAATTTAAAGCATAATATCTTTTGAGTTGATTCCAACTCTCAAAAATCACATTTAACCATACCTTTCAGAATATATAAAAATATACAGGTTTACTTGCAAAAATAATGTTCAAGTAATAAAAGAATGCTACATAAGCATTTCTAGACACATTAATTAATTAAAATAAAAGGGTAAAACCTTATTAAATTGTGACACCACTTTAAATCACATTCGCTTGGACTACAATATGTGGTGATGACATGTGTAGACATGATCCCATGTTTGGTTTGGAGAATGTTAAATCTTAAGTATTTTTTCAGTGAGTAGAAATTACTTTTCTAAAAATAAAAGGAATTAAACCAAGCTTTAATATTGTAATGTTAGAGATGATGTTAGATCATCTATAGGACCCTTGTGTGTGATGATTGCAAGTAGTTAATATTTTTTGGTGGTTGTGTACCTCGTATTTATTTATAGACGATAGTACCGACCAAGGATACGAGGAGGAAGGAGGATACTACAAAGAAGAAGCTGAGGAAAACTTCAACCACTACTCTGCACAAGGCAAGCTGATGCTATACCTATGCAAGCTTATACTAATATTGTGCAAGCTTTATTAACTAAATGGACCAATGCAAGCTAACCCTTGCAAGATACCCTACTGATGCCACAAACAACTACTTGTTACTATGCCCACTATATGCCTTAAGCATATGTGATAATATCCACTTGATAAACCAATCCTAGTTTTATTTGCAAGTCCATTACTTTATTTCTTTATCAAAGCTCTTACTTAGAGTTTACTGAAATAAATGATAGATACTAGAAAAATATGGGAAGTTTGCATAAAGAGCATAAAATTTGTCCTAAGCTAGATAATCTTGATGTCATCCTAAGGCATGAGATTGAACTTAGCTAAAACTCCACTAGTTTACCACCTCCCATTATTACCTACCCCACCTGTAGATGCTAGTGCTAAGCATAAAACTTGATCAACCTTAGATGGGAATACTTGGTGGAAAAATGGTTATGAAAACCTTGGAATGAAGGATCATTCTATTGAAATGTTTTGGACATGTGTTTCTGAACACCTGATGATTTTGGTGATGAAAATGTTGAGGCATGAGCCTTAGCCCTTTATAAAACTGATGGTTGTATGGATGCGATACCATTCCAATTTGATCGTACAACCACAATACCCGAATATTGGGTAGGGCTTGACTGGAAACTTATATACCTTAGTATTAGTTCCCTCACGGCCAAGGTCTGAGCTGAGGCTAACTTGTGAAGATTGTCCAATTGCAGCACTCCAAGATGACAGTTGGTCATGGTTGGGAGGCCAAACTCACAGGAGAGGTGCTTATACTAGGGCGTGTAATCGAAAGGTTAGGATTGATTATCCGCATACTGAGTATGGTAAATTCATGATTTGTTCCTGACGGATGTATCGAATGTTGTGGTGAAAGCGTACAATCTCTGCAGTGTGTCAAATTATTCGAATAGCCGCGTCCGCGGTTATGGATAGTTGGAGTGGCCATACTGTTCCCCCGTCAGACTTTTCAAAATGACTTGTGAAATGAATTGAGACTTTGACTTGACCACAACAGGGTTGTGATATGAAATACAAATTCCCACTTAGGAGTTATAAAATTTTGACGAGCATTCGTTGCTTCTAAACTTAGTAGAGGTAAATATGGCTTTTGTAAAACAACCCTAGAGCCTAGTGTCCTATTATCCAAAAACCCCCTTTTACCTGTTAGTATTAGTTTGCGAGTACTTAAAGAGTACTCATGGCTTTGTCCCTGGCTATTCCCATGGCCAGACTATGAAGAGGAGTACCTTGAGGATGGACCCTAGGAAGGTTACGACAACTAGGATCATCTCCCATTGTCAGCATTGCCTGTGATCCTAAAGATGGAGCTTCGCCTACGCTACCGTTATTATTACGTATTCCGCTGCTTGATGTTGTATTAAGAACTGGATCATGAGATCCCTATTTGTGCAAGAACTTATGTATCGTTTGTAATGGATGATGTACTATGGTATCCAATTCTGTTATGTCTCGCAAAAGTGGTAATGCTGGGATTGCGATGTATGGCATAACAGGCATCTACGATTGAAAAATCCGGGTGTTGACAATCCTCCAACGTAGTCCTGAGTAGTAGTTGTTCTTATGCTTCCTCTTGCGCTTTTCAACTTGACTCTATTTTTATTCAAGAATTCTAGTTTTATCTATCAAATCCTAGAAAGTAGGGTGGTGAACCACTGACAGCTGAACGGAGAGCTCATCACTCATTCCATCCAGAAATCCCTCTTTCCTTTTATCATCAGTGTCAACATCCTCCGAGGCATAGCAAGATAAATTGGTGAGTTCTTCTATGTACTCCGACACTGTGCGGTTGATTTGATGCAGATTGCGGAATTCCCTCCTCTTCAGATTTATAACTCCAGATGATACACGGTTTGTTTTGAAACCTTCTTCAAACATCTCCCAAGTGACTGTATCAATGGGGTGGGTAATTTGGAAAGTGTCCCAATGATACGTCGGAAACATATCTATAATTTTTGATGCTCCATGCTTGTTTAGTATCTACTTTGCTTTGTCTACACTTTGAGTTGTTTTTATATCTTTTCTGGAACTAACCTATTAACAAGTTGCCACAGTGCAAGGTGCCTGTTTTCTTCTGTTTTTGGTTCCAGAAAGGCAAAAAATCAATATTCTTGGAATTGTACGGGACAAAAGCCAAAGTCAATATTTTACCGCGGGGGACACGAATCCAGAGGACGAGACAGAGAAGCAAACCAGGGCGGCCAAACCCCCCTAGGCCTGGCCAAGGGTGGGCCTACGCCAAGGCAGCATGTGGCCCCCCTGGTCGCCTCCTGGCCTCGCCTCTTCGCCTATAAGAAGCCCCCGATGCAGAAACCCTAAGTACCCGATCAATATTTCACGAAACCTTCGGTAGCCGCCGCCACCGTCGTCCCTAGATCGGGGGGATCTGAAGTTCTTCCCGGCACCCTGCCGAAGGGGAGATCATCCCGGAGGCCTTCTCTCCGGTATGATGCGTGAGTAGTTCCATCTTGGACTACGGGTCCATGCAGTAGCTAGATGGTTGTATCTCCTCCTTGTGCTTTAATGTATAGATCTTGTGACCTCCGTTCAAGATCAAGGTCTAATATATTTGTAATCATGCATGTTGTGTTTGCGGGGATCCGATGGATATTGAGATTATTATGTCAGATTGATTAATGGTTTTGTCTTTATGATTCTATCATGTCTGTGTTGTTTGTGATCTTGCATGCTCTCCGTTGTTAGTAGATATCTTGGCCGAGTAGTTGCTAGTGACTCCAAGAGGGGGTATTTATGCTCCATAGTGGGTTCATGCATCCAGTTTCCAAGGGAAGTGATAGAAATCTCTTCGGTTGTAGATGTGTTGTTGCTACTAGGGAGAAAACAACAGTCTCTTGTTCATTGAACAAGTGGATTGTTTACCTTACAAACTTTGCTTAAAGCAGTTGTCTGTTGCTTGCAACTTAATACTGGAGGGGGTTCAGATGATAACCTGAAGGTGGACTTCTAGTCATAGATGCAGTTGGATGGCGGTCTATGTATATTGTTGTATTGCCCAATCGAATCTCATAGGATCTTTTTGACTAGTATTGCATTGGTATGCCTTGCTCAGTTCCTGTCAATTGCCCTGCTCTAATTTGTTTTCTCTTCATGCCATGTTGTTTATCTAAGGAGAACACCTCTAGTGAACTATGGATCCCGGTCCAATCTTTACAATTGATACATCTTCCACTGTTACATGGTTACTTGCTGCAAACCATTACCTTCCACACCATACGTTTAATACTTTGTTACAGCAAACCGGTGAGCTTGACAACCTCACTGTTCGTTGGGGTAAAGTCTTGAGTTTGTGTTGTGGAGGTCTCCGCGTTGCTTGCAACACCTATGTGACATTTCCTTCCTCCTACTGGTTCGACAACCTCGTTTTCTTACTGAGGGAAAACTTGCTGCTGTGATGTTTCACACCTTGCTCTTGGGGTTCCCAACAGACTCCATGTCAAGCACTAGGTTCTCTGGCGCCATCAAGGAGTCACCATCAAGCTTTTCTGGCACCGTTGCCGGGGCGGCTAAGGACGTCTTCACTAGGGGAGTCCTTCACTTCCTTTATCTTTACTTTGTTTTTAGTTTTCTTAATTTCTTTTGCTTGGTTTTGTTTTCCTCTTTTAAAAAAACCCAAAAAAATTAGTTTAGTTTGGTTTGCTTTTTCTTATCAAAAACACAAAAAAATTAGTTCATGCCCTAGCTTCTGCTGCTGTTTTTGGCTTGACCACCTTTGCCAAAATGAACTCTGCTGAGAGCACCAAGTTGTGTGACTACACTAGCACAAACAACAATGATTTCCTTAGCACTCCTATTGCTCCACCTGCTCCTGATGCTACCTTTTATGAAATTAAGCCTGCTTTGTTGAATCTTGTGATGAGAGAGCAATTTTCTGGTGCTAGTTCTGATGATGTTGCTGCCCATCTCAATAACTTTGTTGAACTTTGTGAGATGCATAAGTATAAGGATGTAGATGGAGATATTATTAAGCTCAAGCTTTTTTATTTCTCCTTGAGAGGAAAAGCTAAAGAATGGTTGCTATCTTTGCCTAAAAATAGTATTGATTCTTTGACTAAGTGCAAAGATGCTTTTATTGGAAAATACTATCCTCCTACTAAGATTATATCTATGAGAAGTGAAATTATGATATTTAAACAACTTGATAATGAACATGTTGCTCAAGATTGGGAAAGAATGAAATCTTTGGTTAAGAATTGTCCCACTCATGGACTCACTGCTTGGATGATTATCCAGACTTTTTATGCAGGTTTGAACTTCTCCTCAAGAAACCTATTGGATTCAGCTGCTGGAGGTACCTTTATGAGCATCACTTTGGGTGCTGCAACTAGACTCCTTGATAATATGATGGTTAACTACTCCGAATGGCAAGCCCCACATGGTAAGAAGATAAATTCTGTTGAGGAAACTTCCTCTTTGAGTGATAAGATTGATGTTATTATGGCTATGCTTGTTAATGGGAAAGCTCCTTTAGATCCTAATAGTGTTCCCTTAGCCTCTTTGGTTTCTCAAGAAGAGCAAGTTGATGTGAACTTCATTAGAAACAACAATTTCAACAACAATGCCTATATGAATAATTTTGGTGGTAACAATAATTATAGGCCTTATCCTCCTAGTGGAAATGTTTATCATGGTAGATCTAAAATGCCTAGTGATGAAACGATTCTAGAAGTAGAGAGATCCACTAAGAATTTTATACAGATGCAATATGAGAAAAATAAGTTTTTCACTAAAACTTTGGAGGAACAATCTATTATCTTAAAAAACATTAGCCGTCAGCTTGAGAATATGAATAGAGAAATTCCTAGTTTACAGTCAAAAAATTTGAGTGCTGAGAAAACATATCCTCTTTGTCTGAAGCTCAATCCTCCTTGATCAATAAAATGGCTGCTAAACCTGAAACTATGGAAAGCACCTTTGCTTCTACTCATGCCATACAAGTTACTATTGCTGAAAATGTTAGGCTGTTAGCTCAACTTCATGCTAGGTGGGAAAGGGAAGATGAAATTGATAGAAACAATAGTGTGTGCACCATCACCACTAAACCACAAGTATCCCCTGTTACTCCTCCTACTATGCCTAAGCCTATTGAGCCTACTACTAGTGATGCTAAGTTTGATTTTGATATTGATGGTTGCAATATTTCTGAAGTGATTATGTTCATACAAAAGCTTGCTAGAAGTCCTGATGCTAGTGATATGCATGTTGCTTTCACCAAACACATTACAGATGCTCTTGTTAAGATTAAGGAAGAGAAGCTAAAACACAAAGCTTCTATTCCTAGGAAAGTAGAAGATAGTTGGGAACAAATTATTAATATGCAAGTGAATGACTTTGATCTCAAAGCTTCATGTGATCTTGGTTCTAGTGTCTCTATTATGCGTAGGAAGATTTATGAAATGCTTGATTTGCCACCATTGGAAGATTGTTATTTAGATGTCCCACTTAATAATAATGCTAATAAGAAACTCATGGGGAGTATTAATGATGTTCACATTATGGTTAACAATGCTTATGTCCCTGTGGATTTCTATGTTTTGGATGTTGAATACAATGCTTCTTGTCCTATTACTTTGGAAAGACCCTTTCTTAGAACAGTTGGTGCCATCATTGATATGAAAGAAGGCACCATTAAATATCATTTTCCATTCAAGAAAGGTATTGAACACTTCCATATGAGGAGGGAGAAGTTGTTTTCTGCTCCTCCTTTGAAAGCAACGTTTGATGTGAATGCTTCCTCATTTGAAAATACTTGATTCTTCTTGCTTCTTGTGCCTAACTTAAAGGCGTTCAAGAAAAGTACTTGTTGGGAGATAAACCAAGAGTTTCCTTGAGTATTGGAAGTTATTACTTCAGTAATGACCTATCCTTATCCTTTTTGTTTGCTTTTTGTGCCAAGAATGACCTCTAATGAGAGGGAAGTAAGATTTGGGGAGTTTTTCTGTCCCGAAACAGATTTCTGTCCTCCACCATAAACATTCATGAGGATTATATGTAACTAGGATTGAGCTTAAAATTTACGAATAAATACCCCAGTATGTTATCTAACTTTCTTTAGTTCAACACTTTTTGATTTGAGCAATACAAGATGTTCGAATAAATCGGTTTCTATCTGCTGGTCTATTTTGACAGATTTCTGCCATTATTTGCATTTGCTTCTTATTGATTCCTTTTTGAGTTCTCTTTAGGGGGAATTGAGCTTTTTGAAGGATTTACTACACTATATTGTTCTTTTTATTGAAAAGTTTTGTTGTTCCAAATATTTGCCAGAGGTCTAATGTCTTTTGAATACACTAATGTTGCTAATGAAAATTGTGTGAAGTTTTGTATGAAGGAAAAATTTTAGGTGTAGAGAGAGAATGATGTAATGAGATGAAGAATGGACAAAAGCTCAAGCTTGGGTATGCCACCCCGGTGTCACCCCTAGAAATATCCAAGAGGTACAAGCGTCAAAGCTTGGGGATGCCCAAGGCATCCCCTTCTTCATCAATAAAAGCTTAGGTCTGTCTAGGCACTTTGTTTTTATTGTTTCATGCACAATTGTGTTGTTCTTGGAGAGTCTTAGTTCTCGTTTTCTTTGCTTAGGTTGTTTAGTTTGCTTGAATAAATTAGTTTGGACCCCCGTTATCTCTATGTTGTTGCAAATAAGTTGTTTGGTGTTGGAAAGGAGTAGTAAGTTCTTGATTGTAGTGCAAGAGGAGCTTGCATTGACTGTGACTTAGACTTTAGCATGACATGCTAGGTGTTGTTTTGAATTTATTCTTAGTGATTATTGTTGTAGCATGTCTTGTTCCAAACAATTGGGATTGTGTAGTGTGCCTTGAAGAAATTATGCGTTGTTTTAGCATGCAAAAGCTTAGTATTGTGGTATTCTCCTTTGATGCTTTGTTTGGGTTGACTTGGCACATGCTCACACCATGTTATGACTATTACACGTCACCATAGCCTCTATGATCGTTTAGTCCTTGACTTGTAGTACCACTCTATGCTTTGATTAGTAATGCTTTGTTGCACTGCATGATTATGGCCATTATTGGTCTCTTAGTTGGTTGCTCCCAGTCTTTTTCTAGCCTCCACTTGTATGAGTAAGTTCTACTCATGCTTCCAACTCCCAAGAAACCAAGTTTTTCCAAAGTGTCCACTATAAATTCCTATGCATGGTGTGTTACAACATTCCAAGTATATTCTTGTTTTCAGCTATCTTCCAATTAAAAACTAATTTTTTATGTGAAAACTTAATGATTAAAGCCCTCAAAAACTTGATGGCACACTTTATATTCCTTGCCCCTAATAAACTTGAACCATTGTGTCATCTATGTTGTATATGCTTGCACTTATACGTTGGAATTAGCAGAACCATGTTGTCACGAGGAACATTTTCAACATTGCACTTGTACTTTGTACTCAGTTGATATCATGCTCTTTTGTCTATGGATGTCACCGGTGTGAAATAAAGAGGGAACTTGTAAGTCCATGGAGTATGTATTTTGTGTTAGAGAAATGCCTGGGCCGCTAGCCTAAGCCATGCCTAATCATGGTGGAAACTTGCAGCATCACCATGGTGAGCTATCTATGAAGCATCCTCAATAAAAATCTATGCACATAGTAAATAAAAAGATCGCTGAGATGCTCATTGTCTGCTTGCCTTGTCATTTTGGTTATGGGATAGCTCCTGTACCATGTGCAAGGGGTACCCCGTTGGCGGTTCTCTATGATATGCAAATATTTACAATGACAAGAACTTACAGGTGACTGAAGTTGAGTAGCATGAGGTGTGGCCATTGTATTCAAGGGACTTTAGGTTCCCAACGTATACTTTGTGAAGCATATACTCCATCTTTCTTCACTTTAACCTTAATTACTTCAAGATGCTTATGATAGGGGCAATGAGGGCTGAAAGCTAACAAGTACCATAATTTTTGGAAGCTCTTTTTGAAACTTGAAATCCCTGCTTCACTTTGTGAAGGGCCTTTCTTCCACCATTATTGAGTCTCCACCTTCTACCTTTAGGCACCATTAAGAGAGCATAGTTGTCATTCTGTGTGAAGTGTCCCAAAGCTTATTGATTGATGCATATTGTGATATTACTTGTTCTTGTGCTATTTGTTTCTAGTCACCCTTGTGAACTTTGAAGGTGTCCTATGCATCTATTTTCTACTCCATGAGGGACAAACTGATTTCCACTATGCTATGTTTTCTGTATGTGAAACAAACAAATGTTTTTCAATGCATGTTATTCATGATCTTTGTTTGTAGCCTTTCATGTTGCATGCATAGTTACTTTGTACTATTGTTAGAACTCCATCTTTCATGGACATGTTTAGAGTTCTTTGTTCCTAGCTTTCAATGCATGCAAATGGCTTGCTCTTGGTTTTGATGGTACATGTCACCTCAAAAATTATTATTTTTATCACTTACCTACTTGAGGACGAACAGGAGTTAAGCTTGGGGATGCTTGATACGTCGGAAACATATCTATAATTTTTGATGCTCCATGCTTGTTTAGTATCTACTTTTCTTTGCTTTGTCTACAATTTGAGGTGTTTTTATATCTTTTCTGGAACTAACCTATTAACAAGTTGCCACAGTGCCAATTGCCTGTTTTCTTCTGTTTTTGGTTCCAGAAAGACAGAAAATCAATATTCTCGGAATTGGACGGGACAAAAGCCAAAGTCAATATTTTACCGTGGGGGACACGAATCCAGAAGACTAGACGGAGAAGCAAACCAGGGCGGGCAAACCCCCTAGGCGTGGCCAGGGGTGGGCCCATGCCTGAGCAGGGTGTGCCCCCCCTGGTTGCCTCCCGGCCTCGCCTCTTCACCTATAAGAAGCCCCCGATGCAGAAATCCTAAGTACCCAACCAATATTTCACGAAACCTTCGGTAGCCTCCGCCACCGTCGTCCCTAGATCGGGGGGATCCGAAGTTCTTCTCTGCACCCTGCCGGAGGGGAGATCATCCTGGAGGCCTTCTCTGCCGGAGGGGAGATCACCTTGGACTATGAGTCCATGTAGTAGCTAGATGGTTATATCTCCTCCTTGTGCTTTCATGTATAGATCTTGTGACCTCCGTTCATGACCAAGATCTAATCTATTTGTAATCATGCATGTTGTGTTTGCGGGGATCCGATGGATATTGAGATTATTATGTTAGATTGATTAATGGTTTTGTCTTTATGATTCTATCATGTCTGTGTTGTTTGTGATCTTGCATGCTCTCAGTTGTTAGTAGCTATATTGGCCGAGTAGTTGCTAGTGACTCCAAGAGGGGGTATTTATGCTCGATAGTGGGTTCATGCCTCTAGTTTCCAAGGGAAGTGACAGAAATATCTTCGGTTGCAGATGTGTTGTTGCTACTAGGGAGAAAACAACGGTCTCTTGTTCATGGAACAAGTGGATTTTTTACCTTCAACACTTTGTTTAAAGAAGTTGTCTGTTGCTTGCAACTTAATACTGGAGGGGGTTCGGATGATAACCTGAAGGTGGACTTCTAGTCATAGATGCAGTTGGATGGCGGTCTATGTATATTGTTGTATTTCCCAATCGAATCTCATAGGATCTTTTTGACTAGTATTGCATTGTTATGCCTTGCTCAGTTCCTGTCAATTGCCCTGCTCTAATTTGTTTACCCTTCATGCCATGTTGTTTATCTAAGGAGAACATCTCTAGTGAACTATGGACCCCGGTCCAATCTTTACCATTGATACATCTTCCACTATTACCTGTTTACTTGTTGCAAACCATTACGTTCCACACCATACGTTTAATATTTTGTTACAGCAAACCGGTGATCTTGACAACCTCACTGTTTGTTTGGGAAAAGTCTTGAGTTTGTGTTGTGCAGTTCTCCACGTTTCTTGCAACAACTGTGTGACGTTTCCTTCCTCCTACTAGTTCGATAACCTCAGTTTCTTACTGAGGGAAAACTTGCTACTGTGCTGCTTCACACCTTGCTCTTGGGGTTCCCAACAGACTCCATGTCAAGCACCGGGTTCTCTAGCGCCATCAAGGAGTCACCATCACCCAACATGAAGCTGCTCGTCCTTTAAGTAAGTGAACAGAAAATCTCACTTTGTCTTTGTTTGTGCATCCCACTATTACTAAGTCCTTATTCACTGAGCACATCCAATCAAGTGCTACCATAGGCTCAGGTGCGCTTGAGAATTTTGCAGGCCTAGAGAGTGCATTAACTTGCGGTGGGTTGTTGTTGTTGTTGCCATTGTCGTAGTCCCCATTGTTGTTGTTTGTTATAAACTGAGCCACCACTTGCGCTAGTTGTGCCTATGTTGCTATCAACTGCTCCATCTCACTGGGTTGACGACAAAGTGACATCTTTTTTGGATAACATAGATGAGCATAGATAGAAGAGGACTAAGAGAAGTATTTTCCATCCCATACAATTTTTTTTCAAACAACAACAATCACAAACAAGCAAACAATCATAATCAATAATATTGACATATCACCAGTTTCAATATGGTCAATAGCAAAGAGATATCGATATTGTAATGAAGAACTATATGGTGGGCATAAATCTAACTATTCTTGCATTCCTTGAGGGAGTGCTAATTGTTGGTGGTATCTCTAGTAATCCTTCACATCAAGTTATCTATCCAAACATCCTTGTAAATAGTCATGTCATCATGATCACATATCTACAAGGTTCATTTTATTATTCCAATTTGTAGCTTATCAATCTCATTCTTTAGCTCATCATTCTCCTTCTCAAGTTCATCAATCATTTCTCTCATCAGTTGCATGGTACGGTCTCACATGTATGTTTTAAAAGAGATATGTAGGAGAATTGAAGTGATAAGAAGATACTAGAGTGAAGTATATGAAGATAAGAAGATACTAGAGTGAAGTATATGATAGATGTTTATTTTACATGCTATAATTGTATTAATAGGAAATGTTAATACACGTGTGTTTAGTAAACAAATAAAGTGTTCCTAGTTATGCCTCTCATATAAACTAGCTCGTTGATTAACATGATGATGAAGGTTTCCTGATCATGGACATTTGATGTTATTAATAACGAGGTCACAACATTGGTGGAATGATGTAATGAACATTCATCCGAAATATAGTAATACGATCAAAGTCAATATGTTTAAATTACTATAACATCATTAGAAGTGACTTTAGTCCTTAGATCATCTCCACTCAGCTACCCAGGATGCCGTTCCCAGGCCGAAAATTAGGTTCGGACGCTGAAAAACGGCTCAGTCGCTTTCCCAGGAACCTCTTTTCGACCGGATTTGGGTGAAGTTTGGTCCTAACTTACCTGGCCATTCCAAGGATCCCGGTAACGCCATGGGAACGCCGGACGAAGCAAGATTGGCTAAAAAAGGAAGCGGAGTGTGGACCCACCCAGTCGGCCACGGAAGACGAGTCGTCGTACTCCTCGGAACCACGCGGTGACCGCTGGGCAATAACTGCCCGTTGCATCGGCCATGCGTCGCCCTAGTGCCGCGCCAGCGCCACCCCCTCGGATACTCCGACGGACTGGCAGGCAATTACTTTCCGTCGTTTCCCCTTTTCCCGCCCTCGCCGCTACACCCCTCCGCCCTCGCCGCCTATCTCGGCCTATAAAAGCCATACCCCTCGCCGGAGCTCCTCACACTCTCTCACAGCTCCCTAGCCCCCAACTTCGGCGAACTCACCGCTCTGCCCCCCACTTTCCCTTGGCCGAACTTTTTCCCGGCGACGGCGTGGCGGTGAACAGCTTCAACCGTCACACGCTCCAGCTGTGGGAGGTGCGAATGCTCTAAGACGCCGGCTATATGGCCTTGCCTGACATGCGGAACCCGCTGGGTTGGAAGCTTAGAACCGGCGGCATCCCAATCCCGCTGGCGCCGACACGTGATGAGCTCCCCGACGAGATCTAGGCCTTCATCGCGGCCATGGATGACCCCTCTAACGTCGAGAGCCCCGACAACCTCCTCTACTGGGAGGCATTCTTCACCGATGCCGTGTCTAGGAACTCGCCCGCCACGAGGGGCCGCTCGACTCGCCGCTGAAGCGTAACAACGCGGCGGGTCATCGGCTTTGGTGGAGCGCGCCAGGCCGGACGCTCATGGCGGTGCTACAACACATCCATGCCGGGAACACTCCGCGTCTCGGCTTCTCGCGCACACCATGCCCGCGTCCAGGTTGGGGCGGCGCCCTCCAGCCAACTAGCTCCCGAGGAGGATGGCCAGCATGAGCTCCTCCTTCTCCGCCTCGGCCTCCCACTCGTCGGGCTCCATGCCTATTCCTCTGCCTTCGCCGACGCTGCACCCAGTCAAGCGCGAGGCGGTCTCGCCGGTCTGCTCGCCGCTGCGGACACGCTCGTGGGGCATCGTAATCAAAGAGCCCCGCGTGCCGGCATAGTCGCCTCCCACTGTCCGCCTTCACCTTCGCCAGCCGAAGCCGGAGCCGGCTGACTGGTCGGCACCCTCCGGCGAGGATGCCTTCGCCATAAATATGGCGATGGAGCAGTCGCTTCGGGACTCGGCGCCGCAGCCGCCGGTGGAGCCGTCGTTGCTGGACATCCTGGCCTGGTCCAGGTCGGAATGGGAGGAGCAGGAGCGCCTCCGTGTCCAGCACCTGCAGGAGGAGTCCGAGCGGTAGGCGTGGTCCGGGCACGCGCTCGCCTACCAGGGCGCCCCGCTCTTCGTTCTCGATGACGACGAGGAGGACGGCCCCTCCTACCAGCCCTGGAGGTGCGGCGATGCCGGCCAGGGGAGCTCTCGCCCGCTCAGCCGCCGAGCAATGACGACGATGGTGGCGAAGACGATGGCAAGGCCGATCCCGGCTACACCTCCTTCTACGGCAACCTCTGCATGTAGAAGCAGCGGCGTCTTTGCCGACTGCATCGACAACTTTTTTTTATGTTTTTAGTTTATTATCTAGCCTAAATTTGGGTGTTCGCCCAAACACGATGTAATCCTCCTATATTCACCCATAATCAATGAAATCCGCCTAAATTTGCTGAAATTTGTTAAATTTTAGCCGAATGCGGGAACTCGGCCTAGGAATGCGAGTGGGAAACTCGGCGTTCCTAGGCCGAAAACAACGTTTTTCCGGCCAAAAATTGGTCTGGATTTCACCCTGGGATCGCCCAACGAGTGGGGATGCTCTTAGACCATGAGATCATGTTAATCACTAACATATGAAGAGTAGCTTGATAAGATCAAACATCACACCGTAACTGGGTGACTATAAAGGTGGGTTCAGATACTCCGATAATGTTATGTAGAGGCTCATGGCTCAAGAGTGGGATTTGTCCATCCAAATGACGGAGAGATATACTCTGGGCCCTCTTGGTGATATCACATTGATATAGCTTGCAAGCAAGTGATGGAGAGCACAAGAATGTTATATCACAGGAACGAGAAAAGAGTACATGTTAGTAACAACATCAAACTAGGTATGGGATACCAATGATCGAATCTCGGACATGTAAAAAATCATGAGACGAAAGGATTTAGTTGCAATGTAAAGGTTCACATGATCACAAGAAGTCATCGTTGAATGTGTAGGATTTAGTACAGATCTCCAGGTCCCGGTACTGATTATTGATCGGAGAGGGGTCTCGATCATGTCTTCATATTTTGCTAACTATAGGGTGACACACTTAAGGTATACCGACACCATTTGGAGCAAATAAGATGCCAGAGAAACAAAAAGAAAGCGCTGGAATTATTTCAATGGAAACCAAAATTGTTTCGGATGAAATTGCTGAAATTGGTTAGAGTTTTATTAAATGAAAGCTTGCATTAGATTTGGTGGGAATTTAATGGATGTGAATGTATTTTTGAGTGTAAGCATGTTTATGTGAGTGGAGGCTTTTTTTTAGTGGGAGCTCCACCCACATGAATGTGGAAGAGGTGGGGGCAGCCACCAATGGCCACCATGCCATTCCCGTTGGATGCCTCCCTTCTCCCTATAAAAGTCCCCCCTCTACTCCTCTCATATCACACCTCCTTGCGAAGGATCTCTCTCCCCCTCTAGAGTTTTCCCATCGTCTCAGATCAGTGAGATACATGTTCCCAGTGGCTTTTTCAGGAGCAAGGATTTGCTGCTTCCGCTGCTTTGCTAGAGAGAGGGCGAGGTTGTCGGAGTTTCGGACGTGTGTGTGATCACGGATGCTCTGCTAAGTTGCGGGGCTGTCGGACTTCTACATGATCTTGACATCGGCAAGAAAGTGATGGAGATCACTAGAATGTTATATCACGGGAACGAGAAAAGAGTACATGTCAATAAAAAGATCAAACTAGGTATGGGATATCGATGATAGAATCTCGTACATGTAAAATATCGCGATACAAAAGGATTTAGTTGCAATGTCAATGTTCTCACGATCACAAGAATTCATAGTTGAATGTGTCGGAGTCAGTACGGATCTCCAGTTCCTGCTACTGATTATTGATCGGAGAGGGGTCTCGATCATGTCTGCATTATTCGCAAACCGTAGGGTGACACACTTAAGGGATATTGACACCATTTGGAGCAAATGAGTTGTCAGAAAAAAAATATCGAAGCACTGGAATTATTTCAATGGAGACCGGAATTGTTTCGGGTGAAATTGCTGAAATTGCTGAAATTGGTTCTGCATGTGAAATTGAAAATCAGCAAGGGGTTTTATGTGAATGTTTGTTAATTAATGTAATTTATAAAATTCTGAATAAATAAATAAAAGAGTTTTATTTAAAGAGAGATTACATTAAATTTGGTGGGAATTTAATGGATTTTGAGTGGGATTTTGAGTGGTGGAAATGGAGAGTCATTTTGTGAGTGGGAGCTCCACTTACATGAATAGAGGAAGGTTGTAACATCCCAATATTGAAAATTGGGAATTCAAAAAAATTGCATTTTCATGTTTCATGAGCATTGCATTTCATCCAAGCAAGCATTCAAAACTTGAATACAAAAAAATCCCTATATCAAAGTGTTTCAATTTTGCATATGATCCTATAAGGATTTATTAAGAGGTTTGAAAATACCATATGATAAACTACCTAAATTTTGCAAAAACATCTCCTAAGATGATATTCTGATTTTTATAGAAACAAGAATCATGTCAATGAGAGTTCGTATGCAGAAGATATGAAAAAATGCCAAAAATAGAAAAAGAAAAAATCTGAAACGGGTCGGCCCAAGCCAGCGGCCCACCCGGCCAGCCAACCAGCCACACCAGTCAGGCACACCATGCAGGAAGGGATCGACCCCAGATTTGCATAAAAAATCGTGCGAAAACTCGTTTTTCAAACCTATCTATATTCAAACACCTATATCTTTCAATCTACAACTCCGAATTGACTTCCGTTTGTTTTTACTTGTTCCCTACTCCAAGATCTAACTCCCCACCATGTTAAACCTCGATATAAACCCGAGGAACCACGTCCATATCACTTTTCCCTCTTGAAATCCCGAATTTATACCTGCACGAATCTTATTTTGCTTCTTACCATCTAGATATCGTCGTTTGACTTTGGATAAAACACAAAAGTTGTAGATCTTGTCGAAATATTTCAGTCCCGACAAAACTCATTTCTTTAATCCACCACAGCCGGAGAATTTTGCACCGCAATATTTCAGATATGATGATGTAAATCCAAGATCCACTCGCGCTCGTTTCTTCAAATCCAATTTCCTCTAGTGAGAATATATATCTAATGATTTCCCACAATTTTCATGTTGTATGTTTTTCAATTTGATCTAAGATTTTTCTCTCTAACACTTATCTATTTTTTATCTATTATGAGCCAAAATTGAGCACATATGGAGCCAACTTTGCGTCCTAGCCACCGGATCTCATCCCGATGGTCAAGATCCACTCAGCACATGCCACGTCGTAGGCCCAGTCAGCTGTCTTGTCACTACCACGTCGTCAGGTCAGTATGTAGGCCTAATCAGCATGCAAAGTCAACCTGCACAGTCAGTGGAGTATTTCCTAGAATAATCCGTTCGAATTTAAAATTGCATATTATAGATCTAAATTATAAAATTTATTAGAAATTCATACTATATCAAAAAATTACATATATTATATCAAATTGAAGACAATTGTACGTAGAATCGTGTTATCTGATTAAATCTAACTTGTGTTGTATAGTTTTCTGGAAATAATTTAAATAGTGTTTATATCCTTTTGGAGTAATAAATTCATATTAAATTATTTATAGATCGGAAATTTATAAATTATATGTCCATGGATTCAGAATTTAGTGTAGATTACACATCTGGTCTTAGATTTAATTTTTAACGAAGTAAGTTTTTAAATGATTTAAACTCTATTAAATAGTAATTAAATCATAGAAAAAAATTCTACAACTCTGATTAACATGAATCCAATTTCTAATGGTTCATATTAATGTCCTCTACCTAGTACACCCCACAACCAAATTTAATTTGGCATTTAAGACAGAAGTTTCAATAGAACTATTAAAACCTCTTATTTGGTCGTCAGGATTTAAGAATAAATACCCTATTGCATTAAATGATTTCCTACATGCATCATATGATCTAATACTATTCAGAGAACTAAATATAACCATTGTGTCATATTAAATTAGCATGCATGTTTGTGATCATCATTGTTGTATTTCTATGTTTGCAATTTTTTTGATTGGAACTACTTTGTTCCCGCGTTAGATTTTTTTGGAGAGTGCGATTGCTACGGAGGAACACAATCATCAAGAATATTGTTAACATAAGGCAAGTTACACCTTTGTTCATATCTTTGTCCCAGTTTTGCTACTATGCATGTTTTGATCTTCAAAATAGTAGTATGCATGTGTAGGATGTTTTAGTAGAAAGGAAATATTTTACAAGTACTATGATGTTTTGTAGTTGCCATGAGTAGATTTATATTTAGGAATATTTGCATTCCTAATAAGTTCTTATGAATTTTATAAGTATTATGCTTTTGCTATGCTATATATATGCAAATACCGATGGGGGTTCGAAAGACAGAAATTTTACTAAGTATAAGAGCTCTGTTTATGAGCGTAAGTTTTTCTCCTCAAATCTACTTCAAAATAAAACTATGATTTTCTCTGGGTGAAGTGGTATGTCTGGATATACTTGAAAGGGAAGTATCCTATGTATTGGCTCTGCTTGTTCCCTCCACCGCCTAGGATCAAAGAAGTCTGACATGTGTCAGAATTCAGAAGCTTCTAGTGCAACCACAATACATATGGGCTCTGTCTTGTCCTAGTACTTAGTGGGAAACGTCACCGAAGTACCACAGTTTTGGCTCCCGTGGAACCGATAGAGGGGTACTAAGGGAAATATTCGTCATGGTCTTGTTTGTAAAATGACATGATCGTGGATTGTGGGTAAAGTGTACAAACTCTCATGAGTATCAACTTGATCGATCAGCCATGTTCACAGAATAGAACAACTTTGAGGATCTAAAGGATGGACCCTCTAAAGTATTTCCTCTCTCTTTTCTAAAGAACTGTTCTAAAATTCTATGGTCGTGGAATCGTCCATAGATGGGATTTTGGGTTGCATGGTGTATTCCATGTGTTAGGTTGAGGGATGGTAGCCTGGTGGAATCTAGTGCGATCCACTTGACCATATATTACTTATCAAATGTTTACAAAGTATGATAAAATATTTTCTCTCTTCTTGACTTAAGAAAAAAATTGGATTTATGTAAATAAACCTCAAGCCTTTTGTTAGCCTATGCATGTAGAAATAGTCAAGTATTTTCCTTCATGGTGTAATTTGCCGATACATTCAAAGTGACCAACTCGTTTGGCTGGACGTTTCATGTGTAGAATTTGGATATCATCATTCAAAGGTGCGCTAGGATCATGGGTCTTCACTCAACTAGCATGCGTTATTGATGGGACTCCAAGTCGTATTTATATCACTTCTGTTGTAATAATGTATACTCTGTATTATTCGATTCTTATAATGAAGACTTGTGTTTTACATGATATTTCATCGACTGTGAGTGCTAGCTATTGATCCATGGACCAGCATGTTAATCACATGGAATTAGGTTATTAACCAATACGAGGTCAATACAAAGGGGTGGGGGCAGCCAACTTGGCCGCTGGCTATGGCCCTTGGGTGCCCCCTCCTCCTATAAAAGGCTCCCCTCTCCCTTCCTCTCAATCACACCTCCTCGTGAAGGATCTCTCTCCCCCTCTAGTACTATTCCCCCATGGTCTCGCTTAGCGAGATACATGTTTCCGGTGGCTTTTTCTGGGGAAAGGATTTGCTGCCTCCGCTTAACTGCTGGAGTGACGTCACGGACGTTGTCGGGGTCCCGGATGTGTGTGCGATCACGGATTCTCCACTGAGTTGCGGTGATGCTGTACTTCCACACAATCTTGAGATCAGCAAGAGATCGACTACGTCATGAACGAGTCCATACTCGTAACTCGTAAAGCTTTGTCGGTCTTCAAGGGTATGTATTCTGGATGTATATCTACCTATTGATTGTATCTAGATAGATGGATCGTGGTGTATATAGTTCCCATAATAGGAAAATTTTGTTTTCTATCCTGCGGACCCAACATGATGGATGTAGATCTGTAGCCCGATTTCGGCTTGGCTTGAGTCCCTGATCAGCTTTGGTTTCACGGCTTGGCTCAGATTTCTGTAATTCACACCATCAAGATTGGATCGAATGGTATCTTGTGATGATGGTGAGCTGGTGTCGGTTGGTAGTCGACGACAATGGAGCCTACGGTGGCGCGCCGTCAGGTGGTGATCCTTCTTGATGATCTCGTGCTTTTCCGAGATGATAGCGTGGTAGACGATGCATGTCTTAGCACGACGAGTTCTTCGGTGTCCTCCGCATCAGCTCGGGCTTCGTCGTCAGATGGTGAAATGCGGATGTAGGCAACTGATGACGATGATGCTCCGAAGAGCAATCTGGGGTGCTCCAGCGATTTGCGCAAGGGAAAAAGCATGAGGAGACACGAGAGAGGATGGTGAATAGGATAGGAGGAAGAGAGGGACGCAGAAGAATGGTATCAACGGGAAGCTCGAGCTCCTGGAGGCAGTAATGGCGGTGTCAGAATTAGATCTCTGGCGAAATAGAAATTGATTTGTTCGGCGGCTAGGGTTCATGATTCACGAAAAATTAGCACGAGAGAGAGGAAGGGGGAATATATGGAGGGGCGTGGCTTGTAGAGCGGGGCAAAATCAGAATGGACTCGCGCGGATTTGGGGAAATTGCTTCAGGAGTTCCTCCCGTGGTCATTAGGGTCTCTTTGTCAGGAGGTTGGAGACAACTTGGTGGGTCCCTCTGTCAGCCGCAGCGAGAGACACAGAGTGAGGGGGCACGGGCTGCTGCGTGTCCACTGCTCACTGGGCTACTCCTGGACTGCGTGGCTGCGACTGTGCGCGACAGAGAAAGGGAGAGGAGGGGAGAGCATGTGGGCTAGGCCGGGCTGCCGCGGCTGCTCGTTAGTTAGGTTTAGTTTTTTATTATTTCCTTCTTCTATTTCCTGTTTAGTATTTCTTTTATAACCTTTTCATATTAACTCCAGATGAGCCAAAAATTGTTTCTAAAATTTTCTAATATTTAGTAGATTATATTAAGGTAATATTTAGAAATAGTTGTTAATCTAAGTATAATGGATTTTATAAATCCTATTTAATTCCTTATAGGAATAAATTAGGACATTTCTATTAGTGTTTCGGTTTTCAAATTAAATTCTTGCAATTTTTTGCATGGATACAATGCAATGTTTATGAATGACATGTAAAAATAATTTTTTTGGTCCTAATTTCTAAAATCTTGGAATGTTACAAAACTAGAATACTGGGCACAGTGGATGAAAGCAATAACCACTATCTTTGCTGCTTTGTAAAATTACCTCAATGCTGAATGTAGGAGTCCCCCCTTCTGCCTCCATAGCTTGTTGTGCAGCCTGAAACAAAGAAAAACAATTCAGCACAACATAATAACTAATTGGCAGCCATCCTATATGTAAAATAATTCTAATGCATCATTGGATAGGAATAATCAATTATGTGCCTCATACATCTATTTCCGGAATAACAGGAATAGTTGACATCCTGGATGGATGCGAGCATATGCCAGTATCATAGCCGCTCTATGGAAAAACGCTACAAATTATTTGCAGGCTGAAACTAAGACTTATTAAGTTAAAGCAGCAATATAGGCGAAAAAACACCATATTTGTTGTCAAGGAATTCCAAAATCGACATTGTCCCTATATAATAAATCAAGCAATCAACATGTGTGTCTCATGCATTCTAACTAAATTAGTGTGGCAATGAATGTAGTGAATAAAGCAACTAGACTCTTTCTCTCATAAACTAATCATATCACTGCATAACAGAAATATAGAAAATATAACAAAAATAGGTGCGTGAGATTCCTTGAGCTGCTTAGAACTGGTCAAGACAACAAACATTAACCTATAATATAAAATAGCGTTTAAAAATGGGATATAGTATGAACAAGCTAGATTAGTGTGCAGTTCAAGAACTTATGGTTGGACATCCAACCATAGAAGGTGGCATTGTTTTAATCATCAGCAAACTATGAGTACCTTAGAAAAAAAGCAATAGATCAAGTGTGTGTCTTAAATAGACTACCGACATCATTTTAGAGAAACAATATATCAACCACTGTGCTTTTCAGTAGCTAGATCATTCAAATATTTTGATCGTCGGGCCAACAAATAGAAAAAAGAAGAGAAATAAAACATGAGTCATTTTTTACCAAAACAATAGTTGGATGTAGCCAAAAAGTAGCACAAACCTTATTTGTAATGCCTACAACTACTTGATTTCAAATTGTTGACAGTATCATTGTACATATAACAAGGCAACTAAGAAAATCGAGTAGAGAAACAAGCAAATGATACATTGTGCAGTTTGCAAGGTCAATGAAGTATTTAAACAATGTATGGCTAGTATGAAGTGGCAGATCAAATTAAGCAGAATGTGACATTCTTTTGATAGAAGAACTTTGTGCACCATGTAGAGTAGGTAGCTAGAAAATGGAGCAATCATATGCTATGTGCATCATATAAACTGCCAGATTATTTGGAAATAGATATCCAATATATATAATGTCAAGTAAAGGTGTACGAGCTCTGTTATCCATATTATAACGATCGGAACCATGATAGAATATTTCATTGTTGCAATCACAAGTCAACTAAAAATGCAAAGGACTCATAACCAATTGAACCATCTAGTGGCTGATATTAAACTAACTACATCATCTGAATATGTATAGATGAAATCCAGCACACACGAGTCAGAACATGTGCACAATGTATCATGTTTCTTAGTAATCAAACATTGTATTTCTCATAGAAATTGCCATCGTTTAAGTTAAGAAAATCATGAAATTGCTTCAATCATGAGCAAACTAAAAAAATCAAACTGGCAATAGAATCTATATGTGCATCATGTATAGTAGCTAGTGAGGTAATGAATTAAGCAATCAAACACCAGGTACACGATAGACTTCCAGATCATATTAAGATGGTTATAGTACATATATATAGTAAATGGGTATCATACAAAGCTTAATTATGCTTTATATATCCAGGGATAACATTGCTGCTTCTCTTAATAAAAAATTACACTCTATACATACTATTATATTTTACTAGGCTAGTCATTTCGGGAGTATTATTAGTTGTATGATGCAGCCATGTTGACAACATATATTACATGATATTAGCTATGACACTCCCATTATGAGTAGTCTAGCTAGAACTCCCTCAATTTCAAAATATAAGATGTTATATCTTTTGCGAAACGAACGTATCTAGACGCTCTTAGTATTGGTAGAGTAACTTGGACTAGTATTGTATGCATTTTTACTAGTCTAAGTTACCCCCCAAGACCAAGTAACTTAGAATAGTCTCATACATATAATACTAGACTATATTACTATCTCTAGAGTCCATATAAGCTCTTAAATAAAAATAAAAATATTATAATAGAATATAAATTAGCATAAAAGTGCATATACTTCAATCACCACCACCTAAACATGGTCTAGTTAGTTAACGTATATATATAGATAGATGATCATCAATCAAATATAGCAAAAAGAGATTGCCACCATGATTGAGTGAGAAAATTGAGTTATAAATCAAGGGATTTACATCTGGTCTTTGTGTAGTACCGTTAAAGGTCATCTTGTTCTAATCCTTGGCCAACTCATGTGGTGCCGATACTGTAGGGGTTCGTAGCATGGAAAACAAAAAAATTCTACCGCATGAACACACACAAGCCAAGATCTATCTACTAGATTGTAGCAACGAGTCGATAGAGTACTCACCCTCTAAGATTCCAAAGCGGTTAACTAGAGCAGATTCTCGTGGGTGATGTAGTCGTTCACTTTCCGGTCTCAAGATCGTGTAGATGATACTTCTGGTGTCGCGTTCCAGCAGCGCTCCCACAGTCGTTCATACGTTCAGTACTCGATTAAGACCTTCCTCTCCCTTGTTCTAGCAGGCAGTGGAGGTTGTAGCTCTCTCCTCACGATTCCGGCAGCACGCCGGTGTGGTGTCGGAGATTAGTGGGGAGATCCCGCAGGGCTTTGCCTTAAGCCGGAGCGGGTAGGTGGAGTAGAGGGTTTCCTTAGCGTCTAGGGTTTACAGGCCGAAGAAGATGAGGTGGGGTCCGTGGCGGTTAGGGCGGTGGTGGCGACAACTAGTGGGATAGGGTTTTTGGTGTAGGTCTTGGGGCAGCCCCTCCCCTCTATTTATGAGAGGGAGGGGCAGATAGGGGAGGGGAGGCCGTTCCTCCCCCAACTCCCTGTCCTTGGCAAGCGCGGTGGAGGGAGAGGATGTTTCCTCTCCTCCCTCCACCAGGAACCATTGTCCCAGTTTGACTATTCATACTTGCCTTTTGACTTTCAATTTTGGAGTTTGATTTCTTATTTTTAAACGCCCAACCAAGTGACATAGGACATGATGCAATCATTCCACTTAGTCATGACACATTCATGTACCGTTCCCCTTCTGGTTCGGTGAACCTTCTAGACCCTTCTAGATCATTCAAGTGAAAACACCGGAATCATTGCTGAACTCCGGAATTGGACTTTCCTTATATGAATCTTATTCACCAGACCATTCTGGATCTCGTCATGATATCCCGGATCATATCTAAGACTCCTAACAACATTCGTTCTTCTCACTCACATTCCATATCTACTTAACAACATTTAATCCTTAAGTGTGTCTCCCTATGGTTCGTGAACTATGCAGACATGACCGAGACTCTTCTCCAATCAATAACCAATAGAGGAATCTGGAAATTCATATGGCTCCCACATATTATATGATTACTTTGTGATCGAATGAACCATATACATATGATACCAGTTTTCATTTTTCTCAATATATTTTACTTATCCAAGGTCTAATCGTCGGTATCTCTGCATACCTAATTCAACCTCGTTATTGATAAGTACTCTTTACTCGTTCCTGTGATATGTGATCCCTTGTGAGTCATTCACATGTTTGCAAGCTAATTCGATGAAATTCCACCGAGAGGGCCTAGAGTATATTTATCCGTCATATGGATGGACAAATCCCACTCTTGATCCATGTGCCTCAACGCATACTTTCCGAACACTCAATGCCACCTTTATAACCACCCAATTACGAAGTGGTGTTTAATGTCATCAAAGCATCCATCCGGTGATGGTGATTAGCATGATCTCATGGTCGAAGGAATTAGGTTACTATGTATATGAAAGCTTATAGCAAACAAACTATTGAAATGACATGATCTTTATGCTATGTTTATCTATAGGAGTATGTGCATCACACCATTCTCCTAATGATATGATCTGGTTGTTAATAACATCTCAATGTTTATGATCAGGAAACCATGATCATCAATCAACCAACAAGCTAGTATTATAAATTGGCTATACTAGGGACTCTAACAAGTTTACAAATCACACAAGTATTAATGTTTCCGGTTAATACAATTATAGCATGAATGTAAATATTTATCATAAACACAAATATATAATAATAACTACTTTTATTACTGCCTCTAGGGCATATCTCCAATAGTCTCCCACTTGCAGTAGAGTCAACTAATCTAGATTACATGGTAATATACCGAATACCCATGGCAGTTTGGTGCTGGTCATGTTTTGCCCTCGGGAGAGGTTTAGTCAATGGATCCGCCACATTAAGATCTGTGTGTACTTTGCAAATATTTATGTCACCATCTTGGACATGATCTCGAATAGCGTGAACACGTAGCTTGATATGCTTCAGCTTCTTGTGTGACCTTGGCTCCTGCACATTGGCTATGGCGCCCATGTTATCACAATAGATAGACATTGGGTCTATCGCACTGGGAACCACACCGAGCTCTGTAATGAAATGCTTCATCCATATTGCCTCTTGTGAAGCCTCCAAAGCAGCTATGTATTCCAATTCAGTTGAAGATCTGGCCCCCAATGCTTTGCTTTGCACTCCTCCAGCTCACTGCTGCACCATTCAAAGTAAATATGTATCCAGATTGAGATTTAGAATCATCCGGATCAGTGTTCCAACTAGCATCGGTGTAACCATTAACAACGAATTGTTCATCACCTCCATAAGAAAGAACCATATCCTTAGTTCTTCTCAAGTACTTAAGGATGCTTTTGACCGCTATCCAATGTTCCACTCCTAGATCACTTTGATATCTGCTAGTCAAACTAACAGCATATGCAATGTCGGGTCTAGTACATAGAATGGCATACATGATATATCCTATGGCCGAGGCATAGGGATTCTTACTCATCCTCTCTCTATCTTCTGCTGTAGCAGGACTTTGAGTTTTACTCACGGTCGTATTGGGCAACATGCGCAAGAAACCTTTCTTGCTATCTTCCATTCCAAACCTCTTTAGAACATTGTCCAAATATGTACTATGTGCAAGCGATATTAGGCGTCTCGGTCTATCTCTATAAACCTTTATGCCTAATATGTAAGTAGCTTCGCCAAGAACTTTCATTGAAAAACTATTATTCAAATAATCTTTGACACTTTTAAGAAGGTCTATATCATTCCCAATCAAAAATATGTCATCCACATATAGTACCAGGAATGCTACAGAGCTCCCACTCACTTTCTTGTAAATACAAGCTTCTCCATAAGTTTGTATAAAACCAAAACCTTAGATCACCTTATCAAAACGTTGGTTCCAACTTTGGGATGCTAGCTTCAATCCATAAATGGACCGTTGAATTTTGCGTACCTTGTTTGCATATTTAGGATCGAAAAAACCTTTGGGTTGTACCATATACAACTCTTTATCAATGTCTCCATTGAGGAACGCCGTTTTGACATCCATCTTCCATATCTCATAATAATAATATGCAGCGATTGCTAACAATATCCTCACAGACTTTAGATTCTCTACCGGTGAGAAAGTCTCATCGTAGTCAACTCCTTGAATTTGTCGAAACCCTTTTGCGACAATTTGAGCTTTATAGACGGTTACATTACCATCAGCATTTGTTTTCTTCTTGAAAATCCATTTGTTCTCGACAGCCTTCCGGCCATCCGGTAAGTCCACAAAAGTCCATACTTGGTTTTCGTACATGGATCCAATCTCGGATTTCATGGCTTCTTGCCATTTATTGCAATCTGGGATCATCATCGCTTCCTCATATGTCACAGGGTCGTCGGTGTTGTCCACCAACATGACACTCATAACGGGATCATACCAATTGGGAGTGGTACGAGTTCTCGTCAACCTGCGAGGTTCCATAGTAACTTCGATCGAAGTTTCATGATCATCATCATTAGGTTCCTCTCTTATTGGTGTAGGTGCCACAAGAACTTCTTATGGTGTTGCGCTACTCTCAAATCCGAGAGAAGTTTTGACAACCTCGTCGAGCTCTACTTTCCTTCCAGTCACTTATCTCGAGAGAAACTCCTTCTCTAGAAAGGATCCATTCTTGGCAAAGAAGATCTTGCCTTCGGATCTATGATAGAAGATACACCCAATAGTTTCCTTCAGGTATCCTATGAAGACGCATTTTTCCGCTTTGTGTTCAAGCTTGTCGGGGTGTAACTTCTTTACATAAGCTTCGCAACCCAAAACTTTAAGGAACGACAATTTAGGTTCCTTCCCAAACAATAATTCATACGGTGTCGTTTCAACGGATTTAGATGGTGCCCTATTTAAAGTGAATGTCGCTGTTTCTAATGCATAACCCCAAAAAGACAATGGTAAATCTGTAAGTGACATCATAGAATGAACCATATCTAAGAGAGTTCGATTATAATGTTCAGACACACCATTACATTGTGGTGTTCTCGGTGGTGTCAATTGTGAAAGTATTCCGCATTTCTTCAAATTCTCGCCAAACTCGTAACTTAGATATTCACCTCCACGTTCAGATCATAGAAAATTAATCTTCTTGTTACGTTGATTCTCTACTTCACTTTGAAATTCCTTAAACTTCTCGAAAGTTTCGGACTTATGTCTCATGAAATAGATATACCCATATCTACTCAAGTCATCCGTGAAATTAAGAACATAAAATAACCACCGCAGGATGCCACACTCATCGGGACACACACATCGGTATGTATGATTTCCAATAAGTCCGTAGCTCGCTCCATCATACCAAAAAATGGAGTCTTAGTCATTTTACCCATCAGACATACTTCGCATCTTTCAAGTGATTTGAAATCAAGTGATTCAAGAAGTCCATCGGAATGGAGTTTCTTCATACGTTTCACTCCAATGTGACCATGACGACAGTGCCACATGTATGTAGAATTATCGCTCAATTTCAAACGTTTAGCTTCAATATTATTAACATGTGTATTACTACAATCAAGATTCAACAAGAATACACCATTTATCAAATATGCATGTGCATAAAACATATTACTCATATAAATTGAACAACCATTATTCCAGGACTTAAACAAGTAACCATCTCACAATAAACATGATCCAGATATAATGTTCATGCTCAACGTAGGCACCAAATAACAAGTATTTAAGTATAAGACTAATCCCGATGGTAGGTGAAGAGGTAGTGTGCTGACCGTGATCACACCAACCATTGATCCATTTACAGCGTGCATCATCACCTTGTTCTTTTCTAGTTTCCGTCTATTCTGCAGCACCTGTTTCGAGTTACAAATATGAGCAACTGAACCAGTATCAAATACCCAAGCACTACTACGACTACTAGTAAGATACACATCAATAACATGTATATCAGATATACATTTCTTCTTGATGTTGCCATTCTTCATATCCGCCAAGTACTTGGGGGCAATTCCGCTTCTAGTGACCTTCTCCCTTGTAGTAAAAGCACTCAGTATCAGGCTTAGGCCCAACCTTGGTCTTCTTCGCCAGTGCGATAGCTTTCTTACTGCCCTTCTTGAAGGTTCCCTTTTTCTTAGACTTGCCTTTCTTCTTGAAATTGGTGGTCTTATTGACCATCAACACTTGGTGCCCTTTCTTGATCTCCATTTCCGCAGACTTCAACATAGAGAAGAGTTCTGGCAATGTCTTATCCATGTGCTGCATGTTGTAGTTCATCACAAAGTTCTTGTAACTTGGTGGTAGTGATTGAAGGACACAATGAATCCCCAACGCATTAGTAATTATTATGCCCAAGATCTGGAGCTTATTAGCGTGCCTAGACATCTTAAGCACATGATCAATGATGGAGCTTCCCTCTTCCATCTTGCAGTTAAAGAACTTTTCAGAAGCTTCATAACTCTCAACTACCGCGTGAGCCTCAAATATCATTTTGAGTTCACGGACAATATCATGTGGGTCAAAGTTCTCAAACCTCTTTTGAAGCTCCGATTCTAAACCATACAAGATAGCACACTTAATTGTGGAGTAATAATTCTTCTGAGTGCGTTAAACATTTTTCACCTCATCGGTAGCATTCTGCAGGTGGGTCACCCAACGGTGCATCCAGCACATAGGTCAACTGACCATCATTGAGGAGAGTCCTCAAATTGCGGAACCAATCTGCGAAGTTGCTTCCATTGTTTTTCAACTTATCTTTCTCTAGGAACGCATTAAAATTGATGGTAGGGGCCACCATTCATATACAACATATTTGCAATAGTTTAGACTAAGTTTATGACAAATTGATTTCTAATTAATAGTTAAATTAATATAGGTGAACTCCCACTCAAAAAATATCCCTCACATTGTTTTAGTGATCACACGAACTAAATCCACTACATCATGTCCGATCATCATGAGACATAATGTAGTTTCAAAGGCGAACAATCAAACATGTTCATCATATCTACTATATGACTCATGCTTTACCTTTTGGTGATCCGTGTTCCGAGACCATGTCTGTACATGCTAGGCTCGTCAAGATGTAACCTTAGTTTCCACATGAGCAAAACTGGCTTGCTCCCTTTGTATACACTCATAGAATCTAACACACCCGATCATCACGTGGTGCTTCAAAACAACGAGTCTTGGCAATGGTGCCTACTAAGTATGAACACTTTATAACTTGATATTTTGTGAGAGGGATCATCTTATAATGCTACTGTCGTGATCTAAGAAATACAAGATGCATAAAAGGATTAACATCACATTTATTTCAAAATATGTGATATGATATGGCCTTTCTTCTTGTGCTTGAGATCTCCATCTTCAAGGACGAACATGATCTCCATCATCATCGGCGTGGCGTCAAGGTTAATGGCACCGCTCCATGGTTATCGTCCAGCAGCATCAACTATTACAACTACTTTGAATAATAGACACGCAGGTCTTAACGAAATTAAAAGACAACCATAAGGCTCCTTCCTGTTGCCGACTTACAATAAGGATCATTGCATACCTCATATATAATCACAATCATGGCCATATCACATCACAACACACCCCTGCAAAACAAAGTTAGATGCCTCTAATTTTCTTTGCATATTTTATGTGGTTTGGGGCTTTCAATAAGCACCGTTCTAACTTATGAACAAGAATAACAACGTTGATGTTTGAACTATCAAGTGCCCGTTGTAAATTGAATCTTTACTATGATGGGAGAGACAGACAACCTCAAAGCCACTTATGCACTACAAGTTGAATGTTGCGCGTGGAGCAAGTCTCATGAACGATGTCATGTAAGGTTAGCCCGCACCACTTCATCCCACCATACCGCAAGATGCAAAGTACACAATAAGCAATTGATAATAAAAGCACCACCGCCCAAAATGACCATTGTGTTCTACTCATGCAACATATCTACATGTTGACACGGCTCTGATACCACTGTAGGGGTTCATAGCATGGAAAACAAAAAAATTCTACTACATGAACACACACAAGCAAAGATCTATCTACTAGATTGTAGCAACGAGTCGATAGAGTACTCACCCTCGAAGATTCCAAAGCGGTTAACAAGAGCAGATTCTCGTGGGTAATGTAATCGTTCACTTGCCGATCTCAAGATCGTGTAGATGATCCTTCCGGCGCCGCGTTTCGGCAGCGCTCCTGCAGTCGGTCACACGTTTGGTACTTGATGAAGACCTTCCTCTCCCTTGTTCTAGCAGGAAGCGGATGTTGTAGCTCTCTCTTCGCGATTCCGGCAGCACGACAACGTGGTGTCGGAGATTAGAGGGGAGATCCCGCAGGGCTTCGCCTTAAGCCGAAGAAGGTAGGTGGAGTAGAGGGGTTCCTCGGTGTCTAGGGTTTAGAGGCTGAAGAGGAGGAGGTGGGGCCGGAGGCGGCGCAGTGGTGGCTAGGGGTCTAGGGTTTTTAGTGTAGGTCTAGGGGCTAGAGGGAGGGGAAACTAGGGGAGGGGAGGCCTTATCCTCCCCCAACTCCCTCTCCTTGGCGCGTGCGGTGGAGGGAGGGGAGGTTTCCTCTCCTCCCTCCATCAGGAACCATTGTCCCAGTTTGACTATTCAAACTTGCCTTTTGACTTTCAATTTTGGAGTTTGATTTTTTTTAAACGCCCAGCAAAGTGACCTAGGACATGACGCAATCATTCCACTTATTCATGACACATTCATGTACCCTTACGGTTCGGTGAAACTTCTAGAACCTTTTAGATCATTCCGGTGAAAACATTGGAATCATTCGCGAACTCCAGCATTGGACTTTCCCTATATGAATCTTATTCTCCGGACCATTCCGGATATCCTCATGATATCCCGGATCCCATCCGAGACTCCGAACAACATTCGGTCTTCTCACTCACATTCCATATCTACTAAACAACATCGAATCCTTAAGTGTGTCTCCCTACGGTTGGTGAATTATACAGACATGAACAAGACTCTTCTCCGATCAATAACCAATAGAGGAATCTACAAATTCATATGGCTCCCACATATTCTATGATTACTTTGTGATCGAATGAACTATTTACATATGATACCAGTTTCCCTTTGTCTCACGATATTTTACTTATACAAGGTCTGATCGTCGGTATCTCTGCATACCTAGTTCAACCTCGTTATCGATAAGTACTCTTTAGTCTTTCCTATGATATGTGATCCCTTGTGAGCCAGTGACATGTTTGCAAGCTAATTGGTTGAAATTCCACCGAGAGGGCCTAGAGTATATTTATCCGTCATATGGATGGACAAATACCACTCTTGATCCATGTGCCTCAACACATACTTTCCGAACACTCAATGCCACCTTTATAACCACCCAGTTATGAAGTGGTGTTTTATGTCATCAAAGCATCCATCCGATGAAGGTGATTGACATGATCTCATGGTCGAAGGAATTAGGTTACTATGTATCTGAAAGCTTATAGGAAAAAACTATTGAAATGACTTGATCTTTATGCTACGCTTATCTATAGGAGTATGTCCATCACACCGTTATCCTAATGATATGATCTTGTTGTTAATAACATCTCAATGTTCATGATCAGGAAACCATGATAATCTATCAACCAACAAGCTAGTATTATAAAGAGGCTATACCAAGGACTCTAACAAGTTTACAAATCACACAAGTATTAATGTTTCGAGTTAATACAATTATAGAATGAATGTAAACATTTATCATAAACACAAAGATATAATAAGAACTACTTTTATTATTGCCTCTAGGGCATATCTCCAACAGACACTAGATAATGTGACTACCTCCAGAGTGCATACAAACTCTTAAATATAGCATAAAAATATTATAAAAGACTATAAATTAGCATAAAAGTGGATATACTTAAATTACCACCACCTAATCATAGTCTAGTTAATGCATATATAGATATGATGATGACTCAAATATAGCAAAGAATAGATCGTCATCATGATTGAGTGAGAAAATTGAATTATAAATCGAGATATTTACATTTGGTCTTTGTTACATAGTAGAAAAATATAGCATAAAAGTGGATATACTTAAATCACAACCACCTAATCAAGGTATAGTTAATGTATATGTAGATATATAAATGAACATATGTCAAATATAGAAATAATAGATTATCACCATGATCGAGTGAGAATATTGAATATAAATCGAGGGATTTATGTTTGGTATTTGTCTAGTCTTCTTTAAGGTAAATCTTGTTCTAATCATTAGCCGACTCATGTGGTGCCTAGTACAAAAAAGCATCTGAAACTAAGCACATCTCAGTAAAAATAAGGGACTTAACTATTTCTCTTCGTGTAGTCCCGTTGGAGGACATGCCGTTCTCAGTTCGTTTGTTGAAGACATCTATAACCTCCAGTACTTAGATATACGATGAATCTAATTTATTTTTTTCTCCTTTGCATATAGGTTGAGGCCAATCATTAACATAAAAAAGGGTTGCATTCAACAATAGAAAGCAACAGTTACTTACAAGTTGTAGGGGCGATTCACTCTACGATTCTCTGTGTTCCCTCTGAGAGGAAATAATTACAGATAGTGGCTTTTGTTGTTTACAAAGAACTAGATAGACATTATAGTATAATCACTTATGAACAAGTAGAGCAGGGAATGGCGCAATATGAACAAACATTTTAATGACATAAAGTTTGCCGTGGCGACAAAATAGAATGTAGTTATACTCACTCCTTAGCACGAACAAGAGAGATATTATAATGGTTTAACTTGTGAAATAGGATTTGACGTGGGGTGATCACGTCAATGCCCACTGTTGATGGACATGGGTTTGAGGAAGAGGGTGCACTGGAGATCTCATTCGGCTATTAGGCAAGAAACATGGGGACACGATGTTTACCTAGGTTCAAGCCCTCGAAGGGAAAACCCTACTCCTGCTTGTCTGCTCTTGATTATTGAAGGAACCAAAGGTTACAAGGGGTGCCTTGATGGCGATGGTGTGCATATGTAATTTAGGGGATGTATGTGCTAGGATTTTTGATGATCCTTCATGCTGTTCCCTCTTGGCCTCTATATGGGGAGGCCAGGTCTCGGGATAAAGCTGATTCGGTTACAGGTTAGGGTTTCTTATTTCAATGTTTCTATCTTAAGATAGATGTATCCTCCAAGGAGTCACATCCTTCATGGTCCTAGGCCACCGGAATCCTCCTGGGATTTGTCATCAGGTGTGGATTGTCACATGGGCTCCTACTAGACCAAACCAGATAGGACAATCTTGGGTACCCATAGGGCATAATCAAAGATTCAGATGGAGACTCTGAAGTATTCGAGTGCCAGAAGTATTTGTTTATCATCCGAAGATTCTATCGGGCCATATTATTAGGCTCATAGGGATAATTGATACGCATGCCAGACTCACCCGATAGATCGGGGTCAGTTATCTTCCTTTGGGTAAAACATCGTTATCTACTCAAACTCGAGTCCTCTAACTAGAATTCGGAAAATTGCTGGCGTAATTCGACTCATGCTGCGGAGGCCTTAAAAATTCGAATTCTAATGATTTTAAATATGCACCCAAAGTGTCCGTTGGGATTTTTCATCGTGCCTGTAGGCATGGTATATTTCTGGTAGAGCGCAGCAGGTGCGTTGCCAGGCCATCAGATTGTATTTGTAGGTGTTATATTTGCATCGTAGACACATCATCCGTATGTTTTTCATCACGGAGATGATTTAGGTTGCCAAGGAGACATGATATCTTTAGTAGCTTAGATGATGGGCAAAGTTGCCATATTATTTGATCGAGTATCGTATCTTGTGGATGTAGTCATCATGAGGGATCTGAAGGATCGTAATAGTCTTTGTCATAGGGCGCGTGACCAGCGCTCCCTATGGGAGTATCCCTGAGTGTCTATTCAAGTCGTAGACTCGAGTACGGAATTTATTCATGCCAATAGCTTGAACTATAAAAATGATTCAGATGCCATTGGCACCCGTACTTTATCGGATGATAGCCAGCGCTCCGTCAAGGAGTAGCCCCCGAGTTCGCTGTCGAACAGTAGATTCGAAGGAGGATTCGAGGTATGTGACCGTAATATTTGTCATTGTTGGTCATGCACTAGACCCAAAAGTACTTCAGGTGCGCCACCAGTGCTCCTGTTAGGAGTAGTCCTTGAGTATTTGGTGGAGTTGTATACTCAAGCAAAAACTTAATGACTTGAATAATATAGCCATTGTCGTGCTTCACCTTTTTCTACTGGTGTGAATGATGACAATGTTAGGGATGACGATTGGTGATCACATCCGCTAGTGAGAGCAGCATCAATGGGACTGTATGGTAGCAATCCCCATAGTCTGACAGTGATTTGACCAGTCACATGTGATTTTGGGGTATTTTAACTGTGCCTCCTCGATTTCCGTGCGTAATGGAGAGTGTTGCGGTGATGGTACGGGCATCTGCTGCCACGTTGTTGCCGCGATGACCACCACGTCTTGCAAATCAATGGCTAGCCTTCATCGTGTTCCGCTAATTAATACAGCAAGGGCGCTGGTAATTTTTCTTTTCGTTTCTTCATCGCTCGTGTTTTCCATCTCCCTTGTTCTTCCAGTGCGCTGCTTCTTGCTTCTTGTAGTTTTGCCTTGCACTAGAAAGCCTCCAAACCTTTCCAAACTCCATTATTCGCGCGCAACGGAAGAGTCGCCTCATCAAGATGGTGAAGGCGAGGAAATCCACTAATACTGGCTCAAGTGTAGCTGCTGCCACCAAGAAGAAGGTCATCGGCGGTCGCATCACCAATGGAGATTGGTGGCGGTCCACCATGAAGATCGCCGAGCTACGGCAGATCCGCCAGACCAGGATGATCCCATAGAAATAGGATGACGGCCGCATCCTCGGCCCTAAGGTATTTACCGATCCTCCTACCGGTTTTCACGTCATGTTCTTGGCTTTTGTCCTTCGGGGCCTTTCTTTTCCTCTCCATGATTTCATTTGTGGCCTCCTTTTCCTCTATGGTCTTCAGCTGCATTAGTTGTTGCCCAATTCCATCTTCCATCTATCTTGTTTCATTATCGTGTGCGAGTGTTTACTTGGAATCAAGCTACACTTCGGCCTCTTCAAGAATTTATACGCCCTAAAGAGGCAGCTAGGTGCTGGCGGTGTTGTCTGCTAGTTGGCGGGTGTGGCATATTCATTCGCCCCAATCAACAATACTTAAACTTCAGCCTCATTGAGTCAGTACAAGGGTGGAGGGCCAAATAGTTCTACATCCGCGACTAGAACTAGTTTGGCCAGGTTTATGGTTTGCCACCTTTTGACGCAAGTGCAGAGACCAAGAGGAAGCGAGCATGGAAGAATGAGGTTCTTTCAGGAGAAACTAATGAGTTCGAAGCATTGTATGAGTGGGTGAAGGGTTTTCACCTGAGGTGTGGCCAGGAGATCACTGGCCTCGATATCATTCGCGTCTTCCTGAAGTGTCGGCTACATCCCCTAAAAGCCAAGGCGTACCCGATGTTCTTGTATGCTAGAGCCGATGACCTGACGCAGATTTTTGCTGATGATATGTCGTCGACAGATCTCGATAGGAAAATCAGGTCCTTGACAAGCTTGACGGCTAGGAGTCCCTTCCAGCGGAAACGTCGGTTGCACCCTTCGGCGCGACCAACCCTTCTCCAGAGGTAATCTCCTTGCTATGCTTTTCCTTTTTTCTATTATGATTGTGATATGTGATTGTGACTATTGTATTCTTATACTTGTAGGCTCTGAAAGTGGAAGCCATGATGCCTCCATTGCCCAAGAATTTTTAGGCTGCTCCTGACAGTGGGGACATGGATGATTCAGATTCGATTGTACCTGCTGCTCAATGTCTGGAGCATGAATCCCCCGAGTCTAGTGACGAAGAATCTCCCAACAGAGGCCGAAGCGAGGGCTCAGATGCCTTGATACCTGCATCCCCGAAGGGGCCTGCTCCAGCTGCGGACGCCACTAGGCTAATTCCAGCGGTGCCCCTCCGAGTTGTGGCTCCTGGGCCACACACCAAGAATAAGAAGGAGGTGGAAGTCTTCGACTTTGACGAAATCACCACGTGAGTATCTAAAATCTTTTTACTTCGAGTGTGTTTCTTAACTCTTGCCTGATGAATGTGCTTTGCTGTCTACATTTGATAGGGATTCTACTTCGGAGGGGACTATCAAGGATGAGGATGACGAGGGAGCCATGGACTCCAAGGCTGCGAGTGCTGAGGCAGTGACACCCTCCCCAAAGATAGTGGCCACCTTTGGTAATGGCTCCTCGAGCTCCTCCAAGATAGGGCGTCACATGGTTATTGCTCGGATGACCACACCAGGACTTTTGGAGTCTTTGGGTGAACATGTAAGTACTTGTGAACTGCTCTAAACAGCCCCCGAGTCCTTCTGTTTTGATCTAAATTTTCTTGCTAGCCATTCCTGTGAGAGATGAATCGCTTGGGCCAGCAGCATGTGCGCCTAGACATGGATATCAAGCAGCTCCAGGGTGAGTAACATTATCTTTGATGCTTGAATTTCTATAATGAATTTGACTGTCTATCTTTTCTTTTGGCTCCATACGACAACAACCAAGTTCTTCATCGGCTGGAGTCTCTCGATAAGAGTCGTAGCACGATGGAGACAAAAGAGAAGAATGTCGTGGAGGCTCTCGAGCACTTAAAGTTGGAGACGAAACAGCGTGAGGAGAACTTGGCGGCAGTTGCTGATGAACGTGAGAAAAGTTTTGCTGACCAACTCATGACAGCTGCCCAGGCTCTTTTCGGTAAGTTGTTGTGTACCAACTTCTTATCAATTCTATCTTCTTTTGGCTTTTCCTTGTTGTTGAATTTTGAGTGTTACAAATTTGCAGATGCAACTTAACTCATTTTTGACCGCCAAGTGCTTGAGCGTGCCAATCCGCTAACTGGCACCGTGGCTTCGATCGAAGACTGTTGCGGCTCCACCAAGGATGCCCTTGTCAAGGCCAAGGATATGCTCAACCACTTCTACCGAGAGATGTTTCTGAAGGCTCCGACTATGGAGGACATCGGTGATCTGGCTGAAGCACTTGCTGGCGCACTTGGCAAATATAAGCAGATGCAGAAAGGCGCGGGTGCCTCCCTCGGCCTAGCGATGGATCAATCCTACGACCCTCGCCTGGACCTCTGCAAGGTGACCTCCAAGATGTCGGTGATCACGGAAGGTGAAGAGGTTGTAGGGTTCGCAGCATAGAAAACAAAAAATTTCCTATGATGGGAACAACAATGTACCAAGATCTATCTACTAGATACAAACAACGGGCGGATGTATATCCGTAGAGAACATACCCTTGAAGACCGACAAAGCTTAACGAGTTAAACTCGTGGTCGATGTAGACAATCTCTTGTCGATCTCAATATCGAGAGGAAGTCCTAGCGCCACAAATCAGCAGCGCATCCATGCTCGCACACACGTCTGAGGCACCGAGCAACCTCCGCCTCTTCGCTCCAGCGATGTAGTGGAAGCACAACTCTTTCTTGCCGAATAGCCACCGGGAACATGTATTTCTCTAGTCTGAGACCATGGGGGATAAATTCTATAGGGGGGGAGATATCCTTCACGAGGAGGTTTGAGTGAGAGAGAGGAGAGGGGGTGCCTTTTATAGGACGAGGGGGGCACCCAAGGGGGTGGCCGCCGGCCATGGGGGCTGCCTCCTCCCCTCCCTTATTCATGTGGGTGGACACTCCACTCACAAAAATCTCTTCAATTCCCTCCACTCAAAATTGCTATTAAATTTCCACCAAATTTAATGCAAACTCTCATTAAATAAAACTCCTTTTATTTATTCAGAATTTTGTCAATTAATTTAATGACAAACATTCACATATAACCCCTTGCTAGTATTTCATTTCACATGCAAAAACACTTTCTGCAATTTCACCCGAAAACCTGTTTCGGTATCTAGTGAAATAAATTCCTTTGCTTGTTATTCTTTTCGGCATGAAACTTTTGCTCCAATTGGATGTCGGTGTCTCTTAAGTGTGTCACCCTACGGTTCATGAATAATGCGGACATAATCGAGACCCCTCTCAGATCAATAATCAGAAGAGGGATCTGGAGACCCATACTGACTCCCACACATTCAACGATGACTTTCTTGTGATCATCGGAACCTTTTACGCTAGTATCTTAATCCCTTTGTTTCACGATATATTACATGTCCGAGATTCGATCATCGGTATCTCCATACCTAGTTTGATCTCGTTATTGACATGCACTCTTTTCTTGTTCCCGTGATAAAACATTCTAGTGATCAAATCACTTGCTTGCAAGCTAACCAATTTGATATCACCGAGAGGGCCCAGAGTATATATATCCATCATCAGGATGAACAAATTCCACTCTCGATCCATGGGCCTCAACATAACACTTTATTAGTTCTGAACCCATCTTTATAATCACCCTGTTACGGTGTGACGTTTGATGTTATCAAGAAACTCTTCCGGTGTTAGTGATTGACATGATCTCATGGTCTAAGGATTAGGATCACTTCGTAAGTTGTTATATCAATATAAACTCAATGACTTTGATCGTAATTCTATACTTTGGATGAATGTTCATCACACCATTACACTAATGTTGTGATCTCGTTATAAACAACATCAATGTCCATGGTCAGGAAACCTTGATCATCTTGTTAATCAACGAGCTACTTTATGAGAGAGGCATCACTAGGAACTTTCTATTTGTTTATTAAACACACTTGTATTAACGTTTGCGTATTAATAAAATTATAGCCTACAAAATAAACATCTATCATATCCTTGGAATACACATAATAAACACTTTATTGTTGCCTCTCAGGGCATATTCCCTTCAGTCTCCCACTTGCACTAGAGACAATAATCTAGTTACATAGTGATGAATCTAACACCCATAGAGTTATGGTGTTGATTATGTTTTGTTGTAGGGAGAGTTTTAGTCAACGGATCTGCTACATTGAGATCCATGTGTACTTTACAAATCTTTATATCTCCATTCTTGACATGCTCGCGGATGAAGTGAAACCGGCGCTTAATATGCTTGGAATTTTTGTGAGACCTTGGTTCTTTGGCATTGGCAATGGCACCATTGGTGTCACAATAGATCACCATTGGGTCCAACGCGCTTGCAACCACACCTAGTTCGTATATGAACTCCTTCATCCAAACCGCTTCCTGAGCCGCTTCCGAAGCAGCAACATATTCGGCCTCCGTTGTTGATCCCGCCACCACAGGTTGTTTGGAACTCCTCCAACTAACCGCTCCACCATTCATGAGAAATACCTATCCGGATTGAGACTTAGAGTCATCCGGATCGGTGTCAAAGCTTGCGTCAACATAACACTTAGCGACGAGCTCTTCATCACCTCCTTACACAAGAAACACATCCTTAGTTGTTCGCAAGTTCTTAAGGATATTCTTGACCGCTATCTAGTGTTCCGAACCTGGATCCGATTGGTACCTACTAGTCAAACTAATAGCATGTACCACATCCATTCTTGTACATAGCATGGCGTACATTATAGAGCCTATGGCTGAAGCATAGGGGACTTTGTCCATTATCTCTCTTTCTTCCGTCGTAGCAGGAATTTGAGTCTTACTCAATGTCTTGCCTTCCAACATAGGTAAGAACCCCTTCTTACTTCCGTCCATTTTAAACTTCTTTAAAATCTTATCAAGGCATATACTTTGCGATAGCCCTATTAGGCGCCTAGATCTATCTCTATAGATCTTTATGCCTAATATGTATGACGCTTCACCTAGGTCCTTCATTGAAAATTTTCTGTTTAGATAACTTTTAACACTGTTTAAAAGATCTATATCATTTCCGATCAATAATATGTCATCCACATATAATATCAGAAATGCCACATTGCTCCCACTCACTTTCTTGTAAATACAAGCCTCTCCATACGTTTGGACAAATCCAAACTCTTTGATCACCTCATCAAAGCGGAGATTCCAACTTCTTGATGCTTGCTTTAGTCCATAGATGGATCGCTGAAGCTTGCACACCTTGTTAGCATCCTTAGGATAGACAAAACCCTTTGGTTGTATCATATACAACTCTTCTTCAATATTTCCATTGAGGAACGCGGTATTGACATCCATCTGCCATATCTCATAATCGAAATATGTAGAAATTGCTAACATAATCCTAACCGACTTTAGCATCGCTACGGGAGAGAATGTCTCATCGTAGTCAACTCCTTGAATTTGTCGAAACCCCTTTGCGACAAGTCGAGCTTTATAGACGGTCACATTACCATCAGCATCAGTTTTCCTTTTGAAAATCTATTTCTTCTCCACGACCTTTCGATCGTGAGGTAAGTCCACCAAGTTCCAAACTTGATTTTCATACATGGATTCCATCTCGGATTTCATGGCTTCTAACCATTTGTTGCAATCCGGGCTCATCATCGCTTCTTCATATGTCGTAGGGTCATCAATTTCATCAACCATGAAATTCATAACAGGGTTTCCGTATAGCCCGGGAGCTGCACGTGTCCTTCTAGACCTACGAGGCTCAGTAGTACTCTCTTTCGGAGTTTCATGATCATTATCATTAGTTCCTTCTTCAACTGGTGAAGCCAACTCCGGAATGACTTCCGACGCTGCGCTACTCGCCATACTTTGAAGAGAAGGTTCAATAACCTCTTCTAGTTCTACCTTCCGACTAGTCACACCTTTTGCGAGAAACTCTTTCTCTAGAAATGATCCATTCTTGGGAACAAAAACTTTGCCCTCGGATCTGTGATAGAAGGAATACCCAATTGTTTCCTTAGGGTATCCTATGAAGACGCATTTTTCCGCTTTTGTTTCGAGTTTATCCGGTTGAAGTTTCTTCACATAAACATCGCATCCCCAAACTTTAATAAATGACAGCTTAGGTTTGTTTCTAAACCACAATTCATACGGTGTCTTTTCAACGGATTTAGATGGTGCCCGATTTAAAGTGAATGCAACAGTTTCTAGTGCATAACCCCAAAATGACAACGACAGGTCCGTCAGAGACATCATAGATCGAACCATATCCAATAAAGTACGATTACAATGTTCCGACACACCATTTCGTTGTGGTGTTCTGGCAGGTGTGAGTTGTGAAACAATTCCACACTCTTTAATGTGAGTGCTAAACTCGTAACTTAGATACTCACCTCCATGGTCGGACCATAGAAATTTGATCTTTCTATTACGATGATTTTCCACTTCACTCTAAAATTCCTTGAACTTTTCAAAGGTTTCAGACTTGTGTTTCATCAAGTAGATATAACCGTATATACTCAAATCATCCGTGAAAGTAACAAAATAACGATATCCACCTCGCGCTGACACACTCATTGGACCACATACATCAGAATGTATGATTTCCAATAAATCTATCGCCGTTCCATTGTACCAGAAAATGGCGTTCTAGTCATCTTGCCCATAGGGCATGGCTCACATGTATCAAATGATTCAAAATCAAGTGATTCCAAAAGTCCATCCGAATGGAGCTTCTTCATGCGTTTAACGCCAATATGACCTAGACGGCAGTGCCACATATATGCGGATATATCATCATTAAGTTTAATCTTTTTAGCATCAACATTGTGAATATGTGTAACACTATTATCGACATCCAATAGAAATAAACCATTCATCATCGGTGCATGACCATAAAAGATTTCATTCATATATATAGAACAACCATTGTTCTCAGATTTAAATGAATAACCACTTCGCATCAAACACGATCCAGATACAATGTTCATGCTCAGTGCTGGCACCAGATAACAATTATTCAAGTTTATTACTAATACTGACGGTAAGCGGAGAGGTAGTGTTCCAATGGCGATCACATCAACACTTGATCCATTGCCGACACGCATCTTGACCTCACCCCTTGCTAGCGGTCGCTTGTTCCATAGCCCCTGATTCGAGTTACAAATATTAGCAACTGAACCGGTATCAAATACCCAGGTGCTACTGCGAGCACTAGTCAAGTACACATCAATAACATGTATATCAAATATACCTTTGTTTGCCTTGTCGGCCTTCTTGTCTGCCAAATACTTGGCGTAGTTGCGCTTCCAGTGGCCAGTCCCCTTACAATAGTAGCACTCGGTATCAGACTTAGGGACAACTCAGGGTTTCTTTTTAGGCACGACAAACGGCTTGCTGCTCTTACTTCCCTTCCGTTTACCCTTCTTGTCTTTCTTGAAACCAGTGTTCTTATTGATCATCAACACTTGATGTTCCTTCTTGATCTCCACTTATGCAGTTTTAAGCATTGACAAAAGCTCAAGGAGATACTTCTTCATGCCTTGCATATTATAGTTCATCACAAAGCTCTTATAGCTAGGTGGCAGAGACTGCAGAACACCATGGATGCCTAAGTAAATGGGAATTGTTATTCCCAAGGACACAAGCTTATCGGCATAACCCGACATCTTGAGTACATGCTCACTTACGGAGCTGTGCTCTTCCATCATGCAGCTAAAGAACTTTTCTGAAGCATTATAGCTCTCTACAACAGCATGTGTGTCGAAAATCATTTTCAACTCACCCATTGTATCAAATGCATTGCTGTTTTCGAAACACTTTCGAAGTTCTGGCTCTAGCCCATACAATATGCCGCAATGAACTAAGTTGTGGTCCTCCTGACGAGTCTGATAGACATTCTTCTCCTCGTCAGGGGCATCATCAAAAGGTGGGGGGCCTAGCGGCTCTTCTAGCACATATTTCTTTTGTGCAGCAGAGAGGAGAATCCTCAAATTCATGGCCCATTCGATAAAGTTGCTACCGTTCATTGCAAGTTTCTCTTTCTCCATGAACACATTGAAATTAAAAGCAGGTGGTGCCATCTACAACAGAACTTGTAAAGTTTAGACTAAGTTTATGATAGATTGAGTTGAACTAATCCACATTACAAATGAACTCCCACTCAAAACGACATCCCTCGTGCCTTTTTGGTGATTACATGAACCAAATCCACTACACCAAGTCTGATAATCACGTGAGTCGGTGTAGCTTCAAAGGCGAGCATCAAATGGGCATCATATCTACTATATGACTCATTCTTAACATTTCGGTCCGTGTTCTGAGGCCATGTCTGTACATGCTAGGCTCGCCAAGTAAGAACCTTAGTATTCGCATGTGTAACTGTCTTACACCCGAAATATGGTCGTGGATCCAAGAACACCCGATAATCACGTGATGTCTTGGAGTGACGAAAACATAATCGGTGCATACTAAAGGAAGAACACATTCTTATCTTGATATTTAAATGAGGGATCATCTTATTATGCTAATAAAACGCCAAACAAACAATATAAGATGCTATCAAACATCATATGTTTATAAGTGAAATGATATGGTTACCGCATATGATCTCTATCATGTGCATCGTGGTATGATCACTATCAGACCTTTATGTGTAAGGTCAAGGTCTATGGAACTTACACATTATGTGTGTTGTAAGAGTATCATCTCATACTTCTCCTTAGAACATCACCATATCATAACACTAGCCTAGCAACAATCTAAATTAGACGCCTCTAATTTATCCATTGCAAGTTTTACGTGGCTCAGGGCTTTCGAAGATAGAACCGTTCTTACCTACGAACATGAACCACAACTAGGATAACCAAATTGTTGACAAATCGTTACAAAATAGATATTAACTATAGTAGGAGAGACAGGCACCCGCTAGCCACTTATGCAAACTAGTTGGATGTCAAGCGTGGAACAGGTCTCATGTGCGAGGCATGTAAAGTTTGTCCGGGCTGCTTCATCCCACTATGCCACCAATATCCAAAATTACAACTAAGAAGCAACAACATGATCATCATCGCCCACATACTCATATGTGTACTACCCGTGTAAAGCATCTACGCATAGATCCGGCTCTGATACCACTGTAGGATTTGCAGCATAGAAAACAAAAAATTTCCTACGATGGGAACAACAATGTACCAAGATCTATCTACTAGATACAAACAACGGGCAGATGTATATCCGTAGAGAACATACCCTTGAAGACCGACAAAGCTTACCGAGTTAAACTCGTGGTCGATGTATACGATCTCTTGTCGATCTCAAGATCGAGAGGACGTCCTAGCGCCACAAATCAGCAGCGCATCCGTGCTCGCACACACATCCGAGGCACCGAGCAACCTCCGCCTCCTCGCTCCAGCGATGCAGTGGAAGCACAACTCTTTCTTGTCGAATAGCCACCGGGAACATGTATCTCTCTAGTCCAAGACCACGGGGGATAAATTCTATAGGGGGAGAGAGATCCTTCACCAGGAGGTTTGAGTGAGAGAGAGGAGAGGGGGTTCCTTTTATAGGAGGAGGGGGGCACCCAAGGGGGTGGCCGCCGGCAATGGGGGCTGCCCCCTCCCCTCCTTCATTCATGTGGGTGGAAAATCCACTCACAAAAATCTCTTCAATTCCCTCCACTCAAAATCCCACTCAAAATTGCTATTAAATTTCCACCAAATTTAATGCAAACTCTCATTAAATAAAACTCCTTTTATTTATTCAGAATTTTGTCAATTACTTTAATTTCAGACATTCACATATAACCCCTTGCTAGTATTTCATTTCACATGCAAAAACAATTTCTGCAATTTCACCCGAAAACCTGTTTCGATATCTAGTGAAATAAATTCCTACTCTTGTTATTCTTTTCGGCATGAAACTTTTGCTCCAATTGGATGTCGGTGTCTCTTAAGTGTGTCACCCTACTGTTCGTGAATAATGCGGACATGATCGAGACCCCACTCAAATCAATAATCAGAAGCGGGATCTGGAGACCCATACTGACTCCCAAACATTCAACGATGACTTTCTTGTGATCGTAACCTTTTACGCTAGTATCTTAATCCCTTTGTTTCACGATATATTACATGTACGAGATTCTATCATCGATATCTCCATACCTAGTTTGATCTCGTTATTGACATGCACTCTTTTCTTGTTCCCGTGATATAACATTCTAGTGATCAAATCACTTGCTTGCAAGCTAACCAATTTTATATCACCGAGAGGGCCCAGATATATATCCGTCATCGGGATGAACAAATTCCACTCTCGATCCATGGGCCTCAACATAACATTTTATTAGTTCTGAACCCATATTTATAATCACCCTGTTACGGTGTGACGTTTGATGTTATCAAGAAACTCTTCCGGTCTTAGTGATTGACATGATCTCATGGTCTAAGGATTAGGATCACTTCGTAAGTTGTTATAGCAATATAAACTCAATGACTTTGATCGTAATTCTATACTTTGGATGAATATTCATCACACCATTACACTAATGTTGTGATCTCGTTATTAACAACATCCAATGTCCATGATCAGGAAACCTTGATCATCTGGTTAATCAACGAGCTAGTTTATGAGAGAGGCATAACTAGGAACTTTCTGTTTGTTTATTAAACACACATGTATTAACGTTTCCGTATTAATACAATTATAGCCTGTAAAATAAACATCTATCATATACTTGGAATACACATAATAAAAACTTTATTTTGCCTCTGAGGGCATATTCCCTTCAGATGTAGCCTTTGGTCCTTTTGCCTCCCACTGCAAGAAATATGGCCCGTGGCTAATAGAATTTCTCACAAGGTACTCTGCGGAGAAGAAGCGGTTGGCCACGGCAAAAGACACATAGACGGAGGCTACCGCGGACGCCGTGAAGCCCTCAAGTGCCTCCGTGTAGTTAGTGTTGTGATACCAATTGCTGCATCATCTTATAGTTATTTTGTCAAACTTGCATGTGTCACTGTTTCTACCAGATTGTGCTTGAACTGCTACATAGTAGCTTTTGTGTAAATAAATGCTATGCTGACATGTGCAATTATTGTTGTCTTTACCTTCCTTTAATGTTCTTGTATAGGGTTCCTCAGGTGTTGTTCTGAAGATCCCATCTACTCCTTCGGCTCCCCCATAGCCAAGGGCCGATGAATTATCTCAACTTCCTCTCCTTCGCGATCATGTAAAAGACTTGGAGAAAATAATTGCCATCATTCGTGGAAATGCTGATGTGTGGAAGTTGAAAGAAGAGAGAGGCTTTGAGTGGGATAAGTACCTTCTTGGAGAGGTTGCTCAGATTGGTGAGAAGCTACAATTTAAGCATGTTCTGTAGTTGTGAATATCATTCTTGTAGTTGCCTTGGTATCGACTGACTTTGGTTTGTCTTGTAGTTGTGAATATCATTCTGCAAGAGGAGAAAGAGCGCGTCGATATTCGACTGAATTTCTTACCACAAGCAGAGCTAGTGGCTGGGGCCTTCTTCTGGACGGACCGGCACCGAGAAACTGTGTTGGCGATGGTGCAGGACCATGTTTATCATGTGCTGGAGGTGTTGAAGAGTGCTCAGTTAGCACTCGCATCGGTATACAGCTCCATGTCCCCCCTAGACGAGGCTCTTTCCAACATGCTTGGGATACTGCAGAAGTTTTGAAACGTGAATGCCATGAAGGAGTGCATGCGCCAGCAGCTGGTCTCGGGTGCTAGGGATGCATTAGCCCTTGTCCACCTGCATCGCCCTGATGTAGACCTAGCGGCCATTGCGGTGGGGCCGCCAGTTCTTCCGGACGGTATGTCTTGGAAGATGTGACCTCATTACCGGGCGGTTTCCCAGCCTGTAGAAGATATTGTGCATCTATTCGATGAGTGCACCAACGTCATTCTTCAGGGACAGCGATAGTGGGTTGCCCTGTATAGAACTTGTATATGATGTAAAATTTGTATAGTTTTGACTCGGCAATGTTGCCCTTATAAAGACTATGCATGTTATGCATTCAATTCGCGTTACTATGTTGCCTTTTCGTTAGCCTGACACCTGCCGATCTTAGCACCTTGCCGACTTGTCAGTTGGGTTGCAACTGGGTTGGAGTTTTCAAAGGATCAATGGCAAGCATAGTCAGCTACTTGGGTGAGTGTAGTTGTGAGGAGGTTGATGAGCCGACGAGGTCGTCGGGTGAGGCGTAGCTCCCGAATGCAGTATGTATGAAATGTAAATAAGACAAGAATCATGGGTGAGGAACTTAGCTTTATTTATTGAAGGTTAGCAAGTACAGGTTTCTGCTAAGTAGCCTTATTCGAAACTAAAAACATCTATGGGTAGAAGCGTCGCAGCTGCGCGACGTTCCAAAGGGTTATGCGAATCCACTTTCTACATAGATGAGGCGATAGGCGCCACCTGGGATCACTTCGGTGATCACGTAAGGTCCTTTCCAGGGAGACTCGACCTTCAGGTGCCCTTTATGCTTGAGTCGCATGACGATGTTGCCTTTGGCGAAGGACCTTGGACGCAGCTATTGGCGGTGGTAGTTGCAGAGGCTCTGTTGGTACACATTCGAGCGAGCAGCAGCGATGTTGCATGCTTCGTCCAATAGATCGATGGAGTCTTCAATTGCGTCCTTGTTTGTAAGTGACGACCTGTTGGGCCTTGTAGCGTACCTCGGATGGTAGTACCGCCTTAGCACCATGCACCATCAAGAAAGGCGTGTAGCCAGTGGCATTATTTGGAGCTGTGTGCATGCTCCAAAGTACGGAGGGAAGCTCATCTGCCTAGGCTCCTTCTGCTCTTTCGAGAGGGTAGAAGAGTCACTTCTTGATGCTGTTGTAGACGAGGGCATTGGCCTTTTCGACTTGGCTGTTGGTTTGGGGGTGTGCTACTGAGGCGTTGATGATGTTGATGCTGATATTGTCATAGAAGCCTTGGAACTCCTTCGAGGTGAAGTTTGTTCCATTGTTGGTGATGATGCTAGCCGTACCCTAAACCTGAAGACGATGGACTCGAAGAATTTGACGGTGGTGGTTCCGCTCTGGTTGGTGAAAGGCGTAGCTTTGATCCATTTTGTAAACTTGTCTACAACAATGAGGAGGTATACATATCCTCTACGTGATGACTTCTGGAGCTTGCCGACCATGTCGAGTCTCCATTGCGCGAAGGGCCATGCCAATGGTATTGGCCATAGCTCGGAGCATGGTGCATGCGGCTTATCCGGGAATCTATGGCACGGATTGCATTTCTCGACGATGCTCTTGGTGTCGTGCATCCCAGTTGTCCAGCCTAGAGTTCCTTGGCGACGAGGGAGCGACTGTTGGCATGGTGTCCACACGTGTGACATGGTTATACCCCGCGGGTACGCGACCTCAGCATACCTAGTCTAGCCCAAGGAAGGCCCATGACAAATATACGCCAGCCCATGAAGATTTTTGGGTGACCAAGGCCCATGACGCCTTCGGATCCTTGGAGAGCAAGACTAGAGTAGATAGGAAATTCAAAGGGGTAAACCCTAAAACCTGTAACCGACTCGATCTGTGCCTAGGACCTGCCTATCTCTATATAAGGGCCAGGAGGGCATGACAAGGAGGCTCTCTTACAATCTCTCGCACACCACCGCATACACACCTCCACGCCAGATTGCATCTGCGCACCCCTGTAACTTTTGGTTCCGCCGTAATCAAGAGCAGACAAGCAGTAGTAGGGTTTTCCCTCCGGGGGCCTGAACCTGGGTAAACCTCGTGTCCCCGTGTTGCTTGTTTGCTAACCGTTCCGCGATCTCCAGCGTCCCTATCTTCTCCAAAACCCAAGCTCATAACAATGGGCATTGACAAGATTAAACCTTGTCAATTGGCACCGTCTGTGGGAACTGGGGACGATGATTGTGCAATCGTGATGGTCCCAACCCGAGCGATCTTCAACTCCGCGGCGACAGAGAGTCATATCCTCTTCGGAGCCTTCGACTTCATCGCCCACTCACTAGCCACCATGAAGGACTTCGAGCCCGTTGGCGATGGACTCGAGATCCTATTCGGGAGCTTCTGCTTCCAGGTGGGGCAGACCGGCACTCTCCGCCTTCTAGAACGGGTGCCCCTACCATCGATCAGTCCCGCTTCGTGGGCCCCACACCCTGTGCTACGCACATCATCATCAACCGACGAGTCCTACGACAGCAGCAGCTGCAACTCTGATCTGTGCGATCCGCCATCGGACGAAGGGACCTATGGTTCCGGGTCTGAAAGCTGCGGCAGCAGCAGAGCGATCTACAAGCGCTACCAGTGCGCCGCGGTCATCCAGGATCAGGTACACAACCCGCCACCCAACCCGCAGGGTAGAAACGGTGGAAACAGAAGAAGCCAATCCCCCCACCCAACGGGGAAAACAACAATCGGGTCATCCACCTCAACGAGGAAGGATGGGCTCAAGCACGCGAGGCCGTGGCAGGATCAAGATCCTGCCTGCTGATGCCTCACGAGATCTACTAATGGCATACCACATGCTCCTCATCGAGGAGCACAAGAAGCAGATCAAGATGCAGGAAGTGCTTGACAAGCGCAAGCAAGTAGCTTCGGAGTCCAGTGCGCGACGAGCCGCGCTCTCCGCCATGGTCATTGGCTCCAGCTCGCATGGCAACAACAGCAACAGGCACCGTTCTCGGATGGAGAACATGGACCCCAAAGAGCGTCGCGAGGTGACCCGAGCCCTCAACGCGTCCTTCATGGAGATGGACACCGACGGCAACGTCATCCCAAAAATACCGCAAGTGCGATCATGTGAGCCACCGCGTACCTCGCGTCCCACCCACCTCCGGAGGGGGACCCGAAGAGGGCCATGCACAAGTCCGCACTTACGGGACTCAGACTCATTGGAGCCGCGCTCCACGGAGAAGCTCCTGTGGAGCCAAAAAAGAAGGCTGCGGTCAGATTCAACCGCAGCCCCACACCCTCATCCGAGGACAAAAGAGCATGACCTTCCTCGAAGGCATAAGAGATCACGCCATCGCAGCCGCGACTACAATGCTCGAAACGAGCTAACGCAGTGCAAGATCGACAAAGTGCGCGCCAAGCACATATGCTCGTCTGAATCCGAGATGGATGAAGACGAAGGAGAACTCTGCGGAGCTCGATGCTTCAGCAGATCTGTCCGGCAGACAAGGATGCCGCGAAAAATCAAGCTCCCTTTGGACACTCCGAAGTTCGACGGCACGCAGGACCCCAAAGCAAGGCTCAGCGACCACTTGTCGTCCGTCAAGCTGCACGGTGGAAGCAGGGAAACCGCCATGCAATGCCTTCAGCTGCAGCTGACAGGCGCAGCTCGGATCTGGCTAAGCAACCTATCCTTAGTATCCATCCGAAGTTGGGAGGAGCTGGCGTACAGTTTCGTCCGAAACTTCAAAGGCACCATCAAGAGGCCTGCCTCGATCGAGGAGTTGCGATCCTGCACTCAACGATCGGGCGAATCCATTCGCTCGTATATACTACGCTGGTCTAACACCAACAACTCCGCGACGCACATCTCCGAAGAAAGGGCTATCGACGCCTTCAAAGAAGAACTTGGACGCGTCAATCCCAAGACACTCGACCACCTCATGGACATCGCCAACAGGTGGGCCGATGGCGAGGACTCTGTCCACTGAGCCTACTCGGAGGAAGAGGACGACTACGGCCGACGACGAGAACGCCGTAGCAAGAGGAGACCGCGTGTCTACGACGACCGCGATAGACCCGACATGGTCGCGGCAGGCTATGCCGACCGCTGCAGCGATGGCAACCGCAACAGCGGCGGATACCGCGGAGGCAATTTCCATGATGGAGGATGCCCAGCACAGTCGTGGCAGCGCCGCGGTCACGACGACGGACCCTCAGCATACGAAAAACTGTCGGGTCCATGCACCATCCATTTCTACATCGACAAACATGATGGTAAGAAGAAGTCAAGCCACATGCTCAAGGACTGCCGCGAGTTCCAGAAACTCAGCGAAAGCATGGCTCAGATGAGGCAGCAAGCCCCAAACCCTGGATTCGGGAACGCACCCGCACCAGGAGAGATAGCGCACGGAGCTCCTCCACCGCCACCTATAGGAGGCCCGAACCACCCAGTCACACCCGCACAGAATAACGGTGGGCACGGGTATCCCCCTCCGAAAGGAGCACTGATGATCCAAAAAGGGCGCCCAACGAATAGGGTGCAGAAGAAAATCACCCGTCAGATCAACCTGGCCGTGACAGCTCCACCCGCCATCCTTGAGTACCTCAGCGGATCGGAGTCCTGCATCACGTTCAGCCGTTCGGATCACCCTTGCCAGGTCCCTCGCCTAGGTCATGCTGCCCTGGTGCTTGAGGCGCAGATCGGAGGTTTCGAGATGATCCACGTCTTCATGGACGGCGGCAGCGGCATCAACCTGATGTTCGCAAGCACCCTAGTAGCAATGCGGATCCCGCTGTGCATCCTGGAACAATCAGACACAACGTTCCAGGAAAGGGCACATTCCCCCTCGGAAAGATATGGCTCGACGACATCTTCGGCAAACCGGATAACTTCCGATGCGAAAGGCTCGAGTTCGAAGTGGTGGACTGGCCATCACAATGCCACGCCATCCTCGGGCGTGTAGCATTCGCAAGGTTCCTGACAGTACCACACCACGCTGCATTCGCCACTCAAGATGCCAGACCTGTGCGCCATCACGGTCCACGGGAGCTTCACCCGATCAGACCACTGCGACAGGGACTTCAACAGAATCTCCCAGTCATTCGGCATGCAAGAGGAGCTCGTAAGGCTCCGCAAGGTGACGGACAATGGGGCACCCCCAGTCGCACGGCAAAACGCACCCGATATGTCTTTCGACTCCACCGTCAACACAAAGAAGGTGCAGGTCCACCTGACGGATGCCTCCAAGACAGCACTGATCGCCAACGATCTCAGCCTCAAGATAGGAAAGCCGCCGTCAATTCCTCCGTGAGCGCTGGAAATTACCTGGTGTCCGCGACATGCCAGGAGTTCCCAGGGAATTCGCCGAGAACGCACTCAACATCTTTCCTGACGCCAAGCCCATCAAGCAGTCCATCCGGCGCCTGTCCGAGCCCCAGGCCGAAGCCATAGGGATTGAAGTCAACAGACTACTCACTGCAAACTTCATCAGGGAGATTAAAGAAAGCGAGTGGCTCTCCAATACAGTGATGGTCCCCAAGAAGGACACGGACATCCTGCGGATGTGCGTGGACTTCACGTCGCTGAACAAGCACTGCCCGAAGGACCACTTCCCTCTCCCTCAGATCGATCAGATCATCGATTTGACTGCAGGCTGCGGGAAACTCTCCTTCCTCGACGCCTACTCAGGCTACAACCAGATTCGATGAAAGGTCGAAGATCAGGAGAGAACGGCGTTAATCACGCCATTCAGAGTGTTCTGCTACAACACAGTGCCCTTCGGGATAAAGAATGCAGGTGCCACGTACCAGCGGTGCATGCAGGCATGCCTGAAGGACTAGATCGGTCGCAATGTCCATGTCTATCTCGACGACATAGTCATCAAAACCAGGGAGGCGAGAACACTCATCGACGATCTCCGCGAGACGTTCGACAATCTCGACCGCTACAGGATCAAGCTTAACCCTGAGAAGTGCGCCTTCGGCGTCCCATCGAGCCAGCTTCTTGGTTACCTCATCTCCCAACGAGGGATCAAGGCGAACCCGAAGAAAATCCGGGCCATAATGGCCATGGAGAAGCCGAAAAACCTCAAGGGTGTCCAGCAGCTTGCAGGACGAATAGCGGCATTAAGCAGGTTCATCAGCCGCATGGGCGAAAAAGCACTGCCATTCTACCAACTGCTAGGCAAGGCAGACAAATTCGAGTGGATGCCTGAGGCGGATGACGCATTGGAAGATCTAAAGTGGCTGCTCTCTACCTCGCCTGTCTTGGTTACGCCAAAGGAGCACGAGCCCCTACTTCTGTACATAGAAGCTACACATCAGGTGGTAAGCACCGTACTGGTGGTCTAGCGACCCGAAGAGGGCAAGACCCATGGGGTCCAACTCCCAATCTACTACCTCAGCGAGGTATTGACGCCAACAAAGCAAAGGTACCCTCACTACCAAAAACTCGCCTACGGCGTGTTCATGACAGCTCGTCGGTTGAGCCACTACTTCCAGGAGCACCAGGTGATGGTCGTCAACGAGGCAGCCCTAAACAGCATCCTAAACAACCAAGAGGCCACATGACGCGTGGCCCTGTGGGGCATTGAGCTGTCACCTCTAGACATCATCTATGAGAGATGTCACGCGGTCAAGTCGCATGTCCTCCCGGACTTCCTTGTACACTAGATGGAGCTGCAGCTGCCAGACACCCTAGACATGACATAGTCATGGACGATGCACTTCGACGGCTCCAAGCGTGAAGCCGGAGCAGGAGACGGAGTCATATTGACCTCCCCGCAGGGCGATAAGATGAAGTACGTCCTCCGGATGAAGTTTCGAGCTTCCAATAACGAAGCAGAATATGAGACCCTCATCCACGGCATGACAATGGCAAAGATCTGCGGCGCAACGCGCCTGGTCATCTACGATGACTCCAACCTCGTCATCCAGCAGACGATGAACGAGTGCGACACGCACGCCGCCAACATGATTGCGTACCGCGCACTCTACAACACACTCGAAGGAGATTTTGACGGCTGCGAGCTTCGGCACGTTGGAAGAGAAAGCAACAAGGAGGCCGACAGACTCGCCAACATCGGCGCCACACCTGCGCATGGGTGCCGCCAAGTGTGTTCCTCGAACAGATCTGCGTACCATCCATCAAGCAGAAATTCCCCAAGGGATCACCCGAAGAAGCAGAACACTCGGGGGCTGCGCTACCCGACGGTCAAGAAGGACCTGAAAAGCTGGACACATAAGTCGCGGTAGTCAACCTGATGCAGGTCATGGCAGTCGAAGAAACTTGGACACGGCCATACCTTCGGTACTTGATAGACGGAGAACTGTCTGATAGCCCGACGGATGCCCGGCGCATATCTCGTGGGTCCAAAGCCTTCACCATCATCAATGGCGAGCTGTACAAGCACATCAGTTCGGTTGTACTAAAAAGGTGCGTCACCATCGGCGACAGAAAAACCATCCTCCAAGACATCCACGAGGGCATCGGTGGCGATCATGCAGGCAGCCACTCCCTTGTCGCCAAAGCTCTACGAGCTGGATTCTACTGGCCAACGGCCATGAACGACGCCAAGGACATCGTCCGAAGATGCAACGGATACCAAAGGTTCGCCGACAGACCACACGCACCCGGGTCTGAGCTCAGGCCCATACCTTTGGCCTGGCCCTTCGCCCAATGGGGCCTAGACATGATCGGCAAGCTGCCAATGTCCTCGAAAGGGGGACATGTCTACCTCCTGGTCGCAGTCGTCGAATTCACCAAGTGGATTGAGGCCATGCCGGTCACTAACCAAAAGGGCAAATCTACCGCCAAGTTCTTTGAATCCATTGTCTATAGGTTCGGCGTGCCACATAGCATCATCACCGACAATGGATCGAACTTCATCTCCAAGGAATTCCAGGACTTCTACGAAGGCCTCGGAATCAATATCACATACGCCTCTGTGGCGCACCCGCAAACGAACGGGCAGGTGGAGAAGGCCAATGGCCTAATCGGCGTTGGCATCAAGAAGCGCCTCATGAGCCCACTCGAGTGACTCGCCGGAGCCTGGACGAAAGAGCTGCCTTCAGTCCTATGGAGCCTACGTACAACGCCAAACAGCTCAACCGGCTACACGCCGTTCTTCATGGTGCACGGAGCCGAAGCCATGCTACCAGCCAAGGTACGCCACCAGGCCCCACGGGTCGTCGCTTATAGCGAAGCCGAATCCACAAACGCACTAGAAGACGCCGTCGACACACTTGACAAAGCGCGAGACATAGCAGCAGCTCGATCAGCGGTGTATCAACAGAGTCTCCGCAACTACCACAGCCGACGGCTGCGCCGAAGGTCCTTCGTCGAAGGAGACCTAGTCTTGCGACTCAAGCAAGAGCGACCGAAGAAATTCGAGTCACCATGGGAAGGACCCTACATCGTCACTGAAGTCATCCCAGGTGGCGCCTATCGCCTCAAGCACGTGGAGTCTGGAGTCGCATACTCCAACCCATGGAACGTCACACAACTACGACGGTTCTACCCCTAGCTACCTCCCTCTTTTACTTTCAATAAGGCTATTCAGCCAAGGCTACTCAGCCGAACAATGTACCTCCTCCATTACGATATGAATAAAGCTAAGTGTCTCGCCCCAAAATTTTTGTTTACTATTCGCATTTTACTCCATGCTACAAACGCACTCGGGTCTCCCCCCACCTCACGACTTCGTCGACCGGGGATAACACGTGTACACCTGAGTAGCTTACCACGTCAGGCTAACGAAAAGGGCACGTATACAAACAAAGCACTACGTGCTAAAACAAGAACCAAAACTTTATAATAAAGGGCAAAACATGCCCAGTCAAATATATACAAATTTTACATCCATCTTTTTACAGGTACTACCTATTCTGAATAATAACCTGAGCACGCTGCTCAAACAGATCTATGATCTGTTCGGCATACTGCCTTACAGCCGCATAATGCGGACGCATATCCCACTCGCCACCATATGGCCGAAGAGGTGGCCCAGCCGCTATAGCGGACAGATCTACATCAGGGCGATGTAACTGCCCAAGGGAGAGCGCAGCCTTCACCCCCGCAACGAGCTGATGCCGCACCAGTTCCCTGACATGATGCACATTCCGAAACTTCGACAGTAGACTAGAGAGAGTCGACGGTGCATCATCCAGCAGGAACATTACATGTAGAACCGACGCAAGCGAAGACTTCACCTGACGAAGCACCCGCGATACCTGGTGGACACGATCTTGCACCGTCGCAAGGACCATGGCACGATCACGGTCCATCCAGAAGAACCCGCTGACCTCCATGTCCTGCTGAGTCAAGCAGTTGATCCGAACAGCAACACGCTCTTTCTCCTCCCTTGGAGCAATGTTAGCACCTGCAATACTTGCAAAAGAGTAAGATGAAAGGCCAGCTGGCGCATCCGAAGTAACGGGCAATAGCTCGAAAAACTCACACTGAAGCTGTTCAGACAAACGAAGCAACTCTGCCATCAAGTACTCCTCTCTGGCAGCGCCTCGATCCGCTTTGGATTTCCAAACATCAGCGTGACCACGCACCCCAAGCAACTCTTGTTCGAGGCTACGTATACGGTCTCGAAGAAATACAAGCTGCGACGCACCATCCAGGGATGGTCGCAGCTGTGCCACAGACGAAGTGTCAACGGGATCATCACCCGAAGGACCCTAGACTAACAGAAAGACAAATACATGAACAAGCAGTTGAAGGAGCACGAAACTCAGCAAATTCATTAAGTGCAGCAAAAGCCACTACGTGGCATAAGGATTGTTCATCAAAATAATTACAACAAAAGAAGCTACAACTATCCTATAACTACAACGCCTACGAAGCTGCACCCTGAGTAGCCTCAGAGCCGGATTGCCTCGCCTTGGCTTCCCCCTGCTGCCTTAGCGCGTACTCGGCCAGCAGATCAATCAGCTTCGGCCCGTAACTCTTATAGCGAGCAGCATAGGTGGCGAAGGCTACCTCGGATCCATCAGCAGTCGTTGGCATCCGGGAAGTGACCTGAGGAAGGTCCAGCTCCGCTCCAGCTGCCAAGGCCATTGCCAGCCCGACGGATGCGCCGATGCCCTTCTGCTTGCGCTTGTACGCTGCAGGCGCTTCGGCTGACAACGCCTCCGCCAGGGCATCAACATCTTCGAGGGCCACGCCCTTGGGGATAAGCTCCTTGTAGAAGTGCCCAAGGACCTCCTTGGCCTTGCCAAGCGAATTGACAACGGTGCTGCAGCGGTCTTCGACCGCCGCAGTAGCATCATCTAGAGCGCTCCCGTGCTCCAGAGAACCGCGATCAAACTCGATGCCCGCGGCATCTAAGACAACAAAGGAAGCAGAATGAATAAAAGCATTGCAAAAGAAATACAAGGAAATAAAAAAGAGGAAGGAGGAGATACTCACCCGAAATAGCCTTGGCAGCCGCCATAAGCTTGCCGGCCACCTCTCTCTCGCGCGAAGCCGTGGCGGTGGCGAGCTGCTCCTCGCGGTCCGTAGCCTCCTGGTGCAGGTGCTCCTTAGCCTCGGCCGCGTTGGCCAGCTCCAGCTCGAGGCGCTCCCTTGCACCAACGACGACCTCGGCCTTCTTCTCCGCTTGACCAAGGCTCTTTTTGAGAGCATCAATCTCACGAAGAGAGGCGTTGTGATCCTCTGCAGTAAGCAATACACATGTAGAATCGAAGGACAAAAATGCAAGAAGACACAAAAGACCAAGGCATAAAATACCTTGAAGTTGTTTAAGGCTGGCCTCCAACGCCAGGTGCTGCTGCACCAGTTGGTTGGCACCTTGCACAAAAGGCTGCAAAAAGAACTACTAATCAAAAGAACGGCTCGGGGGCTAAGCCCAAAAGAACGAGCAGAAGCAAGTTGCACATACAAAAGATGCTCGGGGGCTCCCCCCGAGGTGGGCAGAAAAGAAAAATCAACAGATCATCCGAAAAGGCTCGGGTGCTCCCCCAGCGGCAGAAAGCAGAATTACTTACATGATTTAACGGCGACTCCGAAGGTCCGCTCGCAGCCTTCTGAGGCGCAACCACCCGAATCTGAGGAGGAGGAAGAACGACCTTCGACTCCCCCATCATTTCTCGAGCACCATCACTGGAGGAGTCATTGGAGGAGTGGCTACACAAGGACAAATCAGCAAAGCGCAAGGTAAACAGACAAGAAAAAGCAAAACATGACTAAGGAAACTTACGAGTCAAGCTCGCTCAAGTCGAAGATGGGAGGGGTCTTCCGGACCTTCTTCTCCTCTTTCTTCTCTTCCTTCTTTTCTTCCTTCTTCCACTTCGCCGGCGGGTGCGGTGACACAGCCCGCACGGGAACGGCAGGAATTGGAGAGGAAGATCCCCCATGCCCATCACTGTGACGTTCAAGGCACAACGGGTTCCGAGGCGTCGGCGGAGTTGAGGCATCCGACGACTCGCTGGAGCTCCTTGTCCGCTTGCGAGTGTGATCCTCGCTTGACTTGTTGGCCTCTTTAGCCGGAGATCGCGCCGATGGTAGTTCGGGAGCGTAGGATCAAAGAAGGAAATGTTCGAGGATATTCCAGCATGCAGCAAGAAAGCTCAGAGAAGATTGGAGCAGTGAAAGAAGAATGGCTGCGGTGAAAACAGATTAATTTTTCCCCAATGATTATAAGTACCAAGACGATGCATGACAACCGTCCAACGAGAAGACCTAACGCCAAAGGAAAGATCTGACCGTCCACGTGTCAGTACAGCAGTGAACCGTCACTCACACGCCGTCCACTACACGCGGAAATGTAGGCGACGCCGTAATTATCTCCACGCCGCGCGTGACCGGTCAATTCAAGGTCAGAAGGTGGGACCCATGTTCATCCAGTCACGTCATCTCTGGCGCAGCAGACGTTTGAGGTCACCGATCGTCAACACTGACTTCATCAAATGCTATACTAGCAAAAGCCACAATTCTTTGGCTACACAGCTAAGAGTACTCACTCGAATCTACGATTCGACTAACTACTCGGGGCTACTCCTATCAGGAGTGCTAGCCGTGCACCCCAAACTGAACAAAACACTACAGCACTAAACTATTTCTTCGAGTCCTGCGTCGAGTCTGCGACTCCACTACGGACTCGGGGGCTACTCCCATAGGGAGCATGGATTCAAGCATCTGAACAATTTGTGTCCTACGGACCTGAAGCTGAACAACGGCTGAATTAAAGTCTCTGCCGAGTCACGAAGCCTAATGCAGACTCGGGGTCTACTCCATAGGAGCGCTGGTCGCACACCACTAATTTTTCACCGCGATCCTTCGGATCAGCATGCAACATTTTTTCGGCAACTTTGCCCTAATTAAACACTGAGTGAGCAATATTCTCCTTTGCCACCCGAAACACCTCCGCGGTGATAAAAATTCGGATGCTGTGTCTGCGACGCAAAGATAAGACCTACATATATCATTTGATGGCCTGACAACGCACACGACTGCGCTCTGCTAGTATGAATCCGTGCCAACAGGCGCGATGAAAAATCCCGACGGACGCGTTTGGTACATCATTTAAAGTCACTGGAATTCCACTCCTGTAAGTCCTCCGCGGTATGAGTCGAATTACGCCAGCATATGTCCCGGGTTCGAGTCGAGGGACTCGAACCTGAAGAAGATAGTGTTGTTTTGTCCTAAGACAGTTAACTGACCCTGATCCGTCGGGAGAGTCAGGAACACACATCAACAATCCCTACACATTCTCTTGAAAGACAGAGTCGCACCCGAAGGATTAAAGAGTCCTCAGCCGAATCTACGATTCGACTGAACACTCGGGGGCTACTGACATGGTTATACCCCGCGGGTACACGACCTCAGCATACCTAGTCTAGCCCAAGGAAGGCCCATGAAAAATATATGCCGGTCCATGAAGATTTTCGGGTGACCAAGGCCCATGACGCCTTCAGACCCTTGGAGAGCAAGACTAGAGTAGATAGGAAATTCAAAGGGGTAAACCCTAAAACCTATAACCGACTCGATCTGTGCTTGGGACCTGCCTATCTCTATATAAGGGCCAGGAGGGCACGACGAGGAGGCTCTGTTACAATCTCTCACACACCACCGCATACACACCTCCATGCCAGATTGCATCTGCGCACCCCTGTAACTTTCGATTCCGCCGTAATCAAGAGTAGACAAGAAGGAGTTGGGTTTTCCCTCCGGGGGCCTGAACCTGGGTAAACCTCGTGTCCCCGTGTTTCTTGTTTGCTAACCCGTTCCACGATCTCCAGCATCCCCATCTTCTCCAAAACCCAAGCTCATAACAATGGGCATTGACGAGATTGAACCTCGTCAATGTGCCTTCATAGATTTCGAGGAGGATGCTTTTGCTGTCGCCGCTGCTGATGCATTGTTGGAGAACGACGGTGATTCTTCGCTCATAGATTTCACCATTAATGATGGTGAATACATTAGATATACGGGTGATGTGTCGCGTGTCTTTTGGGTCATATGGATGCTTGTTACTTAACATATATGTGAGGTACGACTGAGTCTAGGAGGGATCAATGAGCATGAACTCCATGGTACCCTCAGATGAGGGGTCTGGTATGGCTTTAGCGGGTGCTCCGGAATCTTCGGGTGGCATAGCCCCGAGTGTGTAGCTGCTTCGAGAGAGTCCTTGGATGGCTTAAGCTTAATGGATAGCTCGTGTATTTTATCCAGGAACACGCCTTGTGGCACTGGGGTGCAGGTAGAGCTAATGTTAGTGATTTTGTCAGGTTCTTTGTTGCTTTCGCGGCTGACATGCCGGAGTTCGCCGCCATGAAAGTCACCTTGAAGTGCATTATAGAGGCTGCGGTAGGTGATCATGTTGTCGCTGATCGCATCACTCTTATGCATTTTTTGCTGCATTACGAGGTTGGATTCTTCATAGATGACGAGTCTAGTGGCACCACAGGTTTTGGCCATCCGCATCCCGTGAAGCAGGACTGTAACATCCCAAAAATATTAATCAAGGTTAGCAAGTTCTAATCACCCAAGTTTAGGGCTAACAAAAACTTTTGTTAATTAAAATCAATATGAATGCATGTGTGTGATGAATGCATGAATGCTTGCAATGACTTGTTTGATTGTTATGAATGGCAAGGATTGGTTTAAAGATGAAAACAACATCATCTAAATCATTTCCAAGTAGAATCAAATCAATAGAATTTCAAAAACAAACAAAATGAGCTAATGGTAATTTTGACCAAAGTTAACCACTAGACCACTTTGAGTGTTTCTAGTCCAAGTTTTCTAACAGAAATAAATCCAATTCTTTTCACCCCTTGCTAGACCAAGTAAAAGTGAACCTAAGCCCACCTTGCAAACCCACAGAAACAATTTACAAATCTATGCCAAGGACAATTCAAAATTGAATCTAGTTCATATGGTAAGATCACCATTTCTCAAAACCCAACCAAACCAGTTCACCTTGACAAATCCAAACAACTAGAGACTACCAAGTATGTGCCTAGTACACTCACCAAGTGTCATACAAAAATTCAAATATAAATTTCTTTCGGCCATTTCATCAAATATTTAGTGAGCACAGTAAACCTGCCTAACTAACTGTGTTTGATCAATGCTTTGTTCTCTCTTTGCACCCTACTCTTACCCCTTGTCTCCCCCAGTGAGCACACCAGCATTGAATCAACCTACCAAGATACCATTGCACCATGCCGTGCATACTCGAGCCACCCCTTGCCAGCCAAACATGGAAAGCTAGCAGGAGCCTTCGCCGCGCCTAGCCACCATGTCTAGGAGGCAGCCCTACATCCACCGCCACCCACTATCCAATTCTCGAGCACTGCCAAGCCGTGGACCACAGAGAACGCGCCGCGCCCAGTTCGTCTCTGCCACGCCAAGAGCACGCCAGAGAGTCGCGCCCAACACAATCGCACACGCCGCACCTCACCTTCGCCTCCTGTGCCTGCGATAACCACAACCCCAGAAACCTCCCAGACATCCCCGTTCGCCGCCGCACGACCCGTAGCCACTGTGCATCATCAAAACCGCCGTCGGTGCTGCTCAGAGCACCAACACGTTCCGACCGTTCTTGACCGCCCCTTGCCGTGCCATCAAGTCATTGAGTATCGCCAGGAGACCGGGCACTGTCCTAGCCCCCGTGACATGTTAGTAGCTCGCTATAATGCCGACCCCGATGAGCTCTGCCCATGCCGCACGGCCTCTCTCGCTCACCTATAAAAGGAGGCCTTCCCCACACCATCTCACTCCTCTCTCTCAGAACCACCCCAGCTCTTCCCCGGACCAAGGCGAGCACCAGGCAACCGAAATTTCATCAGAGACCGCCGCTGCTGGAGGAGAAGGGCGTCGTCGATTGTGGCCATCCCAGGAGACACCGCCAGTACCAGGGGAACCATCATCGACAACCTCATTCACCCCTGTCACCGACCCTCGCCTGAGCCACGGTGAGCCTCTCCAGACCCCCACTGGCCGTGCTAGGGTTCGTCCCCCTCGTGTCCTGTATATATGAGGACGTTGGACGTGAGCCGTTGATCTTGCATCTAATCCAACGGCCGTAATCAGCCCATACCCCTTCGCCACCCCCTGACTCGCTGACGAGTGGGGAAACCACTTAAAACCATCCCGCGCGTGTTGTGCGTAGTGGGTAGGCCCAGTAACTCTCCCGCGTGACCCAGTTAGTTTAAATTTAAATTTTTTATTTTAGTTTCAAACCTAGTTATGTCTGTTGATTCAAAAATCAATTCAGAGAGATTTCGTGAACCAAATTACATGAAAATATTTTTTTTAGAAAGATATGGAAATCCTTAATTGAATCCTGTTGGATTCAACCCATTTGAAATTATAGATCACCTATAGTAAAAATAACAAGGCAGAGACTTTTCTACATTCAAACATTTTTCAAAAATCAACCATAAATGCTTTTGAGTTGATTCCAACTCTCAAAAATCACATTTGATAAGACCTTTCTAAATATATAAAAATATCTAGGTTTACTAGAAGTAATAATGGACAAGTAATAAAAGAATTCCCCATAAGCATTTCTAGTCACTTTAATTAATTAAAATAATAAGGTTAAACATTATTAAATTGTGACACCACTTTAAATCACATTACCAAGTATTAAAATGTGTGGTGATGACGTCTGTCAATATGATCCCATATTATAATTGGATAATATTAAATCTTATGTAGTTTTTCAATGAGTAGAAATTACTTTTCTAAAATAGAATAACTAAGACTAAGCCTTTATTCCATATGATAATTGTGATGAGGTTAGATCATCTAGTGTGAAACTTTGCATGCTAATTAGAAGTAGTTAAGTATTGTTTGGTGATTGTGTACCTCGTATTTATTTATCGACGCTATTACCGACCAAGGATATGAATAGGAAGCAGACTACTACGAAGAGGAAGCAGAAGAGAACTTCAACCACTGCACTGCTCAAGGCAAGCCTAACACTACAAGTGGATTATGCAAGTTAATACTTGCAAGCCCCACAATACCAATTAACTTATGCAATGAATTAGGCATGCTTTGGTTATACCCCTTTGATTACACCAAATCACAGTTTTACTTGCAAGCTTGATTGTTTTATTGCTTGAAAGATATTAGAGTTAGCATAAAGAGCAAAGTAATTACCCCCAATTTAGTGGGTAGTGCTAAGCATAAAAGTTGATCACTTTAGATGGGGATACTTGGTGAAAACGATTATGAAAACCTTAGAATGATGAGTCGTTCTAATGAAATGTTTTGACATGTGTTATGAACCCCAGATGATTTGATGATGAAAATGATGAGGCATGAGCCTTAGCGCTTTATAAAAATGATGGTTGTGTTCGCATGCGATACCTATCATGGTATTGCCGATGAGTACGCCATGGAGGGGTCCTCATAGTGTGTGTTTAGAGACGTGGGGGAAGGCGGACGTTTGATGGGTACGAGGTAACACAGCTTACCCAGGTTCAGATCCCACAACGGTACCGGAATCCTACTCCTGCTATAAATCACTATAATGGCAATATGGCGAGTTACAGAGATTGGTTCTCTATGCGAGGTTATGTGTAGTTGTCTGAAGTTATGCCCTAAAGGCTCCCATAGGACCGACTTATATAATCGCCAGGTCCTAGGGTTACAGGGAAAATTCCTAGCCGGACAGGTTACAGAGTCCTACACGGTCTATTACTAGTCTAGCGTGTCTTGCACTCCAAGGCTCCGAGTACGTCGGTGACTCCTTCGTAGCCTTCCTTTATCCGGCATGGGCCTCCCTTCTAGATCCAACTAACTGGGCCGCCCAGCAGGCCATGGGCCATGCTACCAAATGTGGGCCACCTGGGTTATCCGGATAAGATACATGCTATGAGGATACCCATATAGCATATCCCAAAAGTAGCCTTCGGAGAACTCCGAGATCTTGCGCCGTCTTGCCTCTTCAGGTTGAATGCTCCGTCTAGATGGATGTCGGCAAATCGTCAAGCAACATCTTGTAGTCCTCCCAAAGAACCCTGCAAGGTTTTCTCCATCTTCAATTGTTAAGTCGGAGAATTGCTGAATCTTCTATCGTACTCTTCTGTAGCCGGATTGGATCCGTCCATGCCGGAATCTTCCGATGTGATGGTTCATCTGCCTATGATAGCTAGGGCGACGTAGAAATAGGTCAACAACGCCTCGTAACTCACCCATGCAGAGAACGCAATCATGTCCACTTTTCCCACGCGAGCGATACGAACCGTTGGCAGCGATGGTTGGTACGTGGCGAAATTTCCGCACACGTCGTCTACACGGCAACCATTCGATCAAGCTGCATGAATCTTGATGCCGAAGACCATAAATAGTACCTGCGGTGGAAAATTTACTTTTTCACCTCATTCTCTCCTACATCGTATTCTTCCTCTAGCGAGTGCCTCCTCGGCTCTCCGCACAACGTGCGAAAAACCCTAGCTCTCCAATCATTCCCAGTCACCGTCGAACACACCCAATGGCCAGCAGCAGCTCCTCCCCTTCGATGGCGGCATCGGGCGAAGCTGTGGTGAAGCTGCGAGCTCCGTCGTCGTGCCCCCAGAGGGCCTAGTCATCCCCAGGTATGCGGTGGTCGAGGCCACCGGTGGCGACCATAATCCAGCGGTGCTGGAGCTGCTGGAGGAGGAGTACGACTCACACAAGGGCGACTGCCGCGGTTTAGATATCACGGACCGCGACATCAAAGAACTGATCAACGAGGGCTACCTCCCCGTGACGGAGGGGCTCGCCTAGCGGGCGGCACCGACCGGCGAGGTCACACCTTCTCCCCAAGACGGAGAAAAGGTGTACCTCAAAGCGCAGATGGTACGCGGCATCTCCCTGCCCATCTCCAACTTTTTCCTTGTTGTCCTGAATCATTACCGAGTACAGCCACAGATCCTCTCCCCCAATAGCATCTTAGCGCTCAGCAACTATGCGGCGCTCTGCGAGGGTTATTTAGGGATTAGGACTAGGCTAGATCTCTTTATATACTTCTTTACCATCAAGAGCGAAGCCGGAGCCATCAAGGACGAGCTTAGAAATTGTGGAACCATTAGTTTTAAGATCTGGCCTGGCCGGCGCTTCCCCGACATCTTCGGCCACGAATCCTGCAAGAACTGGCAGCAAACATACTTCTACGGCCCAGATATCCCTCTGGCTGGCTGAGAAGTCACGTACCCGGACTTTGTCGATGGATCAGCCACCGAAGCCTCGACATGGAGATCCCAGGCCTCCCTTGCCTCCGACATCAATGCTTCCCCCGCTATAAGGCGGATAGAGTGGTTCATAGAGACGGGTCTAACCGGATTGGACCTGGCCATGTGTTAGTTCATCAGGAGGATCCATCCTCTGCAGCACCGCTTGAAGCTGATGCACGAGTATTCCAATGATAGAAGGGATAGCCTCCGCATCTCCGAGGACAATTTCTCGAGCGACTCCGTCAAGCTTCGCCTCAAGGACATCTTCAAGGTGAAGGATAGGAAGCGTGGCTTCACCATCACCTATGACATGTTCGTAGAGAGCAAGTGCCCAAAGGTAACTGTTTATTTTCCGTGTATGACATATACTCCAGTTCTTCCGTCTAGCCATTACCATCTCATCTAACACGATGGTTATTCACTTAACAGCTAAGCGACATAGATGAGGACAACATGGCTCCTCAAATCTATGATCCAAAGATGAAGGAAGTCACCGTCGTGTCCGACGACGATGCTCCGTTGGCGCGAAAGCGGAAGAGCTCCACCTCTGACGCTGCCAACGGAGGCAAGAAGAAAAAGACGGAGGGTGGAGCCTCCAAGAAGACTACTGCCGCCTTGGAGGAGGAGAAAAGAAAGGTTACTGGGACCCCCTTTGCTAAAGCACCCCCTCTTGTGTAAGCTTATTTCCCTCCGACATTGTCCATTGTCTGCCTTATTCCTGTACTTATGCATTTTGCACGTTTCAGAAAGAAAGCCACAACCAGCTTGAAGAAGACCTCCAAAACTTTGGGTGCTTCTAGAACCATAAAGGATATGCTGCATCGTGACGTATCTCCCGCCATCGCCCCTGTCACTCCCATCGTCCAGCCCTCTTCTGCTCCGACAAGCTCTCAAGCTAAAGAAGCATCTGGCCCTTCCGCCATGGAAGTGGACTCAGGCGCCTCCACAGAGCTCGCTGTTATCGATGAACCGGCGACGCAGGAGAGTGCCTCACACCAAATGGATGAAGCTCCGGCTAAGGATGCCATGGGTAGCGGTAAGGGGATGGTGGAAGGTGGTACATCTGCCCAAGGCGGCGCCCTCGCCCCCAGGAAGACCATAGAGTTCCCAAAGATAGTCTACCAACCTCTCTGGTTCCTGGTGTGGCGCCGACATCTCCAACGTGCGGTCTCGAGGAGCTTCTCTGGCAAGTAGAAATCTTGCAAGGAAACAATGTATCCTTCGGCAAGTTGCTGGATGAGAGTGCTACCAACCTCAAGATCATTGCACTTGTAAGTTTTATTTGCCTTTTGCATTTTATATGAGTATCCCACTATATCCCCCAAGGATTTAGATGGAAACCCATAGGTATTTGTGTCTAAATGCTCTAAGAGTGACTAAGCTAGAAAACTTCTCACTGTAGCCCCCAAGCATATAGTTTGAATGAATTATTCCGACTAGATGCTTTAAGAGTAGCATACATAGTGTTTATAAATTTTGATACTGTTGCCCCCAAGCTTCTAGTTGTAACTGAATTAGTTCCTACTAGATGCTTTAAAGAGAAGCTAAGCATACGTCCGGGTTAAAAAAATTATATTGTAGCCCCCAAGCTTCTAGTTGTAACTGAATTAGTTCCGACTAGATGCTTAAAGAAAGACTAAGTATATTGCTATGTTAAAAACTCTCGTTGTAGCCCTCGAGCGTCTAGGTGGAAATTTTCCGGCTAGATGCTCCAAGTAGACCAAACAACGTTTAACATTTTCCTTTCCGCAGAATGAGAACGCTCGGAGGGGCATGGCCAACGACAAGTACCAGAAGATGCGTGTGGACCTGGAAGCTAAAAAGGGTAAAACTGCCTTCTTGAAGGAACAGATCATCAAGAGCAAGCGTCTGTTTTTCCTTTATTTTTCGTATTTTGATTTGATCTTGTGTATTCTCCGAGTATTCACTGTGTACTTTTCTTTCTCCGACTTGCAGAAACCATTTCCAAGGCTAAGGATATTGTCGAGCAATCCAAGCACATTCAGCAGCTAGATAGCGAAAACAAGATCCTTAAGAAGGAGAGGGAGGAGATGCTGAAAATGCATGAAGACTCGATGAAAGCCCTGTAGGACTCCGCCAACGAGGAGATGAACCACTTGAAGGAGGAAATCGCAATCTTAAAAGATCAAAAGAAAGCTGCCGATGAGCAAAATCAATGCCATCATGAAGCGTATAAGATCCTCCAACAAGAACGGGACTCCATGGCGGAGACTCTCTGGCAGGCCGAGGCCAGCATCTTCAGTAAGTGATTCTTCGTCTTGGATTTCTGTAGTCTAGATACTCTGAACATTTGAACTCATGCGCTCCTTTGTCGGAATTTTGTAGCTCCGATGGGTTTAAACCGTTCGCCTCTTCCGCCAAAGGAATGCATGATCCTTGCCGGCAACTTTATCAACACCGCCATCGCGCAGACCAAAGAGATAGCCAAGTCCCTCCAGATTAACATCAAGGCATCAGACTCTGTGGCAAAGTTCTCAGAGATCCTGCATCGAGCCTCCGAGCATGTCTCAAGCTGGAAAGGTTCATGAGACGGGACGGTGCCAGGATGGCATTGTCAATGGTGAAGGCACACTACGAGAAAGCCGTCATCGACACGGTATCCCCGACGTAGACAATGAAGGCCAAAAGATAAACCATGAATCTATCTTGGCGTCTCTCGCGGGTTATGACACTAGAGTTGCCGAGTTGGTCGATGTTAACGTCTTTGTCCCCCTGAAAACCGTTGAAGACAAAGGCCAAAGCTCCTCCGAGTCCCTCAACACTGCCGACTTCAAGGGTGACTCTCCTGCTGCCAATGATGTTGCTTCCAAGTCGCCTGCGCCAGAGGAATAAAAACAACTTGTAATATTTGTTTCCTCTGTAAAATGTTATGCGGAAAAACTATGTGCTAACTTAAGGTGGAGAACACTGATGTATGTCTTGCTACTTAAGAACTAGTTCTAGCATGTATATATTTTTAAGCAAGTGCTGGCTTATCCATTACTTTGGTTTTTATGCTTGACCTTTCGTGAGTCGGAAGACTCATTGTAGGAACCATGAGCTCAGGCGATGATGCCCAATGGCACCATCAATAACCTAAGCACAAAATCGCCGACAATAAGTGCCAAAAGTCACTACTCCAGGATCCACATAAAGATGACAAAGAATGTGTAGACCAGAAAACTTAAGCTAACGCCCGTAGGCGGAATTTTCACAAGTGCAATCGCAAAGCTTGTGCATAAAGGTTTTATATGATCCAAAAATGAACACTAAAGGAGGTAAAATACTTAGAAATATGAGTGAACCAAAGAGCTTTATTTCATTGATCATATAAGAGGTACACAATTAGATAAAAAATGCTAAGTGTAGAAAGGACGTAGTTGTACTATGTTCCATGATCGATTAAGCTCCGGGTAGTCATCATCCGGGTGACGTCGCTTACGCTTATAATCCTCGTTGGGTCTATCCTTCAGTTCACGATTGTCAACGAGGTAGTAAGACCCATTGAGTAGCACCTTTCTTATGATGAATGGTCCTTCCCATGGCGGGGATAATTTGTGTGACTTCTTCTGCTTAAGTCAGAGCACCAGATCCCCCTCTTTAAACGAGTGATGCCTAACACGGCGACTATGGTAGCTGCATAGCTTCTGCTGGTAGATGGCGGATCTTTGGCATGCCAAAACACGCTCCTCCTCGAGAAGGTCCACATCTAGGAGTCTGGATTCTTCAACGTCATCTTCGTCGTAGGCGGCAACCCTTGGTGCATCGTGGAGTATGTCGGAAGGTAGGATGGCTTCTGCTCCATATACCATGAAGTAAGGGGTGTAGCCGGTGGATCTGTTGGGTGTAGTTCGTAAACTCCACAGCGCAAATGGCAATTCTTCCGCCTAGGCTCTAGCTGCTCTATGTAGCGGTGCCTCAAGACGTGGCTTTATTCCCTACAGAATTAATCCATTGGCTCCCTCAACCTGACCATTGGATTGTGGATGTGCCACATATGCAAGGTCAAGTCGGATGCCCTTCTCCCAACAATATGCCTCCACTTCTCCGAGTGACAAGTTTCTACCGTTCTCAGTGATAATGCTATGTGGGAGACCAAATCTCACCACTAGATCCCAGACAAACCTGAGGACAGTTGCCCCATGAAGCTTTCTAATGGGTTTAACTTCTATCCATTTAGTGAATTTATCAACTTCTACTAGCAGATGTGTAAACCCACATGGCGCTGTTTGCAACGGTCCCACCATGTCTAGCCCCCAAACTGTAAACAGCCAAGTTATTGGTATTGTTCGCAATTCTTCAGCAGGAACATGTGGTTGTCGGGCATAATACTGGCATCCCATGCATGTCTCAACCAGCTTGTCGGCATCTGCCTTTGCGGTCAGCCAGTAGAATCCATGCCGGAAGGCTTTCGCGACCAACGATCGAGGAGTGGCATGATGCCCGCAATCTCCGAGATGGATTTCGCGTAGGATTTCAATACCTTCTTGCTGGGAAACACACTTAAGGTATACACCAGTAGTGCTCCTTTTGTAGAGCTGTCCATTGATTATGGTAAAGCCCTTCGCTCGACGTACTATTTGTCGTCATTCGACTTTTTCGTTGTCCAAAGTTCCGTGTTCGAGATATTCCATTAACAGTTTTGTCCAAGCCGAAGGGACCTTTGCCACCATGTGGACGAAAGAGTCTACTCTATCCGGGTTGTCGATGTCTGCTCCCTTAACGGATGGTGTCCATAGATGCTCTAGGAAAACTCATGGAGGAATTCGTTTGCGCCCTGATCCAAGCTTAGACAACAGATTAGCCGCCTCGTTTTGCTCCCTAGGTACATACTTGACCTCGTAGCCCAAGAAGCTCTTGGCTATCTCGTCCACTTCGTCTCGATATGCCTCCATCATAGGGTTCCGCGCATTCCAGGTGCCAGCCACCTGTTGGGCAACCAAGTCGGAATCTCCATAGCAAACTATGCGCTTGATGCCAATATCCTTGGCTACACGTAATCCGTGAATGAGTGCTTCATATTCGGCCATGTTGTTCGTAGCCTCGAAGTGGATCTACAGAACGTAGTGTAGCTTGTCCCCAGTTGGTGACTGTAGCAGTACACCAGCCCCCGAGCCGTTGAGCAGCTTTGATCCGTCAAAGTGCATCACCCAGTATTCTAGTTCCGGCAATGGGGTAGCATCTGGCATCTCCGTCCATTCTGCAATAAAATCCGCCAAGGCTCGTGACTTGATAGCGTCGCGTCTCATGTAGGTGATCTCAAAGGCGGCAAGTTCAATGCCCCACTTCGCGACCCTTCCCGTAGCATCGTTGTTGTTGATGATGTCGGACAGTGGAGTCTTGCTCACCACTTTGATCGGGTGCTCCTGGAAATAGTGCCTCAGCTTCCAAGAAGCAAGGAATACTCCATAAGCTATCTTTTGGTAGTGCGGATAACGTTGCTTGGACTCCGTCAAGACCTCACTTACATAGTAAACTGGTCGTTGAACTCCGTGCTCATAGCCTGGTTCCTTCCACTCTACCATGACAACAATGCTGATTACCCGGTTGGTGGCCGCCATGTAAATTAACATGGTCTCTCGAGGCTCGGGTGCTGCGAGGATGGGTGCTGAGGAAAGAATCTCCTTGATCTGCTTCAATGTTGCATCTGCTTCATTCGTCCACGTGAATTTGTCCGCCTTCTTCAGCAACTTGTATAGCGGTAGAGCCTTCTCTCCAAGTCGGCTGATGAACCGACTAACTGCTGCAACACAACCCGTTAGTCCTTGAATGTCCTTTAGGCATGTCAGACGGTTTATGTTTAAGATGGCCTTGATTTTCTCCGGGTTGACCTCGATTCCACGCTAGGAAATGATGAAGCCCAACAATTTGCCGGCTGGAACCCCGAAGACGCACTTCTTGGGGTTAAGCATCATGTTGTATTTCCGGAGATTATCAAAGGTTTATTTTAAGTTGGAGATTAAGTCATTTGACTTTTTAGACATCACCGCTATGTCGTCCACATAGACGTGAACTTTCCGACCAATTTGAATGTGTAGGCAACGTTGCATTGTCCGCTGGTACGTATAACCTGCGTTTTTCAGCCCAAAGGTCATCGTAACATAGCAAAACGTGTCGTAGGGTGTAGTGAACGAAGTGGCCAATTGGTCCGACTTCCTCATCTTGATCTGGTGGTATCCTAAGTATGCATCGAGAAAACACAAAAGCTCCGAGCCAGCCGTTGAGTCAATGACTTGGTCAATGCGAGGCAAAGCAAACAGATCTTTTGGACATGCTTTGTTCAAGCCGGTGTAATCAACGCATATTCTTAATTATTTGGTTCCCTTTTTGGGGACAGGTACAGGATTGGCCACCCATTGGGTGTGAAGGACTTCTCGGATAAAACTAGCCTTAAGTAACCTAGCTATCTCTTTGCCTATGGCCCGCCTCTTCTCATATCCAAAGCATCGTAGAGGTTGCTTCACTGGTTTGCATTTTGGATCAATGTTTAAGCTGTGCTCGGCAAGTTCCCTAGGTACACCTTTATTGTCGGCAGGTTGCCAGGCAAAGATGTCCCTATTCTCACGGAGGAACTCTACGAGCGCCTTTCCTATTTGGGATCCAGGTTCGTCCCAATGGCGGTGGTCTTGGAGGCATCGCCTACCACAAGTTCCACCGGCTTGGTCTCGATGGTGGCCTTGAATGTTGGAGCGGAGTCAGAAATCTGTTTCTTCGACCCAGGCATCTTTGAGGCATCGACCTTGCTCTGGATCTCCTTGAATTCGTCGCTGTAGAGGAAAGCTTCCGCGTAGGCTGCTTCTCTAATCTCGCAGTCCCTAGCTTTGGCAAAGCTGCCAGATACGGTGATGACACCATTTGGTCCGGGTATCTTGAGTTTGTTGTAGACGAAGCATGGCTTGGCCATGAAGGTGTGGAATATGTCACGGCCGAATATGACATGGTACACTCTCTTGAAGGGGACCACCTCAAAGGCCATGCGCTCTTGGAGGTAATTATTAACATCACCAAAGGCTAGCTGAAGTGTGATGCACCCAAGGGACCGAGCCTCCCGACCAGGAACTACACCGTGGAAGATGGTGTTCGTCCGCCTTACGTTTGCTTCCGTCAAGTTCATCTTCTGCAGTGTATCCAAGTACATGTTGTTGATGATGCTTCCACTATCCACCATACATTTGGTGAACTCATTGCCGTCAACCAAGGGGTTGATGACCATGGCGTATTGGTTCTCTTTGGGATAAGGTATGGGTGATCCTTCCTGTCCCAAGTAATTGGAATCTCTGACCAGCGCAGGAATTGGGGAACTGGGGGTAGAGTAGCCATTAGTATCCTCATAGAGGTCTTATGTTGTCAGACGGTGGGGGTGCCAAGGAAAGTGTGGAAAAATGCCGCCTTCTTCTCGAAGGGGTTTTTGCCTTTGACATCACTCTTGGCGGCGTTCTTGGGGTCAACATGTCACTTGAATCCTTGGACTCCTCCTCCGTCTTCTTCCCTGTAGTGACCTCGGATCAAGTAAGATCCTAAGTCCCTGTGAATAACATGCTAGTCCCTGGATCAATAGCTAGCACTCACAGTCGATGAAATATCATGTAAAACACAAGTCTTTATTACATGAATCGAATAATCCAGAATTTACATTATTACAACAGAAGCGATATAAATACAACTTGGAGTCCCATCAATGCCACAGGCAGGTTGAGTGAAGACCCGCGATCCCAGCGCACCTTTCAAAGATCTCCGAAATTCTGCACATGAAACGTGTAGCCAACAAGTTGGGTCAATACTTTGAATGTATTGGCAAATTACACCAAGGAAGGAAAGACTAACTCTACATGCAAGGCTAGTTTAGGCTTTGGAGTTCATTTGCATAAAGCTAATTTTCTTAAGTAGAGAGAAGAAGAGAGGATTGTCCTACTTTGTAAACATTTGCTTAGATAAAATAAGGTCGAGTGGCACGAGGATATTACCAAGTGTCCAAACAACCAAACACTTGGATATTACACCAAGCGTCACTTGGATATTACACCAAGTTCCCAAATTCCCACCCATTAGCGATATTACGACGCCATGGGGTTTCAAAACTTTGTTTTAGAAAAGAGAGAGGAAGATCCTTCAGAGGCTTCATCCTTCAGACGCTCATTGTTGTTCTGTTACCGTGAACACGACTGATCGATCAGATTGCAATACTCTAGAGTTTGTGCACTTTACCCACAATCCACGATCAAGTCCTTTTACAGACAAGACCATGGCGAGGCTTTCCCTTAGTAGCCCCTCTACCTTCCGGATCCAACCGTGCCAAGAACCTCCAAATGTTGGTACCCAGGTGAGGTTTCCCACTAAGTACTAGGCCAAGACAGAGCCCATAATGTATTGTGGTTGCACTGGAAGCTTCTGAATTCTGAAACATGGCAGACTTCTTTGATTCCTGGGCGGCCGTCCTCCACCAAAATCACACTCGTTGACCCGACAACCATTCCGCCCAGAAGAAAACTTAGTTTTATTTTGAAGTGGATTTGAGAAGAAAGTTTGCTCTAGAGAGCCTTTATACTTAGAAAAATTCTTTGTCTTTCGAACCCCCCAACGGTACTTTGTATATATAGCATAGCAAGCAATACTTAGCAAAAACAGGGGTACCTATTAGGATGGAAATCCTAAGTATAGAGCTACTCATGGCATACTACAAAATCATCGCACTTGCAAAATAATACTAAGGAAAAATTCTACTAGAACATCCTACACATGCATACTACAGAATTTTGAAGATCACATGCATAGAATCAAAACTGGGACAAAATTATGAACAAGTGGTGTAACTTGCCTTATGTTGATAATATGGGTGTTTATTGTATTTCTCCGCAGCAATCGCACTCTCCGAACAATCTAATACGAGGACAAGGTAGTTCCAATCAAAACAATTGCAAACATAGCAAGGATGATCAAAAACATGCATGATGATTTAACATGACACAATTGTTATAATTAGTTTTATGAACATTAATATATCATATGATGCATGTATGAGTTCATTTAATGCAATAGGGTACTTGTTATTAATGATTACTTGCCAATATAAGGGTTTTAATAGTTCTGTTGTAATGCCTCTTCTAACTGTAGAATTAAATTTGTTTCTTGGGTTTACTGGATAGAGGACGTTAATACGAACCAGTAGGCGTTGGATTCACCCTAATGGGAGTTATAGATCTTTTTATATGATTTAAATAGTGTTTAATGGGTTTTAAATGATTCATACAGTTTCTATTGCCTAAAAATCAAACTAAAATTATATCTGTAATCTCCACGGAATTGTGATTTCAGGGACATATTATTTGTAATTTTCTGAATAGTATTTATTTTCATATGAATTTATTACTCTAAATAGGCTATTAAACCATTTAAACCTTCACGGCAAATCCTTACAATAAAATGCTGAACTAATTGCATATTGATGATCTACATGGAACCAGATTTCCATCGGTATATCATTTGTATTTTTGTGACAAGCAATTAATTTACTATGAATTTAATGATTTATAAAGCCATTAAAACTAATAAAATTGCTACGGGTTAAATAACCTGCAAAGGCTAGATCCAACCAGATATTCTTAAAGTACATTACAGTAGCTTCAATTTGATATATTATTCATATTTTTCGGAGTTACAGATAATATCCTATGAATTTATTAACCTAAAAGACCATTAAAACTAATTAAATTACTGCAGTAACCACCTACAGTAAAAGTTGGATCTATTCTGATAAGATGATTCTACGTGAAATTATCTTCAATTTGGTATATTATACGCAATTTTTGGACATGGTATGAATTTCTAATGAATTTTACAAGTTAGATCTATAATATGCAAATTTAAATTCGAACGGAATATTCCGCTGACTGGACATGTTGACTTTGCATGCTGACTGGGACTAGATGTTGACCTTACGTTGACGTGGCGTTGATGAGGAAGATGACCGGGATGACGACATGGCACGCACCGGTTTGATTGGATCTCGACCGTCTGGATACGATCCGGTGGCTAGAAGAAGATATTGACCCGATTTTGGCTCAGAATAGACAAGAAATAGATCTATGTTAGAGAGACAAATCCGTAGGTCAAATTGAAAAACTCAGAACATGAAAGTTGTGGGGAATCATTGTTCCTACCTTCTCACCAAAGGAATTTGGATTTGAAGAAACGAGCGCGAGTACATCTTGGATTTACACCGTAAGATCTGAAATATTGTGATACGAAATTCTCCGGCTGTGGTGGATGAAAATAGGTGAGGTTTGTCGGGATTGAAATATTTCGACGATCCCTACAACTTTCGTTTTTTGACCGAAGGCAAACGACGAAGTCTAGATGGGTTAAAAAGCGAAATAAGATTCGGGCATATGTAGATTCGGGATTTCGAGAATAGAAACTCATACAGCCGTGGTTCCACGAGTTTATATGAAGATTTAGGATGGTGTAGAGATAGGCCTTGGAGTAGGGAACAAGTAGAAGCAAACGGAAGTCGATTCGGAGTTGTAGATAAAAAGTTACGAGAGTTTGAATGGAGATAGGTTTGAGAAAACTGTTTTGCATGGTTTTTAAAGCACTCAGATCGAGATCCCTCACGTACATGCTGGCTGCGTGGTGCTCCCCTCGGTCCGGGTGGGCCGGCCCATTAGTTTTTTTTTCTTTTTTTTTCTTTTTCTTTTTCTATTTACTTGTTTTCCTTATATCTTTTGCATACGAACTCCAAATGACACGATTCTTGTTTCTAAATTTTTCTAAAATCGAATAGATCATTGTAGGATCATATTTGTAATCTTTTTACTAGTTTGGAAGTAGTAGATTTATAAATCCTTGTATATTCTATTTTATTCATATCTTTATGTGTTTGTATTTGTTCCATAACTTTTTCATACTAGCTCCAAATGAGCTCAATTTTGTTTCTAAAATTTTGTAGTATTAATTGGATCTCTTTAGGCTATAATTATCAATAATTTATACCTTAACAACAGTGGGTTTTAATAAGTCAATTTAATTACCCTTAGGAACATTTGGGCGAATCAACTATAGGATTTAGATACCAGGATTTGGATTTAGTTTGTGAGAACTTTGCATGGATGAAATGCATATGAATGCTTCATGATTTTCATTTTGAAATATTGCACACCAATTCTACAATCCATAATCAATCCATGCCCTTTTGCCTATATGGCTACTTAGGTCTTAACAAAAGAATATAAGATTTTGAATTCAAGGTTGAGAGGATTTTCTATTCAAAAAGTTTCTTCTCTTTGAGAATTTTCAACAAAGTCAAACAATCAATCAATCTTATTTATTTGTTTCACATTCCAAAATTAGGAGAATTTTGTTATGTGACATTCCCCTTGCCCTTGCCTCACGGTCTGTTCTTCCGACTTTGCTTGTAGCTGGACTCCGGGTCCTCCTTGAGTTCGTTGACGAACTTGTAGTGTCGATTGGTATGGGTGGCCTTGCCGTTGACATCGAGGTGTACGAGGCACGACTTACCGCGGTACTCTTCGTAGGTTTGGGGAACGCGGAGCGCTGCCAAGGTTGTTTCACTTCCTCGCTGTTGTCCACGACCAGCTCCCCGTCCTCGGCCATGTTGTCCGCCATCACCTCGTCCTGCGAAGGTCATAGAGACGATGTCGGGAGTCTGCTTTTTTTCTGGAGCGGTTTTCCGCTTCGTGTTGCTATTCCTCCGAGTTTGAGTTGGAACAGCCGTTCAAGGCAGAGAGCTGCGAGCATCGTTGGCGGCGCCTGCGAACTCACTAGCCAACTGAATTATCTGATTCAAGTCCAGCTGGTGATTGTCCTGCAAGCTCTTCAGCTTATGTCAGAGCAACGTGCCCCTTTCCAACCCATCGATAAAGGCGGCCATGGCGGTCTGAGCTTGCACTCCTGCACAGGAATTTTTCATATCCAGCCAGCGGGAGAGGTAGGCGCGAGATGTCTCGTCTCTCTCTTGAATGCACCATTGTTGATCGCCAACTGTGCAGGGACGTTTGTACGTACCATCGAAGTTCTTGGTGAACGCTTCTTGTATGTCCAACCAATTGCAGATGGATTTTTCTGGCAAGTCATCAATCCATTGACGGGCTGTGCTTGCCAACATCAATGGGAGGTACTTGACGGCAACATTGGGGTTACCCCCGGTGATCTCCACCGCGTTGCCGTAGTCCTGCAACCATGTAGCAGGCTTAGCGGTGCCGTCATAGGGCTTGATGGTATTTTCAATCCGGAAACCTTTGGGGTAAGTTGTGGACCGTATTGCAGGTCCAAAGCAACGTGATCCCAGGTATGGTCCTTCCCGGGCCTCGTGGATCTTGTCTATTCGCGAACGTGTGTCGTATGGCTCCGTGTTTCTTTACTTCTTCTCAACAGAGGATGGGCTGCATGAACAACGCGGGCCTCCTCCGCCATGGTGACTACTAGGTGGTGACGGAGGCGGTGGTGGCGGTGTGTTAGACTTCTTGCTATTACCCTCCTGCGATGCCTCGCGCTTGTCGCGGTTGCTTGTCGGACACGGAGGGTCATGGCGCGACCTGCTCTTGTGTCCCTGGTTGCGCTCTCCGTCATGACGGGTCTGCTCCGCGTTATCATGGATGACGATGTCGCTCTGCCTTGGTGGAGGCATATCCGTTCGACGGTGAGCCTTGGTTTCTTTGCGATGTCGGGGGGAGCGGGGCGGTGGCGATGGGCGACGAGGTTGGGATTTGCCTCCGTGGTCGGAAGATATGGGGATGGCATCCTTCCTATTGCGCGCACCCTCCGTTTTTGTTCTAATGAACCTGTCTGAGACCCGACATCAAGAGGAGATCCGTCCCTTGGCGGCTTATGCTGGCTAGACTGGCAAAACGCTGGGTCAGACTCAAGCCTCTGAGAGGTGGCCTTTTCCTGCTATTTCACCGCCTTGGCCACTAGGTCATAGACCTGGTCCACCGCCTCAAGCGATCTATCATGCTCCAGAAGGGTCTTGGCGACGGCGAGATTGAGGAGAGGAGTGGGCATCACCTGCCTGCCTTCACTCTCAATGTATGGCTTGGCTTGTGTCGGCTTCGGGGGATCCCATCCTAGGTTTTGTCGCACGCCAGGATCGTTGATGACGCGAGCCAGAGCTTTCTTGGCCTTCTGCTGCTGCAGTAGAGTCTTGTACTCAGCCTGCATTGCTCTAGCTTTCTCTATGGATTTCTGCGCGTTGACCAGATCTCTATCTAGCTTTGCCCCTTGCTCCGCGTTGGCCTGTGCTTCCTCCAGCAGCTGCTGGTGCTTCTCGTCAAGCTGGGTTACATTTAGGATATGAGCTACGGTCAAGGGCTCGACGAGGAGATTGCCGTACATCAGTCTATCAGCTGGAGTAACTTGGGCAGCAGCAGACATTGATGCCGAAGGTGGCAAGTTTGCCGTGTTGTTGTTGCTCGGGCCGGTGCCATGTTCTTGCGGCTGTTGCACTGGGTTAGGCAGAGGGGACATGTCCCTTGCGCAATCATTGTCGGAGGTAAGAAGTGGTCCCTTCCCCTTGTCCAGCGCTGTAGGCGGAGCTCGTCCGGGATGATCTTCACCCATCGCCGTCCCGATGGTGACGAACACTTCTCGGGACGAGACGGTGTTATTGGCCTGCTCGTCGCGCTGGTAATCTCCATCTCATGCATGGCGGAGTCCAGCTCTTCTGGACTAAAGTCTATCTCCTTTGAATCTGCACTGAAGTCAGCGTATAGCGCGTCAATGACAGAGTCGAAGGGTGCCAGGGCTTCCTCAATGACGGGGGGTGGAGGTGCAATAGTACAATGATGACTAGAGGTGGTGGTGCAACTGCGGCGATGGCGGCCGGAGGCGGTGGCGGCGGTTGCTGAGGCGGCAGCGCTCCGCCAATGAGCGCAAGATCCGCCTGAGCTACCCCCTCGGCCTCTGTGTAGCTGTTGATGATGTTCACCATGCTTTCTAAGGTGAGGCGTCCTGAAGCTTGTTGCCGCCTTGGGGAGTGCCGGAGAAGCGTTCCCTGGTCCAGTCCTTCCACAAAGTGATACATAGCATCATCATTGGGGTAGTGGGCCAGATCGGCTCGAATACGGAGCCACCTGGCAAGGTAATCGCGGGGTTTTTGCCCTCTCTTTGAACGCAACGCACCAGATCGAATATGGTAACCACACCGACGAACTTGGATCTCTGCTGTCCAGACGCACAAACGAAGCCGACGGACTTGCAGTGATCATCCATCGTGATATCCTGCACAAGGGCGGTTTGGGTGGGCCTTGAATTTTTCCGATATTTGCTGGCAAACTCCAAAGAGAGATCCAACATCGATCCTTCCGCGAACGTATCCTGCCCATAGGCGGTCCGCGCGGGTCTTGATGCTCCTCCGACTCCCAGGGAACTAGTGACCGAGTCGGTTCGCCAATGAAGAGGTGGATGTCTCCGATAGGAACGATCGAAAACCACGTAGGGTTCGTCTTCGCCGGGATCTAGAACTCGTCGGGAGGGACGATCGGAACATTGCCAGATAAGAGAACGCAACCGATGGCTACGGTTTCGCTGATTCCCGCGAAGATCTTGGTCCTCGCCCGCTGAAGAGCCTGAAGCACCTCTTGCCCCACGGTGGGCGCCAACTGTCGTGGTTTTGCCGACGAGTACGCCATGCAGGGGTCCTCACAGTGCGTGTTTAGAGACTTGGGGGAAGGCGGACAGTTGACGTGTACGAGGTAACACAACTTACCTAGGTCAGATCCCACAACAGTGGCGGAATCCTACTCCTGCTATAAATCACTATAATGGCAATACGCCGAGTTACAGATATTGGTTTGCTATGCGAGGTTATGTGTAGTTGTCTGAAGTTATGCCCTAAAGGCTCCCATAGGCCCAACTTATATAATCGCCAGGTCCTAGGGTTACAGGGCATAGTCGTAGCCGGACAGGTTACAGAGTCCTACACGGTCTATTACTAGTCTAGCGTGTCTTGCACTCCAAGGCTCCTAGTATCTCGGTGACACCTTCGTAGCCTTCCTTTATCCGGCATGGGCCTCCCTTCTAGATCCATCTAACTGGGCCGCTCAGCAGGCCATGGGCCATGCTACCAACTGTGGGTCACCCGGGTTATCCGGATAAGATACATGCTATCAGGATACCCATATAGCACATCCCCAACAATACTATTCCACTATTACCGTACAACCACAATACCCGAATTTGGGTAGGGATTGAATGGAAGTTTATATACCTTAGTATGGGTTCCCTTGTGGCCGAGGTTTGAGCTGAGGCTACCTCATGAGGATTGTCCACTTGTGCAGTTCCCAAGATGACAGATGGTCCTGGTTGGGAGGCCAAACTCATAGGGGAGGTGCCTATACTAGGGTCTGCAATTGAAAGGTTAGGATTGATTATCTGCATACTGAGTATGGTGATTCAGGATTGTTCCTGACGGATGATCCAATGTTGGGGTGAAAGTGTACCACCTTTGCAGAGTGTCAAACTATTCGAATAGCCGCGTCCGTGGTTATGTATAGTTGGAGTGGCCATACTGTTCCGTAGTCAGATGTTTTAAAAATGACTTCTGCAATGAATCATGAATTTGACTTGACCACAACAGGGTTGTGAAAGTGAAAACTAAGTTCCCACTTAGGTTTTATAAAACATTAAACTAGTTTTCTTTACTTCTGAACTGAGCTAGACATAAACCTGGCTTTTTGCAAAACAATCTAGAGCTTAGGATTCCTACTTGAAACCTCTTTACCTGTTAGTGATAGTTTGCGACTACTTAAAGAGTACTCGTGGCTTTGTGCCTGACTATTCCTATGGCCAGACTATGAGGAGGACTACCAGGAGGATGGACAACAGGAAGTCTACAACAACTAGGATCATATCGTCAGCATTGCTTGTGACCCTAAAGATGGAGCTTCGCCCATTCTACCGTTATTATATTATTCTGCTACGTTGACTGTATTAAGAGTGGATCCTGAGATCCTTTATTTGTAAGACCTTTATTATGGTATGTAATGGATGATGAACTATGGTACCAATCTGTTATGTCTCGCAAAAATGGTAATCCTGGGATTACGATGTATGGCATAACAGACATCTGGGATTAAAATTCCGGGTGTTGACAAATTGGTATCAGAGCCATCCTGACCATAGGAGACCCTAGTTAGAATGGACGCTTGAATCAAAAACTTAGTTTAAAAACAAAAGAAGTGAGTATTTATGAAAACCAATTCTCATTCTTATCACTTAGAGTCTTTCAAGAAAATTCATGTTCCTCAAAATTCTTGCAAAATCTTACATAAAAATTGACACACTTGATCACACTAATAACTTACTCATCCTACATTCTTATAGATGGAAGTGAAGTATAGCAAGTTATATCAGTTGGGAAACGGAAGAGATCTCATCTTTGAGCATGAATTGGACCAACTCTCGGAACATCTGGAGCGCCCGCACCCTGAGTTCTTTGGAGCACAGCTCAACAATCAACAAGGAGGAGAATTACAGTGGTTGATTGTTGCAAGTCTTGGAGGGAAGATTGAAGCCCCCACACAGAGCGAATCCAGTTCACCTTACGAGAGAACAACTAGCTGGACAGACTCGCCAGGGCTATGTAGGAATCTCTTGCCCTTCTGTGTGGGCAAAGCATCAATCATATCAAGGGTACCCTCTTTGAGTTCTATGCAAGGCTTGATGCTATGGGACAGCCATTGGAGGTACCAGGCCACCCATAGCTGAAGAATCATGTGGATCATCTTGACTTCATGTTGTATGACCATCAGAAGGAGTTGGACAACACCCGCGCATACGCCAACCACAATTATGCCATCGCAGTCAACAAGGACCAAACCATCGCCATCCTTGCAAGGGAGCGCAAGTCATTTCGCCCTACGCGTGACAAGAAGGATCACATTATTGCTCGCCTTCGTCATAAGGTGACAGACTTGGAGGATACCATCCACGAGCGGGACATGCAGCTTGAGGAGAGGGAGAATGCAGGGGAAGACATCCGTGGAGATCCCTACTCCTACCTGAGTGATGATGACATCCTGGAGGACCAAGCCATGGACTTCCACACCGATGACGATGACTCCGCCTGCATTGATGATGATGATGAAGACACTGAGTCTGATGAGTAGTAACACTTGAGCACTATCGTAGGTTTGAGTTGTATCCGGTCCCACTTTATCATAGTTTCACAGAATGGTTCTTAAAACCATATGTTTCCTTGTTGTGGTGTGTGTGTGTTTGTATTGTGTGCTATGAATGAATGAATGAAAAGAAAGTTGCTAGTTGGCAAAAGCAGAGTCAAAACTCAAGGTTTCATAACTTTTCAAAAACAAATCCCTGAACCTTAGAATTTCCCCCCTTGTCTCATGATCTATCTCAATCTTCAGATGCCTCACGGAGGAAGCAGTTCATCCTCGGACCCGATGCTGCAAATCTTGCAAATGTTGGTTTCAGACCGTGAAGCTGAAAGAGCCGAACGTCAAGCCAACTTAGCCACCCTTCAACACATAGCTCAGATGGCCAATAACAATCAAGGCCATGGAAACCAGGACAACCATGGATCCAAGCTCAAGAACTATCATAATACCAATCCACCCATCTTTAGTAAGTCTGAAGAGCCATTAGATGCTGATGACTGGCTACAGGCCGTGGAGAACAACTTAGAAGTCACGGGAGTGGAGGCCAATGAGAAAGTACTGTTTGCCACCCATTATCTGGCAGGAGATGCAAGAGCGTGGTGGAATAGCTTTCGAGCCATGAATGGAGGGCAGATGATGACTTGGGCTAAATTCAAACTCATGTTTAGCCGAACCCATGTGCCACCAGGTTTAATCAAGAGGATGAGAGATGAAATCAGAGAATTGAAGCAAGGGAGGATGACAGCAGTTGAGTATCATGACAAATTTCTATCATTAGCTAGGTATGCACCAGATGAGATTGACACTGAAGCCAAGAAGAAGGACAGTTTCTTGAATGGTCTGCATGATGAGATGCAGATAGTCTTGGTCAATATCCCGTTTGCTGACATTGAAGCCTTAGTGGATTCTTCCATTCAGATGGAAGACAAGATCAACCAAGCCAATGAGAACCACAAGCGTCGAATGATGCATCAACTAGGAACCCACCATACCCCAAAGTATCGCCCCAACCCGTGTGCAGGATATGCCCCAAGAAACAATAGACCCCCGATGACCCTTCCGAACTATCCCAACCGTGGAGGAGGAAACCACAGCAACAACTTCAACCATGCACTCCCAAGTTCAACACCAACAACCCCACCAACAACACCCATACTGCCCCAAGGACTAGAAGCAATGCTATGCCTGTTGCAGGAAAAGACAAGTATCAGGTTACTTGTTATGAATGTGGAACCAAGGGTCACTACTCCAATGAGTGCTCCCAGAAGCTTGCAGCAGCCCCCAATCTGAATGCCCCAGCTTAGCAGCAGCGTCGTGTTCAGCCTGGAAGAAGATTTTCCCCAGGGAACTCGCTCAACCGCAGTGGCCGTCTGTTTCACATGAATGTTGGAGAAGCCCAAGAAGCGCCAGATGTCGTGCTGGGTATGTTTTCTGTTAATTCAGTACTTGCAGAGTGTTGTTTGATTCTGGAGCATCGCACTCGTTTGTTACATAATAATTTGCATGCACTAGTAAGATTCAACCAAAAAAATTGAAGCATGTTATGATAGTTCAAATACCTGGTTCAACCACCAAAGCTAGACAAAATTGCAAGTCCATACCTATCAGAATCCATGGCGTAGATTTATATGCTAATCTAATAGTACTTGGAACCAAAGGTTTGGAAGTAGTACTAGAAATGGATTGGATGTCGAAACATAAAGGATTAATCCACTATGCGAAGAAATCCATAACTATGACGAGTACCACGGGAGTATCAGTAGAGAATCTATCTGAAACCTTGCCCTGTCAATTCAAGTGCAACAAGAGTCTAGACCAACCAACCATTGACCAAGTCAGAGTAGTCTGTGAATACCCCGACGTATTCCCAGATGTTTTGCCCGGTATGCCCCCAGATCGAGATATCGAGTTTATATTGAACTAATCCCTAGAACCGGACCCATAGCTCAGATACCTTATAGTACGAACCCATATAAATTAGTGGAGCTGAAGAAGCAACTGGATGCTATGCTGGAGATAGGACTGATTCAACCATGTGCGTCGCCATGGAGATCACCTGCTTTGTTTGTAGATAATAAATATGGAAGATTATCGGAAGATGAATAATGTCACCATTAAGAACAAGTACCCACTGCCAAAGATAGAAGATTTGTTTGACCAGTTGACCGGTGCCAAAGTGTTTTCTAAGATTGATCTTAGAACTGGTTATCATCAACTCAAGATTCGGGCAGAGGATATTCCAAACACTGCCTTCACCACCAGATATGGACTGTATGAGTACATTGTCATGTCTTTTGGATTAACCAATGCCCCCGCTTATTTCATGAACCTCGTGAATAAGATTTTTATGTACTTCCTGGATAAGTTTGTCGTTGTTTTCATCAATGACATTCTGATCTATTCCAAATCAAAAGAAGAACATGAGCTACACCTGAGGACCATCCTTGGAACCCTTAGGGAGCATCAGTTGTATGCCAAGTTTAGCAAATGTGAATTCTGGCTACAGGAAGTAGGATTCCTCGTACATATCGTGTCGGCAGGAGGAATTGCTGTTGACCCCGCCAAGGTTAAGGATGTTGAAGAATGGCAAGCCCCAACCACTCAAACCCAAGTTCGTGCATTTGTCATATTAGCGGGATATTACCGCAAGTTCGTAGAAGGATTCTCGAGCATCGCAAGACCCATGACCCAATTGTTGAAGAAAGATAAGAAGTTTGAATGGACAGAAAAATGTGAAGCATGTTTCCAAGAGCTTAAGAAGATATTGATCTCAGCCCCAATCTTGATCATGCCGGATATCACGAAGTCTTTTGATGTGTATTGTGACGCATCCAAGGTTGGTCTTGGATGTGTGTTGATTCAAGAAGGCAAAGTCATATCCTATCTATCCGGACAACTGAAGCAACATGAGAAGAATTACCCTACCCATGACCTCGAACTAGCAGCCGTAGTTTTAGACTTCAAGACATGGCATCATTACCTCATGGGTATATTTTCGGATCACAAGAGTCTGAAGTATATTTTCACCCAGAAGGAGCTGAATATGAGGCAAAGGAGATGGCTATAGCTAATCAAGGACTATGACCTTGACATTCACTATCACCCGGCAAAGCCAATGTCGTAGCAGATGCTCTTAGCAGATTGCCGTGTTGATTGAACTCCATGATTCCGAAGGAGCAACCAAGTTTGCACAAGGAGTTGGAAGATTTCAGAATGGAATTAGTTAGTGAAGGATTTTTGGATAGCATAGAACTTCAACCCACTTTGATCAGTCAGAGCAAGGAGGCGCAGAAAGGAAATGCTAGTATCGATGGAATCAAATGTCGTATCGGTACATGGAAGGTACCCGGATTCACTGAAGATGAAGAAGGAGTTTTGTGGTACAAAGGACGTATCTGTGTGCCAGCAGATTCAGAGTTGAAGCAAGCTATTTTGAAAGAAGCCCATGATACTCTTTATTATATCCACCCTGGAGGAACAAAGATGTATCAGGATTTGAAGGAGTAATTTTGGTGGCATAAGATGAAAAGAAAAATCGAAAGATACATAGCCAAGTGTGATATCTGTCAAAGAGTCGAGGTGGGAAATCGGAGACCCACAGGACTTTTGCAACCATTGCAGATTCTAGAATGGAAATGGGATTCTGTAGGAATGGATTTTATCACAGGTTTGCCTGCATCTAGTAGGGGAAATGACTCTATTTGGATCATAGTGGATAGACTGTCCAAAGTCACCCATTTCTTACCCATCAAGACCACTTATCAGAGTTCGAAGCTAGCAGAATTATACATTGCTAGAATAGTCACTTTGCATGGAATCCCAAAGAACATTGTGTTGGATCGAGGAACCCAGTTTACCTCGAGATTTTGGAAGAATGTCCTAGAAGGATTAGGAACAGGACTGGATTTCAGCACATCTTATCACCCTCAGACTGATGTACAAACGGAGCGAGTAAACCAGATACTCGAAGATATGTTGAGAGCCTGTGTGTTAGAATATGGATCAAAATGGGAAGACTATCTGTCGTTCATAGAATTTTCATACAACAACAATTATCAAGCCAGTTTGCAAATGGCCCCATTTGAATTCATGTATGGAAGGAAGTGTCGTATCCCTTTGAATTGGTCGGAAGTAGGAGAGAGTCAGATTTTCGGACCCAACATCCTACAAGAAGCCGAAGAGAAAGTTCACAAGATCCGTGAGCACCTCAAGACCGCCCAAACCATACAGAAGAGTTATGCCGAGAAGAGACTCGAGACCTAGCCTTCAACATCGGAGATTATTTTGTATCTCAAAGTATCACATTTGAAGGGAATGCAGCATTTCCAACTCAAAGGAAAGTTAGCCCCCAGATATATCAGACCCTTCAAGATTTTGAATCGTCGAGGAGAATTATTGAATCAACTAGAACTGCTAGAGGAGATGTCATCCATGCATAATGTGTTTCATATCTCGTTACTTCGCAAATGCCTAGAAGTCCCGGAGAAGACCGTAGTTGTCAAGAATATTGATCACAGAACCATAGAGATCAACGATGACCTGACATATCCCTAAGTACCCATTCATATTTTGGAGGAAGCTTTCCGAACCACCAGAACCCGGAGTATCATGTTTCTCAAGATCCAGTGGAGTAACCACACTAAAGAAGAAGCTACCTGGGAGCAAGAAGATTACATTAGGACTGAGTTTTCAGATCTCTTCAAATCCTAGTTTTCTTTTTCTCAAATCTCGGGATGATATTTTGTTAGGAGGGAAGGTTTTTAACGGCCCAAAAATATTAATCAAGGTTATCAAGTTCTAATCGCCCATGTTTAGGGCTAACAAAAACTTTTGTTAATTAAAATCAATATCAATGCATGTGTGTGATGAATGCATGAATGCTTGCAATGACTTGTTTTATTGTTATGAATTGGCATGGCTTGGTTTAAATATGAAAACAACATCATCTAAATCATTTCCAAGCAGAATCAAATCAATAGAATTTCAAAAACAAACAAAATGAGTTAATGGTCATTTTGACCAAAGTTAACCACTAGACCAATTTGAGTGTTTCTAGTCCAAGATTTCTAAAAGAAACAAATCCAATTCATTTCACCACTTGCTAGAACAAGTAAAAGTGAACCCAAGCCCACCTTGCAAACCCACAGAAACAATTTACAAATATATGCCAAGGACAATTCAAAATTGAATCTAGTTCATATGGTAAGATCAACATTTCTCAAAACCCAACCAAACCAGTTTACCTTGATAAATCCAAACAACCAGAGACTACCAAGTATGTTCCTAGTACACTCACCAAGTTTCATATAAAAATTCAAATATAAATTTCGTTCGGCCGTTTTTTCAAACACTTAGTGAGCACAGTAAACCTGCCTAACTAACACTGTGTTTGATCAATGCTTTGTTCCCTCTTTGCACCCTACTCTTACCCCTTGTCTCCCCTAGTGAGCACACCAACATTGAATCAACCTATCAAGCTACCATTGCACCATGTCGTGCATACCCGAGCCACTCCTTGCCAGCCGACCAAGGCAAGGTAGCAGGAGCCTTCACCGCGCCTAGCCACCATTTATAGGAGGCATCCCTACGTCCACCGCCACCCCCTGTCCAGCCATCGAGTACTACCAAGCCGTGGACCACAGAGAACGTGTCGTGCCCAGTTCGTGTCTGCCACGCCAAGAGCACACTAGAGCGTCGCGCCTGACACGCTCGCACACGCCCGCTCCTCGCCTTCGCCACTCGTGCCTGCGATCACCACGACCCCAGGAATCTCCCAGACATCCTCGTTCGCCGCTTCACGACCCGTGGCCACTTTGCATCATCAAAACCGTTGTCGGTGCCGCTCAGAGAACCAACGTGTTCCAAACGTTCTCGACCGCTCCTTGCCGCGCCATCAAGTCGTTGAGCATCGCCTGGAGACCGTGCACCATCCTAGCCCCCGGGCCATGCCAGTAGCTCGTTGTAACACCGACCCCAACGAGCTCTTCCCATGCCGCTCGGCCTCTCTCGGTCACTTGTAAAAGGAGGCCTCCCCTGCACCATTTATATCACTCTCCTCTCTCTCAGAACCACGCCACCTCTTCCCTGGAGCAAGGCGAGCACCAGGGTGCCGGAATTTCATCGGAGGTTGTCACTACTGGAGGAGAAGGGCGTCGTCGATTGCGGCCATCCTAGGATACGCTGCCAGTATCAGGAGAACCGCCGTCATCAACTACCTCATTCGCCCCCATCGCCGACCCCTCTCCTGAGCTCCAGTGAGCCTCCCCAGACCCCCATTGGCCATGCTATGGTTCGTCCCCGTCGTGTCCTGTTCAGATGCGGACGATGCCTGTGAGCCGTTGATCTTGCATCTAATCCTACAGTCGTAATCAGCCCATACCCCTTCGCCACCCCCAGTCTCGCTGACGAGTGGGGACACCACTTAAAACCATCCCGCGCGTGCTGTGTGTAGTGGGCCGTCCCAGCAACTCTCCCGCATGACCCAGTTAGTTTAAATTTAGATATTTCATTTTAGTTTCATACCTAGTTTTGTCTGTTGATTCAACAATCAATTTAGAGAGATTCACTTAACCAAATTGCATGAAACTAATTTTTTTAGAAATATATGGAAATCGTTAATCCAATCCCGTTGGATTCAACCCATTTGAAATTATAGATCACCTATAGAAAAAAATAACAAGCCAGTGACTTTTATGCATTCAAACATTTTTCAAAAATCAACCATAAATGCTTTTGAGTTGATTCCAACTCTCAAAAATCACATTTGATAAGACCTTTCTGAATATATAAAAATATCTGGGTTTACTGGCAGTAATAACGGACAAGTAATAAAAGAATACCCCATAAGCATTTCTAGTCACTTTAACTAATTAAAATAATAAGGTTAAACATTATTAAATTGTGACACCACTTTAGATCACATTCCCAAGTATTACAGTGTGTGGTGATGACATGTGTCAATATGATCCTATATTTTAATTGGAGAATATTAAATCTTAAGTAGTTTTTCAATGAGTAGAAATTACTTTTCTAAAATAGAATAACTAAGACTAAGCCTTTATTCCATATGATGATTGTGATGAGGTTAGATCATCTAGTGTGAACCTTTGTGTTCTGAATAGAAGTATTTAAGTATTGTTTGGTGATTGTGTACCTCGTATTTATTTATAGGCGCTAGTGCCGACCAAGAATACGAAGAGGAAGGAGACTACTATGAAGAGGAAACAAAGAAGAACTTCAACCACTACACTGCTCAAGGCAAGCCTAACACTACAAGTGGATTATGCAAGCTAATACCTGAAAGCCCCACAATACCTATTAACTTATGCAATGCATTAGGCATGCTTTGGTTATACCCCTTTGATTACACCAAATCCCAGTTTTACTTGCAATCTTGATTATTTTAGTTCTTTATCAAAGCTCTTTACTTATGTTTACTTAGTGACTTGTAAATTTTGGAAAGATATTAGAAGTAGCATACAGAGCATAAAATTTGACCTAAGTTAGATAGAACTAGATGTCATACAATGGCATGATATTATATTCGATAGTCACACTTGATTGGCACCCCTCATTAGTGATTACCCCCAATTTAGTGGCTAGTGCTAAGCATAAAACTTGATCACTTTAGATGGGGATACTTGGTGAAATTGATTATGAAAACCTTAGAATGATGAGTAATTCTAATGAAATGTTTTGACATGTGTTATGAACCCCATATGATTTGATGATGAAAATGTTGAGGCATGAGCCTTAGCCCCATTATAAAAAATGATGGTTGTGTTCGGATGCGAAACCATTCCAATGTTACCGTACAACCACAATACCCAAATTTTGGTATGGCTTGAATGGAAGTTTATATATCTTAGTACGGGTTCTCTTGTGGCCGTGGTTTGAGCCGAGGCTACCTCGTGAGGATTGTCCACCTGTGCAGTTCCCAAGATGACAAATTGTCATGGTTGGGAGGCCAAACTTATAAGGGAGGTTCCTATACTAGGGTGTGTAATTGAAAGATTAGGATTGATTATCCGCATACTGAGTATGGTGATTCAGGATTGTTCCTGACGGATGTATTGAATGTTGTGGTGAAAGTGTACCACCCCTATAGAGTGTCAAACTATTCGAATAGCCGCGTCCGCGGTTATGGACAGTTGGAGTGGCCATACTGTTCCGTCGTCGGATGTTTTCAAAATGACTTGTGCAATGAATCATGACTTTGACATGACCACAATATGGTTGTGAAAGTGAAAACTAAGTTCCCACTTAGGTGTTATAAAACATTAAACTAGCTTTATTTACTTCTGAACTCAGCTAGAGATAAACCTGGCTTTTTGCAAAACAACATATAACTTAGGATTCCTACTTGAAACCTCTTTACCTGTTAGTGATAGTTCGCGAGTACTTAAAGAGTACTCATGGCTTTGTCCCTGGCTATTCCTATGGCCAAACTATGAGGAGGACTACCAGTATGATGGACAACAGGAAGTCTACGACAACTAGGATCATCTACCATCGTCATCATTCCCTGGCTATTCCAAGATGGAGCTTCGCCCATGCTACCATTATTATATTATTCCGCTGTGTTGATTGTATTAAGAATGGATCATGAGATCCTTTATTTGTAAGACCTTTATTATGGTTTGTAATGGATGATGAACTATGGTACCAATCTGTTATGTCTCACAAAAATGGTAATCCTGGGATTGTGATGTAGGGCATAACAGGCATCTAGGATTAAAAATCCGAGTGTTGACAAGGACTTCATACTCTGCTTTGTTGTTGGACGCGTAGAATTTCATTCGTAGCACGTATCGCATCTTGTCACCTTGCAAGGACGTCAGGATGACTCTGGATCCTGCTGCTTCTTAGCACTTGGACCTATCGAAGTGCATTTTCAAGACCCTCGACATGTATGGAGTATTTGTGACTTAATTGCGGTGCGCCTTTGATAGCGGATGTCCCGTGCACTACTAGGAAAACAGCAGTTAGTGGCGCACCTAAAAAGATCATCTGTGGCGCGCCACGTGCCTTATCTTGCCATTCTGACTATCTCCAAGCCGTGGCGCGCCACGGTTGTGTCGAGATAGGCGTAGCGCACCTGCTAGTGCGCCACTAAGCTTCTATAGTGCTCTTTAGGTGTGCGCCACAGAAGCTAGATCATGTGCGCCACAGGTCTGTTTTTTTTAATTTCCGAGCCAGATTATATACAATACCGATTATATACAATATTATAGCCGATATACACACACAGATACAAGATACACAATTATATATATAAATACACAATTTGAAAAACAAGATTGAAACAAATACATACAGATAAGTCTCATACATGAATACATAGTATAAGTTACATTGTTTTGATCAAGTTACAAAGTAGTACTTGGTGATATGCGAATACATGTGTCGATCGAACAAGTTAGAGCTCGGAAGCTCGCCTAGACATCTAAACTAGCTAGACACAAACGCGGGATAAACAACCAAAGAAGATAAGCATGATCACCGCTGGGACGAAGGTGTAGGTATTCATCCGGTTCCTTGTCCTAACTCCCGCTAGATAGCGCGTGTATCTAGCTTCCGCCTCCGCCATAGTGTTGTACCCTTTGTAGATATTGCCGCTGAAACGGTGCACCTGTCTCCGGCAGTCTTCCCAATCATCGTAGACTCCGGGAACCCGTCCCTTGTACACGACGTACCGCGTCATCTATAAGTTGACAATAATAATTAACCGGTGATGATTTAAAAAAACATATATAATTAAAGTCGCATATGAAGATACACTTATAGAAAGTACTCCTAAATAAAAAAGACCAAAGTAACTCGAAAAGCATGCCTCATATATATACATAGGTCGTTGGACACAGGAATATGCTACGATGGAACTGTAAGCCAAGTAGGATGCACAACATCTAGACTTGTGCATAACACAAGGCTTACAGTCCCGTCGTAGCACATTCACATATATATTATGCCAAGACATTTCAATCATCGGCATTATTCTCGAAAAAGACCAAAGTATCTCGAAAAGAATGCCTCATATATAACTAGCTAGGTCGTTGGACATAGGAATATGCTATGACGGAACGGTTAGCCAAGTAGGATGCACAATTCCTGGACTTGTGCGTATCACAAGGCTAACTATACCATCATAGCACATTCACATATATATTGTGCCCCGACATTTCAATCATCGGCATATTCTAGAAAAAGACAAAAATAACTCAAAAAGAATGCCTCATATATAACTAGCTAGGTCGTTGGACACAGAAATATGCTACGACGGAACAATTAGCCAAGTAGGATGCACAATTCCTGGACTTGTGCATATCACAAGGCTAACTATCCCGTCTTAGCACATTCACATATATATTGTGCCACGACATTTCAATCATCGGCATTATTCTCGAAAAAGACAAAAATAACTCGAAAAGAATGCCTCATATATATACATAGGTCGTTGGTCACAGGAATATGCTACGATGGAACGGTGAGCCAAGTAGGATGCACAAGACCTGGACTTGTGCATATCACAAGGCTCACAATCCCATCGTAGCACATTCACATATATAGTGTGCCACGACATTTCAATCATCGGCATTATTCTCGAAAAAAGAGTAAGGAAAAAAAAGGACCAAAGTGAGCAAAGGACCAAAGAGTAAGCAAAAAAACCAAGCATTTATTGATATATAATATTAATAAGCAAAAGAAGTAAGCGATGATTCATAGTTTGTCCACACACACAAAGGTCATCTATAGTTTGTAACTACAACTAGGCCAACATCAAGCCTTCTGGCTCGGCTTAGGGAACGGGAGGACGCCTTGTCTTGTCATGAACTTCCTATAGTCACCCTGCATCTCTAGGCGATCTTCTATGTCACGGTTATTCGGGATATTTCCTCCGTAGAAGATCTCCCGAAGTCATGACATCACGAAAGATGATTGCCCCAAACTGCTGCTGGATGCGATACATCTCTTGTCTAATATCTGAATCATTGATCTTGGCCTTTGCTTTGGCCCACTGTTTGAGATGATCTGGCAGTGTAGAATTCTGCGGTCATGTAGGAACGCCCTCATGTGATGGAGTGCGTAGTAGGCTTCCTTCTTACTGTTTTCTGGCTGCTTCACGTAGGGGAACTCCGTTACGTGGTTGAAGACGTGCCTTCCGAACTTGACCTTCGTACGCACGAAGGTGGTGCCTTCTGTTGAGGCAAAGCCAGTGAGAGCATCATCCAGAACTTCCTTGATCTTGTCATAGTTTTTCTTCTTTTCTAGACTCCCCGAGTCGAAATACGTGGTGTGGGAATGCTTCGGCGATAAGGAGATGAGCGTGCAGTGTTCATCTCTGCGCAAAAAATTCAAATGGAATGTGTTGGAAAAAGAATGATGATGATCTAATAAAGCCAATCGACGGTGGCAAGTGAATAACGACTTACTCGAGAAAGTAAGGCACGAGAATGTATTCCTTTGTCTTGTTCGCCACGAGGATTCTTTTTAGGTACGAGGCCACGATACGTCGTTCGGCGGGGGAACCCAAGAAGCCATCACGCATGTAGTAGGGGTCCACTATAGCGATGCCCGGTGTGTTCTCTCTAATGATCTGCATGGCCAAGCTGAGAGTAAACAGACGGACCATGGTATAGTGCAGCGGGTATAGGTCTAACATATTGAAGATGTCGTCGAACCGCAGGAAGAACAGATCCGCAGGGGCATTGTCGACGAAGCCCAAGCCTGGTGGCACCTTAACCACGAATACCGGGTGCGAGGGATCTTTCTTCGATAGAAGGCGTCTCTCTATCGTCAGCACGCCGTCATGCACACTCTGCAGTTCCTTTTGGAGAGCGGGCAGGCACCGCAATCTGAGCACCGGCCGCCCTATGTAGTGTGTCAGGGCTTAGAATAAAGGGCCGGTTGGTTGTATCAGCTGGCTCTGTAAAGGCGCAAGCTGGAGGCGTCTCCTGAGAACCAAACAGACGCTTGGTGATAGTGGCTTTCTCTGTGGGGCCACCATCTAGGTCTTCGTTGCTAAACTGAGTGCTGAAGAAGTGATCATTCCAGTCTTCGCCCTCGCCAGATCCGCGCCATGTGCATATCATCAACATGATCATCCGACCCACCGCGTGGAGGTGACGGCGAGGGAGGTAAGGGGGCCTTGCCACCGCTTGTCGCTGGCACGACAGGCGGTGCTGTTGTCTATGGCGTGATGGCCCCCGCCGTCCCCAAAACGGATCATGCTCTTTGGCCATAGCAAGAATAAGCGGAAGCAAGTTCTGAGGACAGACAGCTCTTTTTCATCCGCTCCTGGGGGTTGAATGGGAGGTTCCAGGTCGTCGCAGCCCCTTAGCACCCGACTAATTTTAACCCTGTGCACGCTATCTGACATCGTCCTTGAGTGGAACGTGCGCTGCAAGGGTTGAAAGATTGTACCCTTGGCAACATCCCTCAGCTCGTTGTTCACGTAGCATAAGAGAGTGCAAGGAACATCCGTCTGTGGAAAACATGTACGGCGTCGTCAAAGATGCCATAAGAGTAATAGATGGCATGAAAGGCGGTAATTAAAGCAATTTGTTTACCGTGATGGCGTCGATATCGGCTAATGTCGACGAACCACACACTGCGATGGGCGTGCAAGAGACGGAAGGGCTGCTTGATGGCGCGGTGCTAGCCGCTGGTGTATTCTCCCTACCGACGGGTGCTTGGAGCTCCGGTGGCGCCGCGACGATGGCAGGGTGTAACTACCTCGGTGAATTACGCTCCTAGTTACAAGCCTGGATGAACGGAAATGGTTGAAATAGTACGGTGGGGCCCAAATGCCACTCACAGGTAGACCTTTCGGCCGTCCCAACCATTTCCAAACATCGTGACAAGAACGGGCAGAATCGGCAAGTGAAGGGATCAACTACATACACAAATGAGTATGTATGCAAGCCACCATACAATAGTACATCGAGCCATTCCATCTAAAAAGAAAGGAATATAGCGCCATACGGCAAGATCCAAATATCCTAGATAGATATAATAGTTTAGGATATCTCCTCATACATCAAACATCAGAGTATCAAGCAGAAGCGGAAGACAAAATCCGAGTACGGATAAGAAGCAAATCGGCATAAGATGCCCCATAAATAAGCACATCCCGCCCACAGATCTCACGGATCCCCGTTCCCGGAATCTCTACACCGAATGATCGTTGCCCACATCGTCCGTCTCTTCCACCCAGTATCCATCTTGCGAGTGTACCTGTTCATCTGAACCAATAATTTATCGTGTGAGACCCTAGGGGTACTCAGCAAGTCTTTATGCCTCTAAAGGGGACACAACCTGGGGTGACGCAATTGCAGCAAAAGATAAACCCTAGCAATTCTATAGATACTCGCTAACCATCCTCCTAACCATAGATAGACGGATGTCCGTGAATTAATAACAACAGTTATAACAGTTAAAATGGTAATATCCATAGATCCATCCTCCTCCTCGCTTACCGACGAGGAAGCGGACGAACAACCCCCCCCCCCTCCGTTGGCAGTTTTAATATCCATTCCGTGAGTGTTGCACTATTTACTAGTCAGGTACCTAGTCTAGTCAAATTAAAAGCGGTACTTTAGTTATGCTTGTCTATGATCGAGAAACTGTGCTCCAAGTCGTCCATAACCGCGGACACGGCTTTCGGAAAGTTTTACCCTGCAGGGGTGCACAAATAGCAACACACACTCGATATGCCTCGGAAAAACCAAATCAAAACCCAACGAGGCAGTCACGACAAAGCGATCACAGGATTCAGAAATATTTCAGGGGGCCACCCCATTGAGCTACCCGCAACGAAGTTAGCTGACTCCGAGACGGCCTCAAGGTTTGCGCCAATGGCTGTGAACGACTGGGAACCTGAAAATGTGACTGGGCTTGTCGACACCATTAAAACACTCCACTTTCCTAAACAGTACAGTGTGCATTACCTCGCACAATTTAAATTAAAGCAGTGAAGCATGGCATAAGTACAGGATAGTAAATAAAACCTCAAACTAGTTTGTGGCCCTCACGAAATAAGAATGAATCAAGCTCTGGCTCAGGGGGGTCCATAAGCCTCCCGGATGTGGATAGCGCGAATATTCAAGGAACAGGAATCAAGTACTCGGGGACCTACGGGACACAAGTGAGCCTGAAAAACCAAATAGCGAATATGGCTCACCGATGCCACTTTCATTAGTTATCCCATTACTACTCAGATTAAGTTGTATAGGTACCTCGTTATCCATCAGACACTCACATACCCTACTCATGCTGTTCTACGACTCGCATGGCTCAAACAACTCCTGTAGTAATGGCTCATGGGATGGAGGAACATCTTCGGTGGGGTTTAAAAGTTAAGGCTATGCAATACTTGGGATTCAGTTTAATGCAATCGCGACTCAATGATGCAAGAATAAGATAGAGGCAATAGGTACTATATGTATGCAAGCATGTGGTAGTGCTTGCCTGGCAGCTCAGTTGAAGCGAGTGAAGGATCAGGTAGTGCTCTGGTTCTCTTGATATATCCCCCTCGGCGTCTATTCAAGAAGAACCAAACAAACAAGGGCCAACATAAATAAGGTGCAAGCATATGAGTTAAATGCATCAAGCAAGCAATCATGCCATGATGAATGATGCACAATTTGCATGGCATTAATGTAGCATGGCATGGTGAGGTGTGAGATACAAGATTAAATCATTTTATTGAGTTTTGGCCCCATTTTATCCTCATATTAGTTGCTGTACACATTATTTTTATATGATGCATGCTTTAATTCCAACCATGGAATGCATAAACAGAAAGGTCTCGTCGATCTAAACATTTTAGACATATTATTTGTTGAATTTGGAGTTATAAAACAAAAGTTATTAATTTATTAAGTCAGAAGGGCATTTTATTGTAATTAAACCAACTTGGAATTTTAAAGTGTTCAAAATATATTTTAGAGGCCATATTTGAATTCCTCATATTTTTCTGATCTCAAAACATATATTATTTGTATTAATTGGATTTATAATTTAAAAGTTATATTAAAAGAATTAAATTTGAATTTGAAATAATTTGAAAAAGATTTGAATTTACAGAATCTGAGAAAACATTTTGTTACTCAGCTCTAGGCTAGCCACAGACGCAGACAGTGGGTCCAACGCTGACTCAGCTGACTGCACCTGAAGCGCCACCGCGGGTTGAGCTAGACCTAGAGGCCGACAGTGGGGCTGAGTGCTCATGGGCCTGGTCGTGAACAGGCGCAGCTGTCAAAGGGCCGAGCTGGAGCGCGGGTTAAGGCCGGAGAAACCAGGGGGCTTTTCTGCAAAACTTCACTGAGACAGACAGATGGGCCAGGCTGGACCGCGGGTTACGCACGCAAAAAGCAGGGGGGTTATCAGCAAAAGTGCGGCCGTACTGTAGATCTTCTTTCTCTGCCATGCAGATCGGTGTTCGCAGAGCCAGGCGCTGAGATCATCGAGCAGCGGCCTTGTGAGGCGGAGCCACTGCGGTAGGGCGGGGTAGACGTCAGGGTAGCGGGCGAGGCCTAGATAGGGTTCTACGCAGAGCGCTAGCATGCAGACGCCGGTGCACTCCGACGCGCGGAGGCCGTTCGACGCAAAGTCCGGCGAGGCTAGGGGGTTACAGAGAGGCTGACCATGTCCAGGAGAGAGAGGAGCTCACCGGGAGGGCATCGGTGTAGGTGGATCGGGCTGGGAGGCAGGGGATCGATGTCGAGGCAGAGGCCGGGCGATCTAGGGTTTGGCGTTGGCTCATCGGCGTACTCCGGCGCTGGTCCTTCTCCTCCTCCGCGACAGGTACTGGTCGACGCAGAGAAGCCTCCTCGTTCTCCCAGGCTTCTCCTCGGACGTGCTGCACGGCTGGCTGGATCAAGGTGGTGGAGGCCGACAGTGGCGGCGATGGTGTGACGTGGTGGTGGAGAAGAGAGAGGGAGGCAGGCGCTGGGGTGGATCTGGGGGAGGCCGAGGGGAGTCGTGAGGTGGTAGATAGGGACGGGAGAGGGAGGTGGTGCCGTGGGGGAGCGGGGTAGATTGAAAAGGTGGCTCGTCCACATTTTCTCCTCCTCTCCTCACGTGCTCGGTCGGCAGGGGCAGGCGGGGGGCTGGCAGGTGGGAGGCAGGGCAGGGGGCAGGGAGGAGAGAAGAGAGGGAGATGGTAGGCTCGGGTTGGGTGGTGGTAGCCTCGGGCTAGGGTTGGCATTAGGGTTGGGGTAGCTAGGTGGGGCCAGGGAGAGAGGGTGGCCATGTGGGGCCAAGCTAGGTGAGAGATAGAGAGAGGCCGAGAGAGAGGGGGTAGGGTGGTATCTAGGGTTTGGTCATGGTGGGGTTTAGGAGAGAGGGGAGATTAGGTGTAGGGTTTGATGGGGTATGGTAGATTAGGGTTTTAGAGATAGAGAGGGATATGGTGGTTCTCTTTGACAAGATCAAGCAAGACCAAAACAAGCTCAAACAAGAAATGGCCAAAAGAGAGAAGAAAAGGGAGGTGGTGATGGGTGGATGGAGATGATGATATGGTTTAAGCATGATCAAATAAGATCAAGCTAAAAGGAGGGAGAGAGATAGGGAGAGATGCTCCACTCCAGAAGCAAAATAAAACCAAATGACAAGCCAAAGGTGGTACTTGCATGGCCCATGCAAAAATATTTAATGCCATGTCGATTCTTGTGAAAACAATATTATTTCATGGCATTATTATTATGCATTCCAAAATGTGGAGTAAGGCCTAAGCAAAGGAATTTCAAAGAAAGCTCCAAGTGGAATAGATGGAGATGATCACCTTTGATTATGTTTGGGACTTGCTAGTGTGTATGTTCCACTAGATGATTATTAGTCACAAAAATATTCCCACATGAGCATAAATCCATAACAATCCAAATGGGAGCTAGGAGAAAGGGTCCCACTCACAAGGCATGCAAAGGTGGCCATGTGGCTCTCATATATCAATGATGTGAAAACAACATGATGCTAAGATGAGAGCATGTGGACAAGAATTGGATCCATCCCAACCCACATGAGCTAGAGGTAAACTTAATTAAAATGCAAAGCTCATATTTAGTTGGATGGTGGAATTTATAAGGTGGTGAAAGAAAGGTGGTGGAGCTAATAAGAGATATGCCCCCAACTCAACTTGGGCATTAAACAATATATCAAGAACCAAATACAATATCAAGAGGCAAATACAATTAACAATGCAGATGAGATAAGAACCAAATCAAAAGGATTTTATATGATGCTCAAATGCAAGGTGGCATGATGACATGAGCATGATATAATGATGATGCAACAATTATATAGTTGAAGTAGCCATTATATTACTAGACCAAGTAGCATTAACCCACATGAGCTAGAGGTAAACTCAATTAAAATGCAAAGCTCATATTTAGTTGGATGGTGGAATTTATAAGGTGGTGAAAGAAAGGTGGTGGAGCTAATAAGAGATATGCCCCCAACTCAACTTGGGCATTAAACAATATATCAAGAACCAAATACAATATCAAGAGGCAAATACAATTAACAATGCAGATGAGATAAGAACCAAATCAAAAGGGTTTTATATGATGCTCAAATGCAAGGTGGCATGATGACATGAGCATGATATAAGGATGATGCAACAATTATATAGTTGAAGTAGCCATTATATTACTAGACCAAGTAGCATTACAATTGTTAGACAATTGGGATGCTACAACTCTCCCCCACTAAACAGGAATCTCGCCTCGAGATTCTAGGAAGAAGAAGAAGACACAAAGAGGGTAGGATACTTGGCACGGAGCTCATCTTCACGTTCCCAAGTGGCTTCATCAACGGAATGGTGCGACCACTGCACCTTGCAGAACTTGATGGACTTGTTGCGAGTCCTTCTTTCTGCGACTTCAAGGATTTTTGTGGGGTGTTCTTGATAAGACAGGTCTTCTTGGAGATTGATAAGCTCATGGTCCACGGTCCTGCCGGGATCCTTGAAGCACTTCTTGAGTTGAGAGATGTGGAAAACATCATGGACTTTGAGTTTTTCCGGGAGCTCAAGAGCATAAGCAACTTATCCTCTTCTTCCACGAACTTTGAAGGGACCGATGTATCTAGGAGCCAGCTTTCCTTTGATACCAAAATGGTGCGTGCCCCTCATGGGAGTGACACGAAGGTAAACGAGATCACCAGGGACATACTCCATGTCCGTGTGCTTCCTGTCATAATTGCTCTTCTGGCGACTTTGAGCAATCCTCAGATTTTCAAGAATGATATGAACTTTCTCCTCCGCTTGAGTCACAATGTCAGGGCCAAACAAAATCCTTTCACCGCACCACCAACCAATCGGAGTTCTGCATTTGCGACCATAGAGAGCCTCAAATGGTGCCATCTTTAGACTTTTCTGGAAGCTGTTGTTGTAAGAGAACTCAGCATAAGGAAGACATTCTTCCCACTTCATGCCAAAAGAGATGACGCAAGCACGAAGCATATCCTCCAGAATCTGATTGATCCTTTCAACTTGTCCTTGCGACTGAGGGTGGTAAGCTGTGCTGAAGTTCAACTTTGTTCCCAAAGCATTTTGGAAACTTTCCCAGAACTTGGAAGTGAAGATGCTTCCACGGTCTGAACTGATCTCGAGAGGAACCCCATACAGAGAGACAATTCTGTTGATATAGAGCTCAGCCAACTGAATTGCAGAAATGGTTTCCTTGACGGGGAAGAAGTGAGCCACTTTAGAAAGCCTGTCAATGACAACAAAGATTGCATTGTTGCCCTTCTGCGACCTCGGAAAACCAGTGATGAAGTCCATCTCTACTTTCTCCCATTTCCATTCCGGGGGTTTCAATGGTTGTAGAAGACGGGAAGGTTTTTGATGGACAGCTTTCACTCTGCGGCAGACATCACACTCTGAGACATACTTGGCACAATACCTTTTCAAACCAGGCCACCAATATTGTGTTTTCAAGTCCATGTACATCTTTGTGCTGCCAGGGTGGATAGAAAGAACAGAATCATGCGCCTCCTTGAGAACTTGCTCTCTCAAACCCGGGTAGTTCGGAACAAACATCCGGTGTTCAAAGAAAAGCGTGCCTTGATCATCGACATGGAAGGACTCATACTTTGGAAGCGGAATCCTGGCGATGATCTTTTGGTGTGCGGATCCCCAAGCTGAGAAGAGCGAACCTTTTCTTCCAAGAGAGGGGTTGCTAGAAGGTTCAGGAGATACCCTTGTTCCACAATTCCAAGGTTGAGCTGACGGAATTCCTCGCACAAGAGAGGCTGTTGTTCTTCCATCATGAGGTTGTTGACATAAGCTTTGCGGCTAAGATCATCTGCCATAACATTAGCTTTGCCCGGAGTGTAGTTGATGGTCAAGTCGAAGTCATTGATTGCTTCAATCCATCTCCTTTGCCGAAGGTTGAGATCAGGCTGAGTAAAGATATACTTCAGACTCTTGTGATCAGAAAAGATCTCACAACGGTTACCAAGCAAGTAGTGCCTCCATACTTTCAAAGCAAAGACAACTGCCGCGAGCTCGAGGTCATGTGTAGGATAGTTGATCTCATGCGTCTTCAACTGTCGAGAGGCATAAGCAACAACTTGTTTTTCTTGCATAAGGACCGCACCCAATCCTTGCAAAGAGGCATCACAGAATATCTGGAATGGCTTGGATGTATCCGGAGGAACCAAGACTGGTGTGGAAGTGAGCTTCTATTTGAGAGTCTCAAAGCTTGCTTGACATGCAGGAGTCCAAAGATATTTCTTGCCTTTCTTGAGGAGATCGGTAAGAGGCTTCGCTATCTTCGAAAAGTTCTGAACGAAGCAACGGCAATAACTAGCCAAACCAACGAAACTCCGCACTTCTTTGACATTAACAGGAGGAAGCCATTCAACAATTGTCTTCACAGTTTCCAGGTTGACTGCAATGCCCTTGGCAGAGATGACATGACCAAGATAGGTTACTTGAGGCAGCCAAAACTCACACTTGGAGAACTTTGCATACAAGCGGTTCTCTCGAAGCTTGTTTAGGACACACCGAAGGTGTTCTTCATGCTCTTCTTGTGACTTAGAATAGACGAGGATGTCATCCAGATAGACCACAACGAACTTGTCAAGATACTCCATGAAAACCGAGTTCATGAGCCTCGAGAAGGTTGCAGGTGCGTTGGTGAGACCGAAAGACATGACCGTGTACTCATACAGGCCATAACGGGTGGTGAAAGCTGTCTTAGGAACATCTTCCCTGCGAATCTTGATTTGGTGATAACCACTTCTCAAGTCAAGCTTAGAGAACACCACAGCTCCAGCTAGCTGATCAAAGAGATCATTAATCCGCGGGAGGGGATATTTATTCTTGATGGTTTTAGCATTGAGAGCCCGATAGTCAACACAAAGTCTATCAGTCTGGTCTCGCTTCTTCACAAAGAGAGTTGGGCTACCCCAAGAAGAAGTACTATGCTGAATGAAACCCAACTTCTCTTGTTCATCAAGCTGACGTTTGAGTTCAGCCAACTCAGCAGGACCCATCTTATAAGGCCGCTTGGAGATAGGAGCGGTACCAGGTTCAAGCTCAATAACAAACTCAACCTCACGATCCGGAGGCATACCTGGCAACTCTTCAGGAAAGACATCTGGGAACTCACAGACCACCGGAACACTCTGAATAGCTTCCATAGCATCAACATTCAGAGTCGCCAAAGAGAAAAGCTGGATAGCAGGAATCTGACTTGGAGAATAGACTATATGGCCTTCAGGAATCTTCAGAGAAACCGAGCGTTCAGCACAATCAATCACAGCTGCATTTGCTGTCAACCAATCCATGCCCAAGATGACATCAATGTCAGAATTGCCCAGAATGATTAAGGAAGCCGAGAACGAAGAGCCACCAATCTCAATTTGATTGCCATGGCTGATTTTAGAAGCTGCCATTGTTGCTCCAGGAGAAAGGACCATTAACCGCTTAAGGAGAGGATCCATAGCTAACCCATTCTCATCTGCAAACTTGTGAGAAACAAAAGAATGCGATGCCCCAGAATCAAACAAAACTCGTGCAGGGACTGAGTTAACGGGAAGCATACCCATCACAACTCCAGGTGCATGCTCAGCTTGAGCGGTGTTGACACAGTTGGCACGAGCAACAGTAGACCCGGGCTTGGTGTTGATGTTGAGAGCCCGAGGTGGTGGTGCATGAACCAAAGGAGAGCTTGCCGCAGATCTTGGAGGTGGTGGAGGAAGAGCCTTGTTCTTCATTGGACAGTTCCAGCTTTGATGCCCAGAGTTTACACACGTGTAACAAGCACCAGGTGGGCGTGGAGCAACGTAGCCAGGGACTCCGCCAGGCGCTCCAGGGTAGTGGTGGTTGTAGCCCCTGGGAGCCGCAGTGAGGAAGTTTGGTGGCCTTGCCGCGAAGCTTGAATGTCTTGGTGGAGCCGGGAGCGACGGTGGGGTGTTAGGAACCCAAACACGACGCTTAGAAGGAGCTGACATAGCTGAAGAGCTTGCTACATCACGACTGTGTTTCTTTGACTCCTCAAACACTTGCCTACTTGCTTCTTCCTGCAGAGCTGTATGCTGAAGTTCCAGAAAAGAGGCCGGCCTTGCATGTGTGATTGCATACTTAATCGATGCATTGAGCCCTTGCCAGAACCTCTTTTGCTTCTTCTTGTCATCAGAGATCTCATCGCCACCATAACGGGACAGGTTCATGAAGTTCCTGATGTAGGTGTTGACATTATCATTGCCCTGCTTGAGGTTGAGAAACACTTCCTTCATCCTCTCCATGACAATTTCTGACAGATACTACTCTTTGAAAGCTCCAGTGAACTGTCCCCAAGTAGGCTGAAAACCAGTGCAGTTTGCCTTCAGGTAATTCTCCCACCAGAGAGCTGCGTCTCCCTTCAGAAGGTGAGTAGCACACTTTACCCATTCTTGCTCAGGAACATCAGCAGTCACCAGTAGCCTTACATCTCACGCAACCAATCAGCAGCATCAAGTGGTTGATCAGAAACATCAAACTGGCGTGGGTTGAACTTCAGGAAGCTTTTGATGTCTCCTCGCTTGGGAGGTGGAGGTAGCGGAACAAACTCATTCCTCCTGACACTTTCCTCGAAACGCTGCTGGTTCTGCTGCATTGCTGCCAAGGCATTGGCGATGCTTGACAATGCTGCCCCCAGTTCAGGTTGTATGTCCTCCTCAGAACGGCGTGGTGGTGCCATCCTGTGATTGATATAAAACACAAGTCAGTACTATGATGGAGAATAATAATAATCCAAAATAGTACCAAGATGGAATTAATCAAGATTAAAGGATACAATTTACTAAGATGATATTAAAATATCAACGAAGTTCAAAGCACCTAGAAGATATTAAGCATATCGCACACGACTGAAAAGGAGTGTGGTACACAAATATATCAAAGAAAAAATTTTCCACAAATTTCGGCATTAAAATACCAATAGATGCGCAAAATCACTTAACGAATCAAGATTAGTGACTCTACCAACTCAATATACAAGAGCAATGATAAAAGTAGTGGTATGGTCGCGACTCCATCCCGCACTCAAACCATTACTCCGCACATGAATAAGTAAAACACCTATCCCAACACCTTCTTCTCACGATGATCCTAAAGATTAGCAACTACGGAAACGAACACCACAAACAAGATAACGTCGGATAACAAAGAGTAAGACAGATCGCGTCGGTATACAACGAATCAGATAGATCGCGTCGGTTTGCAAAAGCCTGTCGGTATGGAATGTACCAACAGTTGATAACCAAAAGGCCGATAAGATAACAACTTGGATGCAACAGATAGACAAGGAATTACACACACACACACACACAGAGATACACAACCTATGGTACTACAGAAACCCAGAACACGTGAATCCTAGTTTGAATTTAAGAAGAGGATTGAAAACGTTACACTTCCTTACCAGAAAAGGGTGGGTGGGTGGGTAAGAAGAAAAGTGGAAGCAGTCCTACTCTCACGTTTTGTTTTTCCCTAGTATACATAACTACCAAAAATATTTGCTAGACAGACAACGACCATTTGGCTGAGACCCTGAAGGGCGGGATGGCTCTGATACCAATTGTAACTACCTCGGTGAATTACGCTCCTAGTTACAAGCCTGGATGAATGAAATGGTTGAAATAGTGCGGTGGGGCCCAAATGCCACTCACAGGTAGACCTTTGGCCGTCCCAACCATTTCCAAACATCGGGAGAAGAACAGGCGTGTCGGCAGGCGAAGGGATCAACTACATACACAAATGAGTATGTATGCAAGCCACCATACAATAGTACATCAGAGCCATTCCATCTAAAAAGAAAGGAAATATAGCAACGCCATACGGCAAGATCCAAATATCCTAGATAGATATAATAGTTTAGGATATCTCCTCATACATCAAACATCAGAGTATCAAGCGGAAGCGGAAGACAAAATCCGAGTACGGATAAGAAGCAAATCGGCATAAGATGCCCCATAAATAAGCACATCCATACAGATCTCACGGATCCCCGTTCCTGGAATCTCTACACCGAATGATCGTTGCCCACATCGTCCGTCTCTTCCACCCAGTATCCATCTTGCGAGTGTACCTGTTCATCTGAACCAATAATTTATCGTGTGAGACCCTAGGGGTACTCAGCAAGTCTTTATGCCTCTAAAGGGGACACAACCTGGGGTGACACAATTGCAGCAAAAGATAAACCCTAGCAATTCTATAGATACTCGCTAACCATCCGCCTAACCATAGATAGACGGATGTCCGTGAATTAATAACAACAGTTATAACAGTTAAAACGGTAATATCCACAGATCCATCCTCCTCCTCGCTTACCGACGAGGAAGCGGACGAACAACCCCCCCTCCGTTGGCAGTTTTAATATCCATTCCGTGAGTGTTGCACTATTTACTAGTCAGGTACCTAGTCTAGTCAAATTAAAAGCGGTACTTTAGTTATGCTTGTCTATGATCGAGAAACTGTGCTCCAAGTCGTCCATAACCGCGGACACGGCTTTCAGAAAGTTTTACCCTGCAGGGGTGCACAAATAGCAACACACACTCGATATGCCTCGGAAAAACCAAATCAAAACCCAACGAGGCAGTCACGACAAAGCGATCACAGGATTCAGAAATATTTCAGGGGGCCACCCCATTGAGCTACCCGCAACGAAGTTAGCTGACTCCGAGACGGCCTCAAGGTTTGCGCCAATGGCTGTGAACGACTGGGAACCCGAAAATGTGACTGGGCTTGTCGACACCGCGAAAACACTCCGCTTTCCTAAACAGTACAGTGTGCATTACCTCGCACAATTTAAATTAAAGCAGTAAAGCATGGCATAAGTACAGGATAGTAAATAAAACCTCAAACTAGTTTGTGGCCCTCAAGAAATAAGAATGAATCAAGCTCTGGCTCAGGGGGGTCCATAAGCCTCCCGGATGTGGATAGCGCGAATATTCAAGGAACAGGAATCAAGTACTCGGGGTCCTACGGGACACAAGTGAGCCTGAAAAACCAAATAGCGAATATGGCTCACCGATGCCACTTTCATTAGTTATCCCATTACTACTCAGATTAAGTTGTATAGGTACCTCGTTATCCATCAGACACTCACATACCCTACTCATGCTGTTCTACGACTCGCATGGCTCAAACAACTCCTGTAGTAATGGCTCATGGGATGGAGGAACATCTTCGGTGGGGTTTAAAAGTTAAGGCTATGCAATACTTGGGATTCAGTTTAATGCAATCGCGACTCAATGATGCAAGAATAAGATAGAGGCAATAGGTACTATATGTATGCAAGCATGTGGTAGTGCTTGCCTGGCAGCTCAGTTGAAGCGAGTGAAGGATCTGGGTAGTGCTCCTGGTTCTCTTGATATATCCCCTGCTCAGCGTCTATTCGAAGAAGAACCAAACAAACAAGGGCCAACATAAATAAGGTGCGCAAGCATATGAGTTAAATGCATCAAGCAAGCAATCATGCCATGATGAATGATGCACAATTTGCATGGCATTAATGTAGCATGGCATGGTGAGGTGTGAGATACAAGATTAAATCATTTTATTGAGTTTGGGCCCCATTTTATCCTCATATTAGTTGCTGTACACATTATTTTTATATGATGCATGCTTTAATTCCAACCATGTAATGCATAAACAGAAAGGTCTCGTCGCGCTAAACATTTTAGACATATTATTTGTTGAATTTGGAGTTATAAAACAAAAGTTATTAATTTATTAAGTCAAAAGGGCATTTTATTGTAATTAAACCAACTTGGAATTTTAAAGTGTTCAAAATATATTTTAGAGGCCATATTTGAATTCCTCATATTTTTCTGATCTCAAAACATATATTATTTGTATTAATTGGATTTATAATTTAAATTTGAATTTGAAATAATTTGAAAAAGATTTGAATTTACACAGATATAGGAAAACATTTTGTTACTCAGCTCTAGGATAGCCACAGACGCAGACAGGTGGGTCCAACGCTGACTCAGCAGCACACGGCGCAGAAAAGCGTCTGCCACCGCGGGTTGAGCTAGACCTAGAGGCCGGCTGTGGGGGCCAGTGCTCAAGGCCACGGGTCAAGCATCTGGCATGGGTCGGTAAAGGGCCGAGCTGGAGCGCGGGTTAAGGCCGGAGAAACCAGGGGGCTTTTCTGCAAAACTTCACTGAGACAGACAGATGGGCCAGGCTGGACCGCGGGTTACGCACGCAAAAAGCAGGGGGGTTATCAGCAAAAGTGCGGCCGTACTGTAGATCTTCTTTCTCTGCGCCGCGCGACAGATCGGTGTTCGGCAAAGCGGGCGCTGAGGATCAAACGCTGACGGCGCCTTGTGAGGAGGAGCCACTGCGGTAGGGCGGGGTAGACGTCAGGGTAGCGGGCGAGGCCTAGATAGGGTTCTACGCAGAGCGCTAGCGTGCAGACGCCGGTGCACTCCGACGCGCGGAGGCCGTTCGACGCAAAGTCCGGCGAGGCTAGGGGGTTACAGAGAGGCGGACCATGTCCAGGAGAGAGAGGAGCTCACCGGGAGGGCGTCGGTGTAGGTGGATCGGGCTGGGAGGCAGGGGATCGACGTCGAGGCAGAGGCCGGGCGATCTAGGGTTTGGCGTCGGCTCGTCGGCGTACTCCGGCGCTGGTCCTTCTCCTCCTCCGCGACAGGTACTGGTCGACGCAGAGAAGCCTCCTCGTTCTCCCAGGCTTCTCCTCGGACGTGCTGCACGGCTGGATCGACTGGGCGTGGTGGAGGCCGACGGTGGCGGCGATGGTGTAGACGGTGGCGGTGGAGAAGAGAGAGGGGAGGCAGGGCGCCTGGGGGTGGATCTGGGGGAGGCCGAGGGGAGTCGTGAGGTGGTAGATAGGGACGGGAGAGGGAGGTGGTGCCGTGGGGGAGCGGGGTAGATGGAAAAGGTGGCTCGGCCACCTTTTCTCCTCCTCTCCTCACGTGCTCGGTCGGCAGGGGCAGGGCAGGGGTGGGGCGGCGTGGGGCAGAAAGGCCAAGGAGGTAGGGGAGGCTCGGTGGTGGGGCAGGGGGAGAGAAGAGAGGGAGAGGGTAGGCTCGGGTTGGGTGGTGGTAGCCTCGGGCTAGGGTTGGCATTAGGGTTGGGGTAGCTAGGTGGGGCCAGGGAGAGAGGGTGGCCAGGTGGGGCCAAGCTAGGTGAGAGATAGAGAGAGGCCGAGAGAGAGAGGGGGTAGGGTGGTATCTAGGGTTTGGTCAAGGTGGGGTTTAGGAGAGAGGGGAGATTAGGTGTAGGGTTTGATGGGGTATGGTAGATTAGGGTTTTAGAGATAGAGAGGGATGTGGTGGTTCTCTTTGACAAGATCAAGCAAGACCAAAACAAGCTCAAACAAGAAATGGCCAAAAGAGAGAAGAAAAGGGAGGTGGTGATGGGTGGATGGAGATGCTGATATGGTTTAAGCATGATCAAATAAGATCAAGCTAAAAGGAGGGAGAGAGATAGGGAGAGATGCTCCACTCCAGAAGCAAAATAAAACCAAATGACAAGCCAAAGGTGGTACTTGCATGTCCCATGCAAAAATATTTAATGCCATGTCGATTCTTGTGAAAACAATATTATTTCATGGCATTATTATTATGCATTCCAAAATGTGGAGTAAGGCCTAAGCAAAGGAATTTCAAAGAAAGCTCCAAGTGGAATAGATGGAGATGATCACCTTTGATTATGTTTGGGACTTGCTAGTGTGTATGTTCCACTAGATGATTATTAGTCACAAAAATATTCCCACATGAGCATAAATCCATAACAATCCAAATGGGGGCTAGGAGAAAGGGTCCCACTCACAAGGCATGCAAAGGTGGCCATGTGGCTCTCATATATCAATGATGTGAAAACAACATGATGCTAAGATGAGAGCATGTGGACAAGAATTGGATCCATCCCAACCCACATGAGCTAGAGGTAAACTCAATTAAAATGCAAAGCTCATATTTAGTTGGATGGTGGAATTTATAAGGTGGTGAAAGAAAGGTGGTGGAGCTAATAAGAGATATGCCCCCAAATCAACTTGGGCATTAAACAATATATCAAGAACCAAATACAATATCAAGAGGCAAATACAATTAACAATGCAGATGAGATAAGAACCAAATCATAAGGGTTTTATATGATGCTCAAATGCAAGGTGGCATGATGACATGAGCATGATATAATGATGATGCAACAATTATATAGTTGAAGTAGCCATTATATTACTAGACCAAGTAGCATTACAATTGTTAGACAATTGGGATGCTACACAGGGGGGCACCAACATGTACTCCGGCGCCGCGGTGATGGCAGGGGGAGTCACCAACACTTGCGGTGCCGCGGTGCTAGCGGGCGGAGTCACAAACACGTAGTTCGCCTGATTCGTCGGCGCCGTGTTGTTCGAGTGGCTGCTGACCATGCTTGGAATCGGGCACGGCCCTACTCGACCACCCGCACTCCAGTTCACTATTGACTCCACCAAGGTAGGCAGGAAGGACGTGAGGGTGATTGCCAGGTTGTCTTGGACGATCTGCGGGATCCGCGCCACTTGTGCCTTAAGTTCTTGAACCTCGCGGTTTTCCTCCTCGCTCCTTCCCGACGGCGCCACATGCGTCCTTGGTAGTGGACCAAAATGATCCACCCAATTCTTACCCCCGTGGCCGGCCAGACGGCCAGCCGACGACGGCTTCTTCATAACCGGCTCTATTTTCTTGGCCTGGTTCATCGCCCTGTTAAAAGGGTTATCCCACCGGGTGGCCGCCGTCGACCCCTGGGATGAGGAACCCTGGGATCCATGACTAGCAACAATTTCCTCCTCCTGCAGAAGAAGTAACAGTGAATCGTTTAGATCATCGATTAGATTGCGATCGAGTTGATCCGCGGTTATTAGATTATACTTACTACGATTTCCTCGAATTCCTTCATCGCAGGATCCGCGGTGAGTTGTTTGGTTTTTGGGTCCACATGGTAACGGGCCCTGATGAAGTTTCGAACCTGCCTGAGTTCGAATTTAGCAAAGGGGTTTTCTATCCCCTTGGATCTATACTCTTCGTCCTCCTTATTCCATTTGGCCTCCGCGGTTCTGTATCCACCAGATCCGAGATGGTGATGACCTATATTCATCGCCTGCAGCACCTTTCCCCGATTACTATTGGCCAGGGCTCTTTCGGATTCACACCTCTCCTTGAACTCCCGGAACTGATCTTTGGTGATCTGCGGGTCAATCTTCTGGATCTCCTCGAGACTTTTGCGTACTTTATAGATCTTCTTCTTTATCCGGGTTCTCCAGATGGCCAGGGCGGTGCTCATCTTTGTGAGGGCGGATTTTTTTACTTCGTTCGCATGATAATTTGTGTTCTGATACTTAGCGGGGAACTTCCATCTTGCGTGCAGCTTCTCGAAGAGGAGTGTGCGCAAGTGGCCATTATCTTTATTCTGGAGATTCTCGGTGTTGATCGAGATGGTTGTCCGGGTGATCGCCGCCACTTGTCCACCGTACCCTTTGATGACAAGGGCAGGCTCCAAAGGAACCCCTGATGGGCTCACTTTGGTAATTTCTGCCCTGACCATGCCGACCGTGTTCGGGCGCCGGTCCTTCGGCTTCTTCTTATTCTTCTTAGGAGGATTGCTACCACTCCCTGTTCCCTCGCCGCCATTAGTAGTTTCATCGTCCGCCGTTCCTTCGGCTTCTTCCTCCGCGTCTTCCATCTCATCATCCTCGCTCTCCGAAGGATGGTATTCTTCATCGTCTTCTAGCCGCTGGGCCGCCGCCCAGAATGTCAATTGTTTATTCGGAGGTCTGAGTTCTCCTTCAGCGCTGATGCGCTTAGAACATCCAGCCTCTTCGTTGTCACACATCTTTGCACTAATAAAAAACAAATAATTGGTTAAATGCACGGAAAAATCCGGCATGACCTTTGCTAATTTTCTTAAACTAGGAGTGCCCGATTTCGCAAATGGAAGTTAATCAACATTCCGGCAAAAATCGGGACTCATTTCATACAAGAACCTGCATACACACATAATAAAGTGCTTCATATACAAGCACAAGCACAATTTCAAGGTGTTGTTGTCCCAGCACAGATAGTAGAAAAACCAACACTACTCTATTTTTCCTTCCAAACCATTTCACAACCACATCCATCCAGTCCCAGCACAGTGCCACAACCATATATACTTTTGTTATCAATTTAAGCATAGCCATATGACAGAAGCTATCTCTTTAAGAAACAATGACAACCCAATTAAAATAAATCTTGTGAATAAGTAAAGGTAAAAATGAGAATGACCTTACTTAAGCATGCCACCTATTGTATGATTCCAATGAAGCAATGTCATTGTTCTAACCACAATGGATGCCCACAATCTGTGCTACAATAACTTTTGTGTATCAGCACAATCAACCAAAATATCAAACCTATGATAATATGCATCTACTGTTCAGACTTCAGAAGTGTTTTTTGTTCTTTGGTTTTTTATCTTAACTCCTTCAGTCTGTGCGGGAAGGCTTTAAGAAGCTTCAGTTGGAATTATTGAGGGGAAACAACACATATGAGCATAGCCTTGACATCTCTGTGGTGCATATGAATGTACAACTGAGGTGAAGTAAGTCTACACAGCTTTGCCTAGTCACGGCGGTTGCCCAAGACCATAGCTAAAAATATAAGCCCAATATTAATCAAAATATACGAACATCCCCAGATGTATAACAAAGCACAAGAACCTACCCTTTGTCATCAAGTTCCACAGTCTTCAATTCAATAAATGAAAGCAGGCCATAGACATGCCTAAACCCATGATATATGCTGATACATCAAGGATCAGGATATTTCACTTCCATAATACCAACTGAATCAGTTCCCACACCATTGAATGGCCTGGAACTCTGAAAGTGGATTGGTGCATTGGTGTGAAGTGCGCAAACTCAACTAGATGGCCTGAAACTCTGAAAGTGGATTGAACTATGCAGCCTCGAACTCACGCATTGACTTCACTTTGCATTGTCCTCTTATAGTTGCTACCCTGAAGGTGTGGGGAATCCACACCACAGACGCCCCTAGGTAGCAGAAATAGAACCAAAGCCCCCTAAGATCCCTTCTTGGACCAGCACACTTAATAATCCTCTACACACAAACCTTGTGTATTTTTACGTCTACTGTTTTCATGCCTATTTGCAACTAACCATGTCGGTATGATTACCAACTACCATCTACTACTTGACTAGCTAACACAATGAACCAATTATACAAAATATACGTGTCAGAAATCACATGGCGTAGTAAACAGTTTCAAACATGCATCTTCTACTTCACCCTAACTGTCCTAGTTCATTTTTTAGATGAAAGCCTGGGAAGTTTCAATTCATAGTAAATAGAAGGATCTTGCTACTGCTGGAGACCATGAACAACACAGAGATGAGGGAGAGATTTCTAGCAGAGTGCTACTGCAAAGAAAACAGAAGGTAATTTGGCTATTTGCTGCAGAATACAGTACTATGTGCTTGATCCACTAGAATTCTGTTGGAAGATAGGGAGAGAAGTGGAGAGGGATCTTGCTTGATCCACTTATTAGAATTTGTGCTATCAGTAATCTACTCTGAACCCTAACCCGTGGAGATAGGGAGAGAAGTGGAGAGAGGGAGAGAGGGGAGAAGGCTCACCTCTAAGACGAGGACGATGACGAGCGCGCGGGCGAGATGGCGGCCTCCTCCTCCTCATCCTCGAGCGGCGGCGGCCTCCTCCTCCTCGAGCAGCGATGACCTCCACGGATCGGCAGACGCGGGCCTCCTCCTCCTCGAGAAGCGCGGGCTTCCTCCTCCACGAGCGGCGCGGGCCTCCTCCTCCTCCATGGATCGGCAGCGGCACGGGCGTCCTCCTCCACAGATCGGCTGGAGGCAGTGGCAGAGGGGATAGATCGGGCTGGGGATGGGGATGAGCGAGTGTGAGAGAGATGGGGATGAGTGAGTGTGAGAGAGATCGATGACGTGGATAAAACCCAGATAGGTGTAGCGCACTATGCCAGAGTGTGATGCGGATGTCTGCAGCGCACTCGGGCTACTGCGCTACGCCTATCTGGGATCTAACCACTCTATAACAAGAGTCCAGCGCTCCTTCTAGCAAGAACTCTTGTCTATCCCACTGGTTCTGCCCACTACTCTATTCTAAACTATGAGCACCCAGGTTCGAATCCTGGTGCCCCACTTTTTTATTTTTATTTTAAAAATACTTTTAAATGTTCCAAAAAAATGCCAAAAGTGGTGATATATGCCATACAAGTTTTGTTTTATTTTTAAAATACTTTTAAATATTCCAAAAATGCCCAAAAGTGATAATATATGTCATAAAAGTGTTACAAATATGATTCAAAGTATAACTAAATTTCATAATAATTTGTCCATGAATATTACAATCTTTTTTTAATTACCCGCGTTTTACAATATTTTTTGAGCTAGCATTTTACAATCTTTTTTCCCTTCTTTGTCGCGGTTGAATAATTTAGCCCCAGCACTTTAATGTTTCTTCTTTCGAACGGGCTACCTTTTTTGGGTAGGGTTGTCCTTTTTCTTCTTGTGATGTATGTTGTTGCATCGTAGTCGTCGTCATCTTCAATCTTTGGATCGCGTCTTGGTCAAGTCTTTCGCTGGCGACTCCATCCATTCCGATGATGTTTCTTTTTCCTCTCCTCATGACAACACGGCTAGGCTTTATCGGGTCGGTAATGAAAAAACATTGGTCCACTTTGGTAGCCAGTACCCACGGTTCATTTTTCACGGCCACGTTTGCACCGGCGGCCTTGGATTTGGCTACTCTGGTATAACCATGGTTGTGAAATACCGGTCTTCTCTTTCGACACTCTTTGCCCATCTGACATGGAACATCGGCACCTTTTCTCCATATTAGTCGAGCTCCCAGATCTCCTCGATTCTTCTGTGGAGTCTTTCCTTCACGTTGTCATCGGTGTAGAATTCCGACGTTACGCCTGAGTTCTGATAATCACACTTGTTGTCCTTTTCCTCCGTGTAGAATGTGTAACCGTTGATATCATACGCCTGATAGGTCACCAGGTTTTGCATCGGTCCCTGTGACAAGGTGAATATGATCTTTTCCGTGTTAGAAGAATGCGATCGCGGGGGATTATCAAGGAGCGTCTGCCTAAACCAACGCGTGAAATCTGAGTTGTGCTCTTTGATTATTTCTCCCTGCGTCCTCTGTATGCCCCGGTCACTGTACCTCTTCTCGATTAACCTTTTGTGCTTCTGTACCCAAGGATCGACCAGTTCTAAATGCTGTAGCACGACGAGGTTTGCTCGATCAAAGTTTGCGCGTCGAAAATCGAAGTCTGCATGCAGTATGCGACGACCCTCTCGGTGACCAGATCCGTCGAGCTTGCCAAGGTGCCTGTTGACGGGAAGACCGACAGGGTTCTCGATGTCTAGATAATTCGTGCAGAAAGAGATACACTCTTCGGCCAGAAAGCCCTTGGCTATGCTTCCATCTGGACGGGACCTGTTGTGAACGTATCCTTTGATGTGTCCGTTCATCCTTTCGAACGCCACCATGCTGCGGAGGAACATCGGCCCGAGTTGTACGATGTCCTCCACGACATGGGCCAGCAGATGCACCATAATGTTGAAGAATGCGGGTGGGAAGTAGACCTCAAGCTCACATAGTATCACCACGATCTCCTCCTGTAGCCTCCCGAGCTGATTCACGCCAATCGACTTCCTAGAGATGACGTAGAAAAACTTGCATAGGCCAAATAATGTTTCACGGACGTGCTCGTCCATTATCCCTCTTAGTGCGACCGGAAGTACCTGCGTCATTAGCACGGCACAGTCGTGAGACTTCATGCCACTGAACCTCTGCTTCGCCTCGTCTAGGTATCTGCTTATCTTGTCCGCGTAGCCGTAAGGAAATTTGACTCCTAGAAGGCACTTGAAAAACTGTTTGATCTCATCCTGGCTTAGAGTGAAGCAAGAAGGAGGGCAGTAATATTCGTTCTTCTTGAACTTTTTACCCTTCCGACGACCTTGTGTCGTCTCCGACTCATGATCATCGTCATCTTCCTGACCATCAGGAGTAGTGCGTCCTCCTGAAGCTCCTTCCGGATACCCAAGCATATCAGGTCGTGCCTTGCTTTCGGACCATCTTTCGTCCTATCTGGCATGTTGATTATGGTGGCGACCAGACTCTCGCACACGTTTTTCGTGATATGCATGATGTCGAGGCTATGAGGCATGCGGAGAAACTTCCAGTATGGCAACTCCCAGAAAACAGACCTTGTTTTCCATACCTTCATCAGCGGCTTGTCTTGTTGCTGCCTCTTTTGCTTCTTTCCAGGCTTAGGACAATCTTTCCAGTTTTTCAGCAACTCTTCCACTTCTTCGCTTCTCCTACGCTCTGGGATTCCTCGGGTCTCGGATTTGCCATCGAACAGGTCTCCACGTTTTCTCCATGGATCATTCTTGCCGAGCCACCTCCGGTGCGCCATGAACACGGTTTTCGATGACCCTAGATCTTTCTCTAGTTGGAGATAGCTTGTGTTATCCATGCACCTAACGCGTGCACAGAATCCTTGGATAACCTGCCCCGAGATATACCCGCAACCTGGATAGTCTTGCACCGTAGTGACCAACGCAGCTCTCATAGTGAAATAATCTTGTGCGACGGCGTCGTAAGTATTGGCTCCAGATTCCCATAACGTGGCTAGCTCCTCTTTCAACAGCCCGAGATACAGATTGATGTCGGTACCAGGTTGTTTCGGCCCTTGAATTAGCATACTCATTTGTATGTACTTCTTCTTCATGCACAACCATGGAGGGAGGTTGTACATCCATACAAACACGGGCCAAGTCTGTGCGTCTGCTCTGCTACCGAACGGATTGAGTCCATCGGTGCTCGCACCAAGCCTGATGTTCCTCGAATCTCCACCGAATTCGAATTCGAGGTCCAATGCTTTCCAATCGCTAGCATCGAAGGTGCGCCAGCTCATCCTTTTCGGGGTCATCATCATCATCTCCTGGCTTCTTCCTTTCCGCATGCCATCGCATGAGCTTCGCTTCCTTAGGGTCCGGGAAATAGCGCTGCAGACGAGGAGTGATAGGAAAGTACCATACCACTTTTCGAGGTGCTTTCTTCCCTTTCTTGTATCGACTCACGCCGCACACCAGGCATGTGGTTTTATCCGCGTCCTCGCCCCGATAAATGATGCAATCGTTGATGCATACGTGATATCTAATGTGTGGTAGATCGAGAGGACAGACTATTTTCTTGGCGTCCTCGATACTAGTTGGACATGTGTTCCCCTCCGGGAGACGATCGTGCCAGAATGCCATCATATCGTCGAAGCTTGCGTCGCTCAATTTGTGTTTTGTCTTCATCTCCATAGCCTTGATCGTTACATTCAACCGGGTATCATCGGGCCTGCATCCTTCATACAATGGAGTAACCGCGTCTTTCTCAAGTTGCGCAAGCTTGGCTTTCTCTCTAGCGGCAGCCCTGGCGTTACTCGTCTGCTTGAGAAGCAGCTCTTGCACATAAGGGTCCCGCACCCAGCCTGACGTTGTTCCATCGTTGTCTGCTCCTCCGGCATCTAGATCATCATCATCCCGGTATGCTTCCGCACCTTCACCATCTCCAGGAGACTCTTCATCATCTCGCCCGTTCTCGCCGTTATGATGATCATCGTCATGTTGGCCACCTTCACCGTCTCCATCGTCTTCATCATCGATTATCCAACGAGTGTATCCATCCATGAAACCATGGCGAAGAGTGCGCTGCAGATTCGGAACGGGTCGATCACCCAGTTGAGTTTGCATCTTCTGCACGGACATCTTATATCCGTCTTGTTATTTCGTATCATGTCGGCCATCGCACATTTCAAAAATCTAGCCACAATGCCTTCGCTCATTATGCGGACCATTTTTTCCTGCACGGTGTACACGGTACAATTAGAAGTCTTTTAGAACCACATATATGAATGCATGCATGCAATGGTCGATAGAAAATTTCGGCATGACCTATCCTAAAATTAGGACCCTTGCGAAATGCCAAAGTCTTGCCAAAATGGAAATAAATCAACATTTTGGCAAAACAAATGGCAACTTGTTCACATACAAACACAAGAGAAAGACCGATCCATACACACATGAACATATCATTATCCTATCCATACACACATGCATGAGCATCATCGATTCTCTCCATATACACACACATATGACCATCGATCCTCTCCATACACACATCATGAGCATCGATCATCTACATACATATGAGCATACCATATACACATGAACACATCCTTACATGGACAACTTACCGAGATGAGAGAACAATCGCGAGAAAGATGGAAAGGAGAGGTGCGCGCGAGACCGGAGAAGGAGATGAGAGACCGGAGACCTTCCTCTATTACTTATGTAACATCCAAGGCAAGTTCTACATGCTAAAAATGGTGAATGGGTGGAGAAATTGAGGTGGGAAGGAGAAGATCCCGACTAGATCTAAGGAGGAAGAAGAAGGGGAAAGTGAAGTGTGGGGTGGTGGATGTGGTCACACATGTGCACATAAAGTGCTGTCAAAAAAAATCGACACATCCGTGGCGCACTCTACCCTAGTGCGCCACAGGGAGGAGTAACATCCGTGGCGCACATGCCATAGTGCGCCACGGATGTGTCTGGCCGTTTCACAGCAGAGGGGGCATGCGCTTAGGCATAGCGCACTCCCTCCATGTGCGCCACGGTTGACACAAACAACCATAGCGCACCTACCCTATATGCGCTACAGATGTTTGGCGTGCGGCCAACAGGGCCCTGGCCCACACATATCTGTGGTGCACTATGGTCATGTGCGCCACGTTTGTTCTAGTTACTAGTAGGGCACTGCCCATAGGTGAGCCACGCCTGTTTTAGCCGTGGGGCACTTCAACCATGTGAGCCACGGATGTGCTGATTACCTATAGCCATTTTCCTAGTAGTGGTGGGGATAGTTTGATGCCCCAAAGGTCTACTCGCATGTTGCTTCGGGGTTGTTGAGGATGTGGGATAGTGGCACATCGTTGACTATGAATATATGGTGCTCTTGGAAGTAGTGGCATAGTCAACACGTGGTCATGAAAACGCCATAGGCCAGCTTCTGGTAATGGGGTATCGTTGCTTGTTTGGTGTAAGTACCTTGTTGAAGTAGTACACCGGGCGCTGCACTACGTGGATCTTTCCCTCCTCGGCTTGGTCGAACACGAGCACGGTGCTGTCTACCTGGTGTGTTGCGGCTATGTATAGCAACATATGCTTCTTCTCCTTATGGGTCACTAGGACTGATGAGGTTGATAGAAAATGTTTGAGGTCTTCAAATGCCTCTTGCACTTCAGTTGTCCATTCGAACCGCTCCGTCTTCCAAAGGAGTTGATAGAAAGGAAGGGCCTCTTCACCCATATGACTGATGAATCGACTGAGCGCCGCGATTCACCTAGCTAGCTGTTGGACGCCCTTTATGTTCTTTGGATTCTCCATGGCCAGTATGGCCTTGATCTGTTTCAGGTTTTCTTCAATTCCCCTTATGAAGATAAGGTACTTGAGTAGTTGGCTAGAGGGGACATCGAAGGTGCACTTTTTCGAGTTTACCTTGCTCTTGTAGTTGTCGACATTGTCGAGCGTCTTGCAGAGATCGTCGATCAGCGTCATGCTTTCTTTTATCTGGACTACTATGTTGTTGACATAGTCTTGGATCTTGGGCCAAGCTGACTCTTCAGGCAGGCTTTCATGCACCTTTGATAGGTTGTGTCTGTGTTCTTCGGCCCGAAGGGCATCGTTTTGTAGCAGTAGACTCCGAATGGTGTGAAGAAGGCCGTTTTTTCTGCTCTTCCACCTTCATCTGAATCTTGTGGTAGACTGCGTAGGCATCAATGAAGGAGAAGTGTTGGCACCCCACGGTATAATCGATGATTTGATCCATACACGGTAAGGGGAAGTGGTCCGTCGGGCTATGCTTATTGAGGGTCGTGAAGTACACACATATCCGTAGTATGTCCATGTCCTTCTTTGGCACCAGTAGTGGGTTAGCTACCTAGGTGCTTTGCTTGATCTCATGGATGAAGTCAGCGTTGAGGAGTTTGTTGACTTCCATACTGACTACTTTGTCCATCTCTTCTGATAGACGACACATCCACTACTTGACTGGCAGTGCATCAGGGAACACATTGAGTGCATGCTCGGAGAATTCCTTGGGAAGTCCTAGCATGTCGGCATGACACCAGGCGAAGATTTTCCAGTGCTCACGGAGGAATTCAATGAGCGCAAGTTCCTATACAGAACTCAAGTTGTTGGCGATGAGGTCCATCTTGGCAGGGTCCATCGGGTGTACCTGGATCTCCTTGGTGTTGACCGTGGAGTCGAAATATTATTCTGGTGCATTTGTCTTGATCACCGAGGGAAGGCTTGTGTTTGTTGACTCCTTCAGCTTCATGAGTTCCTCTTGCAAGCCGAAGGTCTGGGAGATTTCGTTGAATTCCCTATCGCAGTTGTCGGATCTGGTAAAGGTCCCTTGGATGGTGATGACGCTGTTTGGTCCAGGCATCTTCATTAGGAGGTACGCATAGTGTGGTACCACCAAGTATCGTGCGAGTGCCACGCGACTGAGGATGGTGTGGTATTGTGATGGCGAGTAGACCACCTCGAACTCGAGACGCTCAAGCCTGAAGTTCTAGGGCATGTCGAAGATGACATCGAGGTACATTTTTCCTAGGGGGTATATCCCATTTCCTGGGACGATGCCGTGGAAGGTCATTTTAGATGCCTCAAGGCTAGATACGGGGATCCGCATGGTGCTTAGGGTGCCGGCGAACATGAGGTTGATGCTGCTACTGACATCCATGAAGACTCATATCAAAGCCACCGATTTGGGCCTCGAGGACCAGGGCTGCGAGGCCTAGACGAGGGATCTGATGTGGGTGGTTAGATCTATCGAAAGTGATGCAGGACACAAAGCCATTGGGTACTCAGGGACGGCTGGTGGAATGGTGACTGCCAAGTTCACCTAGAGACTGATGGTCTTCTGGGTCCTGTTGGAGGGGCATCCCTTCTGGATCATGCCCATGTTCCTAGTGGGTGTGGGTATTGCTCGACACCGTTGCTTTGGGCCTATGCAACCACAGGCTGCGCGGGTCCTCTAGGTGGTGGTGGTGGAGCACCATATTCCACGAGTCCTGGGCCGGTGTCGTACCCTTGGTTTCTTGCCTCACGCTGTAGCTGAGCGTATGCATCTTGGAGTTTCTGGAACTGACGATAGTCCTTGAGGAGGTGGCTGTATTTCCTCTTGCTATCCTTATTATCAATGTAGAAGTGGACATTGCAAGGACCCGGCAACCTCTCCATGGTGGTGGGTGTATCGTCGTGAGTGCGACATTGCCACACTTGTGTGGTTTTATCGCTGTCACGGTAGCCGCTGTTGCAGTACCACCGCCGCGGTTGCCATCGTTGCGCTTGTCGGCGTAGCCGGCCGTGACCGTGTAGACTTCTTCACGGTCTTCGTAACCACGCATTCTCCTTTTTGCCTCGGTGGTCATGACTAAAGCCGAGGTCATGTTCATCATCCGAGTGTGCTCGGTCATTGTGGATGGCATCTTCGCCAGCTGCCCAGTGATTCGCGATATCCATCAGTTGGTCGATGGTCATCGGCTAAGTGCGGCCTAGCTCCTCCCTGAGCTCAAGGCGGCATACAGCACCGTTGACCGCATCAATTGCGCGTTCCTCGGAGATGTCTTCTGTGGAGTTATTGAGGATGACAACCGCTGTATGTATGACCGAAGGGATTCGCTGGCTTTTGGTAGCAGGAGCGAAGTTCTTCGATTTATGATGGCCACTTGTAGGTGCCCTTGAAGTTCCGGACGAAGATGTACACAAGCTCCTCCCAGCTGCATATTGAACCCGAGGGGAGATTGTTGAGCCAGGCTCGTGATGCGCCCTTCAGTTGTCGCTGTAGGAATTGCATGGTGATACATTCAATCTGAATTACCGATGGAGTATAGTAGCTTTTTCCTTAGTAGACCTAGGTTTAATCGAACCTTGGGAAATAACGCTAATAGGAATTAAAATAAGGACATGTCTACAAGACTTTGTTTTCTTGATTTTACCTTTCTTACCGAAACAATATTGTTTACTTTATATTATGGTTGAATAAATGGATGGAGATAGGCCAGGGTTGAAGATCCACTTGCAGCTGCACATCATATGAGATAAAAGATAATAATAAGCATAATCATGTGTAAGGTTCCAATAGAGATAATATTATTTGGGCAACACATCCTAATATACTAAAGCCGCTGAGAGGCCACAAGCATAGCAATAGTATTTTGATACAACCAAGTGTACCGTGAAACACCGGGCTACAAATGATTATTAAGTGTAAAAAACAGATCAACGCATTAAGTGGTGACGTTGTTGTGATCCTGAATGGGCCACTAAGAGGATACCATACTACCCTTGTTGTCACTAGGGTTCCTATGATATCGCCACTAACAAAGTATCTCACCTCAAGCCTTGATAAATCTTGGGGGTCTTGGGTACCTCCAAGTCCAAAGATCAAGGCAAGAGACAAAGAAAAAATGATACAAATCCCTCTTACAAAACAATACACAATTCTCCCATAGAATAGATGCACATAAATGCTGCGAGGTTTCTCCCCAACCCGTAGACCGTGAGGACTACTCACTCATAACAACAAGATCAATGATAGAAAACATTATGAAATATACTTAGATTGATATCGAATATTCTTACAATGGTTGCCAAATCACTAGGAGATCTCAAGTACAAAGTAATGGCTATGGCTAATGGACAGGATGGGGGATGGAAGGGATGAACTATGGTGTGGATCTCCTTTTGTAGTGTTGTCATGCAATATCATCATGGCGGACCTCACACGGCGGCTGGGACCTCAAAATATATAGGGGCCTTCAAGATAGTTGTAGGGTTTGACGAGACGAATCTTCCCCCACCCCGTACGGTTGGGCGGTACGTGTGGGACGCACCCATACCAGTGGTAGTTATGCTGGATGGCGCCTTGATTAGCTCCAGGAATACTTGGTCATCCATTCTTCCTCAAAATCATCATTTATGACTCTAGATTTCGCAATAAAGGTGTGATTTCCTACACAACATAAATCAAAGGAAGGTTTTGCATATCTTTGAAATAATTATTAATTAGTGGCAAATCAAGAGAGAATAATGTCAATTTATTAATGAAAACCAATGTTTAAACACGGAGAAAGATGGTGATTTTTTGATCCATCAACATCTCCAAAGCTCAAACCTTGATCGCCCTCGAGCAAGAAGAAACAAAAGAACTATAAGGACTTCAACATTTAAACTTGAAACAACAAGAATATGAATTCACTTACGGTCGGTAGCCATATGCGTCTAACACTTCTTCCATATTGAAAAGCTCATCAAAGTTAGAGAGATGCTAAGAAAACTATAAAACCTTTCATAACTCAAGACAATCAAAGTAGAGTTTAATATAAGTATAAACAACTAGAAGTGTAACAATCAATCCAATTCCTCTAGTTAAGTCTCATCTTGCCAAGGAACACTAGGATGGTCATTATAGCTATATTGAGTAAGAGAGTTCATGTACTAAGTATCATAATAGTGAAGTGTCTTATTGACACCCACATCGGTAAATCAAGACTATAAAAAACACTACTATTCCAATCATCGCTTCTTAAGAAAATTCATAAAGTAGTAACAAGGTCATGCCAAAGACTTATTGTGTGGATCATCGTATTTTTATCTTTTCTCCTTTTCTTTTTCTCTTTTTTCTTCCTTATTGTGAGGATATTTCTCAACAAGGATCATTGATTGATGCTTTAAAACAATGGTTTCCACAACCTTCGAGAGTACCAATAATTTTGCCCATACGGTGACACGTATGCCACCCATGTCATCAACTCATAGCCGAAATCTAGGGTTATACCATAGATCCTTCAGAAGCTAGAGGAGATGCTGGCATCCAAAGGTGTGCACGGGAATCAAAGAATGTTTTAAATAGTATCATGGTTTGATCCACAAGGTTAGCTTTGGCATGCAATCATAATTACCACTAGACCTTATTTCAATCAAACAACTGCTTTCAAGAGTGCCATCAAGTCTATCAAAACATTTATGGGGTTAAGTATATTCAAAGGTAAACTCTCAAGACAATCACTCATCAAACAAGTCATAAATTTTAGACTTTTCAAGGAAAGACTCAGTTAGCTACAAGAACTAGAGCAAAAGCGTCCACAACTGATCATTCATAAAATAATAAGATTTACTCTAACTATTTTGAATTACTCCCACTAGTATAGCATCTTAGAAAATCACTAACTAAAATAAACAATTCAAACTTCAACAGTGGGAGACATAGGACATACCTCTCATGAGTGACTTCATAATAATCTTCCTTATAGGGATGTGTTCCTTCAAAACTCAAGAAAAATTAGTCTGATAATAATATTGAAGCAAAGGAGGCAAGATTTAAATCCACTTTCACGAAAAAGGAAAAAGGGAGAAATAATTTTGTATTTTTGAGGATGGCGATTAAAGAATAAAAAACTACTTGAGACAAATCAAGGGACTGAAAAAATAAAAACAAACCAAAAACAAAAAGTAAACTAAAAATGAAAGCAAACCAAAAGCAAAGTGTTGGAACAGACCAACACTAGTGTTTCAAAGCTCACAAGGAGCTGGAGTACAACCTCATTATTAAACAAATAAATTTTCTGAGGGACACATCGCCAATCTCAGGCTTTTGCAAGACCTTTTTTTGCTCATTGTGGTGGTGGATAATTGCCCATGTTCTAGTGGCTACTCCAATCATGGAACTGAGTGGCGAGGTTGGTAGTAGCATCTGGAAGGTTGATGGAGAGGTTGTTCATGTTCTGGATGTTTCCTTTGAGAGCGTAGATATCATCCTAGGTGGTGTAGAAGTTTGGTGGCTGCACATGTTGTTATGGCCCTTCTTATTCCACTTCTTCATCTTCCTCTTCTCCATCCACGGGTACTTCTCGTTGTGGTTGACTTTCTTCAACTTGCACATCATAATGCAAACGTCCCTCCTCAATAGAGAAGAGATCATTAGGAAAAGGAGAAAGGATCAAGTGATCCAATCCAGGTATATCGAAGAAATATCTACCATTGGTTCTAGAAATCATACCAAAAGCTCTAAGAGTAGAAAAACTAAGGGGACGTTTTCCAGACAACGGTTGGATATTACCTAGGTTGAAATGGAGCACATGTGCAAGCATGGTTATGACTCCTCCTCCACATATGTGACCACAAGATTCAAGCCCCCGATGGTGAAGACAAAACAAAAGAGGTGCGCCTAAATTTGGTGTCAAATTACAGTTAGGAATTGCAGATTTAGCGAGGATCGTCATGTACTCCTCATTGACTCTAGTAAACTCACTATGTGCATGCAAGGTGTTAGCAATAAATTAAAACAAATAATGAGGGATAATCAATTTGGTTTCCCTTGGTTGTGTTTCCATGAATTCTCATTCTATTAAAGTCGCCCAAGGGTGTATGATTTAAAATAAAAGAGGTGGAGCGTATGTAGGTGGTGTTGTTGGCAAACCCAAAGTAGTGAGCCCATTGGATGAGTGTCAAGGAGTACTCACGGTTTATGAGTCGGAAGTCGGAAGTCGATGCGATCAACTCCAGGAAGTTGTTCCTTGGGAGAATACGTCACAGTGCTGAGAAACTCAAGCGTCAAGAGGCGGTACATGTCACAATCCTGAAAGAAAAATCATACAAACCAACAGTGTTTCACAATAAATCCAAATCAGTACAAACGCTAAGTTGGTTCAGGATAAAGGGACACACACACTTGGTGGACTTGATTTCTCGGAGCTTGAGACGGTTGAAACGGTTCCACTGAAACTGCTCAGCAAACTCGATACCAAGCGACTCGAGGTTTAGCGTATCAACGGGTGGTGCAGATTGCGTCGTAGCCATCACACGTGTACGACTCCTTGTATTCATTTAATAACAAAAATATAAAGATAATCAAAAATTTAATCCAATTGAAAATATCATATATGATCCTCTACACTAGTTACAAAAGTATCTCCTCCAAAAGCTAAGTAAGCAGGATCAACAACAAGATTAGCTAAAAAACAATGTCTAAGTCTATATTGATAATGGTGAAAGATTGAGCAACGTTTCGATGCAAATAAGTTGGGGATCAGAGGAGAAACATACCTTAGATCAATTGGGTGCAAGAAACCAATGAAAGAACTAGTAGAATTGAAGATCCAATAGAGGCGGTGTGGAGTTTGGAGGTATAAGAAAGATAATAGTGTTTTGGGAATTTTAGGTTACCTCTTCCTGGGTTCATATGCTGGCCAGATACGTGGTATAGTCGGGCGGTACGACTGGAGCTCGCCCGTACTGAGTAGATACCTTAGGGGCGAGGTTTTCCTCCCGACAGTGCACTCCATACGATCATGCGCGCCCATACTAATGGTCATTATGCGGCCAGTAACTTTGCTGCAAGTTTGATGTTTGCTCGAGGATACAATATGAGCGGGCGGTACGACTGCGTCTAATCGTACGAGTGGTCGTTATGATGACTATGTCCTGCAGAAAAATTAGCACTTCTATTTTCTGATGCTGCGATGTGGTATGGGCACGTGGTATGGGTATTTCCCACCGTATCAGTGGTCGTTATGCCACCTGTAAGTTTCAAAATCTTGAGGAATTCGATTAGTAGGTTTGCGTGCCTTTGCACATCTTAGCAAAAGGAAAAATAACAGCAAATAGGATTTGTAAAAATCATCGATGCCTTAAGGCCATGTGTTAGTAAAATATAAAATTGAGGATTGCCTTATTTTCTTCTTATTTCTCCATAGGTATTATTTAACACTCTTTATTAAAAAAAACAAAACAAAAAAACTAAACTAAACTAACACAAGAATAATTTTTTTATTTCACATGGGTTGCCTCCCATGAAGAGCTTCTAGTTAAGGTCAATTTGCTTGACCCAGATGGAGATCATTTAGATTTTGTGAGTGGAACACGCACTCCAAAGTAATTAACTTTTAGCGTGAATACACCATCATCATCATTATTAGGTTTGGCCTTCTCCTTACTAGGAAAGTGGACTATAAAAGGATCTCTAGATGGTATCCTATTCTCACATTCCCTTCATGCAAATTGATTAAAGATTTAATAGTTATTAGGAATGGCCTACCTAGAATGGTAGGTGTTGTGGGATCTTTGGGGATGTCCACTATAACAAGATCAATAAGTGCGGGACTGCCTTTAATTTCTACTACTATATTCTCTTCAATCCCAACAACTTGCTTATATGTAAAAATCAGCTAGATGGGGTCACATTTTAGTAGTTTTAAATGGACCCAAGTTTAAGTTATCGAATAAGCTCTTGGAAATTCTTGAGACGCTTGCACCAAGATCACAAAGTGTAGATATCTCCTTAATCCCAACCTTAATTTTAATAGTGGGCCCAAATATATCATCTAGTAGCAGGAAGCTTATCAGCTAGTCTTTTATACTCCATTTCCATCTGTCTAAATTTTATGCTACTTGTTGAATAATTTGTTCATAGGAAGCATCATTACCTTTTTCAATACCGGGATTCTTGATGGTGATCATCTTTAGTAGATCTTCGAAGGTATACACCAGTGTTGGTTCGTTGCTATAATCTAGCTCTTTAGGCTTGTCTTCATTATTTTTGACCCTTATCATCTTTAGGTCTTCCACCGGATTTGGCTCAGGCTTTCCAGCAAATTTTGCAAGTATGAGAGCTTGGATATCGGCTACCTTGCCCAATTAAGCCTCCATGGTCTTTGTCTTTCCTGTAGAGCCTACATATCATTTCTAATTGGAACAACTTGATTAGATAATTTAACAATACTAGTTTCATGGTTCACCGTGATTTCAATAAGAATGTTATTTTTCTTGGTTTGAGCTTACATAAATTTCTAACAGTATGTTCAAACGACAGATTGCCATGGTTTTCTCCATTATGATTATCATAGTTATTATAAGGATCTCCTACAGGATTAGAATAATGTTTTTGAACATTAGAAGCAAAATTTTAATTTTTTTTGTGCAGGATTATAAGGACTATGAGCTATAAAATTGACATCATTAACATCGGTAGTGATAACATTAACTTGGGTATCTTCCTTACCCTTTACTATATTAAGTAACTCATCTACGTGTGCAGTTAGGTCTTCATTGTTTACCTCGGTGATTGAATTCACCCTTTTCAAGGTTCTTTACACATGCCATTGTGAATGGTTGTTTTCCATATCATCAATTAATTTCTTTGTAAAACTCACCTGCTTTTCCATAATTATTCCTCCTGATGTAGTATCTAGCATAGACTTAGACATTGGGTTAAGGCCATTATAAAATAAATGCAATATTAGCCACTCTTCCATCCCATGACTAGGAAATTTCATTACGGCTTCTTTCATCCTTTCCCATGCAAGCACTAGTGGATCACGGTCTTCTTGTCTAATACTTGTAATATTAAACCTTTGTTGCATAGTTTTAGCTGGGGAATTTTTTTGGTCATAATGAGATTAGTATATTTCTCCCAAGATGTGATAGTTCCCTTAGGTAGAGCTAGCAACCAGTCCTTAGCCTTTCCTCTAAGAGAGAAAGGAAATAATCATAATTTAACAACATTTGGATCAACATCCTTAATATGCATCATGTCACAAATATCAGTAAATGTATTCAGGTGCAAACCTGAATCCTCAAAAGATGAGCCTTCAAATTGGTTCTGTTGAATCAAACTGAAAAGGTTAGTCTTTGTCTCATATGCTTCCGCATTAATAGCGTAATGAGTAATAGGTGCACGAATAAAATTATCAGCGGGAGTAGCATAATCCCCAAGTTTCTTTTGAGCCATCGCTCTTTTATTTTTGATATTTTTAAGGTAAGATAAATAGATAAATAAATAAATAAGTAACTAATTTTGTTGGGTTTTCATAGATAAAAATAAGTAAACTAATAATAAAAAATAAACTACAAATAAAAAATAAATCTAAAAACAAGGTCTCTATTGACCTCAGCAGGATAGCGAATTGCTTCCCTGGCAACGACGCCAGAAAAAGGGTTGATACCTTCGATCCGGATTACAAATACAGTATAGTAGCTTTTTACCTAGTAGACCTAGGTTTAATCGAACCTTGGGAAACAATGCTAATAGTAATAAAAATAAGGACATGTCTACAAGACTTTGTTTTTTCAATTTTACCTTTGTTTACCGGACCAATCTAGTTTAGTTTATATTGTGGTTGAATTAATGGATGGAGATAGGCCAGGGTTGAAGATCCACATGCAGCTGCACATCATATGGGATAAAAGATAATAATAAGCACAATCATGTGTAAGGTTCCAATAGAGATAATATTTTTTGGGCAACACATCCGAATATACTAGATCCCCTGAGAGGCCATAGACATAGATCCAACCGAGTGTACCGCGAAGGTGATACAAATGATTATTAAGTGTAAAACACAGATCAAAGCATTAAGTGGTCATGTTATTTTGATCCTGAATGGGTCGCTAAGCAATGACCGTACTACCTATAACATCCCAGCATTAGAGCTTAGAAATAAGCTGAACACAGATGTGTGCATTGCATTCATGCATAGAAAATCCGAATAATTAGCGCGCTTTTGAACAAAACTTGTCAAAGTGATTGAAGCTTCTATCAACTTTATGGAATTGAAGTAGATCATCAAGTTGACTAAACTAAGTTTCAATATGACCTTTGATAAAACCTTATTTTTGGTAAAGGAGATTTGATCTAAGGGTAGATCAAATGTAATAGAACTTAAACCCTAATACATTACTTAATGAAGTATATTTGATCCTTAAGTGATCATTCCATAGTGTTCATCACAACAATCTATGAATACCAAGCTATGGATATAATTCAAGAGACAAGAATGTAATAACTAACTCTTTACCTATTTTATCCTTATTTATTTCTACCATGTGGATCATGGTAATACTTAACCCTAACTATTTAGTTATATGAAGTAGGAAGTTAACCAACTCCAAGACCATTCACCACATATATTTCTTCCCATATCAATCCTTATCATCTCTATTGGATTTAATTCCAATATTTGTTGTTCATTAAAGTTGAGTAATCAACTATTGAGCTATCAAACATTAGCCTATGAATTCTTGATCTATTAACCCCTGCCCTTAACACATCATTCACTCAATTCCTTTAGAGAAAGAAGTAAGAAGAGGTAGGTGGTAATGCTAGTTTTAGATATCATCTATAGGATGAGAGTGAGTGAAGAGAATCAAATAATAGGATTATTGATGGAGTTAGCTCACTTCTGAAATGATAGAAGAGTTATTTGGAATATATAATCATATGGTGTTCAAGAAGATTACAATGATGAATCCTGAAGAAAGTTATCAGGAGTAATCCTATTGGATCAAGTAGGTATAGTCAATGAATCATATCTCTTAGTCCAATAGAGATAAACAGAAGATAATTATAATACAACTGTAATGTTGTATGGATGAAAGCCTTGATTAGCCAACTAGAAATTTAAACCATAAAGGATCAAAGGATTATAATGATCATGCTTTAGTCACCAAGATTAAATGCTTATATCATGTATAAGTGACATTGGTGGATAGAACATGATTAAACCCTAGTATAGATATGTTATCCTAGGTTAGCCATGATAAGTCACCCTGATATAATGTAAAGCTGGAAATAAGCTACTAGAGTAAAGTAGATATAAGATAGTATGAATAAGTTAAAGCTAGAGTAGCATGGAGTTAATTAAGTAGTGTATTCCTCTTAAAGGATTGTAAGCTTTTGCGGAAAGTAGTTTGATATATACATCTACTGGAGAAATATTAGTGATGGATGGTTAAGGAAGAGTATGAATGGAGTTAGAACTAACTATCTATTGGATTGGAGATTATTAGTAGTAGAATAGTGTGATAACCTAGTATAGATATGAGAAGATTATGAAAAGCTTTAGTGTCAAGCTCATTGATTTACAAATGGATTTAGGAGGAGAAACTGTTGATAGGAATATTTTTGTGAAGCAAAGCTCATCATGTTAACGCATGATGATATATGTGGATAAGTTGTATGTCTAGGAAAGTAATTCCTCAAATAAGAAACAATAATTATAAAGAGTGGTAGTGTAGGGTCCCAACCTTTAATAAGGTAGAGTCCCCTGTGTTTACAATGCTAGTCCCTGGATCAATAGCTAGCATCCACAGTTAAGATGTAATATCAAGAAACAAAGGTCATAATACAACTTTATAACCAGGAATAACATAATTTTATTACATCTTACATAGCTCATTTGGCTATTACATTACATTACAGCAGAATATTTATAAGCATGGGGTCCTTCATCTTCAAAGTGCAACAGGCAGACATGTTAGTTGTAGACTTTGTAATCCTAATCAACACACTTCACTAAATCAATCAAACCTGCAACATAACAAGTTACAGCCACAAGGGTCAATACATTTGAATTGTATTGGCAAGTGATACTATGGTAGTATAGTGGAGTCTATCATCTATATGCATTTGGATAAATGGAGTTGAGGCTTGCATTGCTCAAAATAGATTTTTCCTTAACATTTAAAACACTAAGTTTTTGCTTAAAAAAATCATTTTTCTCAATCAAAGATTGAAGATCCTTTAACCCTTGTTCAAACCACAAGTTTTTATCTTAGAAATTTGAATGATGAGATTCTTGATTGCTTCCATGTCTTGATGCTCAAATTGTCCTTTACCAGGGACATGGCTAAGTACTTAGATTTTACACTCTGCAGAGGTTGTGCACTTTCCCCACAAGACTTGGTTTCCCAAGACAAGATCTTTCAGAAGCCTTCCCTTATACCAAAATGGACGCGTTCCAACCTATCAAACTCTACCACCCACTGTCCATATGGCTAAGTTCTTGCAACCTATATGATCTAGGCAGAGCCCATAATGCCAAGTGGCTGCACTTGAAGCTTCTCAACATTTGACATCTCAAATCTCTTTGTTCCTGGGTGGCCATCCACAAGTGAGATACACAAGGTCAACCATAGACATGGGCCTTGTGAACCACTCAACCAAAACCACCAATCAAGTCCCATTCCACTCAGGTGATTCATTGACTTAGTTGTTTTATTAAGAAAAACATAAGTCCTCAGATTTAGAAATTTTTTCCCTAGTATGAATATATTTCCACCCATGTTTTCTATTAGCTAAGCTAAGCATGATAGTAGTAGGTGTCTTAACTTAGGAAAAATCCTACTAAGGATTCATCTACTAGGTTTTCCTATAGCAAGGTTTATACTTAGCAAAATTCCATGCAAGTTTTACTTAGAGAAAATCACTAATGCATAGTGAAAGTAATGGGATAAAAGTATGAAGCATCACTTGCCTTTTTGGTAGAGTATGGGTTCACTCCTTGTCCTTGCAACAATCACACTCTTCAAGTCACTACAAATCAATCAAGCAAGGCACAATCTCAATCTACCAATCAAGCAAAACATCACATAAAATGATAAAGTCTAAGGAATGCATGCAAGCATGCTAAGGATTGTTTTATTTGAAAAAGTGGTTCCTAAGGGGTCACAAACATTTGAAAACACCTAATGGTCATTTTTTAAAGTGGCAAAGTCATTTGCAAGAGGTTTCACTTCCTAAACCATTTTCAAAACAAAGTATCATTTTATGTGGTGTAAAAATGTTTTTACTAAGGCATTAATCTCTAAGGTTCAACAAATTCATTTTCAACTCATAGAACTTGGTGTTTGGGGTCAGAGAGTTTAAAACAAAACATTTCCCAAAAGTTTTCTTCCAAAACTATTTTTAATAAATAAACTATATTTTTATTTGACTAGAAATGGTTTTAAATCAAAGAATCATTATTTTGTTTCACCAAATACATTTTTGAATCCACAAAGTGTTTCCTATGGTCAGTAGGTTCAAAGCAGTCCAATTGCAAAAGATTTTATCCCCAAATTCATTTTTAAACAATTTTCACATCCTTAACAAGCATACAAATGTTTCTGCAAAAACAACCATTTTTCTAGAAGCTTTTTACTAAACAAAAGGCATGGTTGGCTAGGCTTGTTCCACTGATTCCAATGATATAAAGTTTGCAAAATTTGGACGTGTGGTTTAAAAGTTGTGCAATTTACAAAATTGGAACCCTAATAGATCAATTCTGTCTTTTAAATCAACTACATGCCACGTGTCTGTCTCTGATTGGACGAAAACGGTTCGCACGGATCGGTCGGCGTGGAGCGTTAGATCTAACTGAAAACGTGCGGCACAGATGGTCACGTACCCTTTCGATTGGATCTAATCCTAGCCAGATGATTCGCATCCTACGGCTACAACGCGTTCACCAGGGACTGGCGGCGCTGACGGTGGCATGTAGCTTCTGTCGATGACGCTGCCGACGAAATAGGACTAGCGGGGAAGAGTGAGGTTGCTCACCAGGTTCGCAATGAAGCACTGATTCTCTTTGTTGCTTTGGTTGGCCAAGGGGAGCACGGAGGTGACGACAATTGCTCGCCGGAGTTGATCTAAGCCTCGGGTGCGGTCAAACGTCGACGGGGGCGAGGCTATGGGTCCTGCGCGACTAGTTGGCGAGTACCTGGATGATCACAAGGCACAGGCGAACAAAATGGTGTGAGGCTCTGGTCAAGGCGCGCACGGGTTCAGGCGATGTGGCTTACCAGAGTTGTTTGCAGACGGTGCTGCCAGTTGAGGTCGTTGCCGGCGCTGTGAGCCACGCGCGAGCGAGCTGGGGATGCAGAGAGATGCGCCAGGGCTTGGGGAGTATGTGAGCTTGGTCGGGGAGGCAAGGGGCGATGCGGTGCTGCCGGAATTGGCCAAGAACCTCGTCGGAGACGGCGGCGGTGCAGAAGAAATTTGAGACAGCCTGGTGGCTCTCGAGGCGTGGTGTTTGGGGGGAATGGAAGAGGAGAAAGAGGGGATTTATCACGCGTGATAACTGCGAGGTTTAATCGTGGCATTAAGGCGAATTGACGATGCGAAATCAGTGGTAGAGACGAGAGAAGAACTGGTCGCGGGGTTGAAGACGGTGAGCTGGAGGGGTGGGGTCCGCTTAGCAGTGAAAGAAAGGGAGTGGAGGTGGGGGCCAGTGTTCAAGGATCGTATGGTCGTTTGAGTGAGGGAAAACGCTTCAGGGGAAAAGCGGAGGTGGGCTGCGAGTTGGGCCTTGTTGGGCCGCTGTTGTTTCTTTTTTTTTGTACAGAATGTTTTTCCTTTTCTATTTCTATTTACTGTTTTGAAATTCAAATCATTCAACAATTCAAACAATTCAAACACCTCCAAACTTGTATTGAGTTTTGGTTCTGTTTGATAACATAAACCAAAGTTCCAAAATAAAATAAAATAATTTTATTCTTTTCAGGATCTATTTAATATTTAAATAAAATAGACCTTTAATTATTAATTCAAAATAGGTTTTGATTTATTTAATAAAATCTCCATTTGAAATCTAAATATTTTCAAAACCAAATCAGTAGGTTTTTTTTATTTGAAAATAGAAGATACTTGGAAAACCTGTTTAAAATAAAATAACATTTTTATTTTAGGTTCCATTAATAATTAAATATGATGGACCTTAGTTATTAAATCAAATAGGATTTGTTTTATTTAAAACTTTATTTTGGAATCTAAAATAACACCAAAATACTTCAGTAGGTTTTATTTGAGATTATAAAATACTTGGAAAACTTATTTAAAATAAATAAATAAGTTTTTGTGTTTATTTAAAATGGGAAAAGCCTTTACTTGGATATTAAATCCTTATTATTTTATTTAAATAAACCTTTACTATTTTTATCAAAACAAAACATTTATTTCAAAACATTGGCCAAGGTTTAATTTGGCTCTATAAAATAATCTTTATTTATAAATCTACCTTTTCTTTTGAAAACCAAATATTTTATTTAAAGATCCAAAAATAGTAATTTTAAATATTTTGAAGTTTATTGTTTATTTAACTTTTTAAATCCCTTTAGGATTTTACCTTGATCAAAATAGGTTTGAAGGTTCCCATTTGATTTTCAAAAAGTTTCTTCTCACTCTGAAAAATCAACAAAGTTTTATTTTTATTCATTTATTTTTCACATTACAAGATTTGGAAAATCTTGGGATGTGACAGGCTACCACCCTTAAAATAAATCTCGTCCCGAGATTTGGGAAGGCTAGGGTTACAAATTGGCTCAACACATCTAAGGTACTACCACCCTTAAAAATTTTCAAACTAAATTACATCTTGGCTTGCTTGGGATCCTGGGAAAACTTCTCTGGGCAACCTTCTGCATAGTGTCCTTTGTTTCCACACTTGACTCATGGGCCAAGGTTGAGATCCTTCATAGGCTTGTTTAACTTGTTCTTCATCTTTTCTGGACAATTGTTTACATAGTGGCCTAGTTCCTTGCATTTGAAACACATCACTTGGCTGATATGTTTCTTTTCCTTTGGTATCATTGCCTCTTGTCTGTTTCTTTGGTTCTTCTTCTTTTCTGGGAATTCATTGGCATAGTGTCCCATCTCTTTGCAATTGTAACATTGCACTTGAGTAATATCCTCCTTGTTAGGGTTGGGGCATTTCTTCTTCTCCTTCTTTTTGGGTCTCTCCAAAGCTAGGAGTTCTTCTAGTTCATGTTCTTCATAGGTGGGAGATCTTTCTCTCTTCTTGGGGCATTGATCTTCATGCTCCTTGGATGCATGATCCTTGTCTCCACAAGTATTGCTAGCTTGGGTTCCTTCTAGATTAACATCTTTGTCATCCTTGTTGTCATTAACTCTTTGGGAAAAGTTTTCTCCCATGTTGATCATTTGAGTAACCAATCCTTGAAACAATTGGGATTGAAGTTTCAAAATCCTTTGTATGGCTGGGTCTAGTCCATTGTTGTTGGCTAAAAGCTGAGTTATCTCTTGGCTCAACTGGATTTGGGTTGTTATAAGTTCTCTCATGTTGTCCTCTTGGTTGTTGTTGTTGTCATCAACCTTGATGTTGGAGTCTCTTGGAGTAGTCATCTGTTTGGGTTGAAGGGAGATTAGAATAGACAAGAGATTTTCTAAGGAAATAATTCTAATCACACACATCACAATTCACACAAACAAGGTGCAATCAATCACAAACAACTTTTCACTCAAACAACAAAGTTCAAGCACATTCTTAGGCAACAAAATATTTTTGTTACACTACATAAGTTGGTGTGTTTGACTTAACTAAAATATGGTGGTCCATCTATATGGTTCACTTATGATCTTTCCATCCTTCTTGGTTGATTCTTCTTGCATGAAATCATGGTTTCCTTAGGAAAACTCCGGGTCACAAAACTTCTAGTGAAGTGAACTCCTTCTAATTTTGCATTTCCTTAGTCTCCATATCTTGAGCAAGATTTCTTGCCTTACTTGTAGTCCTTAGTGGTATCCAAGTTGGAAGTCCTTGGTGAATATGCTGAAGATGTTGAAGTCATTAGAGTTGAAGAAGTTGAAGTCATTAGAGTTGAAAGTGTTGAAGAAGTCCTTTGCACATGGTGTAGTCTTTGGTCATGGGGTAGGTTTTTCCATCAAGTTAAAATAGATGAGGTGTAGTATCAAAACCAAAATGGTTGAGGAAAGAGTTTACAAGATTGTTTTGTAAATAAGTTTTTGGAACAAATACAACTCCTATTTTCTAAGGGTCTTTGTCCAATCCTAGGTTTACAAATCCTACAGGCAACACAATGCTCTGATACCATCTGTAGGGTCCCAACCTTTAATAAGGTAGAGTCCCCTGTGTTTACAATGCTAGTCCCTGGATCAATAGCTAGCATCCACAGTTAAGATGTAATATCAAGAAACAAAGGTCATAATACAACTTTATAACCAGGAATAACATAATTTTATTGCATCTTACATAGCTCATTTGTCTATTACATTACATTACAGCAGAATATTTATAAGCATGGGGTCCTTCATCTTCAAAGTGCCACAGGCAGACATGTTAGTTGTAGACTTTGTAATCCTAATCAACACACTTCACTAAATCAATCAAACCTGCAACATAACAAGTTACAGCCACAAGGGTCAATACATTTGAATTGTATTGGCAAGTGATACTATGGTAGTATAGTGGAGTCTATCATCTATATGCATTTGGCTAAGTGGAGTTGAGGCTTGCATTGCTCAAAATAGATTTTTCCTTAACATTTGAAAACACTAAGTTTTTGCTTGACAAAAATCATTTTTCTCAATCAAAGATTGAAGATCCTTTAACCCTTGTTCAAACCACAAGTTTTTATCTTAGAAATTTGAATGATGAGATTCTTGATTGCTTCCATGTCTTGATGCTCAAATTGTCCTTTACCAGGGACATGGCTAAGTACTTAGATTTTACACTCTGCAGAGGTTGTGCACTTTCCCCACAAGACTTGGTTTCCCAAGACAAGATCTTTCAGAAGCCTTCCCTTAGACCAAAATGGACGCGTTCCAACCTATGAAACTCTACCACCCACTGTCCATATGGCTAAGTTCTTGCAACCTATATGATCTAGGCAGAGCCCATAATGCCAAGTGGCTGCATTTGAAGCTTCTCAACATTTGACATCTCAAATCTCTTTGTTCCTGGGTGGCCATCCACAAGTGAGATACACAAGGTCAACCATAGACATGGGCCTTGTGAACCACTCAACCAAAAACCACCAATCAAGTCCCATTCCACCCAGGTGATTCATTGACTTAGTTGTTCTATTAAGAAAAACATAAGTCCTCAGATTTAGAATTTTTTTTCATAGTATGAATATATTTCCACCCTTGTTTTCTATTAGATAAGCTAAGAATGATAGTAGTAGGAGTCTTAACTTAGGAAAAATCCTACTAAGGAATCATCTACTAGGTTTTCCTATAGCAAGGTTTATACTTAGCAAAATTCCATGCAAGTTTTACTTAGAGAAAATCACTAATGCATAGTGAAAGTAATGGGATAAAAGTATGAAGCATCACTTGCCTTTTTGGTAGAGTATGGGTTCACTCCTTGTCCTTGCAACAATCACACTCTTCAAGTCACTACAAATCAATCAAGCAAGGCACAATCTCAATCTACCAATCAAGCAAAACATCACATAAAATGATAAAGTCTAAGGAATGCATGCAAGCATGCTAAGGATTGTTTTATTTGAAAAAGTGGTTCCTAAGGGGTCACAAACATTTGAAAACACCTAATGGTCATTTTGTAAAGTGGCAAAGTCATTTTCAAGAGGTTTCACTTCCTAAACCATTTTCAAAACAAAGTATCATTTTATGTGGTGTAAAAATGTTTTTACTAAGGCATTAATCTCTAAGGTTCACCAAATTCATTTTCAACTCGTAGAACTTGGTGTTTGGGGTCAGAGAGTTTAAAACAAAACATTTCCCAAAAGTTTTCTTCCAAAACTATTTTTAATAAATAAACTATATTTTTATTTGACTATAAATGGTTTTAAATCAAAGAATCATTATTTTGTTTCACCAAATACATTTTTGAATCCACAAAGTGTTTCCTATGGTTAGTAGGTTCAAAGCAATCCAATTGAAAAAGATTTTATCCCCAATGTCATTTTTAAACAATTTTCACATCCTTAACAAGCATACAAATATTTCTACAAAAACAACCATTTTTCAAGAAGCTTTTTACTAAACAAAAGGCATGGTTGGCTAGGGCTTGTTCCACTGATTCCAATGATATAAGTTTGCAAAATTTGGACGTGTGGTTTAAAAGTTGTGCAATTTACAAAATTGGAACCCTAATAGATCAATTCTGTCTTTTAAATCAACTATGTGCCACGTGTACATCTGATTGGACGAAAACGGTTCGCACGGATCGGTCGGCCTGGAGCGTTAGATCTAACTGAAAATGTGCGGCACAGATGGTCGCGTACCCTTTCGATTGGATCTAATCCTAGCCAGATGATTCGCATCCTACGGCTACAACGCGTTTGCCAGGGACTGGCGGCGCTGACGGTGGCTGCGCGGCGGCGCGGCTCTGTCGATGATGCTGCCGACGAAATAGGACGAGCGGGGAAGAGTGAGGTTGCTCACCAGGTTCCCAATGAAGCACTGATTCTTGTTGTTGCTTTGGTTGGCCAAGGGGAGCACGGAGGTGACGACAATTGCTCGCCGGAGTTGATCTGGGCCTCGGATGCGGTCAAACGTCGACGGGGGCGAGGCTATGGGTCCTGCGCGACTAGTTGGCGAGTACCTGGATGATCACAAGGCACAGGCGAACAAAATGGTGTGAGGCTCTGGTCAAAGCGCGCACGGGTTCAGGCGATGTGGCTTACCGGAGTTGTTTGCGAGCAGCGATCTTGCCATTGAGGTTGTTATTGCCGTGAGGCACACGCGAGCGAGCTGGGGATGCAGAGAGATGCGCTAGGGCTTGGGGAGTATGTGAACTTGGTCGGGGAGGCAAGGGGCGATGCGGTGCTGCCAGAATTGGCCGAGAACCTCGTCGGAGACGGCGGCGGTGCAGAAGAAATGTGAGACAGCCTGGTGGCTCTCGAGGCGTGGTGTTTGGGGGGAATGGAAGAGGAGAAAGAGGGGATTTATCACGCGTGATAACTGCGAGGTTTAATCGCGGCATTAAGGCGAATTGACGACGCAAAATCAGTGGCAGAGACGAGAGAAGAACTGGTCGCGGGGTTGAAGACGGTGAGCTGGAGGGGTGGGGTCCGCTTGGAGTGAAAGAAAGGGAGTGGAGGTGGGGGCCAGTGTTCAGTGACTGTGCGGGTCGTTTCGCGAGTGAGGGAAAACGCTTCAGGGGAAAAGAGGAGGTGGGCTGCGAGTTGGGCCTTGTTGGGTTGCTATTGTTTCTTTTTGTTTTGTACAGAATCTTTTTCCTTTTCTATTTCTATTTACTGTTTTGAAATTCAAATCATTCAACAATTCAAACAATTCAAACACCTCCAAACTTGTATTGAGTTTTGGTTCTGTTTGATAACATAAACCAAAGTCCCAAAATAAAATAAAATAATTTTATTCTTTTCAAGATCTATTTAATATTTAAATAAAATAGACTTTTAATTATTAATTCAAAATAGGTTTTGATTTATTTAATAAAATCTCCATTTGAAATCTAAATATTTTCAAAACCAAATCAGTAGGTTTTTTTATTTGAAAATAGAAGATACTTGGAAAACTTGTTTAAAATAAAATAACATTTTTATTTTAGGTTCCATTAATAATTAAATATGATGGACCTTAGTTATTAAATCAAATAGGATTTGTTTTATTTAAAACTTTATTTTGGAATCTAAAATAACACCAAAACACTTCAGTAGGTTTTATTTGAGATTATAAAATACTTGGAAAACTTATTTAAAATAAATAAATAAGTTTTTGTGTTTATTTAAAATGGGAAAAGCCTTTACTTGGATATTAAATCCTTATTATTTTATTTAAATAAACCTTTACTATTTTTATCAAAACAAAACATTTATTTCAAAACATTGGCCAAGGTTTAATTTGGCTCTATAAAATAATCTTTATTTATAAATCTACCTTTTCTTTTGAAAACCAAATCTTTTATTTAAAGATCCAAAAATACTAATTTTAAATATTTTGAAGTTTATTGTTTATTTAACTTTTTAAATCCCTTTAGGATTTTACCTTGATCAAAATAGGTTTGAAGGTTCCCATTTGATTTTCAAAAAGTTTCTTCTCACTCTGAAAAATCAACAAAGTTTTATTTTTATTCATTTATTTTTCACATTACAAGATTTTGGAAAATCTTGGGATGTGACAGGTAGATAGGGACTCTTGATAAACACTCAACCTTCATTCTATAATCAACTTAATAGTCATCTCATCTATTTGATCTATCATCCTCTTTCCAAATGGTGTATAGGAATGTTTTCCTATATCAAATCACTCAAGCATATCTTTGTTATTTCAAAACATTAAAACCATATGTGCTTAGAAGCTATCTTTATCAATTCCTTTCCATAAGATATTCCAGAAAATACTTTCTATTTTAAAAGGCGATATCATTAAAGATCACAAACATAAAGACAATATGTTTAGCCATTAATCTTTATTCACATCAGCAAAAGAATATAAGTATATTAAGTACCCTAAACCCAAGGGTAAACATTTATAATTCAAACCCTAACCCCTATATTAGTTATAATAAAATATATATTGTTATTTCCAAAATTCATGAGAATAATATTAATCATATTAATTCCCTAGAACATTATGTATCATATAATAAGAAAAGGATCACAATATATATATATTTCCCTTCAAACTATAATTTAACTAGAATTAAGTTCTATCATTAAATAAAGAAATATCAAATAATAAATCCATTGGTTATTATATAAATGAAATTAATAACAAAGGCCTTACAAAATATTACAGAGGAAGTATATAAAGAAAATAAAGAAATATAACACTATAAAACAAAAGCTCACAAAATAACTTTAAATACCATTACATTTGTTCAGAGGAAATAAAAATCATTTTATAAAATCTTATTATAAAAAAATAAATCTCTAAAACCCTAAGTGATAAATTGTTGCAATCAATAAAGATACTTTCCAAATAGTTTAAATCTTTGAAAATAATAAATAAAAATTGGAACAATTAGTTTCATAAGTTTCTGCAGTAATTTGTTCTTTTATAAAGTTTATGAATGTTTAAATCCTTGTAGGAATTCAAACTCAAAAAAGGAGAAAACAGAATTGGGAAGAAACAAATAGAGTAACCAGCTCCTGGCCCATGGCCCATTTCCTCTATACCTATTTGCTACTCAGGCACAACTCTCAGCAATGCAGCCACGCCCCAACTGGCGCAAGTCCACAGCCATACCGCTTCGTTCTTTCTATTCTCTGTCGTCTCCATCGACGGATGCGAGAAGCAGCTCGTTGTCGAGTTCCGCCGCGCCGGCAAGCGTCAAGATGCGCCCAGCCGCTCTAGAAGCTCTATAAGAACACCACATCGTCGCATGGAGAAACCCTGCATGCCACCTTCTCTATCTCTTCCTTCCTCTTTGTTTTCTCTTAGTGACCGATACCCTATCCTCAAACCTCGCCGTAGCTCGTCGATGTAGACCTCCCCGAGTCTATCTGAGGTGCCCAGGAGGATCGCCTCGCCACCCTCGTTCTCCCTGGCCATGTCACGCAAGACGGAGAGTCCCCAGTCGACCCAATCGACATGTCATCTCTGTCGCTGGCCATCTTCGTCAATCGTTGATTGCCGCTTCCACAGGGTTCCTCTAGTCACGCCTTCGCGCCCTTCAGCTTCCCGGTGAGCTACCGGTTCTCACGCACCTTATCGATTTCCTCCTTGCTTCCTTGTTTGCTCTACAACCAAGCACCGTCCACCACCGTCGTAGTAGCTCGTCACCTGTGTCGCTCCGGCGACCAAAAAATGGCGGCGCCTCCACCCCAAGGTTCCTCCCAGTCGCCCGTGTCCAGCGCACACACTCTCGCTAGCCCGCACGCCTCCAATCACGGACCCCGAGCGTCAACTGTGAGGAATTCCATTGATGAGGTCACGCTGATGCCATCATGAGCCAATAAACCATTTTATTTTGATTAATTATTTCCATAATTCGTTTCTGGAAATTAAATAACCTAGTGGGCCAATTTGTCATTGACTGTGAGTAGAAACAGGTGGAGTAACAAATGTGTTAACTAGCCTGGGCATGTGATGTGGCCCCTGGCCCACTAGTCAGTGTCTGAGGTTAAAAATTGCCTTGGTGAGAAAAACCCTTCACCCCATGCTAACATCAGCATTACATCATAAACCATCTAGTTATTTATTTTAATTCTAGAAAATGATTAAATCTTAAAAAATCAATAAATTTTGTTTTATAGTTCAGAAATTTGTTTTTAATATATGAAAAATTTCAGAAAAATAAAATCTATAACATTAAACTATTATCAAACATTTTTACGCCAACAATTTAAATAATTATTATTTAATATAGATTTATAAGTAATTAAACTTTGCTAATTCATATTTTCATAATGGTAAATGATAAAAATATAAATAATATATCAAATTCTTAGAAAAATAAAAACTATAATTAAAACTATAATCATTTATTATTATTTCACTTAATTCAATATCTATTATTTATTAAGTATTGATTAAGTAATAAATATTAGAAAAATCATATCTTATTATTTATAAATCACAAAAATAAATGTAATATACCAAAATGATCACAAAAATAATACGTACATGCTAAAAATATAATATTCCACTTTTGAAGTAAATAAAACTTAATACTCTATTAACTTGAATTTAAACCTATTTCCTTGTCCACAAACCATGCTAAAAATTAAATTTGCTATTCCAAAATTGACCAATTAAAGTCTAATAAATAGTATTAGTCTTAAATATTGATAATATGATGTCAAAATGGTTCAACACATTTTAAACCCAAACTTATTAAATTATCATTCAACCATATGTGTAGTTTATTTTCTAAAAAGATCTTTATCAATTGTAAAATCTTCAAGAATAATTTGGGATTAAATAAAACCTTTTCCCTTACTTAAACCACAAGTTTATAAACATACCAAAACACTATATTGAATCCATAAGTAATTAAGTAATATTATTTCCTTGTCCACAAACCATAACCACTCAGTTATAAAAAGATAAATGATTCTATTCCATTATCAAATTTAAGAAACCACTACTCAAATAGAAGTGTTACCATTCTTAAAGTATCCATAGAGAAACATTATGAAGTACACAAGGAACAAATAACATAAGCAATATACCTTAAGTCCATCTATGTCTTTAAAGTTAACTTTAGTCTATAAGACTTTAAAAATAAAGCTAAAGACTTTGTTATATGTTTTATAGTTAACTTTGGTCTATTATAAATAAGTTATAAAGCATCTCAATTCCAGACTATTCAAGCAAGCATAAACAATATCAATCACATTCTATTAACCATAAAGTTTGTTTAAACCTTAATAAAGAAATCTTTTCTTCAAAAGTTATTCGTTGTGCCACTTCAGTCAACGTATGACAATCAATCATAATCACATTACTTTATTCTTTACTTATATACTTAGGATTGATAACACTTAAGTTCTTTATAAGTGACATTACTTGTAAAGTAAAAATTTGAAGATAAACAATTATAGTATAAGCAATCTTGAGTAGCATTTCACATTTGTGTGTATCTCATTGTTTTATGATATTATAATTACATGTTGTTTCACACACAATCACAAGCCTTAATAAGAAGAACAAATATGAAATTTATCTAAAAAGACAACACATTCTAACAGTAACCATTTCTAGTTTCCAAACCCTAGATCAACGTTTGTAAGACCCCACCTTTGTAGAGGTAAAGGTCCCTATGGTTGCAATGCTAGTCCCTGGATCAATTGCTAGCATCCACAGTTTAAGATGAAGTACACAGAAACAAAGGTCATTATTACATCGTCATTTTAGAGATAACATAGTCTTTTACAACTCTATAGCCATAGGATAGTACAAGAGTTTAACTTAGTTATTTTATTAAGAAAAAACATAAGTCAAATACTTAGCAATATTTTTCCATAGCATGTATATATTCCACCCTTGGTTGCAACTATCTAGGCTAAGCATGGCAATAGCAAGTATCTTAACTTAGAGAAAATTCTAACAATTTTACAACTACTAGGATTTCCCAAGCATAGCATATAGATACTTAGCAAAAATTATCATGCAAGACCTATACAAAATATTTCTATTGCATAGTTAAAATATTGGGACAAAAGTATGAAGCACCACTTGCCTTGGTAGTTGGGGGAGTAACAACAATCCTCACAGTCACAATCACCACTAGCACAAAAATTTACACATAAAATGATAACACCAAATTCACATCCCAAAATAATCAAACAAAAATATATGAATGCATGCAAATGCCATGTGATGATTTTTCTAAACCAAACAAGACCAGTGAAATAGTACTGAACCATAAACAAAACAATTATACACTAAATAAACTAAATTTGGCCTTAAAAACCTTTTCCAAATAATTTTTATACACAAAATATGCTTACAAATGTCTCTTCATAAAATTCCATTTTAACAGAAACAAAATACAAAACTAAGCCCATAGATGTGTAGGATTTATTTTTGTGATTCCAATGGTATATTATTTGTATTTTTTGGATAAACAGAACAAAAGTTATTGAATTTACAAATTTGAATATCTAATAGATGAAATTCCAGATTTTAAATCTACACCTAGCCACGCGACAGCCTCTGATTGGTGCGTACCGGTTCAGCCGGATCATGCTCGCGGACCGCAGGATCTTACTAACAATGCACGACCCAGATCTGTTCGTACCGCTTCAACTAAAATCTAATCGTGGCCCTAGGATCCAGATCCAATGGATCAGATCAGATTGACCAAAACTCGGCGGCGCGAATGGCGCAGGCAGCGGCGACGGCTGTGGCGGTGACACGCTGACGAGGTCAGAGGTGCAGGGGGTGTTCTAATGCTTACCGAGATCGCAAGGACGTGGAGATGATCAATGTGTGGGTGGACAGGGTCAGGGCGCACGGACACAGCAGCTAAACCTCGTCGGAGTTCGTCCGCGCGTCGGGTGCTCACTGTCGGAGTCGAAGACGATGACCTAGGGCTCAAGGGATCAAACGGCAAGCGTTAACAGATGCGCAAGACACTGGCGAACATAGTCACGTGAACTAGACACAGAGGGGAACACAGGGCTCACCAGAATGGCTCGTCGGAGTTGATCTAAGCTTCGGGCATTTGCAGGTGTTGACAAGGGCGACGACCTAGGGCGATTTGGGACAAATGGAAAACATGAGAAGATGCACAAGGCAATGGCGAAGCAGCTCATGTGAACCAGAGGGCAAGGCGCGCTCGAGACTCATCGTGATAGCTTGCCGGAGTTCTTCGGTGCTGCGGCGGTGTAGGGCGAAATTCGTGGAGCCTGGCGGCACTTCGGACTGGTTGTATTAAGGGAAATGTCCGCGAGGGGGAGGCGATTACGTAGCCAGAGCGGGGGCAAGGATTGCGCACAAAATCGTCGGCATTTACTCGAATTAAGACGCGACAGTGAAGGAGGAGGAAGAAACTGCAAGGCCGTGTCGTGGGTTTATGGACGACGCTGATGAGGCAGGTGGGTCCAGGGTGTCAGCGAGGGAGGGGTGTGCGCGTGGGTGAGAAACAGAGGGAGAGAGGGGTCCCGGGTGGGCTGGCTAATGGGTTGGTTCTGATGTTGGGCCTGATTGCTGGTGCTGGCCTTTTCTTTATTCTTTTCTCTTTTTATTTTTCCAAATGATTTTCCAGGAATCCTTTTCAAATGATTTCAAATGTGTTTGAATTCAAACTCTTCCTGGATTTTTGTAAAGTGAAACATGCACATATTTGTGTATAAAACATTGTTGTTCACTTCAAGTTACATTGGCCATTGGGTTTAAAAATAAAATCATGCCTTAGTTAATTATTTGTAATAGGCATAAGAATGGTTTTGAATTCACATTTTGTTTTGAAAACTTTGACCAAGCTTTGGAAATATTAGTCAAGCCTATGTTCAAATATTTTCTGGTTAAAACAAGTATTCTAATATTAGAGAGTAGAAATAAGGCCATTGCCTTGCTTACATAAAATAATAGACAACAAATGCTTCTGTTTTTGAAATCTTATTTGAAAATGGTCCTAAAATGATTATGAATGCATGAATGATATGCAAACTTTGAAATCATGATTTTTGGGATGTTACAACGTTATCCCTGGGATTCGAGTTTATCAACTTGCATTACATTACTTATGCATAAAAGCATCTTGCTCCATTAAACATTAGTCCTTACTGGACCAATGAGGCTAATTTCAGATATTGGATCTTATATTGTCTTGAAGACTGTAAGTGCATAATCTTGCAATCACAAAAGGCAAGTTCACACTTGCTCATGTCCTTTGATTATTTTCTGTAAAGTATTTTGCAAATCGCGTGTTGTCATCACATGCATTTCAAAAAGGTCAGAAAAACTATTTTCATAATAATATGATTATAGGTTATTTACCATGAGGTAATAACCTACTATGAAAATTCTGGTGGTAAAGTAACATATTATCTAGGACTTAACAACCAATGTCGCCAGTGATTCTTGCGCCGTATATCACGCATTGACCATGAGATTTGGAATGGGACGGAGAAGTCAACTGTATCTTTTCCCTCTCGCATGGAGCCGGATTTGCGGGTCGTGGATGTTATCCTCGTAGCGTGCATTGAATTGGTAACTCGTAGAGGATATGCAACATATGGGTGGGAACCCTCAACGTCCCACGATAGTTCCGGCATCTGAATGGTCTGTACTGCCAATTGCCGTAATTCAATAGGTGGGCTGGCGTACACCAAGGAGACATTCGGGGTCGCGGAGAAGGCAGTGATTGGCTTGGATCTTAGTCTGGGCCTCATACCAAGGAATTGTGAACGGGTTCGCGGCCCGGATGTGCAACAAATCTAAGATCTCTCATGGGTACAGTGACGCACCTCTGTAGAGTGTAAGAACTAGAACTTGTTACTCCCTGTTCTGGGAAAGAGCTACGAACGCGGCGGGAAAGGAACTCCATGAAAGTTCTAGTAAACCCGTGAAGGCTGACGGACATAGCTTTTCAGAATAAAAGACACCTTTGGAGAAATGTTTACGAAAAATTGCATTCCCTAAGACCTACGGTCTCTGGCTGTAGATATAGTGCATCAAACACTCCTTTTCTAGTGAACTTGCTGAGTATGCTCGTACTCAATGTATCTTCTTAACCCTTGCTAGATTCTGAAGCCATTAAGACGACGTCTAGATCAAGTTATACTCCAGGAATCATCATCAAAAGCTAAAGATCTTAAATGAAGTCAAGGAAGTCAACATATACATCAACTCAAGTGAAGACGAAGTTGCTGATTAGATAGGAATATAATCTCTAGCCATAGAACCTATTTCTGTAGTGTATTGCAATATCAGCAATGCCAGACCATTAGTTAAAATACTAGTCTTAATAGTATGATAGTTTTTGAGTTGTTTATTTCTGATTCTTCTTTGTAAGAAGTTTCTTTCTCTCTCTTTAACCTAGAGTGTTCTCTGGATCTTGTGTAAAGAGTTGAGTTTCTGTTGTGCCACTCTGAGGGATGTAATACTAGTGAACGGTGTTTCATTGGTGTTATATCAACGACTATAGTGTACTACATCATGCAACGTATCTGGTCAATGCAAGTGGTATCAGAGCATATGCTTTGACCTTAGGATTAAAACCCTTTTAGAAAGATCTGTAGGTTGGATAGTGACTATAGGTTCCATCTTATCTAAACCAAATATTCTTATGACTTGTGATGAGTACCCACTTCAGGATAACCCTGTCACACATAAGTTTGATGCTTTGGTCATCTTTCTTAAAAGTCGTTATCCATATTTTCTCAGTATGTGCTATTTAGTGTCTTCCTAAGGAGATATGTATCACCAAGATGCTTTAGGAAGCCCATTGGTCACAGTAGAGTTGGATCAAGTGTAAGACATCAATTGAAGCAGTCCTAATGGTGTAGCCTAACCTTAGAATTCAAGTAGTACAGTGGAATCTTATTGTTAGTTGATAACCAAAGACAACATAGTGAAGACCATTAGAGCATGAATAGATGTAATGAGTAGTAATCATGTGGGATTCACTTGAGAATTCTACGTGATGAAGTGCAATTATATTAAGACTTAATGATAGTGTAATGAGAAACAAAGTCATCATGGTCAGATTAGCTCTTAAATTATGAGGTATAGGTAAAACATAACAAGATCATGGTGAGATTAGCTCCGAAACCATGATGAAATTATAAATATGACAAGCAGATAGTAAATTAGCTTGAAGTAGAAGTAAGAAAATAATATGTTAGAACTATGATAGAAGTCATAGGTGTCACAAATTTGTGATAACCTTCAATTTTAGGGGGTTCAATAGAAACTTATTAGTATTTTTGAGAGATCATGTGAGGTTAGTTACAAAATAAGAAAGGTTGGTTATTAGTTAATCATTCTAAAGGTGAGACCAAAGGTTAGTTATAACCAAATTGAGACCACTTTGTTTAAGATTATCCTTTTGCACTTGAGCAATTTGGGTAAATATTGAGACAAAGTATAGTTTGACCCCTATGTGCTAAGTTTCACGATGTAAAACTATATGAGGAGGTGTCATATACTACACAACTAAGCCTGAATTCTAGAGATATTATACTCAACTACTATATTCCAGGCTTAGAATATTATGCGTTATATATACCACATTTGGATTTATTGGTTTTTCTTGGATCTTCTTGATTGACTAGATCTATACATGATGTTTGAATTGGTGTGCAAATGCATGTTGCAACATCCAGTTACTACTTGATGTTGGACACCTATATAGAAAAGGGAATTCGTGTAAGGGAGTGACGAGTTCAAAAGACCAAGATGAAGACTTACATGAAGAATGAAGCAACGTATAAGGTGTATCAACACAATTTGAAGGATGGATCAAGTTTAGATCATTATTATTTAGCAATAAGAAGGTAAATTAATGTAGAAAATGTATAAATTAACAGGAAGTGATGAAATTAATGTCACTCAAAATAGGTAATGTTGCTAAGAAGTTAATGCAGTAGTGTAACACCCTCGCCTGATAAGGCTGAGTTCATGTATATATGGCCAATCCCTGGATCGGTTCACTGGCACACACAGTACAAAATGATACCAAACATAAATGTGCATCATAAATACAACGAATATGATCCATAATTTACATTATATTACACAAGTACACCGCGGAAACAATAACAAGATAGATCTCCATTCTTCAAATGTGCCACAGGCGAACAATCGTTGAGTGGAGTCTTGCGACCTATAGCGATCACTCAGAAACGGAACAACCTGCAACATGAAACGTTGCAGCCACGAATGGTCAATACTTTGAATGTATTGGCAAGTAGAACTAATGAGTACAAAGGATCTATCAACTACATGCACATTTGGCTAAATGGAGTTTAGTCTCATTTGCTAAAAGCAATTTAACTTTTCCTACATTCAAAATACTTTTCTTTCTTCAAAACAATCTTCTAAGGACATACCAGCATAAACCCATGTAGAAACAAGACAGTTCATCTTTCGTATGCTCCTAAACCCATGTTCACCATCAAGTTTTAGTAATTAAGAAATTGGAATGAGTGACATATTCCAAACAGTTCCAGGCCCAGTTGCTCATAGTTGTCCATAACCGGGGACACGACTAAGTACTTAGTTTAGACACCCTGCAGGGGTTGTACACTTTACCTGCACGACCCAGTCAACCCACTCTTACCATTACACTCATTTTGTGCCATGGTAGGGAGAAAACCAAGACGAAACCTTTCAGAAGTAGAACCCCGAGCCCTCAGGACGGACCCATACCAACCTACATCCCCTACATCTGCTAGTCACGTCGGGTCAGGTTCCCACAACCTACTTAGTCAAGACAAATAATGACATGCGGCTATACTGGAAGCTACTACACAAGAAACCTGTCCAATCTCTGAAGCCTAGGTGTGCTTTCCATAATAAACCATCCAAAAACATCAATCCATCACACCTAGGAGATTCATTAAATTCTAGTTGTTTTCATTATAACAAAAAACATAACTTTTCCATAACATAATCAATCATGAATTCCCTTTTGCGCATCTAATAAGCATGGCTAAGCAACTATAATACGATGGCTCAAAGGAATCAAGTCATGGAGATATGGAAATCATGCCTGGGTGTCATAGCATAGCATAGTAGTAAAACACCTAAACATGCATTACTACTAAAAATCATACTACATGCATAGGAAAAATAATAGGACATTTATGATAGCTCTACTTGCCTTTGTTGTATAAGATGTAGTCGATCAAATAATCCTCACAATAGAGAATATTGCACTCGTCACAATCACAAACATTGCACTCCAAACAAGTGCACAACAAACACACCATTCAAAATAATGCAATTATACGCAATACAAGAGAACAATGATGAACAAATGCATGCATGACAATTTAATATGTCACAATAGTTGTAATTAGTTCTCCGAACATTACTAGAATACATGATGCATGCAAGAGATCGATTAATGCAATGGGGTATTTATTATTAATAATTACTTGCCATTATTGGTGTTTTAACAGATCTGTTGTAACTTCTGTCCTCATTGTCAAATTAAATTTTCATCTAAAGTGTACTGGATAGAGGGCATTAATATGAACCAGTAGCAATTGGATTCACCTTAATCGGAGTTGTAAATCTTTTTCTATGATTTAAATAGTATTTAATGGATTTTAAATCATTTATATAGTTTCTGTTGCCTAAAAATCAAACTAAAATTGTATCTGTAATCTCCACGGAATTGTAATTCCAGGACATATTATTTGTAATTTTCTGATCAGTAATCGAATTACTATGATTTTAATACCCTAAATAAGCCATTAAACTATTTATCTATTTGCTGCAAAACCTTATAGTATTTTCCTGAACCATTTGCATATTTATGATCTACATGGAACCAGCTTTCCATCGGTATATTATTTATATTTTTGTGATATGAAAATAGTTTACTCTGAATTTAATGATTTCTAAAGCCATTAAAACTAATTAAATCACTACAGGGTGAATAATCAGAAAATGCTGGATCCAACCAGATAATATTAATCTAAATTATAGTAGCCTCAATTTGATATATTGTTCATATTTTTCGGAGTTACAGATAATTTTCTATGAATTTATTAACCTAAAAGACCATTAAAACTAATTAAATTACTACAGTAATTTCCGCACTGTAAAAGTTGGATCCAATAGTTTATTAATGTTTTATATGAAACTAGCAGTCCATAGACACTTTATTTGTATTTTTATGATCTACAGATAATTTACTATACTTTATTTAGTCCAAAGTGTCCATTAAATCATTTAAATTATTACAAAAAATATATTATGTATCAGTCAGATATAATAGGGCATTAATATTCTACATATTTTTGTGAATCCATAGGTATATTATTTACTAATTTTGGACTTATAGATAATTTTCTATGAATTTACAAGTTTCCTTTATTTTCTGACTTTTCTTTAAATACTAAATAAATTAACTGACTCTGACTGGGCATGGTTGCTAACGCGGCGCTGACCTGGCTGTGGACGTGGCGCTGGCGGGCAAGAGTGACGAGGATGGCCAGATGGCGGGCGGTGATTCGTCGATACCTCTTCGCAAGAACTTCTAATCTGGGCCATCGACGACTGATCCCATGAATCCGAACGAAAGCGTCGAGGAGCTCACCGGTGACGGCGTCAGCGGGTGGCGGTGCTGACTCGGGTGATGACGGTGGACGGAACGACTGGGGTCGGCGAGGTCGGTAAGAAGGGGGACGGTGACCGGAAGAGGACGGAGGTATCAGTGGCGAGAATGGCGTCGTGGATTGCTTCCCGAGGAAGCGTCGGCGTGCAGATGGAGGCGTGCGGCGACGGTGGAGCTCCGGTGAGCAATTCCACGAGGCAGCGGCAACCTGTGGAGGGGAAAGTGGGTCAGGACGAAACGGTGCTCCACGATAAAGTGGTCCAGAGGGATAAGGAGGGTCGAGGTGGACGTATTTGACGGGTTCGAGCTCGACCTCGTGGGCTCACGGCGGCGGTGGATCGGAAAACTCCGACGGCGTCTTAGGGTTTCGGAAGTCATCAAAAATCAAACAAGAGAGAGGGGGAGGGAATTATATGTTGGTTTGGCTTGCAAGGGGGTAAGGTACGAACGAATCGGGAGGAATCTATGGGGGAAACGATCGAGATCAACCCGTGTTCGTCTCTATCTGTAGATGGAGCAAGGAGATGAACAGTGGGTCCCAGGCGTCAGCGTGTGAGGGAAAGGGGAAGCGGGCTGCTGTCGGGCCATGGGTGGGCCGGCGGCTTCTACTGCGTGTTGCTCGCGGACGGGGACGCGCGGTAGATAAGACTGGGTTAGGTGGGCTGGGCCGCGGGGCAGGGCAGTGTCGGTCTAGTTAGTTTTTTTTCTTCCTTTTCTTTTCTATTTTCTATTTCCTTTTTTCTTTATATCGTTTTCTTAGATAATCCAACTGAGACGATTTTGGTGTCCAAATTTTTATAAAAATATGTAGATAAACATAGGATCATATTTGTAATATTTTTACTAGTTTGCAAGTAGTGGATTTAAATTCCTTGTATATTCTCTTGTAGGTGCATTTTTGTAATTCAAAATAGGGTTTATAAATGAGGTTTTGCAATTCAAATTTTCATGAATGCAATGCAATGCACATGAATGACATGTAAAAACAATTTTTTTTCTAATCCCAAATTCTAAAATCTTAGGATGTGACAAGTAGTTGTACCAAGTTCATGGGATTATCATGAATAAGTACAAATAAGAAGCTTTGGAACAAAAATGGTATTCAAGCTCTGACAATTCAGAGAGAATGCTAGTAGCATGTCGGGAACCGTAGGGTAATCCCTACACCCTAAGATAGTCCATAGTTGGTAATTGTCCGTGGCTGATATTTGGTTGACATAGTTAACCTAATTATCTTGATTGTTGCATAAAGAGCATAAAACTTGGCCTAAGTTAAGTAAGACATAAATGAGTATAAAAAATTGATGCGATCGTCTTTCGAGGCGCTTCACAAAGTCATGCCTATCAAAGTGAAAATGTCCAAACAGTAAGTAAGACAAATAATCTTGGAAGATCTATTTTGGAAATCCACAATAGTGTGGGTATACTATAAGTTCTTTCATGGGACTTTAAATAGGAAAGGTACAAGCTAGACAAAGACCAACATTCTAATTATGAAGCCAATGGTTACTATATAGGCAGTTTAGAGACCATTAGTAAACCCTAAGGGGGAGATTAAACAGTAAAAGGGAAGTATTGTTATCTGAATATTCGAGTAAAGGTTGAAGAAGAAGTACTAACCTATGACAACATTAAGCCTTATTTTTATAAGTTTAAAAGAAGCCATCATTGTAAAGAACTTCTGGAGTGTGCCTAGATGAAAGATCTAAGTTTATTTCCAGATAGTAGTGCTTAGACCTTAAGGTGATTAATAAGTGGAAGTTGAAGAAGTATTTAAGGTAATAACAAGAGATTTTCTAAATGTTTGATAAGATAAAAGCTTGAAGGTGATAAAATAAATTAATCCTAATAGACAAATTCTAGAGGAAACAACTCTTAATTGATCCCTAACAGAGAATAAATCACATCCAATTGGACATGTGTAGTGAAACAAGAAATTACGATGGTATGGACTAAATGTGTCCAAAACCAATCTTTGGAAGGATTATCAGTATAAGCCATTCAAATACAAGCCAAATATAGTCTTTTGACAACAACTAGTGTCTAATAGAAATTGAAAACCCTGTTTTAGTGAGACTTCCTAGACCTAGCATAATATCATAAAGAAGACTAATGATCAAGTTAAGGAATCTGATTAGGATACCTAATCAGGATAATGAACTAAAGAAGAAATTCCAATTTAAGGATTCCATAATGAGAACATATCCCTAAAGGAGGATAGTAAAAGAAACTTTGGGATATTGAAGACAACAAGTTGGAGATTGCCAAGTATGAGGTAAATTCAAGGAAAGTATTTGGATATGGGATATTACAATTATTCCCATTGAGGTTACCATGGAGTTGAGACATATCGTAATCAATGGAGGACAATTCCTTACTCCGAAATGAAAGAGTGTACAAACTTTGAGGACGAAGTTTATTAATCTGAAGGGGGAGAGTCTGTAACATCCCAGCAAGACAAAGGGGGAGAGTCTGTAACATCCCAGCATTAGAGCTTAGAAATAAGCTAAACACAGATGTGTGCATTGCATTCATGCATAGAAAATCCGAATAATTTTGGTCTTTTGAACAAAACTTGTCAAAGTGATTGAAGCTTCTCTCAACTTGATGGAATTGAAGTAGATCATCAAGTTTACTGCGCTAAGTTTCAATATGACCTTTGCTAAAACCTTATTTTGGGTAAAGGAGATTTGATCTAAGGGTATATAAAATGTAATAGAAGTTAAACCCTAATACATTACTTAATGAATTATATTTGATCCTTAAGTGATCATTCCATAGTGTTCATCACAACAATCTATGAATACCAAGCTATGTATATAATTCAAGAGACAAGAATGTAATAACTAAGTCTTGACCTATTTTATCCTTATTTATTTCTACCATGTGGATCATGGTAATACTTAACCCTAAATCTTTAGTTATATGGAGTAGGAAAGAAACCAATTCCAAGACCATTCACCACATATCTTTATTCCCATATCAATCCTTATCATATCTATTGGATTTAATTCCAATATCTGTTGTTCATTAAAGTTGAGTAATCAACTATTGATCTATCAAACCTTTGCCTATCAATTCTTGATGTATTAACCCCTGTCCTTATCAATTCCTTTAGAGAAAGAAGTAAGAAGTGGTAGGTGGTAATGCTAGTTTAGATATCATCTATAGGATGAGAGTGAGTGAAGAGAATCAAATCAATAGGATTATTGATGGAGTTAGCTCACTCCTGAAATGATAGAAGAGTTATTTGGAATACATAATCTTATGGTGTTAAAGAAGATTACAAGGATGAATCCTACATAAAGTTAACAGGAGTAATCTTATTGGATCAAGTAGGTATAGTCAAAGAATCATATCTCTTAGTCCAATAGAGATAAATAGAAGATAATTATAATACAACTGTAATGTTGTATGGATCAAATCCTTGATTAGACAACTAGAAATCTAAACCATAAAAGATCAAAGGATTATAATGATCATGCTTTAGTCACCAAGATTAAATGCTTATATCATGTATAAGTGACATTGGTGGATAGAACATGATTAAACCCTAGTATAGATATGTTATCCTAGGTTAGCCGTGATAAGTCAACCTGATATAATGTAAAGCTGGAAATAAGATATTGGAGTAAAGTAGATATAAGATAGTGTGACTAAGTTAAAGCTAGAGTGGCATGGAGTTATTGAAGTAGTGTATTCCTCTTAAAGGATAGTAAGATTTTGATGAAAGTAGTTTGATATATACATCTACTAGAGAAATATTAGTGATGGATGGTTAAGGAAGAGTATGAATGGAGTTAGAAGTAACTATATGTTGGATTGGAGATTATTAGTAGTAGAATAGTTTGATAACCTAGTATAGATATGAGAATATTATGAAAAGCTTTACTATCAAGCTCATTGATTTTCAAATGGATTTAGGAGGAGAAATTATTGATAGGAATATTTTTGTGAAGCAAAGCTCATCATGTTAACACATGATGATATATGTGGATAAGTTGTATGTCTAGGAAAGTAATTCCTCAAGTAAGAAACAATAATTATAAAGAGTGGTAGATAGGGACTCTTGATAAACACTGAACCTTCATTATATAATCAACTTAATTGCATCTCATCTATTTGATCTATCATCCTCTTTCGAAATGGTGTATAGGAATGTTTTCCTATATAAAATCACTTAAGCATATCTTTGTCATTTCAAAACATTAAAACCATATGTGCTTAGAAGCTATCTTTATCAATTCCTTTCCATAACATATTCCAGAAAATACTTTCTATTTTAAAAGGTGATATCATTAAAGATCACAAACATAAAGACAATATGTTTAGCCATTAATATTTATTCACATCAGCAAAAGAATATAAGTATATTAAGTACCCTAAACCCTAGGGTAAACATTTAGAATTCAAACCCTAACCTCTATATTAGTTATAATAAAATATATATATTGCTATTTCCTAAATTCATGAGAATAATATTAATCATATTAATTCCCTAGAACATTATGTATCATATAATAAGAAAAGGATCACAATATATATATTTCCCTTCAAACTATAATTTAACTAGAATTAAGTTCTATCAATAAATAAAGAAATATCAAATAATAAATCCATGGGTTATTATATAAAGGAAATTAATAACAAAGGCCTTACAAAATATTACAAAGGAAGTATATAAAGAAAATAAAGAAATATAACACTATATAACAAAAGCTCACAAAATAACTTTAAATACCATTACATTTGTTAAGAGGAAATAAAAATCATTTTATAAGATCTTATTATAAAAAATAAATCTCTAAAACCCCAAGTGATAAATTGTTGCAATCAATAAAGATGCTTTCCAAACAGTTTAAATCTTTGAAAATAATAAATAAATATTGGAACAATTAGTTTCATAAGTTTCTGCAGTAATTTGTTATTTCATAAAGTTTCTGAATGTTTAAATCCTTGCAGGAATTCAAATGAAAAAGAAAGGGAGAAAACAGAATTGGAAAGAGAAAAATAGTGTCCAGCTCCTGGCCCAAGGCCCATTTTCTCTCCACATATTTGCTACTCTGTAACATCCCAATAATATTAAACTAGAATCATCAAACTCTAATCATCAAAATTAGGGTTAACAAAAACTTTTGCAATTGAAATATGAAAGCATTCATATGTGTGTGCATTAAAATTTGGATTCTTTTGAATTGCCATGATTGTGTGTTTCTTTACTTGGAAAATGATTCTTAGGTGAATTAAACATCATCTAAAGAATCCCCACACTTTTCCCAAAGATAAACAAATCAAAACCATCAACTTAAGTGAATGGTCACTTTGGCCAATTTAACCCCCATGCCTACTTTGGCTATCTATAACTTTTAGAACTTAACAGAAACCTGTTTGTATATTTGCACCCCTTGATAGTACTCATAACAAAGTACGAAGGCCCACCTTACATTCAAATGCATAGTTTAAATGACTGTTTAAAATTGAATCTATTTCATATGGGAAGATCCCACTTTTTCAAAAACCACTCAAACCAGCTCAACTTTCAAAACCCAAGCATCTACAGACTCATCAGCACATGCCTAGCACACACACCAAAAATCTTTTCAAAATTCAAAACTTGAACTCATGGCGACCATTTCATCAAACACCTTGCAGATACAAATCAAACAAAATCAAAACACTATAGTGTGCAGTGATTTGAGCCTAACTCGTTCCCTCTCTAGCTCACAGCAACCTCACTAGATCATCTAGCAAACTTAACTAAGCTCTAGCCCCACTGTAAACTCGCCAATGTCATCAATGATGAACAGGCCGAGAGCACCCATGTCACCACAGTGTGGACAACAGGCTAGAGGAAGAACTAGCCGTTCCAACCTTGTCTGGGAGGTAGCCCATGCTTCACCGCCCCCTCTTGACTAGCCCTGCCTCGCAGACAGCAACCAGAGTCGCCAGGAACGCCGCGCCCGTGCCGCTATCGACCATGCCGACGTGCACTGCAGAGCACGCACCATTCCCACGCAACCCGATCACCTCAAGCCCTTGCCGCCCGCCAGCATGCTCCCCACCGTCCCAGGAGACCGCCAGACATGCCCATTTCACCGCCCGTGCCCCATAGCCACCGCTCGCCGTCAAAGATGCCGCCTCTGCCTTGCAGAGCATCGAGCGTTCCCGACCATTTGCCACCGCCCCTACACGCACATTAAAACCCTAGAGCATCGCCAGGAGACCACCGATCGATCGCCACACTCGTCCATGCTGCTAGCCCGTAGCCGTGTCGCCACCATCGTATGCCCATCCCATTCGGTCTCACCGTCGATCCTATAAAAGGAGACGCCCCCCAGCCGAATTGAGCACACCATCTCACTCCCCTCACCTCACTGATTGTTCCACCTCATTCCCGAACAAGGCTGAATTCACGAGCAGCCTCACGGAGAAGAAGGCGCCGTCGATTTTTTCCACCCCAGGATGAGCTGCTGGTACAAGGAGGTTCGCCGTCGTCGACTTTGTCGTTCGCCCGCATCGCCGACCTTCGCCTGAGCCCCGGTGAGCCCCCGACGACCCCCACCTGCCGCGTTAGGTTTCTGTCTCGCTGGCGCCGCCCGACGTGGACGATGAGTAGTAGCCGTTCGATTAGACTTAGATCGTGCAGATGAGATTGCCCCATACCGCTTCGCGTTTAAAGAGCCACTGACTGGTGGAACTCCCCTGTCAGTTGATCCCCGCGCTGCGGAGTGACAATGGGCCAGCCCATTAGCAGTTCCCGCAGCCCACTCGTTTGAATTTAACTTTTTCCATTTTAATTCAAACATAGTTCTGTACCCAGTTTGAAAAATCAACCCAGCTCGATTCAGTGAACCAAATTGAATGAAACAAAATTTTTTAGAAAGGTTTTGAAATGCTTAATCCAAGACCGTTGGATTCAAATCATTTGAATCTATAGATCAACCTTGGTAAAAATAACAAGGCAGAACCTTTTCTGCATTCAAACATTTTTCAAATTTAAACTATAATAGCTTTTGAGTTGATTCCAACTCTCAAAAATCACATTTGACCATACCTTTCAGAATATATAAAAAAATTTGGGTTTACTTAGAGAAATAATGTTCAAGTAATAAAAGGATGCCACATAGACATTTCTAGTCACTTTATTTAAATGAAATAAAAGGTTAAATCTTATTAAATTGTGACACCACTTTAAATCACATTACCATGTACTGAAATATGTGGTGATGACATCTGTCAACATGATCCCATGTTTGGTTTGGAGAATATTAAATCTTAAGTAGTTTTTCAATGAGTAGAAATTACTTTTCTAAAAATGAAATCAAAAAGACTAATGCTTTAATCTTGTAATGTTAGTGATGATGCTAGATCATCTATAGAACCATTGTGTGTGATGATTGAAACTAGTTAAGTATTGTTTGGTGATTGTGTACCTCGTATTTATTCATAGACGCTAGTACCAACCAAGGATACGAGGAGGAAGGAGGATACTACAAAGAAGAAGCCGAGGAGAACTTCAACCACTGCTCTGCACAAGGCAAGCCTAATACTACTAGTTGATTGTGCAAGTTAACACTTGCAATATACTATACCTATGCAAGCCAATACTTTCTTGTTACCATGCCAACTATATGCCTTAAGCATATATGATTATACCCATTTGCTGATACCCATCAACTTTAGATGGGAATACTTGGTGGAAAAATGGTTATGAAAAACTTGGAATGATGGATCATTCTATTGAGATGTTTTGACATGTGTTTCCGAACACCAGATTATTTTGATGATGAAAATGTTGAGGCATGAGCCTTATCCATTTATAAAACTGATGGTTGTATGGATGCGATACCATTCCAATTTTATCGTACAACCACAATACCCGAGAATTGGGTAGGGCTTGACTGGAAACTTATATACCTTAGTATTCGTTCCCTCACGGCCAAGGTCTGAGTTGAGGCTACCTTGTGAAGATTGTCCACCTGTGCAGTACTCAAGATGACAGTTGGTCATGGTTGGGAGGCCAAACTCACAAGAGAGGTGCTTATACTAGGGCATGTAATTGAAAGGTTAGGATTGATTATCCGCATACTGAGTATGGTGAATTCAGGATTTGTTCCTGACGGATGTATCGAATGTTGTGGTGAAAGTGTACAATCTCTGCAGAGTGTCAAACTATTCGAATAGCCGCGTCCACGGTTATGGACAGTTGGAGTGGCCATATTGTTCCCTCGTCAGATGTTTTCAAAATGACTTGTGAAATGGATTGAGAATTTTGACTTGACCACAACAGAGTTGTGATATGAATATCAAGCTCCCACTTAGGTGTTATAACATTTCAACTAGCTTTTCTTGCTTCTGAACTTAGTACAGGTAAATCTGGCTTTTTGCAAAACAACCCTAGAGCTTAGTGTCCTATTACAAAAAAACCCTTCACTTGTTAGTATTAGTTTGCGAGTACTTAAAGAGTTCGCATGGCTTTGTCCCTAGCTATTTCCGTGGCCAGACTATGAAGAGGAGTAATAGGAGGATGGACCCTAGGAAGGTTATGACAACTAGGATCATCTCCCATCGTCATCATTGCCTGTGACCCCGAAGATGGAGCTTCGCCTACGCTACCGTTATTATTACGTTATTCCGTTGCTTGAGTTGTATGAAGAATTGGATCATGAGATCCTTATTTGTGTAAGACCTTATGTATGGTTTGTAATGGATGATGTACTGTGGTATCTAATTCTGTTATGTCTCGCAAAAATGGTAATCCTGGGATTGCGATGTATGGCATAATAGGCATCTGGGATTAAAAACCCGGGTGTTGACAAGTTGGTATCAGAGCCATCCTGACCATAGGAGACCCTAGTTAGACTGGACGTTTGAATCAAAAACTTAGTTTCAAAACCAAAGGAAGCAAATGTTTACAAAAACTTATTCCCATTCTTATCACCTTCATTCTTTCATAAAAATTCATGTTCCTCAAAAACTCTTGCAAAATACATAAAATTTGACACACTTGATCACTCTACTAACTTACTCATCCTATATTCTTTTAGATGGACGTGAAGTACAACAAGTTTTACCAGTTCGAAAATGGCGGAGACCTTATCTTTGAGCGTGATTTGGACCAGCTTTCGGAACTTCTGGAGTGTCCGCACCCCGAGTTCTTCGGAGCTCAGCTCAATGATCAAGGAGGAGAAGATCTGCAGTGGCTAATTATTGCAAGTCTCCGAGGAAAGATTGAACCTCCCACTACCGAGGGAATTCAATTCACCTTAAGAGAAAACAACTGGCTCGATGGACTTGCCAGGGCCATGCAGGAAGCTCTTGCCCGTCTGTGTGGCCATGCTTTGAGTTTTTTCCAAGGCGTTATGCTAATGGACAACCACTCGAAGCCCCTTACCACCACGAGCTGAAGACCCAATTGGACCACCTTAGCTTCATGATGTACGATCGTCAGCAGGAGTTGGACAATTGTCGTGAGTACTCCAACCACAAGTCAGCCATCATCAAGATGAAGGATCAGACCATCGCCATGCTAGCGAAGGATCGCAAGTCTCGCCGCCGTCAGCTCGACAAGAAGGAGCGCATCATTCCCCGTCTTCGCCACCGTATCTCGGATTTGGAGGAGACCATCCACGAGAGAGACATGCAGTTGGAGGAAAGAGAGAATGCCGGAGAGGATCTTCGTGGAGACCCCTACTCCTATCTCAGCGATGATGATGATTTTTTGGAGGATCAGGCTATGGATTTCTTCAGCGAAGAGGATGATTACGCCTTCATCGATGATGATGAGGATGATGAGGATGACGACTACACCAACTCCGAGGAGTAGTAGCACTTGAGCACTAGGGTAGTGAGTTGTATTCGGTCCCACTGTATCGTAGTTTCCAGAATGGTTCTTAAAACCATATGTTTTTCTTGTTTTGTGGTGTGTATTTTTATCGTGTGCTATGAATGAATGAATGAGTGAAAAGCAAGTTGCTAGAAAATCTGAGTCAAACCTTAAAAACTTTTCAAAGTCCCGGAACCTTAGAAATTTCACTCTTTTCTCATGATCTATCTCAATCTTCAGATGCCACGCGGAGGAAGTGGTTCATCCCCGGACCCGATGTTGCAGATACTGCAAATGTTGGTTTCTGACCGCGAAGCTAAAAGAGCCGAACGTCAAGCCAACCTAGCCACCCTTCAGCAGATAGCCCAGCTAGCCCACAACAATCAAGGCCAAGGAAATCAGGACAACCATGGATCTAAGCTCAAGAATTTCCAGAACACCAACCCACCTGTTTTCACTAAGTCAGAAGAGCCCCTAGATGCAGATGATTGGCTGCAAACCATGGAAAATAACCTAGAAGTCACCGGAGTGGAAGCTAACGAGAAAGTTTTGTTCGCTACCCACTATCTAGCCGGAGATGCCAGAGCATGGTGGAGTAGCGTTCGTGCAATGACCGGAGGACAGATGATGACCTGGGAAGAATTCAAGGTCAAGTTCAGCAGAACCCATGTGCCCCCGGGTTTGATCAAGAGGATGAGAGACGAGTTCAGAGAACTGAAGCAAGGACGGATGACTGTAGTGGAATACCGTGACAAATTCTTGTCATTAGCTAGGTATGCCCCGGATGAGATCGACACCGAAGCGAAGAAGAAAGAGAGATTCCTGAATGGTCTGCATGATGAGATGCAGACTGTGTTGGTCAATATCCCCTTTGCGGATATTGAAGCCCTTGTCGACTCTACCATCCAGATGGAAGGAAAGATCAACCAAGCCAATGAGAACCGCAAGCGTCGCATGATGCATGAACCAGGAACCCATCAGACCCCAAAGTACCGCCCCAACCAATCTCCAGGATTTGCCCCGAGAACTAACAGACCCCCGATGAACCGTTCGACCTATCCCAACCGTGGAAACCCGAGGACCGAAGGAAATCACAACAACCCCGGCAACTCTGGCAATTTCAACCGTGCCCCACCCAAGTTCAACAACAACAATGCTACCGCCAACACCAACACTTCCCCGAGGACTGGAAGCAATGTTGTGCCTGTAGCAGCAAAGGACAAGTCGCAAGTGACTTGTTATGACTGTGGAAATAAGGGTCACTACCCCAACGAGTGCCCCAACAAGAAGAATACTGTAGCCCCCAATGCAAATGCCCCAGCTCAGCAGCAGCGTCGTGTTCAGCCCGGAAGGAGATTTTCCCCAGGGAATTCACTCAACCGCAATGGCCGTCTTTTTCTCATGCATGCTGAAGAAGCTCAGGAAGCGCCAGACGTTGTGCTGGGTATGTTTTCTGTTAATTTAGTACTTGCAAGAGTGTTGTTTGATTCGGGTGCATCGCATTCATTTGTCACCGAAGAATTTGCCTGCACTAGTAAGATTCAACCAACAAAACTGAAGCATGTTATGATTGTTCAAATCCCCGGTTCAACAACCAAAGCTAGGCAAATTTACAAAGCCTTCCCTATCCGAATCCATGGCATAGATTTTTATGCTAATCTGATAGTACTTGGAACTAAAGGTTTGGAAGTAGTACTAGGAATGGATTGGATGTCCAAACATAAAGGATTGATTGACTGCGCCAAGAAAGCCATAACCATGACCAGTACCGTCGGATTATCAGTAGAGCATATATCTGAAACATTACCTTGTCAATTCAAGTGCAACAAGAGTATAGACCAACCTACCATTGACCAAGTCCGGATAGTCTGTGAATACCCCGATGTATTTCCAGATGTTTTGCCCGGTATGCCCCCAGATCGAGATATCGAGTTTATCATTGAACTAATCCCCGGAATAGGATCCATAGCCCAGAGACCCTATAGTATGAACCCGTCTGAACTAGCAGAACTGAAGAAGCAATTGGATTCCATGTTGGAAATTGGATTAGTTCAACCAAGTGCGTCACCATGGAGATCACCTGTCTTATTTGTGGACAAGAAGGATGGAGGTAACCATTTGTGTATGGATTATCGGAAGTTGAATGATGTCACCATCAAGAACAAGTATCCCTTGCCCAAGATAGAAGATTTGTTTGATCAGTTGACCGGTGCCAAATTGTTTTCTAAGATTGATCTTAGAATTGGCTATCATCAACTCAAGATTCACGTAGAGGATATTCCCAAGACTGCCTTTACCACCAGATATGGATTATACGAGTATACTGTCATGTCTTTTGGATTAACCAATGCCCCCGCTTATTTCATGAATCTCATGAATAAGATTTTTATGGACTTCCTAGATAAGTTTGTCGTTGTTTTCATCGATGACATTCTGATTTATTCCAAATCAGAAGAAGAACATGAGCTACACCTAAGGACCATTCTTGCAACCCTTAGAAAGCATCAGTTGTATGCCAAGTTTAGCAAATGTGAATTCTGGTTACAGGAGGTAGGATTCCTCGGCCACATTGTATCATCCGGAGGAATTGCCGTTGACCCTACAAAGGTGAAAGATGTCGAAGATTGGCAAGCCCCAACCACTCAAACCCAAGTTCGTGCATTTCTCAGATTGGCGGGATATTACCGCAAGTTCATAGAAGGATTCTCGAGTATCGCTAGACCCATGACTCAATTGCTAAAGAAGGACAAGCAGTTTGAATGGACAGACAAATGTGAAGCGAGTTTTCAAGAACTCAAGAAGAGATTGATTTCACCCCCAATCTTAATCATGCCGGATATTACGAAGCCCTTCGACGTGTATTGTGATGCATCCAAGATCGGTCTTGGATGTGTGCTAATGCAAGAAGGCAAAGTTATATCCTATCTATCTCGACAACTAAAACAACACGAGCAAAATTACCCAACCCATGACCTCGAACTCGCAGCCGTAGTTCTACCCTGAAGACATGGAGGCACTACCTGATGGGAAATCGTTGTGAAATATATTCGGATCACAAGAGCCTGAAGTATATATTCACTCAGAAGGAGCTGAATATGAGACAGAGAATATGGATTGAGCTAATCAAGGATTACGATCTGGACATTCACTATCACCCTGGTAAAGCCAACGTGGTAGCAGATGCCCTTAGCAGATTGCCGTGCCGCTTGAACTCCATGATTTTGAAGGAGCAACCAAGCTTGCACAAAGAGATGTAATATTTTTGAATGGAATTAGTGAGTGAAGGATTTTTGGCTAGAATAGAACTTCAACCCACTTTGATCAGCCAGATCAAAGAGGCACAGAAAGGAAATGCTAGTATCGACGGAATCAAGCGTCGTATCGGTACATGCAAAGTACCCGGATTCACCGAAGACGAAGAAGGAGTTCTGTGGTACAAAGGACACCTTTGTGTACCAGCAGATTCTGAGTTGAAAGAAGTTATTTTGAAGGAAGCTCATGATACTCTTTATTCTATCCACCAAGGAGGAACTAAGATGTATCAAGATTTGAAAGAGCAATTTTGGTGGCATAAGATGAAGAGAGAAATCGGAAGCTATATCGCCAAGTGTGATATATGCCAGCGAGTCAAGGCGGGACATCAAAGACCCGCGGGATTGTTGCAACTACTACAGATTCCGGAATGTAAATGGGATTCCGTTGGAATGGACTTTATCACTGGATTGCCTACTTCTAGTAGGGGAAATGACTCTATCTGGGTCATAGTGGACAGATTGTCCAAAGTCGCCCATTTCTTACCCGTCAAGACCACATATCAGAGTTCGAAGCTAGCAGAGTTATACATCGCTAGAATCGTCAGTTTGCATGGATTCCCCAAGAACATCGTATCGGATCGAGGAACTCAGTTTACCTCGAGATTCTGGAAGAAAGTCCAAGAAGGTTTAGGAACACGCCTAGATTTCAGCACCGCATATCACCCTCAGACCGATGGACAAACGGAGCGAGTACATCAAATACTCGAAGACATGCTGAGAGCCTATGTGTTAGAATATGGATCTAAGTGGGAATACTGTCTGCCATTCGCAGAATTTTCATACAACAACAGTTATCAAGCTAGTTTGCAAATGTCCCCATTTGAATTCATGTATGGAAGGAAGTGTCGCACCCCTTTGAATTGGTCGGAAGTAGGAGAGAGTCAGATTTTTGGACCCGGCATCCTACGAGAAGCAGAAGAGAAGGTTCACAAGATTCATGAGCACCTCAAGATAGCCCAGTCCAGACAGAAGAGTTACGCCGACAAGAGACGTCGAGACCTCGCCTTCAACATAGGAGATTTTGTGTATCTGAAAGTGTCGCCATTGAAGGGAATGCAGCATTTCCAGCTGAAAGGAAAGTTAGCCCCAGATATATCGGCCCCTTCAAGATTTTGAACCGTGAAGGAGAAGTGTCGTATCAATTGGAACTACCGGAAGAGATGTCAGCCGCATGTGTTCCATATCTCCTTACTTTGCAAGTGTCTCGAAGTTCCAGAGAAGACCAAAGTGTTGAAGAATATTGATCACCGGACTATAGAGATCAACGATGACCTGACCTATCCTGAAGTACCCATCCGTATCTTGAAAGAGGCCTTCAGAACTACTAGAACCCGAAGCATCAAGTTTCTCAAGATTCAGTGGAGCAACCACACAGAAGAAGAAGCTACCTGGGAGCGCGAAGATCACATCAAGACGGAGTTTCCCGATCTCTTCAAATCTTAGGTAATCTTTTTCGTCGTTTTTCAAATCTCAGGACGAGATTTTGTTTAAGGGGGGAAGGTTTGTAACATCCCAAAAATATTAAACTAGAATCATCAAACTCTAATCATTAAAATTAGGGTTAACAAAAACTTTTCCAATTAAAATATGAAAGCATTCATATGTGTGTGCATTAAAATTTGGATTCTTTTGAATTGCCATGATTGTGTGTTTCTTTTCTTGGAAAATGATTATTAGGTGAATTCAACATCATCTAAACAATCCCCACACTTTTCCCAAAGAAAAACAAATCAAAACCATCAACTTAAGTGAATGGTCACTTTGGCCAATTTAACTCCCATGCCTACTTTGGCTATCTCTAACTTTCAGAACTTAACAGAAACTTGTTTGGATCTTTGTAACCCTTGATAGTACTCATAACAAAGTACCAAGGCCCACCTTATGATCATGGAGAAACATTCAAATGCATAGTTTAAATGATAGTTTAAAATTGAATCTATTTCATATGGGAAGATCCCACTTTTCAAAAACCACTCAAACAAGCTCAACTTTCAAAACCCAAGCATCTACAGACTCATCAGCACATGCCTAGCACACCCACCAAAAATCTTTTCAAAATTCGAAACTTGAACTCATGCGGCCATTTCATCAAACACCTTTTAGATACAAATCAAACAAAATCAAAACACTATAGTGTGCAGTGATTTGAGCCTAACTTGTTCCCTCTCTAGCTCACAGCAACCTCAGTAGATCATCTAGCAAAATTAACTAAGCTCTAGCCCCACTGTAAACTCGCCAATGTCATCAATGATGAACAGGCCGAGAGCACCCATGTCACCCCAGTGTGGACAGTAGGCTAGAGGAAGGAACAAACGTGTTGCCAACCTTATGCAGGGACCCTTCTCGCCCGCCCCCCCCCTCTTCCCGCCGCCTCCGAACCGTAACCGCTAGGAACGCGCCGTCATTGTCGACTATGCCAACGTGCACCTTAGAGCATGCACTGTTCCCACGCAACCCGACCACCTCGAGCCCTCGCCGCCCGCCAGCATGCTCCCCACCGTCCCAGGAAACCGCCAGACATGCCTATTTCACCGCCTGTGCCCTGTAGCCACCGCTCGCCGTCAAAGACGCCGCCTCTTCCTCGCAGAGCATTGAGCGTTCCCGACCATTTGCCACCTCCCCTACACGCGCATTAAAACCCTAGAGCATCGCCAGGAGACCACCGATCGATTGCCACCCTCGGCCATGCCTCTAGCCGCCCATAGCCGTGTCGCCACCGTCTTATGCCCATCCCGTTAGGTCTCACCGTCGAGCCTATAAAAGGAGACGACCCCCAGCCGAATTGAGCACACCATCTCACTCCCCTCACCTCACTGATCGTTCCACCTCATTCCCGAAGCAAGGCGAGCAGCGCATCACCGGAATTGTGCCGGAGCAGGCCGCCTCTGGAGAAGAAGGGCGCCGTCGATTTCGTCCACCCCAGGAGGAGCTGCCGGTACCAGGAGGTTCGCCGTCGTCGACTTCATCGTTCGCCCGCATCGCCGACCTTCGCCTAAGCCCCGATGATCCCCCGACGACCCCCAACTGCTGCATTAGGTTTCTGTCTCGCCGGCGCCGCCCGACGTGGACGATGAGTAGCAGCCGTTCGATTAGACTTAGATCGTGCGGATGAGATTGCCCCATACCGCTTCGCGTTTAAAGATCCACTGACTGGTGGAACCCCCCAGTCAGTTGGGCCCGCGCCGTGGAGTGACACTGGGCCGGACCATTAGCAGTTCCCGCGCAGCCCACTCGTTTGAATTTAACTTTTTCCATTTTAATTCAAACATAGTTCTGTACCCAGTTTCAAAAATCAACCCAGCTCGATTCAGTGAACCAAATTGAATGAAACCAATTTTTTAGAAAGGTTTTGAAATGATTAATCCAAGCCCATTGGATTCAAATCATTTGAATCTATAGATCAACCTTTGTAACAATAATAAGGCAGGACCTTTTCTGCATTCAAATTTTTTTCAAATTTAAACTATAAAAGCTTTTGAGTTGATTCCAACTCTCAAAAATCACATTTGACCATATCTTTCAGAATATATAAAAACTTTTGGGTTTACTTACATAAATAATGTTCAAGTAATAAAAGGATGCTACATAGACATTTCTAGTCACTTTATTTAAATGATATAAAAGGTTAAATCTTATTAAATTGTGACACCACTTTAAATCACATTCCCATGTAATGAAATATGTGGTGATGACATGTGTCGACATGATCCCATGTTTGGTTTGGAGAATATTAAATCTTAAGTAGTTTTTCAATGAGTAGAAATTACTTTTCTAAAAATGAAATCAATAAGACAAATGCTTTAATCTTGTAATGTTAGTGATGATGCTAGATCATCTATAGAACCATTGTGTGTGATGATTGAAAGTAGTTAAGTATTGTTTGGTGATTGTGTACCTCGTATTTATTCATAGACGCTAGTACCAACCAAGGATACGAGGAGGAAGGAGGATACTACGGAGAAGAAGCCGAGGAGAACATCAACCACTGCTCTGCACAAGGCAAGCCTAATACTACTAGTTGATTGTGCAAGTTAACACTTTCAAGATACTATACCTATGCCAGCCAATACTTGCTTATTACCATGCCAACTATATGCCTTAAGCATATATGATTATACCCATTTGCTGATACCCCCTCCTTGTTTTACTTACAAGCTTTCTACTTTATTTCTTTATCAAATCTACTACTTAGAGTTTACTTGAGTAAATTGTAGATACTAGAAAGATAATTGAAGGTTGCATAAAGAGCATAAAACTAGGCCTAAGTTAGATAATCTTCATGTCATCCTAAGGCATGAAATTGAACTTAGTTAAACTCCACTAGTTTACCACCCCTCATTAGTACTTACCCCCATTTGTAGATGCTAGTGCTAAGCATAAAACTTGATCAACTTTAGATGGGAATACTTGGTGGAAAAAATGGTTATGAAAACCTTGGAATGATGGATCATTCTATTGAGATGTTTTGACATGTGTTCGAACACCAGATGATTTTGATGATGAAAATGTTGAGGCATGAGCCTTAGCCCTTTATAAAACTGATGGTTGTCTGGATGCGATACCATTGCCATTTTATCGTACAACCATAATACCCGAGAATTGGGTAGGGCTTGACTGGAAACTTATATACCTTAGTATTCGTTCCCTCACGGACAAGGCCTGAGCTGAGGCTACCTTGTGAAGATTGTCCACCTATGCAGTACCCAAGATGACAGGAGGCCAAACTCACAGGAGAGGTGCTTATACTAGGGCATGTAATTGAAAGGTTAGGATTGATTATCCGCATACTGAGTATGGTGAATTCAGGATTTGTTCCTGACGGATGTATGAAATGTTGTGGTGAAAGTGTACAATCTCTGTAGAGTGTCAAACTATTCGAATAGCCGCGTCCGTGGTTATGGACAGTTGGAGTGGCCATACTGTTCCCCCGTCACATGTTTTCAAAATGACTTGTGAAATGGATTGAGAATTTTGACTTGACCACAACAGAGTTGTGATATGAAATACAAGCTCCCACTTAGGTGTTATAACATTTCAACTAGCTTTTCTTGCTTCTGAACTTAGTAGAGGTAAATCTGGCTTTTTGCAAAATAACCCTAGAGCTTAGTGTCCTATTACAAAACCTTCCTTCACTTGTTACTATTAGTTTGCGAGTACTTAAAGAGTACTCATGGCTTTGTCCCTGGCTATTCCTGTGGCCAGACTATGAAGAGGAGTACTAGGAGGATGGACCCCAGGAAGGTTACGACAACTAGGATCATCTCCCATCATCAGTATTGCCTGTGACCCCAAAGATGGAGCTTCGCCTACGCTACCGTTATTATTACATTATTCCGCTACTTGAGTTGTATTAAGAATTGGATCATGAGATCCTTATTTATGTAAGACCTTATGTATGGTTTGTAATGGATGATGTACTGTGGTATCCAATTCTGTTATGTCTCGCAAAAATGGTAATCCTGGGATTGTGATGTATGGCATAACAGGCATCTGGGATTAAAAACGCGGGTGTTGACATACTCATGTGCAGCTCTCAGCAATGCAGCCATGGTCCAACTGGCCCAAGTTCACAGCCATACCGCTTCGTTCTTTCTATTCGCCGTTGTCTCCGTCGGTGGATGCGGGAAGCAGCTCGCTGTCGAGCTCCGCCACGCCGGCGAACGTCAAGATGCGCGCCGCCGCTCTAGAATCTCTATAAGAATACCACATCGTCGCGTGGAGAAACCCTGCATACCACCTTCCTCTATCTTTTCCTCCCTCTCTGTTTTCTCTCAGTGACCAATACCCTAGCCTCAAACCCCATCGGAGCTCGTAGATATAGACCTCCCCGAGTCTATCTGATGTGCCTAGGAGGATCACCTCGCCACCCTCGTTTTCCCTGGCCAGGTCACGGAAGCCGGAGAGTCCCTAGTCGACCCAATCGACATGTCATCTCCGTCACCGGCCATCTTCGTCAATCGTCGATTGCCGCTTCCACAGGGCTCCTCTGGTCACACCATCGCGCCCTTCAGCTTCCCTGTGAGCTACCGATGCTCACGCACCTTCTAGATTTCCTCCTTGATTCCTTGTTTTATATACCACCGAGCACCATCCACCACCTCCACGGTAGCTCGTCACCGGTGTCGCTCCGGCGACCAAAAATGGCGGCGCCTCCATCCCAAGGTTCCTCCCAGTCGCCCGTGTCCAGCGCACACACTCTCGCTAGCCCGCGCGCCTCCAATCGCTAACCCCGAGCGTCAACTGTGAGGAATTCCATTGATGAGGTCATGCTGACGTCATCATGAGCCAATAAACCATTTTCTTTTGATTAATTATTTCTATAATTCGTTTCTGGAAATTAAATAACCTAGTGGGCACATTTGTCATTGATTGTGAATAGAAACAGGTGGAGTAACAAATGTGTTAACTAGCCTGGGCATGTGATGTGGCCCCTGGCCATTAGTCAGTGACTGAGGTTAGAAATATCCCTGGTGATAAAAACCCTTCACCCCATGCTGACCTCAGCATTACATCATAAATCATTTAGTTATTTATTTTAATTCCAGAAAATGATTAAATCTTAAAAATTCAATAACTTTTGTTTTATAGTTTAGAAATTTGTGTTTAATATATGAAAATTTTCAGAAAAATAAAATCTATAACATTAAACTATTATCAAACATTTTTATGCCAACAATTTAAATAATTATTATTTAATAAAGATTTTATAAGTAATTAAACTTTGATAATTCATATTTTAATAATGGTAAATGATAATAATATAAATAATATATCAAAATTCTTAGAAAAATAAAAAATATAATTAAAACTATAATAATGTATTATTATTTCACTTAATTAAATATCTATTATTTATTAAGTATTTATAAAGTAATAAATCTTATAAAAATCATATCTTATTATTTATAAATCACAAAAATAAATGAAATATACCAAAATGATCACAAAAATAATACCTACATGTTAAAAATATAATATTCCACTTTTGAAGTAAATAAAGACCTAATACTCTAGTAACTTGAATTTAAACCTATTTCTTTAGTTAATAATTCATATAAGGGTAAATAAAATTTGCTAATATTCTAAAATTAACAAATTAAAGTCTAATAAATAGTATTAGTCTTAAATATTGATAATATGAAGTCAAAATGCTTTAACACATTTTAAATACAAACTTATTAAATTATCATTGAACCATATGTGTAGTTTATTTTCTAAAAAGATCTTTATCATTTGTAAAATCTTCAAGAATAATTTGGGATTAAATAAAACCTTTTCCCTTACTTAAATCACAAGTTTATAAGCATACCAAAACACTATATTAAATCCATAAGTAATTAAGTAATATTATTTCCTTGTCCATAAACCATAACCACTCAATTATAAAAAGATAAATGATTCTATTCCATTATCAAATTTAAGAAACCACTACTCAAATATAAGTGTTACCATTCTTAAAGTATCCTTAGAGAAACATTATGAAGTACACAAGGTACAAATAACATAAGCAATATACCTTAAGTCCATCTATGTCTTTAAAGTTAACTTTAGTCTACAAGACTTTAAATATAAAGCTAAAGACTTTGTTATATGTTTTATAGTTAACGTTGGTCTATTATAATTAAGTTATAAAGAATCTCAAGTATAAACTATTCAAGAAAGCATAAACAATATCAATCACATTCTATTAACCATAAAGATTGTTTAAACCTTAATAAAGAAATCTTTTCTTCAAAAGTTATTCGTTTTGCCACTTCAGTCAACATATGACAATCAATCATAATCACATTACTTTATACTTTACTTATATACTTAGGATTCATAAAACACTAAATTTCTTTATAAGTGACATTACTTGTAAAGTAAAAATTTGAAGATAAATAATTATAGTATAAGAAATCTTGAGTAGCATTTCACATTTGTGTGTATCTCATTGTTTTATGATATTATAATTACATGTTGTTTCACACATAATCACAAGCCTTAATAAGAAGCACAAATATGAAACTTATCTAAAAGACAACACATTCTAATAGTAACCATTTCTAGTTTCCAAACCCTAGATCAACGTTATCCCCGGGATTCGAGTTTATCAACTTGCATTACATTACTTATGCATAAAAGCATCTTGCTCCTTTAAACATTAGTCCTTACCGGACCAATGATGCTAATTTCAGATATTGGATCTTATATTGTCTTGAAGACCGTGAGTGCATAATCTTGCAATCACAAAAGGCAAGTTCACACTTGCTCATCTCCTTTGATTATTTTCTATAAAGTATTTTGCAAATCCAGTGTTGTCATCACATGCATTTCAAAAAGGTCAAAAAACACTATTTTCATAATAATATGATTATAGGTTATTTACCATGAGGTAATAACCTACTATGAAAGTTCCGGTGGTAAAGGAACATATTATCTAGGACTTAACAACCAAAGTCGCTAGTGATTATTGCACCGTATATCACGCGTTGACCATGAGATTTGGAATGGGACGGAGAAGTCAGCTGTATCTTTTCCCTCTCGCATGGAGCCGAATGTGCAGGTCGTGGAAGTTGTCCTCGTAGCGTGCATTGAATTGGTAATTCGTAGAGGATATGAAGCATATGGGTGGGAACCCTCAATGTCCCACGATAGTTCTGGCATATGAACGGTCTGTACTGCCAATTTCCGTAATTCAATAGGTGGGCTGGCGTACACCAAGGAGACATGCGGGGTCACGGAGAAGGCAGTGATTGGCTTGGATCATAGTCTGGGCCTCATACCAAGGAAGTGTGAATAGGTTCGCGGCCCGGATGTGCAACAAAGCTAAGATCTCTCATGGGTAAAGTGACGCACCTCTGCAGAGTGTAAGAACTGTAACTTGTTACTCCCTGTTCCGGGAAGCAGCTACGAACGCGGCGGGAAAGGGACTCCATGAAAGTTCTGGTAAACCCGTGAAGGATGACGAACATAGCTTTTCAGAATAAAAGCTACCTTTGAAGAAATGTTTACGAAAACTTGCATTTCCTACGACCTATGGTGTGTGGCTGTAGATATAGTGCATCAAACACTCCTTTTCTAGTGAACTTGCTGAGTACGCTCGTACTCAATGTATCTTCTTAACCCTTGCTAGATTATGAAGCCATTAAGACGACGTCTACATCAAGTTATACTCCAGGAATCATCATCAAAAGCTAAAGCTCTTCAATGAAGTCAAGGAAGTCAACATATACATCAACTCAAGTGAAGACGAAGTTATTGATTAGATAGGAATATAATCTCTAGCCATAGAACCTATTTCTGTAGTGTATTGTAATAGCAGCAATGCCAGAACATTAGTTAAAATACTAGGCTTAATAGTATGATAGATTTGAGTTGTTTATTTCTGATTCTTCTTTGTAAGAAGTTTCTTTCTCTCTCTTTAACCTAGAGTGTTCTCTGGATCTTGTGTAAAGAGTTGAGTTGTAACCTATAGTCATGTCTTGGACCTGCTGTGTTTCTATTGTACCACTCTGAAGGATGTAATACTAGTGAACGGTGTTTCATTGGTGTTATATCAACGACTATAGTGTACTACATCATGCAGTGGTATGCTGGGTCACCACACTACCCTTGTTGTCACTTGGGTTCCATTCAGATTGCCGCTAGCCAATTATCTCACCTTAAGCCTTGATCGATATCGGGGGTCTTGGGTACCTACAAGTCAAAAGATCGAGGCAAAAGACAAAGAAACAAATGATACAGATCCCTCTTACAAACCAATACACAATTTATTCCATAGATTAGATGCACATAAATGCTGCGAGGTTTCTCCCCAACCCGCATCCCGTGAGGACTACTCACTCATAATAATAAGATCAAGGATAGAAAACATTGTGAAAAATACTTAGATTGAAATAGAATATTCTTACAATGATCGCCAAATCACAAGGAGATCTCAAGTATAAAGTAATGGATATGGCTAATGGAGAGGATGGGGGATGGAAGGGATGAACTTTGGTGTGGATCTCCTTTGGTGGTGTTGAGATGCAATCTAAGAATGGCGGCCCTCTGCACAGCGGCTAGGGTATCAAAATATATAGGTGCCTTCACGATAGTTGTAGGGTTTGACGAGACGAAACTTACGCCATTTTATGCGGTCGGGCGGTACGCGCGGGACACACCTGTACTAGTGGTCGTTATGCTGGCTGGCGCATGGGATTAGCTCAAGGAATACCTAGTCATCAATACTTCCTCAAAATCATCATTTATGACTCCAGACTTTGCAATAAAAGTGTGATTTCATAAATCTAAGGAAGATTTTGCATATCTTTGCAATAATTAGTAATTAGTGGAAAATCAAGAGAGAATAATGTCAATTGCTTGATGAAAAAAATATTTAAACACGGAGAAAGATGACGATTTTTGGAGCCATCACATGTGAAAGAACATGTGGGCCCCCATGTGTGGTTTTTGGTAATTAATGACAATCTCTATGGACTAATGCTTGTATCAAGTTGTACTTGTAGGAATTGTCCATAGGCAATGCTTGAACCATATGTTGGCTTCAATGTTTGGAGAAGAAGTGAAGAGGATCATGTGGTGACCAAGGTGTTCAAAGAAAGATCCACAGATTAGTCATGCATCAACATAATTAAGAAAAGAAGAAATGATGTGCAAGCTAAAGATGTGCAATATCTAGAAGATCTCATGTTTAAAGCTTGCCATCCTCGGTGATCATGGATCGATGAAGACAAGGTCAAAGTAAAGGTTTGCCCATGTTGTATGGGGGAGCAACTTGCAAGTCTTCATCAAGCGAGTGCGTGCAAGAGCAATCAAGAAAGGTGTTCCATCTTGAGAAGGACAGGATCGTATACATCAAGATCAAGTGGAATATGCGCAAGGCAAAGGTATGATATTGATAGGGTTTCTTTCTTACCGGTGTCATGGTGTTAGTTGGGGAGACCGGTTTATAGGATAGACAACCGTACTATCAAGAGGGGCTCTCAAGTGAGTAACTCGATCATATTTTTCAAAGAGAGCTCGAACCTTTGCATACTTAGCATCATCCTTTCTTGGTTTTTATTTGGATCTTATCCATGTGAGGTTCTAGATCTTGTGGTAATATTCATAACAATCTCTAGTTCATCAAAAACGGATTTCCGTTCTATATCATATTGCGTTTTTTATCTTTGAGGTTTTACGGTTTCTCACCAAGAGAGGTATCTCACATTATAATACATGAAATGTTCTCTCTTCGTGGTATCCAATATTTTTGTTGGGTTGCTCTTGTTGTCCTCTTTCCAACAAAATTGGTTTCGGGTCAATCAGAGTTTCCAAACTCTAGATATCGCCATTTGAAGTTTGCCTCTTATTTGGTCCAGACTGGAGTCTCCGGTCTGCGTGGACCGGAGTCTCTGGTGTGGTCCGGAGTGTCCCCTAGAGTCCCCAGTGGGGGCTCCAGAATTCAGCCTGGGACAGTCTGATAGGTGGTCCGGAGGCTTGTCTGGAGGTTGGGACGGAATCTCCGATGTAGACTGGAGTCTCCGGTGTAGACCGGAGTCTCTGGTCTGACTTTTCCCCAACGGGCAGAAAACGGTCAGAAATCTGTGGGCCTATAAAAAGGGGCCCTTCTTCCCCAATGACTTAGCTCGAGCTTCACAGGCTTTCTCCTCCATTCTTGACCCTCTTGAGCTTGCTCCCCCTTCAATCCCTCCCTTGATTCTTGCATATACTTTAGGGATTTTAAAGAGGAGATCTAGATCTACAAACCCACCAATCCATCTCTCCTCTAAGTGAGAGGAACATCTTGGGATCTAGATCTTGGAGTCTTTTGTGGATTTCCTCCTTTCTTATTCCTCTCTTATTCCCTCACAAGCTTTTCTAGCTTTGGTGGAATTTGGGAGAGAAGGATTAGAGCACTACTTGTGTTCTTGCCATTTGCATTTGGTGCATCGGTTTGAGTTCTCCCTGGAGGATTTGGTGAGTGAAAGTTGAGAAGATTTTTACTCTTGGGTTCTTGGAACACTAGACGGTTTTTTGGTGCTGCAGGTTGTGGCCTTGGTGGCGTTTGTTGGGAGCCTCGAATTAAGTTGTGGAGAAGTGCCCCAACCTTGTGAGAGGTTCCGGTTTGCCACCGACAAGTGCATCGATAGTGGAAGTGTGGATCGATCCCGTTGGGTGAGATTCACCGGAGAATAAGGGAGGCCTTTTGTGGCGTTGGTGGTTTGATACCACCCTCTCTCCAAACGAGACGTACTCCATGTTGGGAGGAACTCGGTAAAATATCGTTGTCCTCGCGTGCCTCGGTTATCTCTATACCCGAACTCTTTACGTATGCAATTTATATTATGATAGGCTTCGTGCTTGAAGTAATCTATATCTTTCTATCACATTGTTGGTTGTATTGCTTAGCATAAGTTGTTGGTGCACATAGGTGAACCCTAGTTGTTCTTGTTTGTGCTTGAGAAAGTGAACGCTAGTTTAATTCCGCCTTTGTCGAGCCACTCTCGGAAAAGTTTTAATCGCCTATTCACCCCCCTCTAGGCGACATCTGTATTCTTTCAACATGGTTGTGTTCTTACATCCGCCATGACAGTTGACTGATCGGATGTGGTGATCCAGCTAGGTTTTTGGCTCCTGGAGGCCATCGAACTTCGGGTTGGCTAAGGGAATGTTGAAGCCTTTGGGCATCCGCATTTGTCATATGGCTCTACCGAAACATCGGGCGCCATAGAACGGGATGTGGTGTCTCTATGACAAGACTTCCTCGCCGGAAGATGGTGTGTGATTCCTCGCGAATGTAACCATTGGTTTTTTTGGCTCTAGAGTCAGATCCGCGGTTAGCATGGCTTCTACCAGCCCAAGGCCAGTGATGGCAGAACGATGGACGGAGGATCATGGATCCCCGACCGGTGGTTGATTGGTTAGCAGGTACATGGTAGCTTCTATCACTGCAGCTTGTAGCGTCTTGGGTATCATATTACCCTGCAAGTGCACCTACATGAAGGAGAATTCAAGGGCTTTGGTGGCCTCACACCTTGCGTTCGCGCCTAGATGGTCCATCCGAGACCGTCTATTGTAGATGCCACCATTGTTTTCCTTTGAGGAGGACCCGACGAGAGAAGAGAGTGTCGCTTGCCTGACACTCGATTCGTCGACTGCCTTCTTGCACTGCTCAAGTTGAGCATGCATAGCCTATTGGCGGTTGTGCTCCATCATGAGGTTCCAATGGTAGCCCATCAACATGTCGCGAGATACGTTGTTTGGCACGGGATTGCCTCGTAAAGGCTTCCCTGTCCCTATCCCACTCGGGGTGGGTGAGGTTGATCTGAGGGCGACCTGACCCACCACTGATGTTAGTGTTGGGGTCTGGAGGGGCGCTGTTGTTGGCATTGGGATTGGGAGGGTCGCTGTTGTTGGCGCTGGGATTGGGAGGGTCGTCCCCATTCCCGGCGTTGTCGCAAGTTCCATCGTCACCGTTGATGACAACATTGCACATGTAATGATGGGGAAGATCATTACTCACATATCTCTCTAATTCGGAGCCGTAGGACTCCTCTCCTGATGGCAGATCGTATAGATCAGAGTCATAACTGTTGTTTCTATTCGCATCGTAGATCTCCGCAGGAGCGTTGAGCTTGCTTAGGGTGTCGATTACTGGTGGGATCTAGGAAGCAGGTTCGATCAATGGTGGCTTCACTCGCTCGGGGAGAAGCATATATGCTCCCAATCATCATGTCGTCTCTGTCTCCTATGGAATCTAAGGTCGGGCGTGTGTTACCATCGAGTGGATGGTGAAGTCGATGGCCGTCAAGATCATAGGTGCCAATCTTGTCAAATCGAAGGTGGTTAATAGTCGCGGATGAGTTGTAGATCATAGGTGTTGGGGCCATCGAGATCACAACATCAGTGCTCCCAGTTCCCATAGACGGTGACAATTGACGTGGGGTGATCATGTCAATGCTCATTGTTGAAGGACTTAGGTTTGAGGAACATGGGTGCACTAGAGATCTCGTTCGGCTAACAGGCAAGAAAACATGGAGACACAATGTTTACCCAGGTTCAGGCCCTCAGAGGGAAAACCCTACTCCTGCTTGTCTGCTCTTGATTATTGAAGGAACCAAAGGTTACATGGGTGCCTTGATGGCGATGGTACACAAATGTAATCTGGCAAGTGTATGTGCTAGGGTTTTTGACAATCCTTCTCGTCATTCCCTCCTGGCCTTTATATGGGGAGGCCAGGTCTCAGGATAAGGGGAGTCGGTTACAGGTTATGGTTTCTTCTTTCAAAGTTTTTATCTTACGCTAGACGTATCCTCCAAGGAGTCGCATCCTTCATGGACCTGGGCCACACAAATCCTCCTGGGATTTGTCATCAGGTGTGGATCGTCACATGGGCTCCTGCTATACCAAATCGGATAGGCCAATCTTGGATACCCAGAGGGCATACCCATGTCAGGATTGCAGACAAATATTTAAAATGCCATAAAATTTGCCATGATCTACAGAGCACCAAGTTACTGTACTAACATTAGGACGAACAATATAGACATCACAATGGTATACCTCGTGAACTTATAGAGCTGAGAATGCAAACACATATGTGAAGTGTCTTAAAATGCCATGAACTACATAATAGAAGGTAGATACTGCTGCTATAGAAATTATAATTAAGAAACATGAATTTATAGAGTAGGGCATGCAGATAACCATGTTAAGTGCCTTAAAACTTTCCATATAGTATGACATCCAATCCAAAAAATAAGGCATATAAATTTTTTACAAGTCAATCGATGCAAAATTCGACCAAGTTTGTAGAACATAGCCGAAACATCTACCATGTCAAACAAATGCCATTCGATACATCACGACATTTATTTTCATAGACGCAAATGCCACAAATTAACCCTTAATATATTTTTCTATCAGCTTGGTCAAAGTTATCACTATTTGACAAAAAACAATTGTAGGCCATCTTTTATGAATGAATGTAGTAGATAATAGGCGACAACTACTATCAAAGCTTAATTGAAATGAGATAGAAATTATAATGGCATAACTTGTAGATGGAATTCAAAACCAACAAGTTCAATGACATAAAATTTGCAATGAATTACACAAGATAAGGAAGTTACTATGGTTGCTTAGTACAAACTAGATTGAAATTAAAATAGCATAAATTCTGGACTTTTAGAGCACGGAATGTTAACCTACATGTTTAGTGGCTTAAAACTACCAATGAACACAAAAATTACATGTAGTCAGTGTTGTAGAAATGGACAAAGCAAATGAACATTATGATGGCATAACTTGTGAACTTGTAGAGTAGTTAGGCATCTTTAGATGTTCGGTGAATTAACATTTTCCATGAACTGCATAATACCAATGAACTCTAATGCTGCCAGTTTTGTACTACCATTTTTTTATATATTAAGAGTAATTGTTGGTCAAAGAAAACATGCAGGATAAGGACATCTTATTACATGAAATGGAGGAAGTAGTTTAACACCTAGATTTAACATAGACTACACCGAAATATTAAGGAAGTGTCGAATATCAATTTAGCCAGCAATGAGGCAGGAATTTACCACCAATACAGAAATGCATTTCATTGTCGCATGCTAGTACCTGCTATATTGAAACAAACAAGATGATATGCTTTACCTAGGTCACGACGTTGTCTACGTGTAAATGACATCTTTGCAGGTCACATGAAGGACTCCGAGGGTGCCGGGACACCGAGGGTGCCTGGTAATGGTGAGTCGCATTGAAGCAGATAGATCACAACAACGTCGGTGAAGTAGGTCTAAGGAGGTTGTTGATGGGTATGGCTTGCTTGACAAGATGGCCGATGAAGGATATCTAGTGTAGTGCACAACATCATTGGTGAAGAAGATCTATTGTGACCGATTATGGTTTCGAGGCGCTGCACAAGAGTGCGAGTGAAGCAGATCTATTGTGGTGGACTATTGAGTCCATAAAGTAGATCAAATGAAGCGCACACCGGTGTAGGTGAAGCGGGTCAGGTGTCATGGAAGAGGGAGTCAACAAACTAACATGATTGTGTGGAAGAGGGTTTCAGCGAACTAGGTTCGGTAAGGTGGACGTTGGTTGATCCGGTAGACTGGTGAGGAGTATATGGTATCGAGTTATGGCATGTAGGTTGGCAAAGTGCGGTGGTGTAGGATCCAGAGGTGGGATAGGGGTTTGGGGTGGTGTGTGGGCTGGCGAAGTGCGGTGGGGATGTTCCATGTGGTGGTGGAGGAGCTAGAGGTGAGATAGGGGTTGGGTGGCGTGTAAGCTAGTGAAGTACGGATGTTACGGTGCGGTGGTGCAGTAACTAGAGGTGAGAGAGGGTTCGGTGGCGTGTCGGCCGGAGAATCATGGTAGGGATGCTCTGGTGCGGTGGTGCAGGAGTCGGATGTGAGATAGGGGTTAGGGTTTTTTGAGTGCTATGGGAGAAATGGCATCCATGGAAGGTGGACTACCCAGCTTTAGAGATGTGGGGACCAGGGGAGAAAAATTACGAACGATACTCACACCCCGACTTTAGTAGTTAGGCCATTGTCAGGGGTAGAAAAGGAATTTCATACTGCTAAAATTTTGGGTGTGACCACTCGAAATATTTCAGTGGAGGTGAGGCGTGAGGATTCGGCGCTCTTGTATTTTGAATTTGGATATACATTACAAAATATATAGAAAAATAATATCCTAGGAGTATCTATAGTCCAAGGACTAGAAAAAATAGTTTACTGTGATGTCCTAGCCTTTCTAGGTATGGAGTATTTCCGGACCCATTTGTGCCTTCGGCTTAATTATGTACATACATGTTATTACCCACTATGAAGGTAGTAACATGAACTAGTAACACTATGTTACTACTAAAGGGTTCAAATCATAGAATTTTTTTCCTATGATAAGAACACCAATTGCGCCAGGACCTAATCTAATAGATAATAGTAACGAGTAAGGGGTGATCCAGAAAAATCACCCCCGAAGACTGAAATATTTTTATGAAATCTGATTTCGTTGTTGATGTAGTCAATCATTGCTGACCTCAAGATCGAGTTGTAGAGCGCCACAAACTAGTAGCGCATCCATACTTGGGCACACGTCCGGCTGACGACAACCTTCCCGCCTCCACTCTAGTAGAGAAGCGGAAGGAGTAGATAAATCTTACTCCGATAAACCAATAGAACATGTACTTCGCTAATCCGAAGCCATGGGGAATTGTTAGAGGGGGAAGAGAGCCTTCCCAAGGAGGTGGTGCAAATGGAGAGGAGGATAGGAGGGCCTTTTATAGGGGGAGGGTGATGCCCCTCTTCCCTCATTTATTCCCTCAATCATTCCATCATTCATGTGAGTGGAACCCCCATTTCATTTGCATTAAATTCCCATAGCATAAATGCATTAATATCTTTAAATATAACTCCTTTATTTATTTTATTTGGAATTTTGTTAATTAGTTTAATTAAAAAACATTCACATAAAACTTCTTGCATTATTTTAATATTACACCTAAAACAATTTTAGCTCTATCAATATTATTCTTGGATATGTTTTGTCTACCACTTATTGTCGGGGAACCTTAATTGTGTCACCCTACGGTTCACGAATGATGCAGACATGATAGAGACACTTCTCTGATCAATAATTAGAAGCGGGACCTGGAGATCCATAATGACTCCCACATATTCGATGATGACTATAGTAATCGTGTGAAACATGAACATCGTAACCAAATCTCTTTGTCTCGTGATATATTACATGTCCGAGATTCGATCATTGGTATCCACAAACCTAGTTTAATATCGTTACCGACAAGTACTCTTTTCTCATTCCGGTGATATAACATTCCTTTTCATCAATCACCTGCTTGTAAGATGTTGTCAATGTGATATCACCGAGAGGGCCTAGACTGTATATGTCCATCATCGAGATGGAAAATTCCCACTCTTGACCCATGAGCCTCTACATAACAATTTAGGAGTACCCAGAACCACCTTTGTAGTCACCCTATTATGGTGTGACGTTTGATGTTATCAAAGTACTCTTCTGGTGTTAATGATTGACATGACCTCATGGTCTAAAGATTAGGGTTACTTCATATGACATATTATAGCAATGTAAACATAATGACTTTGATCGTATTACTATACTTCGGGTGAGTGTTCATCACATCATTCCACCAATGTTGTGACCCAGTAATTAACAACATACAATGTCTATGATCAAGAAACATATGATTATATTGTTAATAAACGAGCTAGTTTAATAAACACACATGTATTAACATTTCCAATTAACACAATTATAGCATGATAAATAAGCATTTATCATAAACAAGGAATAAGATAATAACTATTTTATTATTTCCTCCCGGACATATTCCCTTCAGTCTCTCACTTTCACTAGAGTCAATAATCTAATTTGGAAACTTGCGCATTCACCACCTATCGCTTTCTGGTGTTATACATACGCATTGATTGTGGTAAACTTAATCTTCAGGTCTTACATTCTAGATGAAATTAAACATTTTAACAGTTTCATCACGGTGAAGATTCCAACTCCATGATGCTTACTTCAACCATTGAAGTTCGCATGCCCTTTTAGCATCCTTTGAACTAACCAAACCTTTCATACCATGTCATGTACACATCCTAGGTAACCATCTATTAGAAGAACTTTGTTTTGTTTTTTCAACTACCATATAACAAAATTATATGTAGTGGTTGTTACAATAATTCGTCCAGACTAAATATCGCTACAAAAGATTTAATCTTGTCATAGTCAACTCCTTGAACATTGTCATAAACTCTTTAACAATATGTCAACTATTTCATAGATGTGAAACATTCATGTATGTTTCTTTATAGATCCAAATATGATCGATAAGCTTCACTCCTTTTCAGATGGACTTCCAAGTTCAAAAAGTTCATTTCTCGTGTATCATACTGCGTTAACAGAACCGGCCTGGAGATCTTCTATGGAAGCAGAGTTTGATGCACTCATCACCAATCGGACTTGGACATTGGTCCCACGACCCCCTGGCACGAACATTGTCGGCAGTAAGTGGATTTTTAAGACGAAGTTTCATCCTGATGGTTCCGTGGATAAGCAGAAGGCTAGATTGGTGGCTCGTGGTTTTACACAGCAAGAAGGCATAGACTATCATGATACTTTTAGTCCGGTGGTTAAACCGGTTACAGTCCGGCTAGTACTCTCTTTGGCTGTGTCTCGTGGCTGGTGTCTTCGTCAGATCGACGTCAGCAATGCCTTTCTTCATGGATTTCTTGATGAAGATGTGTATATGCAACAGCCTCCTGGTTTTGAGGACTCTCGTTTTCCCAACGATGTTTGCAAGCTTCAGCGGGCGTTGTATGGGCTCAAGCAGTCTCCTCGCGCATGGTATGCTGGACTCAGTGATCACCTTCTTAAGCTGGGTTTTCTCTCTAGTAAAGACGACACCTCCTTGTTCATTTATGCTCAGCCTGGAGTTCAGATCTTTATGCTTGTGTACGTTGATGACATTGTGATTGCTGGCTCTTCTCAGTCTGCTGTGGACCGCGTGGTTGCTACTCTTTCTAGCACGTTTCCTATCAAGGATCTTGGCCGCCTTGATTACTTCCTTGGGATTGAGGTCTCGTACAAGTCTCAAGGGATGGTTCTCACTCATCACAAATATGCTCTTGATTTCCTTCATCGTGTCAATATGGAGCACTGTCGTGCGGTCACTACTCCTTTGTCATCTACAGACAAGCTCTCTCGTGATAATGGTGATCCTCTTGGTCCTACTGATGTTTTTAGCTACCGAAGTTTGGTTGGTGGTCTTCAGTACCTCACGCTCACTTGGCCGGACTTGTCTTTTGTTGTGAACAAAGTCTGTCAGTTCTTGTCACAGCCCACGACTGTTCATTATGAGGCAGTCAAGAGGATTCTTCGGTACGTGAAGGGCACCATCTCTACTGGTCTGCATATTCAGCCTATGGCTTCCATGGTGTTGGACATCTACACCAATGCTGACTGGGCAGGATGCCCAGATGGTCGTCGCTCTATAGGAGGTTTTGCTATTTTTCTCGGAGGTAACTTGGTGTCTTGGAGCTCTCGCAAACAGCCTACGGTTTCTCGTTCCAGCACTGAAGCCGAGTACAAGCCCCTAGCGAATGGTACTGCTGAAGCTGTCTGGATTCAGTCTATGCTCACCGAGCTTGGTGTTCATCAGTCTCGCCCTCCTGTTCTCTGGTGCGATAATCTTGGTGCTACTTATCTCTCCGCTAATCCGGTGTTTCATGCTCGCACAAAGCATATCGAGATAGATTTTCATTTTGTTCGAGAGAGGGTTGCAATGGGAGCTCTTCATGTTCAGTTTATTGCCTCTGCCGATCAGATTGCAGACGTGTTTACTAAACCTGCCACTCAGCACACACTTTGTAAATTTAGGTCCAATCTCAACCTTTTACACGACGGTTTAGATTGAGGGGGAGTGTTAGAGATAGATGTGTTTGTATACGTGTTGTGCACGTGTCCGTACCATGTACGTGTTGTACGACCAGCCAGAGATCGGTTTGTGATCCGGCTTGTGTCCCAAGTTGATCATCTATTATATAAAGAGAGGAGATCCCCAATGTGGTGATCACGGCAAATATTGTTTTTGACTTCTTGGTGCTATGATTCTGCTACATCGGCGAGGGAAATTTATCTGTCATGGTGTTCGACACTCTGTTGTGCCGGGTCTCCTTCCTGTCGTACCTCCCCTGAGGAGATGGGGCAGGGTCCCTGACGCAGTCACCACCGCGCCCTCGCGGCCACAGATCTTTTGTTAGTGTACGCCTAGTACCCTTTTAGTTTCTTGTCTCATTGCTAGACTATAAGGAAGAGTGTCATGGATGTCTGTAAGTGGATATTTGCTATTTTTGCCTTTCCTTTTGCATGCTTTGCTGTAATGCTTGCGGTTTTGCGTGTTCTCATGGCGCGGCTCTGGCTCGACGAGGCCGGCGGCGACTACTGTAATGCCTTTGCAGGAAGTAGGCCTCGCAAGCCCCCTTGTGAACCTGCCAAGATAGTGACGCCGGGAGACGACAACCTCACGAGAGAAGGGGGTGCTTGTGGAGGTGGAGCCTAATTAGGAGGCTCTCAAAGGAGGCGTCAGGAAGACTCCCCACGCGCAGAGTGCTTTTGTCCAACGTTCTTGCTCATTACACCGTGAACCCTGCGCGGTGGATTTCGAGGAGCTTTCGCGTGTTTCCGGGGGGCATAGCCCTGCCTCGTGAAGGGTTCTTGCCTTCCGGCACGTGCTCTTATGGAGGGGCCTTATACTGGTCTCTAGGCCCAGTAGTTTGAGCGATGCCAGCCTCGCAAGGCTTGCGTGGGTATATTTCGCTGGTCTCCTCTAGTGGGGAGTGCCGTAACGCAGGCGCCCCGGTGTGGATGAGGTACTTGTTGTTGGTCCCCTTTTTGGGCCGCAAGTCTGGTGGTCACGCCAGTAGAGGGTTTTGCCTCTTGCATCCCTCATTCAGTCTCCCGAGGAGACGATTGTGAAGGAAACATGCGTGTAGCAGCAAACCTGAAATATGCTCGCTAGAGAGCTTCTAAGTGTCAGGAGTCGTGGGTGAGGTGACTTACTATCGAGATCGTACCGTAAGATTAGGGCTTGATACTTTAGATCCTATAAATTTCTGGCCTCTAGAGGGGGAATGCTCATGAGACCCCCGTAAGCCTCTCGAGTTGAAGGACGTAGGGAAAATGCCATTCCCGCTAGTCCATCGAGGAGGAGAACATCTGTCAAGTGTGAAGATTTCCGATTTTCAAAGTCTTGGAACCGTGCGTGAGGTAACTTACAGCCGAAATTAGACCATAAGTTCAGAGCTTGACACTTTAGGTCCTGGAGAGTTTTAGACGATGGAGAGGGTATACCTCGCGAGCCACTCCTGAAGCCTCTCGAGGAGAGGGCCGCGGGGAAAATGTGTATTTTCCTTGCCCCCTGTAGAGGGGTTTGCAAGTATAACATGAGGATTTTTTTTAATTTCAGGAGCCATGGGTGAGGTAAGTTACCGCCGGAACCGGTCGGTAAGTTTAGAGCTTAACACTTTAGGTCCTGAGAGCTTGGGCCATGGAGGGGAAGTGCCGCACGAGCCGATTACGTTGATATATATTTTTTGGTTAGGAACCATGGGTGAGGTGACTTACTGGCGAAATCAGTCAACAAGTTTAGAGCTCGACACTTTAGGTACTGAGAGATTGAGCCGTGGAGGGGCAGTGCCTCACGAGCCGATTTCGTAGGGCCAAAATGTGCACCAGTGATATCTTGCACGCATGATATGCAAGAACTATTGGTGCTTGGAACCGTGGGTGAGGTAACTTGTCGCCAGAACCGGTCCGTAAGTTCAGAGCTCAACACTTTAGGTCATGTACTTTTTGGTTGTCAGAGGACTTTGCCTCATGATCCTCCCCTTAGACCTTACTAGGAGAGGGACGTAGGGCAAATTCACATGCTGTCAGAGGACCATACATGCGCCGAGTGAGGGTCTCAAGCACTAGAAACCATGGGTGAGGCGAATTATGGCTGGAACTAGTTCGTAAGTTCAAAGCTCGACACTTTAGGCTCTAACAATGACAGGGAGTGACCCGATGATGAGAGTCGTGCCTAGCCCCCGCTCGTGCGGTGTATGTGGAGGAACCCGAGCGGCACAGTTTTTGGAGATATGGTTTTCTGAGGGAAAACCAAATAGCAAGGCGTGCGTGCAGCACAAGATCCAAAAAACCGCCAGCAGTTCAAGCTTACTACAGTGCGCCATGACTCGCACGGGGTCTCACATGAGACAAAACTAAGAGGGATGAGGGTTTTTCAAGGGTCGCCTTCAATAAGTCATGGATTTAGTCATGTCGTTTGGAGAGGTTTGTCCACCTTCCAGAATCCGTGTACTCCTGCTCAGCTGGTAGCTTAGCTGCCTTCGAGGAGGCAGTCAATCGGGAAGTTAGGAGCCCCCGGGTCGACGCAGTTCTCGGGAACTTCCCCATTGCTTGTGAGGGTGGTTGGTGGCGGCCTTGAGTCCTTCTTGATGGCACGAACACCAACCGTGCTCTACTCCTCGCGAGGTAGGAACAGATCTGATGCCTCCCTCTTGGCCATGGAGTTTTCTTGGGCCGCCATCTGCTTCCTCCTCGTGGAGCCTCCAACGTAATCCAGGGCATTCATGTCTTCAGGGTAGGTGGCGGCCATGGTCTTGTAAGCGTGTTCTTGGGAGCACAAGGCTTCCACCTCATCATAGCGGACCATGATGACCTCGCCACTGCCTCCAGGCATCTTGAGAATGTTGTAGGCATGGTGAGTGGTTGCCATGAATTTGACCACCGCAGGGTAGCCGAGGATGACGTTGTACTGGAGCCCAATGTGAGTCATGTCTAAGTCGATGAGCTCGATGCGGTAGTTCTCACGTGTCTAGAACATCACGGAGAGGCACACATGCCCGATGGGTATGGTGGTCCCTTTGGTCACTTTGGAGAACGGCATGGTTGGCATCAACCTGTCGTAGGGCACCTGCAGCTGGGCGAACGTCTCGGTGGAGATCACGATCGGGCCTAAATGTCCATCGATGAGTTTCTTCGCGTCCACAATGTTGTTAATGGTGGGGGTGCAGATAAGGGGAAAGTGCCCACTAGCCTGGTGGAAGTGGCATGGTCGCGGGCATCAAAGGTGATGGTGCATTGGGACCACTTGAGCTTTGGCGACGGAACCCCTGGTCTGGTGATAGTTGGACACCGGATCCTAGGAACTTCCAAGGACGCAGGCTATGGCACCTTTCTGCACTTGGTAGCCCCCGGGGTTCTCGGCACATCCTTTTTCCTGCGAGTGAGGGTGCTGGTGCATGATGTTAGCCTTGTGGCCTGCCTAAGGGGCATCACAACCACCGGAGTTGTTGTTCCAGCGCTTCCCCTAGTTACCACCCCTCATGCCGCCGCTCTCTCCACCCTATCTTCCACTCCTCTGGTTGTTGCGCATGTCATAGAGTTTCTTAAGCTCGTAGAGTCGTCTATAGTGTGCCCATGATTCTTGTGGAGGTGGCAGTACGAGACGTCGTCTTGTTCCCCTACACCACACTCCTTGCGAGGACTCTTTCGGTCTAGCTCCACAGCTAGGACAACCGCGGTCTTCCTCTTGGGGTCCTTGTCCTTCCTCTTGGATGAGCTCGAGACTTTGGGGGTGGTCTCCTCCTTGGCAAGGATGAACATACGCCCGCCTCCGCCTTGGCACACTTTGTAGCCATGACGAAGATCTCCAAAACATGGTGAGACTTTCACCTAGAATGCTAATCTTCTCTCTCATATTGATGTCCTTAATGCCCTTGGAGAAGGAGGTGATGACGTTGGAGTCCGATATCTTGGGGATCTTGTTGCGGACTCATATGAACCTCTATAGGAACTTGAAGAGGGTCTCAACAGGTTGTTGGCGTACCTGGCGGAGGTCATAGTAAGTGAGAGGACACTCGTAGATCCCCTTAAAGTTGGAGATGAAGAGGGATCTAAGGTCAGCCCACGAGTCAATGGATTCCTCGGGAAGATTCATCATCCAGGAGTTGGTCGTGTCCTTTAGGCACAAGGGAAACCAATTTTCCATGATGCGCTCGTCGCCTCCCATGGACTTGATACTCGGGGTGTAGATCTGTAAGAACTCGAATGGGTTGGTCATTCCATCATAGCGGATCACTTTAGTGAGGGCGAGGCAGCCGTGTCTGCACCGCCTTTCCATTGGCGATGGTCGCGCGGTTCTGCTGACCCACAGCGGTGATTTCCTCGACGAGATGTTATTCGTACCCACGTGGTTATGCTGTGGCCGGGGGATGGGCGAGACGATCTGGAAGTTGTTGGCCGTCGAAGGGGTGGTGACGTGGAGTGATCCCCCAGCCCCCAACGCCCGGTCCTCATCTCTAGCCCCCAGCCCCTCTAGAGAGATGGTGGCACCGTCGAGGAGCTTGGTGGTCCGGTCACACCACCTCCCTTTACTTGGCTCGGCCGGCGGGTGATCCACGAACCCATGTACCATGTGCTTGGCAGCTTCTAGCGTGAGGCACTCGGTGTGGCTGCACGAGGACGCGGTGCGAGAGAGTGAGGTGGTGCTGCACGAGGAGGATGGGGGCTCTCGCGACAGACAGTATGTAGAGCCTCCATCATCCTCCGTCCATGGGGCCTACATGGAGGGGGCACGTCGTAGGGACCGCTCTGTCTGAGCCTTGCCCACTTCACAATGAAGGGCATGCTCGGCGCGGGTCTCAATGCGAGCCAACATGCTGACGAGGTCGCTGAAGGTCTTTAAAGCATGCCTAAGCCCCGTACCTGGCGTGCCAAATGATGGATATTCGTCCCATTAAGGAAACTAGGGTCCAATGAGCCCTTGGTTCGTGAGGGGGCTGAACATGCAGTTCCACGGAGCCTCGGTGAAGGTGGCAATGGCGGAGAAAGCACATGATAGAGAGGTGACACATGGCTTTTTACCCAGCTTCGGGACCCTCGTGAGGAGGTAAAGCCCCTACTTCTGCTTTGTTGTATTGCTCGCTTGCTTCGCGAGGGTACAATGGTGGATGAAAGTCTAGGGTTTTCAATCACTGGGATCAATCCTTTCTAAGGAAGGAGAAGGCTCCCTTATATAGGGCAGCGGCATCTTCCCCCAATCTTTGGGTGGGAATGGCTACCACAGAGCCGCTCCTCGAGGTCCTAGTATATAAGACTACTTTTTGGTGGACCGGGACTTGGACGCCGTGTGCTTCTTCATCCCTAGGTAAAGTAGCCTTCTTTTTATTTGTATGTCCTTGTCTGGTGCTGCTCGCTGTCTCCCTTGCACCAAAATGGTAAAGTTGGTCGCCTGCCTTGCTGAGGTAGTCTGTCCCTTCCTCAGAGAAAAGGTAGTGGACCGATCCTTCCTTTACCTAGGCGAAGGGAGGGCGCAGAGCTGTTGTGACCCTTGTCGGGACTTGCATGCCTGCTGGCCGCCTGGTGGGACTACCAGAATGCTTTTGAGCATGCTCCATAGCATCCAAGGTAGAACCGTGCAGTGGAGCTTCGCGGGGGGTGTCTCCTCGCGAAGCGGGGCCTATTAAGGGGTCGCCCGCTCGATCCACCTCCTGAGGCATTATGGCCTCTCGAAGGCTCGCTTCTATCAGGCGCTGGTCCTAATAAACAATGGGATGTGGCACCCCGGTTTCCAGGGCCGTGACAGACGCCTAGAGTCTCCAACCTTTGCAAGTTCTCATACAATATGAGAGCATGAATTTTACTAAATTATACTCTAGACGGTTTCAGGTATCACCATATCTTCAACACATGATGGTTTCTTAAACAATTCTTTCAGCTCCTAGATAACCTTGATACTAAAACAACTTTTTGAATATCAAGGATCATGGAGGCAATCATGATACTTGTATACTAACACTAGAACTATTACTCTTGATTTAATACTACTTATTAAACTTCATGGAGTAAATGGAGTTTGCTGAAAGTTTGCAAATGACTTTTATACTTTATATCGACACAAAAAATAATACGATACCGGTTTGTAAAGTAAATATCCATAATTCTATAGTTCTATTATCTAAATTATAACTAACCACAAGGTAGTGAAACGGATGCTAGTGACTACAACAAACTATGCAAATTCACTTGGATTTAATTTATGATAAATTGAGTTCAACTTTAATCATATTAGTACTTGTACTCCCACTCAAAAACAACATCCCTTGAGTCATTTTGGTGATTACATGAACCAAATTCACTACACCAAGACCGACCATCACATGAATTGGTGCAGCTCCAAAGGCGAGCATCTATATGCTCATCATATCGACTATATGACTCATGCTTTACCCTTTCGGTTCGTATTCGGAGGCCATGCCTGTACATTCTAGGCTCATCAAACCTTAGTATCCACATGTGTAAAATTGTCTTACACCCGTTGTATGTGAACGTAGAGTCTATCACACCCGATCATCACGTGGTGTCTCAAAGTGACGAACTTTCTTAATGGTGCATACTAAAGGAAGAACATATTTTTTATCTTGATATTTAAATGAGGGATCATCTTATAATACTACTAATGTTCCATACAAGCAAAATAAGATGCAAACGAACATTATATGGAAAAAGTGATATGATATGGTTCTTGCACTTGATCACCATCTTGCGCATCATGGTGTGATCTCTGTCATTCCATTTGTCTAAAACTAAGGTCTATGGTGCTTACACTTTGATTTTTTATAATTTCCAAGAGTATTGAACCATACTAAAAATTATAAAAATACCATATCATGACACTTTTCCCAACAAAAGTAAAACTAGATGCTTCTATTTTATGTTTTGCATATTTTACGTGGCTTAGGGCATTTAGAGATAGAACCATTCTTACTAAAAAACATGGTACAACACTGATGATAATCAAATTATTAGCAACCCGTTGTAAATCTTAAATTAACTATAATGGGACAGACAGAGACCCTCTAGAAACTTATGCAAAACTAGTTGCATGTCAAGCGTGGAATAGATCTCATGTGCGCAGGCATGTAAAGTTAGTCCATGCCTCTTCATACCACTATGCCACTAATATCCAAAGTAAACAAGAGGATAGAATAACATGATCATCATCACCCACATACTCCTATGTGTTCTACCCGTACAAGTTTCTACGCATAGATTCAGCTATTATAACGTTGAAGGGTTCTCAACATAGAAAACAAAAATTTCCTACAATAAGAACACCAATTGCACCAAGACCTAATCTAGTAGATGCTAGTAACGAGTAAGGTTTATATAGAAAAACTCACCCTCGAAGACCGAAAGCTTTTTACAAAATTTTATTTTGTTGTTGCTATAGTCGATCACCTGTTTATTTCAATATCGAGTTGTAGAGCACCAAAACCAGCAGTTCATATGTACTCAGACACACGTCCAGCTCCCGAGATCCTTCCCGCCTCTACTCTAGTAGAGCAATGGAAGGAGTAGAAAAATCTTACTCCGATAAACCAACAGAACATGTACTTTTCTAATCCGAAGCCATGGGGAATTTATAGTGGGGTAAGAGAACCTTCACAAGGAGGTGGTGCAAATGGAAAGGAGGAAAGTAGGGCCTTTTATAGGGGGAGGGGTGCTGCCCCTATTCCCTCATTTATTCCCTCATTCATTATCTCATTCATTCCCTCATTCATATGAGTGAAACCCCCATTTCAATTGCATTAAATGCCCATAGCATAAATGCATTTATCTTGTTAAATAAAACAATTTTATTTATTTTATTCAGAATTTTTTCATTACATTAATTAAAAAACATTCACATGAACTACATACAGTGTTTCAATACTACACCTCAAACCATTTTTAGCGGTTAGATCTGAAACAATTCTAGTGATCATCAAAACAATTTGATCTCTATCAATATTATTCTTGGATATGTTTTATCTACCACTTAGTGTTCCTTAATTGTGTCACCCTACGGTTCGCAAAATATGCAAACATGATAGAGACACCTACCTTATCAATAATTAAAAGCGGGACCTAGAGATCCATACTGACTCCCACATATTCAACAATGACTCTAGTGATCGTATGAACCATTAACATTGTAACCAAATCCCTTTGTCTCGTGATATATTACATGTACGAGATTTGATCATATGTATCTCCATACCTAGTTTAATCTCGTTACTGACAAGTACTCTTTTCTCATTCCCATGATATATCATTCCTTGTGATCAAATCACCTCCTTGCAAGTTGTTGTCAATGTGATATCACCGAGAGGACCCAGAGTATATCTCTCCTTCATCGGGATGGATAAATCCTACTCTTGATCCATGAGACTCTACATAACACTATCGGAGTACCCGAACCCACCTTTATAGTCACCCTGTAATGGTGTGACATTTGATGTTATCAAAGTACTCTTCCGGTGTTAGTGACTGACATGATCCCATGATCGAAGGATTAGGGTTACTTTGTATGACATATTATAACAATGTAAACATAATGAAATTGATCGTAAGTAACTTGGTGTAGTAATATGCATATATTAATATATTAATAGTATAAGTTACTACCTTCATAGTGGGTAGCTTCATAAGTGTAGTAACACAGAAATGGTCTTTTATTATTTTTTAGACTCATGTTGTATTGAAAAGTGTGATGTGATGGTAACATATTATGTTACTCAATTTACTTCTCTCTTCATTAATTTCATGCCACATCATATTTTTAGTCTAGGTGGCATCTATGTTACCACTTATATTACTACCACTATGACTAGACTAAACCCATTATGTTCAAGCACCAGTGCTTTAATTCCAAAAGAAAGAATGGAAGATATACTCCCTCCGTTCACCTACAGTTTGCGTTCTAGATTATCTAAAATTTTCCCTTTTACTTCACTTCTTAGGGAAAATTAGTCCATCTATAGGCATACTCTAGCTCCTCCTAAACTCACCTGGGTATACTAGTAAGATTCACATGCCTTGCACACATGAGAATCAGATAATAGAAGTATGACATGTCATTTTTTATATAAAATTATAATCACTGAAGCTCAAAACATAATTATAATGGTGAGTCGTGTCCATAAATTAGTATAGGGTGTGTATTTGGTTATTGTACTTTGTATCATGTAGAAATGAACCTATTAACTACCTAATACTCTACACACTCTAGAGAAATGACGAAGTATATTCCACTAGAATTATTGAGAACTGTGTTTTGAGGTTTGTGAATAGCGTTCATCGTGCTAAAGACTATCAAAAGAATCTTCTAGATAGTAGAATGGATAGAAGATCCAACGATTTTCAATATTAGAATTTTCCATTCTTGATCCAACAGTGAAAGTTCAAAGTTATTCGTACACTGTGTAGTGGTAAGATTATATAATAGGTAAAGCTCAAAAAATTATAAATTTGATCGACATCTATAAAGTATGGGTGTATATTTGGTTATTGTACTTTGTATCATGTAGAAGTGAAAATTTATTAGCTATACCTAATACTTGAAAATTTTGGTAACATGGTATAGAGAAACGACAGAGAACATACTAGAATGATGGAGATGTGTGTTTTGAGGTTTGTGCATAGCGTTCATTTTGCTAAATACTATCAATAGTATCTTTTAGATGCTAGACTGGAAAATAAGATCCAACAGTTGGCAATGTTGGGATTCACGAGTATTGATCCAACACTCAATATTCGAAGTTATTCGTACACTATATATAGAGGTGAGAATAGTGGTAAGATAAGGGTTGTTTTGACTAGAATGCAATCTAAATATAAACGGAGAGAGTACTACTACTTCTGTACAAAAATCTAAGTTGCAGCCATAACTGATCCATAAATAAATTCCATAGGAGTATGTGGGCTAGTGTGTTTCTATTTAATATGCCTCCAATGTGGGTGGGGCCAGGAGAAACTGCATGTCGTTCATCTCTACAACCGCTCATCCATGTATCTCCCCATCTTATTTGTAGCAGTTCCTTTCATCTTCTCAATCCCATTCTGTTTCTGTCATTTTCCTCACCAGCTGGACCTCTGCAAAACAAAAGAAGGCGCCAATCAACGTCCATGGAGTTGCCGTTCGACCAGATGTACTCCTTCCTAGACCCCGGTAACACCACCATACTACAGGTGTCATATACGAACAGAGCATCGGTGGTGAACAATTACATTAAGAAAATCCAAACGCTCCTGGAGGAAGTGGAGAGCAAGATTGTTGGCCTTGACGTCGAGTACATTAACGAGCAATGATCGATGTAGAAGGCTGCCGCCGTCTAGCTGTGTGTGGGCACGGGTTGTCTGTTCTACCAGATCTGCCAGGCTGAAAAGCTATGCTCCAAGATAGTAGAGTTCCTCGCCAACCCTCAAATTTCCTCTACAGGCTCCGACATTGGCAACGACAGTATCAGGACTAGGCTTTCTCTAGTGCCAGTGACAAACTTCGTGGACATCTAGAAGAGGTGAAAGCCTGCCAGATCAATGAATGATAAAGATTCTTTGGTTGACCCTGATGTGGCCCTCATAGACAACCATTTCAATGACATGAAGAAGAAGAATAAGGAGGACGTGGACCACAAGCAGTGGGAGAACATGCCCCTGACCGAATATCAAATCTAGTATGCAAGCCTCGATGCCTATACGGGCTATGAGGTATACAAGCGGTAGTGAACTTCGAGAGGGGGAAACAAACTCTCAAAATGTTCACTAAAAAAACAACTAAAGAAGAAGGGAAAGGGAAAGCGCAAGGATATCAAAGAAGAAGAAGAAGAAGAAGAAGAAAAATACTTAGAATGGTACACCATGTGACCTATAAGTATATCTTTGCATTTTAGTATATCTATGCATGATACTAGAAGTTAATGCATGTATATACTATAGGAGTATCATGCAAGGGATGGAGGTAAGAATTAATGCAAGGAAGCGCCGCAATTTCTTCTAATTTCACTGCATAGTGCTAGGAGTGTAGGTTTAGGCATTGTATCACGCCACCACCACCCCCAATGTATTGTCTTGTCAATCAACAACCATGGTAGATTAATTTCATAGTCGTAGAGACTTTTTTTGAGTAATTCCATTTGTACTGTGGAAGGACAGAGGGTGAATGCGCACCTGAAAAACGGATAGTAGTAGTAAAAATACGAGAGGGAGACTCATAAAAAATCATCTTGTAATTGTAAGATGGAATTTTTTTGATTGCCCGAATGTATGTCGAGTATAAGCATACATACTGTTATGTCCTACTACTACTACTAGCAAAAAACCACCATCCCTACTGCGGAAAGGATATGATTTCTTCCAACTAAAGTACTACTAGTAATCCACTACTATACTAATTAATTATGTATACTACAAGAAAAATCGCCTTTTACAACGAACGATTTTCATGGTTGAAGGACCATTTTTCATTGTTGAAAAGACTTTTACGACGGATGCGTCTTCGTGGTAAAAGCCTCATCACAAAAGAATCTACCATGGTTTTTTCTGACCGTGGTGGATCGCACCCTTCATCCACGAAAACTTGTTCCGTCGTAGATATGTTCACTAGCCGCATTGACTGCTGACATCATGCAAACTGCCACATGGAAAATGATGTTAATAGCCAATTACCACCATGAACTGTCAATGAAATCATGGTAGAAAGCCAGGCCAAGCCAAGGCCTGCTAACTATTAAGTGGACCGGCCCATTAAGAGAGTCCAAAAGGAAGACAACCTGTTACTATTTCGACCTGCATTGTTTGAAATGGACCCACTAGTGTTGCCTGCTATGGCCCGTGAACTTTTGGGCCCATTAATATTTGGGCCTATAGAAGCCCGCCTTGGCTCAATTTTGCATGGCTCGTTAACGGCATGCACAATCTCGGCCCGGTACTATTAAGGCCTGCGGTTAGCCAGTCACTATTTTAATAGCCCATCATGGGCCACCCACTAACAACCCTCCTTTGAGAAGGCCAGTTACTGTTTAGGCCAATAAACGTCCTGCGCATACTTTGGCCTGTTACTGTTCTGTCCTGCTAAGTTTCTCGGCCTAATACTATTCTGACCAGGTACAATTCTGACATGTTACTATTCTGGCCTGCTACAATCCTGGACTTTTTTTCTGGCCTAGCCTGCTACTGTTCTAGACCGTTACTGTTTCAGCCTTTTAAGTTTCAGCCTCTTTTACTATGCTGGTCCATTACTGCTTGGACATGTTACTATTTTTGTCCTATTACTATTTCGGCCTGTTACTGTTTTGGCCTATTACTATTTCGGATTGTTACTGTTACTACAACACGCCTTTGGGTCGACCCGTTAATTTTATGGTATTTTATAGTTTTGGCCTTTCTGGAGCCCATTCCGATATGATAAAAGGTTTACAACTTGCGATCATCTTTTACTTTTCGTCATTAGCCCAATAGAAGATGGGCCAATAACAAAGCCTGATATTGTACACTAATCGACATGGCTAGCGCAGGTATGGTACCGCCTACCACCATGTGTGGAAGGCGTCAACTAAATGCCTACATGGCCTATGCGATTTATCTAGATATTATATCAAATTCAAACTAGTTAAAATTATTACATATTATCAACTTAGGGGAAAGAAAATTCAGCATTTTAATTGACAATTGAGTTGATAGCAGTCCTCAATTTGCTTTCTCCATCTATCACCTTAATCTCCCTTTTGAGTGTGACATACATTGGAAAACAACCTTGAGACATGATCTTGTAGCCCCCTTTTTGGTGGATATAGCAATAATTGCAGTATGAAACTAAGTAATAACAAGTTAATACATCAAACAAGACAAACTACTCATTTAACTAATATGACAAGAGCTAAGAACTGGAGTTTACTACTAGTTAATGGTTCAAATATATTGACCATCACGTCAAACAAATAGGACAAGAAAGCATTAAACAAGTGTGCCTACCGTGAAACGAGAAATATAATAATGTGTGTGGCTTAGAATTTTAGAAAATATAAAGTAGGCAAGTCATTTCAACAAATGTATATAGAATAATAAACCATATTATACTTTAAACTCATCGTATTAGTTCTATTATAGTGTTGTTTGCATCTGGCTCTTTAAAAGCTGCAACACTGACTAATTTCCTTTTCTTTGCATACAGATCAAAAATGGAACACTGAACATGTTGATTTGCATAGCCTCTTCTACTGGTTTACAAGCGATACCATTGTTTCCTTATCTAGTGCTGGTTCATCCTAAGAAATGACATAACTATCCTCTACTGTCACTACAAGAAAATTGCCTTTTACAACAGAAGTTTTCCATGGTTTAATTCTCGTTTTTTGTTGTTGAAAAGCCTTCTACGACGGATGCCCGTTGTGGTAAAATCCCCACAAAATAATCTACCACGAATTTTTTTCTGACCATGGCAGATCGCACCCTTCAGCCACAAAAACTTGTTCCGTCGTAGATCTGTTAGCCAGCCGTGTTGACTCCTGACGTCATGCAAACTCACATGTGGCATACGCCGTTAACAGCCATTTACCACCATTAACTGTCATGGAAACCATGGTAGAAATCCAGGCCTAGCCAATGCCTAACAACTCTTAAGTGAGCCGAACCATTATAAGAGCCCAATAGTAAGTCGGCCCATTACTGTTTCGCCCTGCATTATTTGATATGGGCCCATAAATGGGGACTGTAAAGTTCCAGGACCGCCTCTGTTGCGGCCTACATGAGTCCCATGGTAAGAAAATAATATGAGGCCTGCTCCATACCGGCCTAGTACTGTTCTGTCCTGCTATCAATTTGGCCTCCCACTGTTCTGGCTTGCTGTGATTCTGGTCCTTTACTTTCCGGCCTGCTATTATTCTGGCCTTCTACTGTTCCAGACTGCTCTGAATCTGGCCTACTGTTCCGGACTACTCTGAATCTGGCCTTCTAATATTCCTGCCTACTCTGAATCTGGCCCCTTCTACTGCTCCGGCCTACTCTGAATATGCCCTTCTACTATTCTGTCATGCTTTGAATCCAGCCTTCTGTTGTGCTGGCCTACTTTAAATCTAGCCATTTTCTTTTCTGGTCTGCTGTAAATCTGGCCTTTTTACTGTTTTGGCCTTCTAAAAATCAAGACTTTTATTATTTTTGGCCTGCTATGAATATGGCCTTTTACTGCCCGACCTTCTGACTATTTAGCCTATTATTTGTTCTAGCCTGCTGACTATCTAGCCTTTTACTATTTAGGTCTATTAGTATTCATGCCTGCTACTGTTCCATCCCATCAGGATTTTGGCCATGGTATTGTTCATGCATGTGACTGTTCTGGCCTTTCACTTTTATGGACAATTACTGTTATAGCCTTTTACTGTTATGACCCTTTGCTGTTCTGGCCATTTATTGTTCTGGAATTTTACTGTTTGTCTCTTTAATTCTTTGGCCTTTTACTATTCATGTTCGCATCCATGCGTTGTTTCATTGATTGTTCTGTTCCAGTCTATTACTGTTTTTGCCTTTTTTTCCGAACCGCCGACTTATTTTGCATAATAGGACAATTAAGCGAAGACGCCAATTAATGCACATGTGAAAATTTAAACTACTTAGTCCATAACAATAAAAGTTTATTAGAGCACATCATTAAACAAGATCCGCATTCTAAACATTACACAATGTTCGTATCCTCGATAAGAGATCGGTACATGGCAATTCGCTTCAAGGTATCATCTATCCTCTCCTTGAACAGTTTAGCTACAGATCTAAGAGCATCTACACCCTTTCTTTCTGCATGCAACACAACCTTCATATATATATATATATCACCTGCAAGAGCTATTCTAGTTGGACTAATAAGTAAGTTGTTTGCTTAAGAAATGCAATGGGAGGACGAATGAGAAGAGGGATCACAAGTTTCAGTCATGCGTTCCGAGCACTCCTGCTTCATTTTAACTGCAGCCTGGTACAATATCATGAAAGGGGTTAAAACAAAGAACAAGTTGAAAAGTAGTATTTTATAAATTAGATATCATTTAAGAGCAAGCACTAGGTGAGCCTTAGACATGGCTAAGAAATTTACTAGGCTCGCGTCTAATAATATAAAATATGCTCCACAGTTTACACCAGATAGGGGAACCACTCATCCGAGTAGAAAGAAACAATAAAGTCATGGGTATTGTACTAGACCCAGGGTCCACAAAAACTTGCTAGACTCACCTTCACCAGTGAAAAAGACTCTTATAAACCCCAAACTTCCAACGCTGCACATGGTAGGCATCCACTATGTATGAATAAACCACACCATAAGCCAAAAAGTGCAACTTAAGAGCTATCTATATACATAGTGGACCTTGTCCACAAGCCAAAAATCTTAAGGGTGACCCATAAGCTTTAAGTAAGAATGAACGTATAGTAGCTCGTTCGGGCAGACAGTAGCTCCTTCTCAAGCGGGTGCGACTCCTGGTCAATCTGCCAGTAGTATCTGAGCCGCGCAGCTGAAACTCTGGTCCTTGTACTCCATTGTCCTTTATCTGCATTAGTTCAGAACATTTAAAACCGAGTTAGCTGGTTTGGAAGGATGGAAGCACTTGAAAACACCAAAAAGATAGCATTAAAACTGACCATATGTATGATTCAAACTAGCTATCTGGTTTGGAAGGATGAAAGCAACTGAAAACAACAAAAAGATAGCATTAAAAATGACTAGAGGGACATTTTCCGAATTAAGAATTCGCAGATAGAAACACAAAAAAACATTAATGGAAATGTCATGGCAGGTTTTCAGGAAGAATGACTTACTAACTTAATATGCATACAGGTAATATAACTTATTCACATGATAAGAAACTTGCCTAAGTAACACACAGAAACCTCACACTTTAGCCTTTCTTGGCGTCATATTGTCAGTTTTGGATCCTTTATGAGTCGTTCCCATGACCCTTTAGAGCGCTCGGAAAGAATAGCATCTACGAGTTAGTGTTGCAGGATTACACCGATAGTGTGAGAATGTAAGAAAGGAAATAATAGTGACACGCTTATGTTGTGGATAAGAACTACCTGGTGGGTGCAAACGAAATGGCAATAGCATCCAACATTGAGCAACATTCTAACACTTTCGTAGCTTACGAGTACCAAAAATAGCAAGCAGTCAAGAGAAATTAATGGTGTGCGGCGGGGGCAGTTGGGACGCGCGAGAGGGCGTCGGGGGTGTCAGCTGGGCATTTTGAGGTGGATACGATGCGTTGGGAGGTGAAGATGTTCCCGAGTGGAAGAGAGCACCGGCGGGGAAGGAGCTCTGGTGTGGAAGAGAGCGCCGACGGTGAATATGTTCCCGTGTAGAAGAGAGCGCTGACCGTGAAGGAGCTCCGTTGTGGAAGAGAGTGCCTAGGTGAAGAGGCTAGAGGAAGGTGGAGGTCGGAGGGGGTGGGAGGAAAAGAGGCGATGGGGGATATAGGTGGGATGACACAAATTTACCACCTATACCCCTCTTTTATTGCAGTGCTCCTCTAGTCCTTGTTTCCAAGCCATGGATAGAAGAGGAATTTTGCATTCATAAAAAGCGGGGCGGGATTTTTGAATAGATGCGCGGGATGTTTCAACGCTGTGTAGAAATTTTTAGATTGAATCTTCAGACGTATGCTACTCCGACGCGGCCGCTCCTCACGTGCTGGTCCTGTCTAGACTCACACGCCAGTGACAGCATGCTTACCAGCATTTAAATGAGTTTCCACACATTTGCCAAAAATGATCAACATTATATTTTGAATGTTTCAAACAAGATGACCAAGGTCATGGCCATATATACGCCAATGTTTACAAAAGGAGATTCGAGATTTGATTGATATATAAGGCCTTTCACAGTGTTGTCGGTGCCTAGTTGCTGAAAAAAGTGAAACATCGACACTGATGTCAGATAAATTTTTTGTGGCACCGTCTACACAATGTGTCGTGGTTTTGGCACGACAGATGCTACTGGGGGTAGCTTAAGTAGAGGAAGCAAGGCGACATGGGAGAATCAGGGAGCAATATTGGCAAACGATGTACCCAGGTTCACGTACCCTCGGTGGAGGATCGTTATGTCCTACTGCCAATCCAGTATATGTTCATAGATTGGATTACAATGGAGTCGAGAGGGAGAGAATAGATCTAATCTAATGTGTGGGAGGATGCCCCCAAAGGGGTTCCCCTGATGTCTTTATATATGCAGCCATTTAGGGTTTACTAGTGTTTTGGTGGGCTTTGTATTGAAGTCACCATCTTGGGCCTCCAGTCGGCGAGTCATCTGGTCCATCATGCACCAGTCGCCGTATTTGGCGATTCGGTCCACCTTGGGTTATGCTTCAGTCGGCTCAATATCAACTGGCAATTCTTCTTCGTGGGTATACCCCGATTGATATTCACCCATTAGTATTCCCAGAGCGCGTCGTGGATTCGACACGGGCTTGAGGCAGGGCGCGTAGAGTCTTTATGCTGGATCATGGCGAATCGTCGACGAGCTCCTGAACTGAGGAAAGAATCGTGAAGCGGGAGGCAGTCGATAGTGTTGGCGTGAGCCAGTCGGTGATGGCCAGTGGGCGAAAGGCACTGGGAGTCGGTGAACCCGCCAGTTGCACTGAGTCACCGACCGTGGAGCGTGCCGAGTCCCCGAGCATGGAGGGTGGCGAGGTCGGGCGACCGACGAGTGGCGCTGTCTGGAGCGCGCCAAGTCCCCGAGCACGGCGAGTGGAGAGGTCAGGCGACCGATGAGTGCCGCTGTCTGGAGCATGCCGAGTTCCCAAGCACGGAGAGTGGAGCGGCATGTGCCGCTGTCTGGAGTTCGGCGAGTGGAGAGGTCGAGCGACCGACGAGTGCCACTATTTGGATCGCACCGAGTCCTCGAGCGCGGCGAGCGGCGAGGTTTGGTGACTGGCGAGTGCTGCTGTCTGGAGCGCGGCAAGACCCCAAGCGCGGTGAGTGGCAAGGTCGGGCAACCGGCTAGTGCCGCTGTTTGTAGTGCGGCAAGTGGTGAGGTCGAGCGACCAGAGAGCGCCGTTTTCTGGAGCGCGGCGAGTTCCCGAGCGCGGCGAGCAGCGAGGTCGGGCGACCGGCGAGTGCTGCTGTCTGGAGCGCGGCAAGTCCCCAAGAGCAGCGAGTGGAGAGGTCGAGCGACCGACGAGTGCCACTGTCTGGAGCGTACCGAGTCCCCGAGCGCGGCAAGTGGCAAGGTCGGGCGACTGGCGAGCGCCGCTTTTTGGAGCGCGCCGAGCGGTGAGGTCCGGCGACCAGCGAGTGTCGCTATCTGTAGCGCGGCGAGTGGTTAGGTCTGGAGACCGGCGAGTGCTATGTAAAGAGTGTGATTCGTAGGTGTTGAAATAAAATGCATCTTTGTTAAATGGATCAGTTACTAGTCTGAAAGGTTTATGAGTATCTTTTCATGAGTAGGCAGACTTGCTAGGTAACAGGGACGCGATGCCGAGAGGGAGATAGGTGCCGGGTTAGGGCTGAATCCATGGAGTGGTTCCATGTTCTGGGCAGCGACGGGGGGAATCTAGGGTTGAAAGCCATGTTAACTCACACTCGATAGACATCCTGGTTGTGCCTTGGGTGCCAAAGGACCTGGTATGCCTTTCTTATGATTTTTTTAGGGTAGTGGGTAACATGCAAGGTCTATAGGAGTTGTTTTCACATTTTCTTGATTTTTTTTAGATTTTTATTGGTGCTGCCCAAAAAAACTGCAAAACCCGCCGGCGGCCGCGGCAACGCAACGGTCGGTGCAATCTTGGACCCAGGCAGGCATCCAGCCTAGGTACCCCATGGGGAACCCCAAATCATTTTTCCCTTAAAATTTAGACTGTCTTATAGGGTACCTACAGTTGTAAACCTCATTTACCGGGCCATAACTCAAAAAAATACAGCATATGCTTGCACTACAAGATAAATACCCACCTCCCGGGAATGGCCATGCACCATGGTGTAGCATGCGTGAAAATTTCCTCGGGCCCCTGGGCGCGCCCTAATCTTCCGCCTCCTTTCGGAAAACACCGGTTTTTCTAGTTTAGAAAATGGAAAGTCAAGTTTTATCCAAATGACCACGAAATCTCTAGTTACAGGAGTCACTTGCGATGCCGAGAGGGAGCTAGGTGCTGGGTTTGGGCTCAATCCATGGAGTGGTTCCATGTTTTGGGCAATGATAGGGGGAATCTAGGGTGAAAGCCATTTTAACTCAGTTTTGCCCTCTATGCTAGTCACAAATACTCAGAAAAGCCCTTACTACAGCTCACCCAGAAACCAGCACACTCTGATTGGTCAGACAGTTGTCACGCGGATCATGCCCGCCAACCATTGTTCCTCTTTGATCTAACAGCCACACGAAATTGTAACAGTACCAACATCCCAATATTATAGCACGACATAGTGGTTACAACAATCATAATGCAGGATGTGGCAGTTATATATATAATAACAATAATAACAATAGAACATTACTCATCGTCGGTGGCGGCGGTGGTGGCGGTGTCCTCCAATGACTCGTCGGTAACTCCCTCCTTGTAGATACGCGCCCTCTCCTTGTCGGAGTCCTCCTCCTCCTCGTAGTCCCACGGGTCGATGTCACTGACATCTGCTTCTGCCTCCAACTGATCAATGAACGCCTCCTCGTTGCCCGATTTGGAGTCGTCCTCATAGCTGGCTCCTCTATTCCTCCTGGCCTTCTTTGGGGTGGTCTCGCAGGCCTTCCTCCGGCGCTCCTCTATATTGGATGCTGCTTGGCGCTCCTCCGTCTCTGCCGGTGCACCGCGCTTCTCGGGTGCTACGGGTAAGACAAGCTTTGACGTTGTTGTGTCCTCAAGCGTCGATGTCGATGGATCCAAGCGCGGTTGGACATGTCATGGTGCCTCAGATGGCTGCCTGCAGGCACAAATGATGCTGCAACAAGCAAGTGACGCAGGATGGTCAGCCACCGAGAAGGATCTTCCACTTCCATGGCATGGTTCCATCCCGCGTGAGGAAATTGTTTGGAAATGCGCAATGGCTTGTATGTAGAGTTGGGTGCCGATCATATAAGTGGCGCGAGGAGCATCTCATAGTCTAGTCACATAAAAATTATACTACATTGCAAAATATCTACGTACTGGGAGTATTGTCACGTAACAAATCACAAAATGCCCCTATGGCAGCATCGAGAAGTGTCAAGTGCATGCATGTCGACGTGGAGTTCAATGTTTCAGCATGTTGTGCCCGTGCAAAATTTGCACGCGTAATGCCAACCCCTTGAACACGCGAGGAGTATCTCTAAGTCTAAGCATTCACGCACGCTAGACGTGCAGCTCGCAATTACTTCCTCCCTCGTAGTCCCACCCAGGCCCCTTTATCCATAGGATATTAGGCGGCGCGCGTCGAAGCCCCTACTGAACCGTCCATCTCATTAAAGCCAGTCCAATCGAGTATCATTATGTGTACTGTGGGGTTTTATTCCCTGGTTCTGCTTGTTACCATTCTTTGAGAAGAAAGAAACATAAGACATTAATTAACAAACAGATGGTGGATGTAGGTTGAGAAAGCACCGGAGTAAACGGTGGTCTTGTATAAGACTGTGCCACGGACTAGACTCTTTGACCATTCTCCCCCACCCATCACTTTCTTCTTCCTCCTTCCCCCACCTTCCTCCATCTGCATTAGCCATCTCTCCCTGGAAGATAGGCGGATCGACTGTGCACGTGGAGATAAAGGAGAGAGCTCGCCGCCAAAAACTTCTTGCTCAACCAGCTGCTCATTCCCCCTCGCACAGAGGTCCAATCTCTCCTATCAATGGCATTGAATGTTCCACCAGGCGAGGGCTCCTCCCGGTATAGTCTTCTTGTTGTTCTTCTCTATTTTGTTGTTCTTCTTCTATGGCTACTTATTATTCTTCTTCTTGTTACTATGCTACATATTCCAGGGCGGCCGTGGATCCTGAAACCAGCACGATGACAGTGGCGGCGCTGAATGTTCCAGCAGGCTAGGGCTCCTCCCAGTACACTAGACTGAATCTTCTTCTCCGTTTTCTTCTTATTATTATTCTATGTCTACTTCTTCTTACTCTGTTACATATTCCAGGGTGGTCGTGGACCCTGAAACTAGCACGATGGCAGTGGAAGCGCTGAGTGTTCTAGAAGGCGAGGGCTCCTCCCAGTACAGTCTTCTTCTTCTTCTCTGCTTTATTATTCTTCTATGTCTACTTCTTATTCTTCCTCTTGTTACTATGCTACATATTGTAGGGCGTCCATGGACCCTGAAACAACACGACGGCGGTCGCATCACAGGACCCGTTCGAACAAGTTCCCCGGATCAGCGAGGTAGGAAATCCAAACTCTTTTCACCACTCATAATGCCGCTAACATGCATTTGTTTTTCTTTTTGAGATTCTAAATGTGGAAATATTAGATCGTGTCTGCCCGCAAGTAGCCTCCAAGTAGGGACCATGCTTGATACTTTTATTCAATATTGTTCTTCATATACACATTGGGGGTTTTGTGATTTGAATATTGTCCTTCCCTGGAACATGCAGTACAATTATAGAGTACCTATTTTAAATAACATGAACGATGCAGCAAGAGAAGGCCGATTAACGTGACAAGGTGGTCATGATCAATGCCAAGATTGACAACCAACTGTAGGGTGACCGCTCCCTAACCCAGGCTAATGAGCGCCTTCGAAGGCGTTTGTCTCTGTAGAAGGAGATCACGCTTGACTTTTCACTTAACATCAAGAGGCTCAAAGTAGAGCGCGACGAGCTACAGATGGTGATCAATGAGATGCAGAAGTTAATTGCACACATCTTGTCCAAACAAGACTTGTCTATCAAGTTAATTACGAAGCTCATGTGTGACAAGAAGAATCTCCAGAATAGATGCATCCTCCTGCTAGACAAAGCCACCGAGACACGCAGAGAATGCATCAGCGAAGCAAAGGCTGGCATTGAAGCCTACATTGACAGGGAACATTCCCTGGATGTAGTGAGACGGATGAAGGAGGACATGGACCAAGGTCTCACCATTCTCAAGAGTCTAAACAAGGAGAACGAGGAGCTAACGGCCAAGCTAGAGCCGTATCGGGCAATTCCCAAGTCATATTCCGAGTAGAGGGGGTAGGAATCTCAATTCATACTCCACTGCTTTCATAATTTGGATATGTCGTGCAATTAAGGAATCTTGGAGAAAGTCTGTATTTCTCTTTTTATCTTACTTGCCTGTCAACTGAATTATGGGTTTGTGTTCTCATGAATGGACATCATCCTTTCTTTCCATTATTTATCTAATCTTAGAGTTAGATTATGACTATGCCACTACTATTTGGTTACATTGGAAAAACTCGCAGCACCCCTAGATGGAGATAGTCCTAGGTTGCTTTGAAATTGAAATTAGTACCGTTCCACTAGTTTATCCTGTTGAATTGGGAAAAAGGCTATATCGCTCTGACATTGAAATTAGGAATGTTCCACTAGTTTATCCTGTTGAATTGGGAAAAATCCTATATTTCTATCACATTGGAATTAGGACTATGCCACTAGTTGATTCTGTTTTTGAACAATCCTAGATCACTCTGTCCTTCAAATTATGACTTTGACACTAGTTAATTGTTTAAATTATGGAAACTAACCACATATTTTTGTTGTAGCAGAAGAGGCGAAAGCTCAACCCAGAACTGTCGGCCTGGCTAAAGGACAAGATGGTCATCCAAATGGAGAAGCAGAATTTTCAGAAAGTGGCCCATGACTGCCTGAGAGAAGAAGTCACGATCATGTATGACATGTGCCACAATCTGAAGGTGGACATCACCGGCTGAAAGGAACTTCACCAGAAAGGTATCGCCTCGACACGTGCAAAGGAGGATATCATCAAGGAGCTCTATCGGGATAATCTTAAGCTTACTGATAAGCTTGTCGCATCCCAGACGGAGCGCTTGAAGCAGCGGGAGATGCACGTCCAAGTACTGAGGGAGCAGGTAAAAACCAAAGCAGACCTGATCAAACGAACCCTCCAACTAGAGGTTCACAGGAAGGAAAACAAGCATCTCCGTGCTAGGCTCAATGCAAACTATAAGTTTATCTGAAATTAGTTTGCAAACTATGTGTTCTGACGGACTAAATCGTGTTTTATCCATGTAGTATTGATTTTGTAAACGTGGACCTATCTCTATGCAAACTATGCTTTCTTCTGAAATGTTATTTTGATCAAGGATTGAGTTTGGAATTGTTAAGATATCACAATTGCAATTCTTATAGTTAACTAGTTTCAGATACTGCCATGACACAAATTATTCATCTAAAATTTCCTTCATCCTCTGTAGCTTGTCCTTGTTCACCTCGCGTTCCTTCTTCAGATCCTTCAACAGATCTGCAATGCAGTACTCTAGCTTCTTATTATCTTCCATGAGCTGATCCCTCTCCTTTTCTACCTTCTGAAGCTTCTGTGCAGTTCCCACCACCAAGCTCCCATTCATTGTTTCATTTAGTTCTGATCGCAAATGCTTGATTTCCTGTTCCAGCTCCTTATTTCCTACCAAGAGCTTGTAATTTTTTGCAACTACATCACATGCATCTGTAAATCTCCCAGACCTTTCGAGCTCATACATATCCCAGAACTGGGCAAAACATTTCTTAAGTGCGTCGGGCCACTCAAGATCCACCCACTCTACTGCTTTACACACCGGGCCAACCTAAATAAACACGGGATCGAATTATCAACATAACACTACATAATTTTATTAATGTCAACATTGTACATAATGAAAGCAAACCTGATTTGTACAGCCGAAAAACCTTCTTCCAGTGTTACTGCCTTCAAATGCAACATATTTCCTCAGTTTTAGCCCATGGTCACATGGTACTTCGCAATCGAGATCTAGGCCCTTCCAATCGGGGTTGTAGATCGTGAGTGGTATCTATAAGGGAACGAAAAGCTAGAAATAAGCATTATTGCATGCACATTTCAAGTCTTGGGTCGAGATAATTACCAATGCCTAACCATTGTCGATAAAACAGAGGAGCTCATATCAGGTAGGGAAGACTCAATGTCAGAGAGAAGGCTATCGCTGCTTGACTGGTTGTCCTCGTTGTTCCAGGACGGCATGGCGAATGCGGTTGCGGTGACGTGTCGGCAACGGTGATGAGAGAGGAGGGCAGTGAGTGGATAGAGAAGGAGTGGGGAAAGTGAAGTGCGTCAACGTTGCAACATTGACTAAATTGGCATGCTACAATGGTTTAATTGATACAATGTCTCGTGGATGCATTACTGTCTCATATCTTATAGTTTTTCTCTTCCTTTATTTTAATTTGTAATATTAATCATGTACTTCCTCCTTCCAAATTTGTTTGACTTATAGAAACATACAAAATCTTATCTACCTAACAATATAGGATTAGGTTTATGGTTTAGGGTCTAATGAACTATTTATTATACTAACCCCTTAACCCTTATTCCTAAATCCTAGACCTGTCCATCCAATAGATCACTATCTCCTACTTAGTAAGTTTTGTTCCTAAACCCTACTTTCTTCTAAGTAATAGGTAGTTATCTGGCGATTAGCCAAATTACAGAATGATCTCACAGAGCATTATATTACATCATAATCATGTCAACTACAAGGTACTTATATATCACCTTGTTCAGTGATGGTTTCAATGAATGATATGTCCAAAAATCCCAACAGCTCATAGAATTATATTCTCTCAACAATCATAATCTCAGAAACAAGTTTATCACATCATCTCAGCAAACATAATCATTTCAACTATAATTTAATTATGTCTTATTATAACAACAATGCTTTCATCAAGTGATATGTCCAAAAATCTCAATAGCTCACAGAACATCGGATTGCAATCTCTGAACAAACATGACAACATAGTTTTAAAGAAACAACAATATTTGTTACAAATACAGGCAGGGGAACCCTACGGTCCATATGACAAGCCCTAGGTAGCATCTCTCATCAGATCTGATCAACGTCTATCGCCTCTTTCTGTTTATTCATAACAGGGGCCTCTGCATTCACTACAACATGTCCAACAACATCAGAAATGGTAGCCAAAAAGAACACCTTGCTGGTTTGCTTCTTTTGTCACATAATCTACATCAGATCATCGGTATCCAAAACCTCTATGAATTCCTACTTCTTTTGATGCCACCACCGGATTCGTTCCATCTTCTTAGTTCAACAAGAGTTATGTTTTTGGAATCGACGGTTATCTCCACAGTATATGACGAAACTGGCTTATTAACTCCGCCATCAAATTTTGATGTGTATGAATCTACCTCTAGGTGTATATTGAACGTAGCTTGATCAGTATCTGGTGGTATGTAAACTCGAGCAGCAGAAGCTCTAGAAGCAAGGTCTCCAGTATCTGCATACATATCATCAATCATCGCTTCAGCTTTCACCTTACGATCAGCTGCACATAACTCCCAAAGCATCTGAAGCTCATGGGAGTGCTCAATTTGCATATAGGTATCACTCATGTTACACGATACCAATTTTTTCCTCTATCTAGATCCCCAAGGAATCCTAGCATGAAGCATATCTATCTGCTGCAAAATAGACACAACCTCTTTGCAGTTGACAAGCATACGCACATCCTTCCCGAACACAACCCTATCGCAACCAAAATCTTGTTTTTGTAGTGTACTAGCGGACATGAACCGTGAACTCATATAGGTCTGCTGCATCAAAGTTGTTCCTAATTTTATTAAAAAGGGGACCTTTCAGTTCATTCGACACTACTTTGCAGTAACTAATCTACTTGCAAGACAAGGCGCAAAAAATAAAAATTCACCTCTCGCTCTTCTCTCGGGTGGTTTTCTTCATGATCTGGGTTGCATGACCCCGCACTGCAGCCGAGCACTCCGCCGCCGGCCTAGATTTTATCTTCAACCCTCTTCTTGTAGGTACCCTATTAGCAGACTTCTGGCTGACCTCCTCGCTAACCAGGGCTGCAGAACCTGTCGTTGCTTCACTTGTCTGCCTTTGTGCCCGAGATGCTGGCTCCGACGGAGCCGAATCAGTCACCGACGTAGCTACCACCTTGCCCTCGCAAGAAATGATGGGCATGGATATGGCGGGAGAGGGAGAAAAGTGACCTTTGCCACTGGATTAAGTTTGTGTGGGGGGTGGGGAGGGGTGTGGGTGTGTGTGGGTGGTGGAGTGGTGGGGAGAAAATGACCACCATCGCTCCCAAACTGGATTTAGTGTGGGGAAGTGAGAAAAAGGACCGCCGCCACCACCACCGGATTCAGTGTCGGGGGTTATGAAAGTACATAAATGGATTTTCCCGTGTGGCACGTGCAAGGTGACTTAGAAGAGGCACGGCAGGGGCACGACAGGTACTAATGTAACAGAATATCCTGACATAACGGCTAAGATTTGAAAATATTTTGTTTGTCCACCATTCACTCAAAATGCCTGTCTCGGTAATTACCCCCCCCCCCAACTTTTCGAATCATGGTGATTACACGCAACTCAGACCCCACGATCTGCCTGCGAACTTTTGGGCCGCATAGTAACAAGCCCCTTCCAAACGATGGCTACCGCCTATTTGGGTGGCCGAGGTTGGTCCAAGTATGTCCGTGAGAATGGTATGAAGCAGGGGGACAAGGTATCACTCAATTTTAGCAAGCGTGTGCAGATACTTGCAAGCCATCGTACACGTGTTAATCAAAGGACCAACAACAGAGGTATTACTAATCAATTTGATTATGCAGTCATCACAACCTCTGATGACTTTCTTGCGACTAACTGATCTGCACCATTGTCTTTTCTCATCGTCTAACTCTTACCATTTCTGCAGTCCGCTTCCAGAAGGATGCCAGCATCAATCTGCTGGCACCGGCCCCAGTTCCTACAACGGCACATGTTGACCTAATTCGGAGAAGGAATAGAGGTAGTATCTTAATTTGCTTCTATACTCTGATCACTATTTAGGAGTGTAAGAAACCATTTTGCTTGTAAACATCTAATATGCCTCTTTGACCACTCCTGCAGTCCCCTTACCTCCCCCAGAAGGTAACCAGCATCAAGCTGCTGGCACTGGCACCAGCACTGGACCTAGTTCTTTCTCCGACACCCTTTGACCGAAGGAGAAAGATTGGAGGTACTAACTTAATTTTCTTGTATACTCATCATATCCTTTGATCACTACCTTGTGAGTAACTGTTGGAGTATAAGAGCCACTTTTCTTGCAAACATATTATATGCCTCTACCATACCTGCAATCAGCTCACCTACCCGTTACAAAATATCTAGCATCAAGCTGCTGGCGTCGGCACCGGTTCTGGCTATTGCACCAGCTCCTCTTCAATTAACTACATCATCACCATCTCCTGCACCAGCCCCAGCACAGGCAGCGACACCATCTCCTGCACTAGTCCATGTTCCTGCACAAGCACCAAATACTACACCAGCCCCAGCATAGGCACCGGCACAAGCTCCTTGTCAGATCATATCCTACACATATGTCATCTCAAGGTCGCACCGGATTATGTTTTTGTGTGGTGGCAGATAAACTGCTCAAAATGTCTTATCAAGTTTCACATGATTCAGTGCATTGCTCTTATTAATTATGCGTCTAACTCTTGCTTTGACTCAAAAATTGCCTAAGAGTGCCACAAAGCAACTCGATGCCAGCCGAAAGGGGCACCATAGTCTTCATGATGTATAGAAAAGGAGTGCAAGTCGAGGGATGCTACGCCATTAACTGGACTGAACCAAGTTCAGAAAAGCAGCCAAACTTACCATTGGAAGAATGGTCAAGGTCAATATATCTTGCTGCCCTGAATTCTTGATTGCTCATTTCATTGTAGGCACACTTGTCTAATGTTTGCTTATTCTGTTCTACATGTTCACAAGAAACGCCATTATATTTCATATCTGGTTCTTCTTAAGCAACGACCTAACTATCCTTTACTGTATAGTTCATTTGTTCTTTGCATTCCTAAAGAGATACGGGTGGGCTACACTAACGCAAATCAAAAACAATCTACCGCATAAACCAGGATTACTGTTGTCATCAATCACGGGATTACCACTAGACACGCAGTTGCGGAACTTGATGAAGCGCGTCGAGGCAGTGCAGACGATCTACATCTCCTCCTCTCCTCGTCCCACAAGCAGCTCCCCTCGCACGGCTCGTCCAAACGCTACAGATGCAGCGCCTCTGAGGTATCCACACATACAGGGTGGAAGCGTTAGACGCTGGACTGCTAGGTCCACGCGTGCAACACAGGCGTGAGGAGTGGCGGCTGGGTGGAATAGTCTAACCCTGGTCAGCTCGCCCCACCCTTTCTTATATAGGCATCCCTAGTGGCCTTTTACATTAGCAGCCCATTAGTAGCCTAAGCCAGGTCTAATTTAGATGAAATCCTTATAAGGCTTCCATCCCCTTAAGTGTGTCACCCTATAGGTTCATATACGTATATACATGACACGAATACACTTATTCTGTCAATAGTTGGTAGCGGCCTCTAGCAAGACGTGCCAACTCCTAAACGCATACAAAGATCATATCGGACGAACCATCACAAGGTTTAGTACATGTCTTTCCCTTTGCCTCACGATATTTGGTCTAGCTCCAAGCTGACCTCCCTTTCTCGATACTGTGATTAGGAATCCCTTTACTAGGTTAACTCTTAACCATATGTAGCACGACCATGCATTTCTGGATCCGATCACTCGAGGGGCCCAGAGATATCTCTCTCAAGTAGAGAGGGGCAAATACCATCTTGATTTACCATGCCTTTCAGCATTCTTCAGGACAAACCCGAAAGCTACCTTTATAACTACCCAGTTACGGAGTAGCGTCTGATAGCCCCAAAGTATGTCGATCCACATCTCAAGTACATGCGACAATCTCAGGTCTAAGGACAAAACGTACACGATGTGTAGCGAGAGAGCTGCAACTAATTGCCAACTGATGCGCAATAACCCCACCTTCCAGTGGGACAAGGAGGCGGACGACGCGCTCCGCGACCTCAAGAAGGTGCTACTCGCAGCACCGCTACTCGCCGCCCCCGTCGACAAGGAACCCATGCTGGTCTACGTCGCGGCTTCCGAGCGCGTCGTCAGCGCCGTCATGGTCGTCGAGCGACCAGAGGAAGGAAAGGAACACCCAGTACAGCGACCAGTGTACTATATCAGCGAGGTCCTCACCGAGTCGCGCCAGCGACACCCGCAATACCAGAAACTGGTATACGCGGTCTTTAGAGCGCAGCGGCGACTGCCGCACTACTTCCAGGAGCACCCTATAACGGTCGTCTCCTCAGCACCGTTGCAGGACATCATCCGCAACCGTGAGGCGATCGGGCGAGTCGCCAAGTGGGCCGTCGAAATCGGCGTCCACAACATCAAGTACGAGCCGCGCAAAGCGATCAAGTCGCAGGCTCTCGCGGACTTCATCGCCGACTGGGAGGAGGCCCAACACCCAGAAAAGCTGCCATACCTCCACTACTGGAGTTTACACTTCGACGGCTCCAAGAATGCGGACGGTGCAGGAGAAGGGATCGTGCTAACCTCCCCGAAGGGCGACAAGCTACTCTACGTCCTCTGCCTCCATTTCACCCCCTGCACCAACAACATGGACGAGTACGAGGCACTACTCCATGGCATGCGAGCCGCCAGGAAGATGAATGTCAACAGCCTACGCTGCTACGGTGACTCCGACCTCGTCGCTGGGCAAGTCGCTGGCACCATGGCGGCATACGTCCAAGCAGTGGACAAGCTGGGCGGACACTTCACAGGCTATTCCGTCGAGTGGATCGACAGGCGGAAGAACGAAGAGGCCGACGCACTCTCTCGTATTGGCTCGGCTCGACTCGCACCACCCGCCGGCGTCTTCCTCGACACCATCACCAAGCCTTCCGTCTCTCCCCTAAGGGAGATCGACATCAGAGTCCCTCTGCAACCAGAGGCAGCCCTGGTCGCACTCATCGCCGAGCCAGAGGATTGGACTACGCCGTACATTGCCTACCTGGAGGGAGGCACCTTGCCGGCAGACGAAACAGACGCCCGGATGATAGCACGCCGCTGCAAATCCTTCGTCATCATCGACGGCGAGCTCCACAAGCGCAGCGTGACCGGCGTGTTCCAATGCTGCGTCCAACCCGCTGAAGGACGCAAAATCCTCCACGACATCCACTCCGGCGACTGCGGCCACCACGCCGGCGCCCGCTCTCTGGTCGCAAAGGCTATGCGACACGGTCCCTACTGTCCAACCGCACACCCAGACGCTGTCGACATTGTCCAGCGGTGCGCCGAGTGCCGGCACGCCAACCGTATTCCACGCATCGAGCTCGGCCAAGACAATCCCCATCACCTGGCCGTTCGCTGTGTGGGGTATGGACATGGTAGGCCCTTTCAAAAAGGCCCCCTCTGGCTTCACCCACCTCCTGGTCGCAGTCGACAAATTCACAAAATGGGTGGAGGCCAAGCCAATCCGGAAATGCGACGGGAAGACCGCCACCAAGTTCCTACGCGAGCTCATCTATCGCTACGGGTTCCCAAACTGCATCATCACGGACAACGGCACCAACTTCGCCAAAGGAGCCATGGCCGAGTTCTGCGAAGAACATCACATCCGACTCGACCTCGCCTCAGTCGCTCACCCAGAGTCCAACGGCCAGGCCGAACGGGCCAACCAGAGCATCCTCCATGGCCTAAAGCCATGGCTCCTAGTACCACTCGAGCGCACCGCCAGGTGCTGGGTCGAGGAGCTACCCTCCGTCATCTGGGGCATCCGCACCTCCGTCAACAGGTTGACATGGTTCACCCCCTTCTTCATGGTGTATGGTGCCAAGGCAGTCATGCCCACCGACCTAGAGCATGACTCGCCCAGGGTTGTCCACTACACGAAGGCTGCAAACGAACTCGCATGCCAGGATGGAGTCGACCGACTCGATGAGGCACGCGACCTAGCCCGCTCCCGCACCGCCATCTACCAACAAGGGCTCCGCCGCTACCATAGCCGGCGAGTAAGGACTCACACATTCCAGGAAGGCGACCTGGTGCTACGCCTCATCCAGGACAAGAAGGGCATGCACAAGCTGTCCCCCCCTTGGGAGGGACCATTCGCCATTGGGCGAGTCCTCAGCAACGACGCCTACTACCTCATCGACGTCTGAGGAGACGGGAAACTCGACGTCAAGCGACCGTGGAATGTAAACCTACTACGGAAATTCTACTCCTAGAATTCCATACATGTACTCTCCACCTACTGTGAAATAAAATAGATCGGTTACCGCAAATTGCGTCTACTCTCCGTGCCTTGTGCCACTCGCACTCGTAATAACAGCGTCAAGCTAACCGCAGAAGTCAACCTCTGGTACAGCGATCGGCACGTCTAAGTAGTGCGTTCCGAGGGCACTGGGCTACCCCAGGACTCGTAACGTCCACGAAAAACGCCAACCCGGAGCACCATTGGAGTCGCCTAGCTCGACTGGCTCAACGAGCCAAGACAACTGCCCTCGTTCCTCACAGCGACCAAGGTCCTCCGCATCCTCGGCACAGCGACTCAAATGGCCAAGTACCATGCTCGGGGACTGACGACCAGTCGAGCACGAGCGACTAGGGAAAAATGCCAAGTATGAGAGCGTGCCCAGGACTCGCCATGCGACTGACCCTACGGGACAGGCAGGAGTGACGCGCTTACTCTAACGCGCTTAGTCCTCACCCACCCAGGAGCTGCGACTCAAACCACCAAGTACCACGCTCGGGGACTCGATCACCCGACCTCGTTCGTGCAAGGGAAAACGGTCAAGTAAAGAGCACTCACGGGAGTCTCCCTGCGACTGGCTCTCCGAGCTCGGGCGAGTCGACCTCAATAACGAAACAACTGACAAAACATTCAAAACCATAAACACATAACAAACGAGGTAAACCCCATAAAAAGGGCGGACGCGCTCGGGGACTCGTCCAATCAGCAATCAAAATCGCGAACCAATTCGCAAAATAACACGAAGTTTCATTACAGCAGAACAACGATGTTCCAAAATACAAGTTGAGTCCAATGACTAATCTCTACTAACGCCCCAGGGCACAGTGTTTCTACTCCGCAGGTTTCGCCGGCGACTCGCCGCCACCCCTGCGGTTGCAAATGAAGGGCGTGTACGGGTTCGACGGGTACGTCGTGAACTCACCCGCCATCGCCACACGGAAGGGCTGCTCGACCTTGAAGTCCCGATGCGGCAGCTCAGGATCGTTGGGGGCGACAGTCGTCTCCTGATAGGGGAGGAGGTTGCCCATCGCCCAGACGCGATCGGAGTACACCGCGTCCCGGCCCATCAGCTTCAGCACCTCGGCGATCTCCATCGAGCCCGTCGACGAGGGGTAGCCACTCGTCACATCGTCAAGATCGAAGTCCTCAAGGAAGTGGGCAAGCCCAAGGCTGAGAGCCGAAACGCCGACCGTGTCATGAACTCAACGACTGACGGTGCCTTCTCCAGATACCGCCATACTTCGACGAGGTCGCTGGGAATCACTTCCGTGGGCGATATCTCCTGAAGATATGCCCGAATGCAAGCCGCGAACAACGCGGCCGAGTCGACCAGAGTGGTCACACACTGCCGCGCGTCGTACGACTGTGCTTCCTCCGAGCTATCGATAATCCGACCTGTGGACAGAGGGTGGCAGTGAGTATAACAACGATTACATAATGCAGCTACTACAGGCAGAGGCAGAAAGATTACCAATTAAAGGACGACAGAGGCCCGTGATGAAGCTTTGAAGCGAGGAGAAGTCGTTCTGCAGCCCAATCACGAGGGCGTCAGAGACCTTTCGCTCTTCAGCGGCAGCCGTAACAGCAGCTTTTTCTCGCCCATCCGTGGAGCTCGCCTCCGCCTTCACTTCCTTGAGCTCGTGCTCCAGGTCAGCGATCCGCCTCTCAGCCATACTCAACGCAGACTGAGCCGCCGTCAGCTCACCCGCCGGGACAAGGCCCTGGCGGACCTCCTCTGCCTTGGCAGCGATTGCTTGGAGTCCCTTGTTCGTTTCTTGGACGGCAACAAGTTCCTTCTCCACGCGACACTTCGCAGCAAGCCGATCGGCTGATTCACGCTGCAAGCCCTGCGCACAAATCAAATAGTCAACAACAATAGAAACCTAAGTTCCCACCCCGCTGAAATTTAGCGACTAGGCACTCGGGGACTGGAGATCAAAAAATGCTAAGTGCCCACCCGCTGAAATTCAGCGAATAGGCACTCGGGGACTGGAGATCAAAAAAACGTAAGCGCCCTCTCGCTGAAATTCAGCGACCCCAGGCGTGCAGTTCGATGGCGCTGTACCACTCGCTGCAGCCGCTTTGGCCATAAAGCGGGGGAAGGTCGCGGCAGATGCTCCAGCGCCACTAGGAGCCGGCTCGGCCATTCCAGGCGAGGAAACAACCTCCTTGGTCTTCAAGGGCACCTCCGTCACAGTCGGAGGATCACTCGGAGCAACCGTTGTATCGTCAGAGACCGTGACGACATCATCGTCCTCCGCCCTCTTAGCACTGTCTGCGGGGGCAGCGACTTCATCAGCTTTCCTCTTCCATGAGGGGTCCTCCTCGGCGACGAATGGCGGAACCTTGGCCACGGAAGGGTGGCCGATCTCGGCGACTCCAGTCCTGTGAAACAACGATATGAGCAAAATTGTCCGAGTACAACGGAAGGCAAGCAGACGAACAAAACTTACTTGGCGACCGGTATGAACCGCAGTCCTGTGCGGATACTGGCTGGCTTCTCTAGCTCGGGACCCAGCTTTCGACTGAGGCCCATCTCGAGCACGTCGTGTGCCCAAGACACTGAGAGCCTCTTCGAAGATGAGGCCGCGGTAGGAGCCTCCGTGACGATGTCTGCGGGAGCTCTCCTAAGAGGCGAAGCCGCTGCGGCTGGAATAGCCCCCAACCCAGAGACCGGGGCAAACGGGAGTGGAAGCGAGGCCAAAGGTACCTCATCAAGAAGGGTAGCGGCATCCGGTGTTGCCGTCGGGTGCGCCGCTTCACCCTTAGCCGAGCTGCTGGCGTCAGAACTTGTCGCAGAGCGAGGCGGAGACGCCTGCTTTGCTGGCTTAGTCTTCCTCCTTGGTGGAGCCTTCACTTCCTTCTTCTTCTTCTTCAACGGTGTAGCCTCACGACGCGAGGTGTGCTCGGGGAGCTCATCGTCATCGTCGTCGTGACGTTCGAGGCTCTTACTCGCCTCGAGCTCGCGCTGATGCTGTCCGCGAGTTTTGCGAACCATCGGGGTGGCGTCCTCCACGGGCTCGTCTTCGTCATCATCTTCGTCATCACCCGCGTTGCTCCCGGCGTCGCCTCTGACGGGTGGCAAATCGCTCCCGTCCCGTACGGACGAGCTCGAGTTTTTGTCATCTTCGGGTGGGAGCCATCCTTCCACCACTTGGAACAGCTACAATAAAGATGAAACAACGTCAGCATAACCACGACTGCATTATCTGCGACTGCGAATGGCGACAAAAATGGCGACTTACCGTCGGAGCTGGGCGCCTTGCGGTATAGGGGGCGACCCCGGCCTTCGCGTCCAGGTACGCCGCCTGGGTGATCTTCTTCAGAGCCAGGATATAGTCCTCGAGCTTCCACTCGACGAGGCAGGATTTCGTCGGGTCGTCCCTACCCGCGTACTCGTACATATAATGGTCGCGGCGGGCCAAAGGCCCGAGCTACCGCCCGAGCTAGCAGTTGTAAAGATTGATGGTTTGGAGGCCCTTCTTCTTCAGGCCGCGGATGGTTTGCAACATTTCGTCGACAACCATCCGCTGGTTCAGCGGGAGCTTGCCGGCCTGGAGCCGACGCGGTTCAGGCCGGTTGGCGGAGTACCTTGGAAGCGCCACCTCGCCATCTGGAGTCGCCTCGGTGACGTAGAACCAGGATTTCTTCCACTCGCTTGCCGCCTTGGCCGGCAGCATCAGGTCGAAGAAGGACGCCTTCGACTTCGGTTGAAACGCCAGGCCACCCGCTGCCAGCATCGGGCCGCCTGATTCTTCGCGGCTAATCCTCCCATGGAATAGATCTTGCCACAGGGGGAAGTAGGGCCTGCAGCCCAGATAGCACTCGCAGAACGCCACGAAAATGGCGAGCTGCTCGATGCTATGCGGGCCCAGGTCCGACGGCTGGATCCCGTAGAAGGCGCAGAAGCGCCGGAAGAAGAGAGAAGTGGGAAACCCCAGCCCCCGCTCCAGGTGGCTGGGGAAGCAAACGAATTCTCCCTCGCGCGGGTCCGGAGTCACCTCCCCGACCGCGGGGATGCGCCACCTGCCAGCACGCAGGATCCCGGCCTCTTCGAACGACGCCAATAGCGCCCTGGTGCATTTGGATCGGCCCCATGGTTCGGTGGAGGGGGGCATTGGTTGGAAGATTTGCGGAGGTCGGGGCTCTCTGGATCGGTTGGATCGCGATGCGGAGTGGAAACGGAGATGGGCGATGTCGTAGGAAAGATGAAGGAGAGTTTCCCCGCTCGCCCGTCATTCCCCTTATATAGCGGTTGTTACCCGCCAATTTCGGGAGTCGTTACTCCGCGGTGATTACGCCAGAAAGTTACCGTTGGATTACCCCAACGGCTAGTTTGACCCCACTTGACGGTCCAACTTCATCCACTCGACTCGTCGTTCCGCGTGACTTGATAATTCGCCGACTCGATCGCTACAACAGCGACTGAATATTCGCCGACCCGTTCGCCAAGCTGCGACTAGATTGGTCGCCGTTAATGCGACTAGAATAACTGGTTTTTCCTTTACTCAGGAGTCCGCCGCCGATTCGACTGGGCGTCCGCAGTGGAGCCGTATACACCGACTGCCAGCGACCGCCTGCGACCAATCAACGACGGCCTCGGGGACTACTGATGGGGATATGCCTACCGGGGTATACCCAGCAGGACGATTCCGACTGGCCCAGGCACCTGCGAGTGGGCCTGCAGTAACGGCGACTGGATCACGACCTGGCGTGGACTCAAGCGACTGGAAGCTGAAGGCCCAGAAGCGTAGATAGGCCCAGTCGGATTAGGTTAAACGATTGCTGAAACCTTAACTGATTCGGTTGAGATCTGTAAACCCTAGGGGGGTGAGTCTATATAAACCTCCCTAGAGGACGTGTAGAGGATACGTTCCATCATCCACCCAAGCGACTCGCTGCCCAGCCGCCGAGCTCGCCGCATTATACCTTCACCATAATACAATCTAGCAGGAGTAGGTCTTTACCCTTCGGGAGGCCGAACCTGGGTAAATCCTTGGTCTTCGCCCTCATCTCGCACCGCAGATGGCTGGCCGATCTTGCCCCATGTTCTACTACTCGCTGCCGATTGCAGCATCTGCCGTGGTCATTTCCACGACACCGTTCCCAACAGCGTCGCACGTCTGCTCTGCTACATTGAGGAGTCAAGGCTGCGCCTTGTGCCACTTCAAACATCTGTGAGTCTGGATCAGCTAGGCTGGACTGCTTCCATTTGTTCATGCTCCTGATGAAGGTCTTTGGGTCGATCCCCATGGTCACCATTTTGTTCGGTTGTTTTTAATCTACAGGTACAGACTCGGACTGTTCAATGTTAGCTCGTCTCCCTACACACAAAAACAACATGCCAGTCCAGTGGCTTGTGCGTTCTCTTCTACACATCAGACATGAGATCAATCACCTTCTCCTATCGATTTAAAATAATAATAATTAACCCCATCGTTTTATGTTATGTCCATGAGAATCTTGCTGTCCGCTGGTTCGTTGTCCAGTGGTTCTAGCTCCGATTTCAAATTCTTAAAGCTTCTGTCTGTTCTTTTCTTTAAGTCTTTCTACGTTTGATATATACAATTTGGTATAAATTATATCTTCTAATGTACAGTTCTATTTGAAATGTGTTATATATGAAATTTTATCCTAGAAAATGTACTGAACAATAATATGCCATCCATATCTTTTGTTTTCATGTTTGCATATATGTTTGGTGGTTTGGGGATTTTAGCCGATTCACCTCATAATTAAATATAGAGACCATATGCTAGTCTTTTATTGGCACCAATTAAATTTGTGTAGCGAACCGCCGTGTTTTGCCGTGTTAAGCCAACATTTAAATTGTGGGGTATCTAAACAACATGAACCATATATTTAATTGTCGGGATCCCGGTTCCTCTTAATATTGCCTAATTGCATCACACCTTTGCCATGTCATATATCATACATGTATCATGGCTGATCTTCTGCCGTAGTATCAAATAGTGCATCCGATGTTTTTTCTAGTGATTTACTTCTTCACGGACTAGGCCGATGAGTTGATGTGAGTGTCGACCTGATCTTCAGATAAACCTTCGACAATGTTTTCAGGCGAGCATTCTCCCTCTTTCTACCTATTTTAAATTTATAGTATTTACTTTCTCCTGTTGATCTATTGCTATCTGTGTTACGATGCTTTAGATTCCGTACCCCTTTATATATCCCTATAGCCTTTATATTGCCTTGGACACCTCCTATTGCTTGTTGTTTGGGTAGACAGTTGGCCTTGCGAGTCGTAGTCGCTTGTTTAGGTGCTGCTTCGCGTTGTCGATGTTCCACTAATGTTGGGGGTTGGCATATTCGTAATGGTGGAGATGATCATGGCTTAAATTACAGTTTAATAACTAATATTGAAAGTAGGTATAATAAATGCAGAGGCACAGAGGGGTAATAGTTGAGATCTGGTTGTTATCCCGCCCCTGTGTCCATCTAGGGGCCGAGTTCTTGACACCTGTTCTGAGACAAGCGCGCTAACCACATGTGGGGTGTCTGGGCACCCCTATCGTCTTAGTACCTGATTTCAAAGTACTGTTCCGGGGGCCACAACACTTGTTCGGGCTTTATGCGTTACTACTGTACTTATGCCATATATGCCATGTATAATATGTTTATTACCTGTTGCTCGATGAACGTTTATTACTGTTGTGTTGGTGCGATACTCTGTCACGAGAATATTTGTCTATGACCTCTGCTCTCGTGCAAGTCCACGCAACCTCAGGGTCCATACGAGGAGGATTAGCTATACCTCGTATGGGTAGCTCTTTCGGGTGGCCCCATGTATTTGCTTTGGGTCTAGGAAAGAAGTCGTGTCCTAGGCCCCGCGGACATACCGATAGAAGTATGTTAATTGATCTGGCAATAAGGGGCGAAGTGCATGTGAAAACTTTGGTGCACCCCTGCAGGGTTAAATCTTTTCGAAAAGCCGTGTCCGTGGTTATGGACGACTTGGAGCACAGTTCTCGATCATAGACAACTATAACTAAAGTTTACTGTTATAATTTGACTTGTTTCTGATATGAATAGTAAGTTGGATAATCGTCATGGAAAGAATGAATAAAACTTTCAACTATGTGAGTTTCCTTGGATTGACTTTCTCATTTGGTCTCGAGGGGGAAATACCAGGATGCGTATGTTTGGTGGTATTATTAGGTCGGATCCGAATAGGTCTTTCTCATCACTTTCTAATAGCCGACAGTTGTATTGAGTCCCTATAGGTTGTTTAGTGCATGCTACGCTGCCGCTTCGCCCACCATACCTATGTAGGCGAGGACCGCCGAATTCTAAGACTCGCCGTGTACTGGCCTCAGTACTGACCGCTCTCGTTTTCCTCTGCCCTTTGTCGGAACCCCATTTGTTTAAGAAGGTTTGAGATCGATGTCGTTACCAGGGTTACCCTTCCGGCTTGGCCTCGGCAGGGTTATGGGTATGTTTGGTGGTAGTATCAGGTCGGATCAGAATAGGTCTTTCTCATCTCTCTATAATAGCCGATATCTGTATTGAGTCCCTCTAGGTTGTTTAGTGCGTGCTACGCTGTCGCTTCAGCCCACCATACCTATGTTGGCGAGGACCGCCGAATTTTAAGACTCGACGTGTATTGGCCTCAGTACTGACCGCTCTCTTTTTCCTTTGCCCTTTATCGGCACCCCTTTTGTTTAAGAAGGTTTGAGATCGACGTCGTTACCAGGGTTACCCTTCCGGCTTGGCCTAGGCAGGGTTATGGACGCCATTGGTTATTCTTTAGGGCTTTTAGCCTAATTTGCATCTTGTCCGTACTCGGATCTTGTATCGTTTTCAAGGTGATTTGGAACTTTTGTATTGTATATCTGTATTTTTACTCACGGAGTCTTGTTGTATATATCTGTTCTGCGGATTCTGCCAACACCTGCATTTTTAATCCCAGTTTCCTGTTATGCCATACATCGCAATCCCAGGATTACCATTTTTGCGAGACATAACAAATTGGTACCATATTTTCATCATCCATTACAAACCATAATAAAGGTCTTACAAATAAAGGATCTCATGATCCAGTCTTAGTACAATCAACACAACGAACTAATAGAATAACAGTAGCGTGGGCGAAGCTCCATCTTCAAAGTCACAGGCAAGGATGACGATGTGAGATGATCCTAATTGTCGTAGACTTCCTATTGGCGATCATCCTGGTTGTCCTCCTAATAGTCTGGCCATACGAATAGCCAGAGACAAATCCATGAGTACTCTTTAAGTACTCGCAAACTATCACTAACAAGTAAAGTGGTTCAAGTAGGAATACTAAGATCTAGGTTGTTTTGCAAAAAGCCAGGTTTATCTCTAGCTGAGTTCAGAAGTAAAGAAAACTAGTTTAATGTCTTATAAAACCTAAGTGGGAACTTAGCTTTCACATTCACAACCTTGTTGTGGTCAAGTAAAAGTCATGATTCATTTCACAAGTCATTTTGAAAATCATCTGATGACGGAACAGTATGGCCACCCCAACTGTCCATAACCGCGGACGCGGCTATTCGAATTGTTTGACACTCTGCAGAGGTGGTACACTTTCACCATAACATTCGATACATCCGTTAGGAACAATCCTGAATCACCATACTCAGTATGCGGATTATCAATCCTAACCTTTCAATTACACACCCTAGTATAGGCACCTCCCCTATGAGTTTGGCCTCCCAACCATGACCATCTATCATCTTTGGAACTGCACATGTGGACAAACATCACGAAGTAGCCTCAACTCAAACCTCGGCCGCAAGGGAACCCATACTAATGTATATAAACATCCAGTAAAGCCCTACCGAAATGCTCATGTCTCAACGTTTTCATCATCTGTAAAATTGGAATGTTATCGCATCCGAACACAACCATCAGTTTTATAAAGGGCTAAGGCTCATGTGTCAACGTTTTCATCATCAAAATTATCTGGTGTTCAAGAACACATATCAAAAAATTTCATTAGAATGACTCATCATTCTAAGGTCTTCATAACCATTTTCATCAAGTATTCCTATCTAAAGTGATCAAGTTTTATGCCTAGCACTAGCTAATAAAATTGGGGGTAAATACTAATGAGGGTGATAATCAGTGCGACTTATCTAAGTCTAATCTCATGCCTCAGGATGACATCTAGTTCTACCTAACTTAGGCCAAGTTTTATGCTCTTTATGCTACCTCTAAAATCTTTCCAAAATTCACAAGTCACTAAGTAACATAAATAAAAAGCTTTGATAAAGAAATAAAAGAATAAAGCTTGCAAGTAAAACTGGGATTTGGTGTAATCAAAAGGGTATAAGCAGTTATGCCTAATGCATCTTGCATAGGTTAATCTAGTGGTTTTAGGCTTGCAAGTAAGCCATGCATGGTTTTAGCTTAGCTTGCTAAGATAGTAGCTAGCCTTGTGCAGTGCAGTGGTTGAAGTTCTCATCTGCTTCTTCTCCGTAGTAGTCTCCTTCCTCTTCGTATCCTTGGTCGGTATTAGCGTCTATAAATAAATATGAAGTACACAATCACCAAACAATACTTAACTACTTCTATTTAGCACACAAGGTTCACACTAGATGATCTAGCATCATCACAATCATCACAAGAATTAAGACATTAGTCTTATTTATTTTATTTTAGAAAAGTAATTTTTACTCATTGAAAACTACTTAATATATAATATTCTCCAATTAAAATATGGGATCATGTTGAGACATGTCATCACCGCATATATTAATAATTGGGAATATGATTTAAAGTGGTGTCACAATTTAATAAGGTATAAAATCTTTTTATTTTAATTAATTAAAGTGACTAGAAATGCCTATGGGGCATTCTTTTATTACTTGTCCACTATTACTGTCAGTAAACCTAGATATTTTTATATATTCAGAAAAGGTCTTATCAAATGTGATTTTAGAGAGTTGGAATCAACTCAAAAGCTTTTATGGTTGAATTTTGAAAAATGTTTGAATGCATAAAATTCTCTGCCTTGTTATTTTTACTATAGGTGATCTATAATTCCAAATGGTTTGAATCCAGCGGGCTTGGGTTAAGAATTTCCATACCTTTCAAACAAAATTGGTTTCATGCCATTTGGTTCAGTAAAACTCTCTGAATTGATTTTTGAATCAACAGACAGAACTAGAGTTTGAACTAAATTGAAAAATTCTAGTTTGAACTAACTGGGTCGTGCGGAAAATCTAATTGGGCTGGCCCACTGCGCATAACGCACGCGGGATGGTTAAGTGGTGTCCCCACACGTCAGTGAGACAGGGGGTTGTGAAGGGGTACAGGGCGATTACGACCGTAGGATTAGATCAAGGATCAACGGCTCTGTCAACACCCAGATTTTTTATCACAGATTCCTGTTATGCCATACATCGCAATCCCAAGATTACCATTTTGTGAGACATAACAGATTGGATATCATAGTACATCATCCATTATAAACCATACATAAGGTCTTACACAAATAAGGATCTCATGATCCAGTTCTTAATACAATTCAATCAACAGATTAACATAATAATAATGATAGCGTGGGCGAAGATCCATCTTCATGGTCACAGGCAATGCTGACGATGGGATATGATGCTAGTTGTCGTAACCCTCCTGCTGTCCTTCTTCCTGATACTCCTCTTCATAGTCTGGCCACGGGAATAGCCAGGGACAAAGCCATGAGTACTCTTTAATTACTCGCAAACTAAAACTAACAAGTGAAGTGGTTTTGAATAGGATATACCAAGCTCTAGGGTTGTTCTGCAAAAAGCCAGATTTACATCTACTAAGTTCAGAAGCAAAGAAAGCTAGTTGAAAATTTTATAACACATAAGTGGGAACTTGAGTTTCATATAACAACTTTGTTGTGGTCAAGTCAAAGTCATAAATCATTTCACAAGTCATTTTGAAAACATCTGACGACGGAACAGTATGGCCACTCCAACTGTCCATAACCGCGAAGCGGCTATTCGAATAGTTTGGCACTCTGCAGAGATTGTACAATTTCACCACAACATTCGATACATCTGTCAAGAACAATCCTGAATTCACCATACTCAGTATGCGGATAATCAATCCTAACCTTTCAATTACACGCCCTAGTATAGGCACCTCTCCTATGAGTTTGGCCTCCCAACTATGACCAACTGTCATCTTGGGTACTGCATAGGTGGAAAATCTTCACAAGGTAGCCTCAGCTCAGACCTTGGTCACAAGGGAACCCATACTAAGGTATATAAATTTCCAGTCAAGACCTACCCAAATTTTGGGTATTATGGTTGTACGGTAAAATTGGAATGGTATCGCATCCAGACAACCATCAATTTTGTAAAGGGCTAAGGCTCATGCCTTAACATTTTCATCATCAAAATCATTTGGTGTTCAAAAACATATGTCAAAACATTTCAGTAGAATGACTCATCATTCTAAGGTTTTCATAACCATTTTTACCAAGTATTCCCATCTAAAGTTGATCAAGTTTTATGCTTAGCACTAGCATCTATAAGTGGGGGTAAATACTAATGAGGAGTGATAAGAAAGTGGGATGATAACTTAGGCCAAATTTTATGCTCTTTATGCTACCTTCAATTATCTTTCTAGAATCTACAAGTCACTAAGTAAACTTTAGAAAGCTTTTAATAAAAAATACTAAGCTTGCAAGTCAAACTAGGATTGGGTATCAAGTGGGTATAATCACATATGCTTAAGGCATATAGTTCGCATAGTAACAAGCAAGTAGTAGCTTGCATAAGTAGGTTATCTTGCAAGTGTTAGATTGCCTTGTGCAGAGCAGTGGTTGAAGATCTCGGCTTCTTCCTCGTAGTATCCTCCTTCCTCCTCGTATCCTTGGTTGGTACTAGCGTCTATAAATAATGACTAAAAAATACTTAACTAATTCTAATCATCACACAAAGGTTCATCCTAGATGATCTAGCATCATCACTAACATTACAAGATTAAAGCACTTGTCCCATTTATTTTATTTGAGAAAAGTAATTTCTACTCATTGAAAAACTATTTAAGATTTAATATTCTCCAACTCAAACATGGGATCATGTTGACACATTTCATCACCACATATTTCAGTACATGGGAATGTGATTTAAAGTGGTGTCATAATTTAATAAGGTTTAACTTTTTTATTTTATTTTATTAAAGTGACTAGAAATGCCTATGTGGCATTCTTTTATTAGTTGATCATTATTTCTGTAAGTAAACCTATATATTTTTATATACTCTGAAAGGTATGGTTAAATGTGATTTTTGAGAGTTGGAATCAACATAAAAGCTGTTATGGTTGAATTTTAAAAAATGTTTGAATGCAGAAAAGCTTCTGCCTTGTTATTTTACCATGGGTGATCTACAAATCTAAATGGTTTGGATCCAACGGGCTTGGATTAAGCATTCTAGTACCTTTCTAACAAAATTGGATTCATGCATTTTGGTTTAGTGAATCAAGTTGGGTTGATTTTTGAATCTAGGTACATAACTGATTTTGAAACTAAATTAATAAACCTAAGTTTGAATTAGTGGGTCGCGCGGGATGTTTAACTGGGCCGGCCCACTATGCACAGCGCGCACGCGAGCTGAGTAAGTGAGCAACCCCACTCGTCAGTGAGACAACGAGGGGTGAAGCGGTATGGGGTGACCTAGGCCGCACGATCTAACTCTAATCGAATGTCTCTGGTTTATCGTCCACGTCGGGCAGCGCCAACGAGACAGAACCCTAGCGCGGCCGGTGGGGGTCATGGGAGGCTCACCGGGGTTCAAGCGATGTTCGGCGACGGGGGCGAACGATGAAGTCGACGGCGGCGGTTCTCCTGGTACCGGCAGCTTCTCCTAGGGCGGCTCCAATTGACGGCGCCTCTCCTCCTCCGCAGCGGCGAACTCCGGTGAAATTCAGGCCACCTGGTGCTCACCTTGCTCCGGGAGTGAGTGGGGGGTATCAGTGAGAGGTGGGGAGTGAACTGGTGTGAAGAAAACGAGCGGGGGAGGCCTCCTTTTATAGTGGCTGAAGGGGACCGAATGGCTCGGGTGGAGCTCGTCGGTGTTGACGGCACAGAGTGCTACTGGCATGGGCGACGATAGGGGGCGGTGCTATGCTCCCTGGCGAAGCTCAACGGCGTTGTGGCAAGGCGTGGGGCGGTGCGAGATGGTCGGAATGACGCGGCGCTCTAGGCGGGTCCGACGGCAATTTTAATGGCGCATAGCGTGTGTGGTCTGCGCGGCGGCGAACGAGGTTGTCTGGCGGGGTGCTAGGGTGCTGGCGATCACGTCTGCAAGTGGCGAGGGCGGCGTGTGGTCTGTGGGCTGGTGTCGCTGACGGCGCACTGGCGCACTCTCGTCTCGCACGCAGAGAAGCTTGGCATGAGCTTGCCATGTGGTCCAGGGGTTGGCAAGGCTCGGGGCTTGGACGGGGGGTGGTGGTGGACGGTGGAGTGCGTCCCAGACATGGTGGCTACGCTTGGTGCTTGCTCTGGCTAGCTATCCATGGTAGGCTGGCAAGGGTGCCTTCGGGTTGGCATGGCATGGTGCAATGGGTAGGGGCTAGGGGTGGTCAAGGCACTGGTTGGCACTAGGGAGACAAGTGTGATCAATGGTGAACAATGCTTAGCCAAATTACTGCTCAAAACTGTGAAGTTTGGCCAGTTTGATTTTCTGTCTCCAAGTGTTTGATGAAATGGCCGAAAGAAATTCAAATTTGAATTTTGGATTCAAACTTGGTGGGTTTTCTAGGCACATACTAGGGAGTATCTGGTTAGTTGGATTGGTCAAGGGGCACTGGTTTGGTTGGATTTTGAAAAGGTGTGATCTTCACATATGTTAAAGATTCAATTTTGAATTGTAATTTGAATGAGGTTGCTAAATGTTTCTTGCAAGGGGTGAAAATAATTGGAAAAGTTTCTGTTTGAAATCTTGGACTAGAAACACCCAAAGTGACCTAGTGAGCAAGATTGGCAAAAATGACCATTTGCTTTATTTGAATTGTTTGTGATTTTCTCTTGATTTTTTTCTGCTTGTAAGTGTTTTAGATGATGTTATATTCATGTTTGAACCATTCCTTACTATTTAGTTGAATAACACAAGTCCATTCATGCATTTATCAAATCATCACATACACACATGCATTCATTTTGATTTTATTTAATCAAAGTTTTTGTTAACCCTAATTTTAGCGATTAGAGTTTGATAATCATGATCAAGATTTTTGGGATGTTACAGGCTCACGGCCATCATCCTCGTCTTAACAGAACATGACAGTCACGAACCCTAGCACGGCTAGTGGGGGTCTGGGGCGGCTCACCGGGGCTCAGGCGAGGGTCGGCGACGGGGGCGAATGATGATGTCGACGCTGGCGGTTCTCCTTGTACTGGAGGCTTCTCCTGGGGTGGCCGCAATCGACGGCGCCCTTCCCTCCAGCAGCGGCAGGCTCCGGCCAAATTCCGGCGAGAGAGAGCTCGCCTTGCTCCGGGAAGAAGTGGGAAGGATCAGTGAGAGCTGGGGCGTGGAATGGTGTGAAGAAATGGTGTGGGCGAGGCCTCATTTTATAGGCGAGCGAGAGGGGCAGTGCGGCACGGGCAGAGCTTGTCGGGGTAGGCGATACAGGCGGCTATCGGCATGGCTGAGGCTAGGGGACGGTGCGCGGTCTCCTGGCGGTGCTCAGCGGCTTGATGGCGTGGCAAGGGGCGACACCGATGATGTTTTTGATGATGCACATGCGCTCCTGGTCGCGTGGCGGCGAACGGGCATGTTTGGTGGTCTCCTGGGACGGTGGTGATCGTGTAGACGGGCGGCGAAGGTGAGGCGCGGTCTGTGCGAGGCGGTCGGCTACGGCGAGCTGGCGCGCTCTGGACATGGCAGGGACGAACTAGGCGCGGCGCGTTCTCTGTGGTCCACGGCTTGGCAAGGCTCGAGGGCTGGACAGGGGGTGGCGGTGGACGGTGGCGTGCCTCCTGGACATGGTGGCGAGGCACGGCGATGGCACTGGCTAGCTTGCCATGGTCGGCTGGCAAGGGGTGGCTCGGGCATGCACGACATGATGCAATGGTAGGGTTCTAGGCTGTTTTAATGCATTGGTTGTCATTGGGGGGAGACAAGGATGATCAAGGGGAGACAAGGTTTGAGGTGATCACTGCTCAAAACAGTGTAGTTAGGCAGAGTTTGGTTTGTGTCTCCACGTGTTTGATGAAATGGCCGAAAGTAATTCATATTTGAATTTTTGGTTGAAACTTGGTGAGTGTAGTGGGCACATACTAGGGAGTATCTGGTTTATTGGATTTGTCAAGGTGAATTGGTTTGGTGGGGTTTTGAGAAATGGTGATCTTACCATATGAACTAGATTCAATTTTTAAATGTCATTTGAAAAGGGTTGCCAAATGTTTCTGTAGGTTTGCAAGGTGGGCTTGGGTTCACTTTTACTTGGTCTAGCCAGGGGTGAAAAGAATTGGATTTGTTTATGTTTGAAATCTTGGACTAGAAACACTCAAAGTGGTCTAGTGAGCAAGATTGGCAAAAGTGACCATTTGCTTATATATATCTTATTTTTGAATTTCTCTTTATTTGGTTCTGGTTGGAAATGATTTAGATGATGTTGTTTTCATCTTTAAACCAATCCTTGCCATTCATAACCATCACACAAGTCCACACAAGCATTCATGCATTCATCACATACACACATGCATTCATAATGATTTTAATTAACAAAAGTTTTTGTTAACCCTAAATTTGGGTGATTGGAATTTGATAACCTTGATTAATATTTTTGGGATGTTAAAAACCTTCCCTCCTTAAACAAAATCTCGTACCGAGATTTGAGAAAAAGAAAACTAGGATTTAAAGAGATCTAGAAACTCAGTCCTAATGTAATATTCTCGCTCCCAGGTAGCTTCTTCTTCAGTGTGGTTACTGCACTGGATCTTAAGAAACTTGATACTCCGGGTCCTGGTGGTTATGAAAGCTTCTTCCAAAATACGGATTAGTACTTTGGGATAGGTCAGGTCATTGTTGATCTCTATGGTTCTGTGATCAATATTCTTGAAAACTTCGGTCTTTTCTGGGACTTCTAGGCATTTGCGAAGTAACGAGATATGAAACACATTATGCATGGCTGATATCTCCTCTGGCAGTTCCAGTTGATACAATACTTCTCCTTGATGATTCAGAATCTTGAAAGGTCCGATATATCTGGGGGCTAATTTTCCTTTGAGCTAGAAACGTTGCATTCCTTTCAAAGGTGATACTTTGAGATACACAAAATCTCCGATGTTGAAGGCTAGGTCTCGATGTCTCTTGTCGGCATAACTCTTCTGTCTGGATTGGGCGGTCTTAAGGTGCTTACGGATCTTGTGAACTTTCTCTTTGGCTTCTCGTAGGATGTCGGGTCCAAAAATCTAACTCTCTCCTACTTCCTACCAATTCAAAGGGGTACGACACTTCCTTCCGTACATGAATTCAAATGGGGCCATTTGTAAGCTGGCTTGGTAACTGTTGTTGTATGAAAATTCTGCGAATGGCAAACAATCTTCCTATTTTGATCCATATTCTAACACACAAGCTCTCAACATATCTTCAAGTATTTGATTTACTCGCTCCGTTTGTCCGTCAGTCTGAGGGTGATAAGCTGTGCTGAAATACAGTCGGGTTCCTAATCCTTCTTGGACTTTCTTCCAAAATCTCGAGGTAAACTGGGTTCCTCGATCCGACACAATGTTCTTGGGTACTCCATGCAAACTGACTATTATAGCAATGTACAACTCTGCTAGCTTCGAACTTTGGTAAGTGGTCTTGACTGGTAAGAAATGAGCGACTTTGGACAGTCTATCTACTATGACCCAAATAGAGTCATTTCCCCTACTAGATGTAGGCAAACCGGTGATAAAAACCATTCCAACTGAATCCCATTTCCATTCCGGAATCTGCAATGGTTGCAACAGTCCTGCAGGTCTCTGATGTCCCGCTTTGACTATCTGACAGATATCACACTTGGCTATGTAGCATCCGATTTCTCTCTTCATCTTATGCCACCAAAATTGTTCCTTTAAATCCTGATACATCTTCGTTCCTCCGGGGTGGATAGAATAAAGAGTATCATGTGCTTCTTTCAAAATAGCTTGCTTCAACTCTGAATCTGCTGGCACACATATACGTCCTTTGTACCATAAAACTCATTCTTCATCTTCGGTGAATCCGGGTACCTTCCATGTACCAATACGACGTTTGATTCCATCGATACTAGAATTTCCTTTTTGCACCTCCCTGATCTCTCTGATCAAAGTGGGTTGAAGTTCTATGCTAGCCAAAAATCCTTCACTTACTATCTCTATTCTGAAATCTTCCAACTCCTTGTGCAAACTTGGTTGCTCCCTCAGAATCATAGATTTCAAGCGACACGGCAATCTGCTAAGAGCATCTTCTACCACATTGGCTTTACCAGGGTGATAGTGGATGTCCAGATCATAGTCCTTGATTAGCTCTATCCATCTCCTTTGCCTCATATTCAGCTCCTTATGAGTGAAAATATACTTCAGGCTCTTGCGATCCGAATAAATTTCACAAGTTACCCATGAGGTAATGCCGCCATGTCTTCAAGGATAATTCTGCCCATGTTGCTTCAGTTGTTGGGATAGATATGATATGACTTTGCCTTCTTGCATCAACACACATCCAAGACCAATCTTGGATACGTCATAATACACACCAAAAGGCTTCGTGATATCCGGCATAATCAAGATAGGGGCTGAGATCAATCTCTTCTTAAGCTCTTGAAAACTTGCTTCACATTTTTCTGTCCATTCAAACTTCTTATCTTTCTTCAATAACTGGGTCATGGGTCTTGCGATGCTCGAAAATCCTTCTCGAACTTGCGGTAATGTCCCGCTAATCCGAGAAATGCACGAACTTGGGTTTGTGTGGTTGGGGCTTTCCATTCTTCAACATCCTTAACCTTGGCGGTGTCAATGGCAATTCCTACTACCGACACGATATGTCCGAGGAATCCTACTTCGTGTAACCAGAATTCATATTTGCTAAACTTGGCATACAACTGATGCTCCCTAAGGGTTCCAAGGATGGTCCTCAGGTGTAGCTCATGTTCTTATGATTTGGAATAGATCAGAATGTCATCGATGAAAACAATGACAAACTTATCCAGGAAGTCCATAAAAATCTTATTCATGAGGTTCATGAAATAAGTGTGGGCATTGGTTAATCCAAAAGACATGACAGTGTACTCATACAATCCATATCTGGTGGTAAAGGTAGTCTTTGGAATATCCTCTGGGCGAATCTTGAGTTGATGATAGCCAGTTCTAAGATCAATCTTAGAAAACACTTTGGCATCGGTCAACTGGTCAAACAAATCTTCTATCTTCGGCAGTGGGTACTTATTCTTAATGGTGACATCATTCAGCTTCCTATAATCCGTACACAAACGGTTATCTCCATCTTTCTTGTCCACAAACAAGACAGGTGATCTCCATGGCGAGGCACTTGGTTGAATCAATCTTATCTCTAGCATAACATCCAGTTGCTTCTTCAGCTCCACTAATTCAAACGACTTCATACTATAAGGTCTCTGGGCTATGGGTCCAGTTCCAGGGATTAGTTCAGTGATAAACTCGATATCCCGATCTAGGGGCATACCGGGCAATACATCTGGGAATACGTCGGGGTATTCACAGACTACTCTGACTTGGTCAATGGTTATGGCTTTCTTGGCACAGTCATGGTTATGGCTTTCTTGGCACAGTCAATTAATCCCTTACGTTTCGACATCCAGTCCATTCCTAGTACTACTTCCAAACCTTTGGTTCCAAGTACTATTAGATTAGCATAAAAATCTATGACATGGATTCTGATAGGTAAGCCCTTGCAAATTTGTCTAGCTTTAGTGGTTGAACCAGGTATTTGAACTATCATAACATGCTTCAATTTTTTTGTTGAATCTTACTAGTGCATGCAAATTCTTCTGTAATGAACAAGTCCGATGCTCCAGAATCAAACAACACTCTTGCAAGTACTTAGTTAACAGAAAACATACCCAACACGACAAATGGCGCTTCCTGGGCTTCTTCACCATTCATGTGAAACAGACGACCATTGGGGTTGAGCGAATTTCCTGGGGCAAATCTTCTTCCAGGCTGAACATGGTGCTGCTGCTGAGCTAGGACATTCACGTCGGGGGATGCTGCAAGCTTCTTGGGCAGTCATTGGAGTAGTGACCCTTGGTTCCGCATTCATAACAAGTCACCTGAGACTTGTCCTTTCCTGCAACAGGCACAACATTGCTTCCAGTCCTTGGAGCAGTATTGGTGTTGTTGGCGACATTGTTGTTGTTGAACTTGGGCGGTGCACGGTTGAAATTGTTGGAGTTTCTGGGGTTGTTGTTGTGGTTTCCTTCGGGCCTTGGGTTTCCTCCTCCACGGTTGGGATAGTTCGGACGGTTCATCGGGGGTCTATTGTTTCTTGGGGAAAATCCTGCAGACGGGTTGGGGCGATACTTTGGGGTATGGTGGGTTCCTGGTTGATGCATCATTCGACGCTTGCGGTTCTCATTGGCTTGGTTGATCTTGCCTTCCATCTAAATGGCAGAATCCACTAAGGCTTCAATGTTAGCAAATTGAATATTGACTAACACTGTCTGCATCTCATCATGTAGACCATTGAAGAATCTCTCCTTCTTCTTGGCTTCAGTGTCAATCTCATCTGGTGCATACCTTGCTAATGACAGAAATTTGTCACAGTACTCAACTACTGTCATCCTCCCTTGCTTCAACTCTCTGAATTCATCTCTCATCCTCTTGATCAAACCCAATGGCACATGGGTTCTGCTGAACTTGAGTTTGAATTCATCCCAAGTCATCATCTGTCCCTCATTCATGTCGTGAATGCTGTTCGACCAAGATCTTGCATCTCCTGCCAGTTAGTGGGTGGCAAACCGTACTTTCTCATTGGCCTCTACTGCTGCGACTTCTAAGTTGTTCTCCATAGTCTGCAGCCAGTCATCTGCATCTAATGGCTCTTTAGACTTACTAAAGATGGGTGGATTGGTATTCTGAAAGTTCTTGAGCTTGGATCCATGGTTGTCCTGGTTTCCATGGCCTTGGTTGTTGTTGGCCATCTGAGCTATGTGTTGAAGGGTGGCTAGGTTGGCTTGACGTTCGGCTCTTTCATCTTCGCGGTCTGAAACCAATATTTGCATGATTTGCAACATTGGGTGCGGGGATGAACTGCTTCCTCTGCGAGGCATCTGAAGATTGAGATTGATCATGAGACAAGAGGGAAATTTCTAAGGTTTAGGATTTTTTTGCAAAAACTTTTAAAGTTTGACTCAGGTTTTGCCACTAGCAAATTTCTTTTCACTCATTCATAGCACAAAGTACAAACACACACCACAACAAGGAAACATATGGCTTTAAGAACCATTCTGTGAAACTACGATACAGTGGGACCGAATACAACTTCACTAACGCTAGTGCTCAAGTGCTCCTATTCCTCGGAATCGGTGGCTTCATCATCATCATCATCAATGAAGGCGGAGTCATCGTCATCGATGTGGAAGTCCATGGCTTGATCCTCCAGGAAGTCATCATCATCAGTGAGGTAGGAGTAGGGTCTTCACGGATATCTTCCCCTGCATTCTCCCTCTCCTCAAGGTGCATGTCCCGCTCGTGGATGGTCTCCTCCAAGTCGATCACTTTGTGACACAGGCGGGCAATAATGCGATCCTTCTTGTCAAGCTGACGGCGACGGGACTGGCGATCCTTCACCAGCATGGCGATGGTCTGGTCCTTCTTGTCTGCGATGGCATAGTTGTAGTCGGCGTAGGAGCGGGCATTTTCCAACTCCTTCTGCCTGTCATACATCATGAAGCTGAGATGGTCCACTTGATGCTTCAGCTCCGGGTGACGTGGTACCTCCAATGGTTGTCCCATAGCATCATGCCTTGGGTAATACTCAAAGCGCGTGCCCTTGATCTGATTGATGCTTTGCCCACACAAACGGGTAAGAGCTTCCTGCATAGCCCTAGCGAGTCCATCTAACTAGCTGCTCTCTCTTAAGGCGAAGTGGATTCCCTCTAAGGTGGGGGCTTCAATCTTCCCTCTGGGACTTGCAACAATCAGCCATTGCAATTCTCCTCCTTGTTGATCGTTGAGCTGGGCTCCGAAGACTTGGGGTGTGGGCGCTCCAGAAGTTCCGAGAGTTGGTCCAAATCACGCTCAAAGATGAGATCTCCTCCATTGCCCAACTAATAGAACTTGATATACTTCACGTCCATCTATAAGAATGTAGGATGAGTAAGTTAGTAGAGTGATCAAGTGTGTCAAATTTAATGTAAGTTTGCAAGAATTTTTGAGGAACATGAATTTTCATGAAAGAATCTAAGTGGTAAGAATGAGAATAGGTTTTCGTAAATACTCACTTCTTTTATTTTTGAAACTAAGTTTTTGATTCAAGTGTCCACTCTAACTAGGGTCTCCTATGGCCAGGATGGCTCTGATACCAACTTATCAACACCCGGATTTTTAATCCCAGATGCCTATTATGCCATACATCGCAATCCAAGGATTACCATTTTTGCGAGACATAACAGATTGGTACCATAGTTCATCATACATTCTTAGTACAATCAACGCATTGGAATAATAGAATAACGGTAGCATGGGAGAAGCTCCATCTTCAAAGTCACAGGCAATGCTAATGATGGGAGATGATGCTAGTTGACGTAGACTTCCTGTTGTCCATCATCCTGGTAGTCCTCCTCATAGTCTGGCCATAGGAATATCCCGGGATAAAGCCATGAGTACTCTTTAAGTACTCGCAAACTATCACTAACAAGTAAAGTGGTTCAAGTAGGAATACTGTACCACCCCAGTTTTAGTTAATCTATAATTAGGGTTTGGTTGTGCATTGCATGAGCATCATATCTTAAAATTGTGCATTGAAGAAAATAAATCAAACCCTAAACCCTAGTTTTCTCCCCTCTCTTTGAAACAATTCAAATGGTTTTGAATATTTTGGAAAACTACCAAAATAATGGAACCCAAATTGATTACAAGGGTCTCTGAAATATTTTAAATATTTTTAAAAATTCTAGTATTTTGAAATGTATCAAAACAGATTTGAAATTCATTTACAAAGAGAAAACAAAACAGCAAAGGGAAACGATTTTGGAAAAAAACACAGAGCACTCCCAAGACGCAGCCCACCCGAAGCCCAGCAGCGGCCCAGTCCGCATACCGGTTCACCCTGTTGTCTTCCTCGCGCAGCGAAGCAGCTGCCTGCCGTAGCACCCGCCGCTCACCGGCGTCACGATGCCCGCTTGGCGCCAAGATTCACGCCGCCGCCACCTAGTGCCTATAAGTTCGCCGTGCCGCCGCTCGACAACCCTAGCTTCGCCTTATCCTCTTTTCCCCTCGTTTCTCCATTCGGCACCGAACCCTAGCTTCAGATGCTTCGGTGTCCCTGACGCCTCCGGCCACCCCGAGCCCCGTTGAGCATCCCCGGAGCTCCTCCTTGCCGCCCTCTTCTTCCATGTTGAAGGAATCGAGCTAGGGTGCCTCAAATTCTCGCCATCGACCGCGTCTTCCCTGCCTCTGTTCGAGCTCCGCTGCCGCCATTGATGCCGTTACCGACCATCTCCGGCCTTGCCGACCCCTCCTCAGCAACCGTGGTGAGCCACTGGTGCGTACGGCACCCTCCTCTAGCTCGCTTTCTTGCTTTAGTGCTACCACACCGATGTTCTGCAAGCGCCGCCGCAACTCGCTGTGCTCGCTGCTCCGGTGACCATCCCGTAGCGGCGCCGCCCGTTTTTGACTCAGTGTGAAGCTCTGATTCGAACGTGCTGCCTCGCTAGCTCGCCCGCGCCCTTCTGCGCCGTTCCCCGATGCCACCTGCAGTGCTCCCCGACGAGTCCTGCGTGGCGCCAAGGTGGCATCTGTGTGGCCAGGTCCCACCCATCAGCCTCTATGGCTAGATGCTCCCGTGGTACAGAAATTTAGGGTTAGGGTTGAGCTAACGTCAGCCTGACGCATTATTTGGTTTAATAAATCCAGAAAATGAATAAAACTTATAAAATCAATAACTTTTGAGTTGTAAGTCAGAAAAATACAAATAATATATCAAAATGTTCAGAAAAATGAGTTCTACCTCTCTAAGCTATAATCATGCATTGTTAAGCAACTTAAATAACAAATTTATTTAGAAGAACATAGTAACTCCTCATCGGTAATTCCGGAGTTCCGCCGAGTTAGGGTTTTCACTCCTCGGAACCCCGAGTAATTTGTCAAGCATGCCTTAGGGTTACCTTTCAATGCAATTTAACTTGTCATATCATCATACTTGCTTGAGTATTGCATCGATGCCATGTGTTGACTGTTTCCCCTTTTTTCTGGTGATTTGGTTCTTCCCGGTAGAATACGATATCGAGATCAAGATCGAAGCCCGAGGTCAACACCGTCGAAGTTTGAAGATCAATGAACAATACTTGACCAACTGTAACCAAGTCAAGTACAAAGCTCTCAAAGATCTTCTTATTGGTTATCAACTGGCAAAGGCAAGCATAGCCCCACCATGATATAATCCTATGAATTCGGAAGCATTTCAATTCTGCCATAATGCATACGATTCTAATGTGGTCTTTTATCAATAAATAGAGTATCCTATCTGTTGCATTTGACATGGTTATACCCTACGGGTACGTAACTTCAGCATACCTAGTCCAGCCCAAGGAAGGCCCACGGCAAATATACACCGGCCCATGAAGATTTTCGGGTGGTCCAGGCCCATGACGCCTTCGGATCCTTGGAGAACAAGACTAGAGTTTGAATACAACTTGTAACCTACTCGTATCGGTACCCGAGACCTAGCCTCCCCATATATAAAGGCTAGGAGGGTCCGACGAGGAGGACAACTACTAGATTACGACATACACACCTCCACGCCAGATCGAATCACAGACCAGAACCTTCGGTTCCGCCGTAATCAAAGAGCAGACAGGCAGGAGTAGGGTTTTCCCTCCGGGGGCCTGACCTGGGTAAATCTCGTGTCTCCTGGTTGCTTGTCTGTTAACCGTGCCACGATCTCCAGCATCCCCATCTTCTCCAAAACCCAAGTCCATAACAATGGGCATTGACGAGATTAAACCTCGTCAATTGGCGCCGTCTGTGGGAATCGGGGCTGCTGATTGTGCGGTCGTGACGGTTCCGACCCGATCGATCTACAACTCCGCGGAGACGGAGAATCACCTCCTCTTCGGCGCTTTCGACTTCACCGCCCACTCGCCGGATACCATGAAGGATTTCGAGCCCGTAGGCGACGGACTCGAAATTCTGTTCGGGAGCTTCTGCTTCCAGGTGGGACAAACTGGCACTCTCCGCCTCCCTGAACGGATGCCCGTGACACCAATCAGGCCCGCTTCATGGGCTCCACACCCCGTGCTACACACGTCATCATCAGCAGATGAGTTCTACAGCAGCAGCTGCTGCAACTCCGATCTGTGCGATCCACTTTCGGATGAAGGGACCTACGGTTCCGGATCCGAAAGCTGCGGCAGCAGCCAACCTATCTGCAGGCGCTATCTGTGCGGCGACCCAATACGGCTTTCGGCTGCGGTGACCCGATACATCCTTCGGATGCGGCGACCCGGTGCGGTCTTCGATTGCGGTAATCTTCGGATACAGAACTCGCTGCCGCCATCAACCTCAGAAACCCGTCGCTTCTATGACCGTGGTCCGCCGCGTCGACTACGTCCGCCGCCTGACCCGCTACCGCGTCAACTTCGCCACAACTACCAACAAAGCTAAGTTTCCCTCTACTCAGAGCTGATTTCCTTTTTTAACTCGCACTCGAAACACTCGGGGGCTGCGCCCTCTTCGAGTAACCTAATGTGCCATCGGATCCACGCACTCGAGCACCTCGAACACGACAGCCCGAGTAGCTGATTCTGCCTGATCGTCGAATCCTTGAACTCCGAGTGCCTCGTCAAGGTACTGAGACTAAGGGTAATCAGGCTAACGAAAAGGCCTAGCATACAGTGCAAAAGTGTCGACTCGATCGGCACCAGAATCTTACTATACAAGATGTGCAAATATTCTTTACAAGATACAAGTACTTCACAATTTTTTTTATATTTTATGCAGCCTACAAGGACGTCGACTGCGTCGAGCTATTCTATCGGGTCCTCCAACAGGAGTCGACGAAACAACTGGCTACGCCATAAACTCAAGGCCCGAGTCGAAACCCTCCTCGGATGGTTGCATCACTTGATGCTACACAGGCGCGACGCTGACTCGATGCACTTCTGGGTCAGTGGTTTCTCCTCGCATGAGTCTCCGCTCGAGTCTGCGACTCGACTAGACACTCGGGGGCTACTCCTATCAGGAGCGCTGGTCGCGCACCCGATGTACTTCCGGGTCAGTGGTACACCCGCGAGATTGTCCACTGCGTCTACAAGATACAAGACTCGAGTCTCACGACTCGCCGCAGACACTCGGGGGCTACTCCAAACTGGAGCGCTGGTCGCGCACACACAAGATCTTCGAGTCCTACGCTGAGTCTATGACTCCACTACGGACTCGGGGCCTACTCCCATAGGGAGGATTGATTCAAGCATCTGAAAAAAAAAATCGTGTCCTACGGACCTGAAGCAAACAACGGCTGAATTAAAGTCTCGCCGAGTCACGACTCAATGCAGACACTGGGTTACTCCCATAGGGAGCGCTGGTCGCGCACCCTATAGTCCATTGTGTTGACTACGTCCATGATGTCGATTCCTTTACAACAGCCGAACAAATTCAGCTGACCCGATGAACTTCCGGGTGAAGTGCTTCGCACTCGACACAACTTTCGACTCCGACATCCAAATACAAGGTTCAAGACAACTAAGTCTCCTTGGCCACCCGAAGCACCTCCGCGGTGACAAACATTCGGATGCTGTGTCTACGACACAAAGATAAGACCTACAGATATCATCTGATGGCCTGGCAACGCACCTGACTACGCTCTGCTAGTATAAATCCATGCCAACAGGCGTGATGAAAAATCTCGACGGACGCGTTGGGTACATCATTTAAAATTCCTAGAATTCCACTCCTGTAAGTCCTCCGCGGCCTGAGTCGAATTACGCCAGCATATGTTCCGGGTTCGAGTCGAGGGACTCGCACCTGAAGAAGATCGTGTTGTTTTGTCCTAAGACGATTAACTGACCCTGATCCGTCTGGTGAGTCAGGCACATGCATCAACAATCCCTACACATTCTCTTGAAAGACAGAGTTGCACCTGAAGGATTAAAGAGTCCTCAGCCGAATCTACGATTCGACTGAACACTCGGGGGCTACTGACATGGTTATACCCTACGGGTACGTAACTTCAGCATACCTAGTCCAGCCCAAGGAAGGCCCACGGCAACTATACACCGGCCCATGAAGATTTTCGGGTGGTCCAAGCCCATGACGCCTTCGGATCCTTGGAGAACAAGACTAGAGTTTGAATACAACTTGTAACCTACTCGTATCGGTACCCGAGACCTAGCCTCCCCATATATAAAGGCTAGGAGGGTCCAACGAGGAGGACAACTACTAGATTACGACATACACACCTCCACGCCAGATCGAATCACAAGACTCAGAACCTTCGGTTCCGCCGTAATCAAAGAGCGCAAGCGGGAGTAGGGTTTTTCTCCGGGCCTGAACCTGGGTAAATCTCGTGTCCCCTGGTTGCTTGTCTGTTAACCGTGCCACGATCTCCAGCATCCCCATCTTCTCCAAAACCCAAGTCCATAACAATGGGCATTGACGAGATTAAACCTCGTCAGCATTACTCCCTTGAGCTTATATTACCTGATCCACTGCTCTAGCATAACTAGGTTTGGCTTGTGTGCTTTGCTAGATGTTATATTCGTGTCTTGCTTAGCTGTGCCAGTACTGGTTCATCCAAATGATGTATCAGATGTAGAGAATATAGTATGACGGGATAACGTGATGAGATGATATCAGAGGTGATACAAGTTAAGCATGCTAAGGATTGTATGGGAGGCCACGGTGGGATGTGGTTTTTCTAGTCCCATGCTTGCCACCACTAGGACCCGAGTTCTTGCCTTTGGAACCGAGACGAGCGTACAACCACACGGGGCCTGGACAACCTCATGACAAACTAACTTTCCTAGTAGATTCCATTCGACATACGCATTGAAAATGTTTTCGAAAGAAGGAAGTGAAGGAGGTGCATTCATAACAGGTAGGGAAGCGTGGACCTGGTTGCTTGGGGTCGATGGAGCCCCTAGTAAACCAACCTCACCTCACATCTTTAAGTACCGGCTTCGGGATTTGACCCGCTATGGCGGAACCATACTTATTGCGTGACACATGGTCTCGGCGAAAGCAAGGTAAAGGTCGTGTCTAACCACCCTCTGCCGGCCTTCCAAGGAAGAGAGCTAATCATTGTGGCATTAAGAGAAGGTTGGTATGTGTGGGTAAAGTTGTACACCCCTGCAGGGTAATAATCTTTTCGAAAATCCGTGTTCACGGTTATGAACGACTTGATGACTAGACTCAAGATCATAGATAACTTTAACCTAATCGTAAAACTTGGCAGATGAACGTGTGCTTAAGGATGCTTCCTCATGGGTACGAGGGGGTGATCCTAGTTAGGGTTGAGATGATGATGATTTGGTGGATATCAATATGATGATCAATATTTCAGAGATGTCGCTCTCTTATCCCCTTTTAAAATACTCTGATTATACGAGCTTCCTCTCCCTCTTGTTTTATAAACAAAAGTGGCTTTATGCAAAACAACTCCACCAGCCATAAGTCTTGCGGAGTTCAGCCTGTACTCAACCTTGCTTTGTTGTTACTTTTGGCAGAGTAAGTGTTCACCTAAAGACGAGTTCTATACTACATCGACACCGACGAGTAGCTTGGGGTTCCCGGTCGGCAGCCTGGAATCTATGGGCTCGGACATCATCGTTATGCTTCAGGCCTCTTAGGCCATTTGTTAATTTTGCTATACTTAATAACATAATTTGTCTTCCGTTGTTTGATGTTTGTGGTCAGTGACCTCTGCTTGTAATATTTTGGTTCTTTGCTCAGTTATGAGCTTGCTGTAATAAATTTTGTGTCGTAGGGTCACTGCTATGTTACCGATTTTCACTGAAATTCTCGAGCTCAAGGTTAAGATTATGTCAGACGGAGGTCTGGGATTTGTTTAGCCCTGATCCCGGGGGTGTCACAGGTCTTGGTATCAGAGCAGTACCGACTGTAGGAAAACCTTGCTATTGGTCGATGTTGAGTCTAGTGTTTGCGAAAACTATTTTAAAAGCTGAAAAGTATTTGTGAAAACTCTAGTATGCTTCCTTTTCTTCTTATCCAGTTTCGCTCTAACTCTGGGTTATTTTATTTGGTATTGATTTTAGAAAAGTTTTGATATCTCTTCTTGTCTTTCAAAACTTAGGTGCCTTCTTGGCATGTCGTTTCTAAGCCAATTGACCTAGTGTTGAGTTCTCTAGAGTTTTGTGTGTTGTGAATTCCTTGTTCCCTTTGCTCTTGTTCATCTGAGAGATTCCTTTCTATAATGATCTCTCTATCTTCTGGACCCACAATATTATATTGTTGGTTCCATAGTGTTTTGTTCTAGGCTTCGAGGTTTCCTTTCGCCTCGTGTGCCTCCTTTTTCATTTGTTTGGGTACTTCCGAAGTTGTGTCTTATTTTGGAAGCTACCATGTGATTACTATCTTGTAGTGTATGTTGTGTCACTCAAGCAGTAGTTACTCCTTTCTTTGGGTTTTAACCCTTAGACTTGAACCGAAGATCCTCGATTGTGCTGGATTCTGGTGTCTCGAATCTTGTACATCAAGCTAACCTTTAACCCAAGATCCATTCCTTTGACCCCTACTGTTAATGTTCACACATTACCTCAGGATGGATGGTACCATAATTAAGGAGTTCCCCTACCACATGCTATGGCAGATGTTCTTTAATGGAACCAAATAGATCACGGCAAGAGTACTCCTCGAGAGTCTCGCATCTATACTCGTGACTCTGCCACACCTTTTACTTTTCTGCATTGGTCTTCGGAAGGTTGTTGACTTATGCATCCACATCTCGGGATTCTATCCTGAGAATTATTCTTTCTCTCCTTGTTGCTTTCCGACCTTTGTCTACTAGTTGGTAGCCAAGTAGTAAATGTGCATCGGTGTCTTCTGATGCATGATACTCTTGTGGTCCGTCATGAAATAACAATTTCGGGATTTTAGGAGAAACAAACTCCAGTACCTCATCGTATCTAGGACCAGGTCGAATTGTTGTAATCCGCATAACAAGAAGCATTGATTAGCTTCTGTTTGATCTACCTTAAAGTGTCACACTATTTTAAACCAAGAGTTCGTGCTGAGATTCATGACCCTCTTAATGAAGTGATGCTTTTACACATCTTTACCTACCCTTCCTCGAGCTTTCGCGCTCGTGAGTGATGCATGTACGTAATAATGTGGCCACTCGAGATTCTTAGCAATTATTATTGTTCTAAACTCTAAGGACATTTGTGTCATTCTCAGCGTGATTGGTTAACCCTGTCACTAAGCAAAGGATGATTGTGTTACCAAGTCCATTATCCTAGTGCACTCTCTTCGGTCAAAGAGTTAGACTCATGCCTAAGCTATAAGACTGTGTCTTCTTGCCTTACTAAGAAAGTTTCCTCTCGAACTAAGTGACATATCGGTGGTTCGTGATATTCTGGACGTCTTTCTAGAAGTATCACCATGTTGCCACATGCCCTGTTGTCAAGTTCTTGAGCCAGCAAGTTCTCCGAACTGCTCTTTTATCCAAGGATCCGCACTGGATACCGCTGAACTAGTTGGTTGAGCTTAAGCAACAACTTGGAGAGTTGTAACACAAAAGTTATATACGATTATGTTCTTTATAAAAGGGATGTTTAGTTTTGTTCGTGTTGAAGAAAGATAGTATTTCCTTCGCGGATATGTTATCGTTCCCTACTTTGATTAGATTTGGGCTATCGTCAAATTAAACTCAATTCCAAGGACTATCTTGATGGTCTTTCTACTTGTGATGCTTCACTTCAATACATCTTCATGTCCTTTGGTCTGACCAATACTACTGCCTCGTTCATGCAACATATGAGTTCATCTTCTTGGAGTGTCTCGAGAAGTTTGTTGTTGAGCCCATAAACAATATCCTTATGTCTTCCATGTTAGATTGGATTCATACGGAAAAATTGGCATTAACGTTGGAAACTTTTGAGAACCATCTTCGAGTCATCCCGAAGTATGTGTTCTGGATGTTAGAAGTAACCTCCTATGGTTCACGTGGAAATATTGAAAGATGTCGTCGTGGATTCGAGTAGAGTTAACTTTGTTCCTTAAGGACACATGTGTGTTTATTGTTAGTACTTTATGTGTGTTCAGTTGTCTTTCGACAAGTTGCTAATACATGGGTTTAGCAATCTAGTTCATCTTTTGGAGCTTCACACGGTAGTTCATATCTTGAGAATATAGTAACTGTATCTTCGAGGTAAATGTTGCAAATCTTCTATGCGGACATGCTGAGTCTGAAGTATCATTCCACCTAACCAAAGCTCAATCTCAAGCAGCAATGGTGGTTGGTGTTCCTCAAGGTTTTGACATAGGTTTCTTTGTAAGTCTGGCAAGATTGATGTAACGGTTGACACCCTTAGCCGGAAAGACCTTTTGTCATATTCCCTTGAATCACCAATAAAAACCACTCTTCATGAGGCATCTTCTATATTTTATTATAGGAGTTGTTCTTATGATCTCCTTCGTATCCGAAGTCCGACGTTCACTTGATGTCTGATTTCTCGAACATCAAGGAGAACATTTAAAGTAGTGTTGCTAAATGTTTCTTGGTTGATCCTCCAGACCCTTTATGTTGGCAGGCACTTTGTTATGCTAAGTAATTGAAGTCTGAGAATGAAGTTTCTTCTTTCTCGTTTCATCAGGAATCTTCTTAACCATTCATCTTAGTGGTGTAAAGTGATATCATGATCTTTGGGAAAGATTTTGATAGACATGGATGAATAAAGAGTTTCCTTCGTTTTCTCAACCATGCTCAAGAGTGACTATGATTTTGGTATTCAGAAGTGACTCATGCTACATGCTCCTTGCGACTCTTATGAGTCCTCTCCACAAAACACCTTTCCATCTTAGCCTTCTGTTGAATGAAAAAAAGTAACCCTTCTGTTTTAAAAGTAGTTCAACATCTTAGTTTTGTTGATCCATATCTCTGGAATCTGAAATCTTTACTTAATTCGTGTAGTAGAGGTTCCCTATCAAAGTCTGTGGTCATGTTCTTTCTGTTGGAAGCTTTCCTTTTCAGAAGCTTAAACCCTTCTGTAAGCTCTATGGTCTCAATCCTTATGATGACCAACTATCTAACAATTTGGAACCTTCTCCTCCTGTTCCCTCTACTACCTTGACGTGTTTCATGTTTGTCATCTCAGAGTTGTTTCTGAACACTCCATCCATGAGTTGACCATGAGATACTCTGTGTGTTGTTTAGTGTGTTTCCCTCTTATCCTTAGAATGACCCTGTCTCTTTTTCTCTCTGTCTGTTTTCCTACCTTTGGAATCTCGGGTCGAGATTCTCGTAAGGGGGATAGAGCTGTAACACCCCAGTTTTAGTTAATCTATAATTTATGGTTTGGTTGTGCATTGCATGAGCATCATATCTTAAAATTGTGCGTTCAATAAAATAAATCAAACCCTAAACCCTACTTTTCTCCCCTCTCTTTGAAACAATTCAAATGGTTTTGAATATTTTGGAAAACTACCAAAATAATGGAACCCAAATTGATTACAAGGGTCTCTGAAATATTTTGAATATTCGTAAAAATTCTAGTATTTTGAAATGTATCAAAATAGATTTGAAATTCATTTACAAAGAGAAACCAAAACAGTAAAGGGAAAAGATTTTGGAAAAAAAATAACCAGAGAGCACTCCTAGGCCGCAGCCCACCCGAAGCCCAGTAGTGGCCTAGTCCGCATACCAGTTCACCCTGTTGTCTTCCTCGCGCAGCGAAGCAGCTACCTGGCGCCGCAACCACCGCTCGTCGGCATCACGATGTCCGCTCGGCGCCAAGATGAATGCCGCCGCCCCCTAGTGCCTATAAGTTCGTCGTGCCGCCGCTCGATAACCCTAGCTTCGCCTTATCCTATTTTCCCCTTGTTTCTCCATTCGGCACCGAACCCTAGCTTCAGATGCTCCGGTGTCCCCGACGCCTCCGGCCACACCGAGCCCCGTTGAGCATCCCCGGAGCTCCGTCTTGCCGCCCTCTTCTTCCCTGTCGAAGGAATCGAGCTGGCGTGCCTCAAATTCTCGCCATCGACCACGTCTTCCTTGCCTCTGTTCGAGCTCCTCCGCCGCCATTGATGCTGTTACTGACCATATCCGGCCTTGCCGACCCCTCCTCAGCAACTGTGGTGAGCCACTGGTGCCTACGCCACCCTCCTCTAGCTCGCTTGCTTGCTGTAGTGCTCCTGCGCTGATGTTCTACAAGCGCCGCCGCCTCCCCTCGCTGTGCTCGCTACTCCGGTGACCATCTTGTAGCGGCGCCGCCCGTTTTTGACTCAGCATGAAGCGCTGATTCGAACGCGCTTCCTTGCTAGCTCGCCCGTGCCCTTCTGCGCCGTTCCCCGATGCCGCCTGCAGTGCTCGTCGGCGAATCCTGCGTGGCGCCAAGGTGGCATCTGCGTGGCCAGGTCCCACCCGTCAGCCTCTGTGGCTAGATGCTCCTGTGGTGCAGAAAGTTTGGGTTAGGGTTGAGCTGACGTCAGCCTTACACATTATTTGGTTTAATAAATCCAGAAAAAGAATAAAACTTGTAAAATCATTAACTTTTGATATATAAGTCAGAAAAATACAAATAATATATAAAAATGTTCGGAAAAATGAGTTCTACCTCTCCAAGCTATAATAATGCATTGTTTAGAAACTTACATAACAAGTTCATTTAGAAGAACATAGTAACCCCTCATAGGTAATTCCGGAGTTCCGCCGAGTTAGGGTTTTCACCCATCGGAACCCCGAGTAATTTGTCAAGCATGCCTTAGGGTTACCTTTCAATGCAATTTAACTTGTCATATCATCATACTTGCTTGGGCATTGCATTGATGCCATGTGTTGATTGTTTCCCCTTTCTTTCGGGATCAAGATCGAAGCCCGAGGTCAACACCGTCGAAGTTTGAAGATGGATGAACAATACTTGACCAACTGTAACCAAGTCAAGTACAAAGCTCCCAAAGATCTTCTTATCGGTTATCAACTGGCAAAGGCAAGCATAGCCCCACCATGATATAATCCTATGAATTCGAAAGCTTTTCAATTCTTCCATAATGCATACAATTCTAATGTGGTCTTTTATCAATAAATAGAGTATACTATCTATTGCATTACTCCCTTGAGCTTATATTACCTGATCCACTGCTCCTAGCATAACTAGGTTTGGCTTGTGTGCTTTGCTAGAGCTTATATTCGTGTCTTGCTTAGCCGTGCATAGCTGCCAGTACTGGTTCATCCAGATAATGTATCCGATGCATAGAATATAGTATGACGGTATAACATGATGAGATGATATCAGAGGTGATAGAAATTAAACATGCTAAGGCTTGTATGGGAGGCCACAGTGGGATGTGGTTTTTCTAGTCCCATGCTCACCACCACTAGGACCCGAGTTCTTGCCTAGTAGATTCCACACGGGGCCTGGAAAACCTCATTACTAACTAACTTGCCTAGTAGATTCCAAGAGTCACATAGTTCGAGCGTTCCATTCGACATACGCATTGAAAACATTTTCGAAAGAAGGAGGTGAAGGAGGTGCATTCATAACAGGTAGGCAAGACTGGATCGGGTTGCTTGGGGTCGATGGAGCCCCTGGTAAACCAACCTCACCTCACATCTTTAAGTACCGGCTTCGAGATTTGACCCGTTATGACGGAACCATACTTATTGCGTGACTCATGGTCTCGACGAAAGCAAGGTAAAGGTCGTGTCTAACCACCCTCTACCGGCCTTCCAAGGAAGAGGGCTAATCATTGTGGCATTAAGAGAAGGTTGGTACGCGTGGTAAAGTTGTACACCCCTGCGGGGTAATAATCTTTTCGAAAAGCCGTGTTCACGGTTATGAACGACTTGGTGACCGGACTAAAGATCATAGATAACTTTAACCTAATCTTAAAACTTGGCAGATGAACGTGTGCTTAAGGATGGTTCCTCATGGGTACGAGGGGGTGATCCTAGTTAGGGTTGAGATGATGATGATTTGGTGGATATCAACATGATGATCAATATTTCAGAGATGTCGCTCTCTTATCCCATTTTAAAATACTCTGATTAGACGAGCTTCCTCTCCCTCCTGTTTTGTAAACAAAAGTGGATTTATGCAAAACAACTCCACCAGCCATAAGTCTTGCAGAGTTCACCCTGTACGCAACCTTGCTTTGTTGATACTTTTGGCAGAGTAAGTGTTCACCTAAAGACGAGTTCTATACTACATCGACACCGACGAGTAGCTTGGGGTTCCCGGTCGGTAGCCTGGAATCTATGGGCTGGGACATCATCGTTATGCTTCAGGCCTCTTAGGCCATTTGTTAATTTTGCTATACTTAATAACATAATTTGTCTTCCGTTGTTTGATATTTGTTGTCAGTGACCTCTGCTTGTAATATTTTGGTTCTTTGCTTAGTTATGAGCTTGATGTAATAAATTTTGTGTCGCAGGGTCACTGCTGTGTTACCGATTCTTCACTAGATATTCTCGAGCTCAAGGTTAAGCTTATGTCAGACGGAGGTTTGGGATTTGTTTAGCCCTTATCCCGAGGGTGTCACAAATACTAAGCTCTAGGATGTTTTGCAAAAATCCAGCTTTATCTCTAGATGAGTTCAGAAGTAAAGAAAATTAGTTTAATGTCTTATAACACCTAAGTGGGAACTTAGCTCTCACTTTCACAACCCTGTCGTGGTCAAGTAAAAGTCATGATTCATTTCACAAGTCATTTCGAAAATCATTTGATGACGGAACAGTATGGCCACTCCAACTGTCCATAACCGCGGACGCGGCTATTCGAATAGTTTAACACTCCGCAGAGGTGGTACACTTTCACTACAATATTCGATACATCTGTCAGAAACAATCTTGAATCACCATACTCAGTATGCGGATAATCAATCCTAACCTTTCAATTACACACCCTAGTATAGGCACCTCCCCTATGAGTTTCGCCTCCCAACCATGACCATCTGTCATCTTGGGAACTGCACAGGTGGACAAACATCACAAGGTAGCCTCAACTCAAACCTCGGCCGCAAGGGAACCCATACTAAGGTATATAAACTTCTAGTCAAGCCCTACCAAAATTTTGGTATAGTGGTTGTACGGTAAAATTGGAATGGTATCGCATCTGAACACAACCATCAGTTTTATAAAGGGCTAAGGCTCATGCCTCAATGTTTTTATCATCAAAATTATCTGGTGTTCAAGAACACATGTCAAAACAGTTCATTAGAATGACTCATCATTCTAAGGTTTTCATAACCATTTTCACCAAGTATTCCCATCTAAAGTGATCAAGTTTTATGCTTACCACTAGCCACTAAAGTTGGGGGTGAACACTAATGAGGGTGATAATCAGTGTGACTTATCTAAGTCTAAACTCATGCCTCAGGATGACATCTAGTTCTACCTAACTTAGGACAAGTTTTATGCTCTTTATGCTACCTCTAAAATCTTTCCAAAACTCATAAGTTTATAAGTAAAACTGGGATTTGGTGTAATCAAAAGGGTATAAGTAAAACTGGGATAAAGAAATAAAAGAAATAAAGAAATAAAAGAATAAAGCTTATAAGTAAAACTGGGATTTGGTGTAATCAAAAGGGTATAAGCAGTTATACCTAATGCATCTTTCATAGGTTAATCTAGTGGTTTTAGGCTTGCAAGTAAGACTTGCATGGTTTTAGCTTAGCTTGCTAAGATAGTAGCTTGCCTTGTGCAGTGAAGTGGTTGAAGTTCTCCTCTGCTTCTTCTTCGTATTAGTCTCCTTCCTCTTCGTATCCTTCGTCGGTACTAGCGTCTATAAATAAATACGAAGTACATAATCACCAAACAATACTTAACTACTTCTATTTAGCACACAAGGTTCACACTAGATGATCTAACATAATCACAATCATCACAAGAGTTAAGGCATTAGTCTTATTTATTTTATTTTAGAAAAGTAATTTCTACTCATTGAAAACTACTTAAGATTTAATATTCTTCAATTAAAATATAGGATCATGTTGACACATGTCATCACCACATATTTTAATAATTGGGAATGTGATTAAATGTGGTGTCACAATTTAATAAGGTTTAACCTTTTATTTTAAATAATTAAAATGACTAGAAATGCCTGTGGGGCATTCTTTTATTACTTGTCCACTATTACTATCACTAAACCTAGATAATTTTATATATTCAGAAAGGTCTTATCAAATGTTATTTTAGAGAGTTGGAATCAACTCAAAAGCATTTATGATCGAATTTTGAAAAATCTTTGAATGTAGAAAAGTCTTTGCGTTGTTATTTTAACTATAGGTGATGTATAATTCCAAATGGTTTGAATCCAATGGGCTGGGATTAAGAATTTCCATACCTTTACAACAAAATTGGTTTCATGCCATTTGGTTTAGTAAAACTCTCTTAATTGATTTTTGAATCAATAGACAGAACTAGGATTTGAACTAAATTGAAAAATTCTAATTTAAACTAACTGGGTTGTGCAGGAAATCTAACTGGGCCGGCCCACTGCGCACAGCACGTGCACAGGCGGGTTAAGTGGTGTCCCCACATGTTAGTGAGACAGGGAGTTGCAAAGGGGTACGTGGCGATTACGACCATAGGATTAGATCAAGGATCAACGGCTCATGGTCGTCGTCCTTGTCCGAACAGAACACGACGGGCACAAACCCTATCACAGACAGTGGGGGTCTGGGGCGGCTCACCGGGGCTCAGGCGAGGGACGACGACAGTGGTGAATGACGATGTCGACGACGGCGATTTTCCTGGTACTGGCGGCTTCTCCTGGGGTGACCGCAATCGATGACACCCTTCTCCTCTAGCAGCGGCAGGCTCCGGCCAAATTACGGCGAGAGAGAGCTCGCCTTACTCCGGGAAGAAGTGGGAAGGATCAGTGAGAGGTTGGGAGTGGAATGGTGTGAAGAAATGGTGCGGGGGAGGCCTCCTTTTATAGGCGAGCGAGAGGGGCAGTGCGGCACGGGCGGAGCTCGTCGGGGTCGGCGGTACTCGGCATGGCTGAGGCTAGGGGACGGTGTGCCGTCTCCTGGCGGTGCTCAACAGCTTGATGGCGTGGCAAGAAGTGGTGGGGTTTGGTTGGAACGCGCTGGTGCTCTGAGCGGCACCGACGATGTTTTTGACGATGCACAGGCGCTCCTGGTCGTGTGGCAGCGAACGGGCATGTTTGGTGGTCTCCTGGAACGGTGGTGATCGTGTAGACGGGCGACGAAGGCGCGGTCTGTGCGAGGCGGTCGGCTACGGCGAGCTGGTGTGCTCTGGACATGGCATGGATGAAGTGGGCGCGGTGCGTTTTCTGTAGTCCATGGCTTGGCAAGGCTCGAGGGCTGGACAGGGGGTGGCTGTGGACGGTGGCGTGCCTCATGGACATGGTGGCTAAGCGCGGCGATGGCTCTGGCTACCTTGTCATGGTTGGCTGGCAAGGGGTGACTCGGGCATGCATGACATGGTGCAATGGTAGGGTTCTAGGATGGTTTAATGCATTGGTTGTCACTAGGGGAGACCAGGATGATCAAGGGGAGACAAGGTTTGAGGTGATCACTGCTCAAAACTATGTAGTTAGGCAGAGTTTGGTTTGTGTCTCCAGGTGTTTGATGAAACGGCCAAAAGGAATTCATATTTAAATTTTTTGGTTTAAACTTGGTGAGTGTACTGGGCACATACTAGGGAGTATCTGGTTGATTGGATTTGTCAAGGTGACATGGTTTGGTGGGGTTTTGAGAAATGGTTATCTTACCATATGAACTAGATTCAATTTTTAAATTTCATTTGAAAAGGGTTGCCAAATGTTTATGTGGGTTTGCAAGGTGGGGTTGGGTTCACTTTTACTTGGCCTAGCAAGGGGTGAAAAGAATTGGATTTGTTTTTGTTTGAAATCTTGGACTAGAAACACTCAAAGTGGTCTAGTGAGCAAGATTGGCAAAAGTGACCATTTGCTTATATATCTTATTTTTAAATTTCTCTTTATTTGATTCTGATTGGAAATGATTTAGATGATGTTGTTTTCATCTTTAAATCAATCCTTGACATTCATAACCATCACACAAGTCTACACAAGGATTCATGCATTCATCACATACACACATGCATTCATAATGATTTTAATTAACAAAAGTTTTTGTTAACCCTAAATTTGGGTGATTGGAATTTGATAACCTTGATTAATATTTTTGGGATGTTGTAGGTTCCATCATGGACTATTGTGTAATGATATTACTTAGTTTTCCACCCGCACGAAAGTGCCTGGTGGGCACCTTTGAATCGTTTCTATGCGGGTTTGGCGGGAATCACTAAAACTTGCATAGGGCCGATCCGAGGGTGTTATAGTTACCGATAAGTACTATTTACTCGTTCTGTGATATGACATCCCTTGTGATCTAGTCACATGCTTGCAAGCCAATTGGATGACATTCGACCAAGAGGGCCCAGAGTATATCTATCTTTCATATGGATGGACAAATCCCATTCCTGATCCATGTGCCTCAACACATACTTTCAGAATTCCTCATGCCATCTTTATAGCCACCGAGTTATTGAAGTGGTGTTTTATGTCATCAAATCATTCATTCGGTGATGGTGATTAACATGATCTCATGATCGAAGGATTAGATTACTATGTATTTTTAAGCTTTGTAGCAAACGAACTCTAAATGACTTGATCTTACGCTACGCTTACTATAGGAGTGTGTCCATATCATTATCCTAATGACATGATCTTGTTATTAACAACATCTAATGTCCATGATAAGGAAACCATGATCATCTATTAATCAACAAGCGAGTTTAACAAGAGGCTTACTAGGGACTCTTTCATGTTTACAAAACACACATGCACTAATGTTTCCTGTTAATACAATTATAGCATGGGATGTAAACATTTATCATAAACATAAAGATGTGATAATAACCATTTTATTATTGCCTCTTGGGCATATCACCAACAATTTATCCAACTAGATTTTTAAAAGTCCATCCATCTTCTACGGAATACGGTAATTATTTGAATTACCATTATTATCATAATACCGAATCAAAATAACAATTATTAATACAAATCTTGAAGGCAAGATTTGATGTCAACTAGAAACACAATAATACTTTATTTGTTTTTGATGAATATCATCACATGTTATTTTACTAGTTACTTATGCCATTGTAGTTCATGAATTGTGATGTTCTTTATGACACTTCTTACCAACAAATTGAGTATCCAATATGGGTATCTAATACCCAAGAACCACATTGTTTAACAATAAAAGAATACACCCATAATGTGTATATCATATATATATAAGCTGGAAATTTCCAGTCTTTTTCATTTCTACCAAATATTTACCAGATTCTCCTTCAACATTTCCTTTACTTTTAAAAGAATCTATCAACACCAATAGTGGTGCCATAGATATGACACATAGTCCAAAGTGTATATAGACAAATACTAATACCTTTGGACTTGCACTTTGAAGTTGATCACCATCATCAAATTTGGTGTTCTTTCAAACTTCATTCCTTTTAGTAATCCTTTTAATGTAGTAAACATTTTACATATATCTTTTATCCATCCTTATCATGACAACTTTCATGAACAAGCTACTATAGCTCATAAGGAAAATCCTGCATATAATGTTTGACATGGGTATGCCCTACGGGTGCCCAATGTTAGCCTATCCAGTCCGGCCCAATAGAATCCCATTAAATTATCCACTCATGATGACAAAGCCCAAAAAGGATTCAGATGGCCCAAGCCCATAAAGGATACGACTCCTTGGAAGACACGATTTTCTTTAGATAGAATTTCAAAGAGAAAAACCCTAACTTGAAACCAACTCGACCTAAACCTGGGACCTGGCCTATCTATATAAAGGCCAGGAGGTCACGGAGAGGAGGATCAATCCACAACACTAGCATACACACCGCTAGATCTCATCTACACAACCCCTGTAACCTTCGGCTTCGGCATTAATCAAGAGCAGACAAGCAGGAGTAAGGTTTCCCTACGGGGCCTCGAACCTGGGTAAATCTTGTCTCTCGTTTTCCTTGTTTGCTAGAAATTCCGTGATCTCCAGTGTCCCCTCCTTCTCAAAACTCAAGTCCAAAACAATGGGCATTGACGAGTCGAACCCTTGTCAATTGCCGTTGTCTATGGGAACTAGGCATGCTGATGTTACAGTCGTGACAGCCCCATCCACTTCGATCTTCGATTCCTCTGCAATGGAGAACCACCTCATGTTGGACACCATTTAAAGATCACGGATACCGCCTAGAGGGTGGGGGTGAATAGGCGGTTTAAAACTTCTACGAGATGGGCTTAACAAAGGCGAAATAAAACTAGCGTTTTCTTTTGCCAAGAACAAAGCCTATATATACTAAGGTTCACCTATGTACACCAACAACTTATGCTAAGAAAGACAAGCAACAAAGTGATAGCAATATAGATTACTTCAAGCACGAAGGCTATCACAATGTGAAGTGCATAAGTAAAGATATCGGGTATAGAGATAACCGAGGCACGTGGGGACAACGATATTTTACCGAGTTCCTTTCGACATTGAAGTACATCTCATTGGAGGGGTGGGAGGTACTAAGACCACCAACGCCAAAAAGGCCTCACCCTATTCTCCCGAGCACACGCCGCACGGAAAGCACCCGATCAACTATACGGTGGCCTTCAAGGTGGCGACCGAAACCTTTACAAACTTGTTGAGTAGACTTCCATAACACTTGGAGTCTTCCAACGCGATCCCGAAGGTCTACAACCAATGTTCAAGCTCCGAGAACGAACACTTCCACACAAACATCTAGGCTTCCAAGAAGCCAAGAGGGATAAGCTTCTATGAATTTACCAACCACACCCTCCGAGGAGAACTCAAACCGATGCACCGAATGCAAAAGGCAAGAACACCACAAAGATGCTCCAATCCCTCACTCTCAATTTCTAAAAAAGCTACTAGAGCTATTGGGGAACAAGAGAGGAAGAATCAAAGGGGAACATAAAATCCCCCAAGATCTAGATCCCAAGGATTCACTCACAGAGAGGTGATTTGGTTTGGTCAAAATGTAGATCTAAATCTCCTCTATCTTCCTCTCAAATATGGGAAATAATCATTGGAGGGGGAGAGATTAATCAAGCTCAAAAGAGGGTTCAAATAGTAGGCAAATCTTGAAGAATAGAGGAGGAAGAAGCAACTAAAAAAGACAAAGGGAGGAGGCTAAAAAAGGGTCCAATGTAAATCTGCCCGTTGGGGCTATTTTGACATGGGCTGGCTGGTAGTAACGAATTGAGCCGGTACTACCGGACCAGACCCAGCATCACAACACCCAGGCACACAACGAGCGAGGCAGAAGAAGGGGATCGGAGGAGGCATCGCTCGAGTGGGATCCAGGCGAGCGAACTCCAGCACGCAGCGGGCAAGCGAGCAACGCTGGAGCTGGGCCAGTGTGTGCGCGAGGACCAGCCCACAAGAGAGGCACGCAGTGAGCGAGCGGTGCGAGAGAAGGGGATCGGGGCGACGCGAGCAAAGCCAGCGAGGGGCGGGCGAAGCAAACGGGAGGGGCTCGCGTAGGATCGAGCGGGTGCACGCGAGAGGTGAAACAAGCGGGGCGGCAAGAATCTAGGCTAGGCCCGGTACTATCGGCCCGCATGGGCGGTAGTACTCTGCTGGACTGGTATTGCCGTCTGGGCCTACCGGGCCGCATAGTGAGGAGGGGGCACATAGAATGGGCCGGCAGTGCGAAGCGGTACTACCGCATGGCCCAAGAGAAGATATTTTCTTTTTCTTTTTAAACCAAATAAAAGGGAAAATACAAACGGCAATAACACGAGCTAGGAAACTCCGATCGACACGAAACCAGTTTCGTTGGAAAGAGGACGACAAGAGCTACCAAATAATATTGGTTATCACCAAGTGAGAATATTTGATGTATTATAATGTGAGATATCTCCCTTGGTGAAAAACAGAAAACCTCCAAGATAAAAAATGCTATAAGATACAAAAGGGAAATCCGTTTTTGATGAACTAGAGCTTCTCATGAATATTACCACAAGCTCTAGAGCCTCACATGGATAAGATCCAAATAATAACCAAGAACGATGATGCTAAGTAGGCAAAGGTTTGAGCTCTCTCCGAACGATATGATCGACTTACTCACTCGAGAGCCCCTCTTGATAGTACGGCTAATGATCCTAAACCCGGTATCCCAACTAACAACATGAGACTGGCAAAAGGGAAAACCTATCAAGATAATACCTTTTCCTTGAGCATTTCCACTTGAGCTTGATGTAGACGATCTTGGCCTTCTCAAGATGGAACACCTTACTTGATTTCTCTTCATCGATCCATGGCCACAGAGGATGGAAAGCATCAAACATTAGATCTTCTAGAGATGGCGCATTTTGAGCTTGCAAAACACTTCTTCTTCAATATTTCATCTACCTTGAAGCCAACACAAGCTCCAACCTAGTGTTATTATTTAGATCTTCTTGTGCATCCTGCAATATTTGGGAAGTCAGAACGGATTTATTTTTGAGAACCTTGTGCCCTCATTTGTAGATGGCGAGTGTTTTTTCAAAGTGACCTCTTGCTCCACAGATACAAAGATAAAGCAACCTTAGTTCAACCTCTTATTGACTGGTTGCTAGACATTTTTGTATAACTCATCATGTTCTTATTTTTTACTTTTCTCCCCCCTTGATGTATCCTTTATAGGAATTGTTTCTAGACTATTGGTTACTTAAATTTATAAAGTTTGCACTATAGGGGCTTCTCATACAGTAAAGTTATCAAAAAACACAAGATCCAAGCAATGCCAATGGACAAATCCTAGAAGTGCAACTTAATACACACATTAGTCCATAAAGATTGTCAATAATTACAAAAACCACTCATTGGGGACCACATGCTCTTTCATATAGCCATTCCACAAACTCTAGTGTCCCCTCCTTCTCCAAACCCCAAGTCCAAAACAATGGGCATTGACGAGTCGAACCCTCATCAATTGCCGTCGTCTGTGGGAACTAGGGATGCTAATGTTGAGGTTGTGAAAGCCCCATCCACTATGATCTTAGATTCCATTGCCACGGAGAACCACCTCCTCTTCGGCACCATCGACTTCATTGTATACTCACTTGCAACCTGCCAGGACTTTGATTCCATAGGAGAAATCTCTACATGATTCTTGGGATCCTATGCTTTGAGGTTGGCCAGGTTGACACGTTTCGCCTTCCTGAGCGGGTGGCGCCTCCGGCGATCGCACCTTCCTCATGGGTGCCACCAATCGGTGTGCTCAGAACACCCTCGCTGGCGTATGATTCAGATAGCAGCAATAGCTGCAAAATTCTGATCTATGTGATCCGCCTACGAAGGAAGGAACTTACAGTTCTGGATCCGAAAGATGTGGGATCAATGATCTCCCTCACTGCTTTATGTGCACTATCTTCGTCAACGGCGATGACACTCGGGACAACATCGGCAAGAGGATCGATCCACAAGCCCTTGATGTCGCAAATGAAGGGCACCCTCCAAACCTCAATGCAAGCAGTGCCCAACCGCGGAATCCAGACAGAACCAGTCCTCAGAACCTAGAGGCCTCTAACGATGGAGAATCGGCTCGACAACATATCCACCTCAACAACGCTGAGTGGGAGAGTGTCAGAGAATCTATACGTGGCAACCCACTTCTAAGTGATGCCTCCCGCGATATGCTGATGGGATACCACTGGCTCCTGATAAAGGAGCATAATTGACAAGTTGCGCAGCACAAAGAGCTCGAGCAGCGTAGGCAAGTAGCCGATGAGTCAAGCGCTCGACAGGCGGCACACTCCTCCAACGATGGCCACGCCACCCACAAAAGCCGTTCTCAGCTTGATCGCAAGGGCACAGACGCAACGCTCGAGGCCACCAAGGCACTCGATTTGTCGTTCATGTTAGTCGACTCACAGGGCAACATGATGCCCAAGACACCACAACCCATGGTTATAGCAGCTAATACGTACCTGTTGGCCAACCAACCACCTGTCAGGGATCCACGATCCACCGTCCACAGGTCTGCAATCACGGGCCTCAGTCTCGTTGGATCCATACTAACCAGAGAGGCGACTCCGTAACAAAAGAAGACTGCGATGAAGTTCACGAGGAACCGCACACCCTCATCCGACGAGGAGGACCATGACCTATCGCGGCGATGCCGCATCCCATGGCGGAGGAGCCGCAACTACGACGCCCGTGACAAACTCATGCAGCGCAAGATCAACAAATCAAGCGCTAAACGTGTGTGCACCATGGAGTCGGAAGACGAGGATACGGAGCTCTACGGCGCTAGATGCTTCAGCCGAGCCATATGACAATCGCGGATGCCTAAGGTCTTTAAGCTCCCTTCGGAGTAATCCAAAGTTTGACGGCCTACAGGAGGCTAAGATTTGGCTGGACGACCACATCTCATTGGTCAAGCTTCATGGTGGGAGCAAGAACACAACCATGCAATGCCTTCAGCTATAGCTGAAGGGCATGGACAGAGCCTGTCTCAAAAACCTTCCCTCCTAATCCATCCACAGCTGGGAGGAGCTGGTCTATAGCTTCATCCGCAACTTCAAGGACACCTGCAAGCGGCCAGACTCAATCGAAGAATTGCATGCCTGCTGTCAATGGTCTAATGAGTCAATACACTCATACTTCTAGCAATGGTCCATCATCAAGAACTCAGCAGAGGACATCTCTGAGGAGAGGACAATTCGATGCATTCAACAACGGCATCAGACGCCGTGAACTCAAGGAGGAGCTAGGACGTATCATGCCCAAAACCATCGAACACCTGATGGACATTGCCAATTGTTGGAAGGATGGCAAAGACGCTGCCCACAACAACTGAACACGTTTGGATGATGAAGACGACCTTGGTCGCATACGCGATCGTCGAGGAAAGTGGAGAGCATGTGTCTACGATGACCGCGATGAAATCGAAATGGTCGTGACTGGCTACGCCGATCTCCATGACGGTGGGAACCTCAATAGTGGCAATCACAGCGATAGCTACCGCGATAGCAGAAAGACCAGCAATCATGGCAATGTCGCACCCGCGACGACAAGCCATCCGCAGTCGAGAAACTGTCAAGTCCTTGTAGCATCCACATCTACATCGACAAACAGGTTGGCAAAAATAAATCCAGCCACCTGCTCAAGGATTTCCGGGAGTTCCAGAAGCTCCATGAGGGATACGCCACTGTCCTATAACTTCTTTGGATAAATTTGACATATGGACTACATGGGCACCGTCATATAACTTATTTGGGAAAATTGATATATAGAATTCATGGGAATTTCTCATATAACCTTCGTTGGGAAAATTTGACATATAACCATCGTGGGAATTTGTCATATAGCGTTCATTGGGAAAATTGACATATATACTTTATGGGCATTTGTCATATAGCCTTCGTTGGGAAATTTGACATATAGCCTTCATGGAAATCGTCCTAGGGAAAGGAGTCTACCCCCTGGGCAAGATATGGCTCGACGTCATCTTCGACAACCCCAAGAACTTCAAGCCAAGCGACTTGAATTTGAAGTGGTCGACTGGCCCTCGTAGTATCACGCAATCCTCGGTCGCGTGGCATTCGCACGGTTCTTGGCGGTACCGCACTACGTGTACCTTCTGCTGAAGATGCCAGCACACAATGGAGTCATCACCATCCCAGGGAGCTTCACAAAATCTGATAGTTGTGATAGGGACTTCAATAGAATCTCCCAGTCTTTTGGCATGCAAGAGGAACAAGCAAGGATGAAGGAGTCAACAGACACCAGCCTCCCTCTTGTGACCAAGAAAAACGCCAAGGTGGTGCACGTCCACCCGATGGACCCTGCCAAGACGGCCCTCATCGCCAACGACCTTCCACATAGGAACTCACGCTCGTCGAATTCCTCTGTCAGCTCTAGGAAATTTTCGCCTGGTGGCCTGCAGACATGCCAGGAGTTCCCAGGGAATTCGCCGAGCATGCACTCAATGTGTACCCAGATACACGACCAGTCAATCAGTCGATGCATCGACTGTCCGAAGGATAGGACGAACTAATTGGCATCAAAGGTAACAGACTCCTCGATGCTGATTTCATAAGGGAGATCAAGGAAAGCACCTGGGTATCTAACCCCATGCTGGTCCGCAAGAAGGACACGGACATCCTGCGGATGTGTGTGGACTGTACCACCCTCAACAAGCACTGCCCAAATGATCACTTCCCATTACCGCATATTGATCAAATCATTGACTCCACTACGGGATGCGAGAGCCTCTCGTTCCTCGACGCTTACTCAGGCTACAACCAGATTCGACTGAAGGTTGAGGATCATGATAAAACATCGTTTATTACGCTGTTCGGGGTCTTTTGTTACAACACAATTCCTTTCGGGCTCAAGAACACAGGTGCAACTTATCAAAGGTGCATGCATGCCTACCAAAAGAATAAAATTGGTCGAAACATCCAAGTATATGTCGACGACATAGTGGTAAAGACCAAGGAGAGCCGAACATTGATCGACGATCTCCGCGAGATGTTCGAAAACCTTGATCGTTATAGGATCAAGCTAAACCTGGAAAAGTGGGCCTTCAGTGTCTTGATACCTTCGATCCAGATTACGAATGTAGTATAGATCTTTTTCCCTAGTAGACCTAGGTTTATCGAATCCTCGGGAAGCAGAAAGCAAAGTGAGATTACTTAAACGGACCTTCGAGAGTTTTAGAATTCCTTTTGTTTTTTCAACGGACCGAGAATTTGTGATATTTTTTGTTGTTGTTGACGATGGAGAGAGGGGGCCTAGGGTCATTGGTTTTTGCTAGTAGCTATGCAAAACATCTGATCGAATAATAGATAATAATAAAGTATGCATGTAAATTTTAGAGCAAGATAATTATATGTGGGCAGTGCATCCATAATTGTTATCGCCCCCGCAACGGCTTATAGCAATAGTCTACTAGTCTCATCCATAGAGGAAAGAGAACTAATGATATGCATAGTGATGTCACCATTAATCTCAAGTAAATTCCTCACATATAGCTGTACTATCCCTTATGTTACCGGGTTCCCATCCTGCAGATCAATCATTACTCACACTCTCTTCACCTGGATCAATCCTCGGGGTCTTGGGTACCTGACAAGTCCTTAGATTGAGGCAAGAGAGGGTTCTACAATCATAATGTCATACAAACTAATACATGATGCCATCTATGATAAATAACATGCACAAAAAGCTACATGACTAGGCCGAAGCCCTTAGCCCAAGGAGAATTACTCACACATAGAGATGAAATCAACAATCATAAACATTATAATAGAGATCATAAGGTTAATAGAAAATAGTCTTAGAATGTCGCGAATTGGATAAGAGATCTACAATAACAAGTGGTGGAAGATGTCTATGGTGGTGGAGAAGGCTTTATAGGTTTAGATCCAGATCTATTCTTCCGGTGTGGCGTCTTCTAGTGGCAGGGAGAGTTGAGGTCGAAAAAGAAGCGTTGTTTCCCGTCGCCCGAAGCCTCTGTATATAGGGGTCCCTTCACGAAAGTTGTTATGTTTGACCTAATGAAGTCGATGGCAACTATACGGCCAAAATAAATTTCCCGTCGTATAGTTGGTCGTTAAGGATTCTGCCTCCACTTCACGGCTCCTAGTTTTTTTGATGTGTTGGAAATCTCGTACCTTTGGCATTTATGTTGTGATTCCCATCATTATAAGTCATTATATGCACAGGGAAAAATAGCAAGAAAGGATTGCATACCCCATTGATCATTAGGCATTAGTGCCAGGGTTTAGAGAGATATTTCATCAAATATATGAAAAATATCTAGTTTAAATGTGGACACGGATGGCTATATTTCATAGCCATCAACGTCCCCAAGCTTAAACTTCATCTTCCTCGAGCAAGAAAACCAAAATCAAAAGGGAACTCAACATTTAAACTGAAATAATGAGATGATGATCTTACTCATGATTGGTAGTCTCATGTTTCCTCCACTTTATTAATCTGAAAAACTTCAGCATATATAGAGTAATGGCAAGCATATCATACGGGTTTCATGAATCCTTACAGCGTAGCAAAATTATTGTAAGGATGGATGATTCAAAAGAGTGAACTTTTTCAATGTCATGTAATCAACTCATAAGCTTGCCTTTGAACAATAAAGTACAATCATATAAAATTGAGGGTGTGAGAGTTTTTCATGAAAAGCATATACACTAAAGTATCTCAATTCTCACACATCAATCAATCAATACTTTTCAAGCACTATTTTTCTATTCATTGTCCTTCAAGCATTTCAATTCTTAAGTAATTGAGAGCATGCCAAAAAAATTCATTAGTTTATCGGGATGTGATGGACACTCGTGGAATCACTAAGGTTTTTGTTCCTTTTGCATAATGATTACTCATATCAGCCAGAGGAGTGATTCCATCATGTTTACAGCTACCCGGGAGTTCCAAGAATCTTACCCATTATAACATTGCTTCTACATATGTTTAATCAACTCATAGGCGAAATCTAGGAGTTTCCTCCATGAAGACCGTTCGTAGGCTTGCGGAGTTGCTGGCATCCCATGAAGATTGACACGCATAAAGCTATATCATTCTTACGATTCATAAGTCAAACTTTGGCATGCTCACAAAAACCGCTAAACATTAGTTCAAGGAAACAAATCTTTTCAAAGATAGCTATCAAGTCAATCATTATTTTCTATGGTGTTGAGTGCCTCTAGGAATAAGCTTTCAAGACTAAACACTACAACACCCCGTCCTTCAATTGTGAGACTTTTTCTTATTTCAGTTGTTTAGCAAATTTTTAGGCAAGACTTGGTTAACTACAAGAGATGGAACAAAACATACTCAATTAAATACCCATGAAAACAAAATTTTACTACAATATAGAGAATTACTCCACTGATATAACATCTTAACATTACTACTAACTAGCATCGGTTTCTCAAACTTAAAAAGTGTGGAGTCATAAGGCATACCTCTCATGTTTGGTTCCACTTCTCTCTTTCGTTTTTATTTGTTTCTTGGAAAATCAAAGTCAATCACTCTCCTGCAAATACATGAGAACTTCAAGGCGAAAAGAAAAGAAAGAGGGAAAATAAATATAAACGGAGAAATATTTTTGTGGTTTTTGAGAAGGGGAATTAAAGAATAGAAAATTGGCGGCAAAGATCGGCTTGAAAATCTCAAACAAAATAAAATAAAATAACTAAAGATAAAGTTTTGGGGAAACCAACACGAGTCCTTATAAACTGAAATAAAAGCATAACCTTGAAAACAAAATAAAGAAAATGAAATCCAAATAGAAATAGATAGAAGACCTCCCCAAGCTTAGGCTTTTACAAGCCCTTAAAATCATTGATAGAAATTGAGTTGATAAGTTACTTGTTATTTCTCAGAGGTTCAGGGCGAGATTATGCATCCCCTCCACTGTTCCTCCAAATTCTTGGAAATCTTCATATGTAGCAAACCGTCTTGGTGGCTGCTCATCCTGATGAGGGACTTCTTTCTCTTCCTCTTGGTCCTCATCCTCTTCCGGAATATCTTCCTCGGGTTGGTATTGCTCAACCTGCAAGTCGTAAAGCACACGCCGTTCTTCGATAGGGAAAAGACAATTAGGCAAAGTAGCAGGGTAGAGACGCCCAGCTCCAGCAATATGCAGATAATAAACACCACCTCTCCTAGTGAGTATTCCATAATCCCTCAAAGTAGAGAAACCAACACGTCGCTCACCTAGTACCGGTTGTAACTCACCTAGGTAGATGCCTCGGGCATTGGCAAGCACGGTGATGATGCCTCCACAAGTGTTGGTCCTTGGCTTTGGGAGGATTGGTACTCCAAGTAACACACAAGAATTGCGCCCAAGTGAAGTGACAAGTTGTTGTAGTTGAAAGAAGATTTTGCAAGGACTAAGATGTCCTCCTCATCGAGTCTTGTAAAATCATTATGCGCCTGCAGGGTGTTAGCTATAACATAGAACAAATAGAAAATAACAGGATGTTGAATATTTTTCCCTTTGCTGACTCTAGAAGTAAATCTCATTCTATTATAGCAGAGTTCAAGAAAGGTTATATGCTTGTAAGAGATGCGCGTAGAGCATTAGGATCATTGTTGGGTAAACCAAAACAATTCCACCATTCATCAAGTGATAATTAATAATTGTTATTCATGAGTTGGAAATAAATTCTATCCTCCCCATGCCATGTTTTAACAGTGGTTTTCAAAGAACTTAAGAATTCATGGTTAACTGGCAATAGGTAGGTGCATCACTAAATACAAAGTTTTGTAGGACAAACCTATTGCAAAGTAAATTAAAGTTATCAAAAATACTGAGTTGGTTCAATATGACGAGGCAAGCCCACTTGGTTGCCTTGACTTCTCGGTTTTTCATCCTGTCGAAACGATCACGGTTGGACTCGTTCTTGAATCGAATCCCCATGTGTTCCTGAGCTGCAGCCCTAGAAGAACTAGTGGCGGCAAGAGCACGCATTTGGATCCTCGCGTTCATCTTCAAAAAATAAATAAGAAAGACAAATATAAAAACTTTTTGATGCAACAATAATAGTCATAGCATATTCCTCATCATAGAACACTAAAGAATCTCCTCAACATAATAATCTAAGCAAGAGAATCATGGCATATAGTTCAAAATAAGTCTCACCCTAGATTGATAATAACAATAGGTCAGAGTTGAATTTTCGAAGAAGTAATTGGAGGATCGGGGGAGAAACATACTGTAGATCACTTGTTTTCAAGGAAATCGCACGAAATTGAGTAGGGTTCAAGATCCCTTGAAGATTTGATAGAGTTTGGAGGTAGAAGAAAGAAAAAGGATTGATTTTTTGATGTTTTGGGTACCTCCCAGTGTGTTTAAGTGGTCGGACGCAACTATACGGGCGCAACACTTGTTCATGTCGTATAGTTTGTGTGATGGCAAAAAGTTAGGTTTACTTTTCTGGCGGCTATAACTATACGACCAGAACTATACGACTAGAAGTTTTGTTCCTACCGTATAGTTGGTCGTCAAACCTTCTGTATCCCGTGATAAAAAATTGTCGACAGATCAAATAATTATACAGTCGGAGATATACATACGGAATTTTTATTCCTGCCATATAGTTGGTCGTTAAAGCTTCAGTACACAGAAAAAAATTCCATTTCTTCAAGAATTACTTTTTAGACTGAAACTTAGTGAAACACCATGTTTTGACAAAAAATGACATACTAAATTGTCAACAAACTTTGGCATGTATAAAACAGGATTTTTTAGTACCGCATAATCTCTCCTTTTCACTGGAGTTTTCTAGCACTCCTTATTCAACATAAAACTTAAACTAAAACTTAAAAACTTAACTCAAACATTTATTTCACATGGGTTGCCTCCCATCCAGCGCTCTTTTATGGTCAATAGCTTGACCTTGATTTTGCTTACTTAGGCCAGATGAGTGGAACACCCACTCCAAAATAGTTGGCGTTCAAAGTGATGGCCTCCTGATCATCTGGCTTGGTTTTCTTTTTCCTAGGAAAATAAATAATAAAAGGATCTCGCGAAGGAAATTGGAGCTTCATGTTCCCTTCATGCAAATTAATCAAAGCCTTAATAGTTCGTAAGAAAGGACGACCTAATATGCTAGGAGCAATAGCATCTTCAGGCATGTCAACAATAACAAAATCAATAAGAGGAGGACAACCTTTAATGTATAATAAGGTATTTTCTGTAATTCCTACTGCTTGTTTGTAAGTAGAATCTGCTAGATGTAATTTTAGTTCGGTGATTACGAAAGAGCCAAGATTTAATTTATTAAAAAGACTCTTTGGAATTGTTGAAACACTTGTACCTAAATCACAAAGTGCAGCATTTCATTAGTCCTAATTTTAATCTTAATAGTAGGCTCAAATATATCATCTAGCTTAACAGGTAATTTTTCAGCAATTTTCTTATATTCCTCCTCAAGCTCACGTACTTTATTTCTACCTGATTAATGAAGTGTTGATACATGGCTTCTTCATTTCCTTCACTTACCGGAATCTTGATATTTAAACTTTTTACAAGATCTTCAACTGTGTAATTTGGTGAAGGAGCATTTCTATAAATATGTTCTTCAGACTCCTCCCTTTGGATTCTTATCATCTTGAGGTCTTCATCTAGATCAGGCTTAGCTTTAACTGCAAATTTAGCTAGAATGAGAGTTTGACTCTCGGTTATCTTACCTAGTTGTGCCTCTACAATCCTTGTTCTTTCTTGGAGGGACTGCAAATCATTTCTGAAACTAACAGCTTGGTTAGATAATTTACCAAGCATAGCATCAAGGTTCTTGTCGGGAGGATAACCCCCGGGTAGGTAAAGCCAGGCCCAAGTAGGCCGGCTCCAGAAGGCACAGGCCGCCTGGCCCTCAAGAAGGACAAATCCAGCTGGTTGGCTAATACCTCCCGGCTGGGCTTAAAGCTTTCCCGGCTGGCCCGTCTAGCTTGGTAGCCAGAAGAACCGGCCGGGTGGCCGCCTCCACCCAGCTCACCTTAGATTCGATGGAGAGCATGGAGGGGGTGATGCTCCTTGCGGGGTACACCTATGGCCCCCCTTCGTCATCAGGCAGGTTGGCGTGCCGTCACGACCAGCGCTACCCGACGAGGATAAAGCAAAGTGGTCGGCTGACCGCCAAAAGCAGTCTAGGTCACTGTTAAAGTAAGAGTGATGCCCGAAAGGAAGCCCGGGTGACCGCTAAAGAAGAGGATGACGCTAAAAGAAGGGTGGACTGGGTCCTGGCCCACCGGCTAGGAACTACAGCCGGCCCTGCCCTGTAAACAAGTATCCAAAAAGTAAACCCTAGAGCCCAAATTGTAATCTGCCCCCTAGATCAGTATACAAGGGAGGGCAGAGCTGGGGTTCTAGGTAGGCAAAGATAGATAGGGAGAAGTGCTAGCCTCTAGTTTTCATCTTCCTCTAGCTCTAGACAGTAGGTAAGGAAAGAGCTCCAGGAACATCTATATTGGGCATTCGCCCCTCCATACAGTTCATATTGCAGGAGTAGGGGTGTTACCTCGCCGAGAGGGCCCCGAACCTGGGTACATCGCTGTGTCTGCAATTCACTGTGCCAAACCTATTGCGTGAGCCACCGATTGCATCTGAGTGTCCCTCTTTAGCAGTCGCTGATGGCACTGCCGTGTTCCACACCACGACATTTGGCGCCCATCGTGGGACTTCCGCTCGTCGACGGTGAATGTGTGGCCTCCGGCCTCGTCCTCACGTTCGGCGTTTTCGACTGCTTTGTCGACAATGCCGCATGCTTCGCCGGGAACATCTTCCCCGCCAATGGCTCCATCATGCACTTCGAGGACATCCGCCTCTACGTCGCCACCGTCGCCGAGGTCTTTCCCAGTGTGGTCACCTCCATCCTCGACGTGCCTCTCAGCCGCCTCGCCCATGGCCCGACCGCGGCGAACGGTTGTGTCGAAGTCATGGTGGTAAACGCCCGTGAAAACAATCGCCCGCTTCAGGAGCGCCGAGCGGGAGGAGAGAGCTCCGCGCTCGAGCAAGAGAAAGATCCGCTCACTGCCTCCATCCAGCACTGCAGCTCAAGATCGAGGCGGACCGCGGCCGCCGCGGCCTTTAACCCGCGCCAGAAGCTCCTGGAGGAAGCTACCAAGGTTGCCGCTAACCAGAACCGACTAAATGCCACCGTGCATGAGTACAACGCTGCCCACGGCTTTGTTAGGCAAGTCCAGCACCAGGGGCATGACCTCGCATCGGAACTGGACTGCCCCGCCGACTCACACGCAGGCGTGGCGCAACCCGTTTATATCACCCCCGCTAAGAACATGAGAGCGGCCGAAGCGGAGGCTACGGAGCTGAAGCACCTCGAGGGAGAAGAGCTTCGTCGCCAGCCGGAGCGCGTCCAGCTCCTCGTCGCCACCGCTAATAAGCAGCAGGCCGAGGGTACCCCCAGCCAGATGGGTAACACCAGAGACATAGTCGTCTGCAAAGGCACGGACCAAATGACGCAGGGAGGAAGCAAGCATCAGCAGGCATCCTCCCCAGGAGGAGTCGGGCAAAACTGCCGTCCGCGTGGCGAGTCTAGCAATCGTGGCCGCCACAACTGAGATGCCGCTGCTTCTAGCGTGAGTCGTGCTCCGGCAGCAGGAGTTTCCCAAGGAATGAAGGCGCGTGCCCCGGAGTAAGGAGCAGATGGAAACAAGGACCCCCCCGCGTCGCGTCTGAAGGGCCTACTCAGTCCCCGAGAACCAGCTGATGCGCGTGAGCGCATCGACCTCTTGGTGCAATCACGCACGCTGGAGGAAGAGAGTCCGTGTAACATCCCAAAAATACTAAACTTGGATCATCAAACTCTAATCATCAAAATTATGGTTAACAAAAACTTTTCTAATTAAAATTATGAAAGCATGCATATGTGTATGCATCCTAATTTGGATTCTTTTGAACCACCTTGTTTGTGTGTTCCTTTGCTTGTAAATGGATGCTTAGGTGAAATAAACATCATCTAAACATTTCCCACACTTTTCCCAAAGACAAGTAAATCAAAACAAATAAAATAAGGGAATGGTCATTTTGACCAATTTAACTCCCATGCCTACTTTGGCTGTCTCAAACTTTCAGAACTTAACAGAAACTTGTTTGGATCTTTACACCCCTTGATAGTACTCATAACAAAGTATCAAGGCCCACTTTGTGATCATCCAGAAACTTTCAAATGCATATTTTAAAGGACAGTTCAAAATTGAATCTTTATCATATGGGAAGATCCCACTTTTTTCAAAAACCACTCAAACAAGCTCAACTTTCAAAACCCAAGCATCTGCAGACTCACCAGCACCAACCTAGCACATCCACCAAAAATATTTTCAAAATTCAAAACTTGAGTTCTTGCGGCCATTTCATCAATCACCTTGCAGATTCAAATCTAACAAAATCAAAACACTATAGTGTGCAGTGTTTTGAGCCTAACTGGTTCCCACTCTAGCTCACAATAGCCTCAGTAGATCACCTAACGAACTTAACTAATCACTAGCACCACTGTGAGCTCGCCAATGCCATCAATGGTGAACAGCCGAAGCACACCATGCCACCCCAGTGTAGACAACAAGCTAGGAAAGAAACTAGCCGTGCCAACCTTGTCTGGGAGATCACCCATGCCTCACCGCCCCCTCTCGACTAGCCCTGCCTCGAAGACATCGACCAGAGCACCCAGGAACGCCACGCCCGTGCCTCTGTCAACCATGCCGAGCGTGCGCCAGAGCGCCACCCTCGACACACGCCCACAGACCGAGCGCCGCCCTCGCCGCGTGCATACACGATCGCCACTGACCCAGGAGACCGCTAGACATCCCCGTTCGCCGTCCCATGCCTCACAGCCACCGCTCGCTGTCGAAGACGCCGCCTCTGCTGTGCAGAGCATCGCGTGTTCCAGACCAAACCGCACCGCCCCTACGCGCGCATTAAAGTCGTAGAGCATCGCCAGGAGACCACCAAGTGATCGCCACCGCCGGCCATGCCTCTAGCCGCCCGTAGCCATGTCGCCACCGTCGCCTGCCCATGCCGTTCGGTCTCGTCGTCGCGACTATAAATAGAGGCCACCCCCGCTCGATTTCTTCACACCATTCCACTCCTCTCTTACCCAGAACCACCCCACCTCAGTCCTAGAGCAAGGCGAGCAGCGCATCGCCTGAATCGCGCTGGAGCAGGCCACCTGTGGATAAGAAGGGCGCCGTTGATTTCGTCCACCCCAGGAGCTGCGGTGACCACCCCTGAGTTCTCCGTTGTTGACTTCGTCGTTCGCCCACCTCGCCGACCCTCGCCTGCACCCCGGTGAGCCCCCAACGACCCCCACTGGCCGCGCTAGGTTTCTGTCTCGCCGGCGTTGCCTAACGTCGACGATGACCCTCAGCCGTTGGATTAGAACCAGATCAAACGCACCACATCGCCCCATACCGTTTCGCACCCCCTGTCCCACTAACGCGTGGGGACAGCCACTTAAACAGCCTGTGGAAGCGCTGCGCTTACCAGACCGGCCGAGTATCACTTCCCGCGCAGCCCAGTTATTTGAATTAAACCTTTTCCATTTTATTTCAAACACACTTTTGTACCCAGTTTCAAAAATCAACCCAGATCGATTCAATGCACCAAATTGAATGAAACCAATTTTGTTAGAAAGGTCTAGGAATGCTGAATCCAAGCCCATTGGATTCAAGTCATTTGGATCTGTAGATCAACCTTGGCAAAAATAACAAGGCAGAAGCTTTTCTGCATTCAAACATTTTTCAAATTAAAAACATAATAGCTTTTGAGTTGATTCCAACTCTCAAAAATCACATTTAATCATACCTTTCAGAATATATAAAAATATATAGGTTTACTTACAGAAATAATGACCAAGTAATAAAAGAATGCCACATAGGCATTTCTAGCCACTTTAATTAATTAAAATAAAAGGTTAAAACCTTATTAAATTGTGACACCAATTTAAATCACTTTCCCATGGACTAAAATATGTGGTGATGACATGTGTCAACATGATCCCATGTTTGGTTTGGAGAATATTAAATCTTAAGTAGTTTTTCAATGAGTAGAAATTACTTTTCTAGAAATAAAAGGAATTAAACCAACCTTTAATCTTGTAATGTTAGTGATGATGCTAGATCATCTATAGGACCCTTTTTGGTGATGATTGCAAGTAGTTAAGTATTGTTTGGTGATTGGGTACATCGTATTTATTTATAGATGCTAGTACTGACCAAGGATACAAGGAGGAAGGAGGATACTACGAAGAAGCCGAGGAGAACTTCAACCACTGCTCTGCACAAGGCAAGCTAACACTTGCAAGATACTTTACCTATGAAAGCCTAATACTAATAGTTAATGTGAAAGCTAACCCTTGCAAGATATTCCACTAATGCAAACAAACCCTTACTTGTTACCATACCAACTATATTCCTTAAGCATATGTGATCATACCCACTTGATAACCCAATCCTAGTTTTATTTGCAAGCTTTCTATTTTATTTCCTTATCAAAGCTACTTCCTTAGAGAGTACTCAAGTGACTTGTAGATTCTAGAAAGATATATTTGAAGGTTGCATAAAGAGCATAAAATTTGGCCTAAGCTAGAAACCTTGATACCATCCTAAGATATAAGGTTGTACTTAGTTGAAACTCCACTAGCTTACCACCCCTCATTAGTACTTACCCCCACTTGTAGATGCTAGTGCTAAGCATAACACTTGACCAACTGTAGATGGGAATACTTGGTGAAAATGGTTATGAAAACCTTAGAATGATGGATCATTCTACTGAGATGTTTTGACATGTGTTTCTGAACACCGGATGATTTTGGTGATGAAAATGTTGAGGCATGAGCCTTAGCCCTTTATAAAACTGATGGTTGTCTGGATGCGATACCATTCCAATTTTATCATACAACCACAATACCCGAAGATTGGGTAGGGCTTGACTGGAAACTTATATACCTTAGTATTAGTTCCCTCATGGCCAAGGTCTGAGCTGAGGCTACCTTGTGAAGATTGTCCAATTGCAAGACTCCAAGATGACAGTTGGTCATGGTTGGGAGGCCAAACTCATAGGAGAGGTGCTTATACTAGGGCGTGTAATTGAAAGGTTAGGATTGATTATCCACATACTGAGTATGGTGAATTCAGGATTTGTTCCTGACAGATGTATCGAATGTTGTGGTGAGAGTGTAGAATCTCTGCAGAGTGTCAAACTATTTGAATAGCCGCGTCCGTGGTTATGGACAGTTTGCCATACTGTTCCCCCGTCAGACTTTTCAAAATGACTTGTGAAATGAATTGAAACTTTGACTTCCACAATAGGGTTATGCTACGAAATACAAATTCCCACTTAGGTGTTATAAACCTCAACTAGCTCTCTTGCTTCTGAGCCTAGTAGAGATAAATCTGGCTTTTTGCAAAACAACCCTAGAGCCTAGTGTCCTATTATCCAAAACCCCTTTTTCTTGTTAGTATTAGTTTGCGAGTACTTAAAGAGTACTCATGGCTTTGTCCCTGGCTATTTCCGTGGCCAGACTGTGAAGAGGAGTACCTGGAGGATGGGCCCCAGGAAGGTTACGACAACTAGGATCAGCTCTCATCGTCAGCATTGCCTGTGACCCCGAAGATGGAGCTTCGCCTACGCTACCGTTATTATTACGTATTCCGCTGCTTGTCTTGTATTAAGAACGGGATCATGAGGTCCTTATTTGTGTAAAACCTTATGTACGGTTTGTAATGGATGATGTACTGTGGTATCCAATTCTGTTATGTCTCGCAAAAATGGTAATCCTGGGATTGCGATGTTTGGCATAACAGGCATCTGGGATTAAAAATACGGGTGTTGACAGTCCGGCTGGTCCGAAGTGTTTTGGTCCGCGCATACGGAGTGAGCCGTTTCCAAAGGGTTTTTCGCTTCCAAGGGACACGCCAAAATACAACGTCACGGTCAAGCCCGAGGATTGGTTGGTGGATTACACCACCACAATGGGAATCACCAACGGAAACCTTTGCCTGGCCGTCCGTTACGTCCCCCTCATGCTTGTCGATTCGGCAAGAACATGGCTCAACAGCCTCCCCGACAACAACATCAACGCCTGGCTAGACTTCGAGGAAGCGTTCATTTGCAACTTCACCGAAACATACACACGAACAGGGCGACCTCGCGAGCTCTCCCTATGCGTGAAAGGCAAGGACGAGTCCGATCGTGCATACCTCACCCGGTGGACCAGCATTCATAACCCGTGCGAAGGGGTGCGTGAGCACGAGGGAATCGACTTCTTCACCAACGGTTGCCGAGACGGCACCATGCTAAAGTACAAGCTCAGCCGGACAGATCTGCAAACCATGGCCCAAGTCATAGCGATTGCAGACAAGTATGCCACCGCTGACACGGCCATGAAGAAGCCCATCGTGGTGGACGACCAAGGACAAATCGTAACAAACGAGCAGGCAGGGCGCCGCCAACCGGGCGACCATCACCTCAGGCGGCACGGCCACGACAACCGCCATGGCAAGAGGAAAGACGACCAACCTGACAGCCGGTACGGTGCCAAGCAAGTAGTTGCGATGCATGAAGACCAGGCTGCCGGCGGCAGTCGGAGGTAGAGGCTAGATGACAGGCCGCCACAGGCCAAGTACAACCTGGAGTCCATGCTCGATAGGCCGTGCAAGTTCCACAGTGGCGGCAGCAAACCTGTGAACCACACAACGCGCCAGTGCAGCTGGATGAAGAAAATGGCTGAAGCCGGCGGGCTCCCACCACCACCTCCACCGCCAGCCGGAGGCCCGCTAGACAACAGGGAGCGGCGCAACCGCCGGGAGGACGGCGAGGATGGTTACCCACGACAAGTGGGCAACTACCACATCTTCCTTGTAGAGCCAGAGACGAAGCACGCTAAAAGGAGGCACGAGGCGGAGGTGAACGCAATCGTTCCCCCCGTTCCTCAATACCTACATTGGTTGGACCAGGAAATCACCTGGAGAAAAGAAGACCAGCCGTCTGTGCTACCAAGCCCTGGCAGCTACGCGTTGGTCCTCGATCCCATCATCGTCTCCAAGAAACACTCATGCCATTTCTCCCATGTACTCATCGACGGAGGCAGAAGCATCAACCTCATATACCGTAGCAGCCTCGAGCGGCTCGGCATTAGTGAGTCCTAGTTGCAGCCCTCAAGCACTTCCTTCCACGGGGCAGTGCCAGGCCCGTCGCACTTGCCAATCGGCAAGATCCGGTTGGACATCATCTTCGGCAGCGAGAACAACTTTCGTCGCGAGCCGACTTGGTTCGAGGTGGTGAACCTCTCTAGTACCTACCACGCCATACTAGGGCGCCCAGCCCTCACCAAGTTCATGGGAGTGCCGCACTATGTGTACCTCAAAATAAAGCTACCAGGACCAAAAGGAGTGATCACCGTTGATGGCTCCTACAAGCGTTCGATCGAGTGCACCACAGACGGCTCCAAGCTAGCCGAGGCAATGATCATCTCCAAGGAGAAGGGCGTCATAATGCAGAACATGGCGTCTCTACAGAAGGATTTGCCGGCTGGAGAGCCTAAGCTGGTTGGAGAATCACAGTTCAAGACTTCGCAGGGCACAAGGAAGATCTTGCTAAACGAGGAGGACCCGAGCAAGTTCATCCTGGTCAGAGACGGCCTGGACAGCAAATAGGAAAGCGCGCTCGTCGACTTCCTCCGTGAGAATCTGGACATTTTCGCATGGTGCACCAAAGACATGCCAGGTGTCCCGAGGGAACTCGCCGAGCACTCTCTTCATGTTCGACCGTATGCAAAGCCAGTCAAACAATCTTTACGCTATTTCGCAGAATAAAAAAGAAGAACCATTGGTGAGGAGATCACACGGCTGCTCGCAGCCGGCTTCATCATGGAAGTTTTCCACCCGAAATGGCTGTCCAACCCGGTACTGGTACTGAAGAAGAACAAGACATGGCGCATGTGTGTCGACTACACCAGCCTCAACAAGGCATGCCCCAAGGATCCTTTTGCTCTGCCGCGGATAGATTAAGTCATTAACTCCACTGCTGGATGTGATTTGTTGTCTTTTCTAGACGCTTACTCCGGTTATCACCAGATCAAGCTCAATGTAACCGATCAAATAAAGACATCATTCATAACCCTGTATGGGGCTTACTCCTACACCACCATGCCCTTCGGTCTAAAGAATGCAGGAGCAACCTACCAGCGCTGCATGTAGAAGTGCTTGTAGACGCAGATTGGTAGAAACGTGCACGCCTACGTCGATGACATCTTCATCAAGACCAAGGAACGACACACACTGCTCGAGGACCTGAAGGAAACGTTCAAAAATCTCCGCTGCTTCCAGATCAAACTGAACCCGGAGAAGTGCGTCTTCGGCGTCCCAGCCGGTAAGCTCCTCGGTTTTCTCTTCTCCGAGCGAGAGATCAAGGCGAACCTGGAGAAGATCGGATCCATCGAGCGCATGGAGCTGCCACAAAGCATGCACGACGTACAGAAGTTCACCGGGTGCCTGGCTTCCCTCAGCCGGTTTGTCAGTCGGCTGGGTGAGAAGGCTCTCCCCCCTGTACATACTCATGAAGAAGACAAACAAGTTTGTCTGGACAGCTCAAGCGGATGAAGCCTTTCGGGACCTCAAGCGCATGCTCACCTCACCGCCTATTTTGGTGGCACCAGTCGCAAAGGATCCAATGCTGATGTACATCGCCGCAAACAAAGTTGTTAGCATGGTACTGGTAGTGGAGAGGCCAGTAGAGGGGAAGGCCCAGCCGGCCCAGCGTCCCGTGTACTACCTAAGCAAAGTATTGTCGCTCTCCAAACAGAACTACCCCCACTACCAGAAGCTGGTGTATGGCATGTACATGGCCGCCAAGAAGATCAAGCACTACTTCCAAGAACACTCCATCCGGGTGGTGGCATTCGCCCCACTCGCGGAGATTATTGGCAACAAGGATGCCACCGGGCGCGTGGAAAAATGGGCCATAGAGCTCACTGCACACAACATTCAGTACGAGCCAAAGACGACAATCAAATCCTAGTCACTGGCCGACTTAATCGTCGATTGGGCAGAGATGCAGTACATGCCATCGGTCCCCGACTCAATGTACTAGAAGCTACACTTCGATGGCTCCAAGATGCGAGGGGGACTTGTAGCCGGAATCGTGATAACCTCGCCCAAAGGCGATCAGCTGGAGTACGTCCTCTAGATCCACTTCAAGGCGTCCAACAACGTCACCGAATATGAAGCACTCATCCACGGGCTCAAGATGGCCAAGCAGATAGTCATTCAGAGAATACTATGCTTCAGAGATTCAGACCTGGTGGTGCATCATGTCTCCGGCGAGTGGGACGCATGGGACATGAACATGGCACTCTACCGTTTCTTTGTTCAGAAGTTGTGCGCCTGCTTCGAAGGGTGCGAGTTCCACCATGTACCAAGGGCCAACAACGAAGCCGTTGACGCCTTGGCCATGGTAGGCTCAACAAGATATGCCATACCGCCTGGAGTCTCCCTCGAGCACCTGCGCAATCCCTCGCCGAAACCGACTCCATAGTACTCAACGCAGACCCAGGAACACCCGGGGTCTGCCACGCCGCACCCGGGGATTGCTGCGCTGTACCCGGGGACTGCCTCGTTGCACCCGGGGACTGCTCCGCGGCAGCCAGCGGTCGTCACCAACAAGCTTCCACCTGGCAAACCTCCCGACGTTTCAGAGCCAACCATCCGCAAGGAGATCAGGCTCATCATGCAGACGGCGTATGCCATTCGGGAAATACCCGACTAGGCGAAGCCATTCATGAACTTCTTGGCCAAGGACGAGCTCCCAACGGAGGAAGTGGCAGCACGACAAGTTAGAAGAAGAGCAAGCGCATGCACCATCATCAACAACAAGCTGTACAAGCGCAGCGTCAGGGGCATCTATCAGCGGTGCGTAAGACAGGAGGAAGGAACCAAGATCCTAGCAGATATACACCAGGGCGAATGCGGCCACCACGCTTCATCAAGAGCAATAGCAGCCAAGGCTCTTCGCCATGGTTTCTATTGGCCGATAGCGCTGAAGGACGCTCAGGAGTTCGTCAAAGCATGCAATGGTTGTCAGCGATTCAGCCAGCTGAAGCACACGCCCTCTGCGGCACTCAAGACGATACCAATCACCTGACCATTCGCAGTCTAGGGGCTAGACATGGTTGGGCCGTTCGAAACAACCTGATCTGGTATGACACACCTTCTCGTAGCCGTAGACAAGTTCACCAAGTGGATCGAGGCAAAGCCCATCAAGAAGCTAGATGGAGCAACGGTGCTCAAGTTCTTCACGGACATCATCATCCGATTTGGCTACCCGCACAACATCATCATGGACAACGCCACCAATTTCGCCAAGGGGGGTTTCGCCCGCTTCTATGACGACAAGGGCATCCGCCTGGACCTGGCATCGGTCAAGCACCCACAGTCGAACGGGCAGTGCGAGAGTGCTAACGGCCTAGTTCTCGTTGGAATCAAGCCAAGGCTGATTGAACCGCTCATCAGGTCACCCAGATGCTAGATCGAGGAGTTGCTAGATGTGTTATGGAGCCTGCGCACCACCCCGAACCGTTCAACCGGTTTCACACTGTTCTTCCTTGTCTATGGGGCAAAGGAAGTTCTCCCGACGGACATCTAGTTCGACGCTCCCCACAAACAGCTCGCACGGAGCAGGAAGCCAAGGAAGCACGGGAGCACAGCGTGGACCTGCTCGAGGAAGCACGAGAGCTGGCTCTGTCTAGGTCAGCAATCTATCAGCAGGATCTGCGCCGCTACCACGCCAGCCGGATCTGGCCTACTTATTTTCGTGAAGGAGATCTGGTGTTGCGCCTGGTCCAGAGCTCAAAAGGAATGCACAAGTTGTCCCCGCCATGGGAAGGCCCATTCATCGTCAGCCGGGCGCTACACAACAACTCATACTATCTGATCGATGCCCAGCAGCCGGCAAAGAACAAGGCAGATCGCTCGGACGAGGAGACGGAACGCCCATGGAACACGAGCCTACTCCGTCCATTTCACAAGTGAACCAGAAGTGTATGCATCTTCCCTTTCATGTAATAAATGAACAAGCTCGGAAGCCTCGTCATAGTCCGGAGGACTTTGTCCCAATTCATGCACCACATTTGTCTCCGTACCGGCTGGCCCGGACACCCGTGATTTCTAAAGGCGGCATAGTATTGTATGTGGTGCCTATAGCAAACTCTTCGGTTCCGGCTTCAGACCGCAAGCTGGTTGTCGACCCGGCAAGAGCGAAAGCTCGAAGTACCTGCTACAAGAAAATGCCAAAGCAGAAAACAAGGGCGCCTAGGCGAACCTGTCGCGCCTGAACGAGCTTAGCCGACAACAACGCACCGAAGTATCACGAGGCACGCCAGCTCAGCTATTCCTTCGGTTCCGGCTGCAGACCGCAACCCGGCTGGCAGCCGGCAAGGACAACGCTCGAAAGGCAAATGCTCGCTGAGAAAAGGGGAGCTGCTAATGGCCTAGCTCGAAAGGGCACCTTTCCCTTTTTGCTTTTAATCATAACTATAAACAAGTGTGCGTGTAATGAAACTAACCCAAAGCAACACTATGTCTCGCATGACACGAGCCACAACTTGACAGGAAATAAGACGGCGAAAGAACTTCGACCCGGCTGGCTACCCCAGCCGGCCCGAACCTCGGGGACTACACCTAGTGGGCGCGCTCCCGTGCACCCATCAACTTAAGTCAAGACGGCGAAAGAGCTTCGATCCGGCTGGCTACCCTAGACGGTTCAAACCTCGGGGAATACACCCACTGGGCACGCTCCCGCACACCCATCAACCCAAGATAAGGCGGTCAAGAGCCTCGACCTGGCTAGCAAGCCCAGCCGGCTCGAATTTTAAGGACTACAACTGACAAAGGCATAAAGACAAAAATGCCCGTGACAAACAAAAAAGGCAGATTGAGCTCAAGACAAAAGGGGGCACCAAGCCAATAAGCAGAACACAAAGGTTCGGCACAAAATTCGAAGTTTGACGTCAAAGATTCACCTAGAGGCAGCACCAACAAACGGCAAGTTTGACAAATACTCCTGGCATACCAGGGATCAAGGCGCAGGGGCCGGAGTGGCAAAAGGAGCATCAGCGGCGGGAACAAGAGGCAGACCGGCAGGAGGAGCACCGACGTCGGTTGCGGGCACTTGGCTGGTGGAGGCAACATCGGCGAAATTCCTGGGATCCGGGATCTAGTGAAACGGCACCGGCTCGGAGGGGTCGCGGAAGTCATGCTCCAGATCGACGTAGGTGCCGATCTTTACCCTGCAGGACCGGATCGCCAGAATGCTGTCGCGGAGGCCCTCGTAGCTGGTTCCAAGACGGAAACCATGAGTGAGCACACCTAGATCACCCGCCGTATACCAGGACTTCACCAGGGCCAGAGCCATCTCCACGCCGCCGTGAGCCGCCCATTCCTTGTGGATCTCCAGCACGTCGATGCCATGAGACAAGGCAACAACCAAGTTGGCGATATCATGCACCTCACCCGCCTCTGGATAGATGTACTAGAAGAGGTCGTTAGTGATGGCATGAACACCATTGCTCTCCTCCGCCAGCACCTTAACCAAATCCAGGGCAGTCAGATCGCGGCCAGCCTCCTCCACCGACAGCTTCTCAAGAGCCATCTCGGTCGACTCAGGGTAATGAGCTGCAGCCAAAGACATGAGTAAGTGGCAAGATTCGATTCAGCTAGCCATGGTACAAAGGAGGCAAGGAGGAGAAAACTTACTAACAACCATCTCCGAGATGCTCTGGAGTTGCCGGGTCAGCTCCGCATCCTGGGAGTGGAGAGTCTTGATCGTCTCCTCCCTTTGGGCGGAGATCGTTTCAAAATTCTTCAGCGCCTCCGCCAGGATGTCAGCTGCCTTCTTGCCCCTATCCACGCTAACCTCAAGCTGGTGCTTGGCCTCAGCCAATTGGTCGAACTGCGCCTACTGCGTCCTGTTCGAATCCTCCAGCCGGGCAACCTCAGCTTTGAGTCTCTCCACCTCCTTCTCCTTGTCCAGGATCATGATGTAGGAGGATACCCGATGGTCAACAAAAAACGGGAAAAGGGAGCCAACCGCCAAGACAGGTCTAAAGAAGCAATCTTACGGCCTAGATCCCGGGTGTTCTTCATCGACTCCGAAAACGCTCTCTGCAAAGACAACGAGTAAGAGACGGAACGGCAACCTAGCTGCAAAAACAGAGTGAGGAAAAAGACAATGGGGAGAGACACCTACCTCCATCAAAGCAGACAAATTTTTAGCCTCGCCAAGGCCCTTCTCCATTGCCTCAACCAGATGGCGAACTTGGCGGAGTGCGACAGGTGCCGCGCCCGAGAGCTGGGCGAGGATAGAATCCGGCGTCAGCACATCCGGAGCTAGCCTCGAGCCGGTCACCTCGACCTCGTCATCATCAGCGGACGCATCTGAAGGTGCGGCCACCACCAACTCCCTCCCCGCCGGGTCGAAAGCGCTCGGCTGATTACCGCCCGCTATAGCCGTCTGCACAGTCACAGCCTCCTCTGTCACCTCCGTGATGACGGGCCCGGCAGAACTGGCTAGAGCATCGCTCCAGGCCGGGTTCACGCCAGCCCCGAGACGGAGGAGGGGGGTCTCGGGGTCCTGCGCGGCTACGAAAAGCTGCCCCAACCGCGAAGACGCAGGCGCTTGGTGCAGCAACCCCGTGGTCGAGGAACCCTGAGGAGCCCCAGGAAGAGACGACACGGCAGGCACAGCCGACACGGGTGTGGCTGGCGAGCTCGCCGCCTCCTCAACCACCGGAGGCGAGGGAGGACCAATGGAGGCGACACCAGAGTCACCAAGCGACATCGCCTTGCTGCGTGGGATGAAAGTAAGAAAAGACCCTAGCAGAACCATCAGACAAACGAGGAAGATAGGGCAAGGGAAGATGCTAACCCAACGACGGATGGGGCGACAACGACTTGGCGCGCCCAACGCGTCCTTTTTTTCTCAACGGGAGCCGGCGCAGCAACGGGCGCAGCCCTCTTCCCCCAGGCATTCGCCATGGCCTCTCCCGACCGTCCTCATCGTCGGCGGCATCGACTTCAACAAAAGAAAAATCTTAGCCACAGCTCCATGGGCCAGGACGAAGGAAGGAGCTGCAACCGGCAGTTTACCATGAGGATCCGAGGGGCCGTTGTCCGACCGGATGGGAAACCCTCCGGGCTCTGTCTGGGGGTACTTCTTCGTCTTCCTGTCCGCCAAGAAGGAGGGGAGCGGGAAGTCGCCCATGCCATCTTTGGCTAGCTGCGCCGTGAACAACTACTCACAAAGGGGAGCATAAGGCACCCAAGGAAAGCTCCCAACAAAGAAGATAAAGGCAAAAACGGCAAGAAAACCAGAGAATAACTCACCCGGGGCGGCAGGCGGCCGTGGTGGTACGGCGGGTAGGAGTACGTCCGGGTCGCCTCCATGCGGAACTTGGAGATCATGGAGATCCAGTTCCGCAGGTCCTGGTAGGGCACATCCTTCCGCGACATCCGTGTCAGATCGTCGGCGGTCGACATATGGCACATCTTGTGCAACCGCTTCTGCAGCGTAAGCACGCGACGCACCATCCATGATAGCGCGATGTCCCGAGCCGTGAGCCGCTCCGTCTCCACCATCTCCTCCAACCGGGCGCCCATCCGATCGAGGTCTGCCTGAGCGCCCATACCCTTTGTTGTCCAGCCCCTCTGCGTTGAAGGCACATCGACGAAGGGCGGCAGGCAGATCCAGTCCACCTCCGTGGCGTTCCTCACATAAAAATATGAGCACTGCCATAGCTTGACGGTGTGGGGAAGCTCGAACCGTGGCATCTGCGAAGAGGGCCACGGGTAGATGGCGCAGTAGCCCGTCTGCATCAACGGACCGTCCTTGGCGGTGTTCTGGGCTTTGAAGTGGAAGAACTTGAGAAAGTTCGCCGCCTCGGGTCACACCCCAAGGTACGATTCGCAGCAGGCCGTGTTATGCGACAGCTGTGCGATGGCATTCGCGCCAAGGTGGTGGAGTTGGAGGTCGAAGAAGACGAAGAGTTGAAGTAGAAAGGTTCTCACGGGGAGGCCGAAGACGCGGGCGAAGTGTGCAAGGAAGATGACGCGCTCCCCCGGCCGAGGGTCCGGAATCCGTTCCCCCTCCGGTGCAAGCCGATGCTTTACTAGCATTGACGTGGGAAGAAATCTACCCCGCTGATACTTGTAAATGAGGTCGTCAGTCATGAAGGACCCGCACCAACCCCCACGCTGCTCCTACAACATGTCGGTAGAAGGAGCAGCCATGATGGACGGTGTGTGGTGGCTCCGGCAGCAACGAAGAGGACGCACAAGGAGCGAGATGCGCTGAGAGGTAGGGGAAGAAGAGCTGGAGGAAGAGGAAGTGTAATCCTCGTTCCCCTCCAGATCTCTATTTATCCCCACAGGGGGTACCGTCGCCCCATCAGCTTCCGCACGACGTGTGGCAACGAGGCACCTCGGCCACACGGCACTACGGCTCCGGATCCTCTGCGCCGTTGCAAACAACCACAGAAGATCCACAAGCATTACCAGGAGACGAGGAGTGCGCGCCCGCCCCGAGAAACCGCTCCGGCAAGTGGCGTGCGTAGTTGTCAAAAACTGACGCAGCGACGCGGAAGTCCAACTAAGGCGACGTGCGCCAGAGCAGCAGTCGTGGCTGACGACATCACCAACCTCATCAAACTAACGCTTCGTCTCCAGCTTCGCCAGTCGGTCCCTACCTTCGCTGTTTACACCTAGTGGGAGGCCATCGATTCTGCAGCCGGTTAAATCCAGCCGGAAAGCAAAACCTAAAGCTGCAGCCGGACGCGGACAACCAACTACATCAAGATGCAAAAGAGCACGCAAGACCTTACCCACCGGCCAAGTCCATACGCGCTCGGGGACTAGTGTCGGGGGGATAACCCCTGGGTAGGGAAAGCCAGGCCCAAGTAGGCCGGCTCCAGAAGGAATAGGCCGCCTGGCCCTCAAGAAGGACAACTCCAGCTGGTTGGCTATTACCGCTCAGCTGGGCTTAAAGCTTTCCTGGCTGGCCCGTCTAGCCCGGTAGCCAGAAGAACCGGCCGGGTGGCTGCCTCCACCCGGATCACCTCGGATTTGATGGAGAGCACGGAGGGGGTGATGCTGCTTGCGGGGTATGCCTCTGCCCCCCTTCGTCATCAGGCAGGCTGGCGTGCCGTCACGACCAGCGCTACCCGACAAGGATAGAGCAAAGTGGTTGGCTGACTGCCAAAACCAGTACAGGTGACCGTTAAAGTAAGAGTGACGTCCCAAAGGAAGCCTGGGTGACTGCTGAAGAAGAGGATGACGCTAAAAGAAGGGCGGACTGGGTCCTGGCCTACCGTCTGGGCCCTGCAGCCGACCCTGACCTATAAACCCATATCCAAATAGTAAACCCTAGAGCCCAAATTGTAATCTGCCCCCCAGATCAGTATATAAGAGAGGGCAGAGCTAGGGTCCTAGGTAGGCAAAGATAGAGAGAGAAGTGCTAGCCTCTAGTTTTCATCCTCCTCTAGCTCTCGACAGTAGCTAAGGAAATAGCTCTAGGAGCATCTGTATTGGGCATTCGCCCCTCCATATAGTTCATCTTGCAGGAGTAGGGGTGTTACCTCGCCGAGAGGGCCCCGAACCTGGTTATGTCGATGTGTTTGCAGTTCACCATGCCCAACTCGTTGCATGAGACACCGATTGCATCTGAGTGTCCCTCTTTAGCCATCCTCGATGGCACTGCGGTGTTCCACACCACGACAGTTCTCCATTATTTTAACTAGGATATTGTTTTGCTCATTTTGTGAGTCCATAAAATATTTAAGAATTTCTTGGAGAATACTATTACTTGATTCCATATTATTATTAGAATTACCTACAGGACTAGAATAATGTTTCTGAAAATTTGTATTATAATTCTTCTTCCAAGCAGGATTATAATCATTACGACCTATGAAGTATATTACTTCAATAGTTAGTTCAGGAGTAGCTCTTACCTAGGTTTCCTTACCTTTGAAAGCTAATATGAGCTTATCCAACATAGCATTGAGTCCCTCATTTTCTTTAGGTGTAACGGAGTTCAGCTTCTTCATGTTTGATCTTTCCACATGCCATTGGGCGTGGTTGTCTTACATATTATCTAGGAGTTGCTTTGCTTCGATAATGTGTTTACCCATAAATGTTCCTCAAGCTGCAGTATCAAGCATAGACTTAGACACTGGGTTAAGAGCATTATAAAATAAATGGAGAATTAACCAATCTTCCATCCCATTGTTGGGACAGTTTCTCATGCATTATTTCATTCTCGCCCATGAAAGCGCTAGTGGCTCACGCTTTTCCTGTCTAAAACCCGTAGTATTAGATCTGAGTTGCATAGTCTTTACAGGTGGAAAAAATTTAGTCATAAATAAAGAAGTACATTCCACCCATAATTCAATAGTACTTCTAGGAAAATATAGCAACCATTGTTTTTCTCTTCCTCTAAGAGAGAAAGGAAATAAGCGCAACTTGACCGCATCGGGGTTAACATCTTTAATGCGCATCATATCACATATTTTAGTGAAAGTATTTAAGTACATACCTGCATCTTCAACAACAGAGCCTCCAAATTCATTCTGTTGAACCAAACTTAAAATAGTAGGGCTTAATTTCATAGTCTTCAGCAGCAATTTCTAGCTGAGTAATAGGATTACGCAAATAATCATTGTTGGGAGTTGCAAACTCCCCTAGCTTCTTTTCAGCCATACTTCCTATGTTTTTGGATTATCTTAAACAAATACTAATGACGATAAAACAAGAATTAATACTAGCAAGGTTCCTACTAACCTCCCCAGGGTATCTATTGCTTCCCCGGCAACGGTGCCAGAAAAGGGTTAATACCTTCGATCCGGATTACAGATGTAGTATAGCTCTGTTTCCCTAGTATATCTCTTTTTCCCTAGTAGACCTAGGTATATCGAGTCCTCGGGAACCAAAAAGCAAAGTGAGATTACTTAAACGGACTTTTGAGAGTTTTAGAATTCTTTTTGTGTTTTCACCAGACCAAGAGTTTGTGATCTTTTTGTTGTTTTTGACGATGGAGAGAGATATAGGGCCTAGGGTCTTAAGTTTTCACCAGTAGCTGTGAAAACATCTGATGGGAATAATAGATTATAATGAAGTATGCATGTAATTGTTAGAGCAAGATAATTATATGTGGCAGTGCATCCATACTTTCTATCGCCTCCGCAATCGCTTATTGCAATAGCCTACTAGTCTCATCCATAGAAGAAAGAGAACTAATGATATGCATAGTGATGTCACCGTTAATCCCAAGTAAATTCCTCACATACAACCGTATTACCCCTTCTGTCACTAGGGTTCCCATCCTGCAGATCAGTCATTACTCACACTCCCTTTACCTGGATCAATCCTTGGGTTGTTTGGTACCTGACAAGTCCTTAGATTGAGGCAAGAGAGGGTACTAAAATCATCATGTCATACAAACTAATACATGATCCCATCTATGATAAATAACATGCACAAAAAGCTACATGGCTAGGACGAAGCCCTTAGCCCAAGGATAATTACTCACACATAGAGGTGAAATCAAACATCATAAACATTGTAATACAGATCATAAGGTTAATAGCAAATAGTCTTACAATGTCTCCAATTGGAGAAGAGATCTACTATTACAAGTGGTGGTAGATGGCTATGGTGGTGGAGAAGGGATTAGAGGTTTAGATCTAGATCTATTCCTCCGGCGTGGCGGCTTATGGTGGCAGGGAGAGTTGAGGTCGAAAAAGAAGCACTGTTTCCCATCGCCCGAAGCCTCTTTATATAGGGGTCCCTTCACGAAAGTTGTTCTGTTTGACCTAATGAAGTCGATGGCAACTATACAGCCGAAGCTATATGGCAGAATAAATTTCCCGCCATATAGTTGGTCGCTAAGGCTTCTGCCTCCACTTCACGTCTCCTGGTTTCTTTGACGTGTTGGAAATCTCGTATCTTTGACATGTTGTGATTCCCATCATTATAAGTCATTATTGGAAAAATAGAAAGAAAGGATTGCATACCCCTTTGATCATTAGCCATTAATGGCTGGGTTTAGAGAGATATTTCATCAAATATATTAATAATATCTAGTTTAAATGCGGACGTGGATGGCTATATTACACAGCCATCACGTCCCATCTAGAAACTTCTCGGGTACTTCATCTCTGTGAGAGGCATCGAGGACAACCCAAAGAAGATAAATGAAATACTGGCCAGGGAGAAGCCAAAGAACGTCAAAGGCGTCCAGTAGCTAGCTGGGCGAATCGCAACGCTCAGCAAGTTCATCAGCCGCATGGGTGATACCTTCGATCCGGATTATGGATGTAGTATAGTTCTTTTCCCCTAGTATACCTAGGTTATCGAATTCTCGGGAAGTAGAAAGTGTAGTAAGGTTACTTAAACGGACCTTCGGGAGTTTTAGAATTCCTTTTGTGTTTTCACCGGACCTAGAGTTTGTGATCTTTTGTTGTTGTTGTTGTTGTTGTTGTTGTTGTTGTTGACGATGGAGAGAGAGAGGGCCTGGGGCTTTCGGTTTCACCAGTAGTTGTGCAAAACATCTAATGCAAATAAAATATAATAATAAATTATGCATGTAATTGTTAGAGCAAGATAATTATATGTGGGCAGTGCATCCATACTTTCTATTGCCTCCGCAATCACTTATTGCAATAGCCTACTAGTCTCATCCATAGAAGAAAGAGAACTAATGATATGCATAGTGATGTCACCGTTAATCCCAAGTAAATTCCTCACATACAACCGTATTACCCCTTCTGTCACTAGGGTTCCCATCCTGCAGATCAGTCATTACTCACACTCCCTTTACCTGGATCAATCCTTGGGGTGTTTGGTACCTGACAAGTCCTTAGATTGAGGCAAGAGAGGGTACTCAAATCATCATGCCATACAAACTAATACATGATCCCATCTATGATAAATAACATGCACAAAAAGCTACATGGCTAGGCCGAAGCCCTTAGCCCAAGGATAATTACTCACACATAGAGGTGAAATCAAACATCATAAACATTTTAATAGAAATCATGAGATTGATAATAATAGTCTTACAATGTCGCCAATCGGAGATGAGATCTGCTATTACATGTGGTGGAATATGGCTATGGTGGTGGAGAAGGGTTTGAAGATTAGATCTGTATCTATTCCTCCGGTGTGGTAGCTGCTCGTGGCAAAGAGTTGAGGGCAAAGGTCTAGGAGGGTTTTCTTGTCACCCGTGGCATTTTATATAGGGTTCCCTTCATGAAAGTTGTTCTGTTTGACCTAGTGATGTCAGTGCCAACTATACGGCCAGAATAAAATTCCTGCCATATAGTTGGTCGTTAAAGGAACTGCATCCACTTCACGGCTCTAGGTTTCTTTGAGTTGTTGGAAATCTCGTATATTTAACTTTAATGTAGTGATTCCCATCATCAAATGTCATTATCTGCGCAGGGAAAAATAGAAAGACAGGATTGCATACCCTTTGATCAGTAGGCATTAGTGGCAGGATTTAGAGAGATATTTCTTCAAAAATATCAATAATATCTAGTTTAAATGCGGACGTGGATGGATATGTTTCACAGCCATCAACCTCCCCAAGCTTAAACTTGATCGTCCTTGAGCAAGAAAACCAAAACCAAAAAGGAACTCAGCATTTAAACCAAAATAACAAGATGATGATATTACTCATTGGTAGTCTCATGTTTCCTCCACTTTATTAATCTGAAAAACTTCAGCATAGATAGAGTAATGGAAAGCATATCATAAGGGTTTCATGAATCCTTATAACGCAGCAAAATCATTGTTAGCATGGATGATTCAAACGAGTAAACTTTATTCCATATCATGTAATCAATTCATAAGCTTGCCTTTGAACAATAAAGTATAATCATGTGAAATTGAGAGTTTGAGAGTTCGTCATGAAAATCATATCCACTAAAGTATCTCAATTCTCCCACATCAATAAATCAATACTTTTCAAGCAGTACCTTTCTGTTCATTGTCCTTCAAGAATTCCAGTTCTTAAGTAATTGATAGCATGGAGAAAAAATTCATTAGTTTATCGGGCTGTGATGGACACTCGTGGCATCACTAAGGTTTTTTGTTCCTTGTCCATAGTGATTACTCATATCATCCAGAGAAGTGATTCCATCATGAACACAGCTACCCGGGAGTGCCAAGAATCATACCCATTATAGCATTGCTGCTACATATGTTTAATCAACTCATAGACAAAATCTAGGGGTTTCCTCCATGAAGATCGTTCGTAGGCTAGCAAAGTTCTTGTCATACCATGAAGTTTGACACACATAAAGCTATATCATTCTTACGATTTACAAGTCAAACTTCGGCATGCTCACAAAAACCGCTAAACATTAATTCAATTGAACAAATCCTTTCAAAGAGAGCTATCAAGTCAATCATTATTTTCTATGGTGTTGAGTGTCTCTAGGAATAAGCTTTCAAGACTAAACACTACAACACCCAAGCCTTAAATTGTGAGACTTTTTCTTATTTCAATTAATTAGCAAATTTTTAGGCAAGACTTCGTTAACTATAAGAGCTGGAACAAAATGTACCCAACTAAATACCCATGAAATTTTTTTTACTCCAATATAAAGACTCACTCCACTAATATAATATCTTAACATTTACTACTAACTAGCATGGGTTTCTCAAACTTCAAAAGTGGGGAGTCCTAAGGCATACCTCTCATGTTTGGTTCCACTTCTCTCTTCCTTTTGATTTGTTTCTTGGAAACTCGAAGTAGATCACTCTCCTGCATATATGTGAGAATCTCGAGGAGAAAATAAAAGAAAGATGGAAAATAAAGATAAATGGAAAAAATCTTTTTGTTGTTTTTGGGCAACGGAATTAAGGAATATAAAATTGGCGGCAAAGCCCGGCTTGAAAATCTCGAAAACAAATAAAATTACTAAAGATAAAGTGTTGGGGAAACCAACATGAGTGCCTATAAACTCAAATAAAAAGCATAACCTCGAAATAAAATAAATCAAATGAACACCAAATAAAATTAAATAGAAAACTTCCCCAAGCTTAGGCTTTTGCAATCCCTTCTAATCATTGAGGTGGTAGGAAAAAGTTGTAACTCCAGTCCGCAAATTGAGTTGATAGGTTACTTGTGGATTCACGGAGGTTCATGGCGATATTATGCATCCCCTCCACAGTCCCTCCAAGTTCTTGATATGAAGCGAACCGGTTTGGTGGCTGCTCCTCTTCTTTGTCCTCATCCTCATCCGGAATCTCCTCCTCGGGTTGATGTTGTTCAACCTACACATCATAAAGCAAACTTCCCTCGATAGAGAAGAGACCATTAGGAAAAGGAGCGGGGTAGAGATGCCCAGCTCCTGCAATATGCAATTAATAAACACCACCTCTCCTAGTGAGCATTCCATAATCTTTTGAAGTTGAGAAACCAACACGTCGCTCACCTAGCAATGGTTGCAACTCACCTAGGTAGATTCCTAGGGCAATGGCAAGCATGCTGATGACGCCTCCACCTGTGAGGGGTCCTTGGCTTTGGAAAGACTGGTGCTCCAAATAGCGCACAAGAATTATGCCCAAGTTGAGTGACAAGTTGTTGTTGAAAGCACCTTTTGCAAGGACCAAGATTTCCTCTTGATTGAGTCTTGTAAACTCATTTCGTGCCTTCAAGGTGTTAGCAATAACATAAAACAAATAGCGAATAGCAGGATACTGAATATTCTTCCCCTTATTGACTTTAGAAGTGAAACTCATTCTATTGTAATAGTGATCTGGGAAGGGTCCATGTTGGTATAAGATGCATGCAGGGCATTACCATCATTTTTTGTTAAACTAAGACAATTGCACCATTCATCAATTGTTAATGTATAATTGTGTGTCATAAGTAGGAAAGAAATCGTGTCCTCTCCTTGACATGTTTTAATGGTGCTTTGCAATGAACTTAAAAATTCAAGAGTTAACCGCTAATAAGTAGGCACATCATGAAATACAAAGTTTTGCAGGCAAACCCTATTGCAAATTAAATTGAAGTCATTAGAAATATTGAGTTGGTTCAATATAATGGGGCAAGCCCACTTAGTTGCCTTCACTTCTCGGTTCTTGATCTTGTTGAAGTGATCATGTTGGAGCTCATTCCTGAACAGTATCCCCATGCGGTCCTAGGCTGCAGTAGTAGCCTGAGAAGAACTCGCAGCGGCACGAGCACGCGTTTGGGTCCTTGTGTTCATCTTCTAAAATAATAAGAAAGACAAAAATAAAACTTTTTGATCCAACAATAATAAGCATAACATATTCCTCATCATATCACGTTAAAGAATCTCCTCATAATAATAATCTAGGCAAGAAAATCATGGCAATTAGTTCAAAGTAGGTCTCACCCTATGTTGATAATGACAATAGATCAGAGATGAATTTGCAAAAAGTAATTGGAGGATCGAAGGAGAAACATACTGTAGATCACTTGTATGCGAGGAAATCGAACGAAATTGAGTAGGGATGAAGATCCCTTCAGGAGGTAGAAGAGAGAAAAAGGATAGAAGTTTTGGTGTTTGGGGTACCTTCCTATGCGTTTAAGTGGTTGGACGCAACTATACTGTCGCAATTATACGGCCAGAACATTTTGTTCCCTCCATATAGTGGCTCTAACAGCAAAAATTAGGGTTTCTTTCCTGGCGGCTGTATCTATACGGTTGGAACATTTTGTTCCCGCCGTATAGTTGGTCGTTAAACCTTTGTATCCGGAGAAGAAAATTTGTCGATGGCTCAAATATCTATACGGCCGGAACTATATGGCTAGAATTTTTATTCCCGCCATATAGTTGGTCGTTAAAGGTACTATATTCATCAAAAACATTCTATTTATTCAAGAATTACTTTTTAAACTGAAACTTAGCGAAACACCATGTTTTGACAAAAAAATGACAGACTAAATTATCGACCAACATTAGCATGTATAAAACAGGAATTTTAGTACCACTGAATCTCCTTTTCTCAATTGGAGTTCTCTAGCACTCTTTATTCAACATGAAACTAAAACTTAAAAACTTTCCTCAAACCTTTATTTCACATGGGTTTCCTCCCATGTAGCGCTCTTTTATGGTCAATAGCTTGACCTTGATGTTGCTCACTTAGGCCAAATGAGTGGAAGTCCCACTGCAAAATAGTTGGCCTTCAAAGTGATGGCCTCCTTCTCATCTTGCTTGACTTTTTTCCTGGGAAAATGAATAACAAAAGGATCCCGCGAAGGCAATTGAAGCTTCATCCCTTCATGTAGATTAATCAAAGCCTTAATAGTTCTTAAGAATGGACGGCCTAATATGATAGGAGCATTAGCATGTTCAGGCATGTCAACAATAACAAAATCAATAAGAGAAGGATAACATTTAATGTGTACTAAAGGTAGAATCTGCTAGATGTAATTTATTTTCTTTCATTCCTACTACTTTTTTGTAGGTAGAATCTGCTAGATGTAATTTATTTTCTTTAATTCCTACTGCTCTTTTGTAGGTAGAATCTACTAGATGTAATTTTAACTCGGTGATTGCAAAAAAGCCAAGATTCAACTTATTAAAAAGACTGTTTGGAATTTTTGAAACACTTGAACCTAAATCACAAAGTTCTTCTATCTCATTAGTCCCAATTTTAATCTTAATAGTAGGCTCAAATATATCAACAAGCTTAATAGGTAATTTTTCAACTATTTTCTTATATTCTTCCTCAAGCTCACGCACCTTTATAGCTACCTGATTAACAAAGTGTTGATACATGGCTTCCTCATTTCCTTCACTTGCCGGAATATTGATATTGATCCTTTTTACAAGATCTTCAAGTGTATAATTTGGTGAAGGAGCATTGCTATAGTCAAGTTCTTTAGGCTCCTCCCTTTGGATTCTTATCACAGCATTACCTACAAACTTAGCTAGAATGAGGGTTTGACTCTTGGTTATATTACCTTGATATGCCCCAACAATCCTTGTTCTTTATTGGAGGGCCTGCAAATCATTCCTCAAACTTACAGCTTGGTTAGACAATTTACCAAACATAGCATCATGGTTCTCTATTATTTTAACAAGGATATTAGTTTGCTCATTTTGTGAGTCCATGAAAGACTTAAGAGCTTCTTGGAGACTACCATTAGTTGATGCCATATTATTATTATATTTACCTATAGGACTATAATATTTCTTCTAAAAATTTGGATTATAATTCTTCTTCCAAGCAGGGTTATAATCATTACGAGCTATGAAGTCTATTTCATCAATATTTGATTCCGGGATAGCTCTTACCTGTGTTTCCTTACCTTTAACGGCTAATATAAGCTCATCCAACTTAGCATTGAGTTCTTCATTTTATTGAGGTGTGACGGAATTCACCTTCTTTGTGTTTGATCTTTCCACATACCATTGGGCATGGTTGTCTTGTATATTGTCTAGCAGCTGCTTTGCTTCGGTAATTTGTTTACCCATAAATTTTCCCATCTACAGTATAAATCATAGACATAGACACAAGGTTAAGAGCATTATAAAATAAATGGAGAATTAGCGAATCTTCCATCCCGTAGCTGGGACAGTTTCTCAAGCATTCTTTCATTCTCTCCCATGCAAGCGCTAGTGGCTCACGCTCTTCCTGTCTAAAACCAGTAATATTAGATCTTAGTTTCATAGTATTTGCAGGTGTAAATAATTTAGTCATAAATAAATAAGTACATTCTACCCATGATGCAATAGTATTTCTAGGCAAAGATAGCAACCATCCTTATGCTCTTCCTCCAAGTGAGAAAGGAAATAAATGCAACTTGACCGCATCGGGGTCAACATCTTTAATACGCATCATAGCACATATTTCAGTGAATGTATTTAAGTGCATACCTGCATCCTCAACAGCAGAGAATCCAAATTTATTATGTTAAACCAAACTTAAATAGTGGGGCTTAATTTCATAATCTTCAGCAGTAATTGTTGGTTGTGTAATAGGAGTATGCAAATAATCATTTTTGGGAGTTGCAAACTCCCCAAGCTTCTTTTTAGCCATATTTCCTATGTTTTTGGAGTTTCTTAAATATAAACTTATAATAGTGAAAAAAAAATTAAAAGACTAACTAATTTTTTGGTTTTTCAAATAAAGACTAAAAGAAAACTAACAAAATTTAAAACAAGAATTAAAACTAGCAAGGTTCCTACTAACCTCACCAGGGTAGCTACTGCTTCCCTGGCAACAGCGCCAGAAAAAGGGTTGATACCTTCGATCCGGATACAGATGTAGTATAGTTATTTTTCCCTAGTAGACCTAGGTTATCGAATCCTCGGGAAGCAGAAAGCACGGTAAGGTTACTTAAACGAACCACCGGGAATTTTAGAATTCCTTTTGTGTTTTCACTGGACCAAGAGTTTGCGATCTTTTGTTGTTGTTGACGATGGAGAGAGAGGGCCTAGGGCTTTTGGTTTCACCAGTAGTTGTGCAAAACATATGATGGGAATAAAATATAATAATAAAGTATGAATGTGATTGTTAGAGCAAAGATAATTATATGCGGGCAGTGCATCCATAATTACTATTGCCTCCGCAACCGCTTATAGTAATAGCCTAATAGTCACATCCATAGAAGAAAGATAACGAATGATATGCATAGTGATGTCATTGTTAATCCCGAGTAAATATCTCACATACAGCCGTACTACCCCTTCTGTCACTGGGGTCCCAACCTGCAGATTAGTCATTACTCGTACTCCCTATACCTTGCTCAATCGTCGGGGTCATGGGTACCTGACAAGTCCTTGGATTGAGTCAAGAGAGGGTACAATAATCATCATGTCATACAAACTAATACATGATCCCATCTATGATAAATTACATGCATAATAAGCTACATGGCTAGGCCAAAGCCCTTATCCCAAGGAGAATTACTCACACATAGAGATGAAATCAACAATCATAAACATTGTAATGGAAATCATGAGATTGATAATAATAGTCTTACAATGTCGCCAATCGGAGATGAGATCTACTATTACAAGTGGTGGAATGTGGCTATGGTGGTGGAGAAGGGTTTGGATATTAGATCTAGATATATTCCTCCAACGTGGTGGCTTCTGGTGGCAAAGAGTCGAGGGCAGAGGTTGAGGAGGTTTTTCTTGTCGCCAAGGCATCTTTATATAGGGGTCCCTTCACGAAAGTTGTTATGTTTGACCTGGCTATGTCGGTGCCAACTATACGGCCGGAACTATATGGTCGGAATAAAAGCATCTACTCTCCCCTTCTGTGAGCTCCTCCTCAAGTCGGAAAAATTCGAGTGGACGGCTAAAGCTGATGAAGCATTTGAAGACCTCAAGCATCTACTCTCCACCCCTCCAGTTCTAGTGACACCAAAGGAAAGGGAGCCTATGCTGCTATACATAGCAGCTACTTATCATGTGATCAGCATGGCACTCATCATGGAATGGCCCGAAGATGGCAAGACCAACAAGGTACAACGTTTAGTGTACTACCTCAGCAAGCTACTGACATCAAAAAAAGCAGAGGTACCCTCACTAACAGAAGCTATCCTACGGCGTGATCATGACTGCGCGTCGACTGCGCCATTACTTCCTGGAGCACCAGATAGTTGTCATCAATGACACGCCACTATCACACATCCTTAACAACCCCGAAGCAACAGGGCGAGTGCCCCTCTGGGGCATTGAGATATCCCCATGGTACATCATCTATGAGAGGCGGACCGCCATCAAGTCGTAGGTGCTCCCTGACTTCCTTGTCCACTAGATGGAGCTTCAGCTGCCGCACACCCCGTACATTTCTCAGCGTTGGAAAATGCACTTCGATGGATCCATGAATGGGGAAGGAGCTGAAGCCAGGGTAACCTTGACATCCCCATGAGGGGACAAGATGAGATACGTATTGCGGATGAGATTCCGCCCTTCCAACAATGAAGTAGAATATGAGGCGCTGATCCACGACATGCAGATGGCCAAGGTATGCGGCGCTACTCGACTTACAATGGCTCCAACCTCGTCGTGCGGTAGACGATGAACGAATGTGATGCTGTCAGCGACAACATAATCGCCTACCGCAACCTCTACAATGCACTCGAAGGAGACTTTGACGGTTGCGAACTCCGACACGTCGGCCGGGAAAGCAACGAAGAGGCTAACAAGCTCGCCAACATCGGCTCCACCTGCGCACCGCTCCTGCCAGGCCTGTTCTTGGAGGAGATCTATGAGAACTCCATCAAGTGCTAGAAACCCACAGGCCACGTTAAGTTCGGGGGCTTCAACACTCAAAGATCCCAACGAAACCGATGAGGAGGAGTCAGAGGTTCCACTCGTAAACCTCATGCAGGTCATGTCAATTGAACAATCCTTGACTCAACCATATGTCACATACCTGTTGAGCAAGAACCTGCCAGATGACCTGACTGATGCACGACACATCGCTCGACGCTCCAAGTCCTTCACCATCATCAACGGTGAGCTTTATAAGTGAAGCATCACCGGGGTCCTTTAGTGATGCGTCACCAATGGTGACCGGAGGAGCATCCTCCTCGACATCCACGAAGGAATCTACAACCACCATGCTGGCAGTCGCTCCTTGGTCACCAAAGCCTTATGGGCTGGCTTCTACTGGCCAATAGTGATGCGCGATGCCAAGAGCATCGTCAAAAAATGCAATGCGTGCAAACGATTCACCCACAAGCCGCACGCACTAGGCTTGGAGCAGCGGCCCATACCGATAGCCTGGACCTTCGCACAATGGGGACTCGACATGATAGAAGAGCTGCAGAAGTCCACACCGAGAGGCTATGTTTTCCTCTTGGTCATAGTCGATAAATTCACCAAGTGGATTTAGGCCACGCCTTTCACCAACAAAACTGGCACCACCACCATCAAGTTATTCGACTCCATTGTCTATAGGTTTGGGCTGCCGCATAGAATCATCACCGACAAAGGAACGAACTTCACCTCAAAGGAGTTCTAGGACTTTTGCGATGGCCTCGGCATCAACATCACATACGCCTCCATCGCACATCCACAAACCAACAGTCAGGTCGAAAAGACCAACAGTTTTGTCTACAACGTGACCAAGAAGAGACTCCTACGACCTCTCGAACAAGCGGCGGGAGCCTGGGCAAACAAACTGCCCTCCGTCCTCTATAGCTTATGCACCATGCCAAACAATGCCACTAGCTACACGACTTTCTTCATTGTGCACGGCGTCGAAGCTATGCTACCTGTCGAGGTGTGCTACAAGGACCCACAGGTCGTTTCTTACAGTGAGGCCAAATCAGCGGCCCTGCTCGAGGACTCCGTCGGTCTTCTGGACAAGGCACGCAACATCGCCGCTGCATGTTCGAAGGTGTACCAGCAAAGCCTCCTCAACTTCCACAACCGAAGGCTGCGACCAAGTTCCTTCGTCAAAAGAGACCTCGTACTGCGACTCAAGCAAAAGGGGCATCTGAAGTTCGAGTCACCCTGGGAAGGACCCTATGTGGTCACCTAAGTAATTCCAGGTGGTGGAGCGTCAAAAAAAATTCCAGGTGGTGCCTACCGCCTCAAGGACGTCGAGTCCGAAGTAGCATACTCCAAACCTTGGAACATCGCACAACTGCGATGCTTCTACCCTTGTCACATCCCAAGATTTTCCAAATCTTGTAATGTGAAAATAAATGAATAAAAATAAAACTTTATTTGATTTTCAGAGCCAGAAGAAAGTTTTTGAATTCAATTGGAACTTCAAACCAATTTGGATCAAATAAATTCCTAAAGAGATTTGAAAAGATAAACATTTAAATAGAGGAAAATAAAATATTTTATTACTACTTTGAAATCTTTTTATAAAAGGTTTTGTTCTCAAAAAGAAGAGGAAGGATTTTAAATAAAGATAATTTTGTAAATCCCAATTAAACCTTGGCCAAACATTTTGAAATAAAAACATTTTGTTTTGTTAAAAAATGGTAAAGGTTTATTTAAATAAAATAATAAGGATTTAATATCCAAGTTTTATTAATAAAAGTTCTATTATTTTACTTAACCATCAAAACTTGTTTATTCAATTTAAATAAGTTTTCCAAATGATTTATATTCCCAAATACAACCTACTGAATTGGTTTTGAAAATATTTGGATTTCAAATAGAAATTTTATTAAATAAATCAAAACCCTATTTGAATAATAAACCATGGTCCATTTTATTTAATTAATGAATGGAACTTAAAAAGATTTAAAATATTATTTCATTTTGGACTTTGGTGTATGTGTTAACAGGATCAAATTCAAATGGAAAGTTTGCTGAATGTTTGATTTGTTTTGTTTTGATTTGTTGTATGGTTTTCAAAACAGGACAATAGAAATAGAAAAAGAAAAGGATTCAGAAACAGGAAAAATATAAAGTTTAGGTCGACCCAACCCAACAGTCCAGTAAGGCCCAGAACCAGCCCAGCACCCCCTCTCACAAACGCTTTCCTACCAAAACACTAACCCAGAGAGAATGGTAGTGGACCTTCCCCTTGCCCTTTTCCCACTGACTAGTAGACCCCACTTCCCCCTGTTCATCGTCCACACCCGCGCGACCTGTTCTCCCTCCCTCGTCGCTGTTTCCTGCAGTGATTCCACGCCTTAAGTCGTCTTAACGCGACCACCGTTACTTGCTTCGATCACGCAGGATTAAACGCCCATGCCTCCTCTACATTCCCCCTCTGACACCCCGCGCTGGCACGCTCCCAGACCTCCCCAATTTCCTCCTCGAGCACCCTCTACTCCGACGAGGTTTTGTGTCGATTCAGGCTGAGTTTCACCACCCCGTGCCTCCTCGACCTAGCTCACACCTTCCCCACCTCCTGACGCCCCCCCCCCCCCCGATACTTTACGCTCGATCGCGGGCGCCCTAGGGAGCCGTCTTCGACAAGGTCTGAACGACGCCGCCGTCCGCTCCAACTCGGACGAGCCCCACAGGTAGTTTCTGGCCGCCCCTCTTCTTCTCGTTCACGCACACAGCATCTCCGTGATCTCCTGCGTCTAACCATACCCTCGGTTGATCTTCTCGTGACCTGTAGCGACGACTCCAACCGCGGACAGAACTACCCGACGTTGTTCTCTACTCCGGCAAGCAATCGCAGCTGTACCAGAGCGCCCCTTGCCCCGACGACCACACGAAGAACTTCCCCAGCCTCCTACGAATCTGGTGAGCTTACTCCCTCCCTTTTTCGCTTCCTGCAACGCCAGCGCCGCCACTATCAGGCCGCTCCACCGCTCGCCGTTGTCTTAGCGCCGCCAGCTTTTGGCAAAGCAGTTAGAGCCGTTCGATCTAGATCGGGCGAGCACGATAGAATCACTTAACCGCGAAAGGGTACGCCCTCTGGACCACACGATTTGATTTGATCCAACACACCGCGTTGCTGATCCGGCCGAACCGGTATCAACCAGTGAAATAGCGACGCGTGGCCAGTTTTGGTTTAAACAGAAATTTGAAAACAGAATTGTTTGTGAATTTGAAAACACTATAACTTTAGATCCACACGTCCAAAAATTACAAACTTTATACCGTTGGAATCAGTGGAACAAACCCTAGCCAACCATGCCTTTGGTTCAGCAAGTAGTATCTGTTAGATTGGTTGATTATGCAGAAACATTTGATTTCTTGTTTAGTTTAGAAAAATGATTCAAAAATGTTTTTGAGGTTAAAACCTTTGCAAATTAGTTTGTGGTGAGCTTACTGACCCTAGGAACCAACCAATGGATTTTAAAATGGTTTTTGTGAAAGTTTGGGAATAAAAACTTGATTTGGTCATTTCTAGCCATTTAAAAATAATGGTTTTGCTATGGAAATGGTTTTGGAGTAAAAAATTTGGGAAAATGTTTTGGATCAAAACTACTGACCATAAACACCAAGTTTTGGGAAACAACAACTTATTTGATGAAACCACTTAAGGTTGTGGCATTGAGAAAAATGTTTTTCACCACATAAAATGATGAAAGGTTTTGAAAATGGTTTATGGGTAAAACCCATTTGCAAATGACTTTGCCATTTTGGTAAATGACCAATTTGGAACTTACAAAGTTTAGAAGCCTAGTGGAGACCATCTTTACAATTGAACCATCTCTTGCATGCCTACATGCATGACTTAGAAATCCATTGTTTTATGTGTGTGAAATTGTTTGATTGACTTTGGTTTGGAGTGCTAGTTGATATTGTGTATGCTTGATTGATTGTAGTAAAGTGTGAGACTAGCAAGATCAAGGAGTGAACCACCATTACCTACCAAAAAGGCAAGTTACACTATCATCTAAAGTCCTACTATTTTCATTATACTTAGTGGATTTTGAAAACATGCATGAAAATAATTTTATACTTATGCTATGCTAAATCCTAATAGGATACCCTATACATTCCTTAGAGAAAACATTGTAGTTGTACATGCTTAGCCATGCTTTATTGGGAAAAGAGATATATGTTGAGATTTTACAAAGTTGAGAAAAGGACTTGTGTTTTATATAACAAAACAAACACTCAATGAACCACCTAGGTGGAGGATAATTTAAGTTTTGGAGAAGGTGGCAACAAAAGGAACCATGTCTATGGTGATCTCTTTGTGTTGTGCTCCAAAAGAAAACCCACCTAGGAAACTTAGAGATTGAACATGTTTCTCCAATTGTGGCTTTCGTGTGCAACCACATGCTATTATGGCTCTGGCTTAGTCAACTACATTGGGAAGACCCATGCATTGTCTTCAGCATCGGACATGGGGATCCGAATGCTTCATGGGTCTTTGAAGACAAGCTAGCAATGGTGTATGGGAGGACCCTTTGGAAAGACTTTCACATTCTCAATCTGCCAAGACTCCATCTTGGTGAGCACTAATCCAGTAGGCCACTGGTGGCAAAAGGATGGGATTGTGACATGTGGGTAAAGTGTACTCCTTCTGCAGAAGATAATAAAATCTAAGTACTTAGCCGTGTCCCCGGTTATGGACAATACTGAGCAACTAAAGTTTGAACTATGGGAGATCTCGACATTCCAACTTCTAAAATAAAAACTTGATGCACTTGGGGGTACCAAGGAATTCAAAGAGGTTTTGTTAAGCTTGATGCACTTGGGGTTACCAAGGAGCTCAAGAGATTTTGATGAAAACATGAACACTTGGGGTTACCAAGGAAATCATGAGAATTTATAAAACTTGATGCACTTGGGGTTACCAAGGAGCTCAAGGGATTTTGACAAGAACTTGAACACTTGAGTGTCTACCAAGGAGTTCAAGGGATTCTTGGAAAAGAGATTTGACAAAGGACCAAAACCATTTTGAAAAGATAGGATAAAATATTGCTTTATGCAAATGAGCCTAAAGCTCTACTTAGCCAAATATGCATGTATTGATAGGATCCACTCATATTATACATAGAAGTGAAGCTTGCCAATACAATTCAAATGTATTGACCCTTGTGGCTGTAACTTGTAATCTTGCAGGTTTGATTGATTTTAGTGAAGATTGTTTGATTAGGATTACAAAGTCTACAACCAACATCTGCCTGTGGCACTTTGAAGATGAAGGACCCCATGCTTATAGTTATTCCGCTGCAATGTAATGTAATAGCCAAATGAGCTATGTATTGATGTAATAAAATTATGTTATTCCTGGTTATAAAGTTGTATTATGACCTTTGTTTCTTGATATTACATCTAAACTGTGAAAAAGGACATGCAACTTTACAAAAAAAAGCATTACATGCAATACAATATACAAATTTTACAAGGGCGGCAACAACCAAATCTAAACTATACAAATTTTACTTTGTTTTACATAACAATTGCAGGAAAAATGACCACTTTCCATGTTGAAGAAACACGTTGGTCCGCTCGTTAAACAGTCGAACAATGTCTTCGGCGTTGTAGGAAATTGCCTGGTAGTGCGGGCGCATGTGTCCACGCCATGCCATCTAGAGGAACAGGTAGCCCCGCTGCTATCTCTGCCAGATCTACATCCCGACAGTGTAGCCGCACAAGGGCCAACACTGCCTTGGGACCCACAACGAATGGCTGCTGCACAAGATCCTTCACGACGTCCACACTCTGAAACTTCCCCAGCAAACCTAGGAAACTGGACGGAGCTGCATCCAAGGGAAATATGGCGGCCCAGATGGATGCAAAGGCCGACCATGCGCGCTTCAAAACCGCGAGGACCTGATGGACACGGTCCTGCATCATTGCCACCACTACTGCTCGATCATGGTCCATCCAGAAGAACCCTCCAGCCTCCAGCTCCTGCTAGGTAAGGGAGTTCATTCAAATACCGACGCGCTCCTTCTCTTCCTGTGGAAGAAGATTGACAACTGTAAAGAGAAGTAGCTCAGAAGAAAAAGAATAAAAACAATTATGCCATTGGGCAAAGCATTCGACTGCCACTTACATTAAATTTGCTCCCCAGTTTGCGAAATTCCTCAAGGAGATACCTCTCCTTGCGACGTCCCGTTCTGTCTTCAACTTCCACACATCCACGTGGCAGTGGATAGCAATGACATCCTTCTCAAAACTCTGGATATGGTCACGCAGTAGCGGTAGCTGCAATGTTTCAGTCGCTCTCGGTTGAGAGGTATCCAACAAAACATGAGGGATCATCGGAGCAACACTTGAGTGGCCCTATGAGGCACAAAGCAATAGGTAATAAGGACCAGACAAATTGAACTAGAAAAAGGAAGCATATATTTACAACCAAAGCCATTGCATAGCAGTTCAAACATCATTCGGTACAAAGGCATCGCATGACACTACTACTAAAACAAAATGCAAATCTAGGCGGCCAGCTAAGCAGCAGAAGAACCCTAAGGATTCGCGTCATCCGAAGCAGCCCCAGCCTTCATGGCTTGCACTTTGGCCAACTGCTTCTGCTCAGTCACATAGTTAGCCAGCAGTTTCATGGCTCAGATGATGTAGAGCTTGTTAGGAACCCCAAGAGGAAGGCATGGTGAGCACAACAGCAAGTTTCCCTCATTCATGAAACCAAGGTTATCGAACCAGTAGGAGAAAGGAAACAACTCCCAAGGTGTTGCTATCAACATCTAACCTGCACAACACAACCACAATACTTTTCCCCAACTTACAGTGAGATTGTCAATCTCACCGGTTTGCTGAAAACAAAGGATTAAACATATAGTGTGGAAGATAGTAATTGCTTGTGGTAATTGCAGAAGGTGAAAAATAAACAGTAAACAGTAGATGGTATATTAATGGCAAGGAATGGACCGGGGTCCACAGTTCACTAGAGATGTTCTCCATAAGATAAATAACATGGTGGGTGAAAAATTATAGTGGGGCAATTGTCAGATTGAGAATGCATGACAATGCATATACTACACATCTTGCTCTCTACGAGATTTGTTTGGGCATTACAACATGATACATATGATGGGTTTTGCAGCATAGTAAATCAAAAAAAATCTACGAATGCGAACGGGAAAGCCAAGATCTAATCTAGGAGATGCAATCAACAAGAGGGATAGATGAGATCTTCGTACCCTTGAAGAATCGCACAGCGGAAACGTTCAATATAACATGGGTAATGTAGTCCAACTAGCCTTCTCCTCGCGATCCGATCCGATCCAACGCCGCAAGTGGTGATGCCTCCGAGAGATGCACACGTACGGCACCGCGACGTCTCCTCCTTCCTTGGTCCAGAAAGTGCGGTGGAGAGATAGATTGGATCTACAACACGACGGCGTGGTGCAATGGTGGAGAGTTTCTGTGGCAGGGCTTCGCATACACGAAGTCGGGAGAGAGAGAGAGGTAGGGCAGTAGCTGGCGGCTAGGGTTTGGGGTGAGGGGAGGGTGCTCCCCCTGCCCACCTTATATAGGGGGATGGCCGGCCCCTTCCCCCCTCCTCCAAGCCCTAGGCCGGCGGCCACAAGGGTGGAGTGGGGGGCAAGTCTTCCCCCCCCCCTTCTAGAAGGTCCCCTAGGGTTTCCCCTAGGGTTTTGGCCGGCTGGGCCTATGGGGCCTTGTGCCCCTGGCCCAATGCGTCCAGGGCACTCCCTCGTAGGCCCACGCCCCCCTCCGACAAGTGGGGCCACGTTGGTCCCACTCCGGAAGCTTCTAGAACCTTCCGGTACAATAACGAACATTCCGAAACAATTCCGAAATCCAAAAACTGCTTTTCCTTTATATGAATCTTATTCTCCAGACCATTCCAGAACCTCTCGTGATGTCCTGGATCTCATCCGAGACTCTGAACAAAAAATCATAAATCAATTATCCATTCTATCCTAGCGTCGAAGCACGTTAAGTGTGTGACCCTACGGGTTCGAGAATATGCAGACATGATCTTATATCAATAATCAATAGCAGGATCTGGAAACCCGTATTGACTAACACATATTCATCGATGATCATATCGTATGAACCTCGATGCCAGGATTCAATTAATCGCATATATATGTTCCCTTCGTCACGCGATATTTTACTTGCCCGAGATTCGATCGTTGGTATCGGCACACCTAGTTCAATCTCGTTCACAGCAAGTACTTTACTAGTTCCGTAATCCGATATCACTTTGTGATTAACACCTTAACCATGTGCTTGTAAGCGGTGTTGATATCGATTACCCAGTGGGCCCGTAGTATATCTCTCCGACTCGGGAGGGACAAATCCCATCTCGATACATACAACCCAACAAGTACTTTCCGATCACCTGAGAGACACATTTATGATCACCCTCTCATAGGATGATGTTTGATGACCTCAAAGCTTTCTTCCGATACCAGGGAGTTGCATTATCTCATGGTCTAAGGAATACAATATTTGACATAAGAAAAAGCTTCACAAAGATGAACACGATGACACGATCTTATTGCTCTTCATGATTTGTGTCTGTCCATCATATGATTCTCCCAATGACATGATCTCATTATTAATCGACAACTCATGTCTATGGTTAGGAAACCTTAACCATCATTAATCAATGACCTAGTCCAGAGAGGCGTACTAGGGACACGGTGTTGTTCATAAACCACACAAGTATCAAAGTTTCCGCTTAATACAATTCTAGCATGGAATATAAACTTTATCATGAACAAGAATTATAACAATAACATCTTTATTATTGCCTCTAGGGCATAATTCCAACAGTCTCCCACTTGCACTAGAGTCAATAATCTAGTTTACATCTGGCAACAATCTAACACCCATGGCACTAAGGTGCTGATCATGTTTTGCTCATGCAAGAGGTTTAGTCAATGGATTTGCGACATTCAGATCCGTATGTACTTTGCTAATCTTTAGATCTCCATCTGTTATATAATCTTGAATTATATGTAACTTGTGGTTGATGTGCTTGGTCTTTGGATGATATCTTGGTTCCTTAGCCAGTGCTATGGAGCCAGTGTTGTCACACAATATCTTCAGTGGGTCCAAGGCACTTGGAACCACACCAAGCTCCGTGATGAAGTTCCTGATCTAAACTCCTTCACTTGACGCTTCTACAGCAGCCATGTATTCCGCTTCTACTATAGATCCCGCGATCACGCTTTGCTTGCAGCTTCTCCAGCTCACAGCTCCTCCATTCAAAATATATACGTATCCTGTCTAAGATTTAGAATCATCCTTGTCGGTGTCGAAACTAGCGTCGATGTAACCTTTTACGACGAGCTGCTCATCACCTCCATAGACCAAGAACATTTCTTTAGTCCTATTTAAATATTTTAGGATGTTCTTCACGGCTGTCCAGTGTTCCACTCCTGGATCACTTTGGTATCTGCTCGTCAAACTAAGAGCATTGGACACATCCGGTCTAGTTCACAGCATGGCATACATGATAGAACCTATGGCCGAGGCATAAGGCACTTTGTTTGCTCATAGCTTCTCTATCATTTACCGTAGCTGGACACTGATGCTTGCTCAATATCTTACCTGACAACATGGGCACTGAACCTTTCTTTGCCTTATCCATTCTGAACCTTTTCAGAACTTTGTCTAGGTATGTACTTTGGCTTAAAGCTATTAGGCGTTTTTGTCTATCTCTATAGATTTTGATGCCTAATATATAAGCAGCTTCTCCTAGGTCTTTCATTGAAAAACATTTATTCAAATAACTCTTCACATCGTTAAGCATATCAATGTCATCTCCAATAATCAATATGTCATCCACATATAGTACTAAAAATGTCACTGAGATCCCACTCACTTTCTTGTAGATACAAGCTTCGTAGCAATTTGGAACAAATCCAAAACTCTTGATCACTTGATCAAAATGAAGGTTTCAACTCCGAGATGCTTGCTTCAGTCCATAAATGGAACGCTGAAGTTTGCACACCTTATCAGCATCCTTAGGATCGACAAAACCTTCGGGTTGCATCATATACAACTCTTCATCAATGTTGCCATTGAGGAACGCAGTCTTGACATCCATCTGCCATATTTCTTAATCATGAAACGTAGCAATTGCTAATAGAATCTGAATGGACTTAAACTTCGCTATGGGAGAGAAAGTCTCATCGTAGTCAACACCTTGAACTTGTCAAAAACTTTTCGCGACAAGACGTTCTTTATAGAAAGTAACATTACCATCCACATCCGTTTTCTTTTTGAAAATCCATTTGCACTCAACGGCCTTTCGGTCGCTAGGAGGGTCCACCAAAGTCCATACTTGGTTTTTGCTCATGGATCCCAATTCGGATTTCATGGCCTCTAGCCATTTCTCAGAGTCTGGGCTCATCATTGCTTCCTCATAGTTCGCAGGTTCACTGTTGTCTACCAACAAGACAGTTAAGACAGGGTTGCCGTACCACTCAGGAGGGGCACGTGACCTTGTCGACCTGCGACGTTCAGTAGTAGCATCGTGCGAAGCTTCATGATCCTCGTCATTAGCTTCCTCAATTGTTGGTGCAGACGACACTGGAACAATTTTAGGTGCTGCGCTACTCTCCAACTCAAGATAAGGTTCAATAACCTCGTCCAGCTCTACTTTCCTCCCACTCACTTCTTCGAGAGAAACTCCTTCTCAAGAAAGCATCCATTCTTTGCGACAAACACTTTGCCTTCGGATCTGTGGTAGAAGGTATACCCAATCGTTTCCTTAGGGTATCCTATGAAGACGCATTTCTCCGCTTTGGGTTCGAGCTTGTCTGGCATCAACTTCTTGACGTAAGCTTCGCATCCCCAATCTTTAAGAAACGACAACTTAGGTTTAGCACCAAACCACAGTTCATACAGTGTCGTCTCAACGGATTTAGATGGTGCCCTATTTAAAGTGAATGCAGCGGTTTCTAATGCATAACCCCAAAATGATAACGGCAAATCTGTAAGAGACATCATCGATCGCACCATATCTAATAGAGTTCGATTCCGGCATTCAGACACACCATTGCGTTGTGGTGTTCCGGGTGGCGTGAGTTGTGAAACGATTCCGCTTGCTTTAAGATGCGCGAGAAAATCATAACTCAAATATTCACCTCCACGATTGGATCGTAGAAATTTAATTTTCCTGTTATGATGGTTTTCCACTTCGTTCTGAAATTCTTTGAACTTTTCAAACATTTCAGATTTATGTTTCATTAAGTAGATATACCCATATCTACTTAAGTCATCAGTAAAAGTGAGAAAATAGCGATATCCACCGCGCGTCGAAACACTCATCGGTCCGCATACATCGGTATGTATGATTTCCAACAAGTGCGTTGCTCGCTCCATTATTCCGGAGAACGGGGTTTTGATCATCTTGCCCATGAGGCACGGCTCGCACGTGTCAAATGATTCAAAATCAAGAGACTCCAAAAGTCCATCAGAATGGAGTTTCTTCATGCGTTTTACACCAATATGACCTAGACGGCAGTGCCACAAATAAGTTGAATTATCACTATCTACTTTGCATCTCTTAGCCTCAATGTTATGGATGTGTGTTTCATTGCTTTCGAGATTTAGAAGAAATAAACCATTCATAGCAGGTGCATGACCATAAAAGATGTTACTCATATAAGTAGAACAACCATTATTCTCCGATTTAAATGAATAACCGTCTTGGAATAAACAAGATCCAGATATGATGTTCATGCTCAACGCAGGCACATAATAACATTTATTAAGGTTTAAAACTAATCCCGAAGGTAAAACTAAGGAGAGCGTGCCGACGGCCATCACATCAACTCTTGATCCATTGCCAACGCGCATCGTCACCTCATCCCTCGCCAGCCGCCGTCTATTCCGTAGCTCCTATTTCGAGTTACAAATATTAGCAACTGAACCAGTATCAAATACCCAGGCGCTACAACAAGCGCTACTAAGGTAAACATCAATAACATGTATATCAAATATACCTTAAATGGTGCCAGCCTTCTTGTCCGCTAAGTACTTCGGACAATTGCGTTTCCAGTGACCCTTGTCCTTGCAATAGAAGCACTCAGTTTCCGGCTTAGGTCCAGACTTGAGCTTCTTCTCAGCAGGGGCAACACGCTTGCCGCTGCCTTTCTTGAAGGACTTCTTTGCACCCTTACCTTTCTTAAAGCTGGGGGGCTTGTTGACCATCAACACATGATTATCTTTCTTGATGTCCACCTCCACAGCTTTCAGCTTAGCGAAGAGCTCAGTAATCGTATCAGTGGAACCAATCTGATTATGAGTAACTACAAAACCTTTGTAGCTAGGAGGGAGTGATTACAGAACTCTATCAATCTTGAGCTCTTCTGGAATCTTGCAGTCCAGTTGCTCAAGACGTTGAGTGTAGCCCGACATCTTAATGGCATGCTCACTAACGGAACTCCCTTCCTCCATCTTGTAGTTAAAGAATTTCTCAGAGATCTCATATCTCTCAGAACGGGCCTGAGTCTGAAACATGGTTTTTAGTTCCTCAAGAATCTCAAAGGGCCTTGCGAACTCCTCAAAACGATTTTGAAGGTCCGATTCCATAGAAAACAACATGGTGCTCTTAATCACACCATAATCATCTTTGCGCGACTGATAAACAGCTTTTTCATCAGCCGGCGCATCTATAGCAGGGGCGTCACCTAGCGCTTTCTCAAGGACATAGTCCTTTTGTCCGCCAGCGAGAATGATTCTCAGATTGCGGAACCAGTTGGTGAAGTTAGACCCATTGTTCTTAAGCTTTTCTTTCTCAGCAAAAACGTTGAAGTTGAAGTTGGACTTAGTCATTTGATCTACAAAATTTGCAAGTACAATTTAGACTATGTTCATGATAACTAGTTCAACTTAATCAAATTACTAGATGAACTCCCACTAAATTCAACATCCCTGAAGTTGCTTAGTGAACACGATCCAAATTCACCACACCTAATCCGATCTTCACGAGAAGAGATGTGGTTTCAATGGTGGACAACAAAGTGTCAATCATATCATTCATATGACTCATGCTTAACCTTTCGGTTCGTGTGTTCCGAGGCCATGTCTGTACATGCTATGCTCGTCAAGTCAAACCCAAGTATTTCCGCGTGTGCAAAACTGGCTTGCACCCGTTGTATGTGAACATAGAGTTTATAGCACCCGATCATCACGAGATGCTTGAACACGACGAACTTTCGCAATGGTGCATACATGGGGGGAACACAATTTTATCTTGATCTTTAAGTGAGGAATCATCTTATAATGCTACCGTCGCGATCTAAGCATAATAAGATACATAAAAGGACAAACATCACATGCATATAATATTATGTGACATGGTATAGCCAATCTCCGCGCAATGATCTCCATCTTGTGCATGCCAGATGATCTCAATCACTCCATCATGATTGCCTCCACCACGAATAGCAACTACAACTATTGCTAACTACTTAGCGATCAAGTAAATCTATTACATGGCGTATAAGAAGTTGACACACAGGTCATACACAAGTATAAAGACAACCATATGGCTCCTGCCGGTTGTATACTCATCGACATGCAAGTCGTGAAATATTACAAAACATGATCATTGCATACAACATACACATCATATCTTGGGCCATACCATATCACGAAAACACTCCCTGGAAAAACAAGTTAGACGCCTCTACTTTGTTGTTGCATGTTTTACGTGGCTTATGGGAGTAATAAGCTAAGAACGATTCTTACCTACGGAAAGCCACAATGGTGATATCATGGTTGCCAACATCCGGTGTAAATCCCATGACAACTATAGTGAAAGAAACTGGCATCCACCAGCCGCATGTGTGGAACAAGCCACACGTAAAGTGCGGAGCCGGTCTCGCGAACGAGGTCGCGTAAAGTTGGCCTAGACCGCTTCGATCTCACTATCCCGCGTCATAAGAAGTACACAACAAGAGTCTTGCAACAGAAAACATCAACTCCCGCAACAAGCATGTTGCGTTCTAATCGTGAAACACATCTACGCATAGATCTAGCTCTGATACCAATGATGGGTTTCGCAGCATAGTAAATCAAAAAAATTCTACGGATGCGAACGGGAAAGCCAAGATCTAATCTAGGAGATGTAATCAACAAGAGGGATAGATGAGATCTTCATACCCTTGAAGAATCGCACAGCGGAAACGTTCAACAGAACGTGGGTGATGTAGTCGAACTAGCCTTCTCCTCCTCGCGATCCGATCCGATCCAACGCCGCAAGTGGCGACGCCTCCGAGAGATGCACACTTACGGAACCGCGACGTCTCCTCCTTCCTCGGTCCAGCAAGTGGGGTGGAGATATAGATTGGATCTACAGCACTACGGCGTGGTGCAATGGTGGAGAGTTTCTGCGGCAGGGCTTAGCCTACACGCAGTCGGGAGAGAGAGAGAGAGGTAGGGCAGCAGCTGGCGACTAGGGTTTAGGGTGAGGGGAGGGTGCTCCCCCTGCCCACCTTGTATAGGGGGCTGGCCGGCCCCCTTTCCCCCTCCTCCAAGCCCTAGGCCGGCGGCCACAAGGGTGGAGTGGGGGGCAAGTCTTCCCCCCTTCTAGAAGGTCCCCTAGGGTTTCCCCTAGGGTTTTGGCTGGCTGGGCCTATGGGGCCTTCTGCCCCTGGCCCAATGCGGCTAGGGAACTACCTTGTAGGCCCACGACCCCCTCCGACAAGTGGGGCCACGTTGGTCCCACTCCGGAAGCTTCTAGAACCTTTCGATACCGAACATTCCGAAACAATTCCGAAATCCAAAAACTGCTTTCCTTTATATGAATCTTATTCTCCGGACCATTCCGGAACCTCTCGTGATGTCCTGGATCTCATCCGAGACTCTGAACAAAAACTCATAAACCAATTATCCATTCTTTACTAGCGTCGAAGCACGTTAAGTGTGTGACCCTACGGGTTCGAGAATATGCAGACATGATCTTCTATCAATAATCATCAGCGGGATATGGAAACCCATATTGACTCCCACATATTCATCGATGATCATATCGGATGAACCTTGATGCTAGGATTCAGTTCATCCCATATATATATATTCCCTTCGTCACACGATATTTTACTTGCCCGAGATTCGATCGTTGGTATCGGCATACCAAGTTCAATCTCGTTCACAACAAGTACTTTACTCGTTTCGTAATCCGATATCACTTTGTGATTAACTCATTAACCACGTGCTTGCAAGCGGTGTTGATATAGATTACCGAGTGGGCCCGAAGTATATCTCTCCGACTCGGGAGGGACAAATGCCATCTCGATACATACAACCCAACAAGTACTTTCCGATCACCTAAGAGACACCTTTATGATCACCCTCTCATAGGATGACGTTTGATGACCTCAAAGATTTCTTCCGATAACAGGGAGTTGCATTATCTCATGGTCTAAGGAATACAATATTTAACATAAGAAAAAGCTTCGCAAAGATGAACACGATGACACGATCTAATTGCTCTGCTTGATTTGGGTTTGTCCATCATATCATTCTCCCAATGACATGATCTCATTATTAATCGACAACTCATGTCTATGGTTAGGAAACCTTAACCATCATTAATCAATGAGCTAGTCCATAGAGGCGTACTAGGGACACGGTGTTGTTCATAAAGCACACAAGTATCAAAGTTTCCGCTTAATACAATTCTAGTATGGAATATAAACTTTGTCATGACCAAGAATTATAATAATAACATCTTTATTATTGCCTCTAGGGCATAATTCCAACAACATAGACCATAATCCAACTGCATCTATGACTAATAATCCACCTTTAGGTTATCATTCGAACCCCTTCCAGTATTAAGTTGCAAGCAACAGATAATTGCATTAAGCAAAGTGTGTAAAGTAAACAATACATTGCCCTTGGACAAAGGATTGTTGTTTTCCCCCAAGTCGCAACAGCACATCTACAACCTTAGAGATTTATGTCACTTCCCCATATTACTAGAGGCATGAATCTACTATCGAGCATAAATACTCCATCTTGGAGTTACAAGCATCTACTTGGCCAAAGCATCTACTAGCAACGGAGAGCATGCAAGATCACAAATAACATAGACATGATAGAATCAATAATCAATATGACATAGTACTCAATATCCATTGGAGCCCCGCAAACACAACATGTAGCATTACAAATAGATGATCTTGATCATGAATGGAGCTCACAAGATCTAAACATGATAGCACAAAAGAGGAGAAACAACCATCTAGCTATTGTTTGGACCCGTAGTCTGAGGGTGAACTACTCACGCATCACTCCGGAGGTTGGCATGGTGATGAAGAAGGCCTCCAGGATGATCTCCCCTCTCTGGCAGGGTGCCGAGAAGAGCTTCAAATCCCCCCAATCTAGGGATGGAGATGGCGATGGCTACGAACTTTTTCTTGGATTTCTGATCGGGTACTTATGGTGTTTTCCTCAGGTGTTTATATAGGTGAAGGGACTAGGTCAGTGGATGCCCGAGGGGCCCACACCATAGGGCGGCGTGTCCTATGGTGGACCCCGCCAGCCCTAGGTGTGGCCGCCTCGAGGCTCCTCTTCGTCTCTCCTTCGGGTTCCGTGTTGCGTCTGGAAAAATAGGAACTTTGTCTTTTGTTCCGTCCAATTCCGAGAATATTTCTTTACTAGCTTTTCTGAAACCAAAAACAGAAGAAAACAGGCAACTGGCACTGCAGCACCTTGTCAATAGGTTAGTTTCAGAAAATGTATAAAAATGCCTCAAAGTGTAGACAAAACATAAGATAGTTGATACAAAATAAGCATGGAGCATAAAAAATTATAGATATGTTTATGACGTATCACAACTCCATGAGACGCGGGCTGTAGCACTTGCAGCACGAGGCGAAGGAGGAAAATGCTACCTCAGTACCGTCTGCCGCCACTGGCATCTTGGATGTGGCCTTGTTCAGGTCCAGATGCGCCCCACACGCCAGCGCCATTGCCAAGCCGAGGGAAGCACTTGTGCCCTTCTGCGCCTTGTTGTATTCGGGAGGTGCATCCCCTTCATGGGCCATGCCCTTCGCTAGGGAGTCAATATCTTCATGGGCCATGCCCTTCGGGAAAATATCCCGATGGAAGTGGCTAAGGACCTCTTTGGCTTTGGCCAAAGTGTCGAGGGTGGAGCTGTTGCAGTCTTTGACCGCATCAGCTGCATCCGCGAGGAGGTCCCCATGACCCAAGACATGGCGGTCAAACACAACGCAAGTGGCATCTGCAAACATGCATGAACAGGTCCAACTCACAAAGATTAAAAACACCGAGATAGGGGAATAGTAGCTCCTATGATTCGAGTAACTCACCAGACAACGCCTGGGCGACAGTCATTAGCTGCTCCACCATCGCCTTTTCCCGCCCAACAGCATCATCCACAAGCTTCTCCTCACGCTCCCTCTCTTCCATCTTGAGGTGCTCGAGGGATTCCATGGCATCCTTGGATCTGGAATCCGCTCGACTACGACTCTTCCCAAGCGAGTCTAGTTTGCGGAGAGCTGCGTTGTTTTCCTCTACAAAACCAAAGCAAGAAGGTCAAGAAAAAATTTCAAGCAAGCAATCAAAGAGCCTGGACATCAAGATACTTACCGTGCAGCTATTGAAACTCCGCCACCAAGGTGAGATGCTCCTGGCCAAGGCACTTCAGATCCTGGATGAAGGGTTGCACCAAAAAATTATAAGTCAGATATAAAAAAGAGAGAGATTTGGGGGCTCATTAATGACGAACCAAGGGTACTTACGTGTCCAACCGAAGACTCCGAGGCTTGAGCTTGCATCTTTCAGGCGATAACTTCACAAGTCCTCAACTTGGAGGAGCTCGAAGAGCTATCGCTAGAGTTGTCCACCGTCTTCACGGAGGGTGTTGTAGCACTAGCACTCATCACCTTCGACTCCACCGCGATCTCCTCAGTTTCGTTCTTCATGGATTCATCCGGAGACGACTCCCTGATACAAATACAAGTAAGATGCAGTATAAGTATAAGCCACAATACACGATGGCACATGAAAGAAGCAAGAGAATAAAGAAACTTATGAAGGAATGTCAGAGAGGTCGAAGACCGGCGTCTGCTTTGGCTTCTTCGCCTACGGCTGAGGATCCACATCCCGAATAGGCACCGCCGGAATCAGGGAAGAGGCGCCTTCAGAAAAGGCGTTTTCCTGCAAGAGGCCGGGGCTTCGGCGTTGCTGTTGGTGGTGTTGAGGCATCCGAAGCTTTGCTTTAGGTCCTCTTGCAGGAGTTGTCGTTTCTAGGCTCAGGGGCTTCCTCCTCCACGGGAGACTGCGCAGGCGGGACGGTAGACTCTGACTTCTCCACGTCCCCGCCGCCCGGTGCCTTCGTATAATTCTCAGGAACGGGAGGCATCATGTCCTCCACCTTTAGGTCCTGTACAACAAAAAGGACTCATGTCAGACTCAAGAACAGTGAAGATTAGCAATATCAAAGCCACATTACATGCAAACAAAAGACTCACCTAAGGAACTTCCCTGACAGCGCTAAAGGGCTCAGTCGATGACTCTGCCGGTAGAGCCTCATCAGACTTGAAGCATAGCAGATGCCCGATGGCCCTGTCGAGGTCCGACGAGGAGAGCTCCTCAGATGACACTCTCGTCGGGTCGTTGACGCCAGCGTACAAGAACATCGGGTACGCCCTTTCCTAGAGGGCCTGCACCCGACGCTTGAGGAAGCTGTGGATGATGTCGATGCTAGTCACCTCCTGGCCTTGCACCAGTTGTAGAGTCTCCACTCACTTATACAGCGCCTCGACAACTTCATTTTCACCTGATGGAACGTCGTTTGACCATGAACGCTTCTTGGAGATCATTGCACGGGCATCGAAGGGAGGTGGGCCATAGAGCTGGTCATTCAATTTCTCATTGCGGATGTAGAACCATTGTTCCTCCACCCTTGCACGGATTCGACGAGATCGAAGGAGAAATATTGCTGGTTGGGGCGGATATTTATTCCGCACCCACCCAGCTCATAGGCTGCGCAGTTGAAGTGTGTAAAGAAAAAGAAGCCCACGAAGGAAATTCTGGGCAGGAAAAGACAGGCCCCGAAGGACGAAAGCATAGAACATGACCCTAAAACCTGTAGGTTGGTCAAGGATTACACCCACACCGGGAATCTTTCCATCGCCTTTATCACGTGAGATAAGATGAGCTTCGCGCAGGCGAAGCAAGTCCACCTCCCTCATCGTCGACTGCCGCAAACTGTTGTTGGTGACGCGGCCGGCAGTGGTATTCTTGGCGGAGCCGGTGGTGCTGGTTCCCGCTCTAGCAACTTTCTTCAGCTTGCCCATCTTCTTAATGTGATGCACTGTGCACTGTGCTCAGAGGATGGAGGAAGGAAATACACGGAGGATTTACAGCACAAGAAGGTGCGATGGGATCAAGAAATGGAAAAAGAATGAAGAGCAAGGATACGAAGTGAAACAGTGAGGGGAAATTTTACCAGGGCCCCTAGTGGTATAAAACGAGGAAGAAGATGACACACATCCGGCGATCTACTAAAACCTAACACCTGTCACACATCCTAGTGCACATGTGGCGTCTAACGCCCGAACCATCGTGGACACGCCCTCCACTATGCATGGAAATCGAGGAGAGGAAGCTAAATTTGCGTAAACTATGCGTGCCTGGTCAAAACCTAGTTAGAATGTGGGACCCATGATTATGTTATCCAATCAATGTTGCCGCCGCAGACGGTTGAGCTCACTAATCGTCAGCAATGAAATCATCAGTTGTGACAGCAGAAGTCTCACAATGGCTCGAAAAGTTCGAGTCAGGACAAAGTACTTGCTCGAGTCTATGACTCGACCAAATACTCGGGGGCTCCTCCTATCAGGAGCACTGGTCGCGCACCTAAAGAACTTCCTAGGTCCCTGATGAAGTTGAAGAAAACTTGAACATAATTTCGCCTCGACTCCTTCTTCGTGTCCACGACTCGATTACGGACTCGGGGGCTACTTCCATAGGGAGAATCATTTAATTTAGGTCACTGAAGGCATTCAAAAGATTAAAGTCTCCGCTCGAGTCTGCAACTCAAATAGACACTCGGGAGCTACTCCCATAGGGAGCGCTGGTCGAGCACCCTATGATTCAATTGATTGTAATCCTTCGAATCCTTTACATCTACTATGAAAACAGATGACAAAACTAGCGACTCCGCCCAAAATTAATGCTAAGAGAGATAGCGTATCCTTAGTCACCCGAAATGTCTCCGCAACGATAAACTTTTGGATGCTGCATCTGCGACGCAAAGGTAAGACCTATAGATACAATCTAATGGCCTGGTAACGCACTCAAATGCGCTCTACCAGTAATATCCCGTGTCAGCAGGCACGATGAAAAATCCTGACGGACGTATTTGGTACATAACTTGAAACACTGGAATTCGACTCTTGTAAGACCTCCGCGGCCTGAGTCGAATTACACCAACAATTTTCTAAATTCGATTCCGGGGACTCGAGTCTGAGTAAATAGCGTCGTTTTGCCTAAAGACAGTTAACTAACTCTGATCCATTAGGAGAGTCAGAGACGTGTATCAACTATCCCTATGAACTAATATACTGAAACGAAAGCATATTCGGATGAAAGCACTCGAAGACTAAAGAGTCTCTAGTCGAATCTTTGATTCGATTGAACACTCGGGTGCTACTAACAACGGTATGCCCTACGGGTGCCCAATGTTAGCATGTCCAGTCTGGCCCAACAGAAGCCCATGCAATTATCCACTCCTGATGAAGAAACCCAGGAAGGATTCGGATGGCCCAAGCCCATAAAGAATACGAATCCTTGGAAGACAAGGTTTTCTTCAGATAGAAATTCAAAGGGAAAAACCCTAACTTGTAACCGGCTCGACCTACCGACAGGACCTGGCCTATCTATATAAAGGCCAAGAGGGCATGGTGAGGAGGATCAATCCAAAACCCTAGCATACACACCACCAGATATCACTTGCGCACCCCCTGTAACCTTCGGCTTCTCCATTAATCAAGAGAAGACAAGCATGAGTAAGGTTTCCCTTCGGGGGCCCGAACCTAGGTAAATCTTGTTTCTCATGTTGCTTGTTTGCTAGCCATTCCGTGATCTCCAGTGTCCCCTCCTTATCCAAACCCAAGTCCATAACAATGGGCATTGGTGAGTCTAACCCTCGTCAATGTTAGTTCCAAAAAACTTTTTCGTAGATCAGAACACCTAGCGTATATAACCTTTGCAAATTCTCATACAATATGAGAAGATGTATCTTAATAAAATTATATTCTATCAAATTGCAACCAAAAATTGTTTCAGATATCACAATATCTTTCGCGCATGATGGTTTCTGAAACAATTCTTTTATCTCCTTGATAACCTTAAAACTGAAACAACTTTCAAATATCAAAGATCATGGAGGAAAGCATGATAATTGGATACTAACGCTAGAATTTGTTACTCTTGATTCAATACCACTTATTGAATTTCACGGAGTGCGTGAGGTTTTGCTGAAAGTTTGAAATAGTACTTTAAACTTTAGATTGACACTCATAAAACAATAACATACCAGTTCGTAAAGTAAAAATCTACAATCTTATAGTTATATTTTCTCAATCATTGCTAAACACAAGGTAATAAATGAATGCCAGTCACTACAACGAACTTTGCAAATTCACTTCGATTCAGTTTATGATAAATTGAGTTCAACTTTAATCACATTACTATGTGAACTCCTACTCAAAAATGACATCCCTCTAGTCATTTTTAGTGATTACACGAACCAAATTCACTACGCCACGACCGATCATCACGAGTGGTGGCACGGCTCTAATGGCGAGAATTGTATGGGCATCATATCATCCTTATGACTCGTGCTTTACCTTTTGGTTCATGTTCTAAGGCCATGTGTGTATATGCTAGGCCCGCCAAGTAAGAACCTTAGTACTCACATGTGTAAAACTATCTTACACCTTTTGTATGCGAATGTAGAGTCTATCACACCCGGTCATCACGTGGTGCTTCGAAACGACGAAATTTCTTAATGGTGCATACTAAGGAAGAACATATTCTCATCTTGATATTAAGTCGGAGGGATCATCTTATAATTCCACCACCAAGTTCTAAGCTAGACATAAGCATAAATAAGATGCAAACAAACATCATATGTGAGAGTAACATGATACGGTTTTTGCACTTGATCACTATCTTGTGCATGATGATATGATCTCTATCGTTCCATTTGTGTCACGCCAAGGTCTATGGCGCTCGCACTTATTTGTTACAATTCTCGAGAGTATATTAAAATACTAAATTATAACATTTATCATATCATGAAACAACCCCAACAAAAATTAATCTAGACACCTCTGATTTATATTCTACAAGTTTTACGTGGTTGTGAGCTTTTCTAGGAATGAACTGTTCTACCTACGAACTTCAGCCACAAATATGATAACCAAGTTATTAAGCAGACCATTGTAAACAAGATATCAACTATAGTGGGAGAGACAGACACCCACTAGCCACTTATGCAAAACTAGTTGCATGACAAGCGTGGAACAGGTCTCATGTGCGAGGAGATGTAAAGTTTGTCCGGTCCGCTTCATCACACTATGCCACCAATATCCAAAGTATAAAAGATATGAAATAACATGATCATCAATGCCCAGATATCCATGTGTTCTAACCGTACAAAGAATATACGCATAAACATAGCTTTGATACCACTGATGGGGTTCGTTGCATAGAAAACAAAATTTTCCTACGGTTGCAACTGCCAAGATCGAATCTAGGCGATAGTTGTAATGGTTTTAGATGGCCTCACCTTGAAGACCGTAAGAGGGATAGCATTCCCACAAGCAAACATGGTTGATGTAGAATGTACACGACCGTCCTCAAGGACATCCAGACGGTCAGCTCCACAAGAGGGCAGCGCCTCCATAATCGGTCACACATATGGTGTGCCGACTACTCCTGAACCCTCGCTCTAGCCAGGCAGCAGAAGTAGTGGATCCTGGGGAACTCTAATAGGACTACGGCATGGTAGTGGTGTTTGTGGGGAAGATCTTGAGCAGGGCTTCTACGAAGCACCTCGCTCATGGTAATGGACAAGCTAGTAAGGGGGGGAGATGCCATCCAAAGGGCATATGAGAGGCAATGGTGAATGTGTGTGATGAGAGGAGAAGGAGGGGGCTTTTATAGGTGAGGGGGCACCCCAAGTGTCCATGGAATGGAATCCATGGTGGTGCCCTACCTCTCCCCCAATTATGTGGTGGACACTCTACTCACATAAATTCATTCTCCACTCATCCCTCATGTAATTCCCACTCAAGAAATCAAAGGTCTTCCCATTAAATCACATTAATTACCTTGTTTTAATGCAACTCAATTTAATGAACACTTCATTTAATGAGTACTTAATTTAATGAACACTTCTTTTAATTAATACATTAACATTTTGATCTCATGCTTTGTTTCGATACCCTGAAACCATTTCGGCAGATTCGACCAAACAAATTCCTGTGTTGTCCATCTTCTCTTGTGTTCCCTATCGACTCAATTGCGTCAACTAACCTTAAGTGTGTCTCCCTAAGGTTTCGAGAACTATGTAGACATGATACAGATTCTCTTTGATCAATAATCATTAGCAGGACCTGGAGATCCATAATGACTCCCACTAGTTCCACAAAGAACCAATGATCGTCCAAACCTCTTTTGCTATAATTAAATTCCTTTTGTCTCACGATATTTTACTTGTCCGATATCCGATCACTTGCTATCATCCATACCTTATTTAATATCATTCCCGACATGTACTATTTTTCTTATTCCCTTGATATAACATTCTAGTGATCAAATCACTTGCTTGCAAGGTATGTCAATGTGATATCACCGAGAGGGCCCTGAGTATATCCCTCCATCATCTGGATGGAAAAATCCCACTCTTGATCCATGAGCCTCAACTAACACTTTCCAATTACCTGACGACACCTTTATAATCACCCTGTTACCGTGTGATGTTTGATGGAATCAAAGTATTCTTCCGGTGGAATTGATTAACGTGATCTCATGGTCTAAGGAAATTGAGTTTCTACGAATGTGTTAGCAATATGAACTTGAGGACATGATTGTATTGCTACATCTACTGTGGGTGATTGTTCATAAAATCATTCTCCAATAATATGACCCTATTATTAACAACATCCAATGTTCATCATTAGGAAACCTTGATCATCAGTTAATCAACATGCTAGTATGAAGAGAGGAATTACGAGGAAACTTTTCTATTTATAAATCACACATGTACTAATGTTTCGGGTTATAAGATAATAATCACTTTATTATTGCCTCTCGGGCATATTCCTTTCAAGGGTAATAGTCCCGAAAGTTTACGGGCCGCAGCTAGCAGCAGTAATGGGCCATTTCAAATAATGCAGGACGAAACAGTAACAAGCCACCTTTCTATTGGGCTCTCATAATGGGCCGGTACACTTAATTATTATTAGGCCTTGGATGGGCCTGACTTCTACCACGGTTTCATTGACAATTAATGGAACTAAGTGGTCATTAACAGCATTCGACACATGGCAGTTTGCATGACATCAGTAGTCAACGCGGCTGGCAAACAGATCTATGACGGAACGACTCTTCATGGCTAAGGAGTGCAATCCGCCATGGTAGGAAAAACATGGTAGATTCATTTGTTACGAGGCTTCTACCACAAAGGAAATTCGTCGTAGAAGGCTTTTCAACCGCTAAAAATAGGCCTTCAACCACGAAAATCTTCCATTGTAAAAGGGTATTTTTCTTATAGTCGATGTCGTTAGTGTGAGTTTCAAACCATTAGGAAAGAACATTCTTAATTTTCATACATATATAGTGGACCAACATGTTTTACTTATGATTCCCATGTTTCCGAGTATTCAAACTTCCTAGCTAAATTTGCCCACTTGAATGAATTTATGCCGATTTATCGAAATTAGGTCAAATTTGGAACTACAAATAAATTGTAGGTTGCTTTGAAAGTTTACGAAAAATCTTTTGGAGGCACCCATCGGGGGTCACAACTAATATATCAAACCACCGAGAGTTTTGACGAAAGGTTCAACTTCTTGCTAAGGTTTGTAAACTGACAATTGAATGAAATTAGATGAAACTTGACCTACAAGTAAGCGTGATAGATTCCTCTTGAATTAAATATATTTTCAGAGGTAGATGGGTGCATATTGTTGTAGTAAACAATGTTGTTGGTGTGATTTTCCAACTATCGGGAAAGAACATTCTCAGTTTTTTGAGTGACGATGAGATTAATCTTTCCCGCAAAGAAACCGCAAAGAATATTGATCTGAATGTCACAAGCCAAGTTTTTAGACATATATAGTGGACCAACATGTCGTACTTACAATTTTCATATGTTTTATGAGTTCTCAAACTTCCTAGCTAACTCCACCCACTTAAATGACTTTATGCCGATTTATCAAAATTAGGTAAAATTTGAACGACTACAAGTAAATCATAGGCTGCTTTCAAAGTTTTATGAAAAAGCTTTTTGAGGTAACTATCGGGCGATCAATTAATATATCAGTAACCATAGAGAGTTTTGACGACTAGTTTGACTTCTTGCTAAGATTTTGCATCTTGACAATCTAGAACCCCTTTTGAAAACGATCACATGAAATAAAGAAAAATAAAAAAAAACTAAAATATTTACGCATGACGTCCTATCATGTCGCGAGCTCTACATGCCATGAAAATGGTAACCATGGTATTTGACGATATTTGAAACAAACAGCTTCGTAGTATTGCCCTATTATGTATGAACATTATTGGGTTTCAACCCGAATGACCACGGGCGTCAAGGCCATATCGATCTTCATCATATTTTATGAGTCGATAGAGTTCCCAGACTAGATGGGTGCATCTTGGAATAGGAAGCATTCTTGACCGTGGGAGTTTTCACACATATAGTGGATCATGTGTCCTATCTAACTATATAAGTTAAATGAATTTCACAAAAAAATTATGTCTAGCATGGTGCGGATGGGAGTCCAAGGCACACATGTCTAGGGCCATCCGTAATATAGGACCCACCCAACTTATAAAAATTACCATAATGTATAAGTTTAATATTTTATACAAGGTAGGACCCATATGGCTTGTAATATTGCTCCATGAAAGAGAGGGGAGGGGAAATGATTTTTCTATTCTCTATAGGAAACCCATAAGCTTGAGGTAACTTTATTTTCTCCATAATGTACTACTATATGACTTAAGATGTGCTTTTTTACACATTACGGATGCCCTAAGGAAAAAGAAAATAATGGGACCACTTGCCAGTGTCTGACCAAGCTATAAAAATCCTATGCAAAAGTTAGCGTCTTCAGTTTAGTGGGTCCCATGAATTATCTCGTTTACACACTATATAAACGGTGGATCTTACTCGTAGTACATTATTTTTTTGCTTAGACATATGCTCACTTCTGTCCACACACTATACATGTAGAGAGAATAAAAAGTAAGCAGGGGAAGAGGGCAGCAGCGAAGAGAGAAGAGGAATAAATAATAGTTCGATGTGAGAGAAAAGCTTTGATGGGTTCCTGACACGAGGTACTGCTGCCACCTTTACAGTGTACACACTACTAGTAGTAAATTTCAGGATCAATGCACGCAAAAAATGGTGTGTTTTATCTCTCCTTTGTTGCCTCTCATCTCTCCACCCCTCTCCCTCAAGCACCAGCCGACTAATCTCTCCCTCGTCCAGAGCGTGGCACTGTGTACGTGTGCCTTGGTATGGTGGATCTTTTTCTTCTTTTGAGAGGGCGGCTCTGTTTCTCTGGCATGTTCGGTAGCCGTGTTGGTGTGGAGTCGGAGGAATACATAGGAAGGAAAGCACTATGGTCCTTGGCGACCAAAAAATTCAAAACATTTTGTTTTCAAATTTTTGACTTGCTTTCCAAACATCGGGGGAAAGGTTATACAAAAATCGGCCAGTCATAGTAGTACTTATTATCTCTTACAATACCATACCACTATAAAACTTTGAACATGACCGTTGGATCAAGACTGGCAAATCCAAATATTTCTAACCATTGGACCTCCTTTTCCATTCTTAGAATCTAGAAGATTCTATTGATAGTCTTTAGCACAATGAATGCTAGTATGCGAAAACCTCAAAACACACATAATTTCTTAGTTTTAGGGACCTTGTGCTAAATGAATGGACTTGGATGTAATTTATATTTTTTAAGAGGTCCTTAATTAACTTGTACTTCCACCGACCGTGTTAACTCAAGTGCCTCGCTCCTACGGGACCTACCACAGTTAGAAGAAAATGCAACCACCCCAATTATCACACAAAATTAGACCACTATTTCTTAGAGTTCCATTTTTTAAGCTTCCTAGCTAAATTCACACACTTCACTAACTTCTTGTAGATTTAACAAAATTAGGTCAAACTTGAGCTATAGGTAAGTGCGATAGATTCCTCTTAAATTAAATGTCTTTTCGGAGGTAGATGGGTGCCTCTTCTTGTAGTAAACAATGTTGTGGATGTGAGTTTCCAACAATCTTGAAAGAACATTCTCAATTTCCCGAGTGATGACGAGATTGTTATTTTCCCCAAAGAAAGTCCGAAGAATATGAATCTGCATGCCACAAGCCAAACTTCCAGACATATTAAGTGGACCAGCATGTTTTACTTATGATTCTCTTGTTTAATTTTATGAGTTTTCAATTGTTGTACTGGCTAACTCTGCCCACTTGAATGACTTTATGCTGATTTATCGAAATTAGGTCAAATTTGAAATACAAGTAAATTGTAGGTTGCTTTGGAAGTTTTGTGGATTTTTTGGAGGTAACCATCGGGGGTTCATTTAATATATCACAAACCACCTAGAGTTTTGACAACAGGTTTAACTTCTTTCTAAGATTCTGCACCTTAACATTTTAACAAAATTATGTCAAACTTGAGATACAAGTGAGATAGATTGCTCTTGAATTAACTGTCTTTTCGGAGATAGATGGGTGCATCTTCTTGTAGTAAACAATGTCATCGGTATGAGTTTCCAACTATAAGGAAAGAACATTCTCAAATTCTTGAGTGCTGACGAGATTGGTCTTTTCCGTAAAGAAATTACGAAGAATATAGATCTGAATGCCACAAGCCAACCTTCCAGACATATATAGTGGACCAACATGTTTTATTTATGATTCCACATGTTTTATGAGTTTTCAAACATCCTAGCTAAATCTGACCACTTGAATGAACTTGTGTCTATTTATTGAAATTAGGTGAAAATTTGAACTACAAGTAAATTATAGGTTTCTTTGAAAGTTGACGAAAAAACTTTTGGATGTACCCATCAATTGGTCACAATTAAATAAATTTCCAAAGGTAAATGGGTGCATCTTCTTGTATTAAACAATGTCGTCAGTGTGAGATCTGAACTACCGAGAAAGAACATTCAATTCTCAATTTTCCAAATGATGACGAGATCGTTCTTTTCCGTAAAGAAATGTCTGAAGAATATTGGATTTGAATGCCACAAGACAAGTTTACAGACATATATATACATATATATATATTGGAAAAACATTTTTTACTTACGATTCCCATGTTTTATGAATTTTTCAAACTTCCTAGCTAACTCTTCCCACTTTAATGAATTTATGTCGATTTATCAAAACTAGGTCAATTTGAAACTACAAGTAAATTGTAGGTTTTTTGAAAGTTATGAAAAACCTTTTGGATGCACCCATCGGGAGGGTCACAATTAATATATCAAACCACCGATAGGTTTGATGATAGGTTCAACTTCTTCCTAAGGTTTTGCATCTTGACAAGTTAACGAAATTAGGTCAAATTAACTTGAGCTACAAGTAAGTGTGATAGATTTCTCCTGAATTAAATGTTTTTTCGGAGGTAGATGGGTGCATATTCTTGTATTAAACAATGTCGTTGGTGTGAGGTTCCAACTATTAGGAAAGTACATTCTCAATTTTCCAAGTGATGACGAGATTGTTCTTTCTTATAAAGAATGTCTAAATAATATGGATCTGAATGCCACAAGACAAGTTTTTAGACATATATAGTGGACCGACATGTCTTACTTATGATTTCTCAAACTTCCTAGCTAACTCCACCCACTTGAATGACTTTATGTTGATTTACGTCAAATTTGAACGACTACAAGTAAATGTAGGCTGCTTTGAATGTTTTATGAAAACGATTTTCGAGGTATCCATCGGGCGATCAATTAATATATTAGATACCATCAAGAGTTTTGACGACTGGATTGAAATCTTGCTAAGATTTTGCATCTTGAAAATTCTGAACCCCTTTTGAAAACGATCGGATGAAATAAAAAAGGAAAAAAATTAAAAGATTTACACATGACGTCCTATCATGTCGTGAGCGCTACGGGCCATGGAAGCAGTAACCATGGGATTTGACAAGCTTTGGAAAAAATAGCTTCGCAATATTGTCCTACCATGTATGGAAATTATTGGGTTTCAACACGAAGGACCAAGGTTGTCAAGGCCATATCGATCGACATCATAGTTTATGACCTGATAAAGTTCCCACACTAGATGGGTGTATCTTGGGGTAATAAGCATTATTGATCGTTGGAGTTTTCACACATATAGTGGATCATGCGTCCTATGTAACTATATTAGTTAAATAAATTTTGCAAAAAATGGAGTCTAGCATGGTGGAGATGGGAGTACAAGGCACGCGTGTCTAAGGGAATCAGTATTGTAGGACTCACCCGACTTATGGAAATTACCATAATGTATAAGGTCAAAATTTGTCACAAGATAGGACCCACATAGCTTTTCATATTGCTTCAGGCAAGAGAGGAGTGAGGGTAAATAATTTTTCTATTCTCTATGGGAAACCCACAAGCTTGAGGTAACTCTATTTTCTCTTTAATATACTATTAAGGTGAACCTTAGCATATGCCACATAGGCCTTAAGGTGTTCTTTACACATTTTGGATCCCCTAAGGAAAAAGAAAATAATAGACCCGCTTTTTAGTGTATGACCAAGCTATAAAACTCCTATGGAGAAGTTCGCGTCTTTAGTTTAGTGGATCCCACGACTCATCTAGTTTAGACACTCTCGAAATGGTGGAGCTTTAGTTTTTCTTTTGCTTGGACATATGCTCACCTCTATCCACGTGTTGTACATGCAAAGAGAATAAAACGTAGGCAGGGGAAGAGGGCAGCACCAAAGAGATAAGAGGAGTTGAATGCCTTTCGATATCAGAGCAAAGTTTATTAAGATGGGTTACTGACATGAGGTACTCCTGCCTCTTTACAGTGTACACTCTACTAGTATTAAGTTTCGTGACATATGCACGCAAAAAAATTGTGTGTTTTCTCTCTCCTTCTTTTCATCTCATCTCTCCACCCCTCTCCCCTTGTGCACCGGCCCGATTGATCTCTCCCTCGTCCACAGCATAGCGATGTTCACGCGTGCCTAGGTACTTGGCTCCTTCTTTCTTTGTTTTTTGAGAGGGCGGCTCTATTTGTCTTATGTGTTCGGTAATCGCATTGGTGTGGAGTAGGTGGAGTACATAGGAAGGAAACCATTTTGGTCCTTGGCAGCCAAAAAATTCAAACTTTTCTGGTTTCAAAATTTTCACTTGCTTCCCAAACATTAGGAGGGAAGGTTATTCAAAAGATCGGCCATTCATAGTAGTACTTCTTATCTTATATTTATCTTATCTTTATCTTTTCTTATCTCTTACAATACCATATAACTATATAGTGTACGAATAACTTTTAAACAAGGATTGTTGGATCAACATTAGCAAATTCAAACATTATTAACTATTAGATCTTATTTTCCATTCTTAGAATATAAAAGATTCTATTAATAGGATTTAGCACAATGAACGCTAGTATGCGCAAACCTAAAAACATACTTCATTTCTTAGTTTCAGGGACCTTGCGCTAAATGAAAGGATTTGGATGTAATTTATATTTTTATGAGGTCCTTGATGTAACTTGTACTTCCATCGACCGTGTTAACTCAAGCACCTCGCTCCTAAGGGACCTACCACAATTAGAAAAAATGCAACCGCCCAAATTATCACACAAAGTGGGTCACCATTTCTTATAGTGTTATTTTCAAGATTCCTAGCTAACTTCACACACTTCACTAATTTCTTGCCAATTTAACAAAATTAGGTCAGACTTGAGCAATAGGTAAGCGCGGTAGATTACTCTTGAATTAAATGTCTTTTCGGAGGTAGATGGGTGCATCTTCTTGTAGTATATAATGCCATCGGTGTGAGTTTCCAACTATATTGAAAGAACATTCTCAATTTCCCTAGTGATGATGAGATTGTTCTTTTCTGTAAGCAAAGTTCAAATAATATGGATCTGGATACCACAAGCCAAGCTTCCAGACATATTAAGTGGACCAACATGTTTTGCTTACGATTCTATGATTTAATTTTATGAGTTTTCAAACTTTGTCCTAGCTAAGACTGCCCACTTGAATGACTTTATGCGGATCTATCGAAATTAGGTAAAATTTGTACTACAAGTAAATTGTAGGTTGCTTTGAAAGTTTTGTGGATTTTTTGGAGGTAACCATCAGGGAGTCATTTAATATGTCACAAACCGCCTCTGAGAGTTTTTACAATAGGTTTAAATTCTTTCTATGATTCTACATCTGGACATTGTAAATAAATTATGTGAAACTTGAGCTACAAGTAAGCGCGATAGATTTCTCTTGAATTAAATGTTTTTTTGGATGTAGATGGGTGCATCTTCTTGTAGTAAACAATGTCTTCGATGTGAATTTCCAACTATATGGAAAGACCATTCTAAAATTTTCCGAATGATGATGAGATTATTTTTTTTCTTAAAGAAATTATGAAGAATATGGATTTGAATGCGACAAGCCAAGATTCCAGACATATATAGTGGACCAACATGTTTTATTTACGATTACACATGCTTTATGAGTTTGCAAACATCCTAGCTAACTCTAACCACTTGAATGACTTTGTGTGTATTTCCCAAAATTAGGTGAAAATTTTGAACTACAAGTAAACTATAGGTTTCTTTGAAAGTTTTAAAATAAGATTATGGAGGTACCCATAGATTTTAGACGATAGGTCCAACTTCTTGCTATGATTTTGCATCTTGATAATTTAACGAAATTTGGTAAAACTTGAGCTACACAAGTAAGTGTGATAGATTACTCTTGAATTAAATGTAATTTCAGAGGTAGTGCATCTTGTTGTAGTAAACAATGTCGTTGGTGTGAGTTTCGAACTATCAGGAAATAACATTCAATTCTAAATTTTTAGAGTGATTGACGAGATCGTTCTTTCCTGTAGAGAAATGCTAGAAGAATATTGGATCTGAATGCTACAAGCCAAGTTTACAGACATATATATATATAATGGACCAACATGTTGTACTTACCATTCCCATGTTTTATGAGTTTTCAAACTTCCTAGCTAACTCTGCCCACTTGAATGAATTTATGTCGATTTATCACAATTAGGTCAAATTTGAAACTACAAGTAAATTGTAGGTTGCTTTCAAAGTTCACAAAAAAGCTTTTGGAGGTACCTATCGGGGGTCACAACTAATATATCAAACTACCGAGAGTTTTGTAGAGCGGTTTAACTTCTTGCTAAGATTTTGCATGTTGACAATTTAACGAAATTAGGTCAAACATGAGGAACAAGTAAGGGAGATAGATTTATCTTGAATTAAATATATTTTTGGAGGTAGATGGGTGCATCTTCTTATAGTAAACAGTGCTATCGGTGTGAGTTTCCAGGTATCAAGAAAACACATTCTCAATTTTCCGAGTGATGACGAGATTGTTTTTTCCCGTAAACAAACTCTGAAGAATATGGATATGAATGCCATAAGCCAAGTTTTTAGACACATATTGTGGACCAACTGTAATAACCTTAGTTTTATTAAATAGTAGTAGGGTTTGATTGTGCATTCATGAGCATCATCCTAGTAAAATGCATGCATGGAATAAAAAGGCTCTCAAAACCCTAAACCTTAGCTTCCCCTCTCTATTTGAAACACATTTAAAATGGTTTGGATTTTGAAAACTATAAAACCTATGGAACCCAAATTGGTTACAAGGGTTACTGTAGTATTTTAAAATGTTTATAAAAGTTTTTGCATTTTGAAAATAATCAAAACAGATTACAAATGAAAATATAGAAGAGAAAGAAAAAAACAGAAAAATAAAAAGGTTTTCGGAATAAAAACCTAACCCTAACCTAACTGGGCCGAGCCCATCTCTGTTCTCCTCTCTCTCTGTCGCGCAGGCAGCCGCTAGCATCCTTTGCCCTTGCTTTGCCGTAGCCCAGCAGCCGGCCCACCACAGCCCAGCCTGGCCCATAACCCTTCACGTCGTCTTCCCTAGCGAAGGAAGCAGCTCCATGTCGCACGCTCCGCCACTCGTCGTCGCTACGATGCCCGTCGGCACCGCGATTCATGTCGCCTCCTCTGGATGCCTACAAGGTCCCCTGCGCCGCCGTGGGAAACCCTATCCTCTCACTTCCCCCTCTCACTCTCTTCCTCGCCACGTACCCGAAACCCTAGCCGCGCATACGCCGACGAGCTTTGCCGTCTATGGTCGCCCCAGGCCAAGACGAGGTCACCAACGTGACCGCTTCGTCTTCCTCGACCTCCTCTATGAAGCATGCAAGGCAGGGCGACATCCTCTCGCCGGAATCAATCTCGAACCACCGTCGGCTGTCGTCGTTGCCACCGGCGATTCGTCTCCGTCCTTGCTCTCCTCGCCTCTTCGACCCCTCCATTGTCTTATTGGTGAGACCACATGCTAACCGCCCCTCCGTTCACTTCCTCTTTCTCTCTAGCTTCCTCCCCGCCGAGCACCACCACTCGTAGCCGCTGTTCGTCGTCGATGTCGATGCTCCGGTGACAATTTCTGGGCGGCACGATCACCTCCCCTTTATCTCCTCTATCCAACACTCGCAACCACGCATGCAGGCGCGCTCGGAATCGCTATATTCGAGCTCGGCCTGGGAGCATCCCCATTGATGACATGAACATGATGTCATGCTGGTGTCATATCACCTTTTATTAATTCTTTTATATATTTCTGTAATTATTTTAGTAAAGGAAAATACCTGACATGTAGGCCCCTGTTGTAAGTCAAATAAATATTTTCAGAAATGTTTTCTGTTTAAATAAAATGTTAAAATTAATTCCAAACTGTAAATTGTTTTATAATATTCCAAAAATGATTTAAAATGAATAAAAATTGGACAAATTCATAACTAATTCATTTTACATCAGAAAAATACAAATAATATACCAAAATGATCAGAAAAAATAAGATCTACCTCTTTAAGCTATAATCATGCATTGTTAAACAACTTCAATTGCAAATTAATTAGAAGAACTAAATGTACCCCTCTCATATGAATTCGGAGTTTCCTGAATTAGGGTTTGGACCCCTCGGACTCCGTTTAAAATGACCAAACATGTTTAGGGTTTCAATTTCAATAAATTTTAACTTTTCATATCATCATCCTTGTTTGAGTATTGCTTCGATGCCATGTATTGATTGTTGTATTCCTTTTCCGGTGTTTCTACTTCTTCTCGATAGTACCCGGAGATGAATGTGCGCAACGATTCGAGATCGAGTTCAAGACTGATGATCGAGAGAAACACCATCGAAGAGAAAAAATGGATCCCTGATGAACAATTCTAGATGATAAACCCTGAATATCTATAGCCAAGTGTCAAGAGGCAAAGGCAAGCGAAGCCACACACATGATAAAATCCTATGTTTTTGAGCATTTAAATTCTTGCCATGTGCATGCGATTCTAAAGTATTTTATCGATAGATAGAATAATCCTATCTATTGCATGTTCTCTTTGTAGCCTATATTTCCTGATCCACTGCTCCTAGCATAACTAGGGTTTGGCTTGTGAAGAGTTGCTAGAGCTATTATCTCTGTTGTGCTTAGCCATTCTTAGCTGTTACTGCTGGTCCATCCGGTTGATGAATCAGAGTTGTGAATGAACGTAGTTTGACATGATGACATGGTATGCTTAGAGATGAGAGTTAAACATGCTCAAGGCTTGTATGGAAGGCCACGATGGGTTGTGGTTTTTGCAGTCCCATACTTTCCACTACTAGGACCTGAGTTCTTGCCTATGGACCAAGATGAGCGTATAGCCACACGGGGGCCTGGAAACCCCATCGACCAACTAACTTGCCGAGTAGATTCCATGAGTCACATAGTTCGGGCGTTTCATTCGACATATGCATCTTGGTTGTTCTCGAAGGAGGTGCATTCATAACAGGTAGGTAGCATGGCCGGAACAAGAGATGTCCGGCATCCATAATCATAAATGATGTGCACATCATTAGGGACAGGGTTCGTGACTCGACCCGTTACGGCGGCATCTCCCTAGTGTGTGACTCATGGTCTCGACGAAAGTAAGGTAAAGGTCGTGGTCAACCACTCTCTGCCGGCCTTCCAAGGAAGAGGGCTAATAATATTTGACATTAAGAATCGGTTGGTACGTGTGGGTAAAGTTGTACACCCCTGCAGGGTTAAATCTTTTCGAAAAGCCGTGTCCACGGTTATGGACGACTTGGTGGCCAGATTCTAAGATCATAAAGAACTTGAACCTAATCGTAAAACTTGGCAAGTTGAGTAACGTGTGCTTAAGGATGCTTCCTCATGGGTACGAGGGGGGTGATCCAGATGATGATGATTTGGTGGATATCAAAAGATGATCGAAGCTAGAGATACCGCTCTCTTATCCCCTTTTAAAATATTCTAATTAGTCGTGATTCTTCTCCCCCTTGTTTTACAAACAAAGATGGATTTATAAAAAATAACTCCACCAGCCATAAGTCTTGCGGAGTTCACCCTGTACTCATACTTGCTTTGTTGATACTTTTGTAGAAGAGTAAGTGTTTCATAGAAGGAGAGTTCTTTAAGGCATCAACATCGACGAGTATCTTGGGGTTTTCAGTCAGCAGCCTAGAATCTATGGATTGGACGTCATCGTTATGCGCCAGGCCTCTTAGGCTATTTGTTAAGTTTGCTATACTTAATAGCATAATTTGCCTTCCATTGTTTGATGTTTGTGGTCAATGACCTCTGATTATAATATTTTGGTTCTTTCCTCAGCTACGAGCTTGCTGTAATAATTTTGTGTCATATGGTCACTGTTGTGTTATCAGTTCTCTCTATATGCTTTCGAGATTAAGGTTAGACTTATATCAGACAAAGGTCTGGGATTTTTTGAGCCCTAATCCGGGGTGTCACACCACCATGTCGTACTTATGATTTCCCATGTTTTATGAGTTCTCAAACTTCCTAGATAGCTCCGCCCACTTGAATGACTTTATGCCGATTTCTCGAAATTAGGTTAAATTTGAACGACTACAAGTTAATCGTAGGCTGCTTTGAAAGTTTTATGAAAAAGCTTTTGGAGGTATCCATTGGGCGATTAATTAATATATCAGAATCCACCAAAAGTTTTGATGATTGGTTTGGCTTCTTGCTAAGATTTTGCATCTTCTCAATTTTGAACCCCTTTTGAAAATGATCACATGAAATAAATTAAAAGATTTACGCATGACGTCCTATCATGTCGCGTGCACTACGTGCCATGAAATCGGTAACCATGGGATTTGATGAGTTTTGGAAAAAATAGCTTCGTTGTGTTGTCCTACCATATATGGATATTATTGGGATTTGAAATGTTTTGGAAAAAACAGCTTCGCAGTATTATCCCTGCAGTTTTCCGTATAGTAATAATGGACTAAGCTATGTGTGGAGGAACACTAGTGGAGTATATTGTCCGTTAGGGTGATCATCCAACACACGCTCATCATGTTCCTGAGTACGCAAATACAGTAGGAGTACATAAATAGATAGATTTTCTTGCTTATCGTACTAGTTTTTATCATGTAAGGCAACCTAGACTGACTACTATAGTACTACCAGCAAAACTTTTGCTTTTGGCGGTACATGATGAATGAATGTGGAACTCTCTATGTCATATTACTATACTGTATTACTATACTAGTAGAAGTAGTACTATACTCCATAGTTTTTTGGACGCATAGTAAAGTAGTTCAGTAAGTTTGTTTGGTCATGCTGCATGCCAGGAGCATTGGTTTGACAGGACAATTCAGGTTGAGATATCCAAATTTCTACTCTAACTCGACGGCTCGAGACACGGAATAATTAGTACTCCTCTAGCCTCTAGCTGTCACCGAAATAAAAATGAATAAGCAAAAGATTGTTTATCTAGGAAATTGCCATGGTCATTTATTACCTATAGAGCTTTATTTTATTTCCTTCGAGGCACCCGCAAAGACTGATACTACTACACCTACATCAGTACTAATCCACTAATAACGTGCTATGGTGAGGTCCTACAGCTAGTACCAGTACTACTACTCTAGTAGCTACTCTCTTCACACTTCACCTTCCTTCACCTACTTGGTTTTCCCTGCAACTACAGCTCTATTTGTTGGAGGTTTGTGCAACTAGCCTCAATTGGAGAACCCACTCCCCACTCGCCCACCTTCTGCGGTACTAGTATTACGCACCATCAGCCTTTGTCTTCTCCATCTCACCCCGACCGCCAGCTCCCGCCAAAGATCTTCCCTCCCCTCCCCCTCCCTCCCACCCACCCACCCACCCCACGAAAAACCCCCAAAAAACCATCCACAACCTCGTTACATGGTGAGATTGAGCAAGGTCAGTAAAGATCCTGATCAGTTTCGGAAGGTGTTCACCGAAGGCCCCCTTCAAGTACTCATCAACTGTTGCGACGTCACCTCCACCACCAGCCTAGTTTGTTCTTCCAAACATATTCTTCAATCAGCAAAAGAAAGCGCAACTACGCCTGCTTCTTAGCCATTTTTCCTCCCATGTGTTCTTCATTCTCACCTGACAGTGAGACCATGGGAATGCAAAAAATACATCATAGTGGAAGGCATCACGTGCAAGCCGCCACTGGACAGTTTCTCCTCTGGTGTTATGATGCCAAATGGTTTTGATGAGCAGCGAGCATGTGACGATGGAGATTGGATCATCACGGTTGGGCCCGATTTCATGTGGGACCTTGTCAACATGTACACTCGTCATAGTATTGTTCTACCGCAAGTGTCGGGGTTTGAAGCGACCGAAGGATCTGCACTTACATTCCAGGATGATGCTGTTGAAGGTCGATGTAGTAAACTGCAGAAGATAGTCACTTACCAAGTTCTGATAACTGTGTGGTATACAAGGATTTCTCTCTTGTCGCCATCTTCGAATTCAAGATTGTTGTCCTTAAGGGGAATGATAGTAATGGATGGTCAACTCGTGTGAACGAGTTCTAGGGCTACTTCGGATACTGCGATGCTATTATCCAACACGACCGTGTGTTCTCCTTGACCGAGAACGGTAGTGTTTATGCATGGAAGCCTCTGAACCTGGGTAAATTCTCCTCCCTACGTATTTTATTAGATTTATTAAAGAATCGATGTAAGATAATTTTTCTGAATATTCATTGGTTGGTAGGAATTTTAGCCTCTTTGATTCGAAGGAATTCCCTTAGAATTTCAGAGGAATGCAATCTTTGGAAAGTTTTCTTAGATATAAGTAGTTTGATACATATGATTGAGTTCTGCTGATAGTATTGCTTTTCTAGTAGTACATATCACGGAAAATAAGATATCTACTTGTAGTACTTACACTAGATTCAGATATTATTCCTGAATCGATGTAAGCTAATTCTTCTAACCTTCCATTGGTTAGTAGGAACTCCCTAGGAATTTCAGAGAAATGCAATCTTTTGAAAGATTTCTTACATATAAGTAGTATGATACATATAATTGAGTTCTGCTGATAGTATTGCTTTGCTCCTAGTACATACGAGAATAATATGACATCTACTTGTACTTACGCGAGATTCATATATTATTCCCGAATCAATGAAAGCTAATTTTTCTGAACATTCATTGGTTAGTAGGAATTTTATAGGAAATTTAGCCTCTTTGATTCGAAGGAATTCCCTAGGAATTCCAGAGGAATGCAATCTTTGGAAAGTTTTATTACATATAAGTAGTTTTATTGATATGATTGAGTTTTGTTGATAGTATTACTTTGCTCCTAGTACATTCCATGGAAAATATGATATCTACTTGTTGTACTTACGTTAGATTCAAATATTATTCCTGAATCAATGTGAGCTATTTTTCTGAACATTATTTGGTTAGTAGGAATTTCTTAGGAATTTTAGCCTTTTTGATTCGAAGGAATTCCCTAGAAATTTTAGAGGAAAGCAATCTTTGGAAATTTTTCTTACATATAAATAGTTTGGTTTGTATGATTGAGTTCTGCTGATAGTATTGCTTTGTTCCTACTACATCCAATGGAAAATATGATATCTACTTGTAGTACTTAGGCGAGATCCAGATATTATTCCCGAATCGATGTAAGCTAAATTTTTTTGAACTTTCATTGGTTAGTAGGAATTTCATAGAAATTTTAGCCTCTTTGTTTTGCAGGAATTCCCTTGGAATTCATAGAAATGCAATCTTTAGAAAGTTTTCTTATATTTAAGTAGTTTGATTCATAGGACTAGTCATCAACCCGTGCATCTGCATGGGATAGTTATTTAAAGAGTCACAAAAATACCTAATTCTCTTTATTACAAATTATATGTGTCTCAAAATGTATAGATATATAGTAAGTTTAAGTGAAGGATTACAAATATGAAAAACCGCCCTGAAAGCATGTGTTAACTTATACACATAGAAGAATCTCCATGGTACCCTATATAATGTGAGGTCCTAAAGAGTTACTATTTCTTCAAAAAGGAGACTTACATGAAATAGTATATATACTCAAAGGTGATCAGAGAAATAAATTTTATTCAATATCAAGACAAAGCAATATTGTTTTCTATGAAAGAAGAACTACTATTATAGCAAACAATATCCAGGAACGTTTACAATGATCATATGATGACCCTGTGATTTTCTGCACTATACCTAAAATGATCCGCATGTAATATTTCTACTCTTATCTACCCATCATATTGGTTGTGGTTCACGAATTATAAGAAGCAAAATACACATTGATCTTGACTTGTGTATTGCTTGCCATCAGACGTTAAGAGAAGTTGCAAAGCGATTGAGAGAATCCCAAATTATCTTGGTCAATGATTTTCATAGATGTGACACCGGTTTCTCACTCCATTCTATAATAGTACTTCCAGGATATTCACCTTCATGTTTACCACCCTATGACAAAAGAATATATAATTTCCTAAAACCGGTAATTGCAATACATTTTTTCATCGGAAGGTATTGTTTTAGTGTTTGAAGTGTTTGATAATGGAGAGTTCTACATAGCTAATTTTAATTCATTAGGAAACATACCAATATTCCAGATTCACTCCTCCAGGTTGATACGCACGTTCATTTGTTAAATGTGACACAAATGTGTAAGAAACAATTGATTAGAACACATTTCATTATTAAGTTTCATTCAACATAATAATGGATAACAAATGTTAAATCTAATGGCAATTTTTTAAAAATACTAGCTTTTTCTTTATTAATTTCTCTGCTTGATTCCAAATTTATCTGTAGATTTGGTGTAGTACAGTAATAGAATTATTCATATAAAGATCAAAAGAAATATAGTTCCGAGCTAGTCTTGAAACGTAGCCTATATTTTTTAAGAGAATATATGGACACTAAAGAAAATTGAAGCTTACTTCTTTTATTGAAGAAATTATGGAAGTTGTGGAATTTTACCATAGCAAAAAAGAAACTTTAGTCGACTCGTAGCTAAGATAATCGCGTGTGATTTTGCAGTTGTGTTGCCCTTACCTGCCAAATATCACATTCATCATTTAAAGAAGAATCTAGGTAGGATGTAGCATCCAACTGTATCCAATAAAAGATAAGACATTTGCATACATAATAAATAGTACATGTAATCATACATTAGTTGATGCGAGGTACCTAGCAATGTTGACAGAACAAAATCCCGCTGATTCCAACTTTTATCCATCAGTATATTCAATTCAATTGGAACAATGTCCCTGCAAAAATGATAGAAGCTCAAGTGAGTAACTATTCTCCTTGATTAGCCACAACAATTTTTCTGTGCTTATCAATTTGTGCATTTTTTAGATTTTAGAAAATTTATAAGGCACATTGACAATAGTAACTAATACTTCTCAGAACTGATTATGTGAGTGATATTAGTTTACTGAATAAATGAACCAAATAGTAAATTATAAGTCACATTTGCATATAATATTTCAGATTAGAAGTACCTTTTTTTGCAACCTCCATGCTGACCTCGGTAATTGATCAACCTCTGTCTGCTGTGTTGGCTGGTAATCAGCGGCCGACGGCGGCAGCGAATATAGTGGAAACCACAACCAATATCTATCTGCTGTTTTTCCTGTGGCAGCTCGTTAAATCAGCGGACGGACGCAGTCCGTAAATCGGAAAAAATAGGCAGGCTTATTATCGGCATGGAATGTGATTTCCTTAATTTATGTCAGGTACAGGAGTGTCTCAAAACTGCTGATTGATGGCGTCATCGGCTTCCCCCACCAATGATTTAACCTAGAAGTCCAAATTGCATGCATGGTAATGATATATGGACCATTGTCATGTGTTGATTGATTCTGCACACCCACTCCTAACGCCTGGTGTCATTGATAAATTAGATAAAAGGAAGCTAGTAAGATAGAGTAAACTGAAGAGGAATGCAATGCGTTGCTAGAGAACCACGTCACAGAATTTGAACTAAGGTTTGGTCTATCGAACTTTTACCCATGTTCTCAAGTAGAGATCATAAAACATATCTCACGTATATACCCAAATTTTAATTTTCAATGAACTTCACAATAATTATGGTGAGGTAGAAAGACCAAATTTCTTAGATTTGTAGATAATTTAGGGGGCACACAAAAATACATTGGATATATCATATACGTGCAGTTAAAGCCTCTACAAAATCTAAAGAGATGGAAGACATGACCAATGAGGCTAAATAATTTTGATACCTGGAGTCAAATCTGACAAGTTTGGCACATTGTCGTAGCTGCCCTACAATCAGTTATGTGCAGGCCACCTTGTGTATGCATGAACAAACTTCTTATAAAACTCGATAAATAGACATAACGTACGTGCATGAGCAGATGATAAGAACTCCTCCCTGGTCGCCTCGCGCGCCGGAGGCCCCCAAAATCCTAGAAAAAGCGGCGCCGCCACCTCCTCTTCCCCGGCCGCTGCCGCCGGCGGTGGCGGCCGCGCCTGGCAGTCGAAGGCGGCGGGCAAGGGAGGCGCTCTCCCAACGGGGCCCCTTCGTGCGGAGGCAGGTCGTCATAGGGGAGTGAGGATGGAGCTTGGGAGGCGGCGAACCCTGGATGGGATGGCAGCAGCGGTGCGGGGAAGGTGGCTCGGTGGCGCGAGGCAGCATGGAGGGCGGCGAGATCCGTCCGGAGTGCTGGCGCGCAGCGGCCGACCGTCCCCCTTGTGGCATGTTCTTTCCTCTAGGGCGGCGGAGTGGGGCGATCTGGTGGAAGAGGTGCCGACGATTGGACTTCGTTGGAAGTCCTAGATCGGCTCTATAACCCTAATTGCCTACTCGATCCGTTCTACGGTAACTGGCCGGCGGTATGGGAATCGCTGTGTCGGATCTAATAATGGTGGTGGTCCTTTGGTTTCTGTTGCACGAAGACGAACATCTGCTTGATGTTTGCCCTCGTTGATCCGATCTAGAGAGGCGGGTTTCGGAAGGCTCCACCGGCAAACTCCCATGGGCGTATCATGCCCGGAGATTGCTGGATCGGAAGGTATTTGGTCATGCGCACCTTGTTTTTTCTGGCCGTTTGGTTTCAGCGGGAGCGTTGTGAAGCTCTGTTGTTTGTTCCCACCAAGTGACATTCTTAGAGCCATGGTGAAATCAGATGCGGAGAATATCCGTAAAGCGGAAATTTGAGGGTAGCGATGGTGATTTTTGTTCCTGTAGCGACAGAGATCTGGCTACGTGATCTGGGACTCGTTGCAGCGGTTGTTGGTGCGGGAAAACAACACAGGGGAGTTTCCAGTCTTATCTTGCAGGGTGAAAATCCAAGGTCTGGCCTTAGCTGGTTGTGCCTGGAAATGATCTTGTTGAAGGCATTGTTTTGTGAGTAAGGACTTTCTCCAGGGTGAAAACCTATGACCTTTGGTCGGACAACGACGGCGCTTGGACACTGTTTCATTCTTAAAGGCGTTGTTATTAGAGTGGAGGACTACTGATGTTGTTCTGATGATGCCATTGTCGTTTTTTTGAGGATTAGTTCTCTATAGCGGGACTTTTTTTTGTAATTTCTCTTTTTTTTCTAAGTTGTGTGCATCCATAGAGCCGCTAAAGCATGCGTTGTTGCAGATGCTGGGTGTAATTGGTGTCTTTGTGATATTAATATATACTCTTTTCCAAAAAAATAAAAATAGATCGTGATATTGTCACATTGATTACTACTAATTACGAAATCTATCTGCAAAAAAAACCATCTTGTCAAATGCCTGACCTGCAAAAACAAACAACGGTTCATCAAACTGAGAAGTTATTATTTGATCAGAGATTGTTGGACATGGCACCGGCGGCAAGAGATTTACAACACGGGGACCTCTCGTGCTGCTGTGAGCGTTACATGCTGGTAGGAGATTTGATGCAAGAAGAACGAACCCGTAATTTCTTCCTTCACGTAATCATCCTACATGTTTGCCTCTGATTTATCTTGAATAGGACGCGAGGAGTTGAACAGAAATGTGCGGCCGTGGGAGTCCCTTAGTGGCGTCTGGCGCTATGCCGCTCTCCTTCCCTCCCTCCCTCCTTCTCCTCTAAGCTCTGAACTCATCTAGCTTCAAACCCCATGAATCCACCACCGAATCCATCAAACACCAGCCCACCCACTAGACCATCGACGCCTGATCTACACCAGCCACCAAATCCAACACCCAGTCAGTTCCTGCAGGCTCAGTTCAAAGGTGCAGACTACACTGGTATCCCCGGTGTATGCACTGAACCGAGCGAGATGATGGACTCACCACCGCTCTCTCCAATCCGGTAGGAAGGGAGTGCTTCAGCCCCGCATAATCCACCTGTTCTTCAAGCACCAGAGGTCCCGCAGCTGGCGATAGATATGGATGCTATGTCGATTACAGGAGACAACCCCTCTGACCAACAGGACAAAGGAAAAGGGCAATTTTCCCTATACCTCAAGGTGGCCACAACCAGAGGAACGCCAAGGATAATTTCTCTCTCAACGGTTCAACAACAGTTCAAGAGAGCATGGAGAGCAAATTATGGAGAAATTGTTCAGGTACACCAGCATGTATTCAGAGCTATTTTACATCTTTCCAAGCTATGATGTGGGTTTTCGAGAGGCAACCTTGGCTCATAGGGACAGATACTATGCTCATAGAATTAGCAGATCCTGATGGTAAAGGGTATGTTAAGGAACAAGAGGAATCTTTGGAAAAGTTGGGAAGACCAAGGTACACATTTCAGTACATTTATGTTACAGTCAGGGTTTATGGAATTCCTTGGAATAATAGATCTATGCAGTTATTAGAGAATATCATCAAACTTGTGGGAACACCCTCTGAATTTCATCAGCCAAAAGAGAATATGCTATATGGACATCCACACTATATATGGGGTGTAATGAAACATAGAGTATGTAACCCAGTTTTTGATAGAATCAAATTGAGTCTCAATCAGGGAAAGCAGAGTATGGCTTATTTGCATTATGAGAAGATTGGAAGAATATGCCTGTTCTGTGGAGTAATGTTTCATATATCAGCAAACTGTCAGTTGAGGAAGAGTATCATAACCGACAAAATGACAAAAGGATTAGAAGCAGAGGAAGTTCCATTTCAGAGATATGGTCCCTGGATCATTGATTCAGATAAGGTGCCTGCAGAAAAAGGAATTCACTCATCTCCGGTGTTTAGTAATTTTCAGAATAATGAATTATCCATATTCAATAAAGTTTTTGAGAAAAATGAAATCTTTGAAGAAAGAAAAAGTGCATAAAGTGCAGAACAATTTCTGCAAAGATTAGAGGAAAGCAGAGGAGGTGGAAGCACTAGGATTCAGAATAGATCTGAAATCAGAAAGGACCAACGAGAGGTTAGCAAACACACTGTTCAAAGAGACACAACATGTCAAACATTGGAAATACAGACGGAGGAAGAAGACATGCAAGGTATACACGTCACTGATCATACTAGTACACAACTGACTAGGGTGGAAAATTCAAGCCACCAAGGATTTCATGAATTCCTGCTACAACTGACCAATTCTGATCCTCATGAAGAAAACACAATGGCAGCAGATGTCATGGACATTGAAGTCAATGCTGGGAAGTCATTTTTTCACATTGATAAAGAGGGCGATCCAGGAACAGATATACAAGCTTACACACGAGGGAGAGAGGAAATAGGAAAGCAAACAGTGTATCCTGAATACATAAAGGAAAATATACAGACTGAGAGCAACAAAACTGACCCATTGGACCAGGCCCAAACCCAGCAGAGCCCAGGCCAAGTTTTACAACCTCAACAGGGCCTGGTTCTGATCTCTCGCAGCAGATGGGAGCTTCTCTTTGGCTCTGAATCTGCCTCAGATGCCTGACAAGAATGGCCGCGCGGTGCCTACTGAAGCTACCCCAACATTAACTCCTACCAGCCTCGATCGAGGTTTACAGCACATTGCCACCAATCCCACCGAGGAAGCAACGACAGATACACAGCTCATTGGTAAAAAGGACACCTAGGCAGCTACTTCCCAGAACTGTAAAAAAAGAACGGCACAAATATTGGACAATCATCCTCTCCCCTCCAACAAGAGAGTGGCTGTGGAGATAGGAAGCAGAGAATATGGAGGAGATACTACGATCCAAGACAATGCAGCCTACAACACACCAAATAATCGATCAAGAAGCCAAGAAAGGGAGGACGCTCTGATGGAACTCAATGCCAGAGACTTATTGGAGGGAGAATCCAGTGGAATCAGAGGAGAGCCAAAGGGTGTCAGAGAGCAGCAAGAACAAGCCGAGAAGATGTGGATGTCAGACAGCAAAACAGAAGCAGACAGATAAGATTCTCAACCCCATCGTCGGACCCCCACTCCAACGTCTCGGCCTCGCCTCAGACGGTCTAGGTGGGATGTCACTCCAACAACTCAGAGTAGAGATCACCATGGACATCCTGTGGGATTTGCTGTCCATAGGCCAGGTGCTTAGACTTGGAGACGTGATGGTGGAACCAGTGAGGTGGGTGCTGGCAGGACTACTAGCCGCAATGGGAGCCCTACTATGGGAAAATTTTGGAGGTCCTCGATTCCATCAAGGCGCACAAAATCTCCGACAGTCTCTGAAGACACTGCTGATTTTGACCCGTTCAGAACTGGTACACCATCGTCTCTTACGCTGGGCTCGGGGGATTCTCGTAATAGGGGCAGCCCAGTTTCTCGGATGGTTCTCCAACTCCACTTGGCTGGCAATGATCATATTAGCTCTGATCGCTCCAATCAAAACAGAGATGATACAGACCAGACTCAACCTGCAGATGCTACTGCTACTATGCCGATGGGTATGCAGGCACCTGGCGAACAACATGTTGATGCTCTTACTGAACAGGCTATGGCGCCAGCCTTGGAGGCGCCACGGTCGCCATGAGAGCCATGGCATGGAATTGCCAAGGTATTGGCATGGGCCTTGGCAACCCAAAAATGTGCCACCTTGCTAAAATGATCATATCCACAAGATCCCAGGTAATATTTCTCTCTGAAACTAAAACCTCCAAATTTTCCTCTGCTAATATTTCCCCTCGCTTTAATATGAATAATGCTATTGTAGTACCTTCCTTGAAGAAAGCAGAGGGGCTCTGGTTGATGTGGAATGATGATCTGCAAATTTCTGTTCAGTCGTCTAGCTTCTATGTAATCCTAGCTATAGCTACTGAAACTTCTACTAGTGCAAAGTTTGGTTTAGTCTGTATTTATGGTGACCCTTACCACCGCCAAACTGCAGCCATCTGGGAGCAGATTGCAAATTTTGTGTACGATAATCGTGATCTTCCCATTATCTGTATTGGAGATATGAATAATCTCCTGTATGACTCTGATAAAAGTAATGCTAATATTAATCGTAGTCGTATGCAAACTTTCCGTCCGATTGTAAAAAACTATGGTCTGTTTGATTTAGGCTTTAGCGGTCCTGCTTATACTTGGTCAAACAAAAGGTTCTCTTCTCAACCCCTTTATCAGAGGCTAGATCGTTGCCTTGTCAATAGAGAATGGTGTGTTCAATTTCAAATCTCCAATGTTTACAATATGCCTCTCATCTACTGCTTTAGCGACCATGCACCCATTTTAATGTCCACCAACGGAAAGGAGAACAGGCCCATCAACACTTTTAAGTTTGAAAACTGGTGGCTCAAGGAAAACGATTTTCAGGATTTTGCAAAGGAAACCTGGAGTCGGTCAACCACAAAATCCTTCTCTTGCAGAACTAAAATGCTTGCCTCTGACCTAAAAGTGTGGTGCAGAAAAAAGAAACCTCTTCAAGATGTCATCAAGGAAACAGAGAAGGAGATTTAAAAGATCCAGGCTCAACCCCTTACCAAGCAAGATCACTACAAGGAGTCACAACTCATAATCAGGTACGAACAAGCCATAACTAAAATGAATGACTTCTATATGCAAAGAGCTAAGAAAAACTGGGTCAAAGATGGGGACATGAACACATCTTTTTTTCATCGGGCTATTGCTAAAAGAAAAAGAAGAAACACTATTCTTTCAATAAAAGATGAACAGGAGGTCACTCATTTCATGCCCGACAAAATAACTAACACGTTTGTCAACTATTTTAGATCCATATTTGCTTCCTCCATGCAGAATAGCTATAACTTGCAGGTTCACCAGGCCCCTCCAAGCAATGACTACACTTACTCTTTTCCTGACAAGACTGAAATTCTAGGAGTACTCAAGGAAATGAAAAAGAATGCTTCTCCAGGCCGGATGGGTTCAACGTGGAATTTTATATAGCAACCTGGAACTGGATTTCTGAAGATGTACTTCAACTGGTAACCAACTTTTTCTCTTCTGCATCTATTCCTGACTGCATAAATGTCACACACATAAAATCATTGCCAAATGTCTAGCAAACATATTAAAATCTCACTTACCTGACTATATTCATCACTCACAACAAGCCTTCATTGAAGGAAGAAGAATCAGTGACAACATCATTATAGCCCAAGAGATTACTCACTCTTTTCAACTTTCATCATGGAATCATAAGGCCTTCATGCTCAAAATCGATTTAGCCAAAGCTTTTGACAGGCTAGAATGGAGTTTTATAAAACAGGCCTTAATGAGAAAGGGTCTCCATCCTCATTTTATCAACCTGATCAACGCCTGCATCTCTTCTCCAAGATTTTCGGTTATAGTTAATGGGCAGGCTTACGCCAGTTTCAGAAGTTCCAGAGGAATTAGGCAAGGATGTCCTCTCTCCCCATATCTTTTTGTCATGGCTATCAATGAACTCTCACTTTGCCTTCAGCAGGCCCTCACTCACGAGCACCTGTCAGGCATCACTTTTGGCACAGACGACCTCCTTATTTGTGGTAAAGCCACAACTAATGAAGCTATGGCTATAAAGAATATCCTTCAATTTTTTTGTCAAAACTCAGGACAGATGCCAAACTGGAGCAAATCAGGCATTGTTTTTAGCAAAAAGGTAGATAAAAATGAAAAACACAGTATATTGAACATTTTCCCTGTCCCAACAATCACAGAAAATTTTATGCACCTGGGGCACCCACTCAGTTTACCTGCAAAAAACAGATCAACAACCTATAATTTCATTCTTGAAAAATTCAAAAATAAGCTCTCAACTTACAAATCAAATTCTCCTTCTCATGCTGCTCGTCTTGAGTTAATCAAATATGTTTTCTCATCGATCCTGGTTTACTACATGTCCAATATAATCTTTAATAAAAAGTTCCTCTCTAAGATTACAGCCATCATAAGGTCCTTCTGGTGGTCAGGAACAGATAAGAGCCCCAGCAAAAAGGCCATTTGTTTGATTGCCTGGAATAACATCTATACGACCAAAGAAGAAGGGGGCTTGGACATTCGTAATATACAAGCAGTCAATCATGGTTTGATTCTGTCAGCTGCCTGGCGTTTAGCAAGAAACCTGAAAGCATGCTTTACAAAATTCTCAAATCCAAATACTTTCCTGACAACTCGATTTGGAGAGCTAAGGGAAACATCCCAAAATCTGCCTTCTGGACTTCCATTCTATGAATTATGCATATCCTCGACGCAAACTCCTTTTATCAAATAACTAAAGGGGATATCTCAATTTGGAGCACTCCCTGGTTTCCCAATTGGGAATCTATATATAATGACCTTATAATACAGAGTGCTGGCTTTCAGTACCCTGCAAAAGTTGTTGATTTATGGATTCCTCATCAAAAAGTGTGGAACTATACGCTTATAGACAAGATTTTTGCTCCCAAAACTGCTCAGGCTATAAAAGATACAGACATCATTCAGACAGATGAACATGATGACATCCTATGTTGGAAGCTCACGCCAAAAGATAACTGCACCCCTAAGTCAGCTTACAAAACTTGCTTGCAGAATTTGTATTCTATAGGTCTTTCTGCCCCACAAGGTATAGACGACCAAACAAAGTTTCTACTCAAGAAGGTTTGGGAATAAAAATGCATGATCCCAAAAATCAGAACATTTATGTGGATATTACTTAGAAAAGCGCTACTGACAGGAGCGAGAGGTTCGGCTTTCTCTACCCATATTAATGCAGCATGTTGCTGGTGCAGTTTGTTAGAAGATGATTTGCACCTTGCAAATGTCACAAGTTTAACTGACGCAATAACAAACCTTGCAAAAATCAATAGTCCACATATTAATATTATAAACATCTCTTCTTTCGTCTGGTGCCTCTGGAAATGCAGCAATGAAAAACTGTTTAATCAAAAGAAAAACTGGCCACACCAGCCTGCTATCCGTATGTCTTCTCTTCTTAAAAATCAGGAGATGACGCCTCAGGAGGAGATGCAAACTATCAATCGTCCTACAAATACTACGTCCCGCTCAGAATTGATCACAACGCCCCAAGGAGAAACTGTTTCCTCTGATTTCTTTCTTGCAGGACCAAAACTGTACACAGATGCCGCAAGAAAGGTTGGAAGATCTGCTGCAGATGCCACAGCAGGGCTGAGAGTCTATCTGCACTACAAGGAACAAAATGCAGCAGCCCAAATTGATGTCTTCATCATGGCTAAGATGGCTCACTCTAACTCAGCCATTAAGGCTGAAGCTACTGCTTTATTGGTTGCAGCAAAGCTGGCACAACAACTAAAATTACAAGATCCAATCTTTTTCACTGACTCAATCAACCTAGCAAAAGCAATAGCAGATGCAGGAGGGAGGAACCAGGATATGCTTTGGGAGATAAGAAGGCAAGCCATCCACTGCCAGAATCTAGTGAAGCCTCTAGGAGCCAAGATATACCATGTAAGCAGATCAATCAATGGAGTAACCCACTGTTGCGCACATCAGGCAAAAAGATCCTCAGGGTCTGATCCGACTAGTTCTTGCAGGAACACTTGCCATTTAAGCTTAGAGTGTCCAGTCCTGGCAGTAAAGCAAAATTTGCAGGTTCCTGGAGTTGTAATCATAGATGTACAATGTTTTTAAGTCTAAGCTGAAATGGATATTGGGTGCCCAGCACCCTCACTCTTTCAAAAAAAAGATATGGAGGACCAAAGCGTATGGGTCATGCGAGGAGGGGCGAGCTGACATTGGCGCATGGGAGGAATGGAATTGTGAGATCCAGCAAAGCTATGGAGATCGGCGGAATCGCAGGCGTGGAATCGGATGCGGCCGGCCGTCGGAGGCATGGAAGCATGGGATTTTTTTTTTCGTTTAGATTGTGCCGAGCTAATTTCCAAACGTGGCATGTTTAAAACACGTATAGAGACCGAGGGCCACAAATGCATGGGAAACTCAGAGATCGGATCCGGGATCCACCCATGCATCAAACGATCATAAGTATATCCGGAAACTTGATTGGATGGTTTACATTGTTTTTTTTAGGATTACGGTGCCTCCAATTAGTAAATATAAGATTGAGTTCTACTGATAGTATTGCTTTGTCTTCTAGTACATCCTATGGAAAATATGATATCTTCTAATAGTACTTTTGTGAGACTCAGATACTAGACGTATGACATATCTCACTATATAGTAGTATTATAATAGGTAAAGCTTAAAGAATTATAAATTTGATCGACATCTACAAAGTATGGGTGCATATTTAAGGCCTGTTTGATTCTAACGATTTGCATAGGAAATTTATACGATTAAATCCTATGAAATTTTTTCCTACGATGGTCATTTGAGTGGTAAGATAAGATAAGATATTAAATCTCCTAGAAATAATCCTTGTTGGTTCTCCTTTGCTATACAACACACCAAAATCTTGTAGATGGAATCTTGCTTTTTTCCCTATGAACTTTACATTGCAAGATCCTATAGGATTATTTCCTATTTCATTTGATCCTACGATCAAACGATGTCTATAAGAGAATTTTCATAGCATATCCCCATTTTGAAAAAAAGAGAATTTCCATAGCATCTTCCTAGGTAGGCATATTTTTTTATGCAATCAAACATCCTAACTATAATAAAGATTTTTGAAAATACTATATCAACTTCTACAATGTCAGATCAACCATGTTACATTTCCTTTTCCTTTGAAGGTCATTTTCTTATCCAGTTGCCACGTGATGTGCTTTACATGACACATGGGCTTGCTGATGATGATGAGGTGGACGATCCTGGTATGTGGTGGTTATCAAGATCTCTCAATGGTTTAAGACTTCTTCTGGTCTATACATATGGTGTCACAGGCAATGCAAGTGCTCATGATACAAGTGTTGTTCACTATGGTCGCATCGTTTGCACATATCTTTTTGGGTTTGACTGCATGGTGTTATTGATGGACACAAGCCAGTTACATGTAGCTAATCCATGAAAAAGGGTTACTGACGTTGGATCATATTCTATTTTCCTTGGCCTGCACTATCCGATTAACATTGCAATAGGCGGTGCAAATGATCCGCCATGACATCTGACGAGAAGGAACTATGTTTACACCTCACTCCAAGCAATTGGCTACAAGTATAGGACTCGTCCTAAAATTTGTTGCTTTAGTCTTAATGGTGACGTAGTTGTTGGTTTCCACACCAACGGTTGCTGGATATGGTCGGAGACTCCATTTTGGTTCATCCCAAGATTATCAAATGCCTTGGAGTGGAACGAGCCGGTTCAAGGATAGCTCATTTGGTCTTGGCATTTCGTTGAACTCTTTTTTTTGTCTATTTTAGCTGATGTAAGTACTACTCAGCATTTAGTTTCGCAACCGGTCTAGCTTGTAAAATACTCTGTACCAAACCCTTTTTTTTAAATTGGTAGTTTCTCCAGTATGTATGTTTCACTAAGCTCGTAAAAGAACCTTATTTATGAGTATAATTGTACTCTACTAGTACTACCAAATTTCTTCCATAATGTTGTACTACTAGCTGTATACTATTAGTAGTACACTCCTAGCATTTCCGTAGTTTTGTTTATTTTTTCACTGCAGTTTGGGTCCTGTAACAAGACAGTGTAGGTAAGTTGGACGTGTTGGTACTATGCTCGGAAACTGCATGCGGTGGAACACGAAGTTTTTAGGTTTACCAATAAAAACATATCCCTCATTATGGTATCGCCAGTGATTTGACAAGGCAATATTGTACGACAGTGTGCTAGTCTAGATAATACTCCACGAAGCTCGCTGGAGTACTACTGATAGTATGTACCGTGCAAGAGAGAGAGGGGGAGTTTTGCACACGCCGGTGCACGTGGAAGCACGTTCCTTCTGAGACAAGATGGATTTAACTCCCTCACTGGCCTCCCCGATGCACATACAATCTCTTTACTTAGTGCCTTCTTCCATCGATTACAGTGCTCTGGCCTCACTCCATCTTATTGCCGACCAGCTCCTCGGCTCCGTCCTCTATAGGTGGCGGCAAGATCGACGCGACAACCTTCTGTAGGGTAGCGTCGCATCTGTCATCCATGTCCCATGGCGGCAATGGCGGTTTGTGAAATACTAAAACACTTGTACCTATTCCCTCTGTTTTATAATATAAGATGTTTTAGCTTTTGTGGAACGAGCTTATCTAGATTCACTCAAAACTTACATGATAGAGTTAATGATGCGGTTAAATTTTTACTGTCGATTGTGCAGCATTGTTATGTGTAGAGTAGTTCTTATCTCGTGTATGCATCCTTTTTGTAGACTAGGATTGCATGGAAGCTTGCTTTCTAGGCTAGATCCCATAACTGAGAACAATGGGGATTCGTTCAAAGTTGGTAGTTCGACGGTGAAAACTATTCTACATTTGCATATATTTGGCAATCAACATCATGCAATTTGTTATCAATATTATAACTTACTACAGAAGGAGATAGGGGATGGAGCGAAAAATAGGATTCTTGATGAAATAGGTTCCAATTATATAAATTCTGTTATACCGGATGACAAGGTAAATCAATAGAATGACATATATTTTTGCATACCTGATTTGGTTATAATCTCTATTTATCTTATAACTAAAGAAGCACAAAGTTGAAAATGGATGTCGGATTGATACACCTAAGATGCCACCTTGTTTTCCTTCTATGGACTGTGATGTGGAGCTGTTTTCCTTATGATTTGTATGCTTTTATATGGAACCTGTATTATGGAGCTACCTTGCGCTTTTTGTAACATCCCAATTTCTGCAACTCTGATTTATGATAAAAAAGGCAAAAATCAGGGGAACAAAAACTTTTTTTTGCTAAATGTTGAAATGTTTGTTTGTACTCATATATCCGATTGGTTTAATAAATGATATAATTCTCACCTAAACCTCAGTTGACAAAAACTATTTTTCAAAAGAGATGTCTTGGTTCATCCTCCATATTCTCAAATATTCTGACAATTCAAACTTGAGCCAAGACGACTTTACAAAAACCAAATATTTTACTATTCTATTAACAAAACTATGGAGACCTATATATTATCTCCTTATGTTTTCAAGACAGAACCTTCAACTACTCTTATCTCTAGGTTTTCCCGAAAACCTTTATAAAACCTTATCATCCCATCTTGGTAGAAATACCAAGAGGACCTTATCTTAATTCAAAATCACAACCTCTTGAAAACACCCCTTCTTACATCAAGCTATGCTTAATGGTAACCTTAGTAATAGTTGGATAAGTTGATAAGATGAATTGGCTTGATTGCTTAGGAAGTAGCATGAGCCAATCTAGGAGCTCATTCTTAGGGATAAAATCCATAGTTGAGATCATTAATCTCAACCTATGTATCCCAAAATTAATCTATCTAGAGTCACTCAAGTGAACATCTAATCTACTTAACCAGATCAATCCTAAGCTAATCCTTTGTATTAGCATCCCACCCATCAAAGACCAAATAAAAGCATGGATCCCCTCTTTTCAATCTATACCTCAATATCAACCACTTGATGAAGAGGATGGACCCTTGCATCATCTCCAAGTGTTTCACTATCTCATACTAGTCCAAAACCACAAGTCTGCCAAAATTGGCTAAGTCTGGACTATTTAACTAGATTCAATCTTTGGAACTTCCTTTAATCCAATCAGTGTGCATTATTGAGAATGTTCTTGAACCATCTTGTAGTACATAATTAGCACTACGAAATCCCGCTCTGGGCCTTGGCTAAACTATCCTTGAACCCACTCATCCTTGATGGTTTTGCAGTCAAGATAATAATATTTTCTACAAATCTTATCATCTGGCCTACTTTGGCAAAAGCTCACACCCTTAATGCTACCACCCCTTGACAAAATATTTGCATGATTATGATCTACTAATCATGATATATCAACCCACACTTCACTTGGTTACATTGGAGCTCTATGCTTCTTAAACCCACCTGGTTTATGAGGCATCATGGAACATCTACAATGGCAGCCTTAATTTCAACAAAGTTTGCCATCACTCCTAGATCACCTCATGTGCAAACAAGCCCAACTATTGCTTCCATGATCATCTATATAACTTGGTATAGCTATCAATCTATCCCTTGTACCAAGGTGAGCTTTGAGATCCCTAAACCAACCTTGTTTAGGTGGTATAAAAATATCACTGCCCTAGATCCTCTAATCCTTGTTGTCTTCCAAAAACCATCTTTTTTTGCAATACACAAGGTTGATTATGATATATACTTCAAGTTGACATCGTCCACCTTGGGTATAAACATTTACCAAATAATTTCCATAATTATTTGGAAACTAAAACTATTTAAATTCCTTTATTTGCTAAATCCTCAAAACCTTACCTATAAAGACAAGTTTGTTTTTCTCCAAAATACTTTATCAACTAAAGGAAAATTTTCTGCCTAAATGTCATATCCCATCTTCTCAACTCAAAAATAAATATTTTTGAGATCCTTTATTATTTATTTTTGCCCTTTTGTATTAAATGGCAGAAATAAGAAATAATCCCTTAAAAATACTTTTATATCCAAATAAATTCCAATAAAATTCTTCAATGTGTGATATGGTATTAAGGACCATAACACATCAAAAAACAACTTTACCCAATGTAAAAATATCAAATAAACTTCAAGAAACTACTTCTGCACTTTCTGGTTAATTGAGTTTAAGTGCATCTTTAGTCCTTAGAAAAATCCAAAATAAATCCTATGGAAGTACCTTGACCATACGCATATACTAGTACTCTCTCCCCATCTTGCCAAATGCAAACTGTTCAACTTCCTTCACAAGCACCATTTGGTTCAATTCTTGCAAACCAATCAAACCTTGAGTCAAACCAACTCAAATCCTCACCAAAGCTTGTCAATTAACCTTGCACAACAACTTCACTCCCTCCTGGTCATGCTCTGTAGCCCTAGATACTATAGCACCCCTCCCATTTGTCCCTTTTCACTTGGAGGGAGAGAGATGTGTGGCACCTTTTTGCTTGCCTTGGAAAATATCTATACCCCAGGACAGACCCTCCCTCTCTGTCCCTGCCATGGCCCACACACGACCTATCCACCGCCCATGGCACCCAATGAGCAGCCCTGGACTAGCCATATGCCCTCCATGAGATTGGATCGCCATCAACCCATCTAGCTCAGGATAAAAGGCCACAGCCACTCCTCCCCTGTCCCTGGCCTCATTTGCTCCCTCACCACCCACATACCCTCCCCAAAGCTCCTCTCCCATTCCCCTGCACTACCCAGCCCGGAGGAAGGAGAAGGGAGAGCTTCGGCCTTCTCTCCAAAAATTGAACTAGGTGCTCTCTCCTCCGCCCACCTCGCGCTGCATGCCGCATCTCCCTGCATCTAACCCTATCCTTCTCTTTGCCCAGGACCCTCTGTACCGGCACCACCGCCGAGCTCTAGAGTCACCCGTACGGGCGCAGTCGCATGAGACCTTGCTGATGACCCACAAGTATAGGGGATCGCAATAGTCTTCGCGGGTAGTATTACCCAATTTATTGATTCGACACAAGGGGATCCAAAGAATACTTGCAAGACTTAACAACTGACCTATCAATTCAGCTGCACCTGGAAATAGTTCTTGCTCACATAAGTTTATCAGTAGCAACAATTTGTAGTAGCAACAGCAAAGCAACATCAACAGTAAAACAACAGAAATACTAATAGTAATAGTAAACAGTGGGATTCGAGTGCAGTAGGCATAGAGATGGATGGACGGGCGTTGCATGGACGAGTCTAAACATGTAACTTAAAGATCTAGGGCATTGCAGATAAATAAGAATAAGCATCCTAGTACTAAACAATCCTAGGCATGTGCTCCATATATAGTCATCCGTGCTTGCAATGAGAATTTGCACAACATCTTCTGTCCAGCCAGCCCATGGCAGCGGGGCCTCTAGGTAAATACTAGCAATTATGGTGCTCCTTTTAATAGAGCACTAGAGCAAAGCATTATCACTCCGTGAACACATGTGATCCTCACACCACAGCCACCCCCTCCGGTTGTCCCAATTTCTATCACTTCGGGGCCTTTGGATCCGGACAATGATATGTGTACACAACTTGCAGATAAGATCACAAACAATACAATCATAATGATTCAATAATAATTTCAGATCTGAGATCATGGCACTCGGGCCCTAGTGACAAGCATTAAGCACAACAAGTTGCAATAAAGTAAAATAGTACTAATAGAGATACTAGGCACTATGCCCTAACAATCTTATTATATTACATGATAGAACTCATCCAATCCCTACAATCCTCATATCCTACAGTGGGGGATTACTCACTCATGGATGAGGGAAACATCGATGGTTGATGGAGAGGCATTGGTGATGACGATGGCGATGATCCTCCCCAAATTCCCTGTCCCGGCAGGGTGCCAGAACAGAGTTTCTGGATCCGAATCTTGGTTTCAGATGGTGGCGGCGGAGCGGAACTCTTTCTGGAAAAACGTCGAACCCCAATTTTTTTTAGGTCAAGGGGTAACTTATAGGCGAAGAGGGAGCCCGAGGGGGTGCCTGGGGTGGCCGCACCCCCTAGGCACGGGCAGGGCCCACCTGCGCCTGGCAGGGGTGTGGCCCCCCTAGGCCTCCACTCCGTTTCCTCTTCTGGATCTGTGGATCTTCTGGCGAAATATAATTTTTGGCATATTTTTTGGGATTTTTCCTGATAGTTGATTTTGTGCACAAAAACTAGCCACCAATGTATTCTGCTGAAAACAGGGCCAGTCCGTGTTAGTTGTATCCAAATCACACAAGTTTAGAGGAGAAACAATAGCAAATATTTTCGGGAAAGTAGATACGTTTTGGACATATCAACTCCCCCCAAGCTTAGTTTATTGCTTGTCCTCAAGCAATTCAGTTGAAAACTGAGTGCGATAAAAAGAACTTTCACGAACACATTTGCTTCATATGATGTATATATTCTCAGCATAGGACTAGATGCTTAAACCATTCATAATAAGAACTATGCAACCAAGTCTACTCAATAGTCATTGCAAGCTATGAAGAGAAACCAACTCAATAATAATAAGTAGCATGGAACATAAACATAAGCAACATTGCAATGATCATAGTAAGGTATTTTAGAGTGGTATCTCACTTGCCTTTGTTTGCAGAGCATAGTATAAATGCCAAGGCACCTCTGAAGTTCACATGAAGACTAGAAGTAAATATATCAGAGATACAAGCATGAAAGTGATGACATAATTAACCAAGTTTTGAGACAAACACAAGAATAACAACTATGCTCTCAAGAAGGTGCTCATAGAATAAGTGGTGACTCAACAAGGAAGTGAAAAAGTTTTGAAAGGCTTCCAAATGCTGAAAGTAAGGTACTCACTAACTTTGAGCTCTCATTGCCCCTATCATAGGCATCTTTATTGTAACACCCTCGCCTGATAAGGCTGAGTTCATGTGTATAGTGCAAATCCCTGGATCGGTTCACTGGCACACACAGTACAAAATGATACCAAATATAACTGTGCATCATAAATACAACGAATATGATCCAGAATTTACATTATTTATTCAAGTATACAGCGGAAAACGAATACAAGGTAGATCTCCATCCTTCAAATGTGCCACAGGCGAACAATTGTTGAGTGGAGTCTCGCGACCTATGAACGATCACTCAGATACGATATAACCTGCAACATGAAACGTTGCAGCCATGAATGGTCAATACATTGAATGTATGGCAAGTAGGCTAAAGTGGTTAACAACAGATCTATCAACTACATGCTTATTTGGCAAAGTGGAGTTCAGGCTCATTTGCATAAAGCAATAGTTTTATCCTAACATTTGTAACAAAGTAGTTTTCCAATACGATAAATAGGACACTCTGGTTCACTCCCAGGTGCTCCTACCCAATTATGTTCACCCAACAAGTTTTAAGTAATTAAGAAATAAGGATGAGTGAGAAATATCATAGCATCAGTATCAGGTCGCTCAAATTGTCCATAACCGGGGACACGGCTAAGCACTTAGTTTATACACCCTGCAGGGGTTAGTACACTTTACCCATGTGACTTGGCCAGCCCAGCTCGTACCACCACTCTCATATTGGGTGATGATAGGGAGAAGTCCAAGAAGGAACCGTTCGGGAAGTGGCTCCCCAAACCCGACACGCACCGGTCCAACCTACACTATCTACATCTCTAGATACGTGGGTTCGAGTTACCACAACCTACTGAGTCCAACCAACCGCCCATTCCATTATTGGCACATGGTTGCACATGAAAGCTACCAAACAAAGAAACCAATCCTTTCTCAGTGTCCTAGGTGCCTTTCCGCAATGATACCACCAATAATTATCAATCCCATCACACCCAGGAGATTCATTGATTAAGTTGTTTTAGTTTTCACAAACCAATACATTTAGAATCAACATCAGTGATGTAACCTAGCCCTCGTTCATTATAGCATGGCTAAGCACATCTACCAACGGTGGCTCATAAACAAGGAATGCTAGGGAATAATATGGGACATAGCATAGCATATACACATCAATTCCTACATATGCAATTCTACAAAAACATCTACAATGCATAGGAAAACAGTAGGACATTTATGACCAAGATAGCACCACTTGCCTTTGTTGTAGATGTAGTCGATTAGATAATCCTCACAATTCTCATAGATATAATGGTTGCTCTCGTCATAACCACAATACTTGCAATTATAGTAGTTGCAATCACACACGTTGCACTCCTCGCAATCTATCGAGCAAACAATTGCATACAATCATAAACAATAGCACATAGAGATCAAAAAAATGCAACAAATGCATGCATGACAATTTAATAATTCACAATGGTTTTTTCTTTAGTTCTCTAAACAATATTGAACTATATGATGCATGCAAGAGGCCAATTAATGCAATGGAGTACTTGTTATTAATAATTACTTGCCAATATAGGGTTTTTAATAGTTCTGTTGTAACGCCTATCCTAACTGTCGAATTAAATTTGTTTCTCGGGTTTACTGGGTAGAGGATGTTAATACGAACCAGTAGGCGTTAGATTCACCCTAATCGGAGTTATATATCTTTTTGTATGATTTAAATAGTGTTTAATGGGTTTTAAATGGTTCATATAGTTTCTGTTGTCTAAAAATCAAACTAAAATTATATCTGTAATCTCCACAGAATTGTGATTTCAGGGACATATTATTTTTAATTTTCTGAGCAGTATTCGAGTTACCATGATTTTAATACTCTAAATAATCCATTAAACTATTTATTTAATTGCTGCGAAACCTTATAGTATTTGCCTGAACCATTTGCATATTGATGATCTACATGGAACCAGCTTTCCATCGGTATATCATTTATATTTTTGTGACAAGCAATTAATTTACTATGAATTTAATGATTTATAAAGCCATTAAAACTAATTAAATTTCTATGGGATAAATAGTCCACAAAAGCTGGATCCAACCTGATATAATTAATCTACATTATAGTAGCTTCAATTTGATATATTGTTCATATTTTTCGGAGTTACAGATAATTTCCTATGAATTTATTAACCTAAAAGTCTATTAAAACTAATTAAATTATTGCAGTAACCATGTACACTAAAGGTTGGATCTATTCTGATAAGATGATTCTAAGTAAAATTATCTTCAATTTGATATATTATACGCAATTTTTGAACGTGGTATGAATTTCTAATGAATTTTACAAGTTAGATCTATAATGTTCAATTTTAAATTCGAACGGAATATTCCAGAGAATATTCCGCTGACTGGACATGTTAACTTTGCATGCTGACTGGAACTAGACGCTGACCTGACGTTGACACGTGGCGAGATCCGGTTGGTTCGTACCCTTCGAGGATTCGATCTAATCCTGGCCGTTGGGATGAGATCCAGTGGTTAGGAGAGAAGATTGACCCGATTTTGGCTCATAATAGACAAGAAATAGATCTGTGTTAGAGAGAAAAATCCGTAGGTCAAATTAAAAAACTTAGAACATGAAATTTGTGGGGAATTATTAGTCCTACCTTCTCACCAAAGGAATTTAGATTTGAAGGAACGAGCGCGAGTACATCTTGGATTTACACCGTCAGATCTGAAATATTGCGATGCGAAATTCTCCGGCTGTGGTGGATGAAAAGAGGTGAGGTTTGTCGGAATTGAAATATTTCGACGAGTTCTACAACTTTTGTTTTTTGACCGAAGGCAAACGACGAAATCTAGATGGGTTAAAAAGCGAAATAAGATTCGGGCATATGTAGATTCGGGATTTCGAGAAGAGAAACTGGTACAGCTGTGGGTCCACGAGTTTATATGGAGGTTTAGGACGGTGTAGAGATAGGTCTTGGAGTAGGGAACAAGTAGAAACAAACGGAAGTCGATTTGGAGTTGTAGATAAAAAGTTATAAGAGTTTGAGTAGAGATAGGTTTGACAAAAACTGTTTCGCACGCCTTTTAAAGCACTCAAGGGAACGATCGTGTGTAGGTGCCTAGTTCGGTCGGTCCTTGCTGGGCCGCCGGCTGGTTGGCCGGCCCATTTGTTTTTTTTTGTTTTTTTTCTATTTACTTGTTTCCCTCATATCTTTTGCATACGAACTCCAAATGACATGATTCTTGTTTCTAAATTTTTCTAAAATCGAATAGATCATTGTAGGATCATATTTATAATCTTTTTACTAGTTTGCAAGCAGTGGATTTATAAATCCTTGTATATTCCATTTTATTTATATCTTTATTTGTTTGTATTTATTCCATAACTTTTTCATAATAGCTTCAAATGAGCTCAATTTTGTTTCTAAAATTTTGTAATATTAATTGGATCTCTTTAGGCTATAATTATCAATAATTTATGCCTTAATAATAGTGGATTTTATAAAGTCAATTTAATTACCTTTAGGAACATTTGGGCAAATCAACTATAGGATTTAGATACCAGGATTTGGATTCAGTTTGTGAGAACTTTGCATGGATGTAATGAAATGCTTATGAATGCTTCATGATTTTCATTTTGAAATCTTGCACACCAATTCTACAATCCATAATCAATCTATGCCCTTTTGCCTATATGGCTACTTAGGTCATAACAAAAGAATATAAGATTTTGAATTCAAGGTTGAGAGGATTTTCTATTCAAAAAGTTTCTTCTCTTTGAGAATTTTCAACATAGTCAAACAATCAATCAAACTTATTTAATTATTTCACATTCCAAAATTAGGTGAATTTTGGGATGTGACATTTATATGGTTAAGAGGAAAGTGAGGTCCAATATGAGTTATATGCTTGACAAACCATAAAATGGAAATCCTAAGTCCCTTGAGTATGATGGGCCGCTCCGCATGCTACTCAACTTTGGTTACTTGCAAGTTCTTGTCATTGTACATACATGCATATCATAGAGAACCGCCAACGGGGTACCCCTTGCACATGATACATGAGCTATCCCGTGATCAAAATGACAAGGCAAGCAGACAATGAGCATCTCAGCGATCTTTTTATTTACTATGTGCATAGCTTTTTATTGAGGATGCTTCACAGAATGCTCATTATGGTGATGCTGCAAGTTTCCACCATGATTAGGCATGGCTTAGGCTAGCGGCCTAGGCGTTTCTCTAACACATATATATACTCCATGAACTCACAAGCTCCCCTTTTATTTCACACCGTTGACATCCGCAAACAAAAGAGCAAGGTATCAACTGGATATGTATCCATGGGTGTCGAAAGCGTTCCCTGTGACAGCACGGTTCTGCTAACTCCCAACCTACAATTTGCAAACATATAACTTTCATGGACAGGTCACACTGGTTCAGGATTATTAAGTGCAAGGAATAAAGTGTGCCATCAAGTTCGTGAGAGCTTTACTAACTAACTTTCTCAAAACAGACAAACATTTTATTTGGAATAAAACAAGGCATATATAATATGCACATGAAATAGCAAATGATGCTAATAGGTAGGTATGGTGCACACAGTTGGCAATATTGGTTTTGGGGAGTTGAACGCACAAGTAGAGCTCATACTCAGTGCAAGTAAAGGCTAGCAATAGAGATGGAGCGACTAACGAGAGAGCAATAATTGTCATAATCATGATTGCAACAAAACAGGACTAATTATGGCAAGAAAGTGATACAAAATCTCTGAGGCAAAATAAATCATCAAGGCTTACTGACTATTGTTTAGTCATATGCATGCGTGAGCATGTGCCAAGTCGATTCACATGAAATTTTCAGAGGAGGATACCACAATATCATACCAAAATATGAATAAAACAATGCAAGAAAATATTCATATGACATGCTACATACTATTAGCAAGCTAGAGCTAATCATAGACAAGCAAGAACTACTAAGCATCCATCAGTAACATACACCTTACAATGAATAGACTAAGCATGCTCACAATGATGAGTATATGTACAAAAATGAAAAAAATAAGTTCGTTACCAGCCTCTTACCACGCCTCAAGTTTTCTTAATCTTCAATATTTCCCTTCACTTGTGTGACTTGAATAATAACATGAAACCAAAATCCACTGAGGACGGATGAACCCTGCAAAGAACTCACAAAACCAAAGAAGAACAACAAATATTTTTGGTGTTTTCGATTTTTAAAACAAGCAAACAAAGCAAAAGAAAACCAAAAACAAAAACTAAGACGCTCCAAGAACAACACAACTATGCATGAAGCAATAAAAACAAAGTGTCTAGAAAGACGTGAGATTTTTATTGATGAAGAAGGGGATGCCTTGGGCATCCCCAAGCTTTAACGCTTGTAACTCTTGAATATTTCTTGGGGTGACACGAGGTGGCTCCCCCCAAGCTTGAGCTTTTGTCCATTCTTCATCTTATTACATCATTCTTTCCTTACACCTGAAAATTGTCCTTCATACAAAACTTCACACAATCTTCATTAGCAACATTAGTGAATTCAAAAGATAATAGACCTTTGGGCTTAGCTTTGGAATAGCAAAACTTTTCACTAAAAACACAAGCTACTGTAGCAACTCCTTCAAAAATCTCAATTCTCCAAAAGCGAACTCAAAAAGGAATCAATAAGAAGCAAATGCAAATAATGGCAGAAATCTGTCAAAACAGACCAGCAGGTAGACACCAATTTTTTAGAACATCTTCTGTTGCTCAAATCAAAAAGTGTTGAACTAACGAAAGTTAGCTAACATACTGGGGGATTTATTCTTAAATTTTCAGCTCAATCTGACTTACAGAGACTTCTCACGAATGTTTATGGTGGAGGACAGAAATCTGTTTTGGGACAGTAACTCCCCAAATCTTACTTGTCTCTCATTAGAGGTCATTCTTGGCACAAAAAGCAAACAAAAAAGGATAAGAAGAGGTTATTACATAAGTAATAACTTCCAAGACTCAATAAAACTATTGGGTTATCTCCCAAGAAGTACTTCTCTTTAACGCCTTTAAGTTAGGCACGACAAAGTGCAAAGATTGGAAAGGAGAAAAGTAAAAGAAAGCAAGAACAATCCCAGTGAAACATTATTTTGTTCATTAAAATCCTTTTGTTAATAAGGTTGATCAAGTCTTGTTACCAAAACAATCTTATATGAAACAAAACTTTCTATTCCACAAGGTGATTATGTTACCTCATACTTGATAGCAATGGTCCCAATGATGATAGTTTCAAATTTTCTTGTGGAATGGGACAATATATTTGTCCAACCTTGATGCTCTCAAAATTTTCAATGGAATTCAGGCAATAGCTTCTAGCAACCTTCTTGGGTAAATAAATAGTATGCTCATTGTCATTCATATTGAATGTTACTTTTCCTTAATTACAATTGATGACGACACCTACAGTATTAAGAAAAGGTCTCCCAAGAATAATAGACATATTATCATATTTAGGCATCTCAAGCACAATAAAGTTAGTTAAAACCAAGCAATTATAAGCAACTTGAACAGGAACATCCTCACATATACCAAAAGGAATAGTAGTTGACTTATCAGCCATTTGCAAAGATATATCTGTTGGTATCAACTTTTCTAGCTAGATTCTCTTGTAGAGAGAAAAAGGCATAACACTAAATCCAGCTCCCAAATCACATAAGGCAGTTCTAACATAATTATTCTTAATAGAGAAAGGAATAGTTGGTATACCTGGTTCACCAAGTTTCTTTGGAACCTTACCATTGAAGGAATAATTAGAAAGCAAAGTAGAAATCTCCTCATTAGGAATCTTCCTTTTATTAGAGACAATATCTTTCATATACTTTGAATAAGGAGGCAACTTAATAGCATCATTCAAAGGAATTTGCAAAAATAAAGGTTTCATCCACTCACAAAACTTGTTGTAGTGTTCGTCCTCCTTTGACTTGTGTTTCTTACCTGGAAAAGGCATAGGTTTCTGCACCCAAGGTTCTCTCTCACTACCATGTTTCTTAGCAATAAAATCATCCTTTGTGTACCTAGTGTTCTTAGTATGCTTCTCAGGTTCTTCCTCACCTTCGTCCTTATCAGGAGCATTATTTTTATCATTACCACTGTCAGTTTCAGCATCAGACACAGATATACTATTAGGATCTACAGCAGGTTCAAGTGGTTCCTCAACTATCTTATGTTTCTTTTTCTTATCTTACGAGGACTACCACTATCAACTTGTTGAGAATCCTACTCAATTCTTTTAGGGTGTCCTTCAGGATATAAAGGATCTTGAGTAGATATACCACTCCTAGTTCTAATTCCATAAGCATGTTTATCTCCTGAGGCATTAACTAGCATATCCTTTTGTACCTTAGCAAGTTGATCAAGTTGGGTTTGAACAATTTGAAAGTGTTTGCAAAGCATTTTAATATCATTAAAAGTTATTTCTACAATATCTTTCAACTCTTTAATAGCTCTAGAGTTTACCAATAAATGATTCTGAACTTGTTTATTAAAATTACCTTGTTTAACAAAAAATGTGTCAAGTTCCTCTAAGCATTGATCAGGAGGTTTACCATAGGGAATATCACCTTCATTAAAGTGGAGAGAGTGTACCTCAATAGTGGATGAGTGGGGAATTGGCTTGCATAATTTTTCTATAGGAGGTAGATTCTTCATATCCTCAGCTCTAATACCTTTCTCCTTAAGACATTTATTAGCTTCCTTCATCACTTCATCATTTAATGCAATAACTCCCCTATTCTTGGGTGTTGGTATTGGAACTGGTTCAGGCACAATTGGTTCAGGAGTAATAGGCTCAGATGTATTTAGCTCAGTTGAAGTCCAATCATCATAATTCTTGCTTATTTTAGCCATTAATTCTTCAGCATTTGTAGGAGTTCTTTTCCTAAAAACACAATCAGCAAAGCTACCTAGGTATGTCCTAGAATCATTAGTTAGTCCATTATAATAAATATCCAGAAGCTCATTCTTAGGCAATGGGCATCCAGGATGTGCATGAATCAAGGCAAAGAACCTTGTCCATGACTCAGGCAATTTATCTTCTTCTCCCTGTTTAAAATCAAAAAGTCTCTACAAAGCAGCATGTCTAGCACTGGGAGGAAAATATTTCTGGAAGAAAGAAGTAATCAAACAATCAGGGCTATCAATGGAACTAGGAGGTAATCTATTAAACAAAGCCCTAGCTTCTCCTTTCAGTGAAAACGGGAAGATCTTAGCAACAAAGTACTTGCGCATCTTAAAATCATCAGAGAATAAAGAACTCATAGTAGAAAGCTCATTCATATGAGCCATAGCACTCTCATTTTCAGTACCACAGAAAGGTTCTTTCTCAACAATGTCTAAATAGGATAAATCAAGAGAGAAATCATAATCTTTATCTTTGATATCTATGGGAGAGGTGGCAAACTTAGGATTAGAGGAAAGTTTAGGCATAATGTTACGCCTAGCAAGGAGACTCTTAATAGCACTAGCACCATGTGTGTTTCGGCACTCTTCAACAAATTCATCAGTGAACTCAATGTAACCATCATTAATATCATAACTCTCTCTAGACTCAGGTGAGCTAACAGGTGTAACAGTGTCTTCACTAGGAGTTTCAGTATTTCCTAGACTAGCCATAGTAGCATCTAGGAAAGGACCTAATGAACCACTCACATCAAGCACAGTAGAAGTAACATCATGAGCATCAAAAGAAGTTTCAGACTCAGCAGTAGTAGCAGTGTGTGTAGCATGAGTATGTGGTGGTGGTGTAACAAGCTTACTTATAACAGACGATGAATCAAGAGTAGCAGAGGTGTTTAAGACTGTACCTCTTCTTGTAGTGGATGGTAAAATAGTAAACTTTCCATCACGAGACGTCCCCATGATGAAAGGAGTAGCAGTGAACAATAGTAGATCCAAGTGAACCTACAAATAAAGCTATGCTCCCCGGCAACGGCGCCAGAAAATAGTCTTGATGACTTACAAGTATAGGGGATCGCAACAGTCTTCGCGGGTAGTATTACCCAATTTATTGATTCGACACAAGGGGAGCCAAAAAATACTTGTAGTCCTTAACAACTGAGTTTTCAATTCAGCTGCACCTGGAAATAGTTTTTGCTCACAGAAGTTTATTAGTAGCAACAGTTGGTAGTAGCAACAACAAATCAACATCAGCAGTAAAACAGTAGCAATAGTAATAGTAACAGTAAAAAGTGGTATTTGAGTGTGGTAGGCATAGGGATGGATGTACGAGTGTTGCATGGACGAGTCTAAACATGTAACTTCAAGATCTAGGGCATTGCAGATAAATAAGAATAAGCATACTAGTACTAAACAATCCTAGGCATGTGCTACATATATAGTCATACGTGCTCGCAATGAGAACTTGCACAACATCTTCTGTCCAGCCAGCCCGTGGCAGCGGGGCCTCGAGGGAACTACTGTTAATTAAGGTGCTCCTTTTAATAGATCACCGGAGCAAAGCATTAACACTCCATAAACACATGTGATCCTCACACCACAGCCATCCCCTCCGGTTGTCCCAATTTCTGTCACTTAGGGGCCTTTAGATCCGGACAATGATATGTGTACACAACTTACAGATAAGATCACAAACAATACTATCATAATGATTCAATAATAAGTTCATATCTGAGATCATGGCACTCGGGCCCTAGTGACAAGCATTAAGCACAAAAAGTTGCAACAAAGTCAAATAGGACTAATAGAGATACTAGGCACTATGCCCAAACAATCTTATTCAATTACATGATAGAACTCATCCAATCCCTACCATCCCCATAGCCTACAGCGAGGGATTACTCACTCATGGATGAGGGAAACATCAATGGTTGATGGAGAGACGTTGGTGATGATGATGGCGATGATCCTCCCCAAATTCCCCGTCCCGGCAGGGTGCCAGTACAGAGTTTCTGGATCCGAATCTTCGTTTCTGATGGTGGCAGCGGAGCGGAACTCTTTCTGAAAAAACGACGACCCCCCTCGGGTTTTAGGTCAAGGGGTAACTTATAGGAGAAGAGGGAGCCCGAGGGGGTCCCTGGGGTGGCCGCACCCCCCTAGGCACGGGCAGGGCCCACCCACGCTTGGCAGGGGTGTGGGCCTCCCAGGCCTCCACTCTGTTTCGTCTTCTGGCACCGTGGATCTTCTGGCGAAATATAATTTTTGGCATATTTTCTGGGATTTTTCCTGATAGTTAATTTTCTGCAAAAAAACTAGACACCAAGGTAATTCTGCTGAAAACATCGTCAGTCTGTATTAGTTGTATCCAAATCACACAAGTTTAGAGGAGAAACAATAGCAAAAGTGTTCAGGAAAGTAGATACGTTTTGGACGTATCACTCGCCCGGAGACAAACTCACCCGTGTCGCCCCTTGGTGGACTTCCCTTGGAGCGCCGCGTCGCTCCGGCACCTCCTCGTCGCTAGCACCCTCTCTAGTGAGCTCCCCTGCCTCCCACTGCCCGCCCTAGGGTTCCCACTGCCGGCACTATATCGTGAGGTGGACGACGAGCCACGGCCGTTAATTCTCACTTGATCAAACGGTCCGCGCGGCTCGGTACCCCTTCGGTCCCTTCTACCTCTTCCATGTGGGCTCTGCCCCGGGCGCTCCCGAGCTATCTTCCGTGCGCGCGGGCACCATGACGGGCCGGCCCAGCGACATTGGCCCAGCACTTCCCTTCTCCTTTCCTTTAAATTCAAAAATCTAGATCTGCATAATACTTGTTTTCTTAACCATGCAGAACAAGTGATGCACCAAAATAGTTACAGTGGCTTTCTAGTAGAAATAATACCAGAATACGTCATTTTCTATACTTAATTCTTTTTGTGAGTTTGAAAAATCCAAATGACATGAACCCAAGTGGTACTGAAAGGTATCCTTTCTTACCACATTGACCCCATTCTAATTTGCTTCCTAAATTGCCCTTGGTAAAAATGACAAAAACAGTCTCTTTTGGACTTTAGGAAATTCTTGGGGTCAAACCAAATGAGGTATTGACCTATTGCCAACTCTAACAACACTAGTAACAATGGTCATCAAGCCACAAAAGACCATAATTTATCAATTATTGGTTGATATTTCGTGAATTAAACTATTTTGTGCATGGTTTATTCATAAATAAAATCACTACAGTAGTTCTATAATTCCAAATGGGGTGATTCCAATTTCTACAGAATGGTAATCAAAGTACCTAACATGTATCTTTGGAATCACATCAAAAGCTCTTGTAGATTTAATCTGTTTAAAAGGACAAATATCATCCAATAATTCCTTTGGGAATTTCTTGAGGGTATTCTGGTAAATATTTTGAATTGATTCCAATTCACAGTCAACCAGACCGTCAAATTATACCTAACCATCCAAGGATATAATTTTTGGAACTCCAGAACTATTCTGGTGAATTATTTCCTAAAACTAGAGTTTTAATCACTATAAAATGCATTATAAATCAAGGGAAATTGATAAAATAGTGAAACCACTTTTTGTTGGTTTCATTTTATCAATACCTATATAATGGTATCATTTCTATACAACGGTATCATGCAGAACATCCCCTTGGTCAAAGACCCCTCTTCCTAGACTATAAATCCGAAGGGATCATCTTCCAACATCTCCAAATCTTTTACCAATCTCATCAAACCCATCATCCAGCACCCTACTGTTTTATACCATGTAATTATGTGTTGCTTGTTGTATGTATTGGTGCTTGTATGCATTATATTGATTATGGTGTTGGTTGCTTGCATGTTTGCTCGATAACGGCGATAGTTCCGATTGTGTGACACCGAGAAGAAGGAAGCATCGGATTATTAATATTATGGTTATCAGTATTCTGGTTTTCTAAAGAAGCCTAGGGACATCTCGCTGGTCATAGGAAAGCCACATTCTTGATCCTAACCCTTTGCCCTAATATTTCACTTATGCATGTCTTTACCTATTTATGAAAGTGCTTTGTTTTCTATATATAATGTTTTATATCTGGTATTGGTTTGGCTCCTCCAAACCATTACCCATATGTACTACTAAGTACAACACCCTTGATGACACCTATTTGCCCCTAGTATTGTAGATGGTGTTTAACACTATAACCCCTTGGAGACCCCATTTAGCCGAAGTAAAAGTATATGATGGGAAGACCCCGGGAATAATGTTTATGAAATGTTTTATGAGAAAACCTTAGTGAGGTTTGACCTACCATGATAAGTTTGAGAAAGGAAATAGGTTTTGGTTTTACAAAATACTGGGAGAAAAGGAGGAATTTTTTACGAAAATGCACACGGTTCTTTGCATCTTAAGCTATAACAACTTAACCCGTGCAACCACATTACTCTGGAATGGGACAGGGATGGATTTTATGTTTGCTTACTCTGGTATAAGCAGCCTCATAACTACTACATGGGAGATAATTTCCCTGGAGGGTGGGCCTTCTTAGGCAAACGGTCCATGTAAAACATCGACCGGGGGGAGGAACTTAGGGTCTACAGGCCTCCACGTGTTACTATAATCCCCTCATTGAAAGTGCAAAATCGTCGCAATGGAAAAGCGCTCTGGTTGGCTTGTGAAATATATAGGGAGTTCGATGTTGAGGCGAACAACACTCATAGGGTAGGAACTTATACTGGAGTAGGCATCCCGAGAGTATTGACCGGTTACTCGACCCACAATCGGTGTAGATCAGGGTAGTATAATCGGATGATGTGGGTAAAATATACAACCTCTGCAGAGTGTAAATCTATTCGAATAGCCAAGTATGCGGTTATGGACGAGTTGGACAAGATACTATAGAATGGTGCTTGTTTTGTTTTCAAAAGGGACTTCGGAAAAGCAATGGTCTGAAAAGGGTTTGACAATGGGATGGTCGGAGAAAGGAGGAAGACGTTTTTTCATGAGATTACCGGAAGGAAAAACAAATGGGTGACCCAATCTTAGTGTTTTCTAAAACTTTCCAGAAAGGTTTCCAAAATATTTTACAAAAGTTTTCAACAAATATATAAACATGCTATATCTACAAGAGAAACTAGTTTATAAAAGAACCTTGTATGGAGCCCTCCTACTACCACAACCATATTGCATATCCTTTATTATTGTTTTTTTAAGTTGGTTTACGAGTACATTCAAAGTACTCACCGGCATTGTCCTTGGCTATTTCCTTGGCCAGACTTTTAGAGGATTGAGAGAGAAATGGAGATGATGATGTCTATGCGAGTTACGCCGTCTTCCCAATCAGTCACCTATAGGTTAAGGCATGGCATGGGCTCTGCGCTTGAAGACTTCCACTAATGATGTTGTATCGCCATAATGTCACTATAATGTCAGTACTTATATTTCTTATTCATGGATGATGTAATGATACTTTTTGGTTATTCTCATGTCCCACTGATCATGGAAACGTGAATTGCAGGCATAACGGAGATTCTCGGACTATAGAATCCTGGGTCCCACACTTTTGGCTGTTTAACTGTAGTGTGGAACTAGAACGACTCCTATGATGTAATCATATTTGGATTCTTAAGTATTATCAATGATAAACCAATGCTAGCTGATCTGCACGAGAATTGTCCCCTGCCACTTCCAGGCATGGTTCCTGTCTCATCTCCTTTTCACAAGAACAGTGAAAAGATGGTTCTGTTCCTTTTCTTGTAACACCATTATGCTTTTGTTATTCACCTGGCAACTTAATGTTGAATTTTTTGTTACCCAATCGTCTTTTATGACTACATACAAAAATATTTGTTCACACGACTTCAATAGAAAACTTTATCTTCTTCGGATCCACTAACACAAGGAGACATGCAATTATTTTTTGAAACAATGCAAAATATTTGCCATTTTCATTTATGGAGAGGGACATGCAATTCAATTACATTAAGGTAACTACTTGTACAAGTCATAGAATGGTAGGGATTTCCATAGAAAATCATCACCTCCAGCATCTTGTTCTACAGAAGGTGGTATACTAGATCCACAACCTTCTTTTATGCGGGACGACAATGTCAAGTGCAGGATTTCAAGTCTAAACACAATCCAGTGCAGCTTCATCAGGACAACCTCCAGTTGTGTCAGTCTCCACAGAAGGATCATCAGCACTATGGCAGACACCATTGGAAATGCTTGCTGAAGCTGTTGTTATACTCCTATCATCAGTACCATGGATAAGGGCCAGAAATTCAAGCTCCAAAATCTAGTTTTGCAAAATATACAAGAGGTTATCCCATGTGGAACACTCATAGTGAAATTTCAGCATCTTACATGATCCATAGACCTTATTAGTCCATCCAGTCTTTTTATTGGTGGAACAAAATTTCCTGGTACTTTTATTTCTGTGAAGAAACTACAAAAAATAGCCAAGTCAGACATCTGAATATATCTAATTTTGGTACAACCTATATTATATGTGATGATGTCTTTGCATAACACTCCCTTAGCAAACTGTCTATGGATATCTTCCCGCTCCTTGGAAATGCGAAGTGGACGTTCTATGGGGTACATCCATCTATACAATACTATACCTCTAAGTACTTCCTCGTCAGGTACATCAATAGCCAAATGCTCCATCGTATCAAAGAAGGATGGTGAATATATCAGGTAAAAATCTTGCACAGGATCTCTACCGAGTCCTTTTTAGGATGTTTTCCAACTCTTCCTTGAGCTTTACTATAGATTTATCTAGCCAAATCTGCAAGCACATTCTAAATCAACATGGTTAGAAGCTTTAACTATTTCTATTAAAGGTGGAGTACAAACCAAATCCAAGAAGAATGTCCAGTGCCTAAATCTAGCAGGCAAAATGTGGGGATCACCCAGCTGACCGCCCACCGATGCGTCTCGTGAAGAATGGCATGGCCAATCGTGCTAGGCCAGCACTGCTTATACAAAGGCGCCGAGAAGTTTTTTTAAAGAGTTTTGACTCAATATAATCCGAAAGGAATGAAAATAAGAAGATATATTAGATCGATGGATCGGATCCACCAATACCTCTTCGCGCGTGGGGGCATGATCGGGATTCAAAAAATTTAGACCGTGTATGTACTGCCTGCCAAATCCAGTACGGGCCCGAAACACGTCAGTACACGGGTATTCTGTGCATGCGACTTGGAAACATAAGTGTCTAACTCAGATACAACACTTCCACGTGTCCATTGATGTGGCAACATCACGTACGTGGTTTATTGTGAGGTCTTGTAGTCCCGTCAGCGGGCTATCCTCGTGCACCCACCTCTAGTACGAATGGTGGCAATCCTACCCTTTGGGACATTTACAACTTTTTAGAGTGCGGGACTATGGAATCACAACTCTTTTTTAAAAGGCGTGTGGAGAAGTACGTGTCTTGGTTCTAATATGGTGCATCTACGATGCAAAATTTAAAGAGATAGGGGCTGGTTGTTCGATTGAAGGCGCTCTTAGGAAAGTTTGGGGTCTCGGCGGAATTTTTTGGCGGGCGTGGGGTGTTTGTCTCAGTTTGTCAACATATTTCTCAGAAATATCTCTGAATATTTTATACCTTATTTTTTCCCTAGTTGACGTTTGTGTTTCTAATCCGGCCGAGCCCCAACACGTATATTATCTATCGAGCCCAAGAAATTAGCCCATCCATCCCCATTATAGCCCAAGACCTTCTAATTCGCATTTTTCTGGGTCACTCAGCTGTCACAAAGAGCCCATGGAATATAGCCCATGGAAAATAGCCCATCAACACCTATCTGGCCCATTTTTCTTCAATTCGGCATTTTTGAGCAAGGTCGCCCCACCCGTAAAAAAACTCCGCCTATCCATTTTCTTTAAGGAGAAACTAGTACCTACTACATTATGTATAGCATTGTTTAGTTGAGCTGTTAGCAATCACGTGTAGCACATGGACAAGTAGATTTGTAAGGAGACAAATAAATAAGTTATATATGATGTTAGTATACATTCTTTAATGTTTTATAAAATTATAACATTTTATTTGTGTAGTGGCAAGGCATGTAGTTTACCTGTGCTGAAGTCCCGAGTTTGAAGTTTGAATCCTACGCTTATAATGTTGCTATGTAGATTACCAATTTATCTGCAGCAATATTTCAGTACTGAGAGGCCGACATGGCTGATCCACCTGTCCGTATCTAGTGCCAATCAATCGTATTATGCACGACATCAAGTTTACCGAGCAGGTTTAAAAAGTACTCGTACAATAGTCACGACCAAAAAAAGACCAACATAGACAGATTTCTTGTCCAGGAAGGCTGACATGTGGGCCACAGCAGCAATACCAAACACGGCTACCGCATCGAGCAATGTTACCAAGGTCAAACCAGCAGAGGCCACCGAAAAAATTCCAACATACACATGTTTCCTGTACAGAGGAGGCGGACATGTGGGACCTAGCAGCAAGACCTTATACAGTCAAGGGTTCGAGCAACGCTACCAAGTTCGAAACAGGGAGGCTGATGCTACACTCAACAGGGAGGAAGAGTGCTTTGTTGGAAACCCCAAGAGCAAGGTATGAAGAGTACATCAGCAAGATTTCCCTCAGTAGAAACCGAGGTTATCGAACCAGAAGGTGGAAGGAAATGTCACACAGGTGTTGGAAGCAACGTGGAGACCTGCACAACACAAACTCAAGACAATGTCCCAATGAATCAATGAGGTTGTCAAGCTCACGTTTTGCTGTAACAAAGGATTAAATGTATAGTGTGGAAGGTAATGGTTTAAATCAAGTAAACAAGTAACAGTGGAAGATATATCAATGGTAAATATTGGACCGGGGTCCATAGTTCACTAGAGGTGCTCTCCTTAGATAAACAACATGGCATGAAGGGTAGAAAAATTACAGCAAGGCAATTGACAGGAACTGAGCAAGGCATAACAATGCAATTACTAGCCAGAAAGATCCTATGAGGTTGATTGGGCAATACAACAATATACATAGACCGTAATCCAACTGCATCTATGACTAGAAGTCCACCTTCATGTTATCATCCGAACCCCCTCCAGTATTAAGTTTCAAGCAATAGACAACTGCTTTAAGCAAACTGTGTAAGGTAAACAGTTCACATGTTCCATGAACAAGAGACCATTGTTTTCTCCCTAGTAGCAATATCACATCTACAACCTAAGAGACTATTGTCATTTCCCTTGGAAACTAGAGCATGAACCCACTATCGAGCATAAATACTCCCTCTTGGAGTCACTAGCAACTACTTGGCCAAGATAACCACTAGCAACGGAGAGCATGGAAGATCACAAACAACACAGACATGATAGAATCATAAAGATAGAACCATTAATCAAACTAACATAATAATCTCAATATCCATTGGATCCCCGTAAACACAACATGCATGATAACAAATAGATTATATCTTGATCATGAACAGAGCTTACAAGATCTATACATGAAAGCACAAAGGAGGAGATACAACCATCTAGCTACTACATGGACCCATAGTACAAGGTGGAACTACTCACAAATCATACCGGAGAGAAGGCCTCCGGGATGATCTCCCCTCCGAGAAGACCCATAGTCCAGGGTTCCAGGAAGAGCTTCAGATCCCCCCGATCTAGGGACAATGGTGGCGGCGGCTACAGACGGTTTCGTGGAATATTGATCGGGTTCTCAGGGTTTCTGCATCGGGTTCTTCTGATAGGCGAAGGGGCGAGACCGGGAGGCGTCCAGGGTGCCCAAACCCTAGCCAGGCGCGGGGCTGGGCCCACCCGCTCATAGGGTGGGTCTAGCCCCCTTGGCTGGCCTTCTGGGCTCCCCTCTGGACTTCTTGTTCCCCACAGAAAGTTATTGACTTTGTCCTTCGTCCCCTCCAATTACAAGAATATTTCTTTACTAACTTTTCTAAAACCAAAAACAGCAGAAAACAGGCATCTGGCACTGTTGCAACTTGTTAATAAGTTAGTACCAGAAAACATCTAAAAAGCACCTCAAAGTGTGGACAAGTAAAGCAAAGTAGATATTAAACAAGCGTGGAACATCAAAAATTATAGATACATTTAAAATGTATCAGCATCCCCAATCTTAAATCCTGCTCGTCCTCGAGTAGGTAAGTGATAAAAGAATAATTTTTGAGGTGACATGCACCCTCACAATAAAGATCCAACCATTTGCAAGCATTGAATGCTGGGATAAAAGAACTCTAAACATGTGCATGAAAGATGGAGTTCTAACAATAGGACATAGTAATTATGCATGAAACATGGCAAGCTACAAACAAAGATCATGAATAACATGCATTGAAAACGTTTGCTTGTTTCACATGCAGAAAACATAGCATAGTGGAAATCAGCTTGTCCCTCATAGAGTAGCAATATAGATGCATAGGATACCTTCAAAGTTCACAAGGGTGACTAGAAACAAGTAGCACAATAACACGTAATAACACAATATGCATCAGTTAATAAGCTTTGGAACACTACACACAGAATGACAACTATGCTCTCTTAATGGTGCCTAAAGGTAGAAGGTGGAGACTCAAATAATGGTGGAAGAAAGGCCTTTTTGTGAAGGAAGCAGGGATTACAAGTTTCAAAAAGAGCTTCTAAAAATTATGGTACTTATTAGCTTTCAGTCCTCATTTCCCCTATCATAAGCATCTTGAAGTGGTTAAGGTTAAAGTGGCAAAACTGGAGTATATGCTTGACAAAGTATAAGTTGGCAATCTCAAGTCCCTTGACTATGAGGGCTACACCTCATGTTTACTCAACTTAGGGCCCAGACAAGTTATTGTCACTGTAAGTATTTGCATATCATTGAGAACCGCCAATAGGGTACCCCTTGCACATGGTACAGGAGCTTTCCCATAACAAAAATGACAAAGAAAGCTGACAATGAGCATCCCAGCAATCTTCTTTTGTACAATGGGAATATGGTGCTTTTTTCTCTCTTTCCTCTTTTCTCAATGTGTCTCTCTCTTTTTTATAAGAAGAATGCTTCATAGATGTCACTATGGTGATGCTGCAAGTTTCCACCATGATTAGGCATGGCTTAGGCTAGCGGCCCAGGAGTTTCTCTAACACAGAATACAAACTCCATGGACTTACAAGTTCGCACTTCATTTCACACCGGTAACATCCATAGACAAAGGAGCATGATATCAACGGAGTACAAAAAGTACAAGTGCAATGTTGAAAACGTTCCCCGTGACAACACAGTTCTTCTAATCCCAACTTATAAGTGCAAGCATATACAACAAAGTTGCCTCAATGGTTCAAGTTTATTAGGGGAAAATAATAAAATGTGCCATCAAGTTCGTGAGGGATTTAATCACTAAGTTTTCACATAAAAAATAGTTTTTAATTGGAAGATAGTTGAAAACAAGAATATACTTGGAATGGTGTAACACACCATGCATAGGAGTTTATAGTGGAAACTTTGTAATAACTTGGTTTCCTGGTAGTTGGAAGCATGAGTAGAACTTACTCATACAAGTGGAGGCTAGCAAAAGACTGGGAGCAACCAACTAAGATAGCAATAATGGCCATAATTATGCAATGCAGCAAAGCAAACTAATCAAAGAAAAGAGTGGTACTACAAGTCAAGGACTAAATGATCATATAGGCTAATGGTGACTTGTCATAGTCATAACATGGTGTAATCATGTGCCAAGTCATCCCAAGCGAAACATCAAAGGAGAATACCACAATACTATGCTTTTGCATGCCAAAACAACGCATAATTTCTTCAAGGCACACTAAGCAATCCCAATTGTTTGGGACAATAAATGCTACAACAATAATCACTATGCATAATGCTAAAACAACACCTAGCATGTCATGCTAAAGTCTAAGTCACAGTCAATGCAAGCTCCTCTTGCACTTCAAGCAAGAACTTACTACTCCTTTCCAACACCAAGCAAAATTATTTGCAAAACAATACAATGAGGACGGGGGTCAAAACTTCTTTATTCAATAAAAAAAACAAACTAAGAAAAGGAAACGAAAACTAAGACGCTCCAAGAACAACACAACTGTGCATGAAATAATAGAAGTGAAGTGTCTAGACAGACCTGAGCTTTTTATTGATGAAGAAGGGGATGCCTTGGGCATCCCCAAGCTTTGACTCTTGTACCTCTTGGATATTTCTTGGGGTGACACCATGGTGGCATCCCCAAGCTTGAGCTTTTGTCCATTCTTCATCTCATTGCATCACTCTCTCTCTACACCTGAAATTTTTCCTTCATACAAAACTTCACACAATCTTTATTAGCAATATTAGCTTATTCAAAAGATATTAGACCGCTGGCAAAGCTTTGGAACAACAAGGATTTTCACTAAAAACACAAGCTACTGAAGTAACTTCTTCAAAGAAACTCAATTTACCTGAAGAGAGCTAAAAAAGGAATCAATAAGAAGCAAATGCAAATAATGGCAGAAATCTGTCAAAACAGACCACCAGGTAGAAACGAATTTTTTTGAACATCTTATGTTGCTCAAATGAAAAAGTGTTGAACTAACGAAAGTTATCTAACATAATGGGGGATTTATTAGTAAATTTTGAACTCAATACGATTTACAGAGACTCCTCACAAATTTTTTTGGTGGAGGACAGAAATCTGTTTCGGGACAGCAACTCTCCAAATCTTACTTCCCTCTCATTAGATGTCATTCTTGGCACAAAAAACAAACAAGAAGAATAAGGAGGGGTCATTACAGAAGTAATAACTTCTAAGACTCAAGGAAACTCTTGGGTTATCTCCCAAAAAATACTTTTCTTTAACGCCTTTAAGTTAGGCATAAGAAGCAAGAAGAATCAAGTATTTTCAAATGAAGAAGCATTAACATTCATACTTGCAAAGTCCTCAACTATGAAAGGTATCTCATCCAAATGGGTTTGGAGGATCCTTCTCATCTCTCTTTGGTCTATTACCTTCATCAAAAAGATTTTAGGAGCAATCCAATCAAAATTCTTTTCAAAGACTTCATGCATTCCAACAAGCTTAAAGGGTATGGGTATCTTAGAATTCTTCTCTAGGCTTGGTTTATAGGAAATACCCACAACATCTACCCTTGAGCCTAGCATATTGAAGCAGCTAAAAACCTTTTTGGCTTTCCTAGCAACATCATGGAATTATTTTGATAAAGTTTAAGGATGAATTCTCTCTTTTCAGCATTCTTTTCTTCTTTTAGTTTTAGGAAAAAAAATTGTATGAAGGGGTTAAGGCTAACAAACCTAGCCTCCAACATATGAACTAAAGAAGCAGAACAATCTCATAATTAGGAGCAAGCTCTGCTATAGATTTGTCCTCGGTATCCTCATGCTTGCTAACATAATTAAATAATTCTTCAATAATATTTTTCCCAATTATGGAGCCACTACCTATTGCAAGATCTTTCAGGGAGAACTTGGGGAGCAACATGGTGAGCTACAGCAAGGTGGCAACTAGACGAGGAACTAATTTTTTGTGTTTTGAATAAAAGCAAACCAAACTGACTAATTTTTTGGGGTTTTTTGGAAAGAAGCAAACAAAACCAAGCAAAAGAAACAAAGCAAACTAAAGCGAGTAAAGAGAAAGAAGTGAAGGACTCCCCTAGTGAAGGCGTCCTTAGACTCCGACAGCAGTGCCAAAAACTTGTTGATGGTGCTGTTGATGTGGAACTGTTAGAACCCCAAGATCAAGGTGTGAAGAAACAAGTAGCAAGTTTTCCCTTAGTTGACACGAGGTTATCGAACGGAAGGAGGAAGCGTCACACAGGTGTTGCAAACAGCGGAGACTGCATAATACAAACTCAAGACTTTTCCCCAATGAATCAGTGAGGTTGACAAGCTCATCGATTTTCTTTAACAAAGGATTAAACGTATGGTGTGGAAGGTAATGGTTTGCATCAAGTAAACAAGTAACAGTGGAAGATGTATCAATGGTAATGATTGGACCGGGGTCCATAGTTCACTAGAGTGCTCTCCTTAGATAAGCAACATGGCATGAAGGGTAAACAAGTTACAACAGGCGATTGGCGAGGCTGAGCAAGACATAACAATGCAATTACTAGTTAGAAAAGATCTATGAGGTTGATTGGGAAATACAACAAGATACATAGACCGCCATCCAAGCTGCATCTATGACTAGAAGTCCACCTTGAGGTTATCATCGAACCCCCTCCGATTAAGTTACAAACAGAGAACTTTAAGGATGGTATGTAAGGTAAACAGTCCACATGTTCCATGAAAAAGAGACCGTTGTTTTCTCCCTAGTAGCAATAGCACATCTACAACCAAAGAGATTTCTGTCACTTCCCTTGGAAACTAGAGGCATGAACCCACTATCGAGCATAAATACCCCCTCTTGTAGTCGATAGCAACTATTGCATCCCAAAAATATGAGACAATGATCCTCAAACTCTAATCACTAAAATTAGGGTTAACAAAAAAACTTTGATTAATTTAAATCATATGAATGCATGTGTGAATGTGATGATTTGATAAATGCATGAATGAACTTATTGGATTAACCTAAATAGAAAGAAATTGTTTATAGGTGAAAATAACATCATATAAAACATTTCCAAATAGAAACAAATCAAGAGAAAATCAAAAACAAATCAATTAAGGCAAATGGTCATTTTTGCCAATCTTGCTCACTAGGTCACTTTGAGTGTTTCTAGTCCAAGATTTCAAACAGAAACTTTTCCAATTCTTTTCACCTTGCTAGACCAAGTAAAGAAGTGAATCAAAGCCCACCTTTCAAACTTGCAGAAACATTTGGCAACCTCATTTCAGGTCACAAGTGAAAATTGAATCTTTATCATATGTGAAGATCGCACATTTTCAAAACCCAACCAAAGCAGTGTCCTTTGACTAATCCAACTAACCAGATACTCCTAGCATGTGCCAAACCCACCAAGTTTGAATCCAAAATTCAAATTTGAATTTCTTCGGCCATTTCATCAAACACATAATGATCATGAACAAACAAACACAAAACACAATAGGGTGCAGTAATTTTGGCCTAAATTGTTCCTATCTAGCTCACACTACACCCTCAGTGGATCATCTAACTTGTTTAACTCCTCTAGCTCACTATAAGCAGACCATGCCATCAAGGTCAAAGCATGCCAAACACCCTTGCCACCCCAATGTAAGCTAGCCATCTAGGAACCTCACTTGCCTGCAACCTTGTCTCGGACCGCAACACCGTCCATCGCCACTCCCTGTCCCATCCCGAAACCTTTGCCAGCCCTTGTACCACGGCAAGCTCATGCCAAACCTCTCTGCGGCCATGCAAGGCGTGCCAGTGTGCCACCTCGAACAACACCCACAGACCGCGCGCCACCCTGCGCCCGCTTGCGTGCGTGATCGTAACACTCCGGCACCGCCAAACAACCTCGTTACGCTGCCGCGTGACCAGGAGCACCGTGCGCCATTAAAATCACCGTCGGACCCGCCCGAACATCGGCGTGTTCCGACCCGATCAGCACTTGCCCCATACCTGCGCCACCACGTCGTTGAGCTTCGCCAAGGAGCACAGCACCGCCCCCTATCGTCGCCCATGCCATTAGCCCTTTGTGTCGTCGACCACGATGAGCTTAGCCCGCAACCTTTGGTCCCCTCGCCATACTATAAAAGGAGGCCTCCCCCGCTCATTTTCTTCACACCAGTTCACTCCCCACCTCTCACTGATCACATCCACTCACTCCGAACAAGAGGCAGCACATCACCAGAATTTTACCCGGAGTTCGCGCTGCGAAGGAGAGCACCATCGATTGGAGCCGCCCGGGGAGAAGCTGCCGGTAGCTTGAGGAGGATCGCCGTCGTCGACCGTCATTCGCCCGTCGCCGACCATCGCCCGGAGCCCGGTGAGCCTCCCACGACCCCAGGCCGTGCTAGGGTTACGTGCTCGTCGGCGATCTGTTAGGGCGTGGGCGATGAACTCGAGCAGTTCGATTAGAATTAGATCCCACGGTCCCACATTGCCCGTGCCGCTTCACCCTCAACGCCTCAGCAGCAGCGTGGGGACAACCCTTAACCAGCCAGCGGCGTCAATGCGTGAGTGGGCCAGCCCAGTTAAACCTCCCGCGTGACCCAACAATTCAAATTTAGTTTTATTCATTTAATTTCAAACCCAGTTCTGTACCTATATTCAAAAATTAACCCAGCTCGATTTACTGAACCAAAATGGATGAAACCAATTTTGTTAGGAAAGGTACTGGAATACTTAATCCAAGCCCGTTGGATTCAAACCATTTAGAGTTATAGATCACCCCTGGTAAAAATAATAAGGCATAAGCTTTTCTGCATTCAAACACTTTTCAAAATTCAACCATAAAAGCTTTTGAGTTGATTCCAACTCTCAAAAATCACATTTGACCATACCTTTCAGAATATATAAAAATATATAGGTTTACTTACATAAATAATGATGAAGTAATAAAGAATGCCACATAGGCATTTTATAGTCACTAATTAAATAAAATATAAGGGTTAAACCTTATTAAATTGTGACACCACTTTAAATCACATTCCAATGTGCTGAAATATGTTGTGATGACATGTGTCAACATAGTCCCATGTTTGAGATGGAGAATATTAAATCTTAAGTAGTTTTCAATGAGTGAAATTACTTTTCTACAATAAAATAAATAAGACAAGTTCCTTAAGCTTGTAATGTTAGTGATGATTCTAGATCATCTAGTGTGAACCATTTTGTGATGATTGGAAATAGTTAAGTATTGTTTGGTGATTGTGTACCTCGTATTTATTTATAGGCGTAATCTTGACCAAGGATCTGAGGAGGAAGGAGGATACTATGAGGAAGAAGCAGGAGAACTTCAACCACTACCCTGCACAAGGCAAGCCTATACTTGCAACCTTGCAAGCTAACACTTGCAAGATACCCTACTTATACAAGCTACTACTTTCTTTTTACTATGCCAACTATATGCCTTAATAATATGTGATTATACCCACTTGACACACCATCCTAGTTTTACTTACAAGCTTATTATTTTATTTTCCTTATTAAAAAGCCTTCTATCAAAAAGTTTACTTCTTGACTTGTAGATTTTAGAAAGATAATTCTAGGTAGCATAAGAGCATAAAACTTGGCCTAAGTTAGATAATCTTAATGTCATCCTAAGGCATGAGATTTACTTAGATAAGATACACCTATTTATTACTCATCATTAGTATTTACCCCACTTGTAGATGCTAATGCTAAGCATAAAACTTGATCAAATTTAGATGGGGAATACTTGGTGAAAATGGTTATGAAAACCTTAGAATGATGAGTCATTGTACTGAAATGTTTTGGACATGTGTTCTTGAACACCCAGATGATTTTGATGATGAAAATGTTGAGGCATGAGCCTTAGCCCTTTATAAAACTGATGGTTGTGCGGATGCGATACCATTCCAATTTTGTCGTCAACCACAATAGCGAAAAATTGGGTGGGGCTTATTTGGAATTTTATATACCTTAGTATGGGTTCCCTTGCGGCCAAGGTCAGAGCTGAGGCTACCTTGTGAAGATTGTCCACCTATGTACCCAAGATGACGATTTGGTCATGGTTGGGAGGCCAAACTCATAGGAGAGGTGCCTATACTAGGGCGTGTAATTAAAGGTTAGGATTGATTATCGCATCTGCGAGTATGGTGAATTCAAGATTTTTCACGATGGATGTATCGAATGTTGTGGTGAAAGTATACAATCTCTGCGAGTGTCAAACTATTTGAATAGCCGCGTCCGTGATTGTAGACGATTAGATGGCCATACTTGTTCTATCGTCGGATGTTTTTCAAAATGACTTATGAAATGATTTGTGACTTTGACTTGACCTAGAGTTGTGATATGAAATTCAAGTTCCCACTTAGGTGTTATAAAACTCTCAACTAGTTTTCTCGCTACGAACTTAGTAGAGTAAATCGGCTTTTTGCAAAATAACCCTAGAGCTTAGTATATCCTACTACAAAACCCCTTAACTTGTTAGTATTAGTTTGCAGTACTTAAAGAGTACTCATGGCTTTGTCCTGGATATTCCGTGGCGGACTATGAAGAGGAGTATTAGGATGATGGACCTTGGGAAGGTTCACGACAACTAGGATCATCTCCATCGCCATGACGTACTGTGACCACGAAGATGGAGCTTCACCTACGCTATCATTACTATTACGTTATTACTTTAATTGTATTAAGAAGCTGGATCATGAGATCCTTATTTGTGTAGACATTATGTATGGTTTTGTAATGGATGATGTCGTATGATATCCAAATCTGTTATGTCTACATAAAGCTGGTAATCACAGGATTGCGATGTATGGCATAACAGGCATCACAGGATTAAAAATGTGGGTGTTGACAAGTTGGTATCGAGCCATCCACGACCATAGGAGACCCTACATAGAATGGACGTTTGAATCAAAAACTTAGTTTCAAAACCAAAGGAAGTAGTATTTACAAAACTTATTCTCATTCTTATCCTTGGATTCTTCCATAAAATTCATGTTCCTCAATTTTTTGCAAACTTACATAAAATTTTACACACTTGATCACTCTACTAACCTCTTCCTATATTCTTATAGATGGATGTGAAGTACAACATGTTTTATTAGTTGGGGAATGGAGGAGACCTCATCTTTGGCGTGACTTGGACGGTGTCGAGAGATCTTGGAGGCGTCCACACCGAGTTCTTGAGACTCAGCTCAATGATCGGGAAGGAGAAGATTTGCGGTGGCTAGTTGTTGCAAGTCTCAGGAAAGGCTGAACCTCCTCTGCGGAGGGAATTCAGTTCACCTTAAGAGATAACAAGCGGCTCGATGGACTTGCCGGGCCATGCGGGGAAGCACTTGCCCGTTTGTGTGGTCAGTATCAATCAAATAAAGGGTACCCATTTGAGTTCTACCCAAGGCGTGAGGTTATAGGACAGCCATTGGGCCCCATATCACCACGAGCTGAAGAGTCAATTAGACCATCTCATCTTCATGATGTCTGTTACAAGGAGTTGGACAATGCCCGTTCTCAACCACAAGTATGCCATCGCCAAGAAGAAGGATCAGACCCTCGCCATGCTAGTTAAGGATCGCAAGTCTAAATCGCCGTCATTCGACAAGAAGGGCGCATTATTGCCCGTCTTAGCCGGATCACGAATTTGGAGGAGACCATCCACGAGAGAGACATGCGGTTGAAGGAGAGGAGAATGCAGGGAAGACCGTGGAGACCCTACTCCTATCTTAGCGATGATGATGACTTTCACGGAGGATGGGGCTATGGACTTCTTCACCAATGAGGATGACTTACGCCTTCATCGATGATGATGTTGATGATGATGATGAGGAGGACAACGACTCGAGGAGTAGTAGCACTTGAGCACTAAGCGTTAGTGAGTTGTATTGGTCCCCTTGTATCGTAGTTTCACGAATGGTTCTTAAAACCATCTGTTTTTCTTTGTTGTGGTGTGTGTTTGTATCGTGTGCTATGAATGAATGAATGAATGAAAAGCAAGTTGCTAGAAAAAACTGAGTCAAAATTCAAAACTTTTCAAAATCCCTAAACCTTAGAAATTTCCCTCTTTTCTCATGATCTATCTCAATCTTGGATGCCTCACGGAGGAAGCGGTTCATCCCCGGACCTGATGTTGCAGATCTTGCAAATGTTGATTTCTGACTGCGAAGCTGAAAGAGGCGAACGTCAAGCCAACTTAGCCACCCTTCAACACATCACCCAGATGGCCAACAACAATCAAGGCCATGGAAATCAGGACAACCATGGATCTAAGCTCAAAATTTCAGAACACCAATCCACATTTTCACTAAGTCGGAAGAGCCCTAGATGCGGATGGTAGGTTTGCAAACCATGGAGAACAATCTGGAAGTTGCAGGAGTGGAAGCTAATGATAAAGTATTGTTTGCTACCCACTATCTAGCTGGAGATGCAAGAGCATGGTGGAACAGCGTTCGCGCAATGACCAGAGGTTAGATAATGACTTGGGATGAATTCAAAGTCAAGTTCAGCAGAACCCATGTGTCACCAGGTTTAATCAAGAGGATGGGAGATGGATTCAGGGAACTGAAACAAGGAGAATGTGATGGTGGAATCAGTGACAAATTCTTGTCATTGGCTAGGTATGCACCGGATGAGATCGACACTGAAGCCAAGAAGAAGTAGAGATTCTTGAATGGTCTGCATGATGAGATGCAGACGGTGTTAGTCAATATCCCCTTTGCTGATATTGAAGCCTTAGTTGACTCTGCCATTCGGATGGAAGGAAATATCAATCAAGCTAATGAGAACGCATAAGCGTCGCATGATTCATCGACCGGAACCCACCATACGCAAAGTATCGCCCCAAACCATCTCGAGTTTGCCAGAAACAACGGACCCTAGATGAACCATCCTACCTATCCCAACCATGGAAACCCAAGGCACGGAGGAAACCACAACAACCCCGGCAACTCCAACAATTTCAACCGTGCACCACCCAAGTTCAACAACAACCATGCTGCCACCAACACCAACACTGCCCTAGGGATTGGAAGAAATGATGTGCCTGTTGCAGCGAAGGACAAATCGCAAGTGATTTGTTATGAATGTGGAACCAAGGGTCACTATTCAATAGGTGCCCCAAGAAGATTGCATAACCCCAATGCAAATGCTGACTCACCAGCAATGTCGTATTCAGCTGGAAGAAGGTTTGCCCAGATAATTAAGCTCAACCGCAATGGCCATCTATTTCTCATGCATCTTTGAAGAAGCCGAAGCGCTAGATGTCGTCTTGGGTATGTTTTCTATTAACTTAGTACTTGCAAGAGTGTTGTTTGATTCAGAACATCGCACTCATTTATTCTTGAAGAATTTGCATGCACTAGTAAGATTCGACCAACCAAATTGAAGCATGTTATGGTTGTTCAAATACGGTTCAACAACCAAAGCTAAACAAATTTGCAAAGTCGTCCCTATCTGAATCCATGGAATAGATTTTTATGCTAATCTAATAGTACTCGGAACTAAATGTTTGGAAGTAGTACTAGGAATGGATTGCATGTCCAAACATAAAGGATTAATTGATTGGGCTAAGAAATCCATAACCATGACCAGTACAGCCGGAATATCAGTAAAGCATGTATCTGAAACCTTGCCCCGTCAATTCAAGTGCAACAAGAGTATAGCCCGGCTAACCATTGACCAAGTCCGGATAGTCTGTGAATACCCCGATGTATTTCCATATGTTTTTCCTGGTATGCCCCCCAATCTGGATATCGAGTTTATCATTGAACTAATCCCTGGAACCGGACCCATAGCCCAGAGACCATATAGTATGAACACATGCGAACTAAGCGAAATGAAGAAGCAACTAGATGACCTGTTGGAAATTGGACTGATTCAACCAAGTGCGTCACCATGGAGATCACCTTTTTTGTTCGTGGACAAGAAAGATGGAGGTAACCGTTTGTGTACGGATTATCGGAAGTTGAACGATGTCACCATCAAGAACAAGTACCTTGCCGAAGATAGAAGACACATTCGACCAGTTGACTAGTGCCAAAGTGTTTTCTAAGATTGATCTTAGAAATGGCTATCATCAACTCAAGATTCGTGAGGATATTCAAAGACGCCTTTACCACGGATATGGATTATCACAGTATCACGGTCATGTCCTTTGGATTAACCAATGCCCCGCTTATTTCATGAACCTCGTGAATAAGATTTTTATGGACTTCTGGATAAGTTTGTCATTGTTTTCATCAATGACATTCTGATTATTCAAATCATAAGAACATGAGATACACCTAAGGACCATTCTTGGAACCCTTAGAGAGCATAAGCTATATGCCAAGTTTAGCAAATGTGAATTACGGTTACGGAGGTAGGATTCCTCAGACATATTTTATCAGCCGGAGGAATTTCCGTTGACACTACGAAGGTGAAAGATGTCGAAGATTCGCAAGACCCAACCACTCAAACCCAAGTTTGTGCATTTCTCGGATTAGCGGGATAATGCGCAAGTTCGTAGAAGGATTCTCGATATCGCTAGACCCATGACCCAATTGCTGAAGAAGGACAAAGTTTGAATGGACAAATGTGAGCGAGTTTTCAAGAACTCAAGAGGAGATTGATTTCAGCCCCAATCTTGATCATCGGATATCCACGAAGCCCTTTGATGTGTATTGTGGCGCATCAAGATCGGTCCCGGATGTGTGCTAATGCAAGAAGGCAAAGTTATATCTTATATCCCAACAACTGAAACAACATGAATAGAACTATCAACCCATGACCTTGAACTAGCGGTAGTAGTTCTAGCCTTGAAGACATGGAGGCATTACGATGGGAAACCGTTGTGAGATTTATTTGGATCACAAGAGCTGAAGTATATATTCACTCGGAAGGGCTGAATATGAGGCGAGAGAAGATGGATTGAGCTAATCAAGGACTATGATCTGGACATTCACTATCACCCAGTAAATCCAATGTGGTAGAAGATGCCCTTAGCGGTTGCCGTGCGCTTGAACTCCATGATTTTGAAGGAGCAACCAAGTTTTCACAAAGAGATGGAAGATTTCGAATGAAATTAGTGAGTGAAGGATTTTGGCTAGCATAGAACTTCAACCCACTTTGATCGGTCGGATCAAAGAAGCGAGAAAAGGAAATGCTAGTATCGGCGGAATCAAGCGTCGTATCGGTGCGAACAAAGTACCGGATTCACCGAAGGCGAAGAAGGAGTTACGTGGTACAAAGGGCGTCTCTGTACCGCAATGATTCGGAGTTGAAAGAAGTTATTTTGAAAGAGGCCCATGATACTCTTTATTCTATTCACCCGGAGGAACAAAGATGTATCGAGTTTGAAGGAACAATTTTGGTGGCATAAGATGAAGAGAGAAATCGGAAGCTATATCGCCAAGTGTGATATATGTCGAGAAAGTCTAGGCGGGACATCAAAGACCCATGAGGCTTGCAACCATTCTGATTCGAGAATGGAAATGTGATTGATTGGAATGGACTTTATCACGGATTGCCTACTTCTAGTAAGCGAAATGACTCTATACGGGTCATAGTGGACAGGTTGTCCAAAGTATCCCATTTCTTACCCGGTCAAGACCACATACGAGTTGAAGCTAGCGAGTTATACATCGCTAGAATGCGTCGGTTTACCTGAGTCCCCAAGGACATCGTGTCGGATCGAGAACCCGATTTACCTCGAGATTACGGAAGAAAGTCAAGAAGGTTTAGGAACCCGGTGGATTTCAGCATAGCGTATCACCCTCGACCGATGGACAAGCGGAGCAAGTAAATGAAATACTCGAAGATATGTTGAGAGCATGTGTGCTGGAAGTATGGATATAAATGGGAAGATTATGCGCATTTAAGAATTTTCATACAACAACAGTTATGAAGCTAGTCTTCAAATGGCCCCATTTGAGTTTATGTATGGAAGGAAGTGTCGCACCCCTTTGAATTGGTCGGAAGTAGGAGAGAGTTAGATTTTCGGACCCGACATCCTACGAGAAGCAGAAGAGAAAGTTCACAAGATCGTGAGCACCTCAAGACCGCCCGATCAAGAGAAAAGTTACAGTGGCCCGACAAGAGCGTCGAGACCTCGCTTTCAATATCGGAGATTTCGTGTATCTTAAAGTGTCGCCTTTGAAGGGAATGCCACGTTTCCAGCTCAAAGGAAAGTTAGCCCCCAGATAGATCGGACCCTTCAATATTCTGAATCATCGAGGAGAGGTATCATATCAATTGGAACTGTCCGAGAATATGTCAGCAGTACACAATGTGTTCCATATATCGTTACTTATAAATGCCTTGAAGTGCTGAGAAGACTGAAGTTTTCAAGAACATTGATCATCCAGACCATAGAGATCAGCGATGACCTGGCGTATCCTGAAGTACCATCCGTATTTTGGAAGAAGATTTCAGAACCACGAACCGAAGCATCATGTTTCTCAAGATTCGGTGGAGCAACCACCGAACAAGAAGCTACACAGGGAGCGAGAAGATCACATCGGAATGGAGTTTCCCAATCTCTTTAAATCCTAGGTAATCTTTTCCTTCTTTTTCAAATCTTGGGACGAGATTTTTTAAGGGGGGAAGGTTTGTAACATCCCAAAAATATGAGACAATGATCCTCAAACTTTAATCACTAAAATTAGGGTTAACAAAAAAACTTTGATTAATTTAAATCATATGAATGCATGTGTGAATGTGATGATTTGATAAATGCATGAATGAACTTATGGGATTAACCTAAATAGCAAGAAATGGTTTAAAGGTGAAAATAACATCATATAAAAAATTTCCAAACAGAAACAAATCAAGAGAAAATCAAAAACAAATCAATTAAGGCAAATGGTCATTTTTGCCAATCTTGCTCACTAGGTCACTTTGAGTGTTTCTAGTCCAAGATTTCAAGCGAAACTTTTCAATTCTTTTCACCTTGCTAGACCAAGTAAAGTGAATCAAAGCCCACCTTTCAAACTTGCGAGAAACATTTGGCAACCTCATTCAAATCACAAGTGAAAATTGAGTCTCTATCATATGTGAAGATCACACCTTTCAAAACCCAACAAACGGATTGCCCTTGACTAACGAGACTCCCTAGCATGTGCCTATAAACCCAATTTGAATTTCTTTCGGCCATTTCATCAAACACATTGGGATCATCAAACAAACAAACACAAAACACTATAGGGTACAGTAATTTTGGCCTAACTTGTTCCCGATCTAGCTCACACTACACCCTTAGTGGATCATCTAACTTGTTTAACCCCTCTAGCTCAATGTAAACCAGACCATTCCTTCAATGGCAAGCATGCCGAGATAACCCTTTCCACCCCAATGTACATGACCAGCTAGGAACCTCACTAGAGCCAACCTTATGCAGGACCTTGTGCAAATCCACCGCCTCCACTGTCCTAGCCCGGAACTTTGCCATCCCACAGACCACCACGGCAAGCTCATGACAAACCTCTCGGTGGCCATGCAGGGAAGCGCCGATGCACCACCCTCGACCAGCACCCACAGACCGTGCCGCCCTTGCCGCTTGCGTGCGTGATGTAACACTCCGGCACCCCGCCCAACAACCTCGTTGGCGCCGCGCAAGGAGCACCGTGCGCCATTAAAATCGCCGTCGGACCCGCCCGAGCAGCATCGGCGTGTTCCGACCGATCAGCACGCCCCGCCGCCATTGAGCCGCGAGAGCACAACATCGCCCCTATCGTCGCCCATGCCGTAGCCCTACATGCGTCGACCACGGCAGGCTCAGCCCGCAACCGGTCCCCTCACCGCACTATAAAAGGAGGCCTCCCCCGCTCATTTTCTTCACACTAGTTCACTCCCCACCTCTCACTGATCACACCCACTCACTCCTAGAGCAAGGCGAGCAGCGCATCTCTGGAATTTCATCGGAGTTCGCCGCTGCAGAGGAGGAGAGGCGTCGTTGATTGGGGCCGCCCCAGGAGAAGCTGCCGGTACCAGGAGGATCACCGTCGTCGACTTCGTCATTCGCCCCTGTCGCCGACCATCGCCGGAGTCCCGGTGAGCCTCCCACGACCCCCACTGACCGCGCTAGGGTTCGTGCTCGTCGTGTCCTGTTCAGACGTGGATGATGAATTCGAGCCGTTCGATTAGAATTAGATCCCATGGTCCACATTGCCCCGTACCACTTCACCCCTGACTGCCTCACTGACGCGTGGGGACAGCCACTTAACCAGCCCGCGCATGCGCTGTGCGTAGTGGGCCAGCCCAGTTAAACCTCCCGCACGACCCAACAATTCAAATTTAGTTTTATTCATTAATTTCAAACCCAGTTCTGTACCTATATTCAAAAAATCAGCAGCTCAATTTACTGAACCAAAATGCATGGAAACCAATTTTGTTAGGAAAGTCTGGAATGCTTAATCCAAGCCCATTAGATTCAAACCATTTAGAATTATAGATCACCCACGGTAAAAATAACAAGGCAAGCTTTTCTACATTCAACGTTTTCAAATTCAACCATAAAAGATTTGAGTGGATTCAACTCTCAAAAATCACGTTTGACCACCTTTCAGAATATATAAAAATATATAGGTTTACTTACAGAAATAATGATGAAGTAATAAAAGAATGCCACATAGGCATTTCTAGTCACTTTAATAAAATAAAATAAAAGGGTTAAACCTTATTAAATTGTGACACCACTTTAAATCACATTCCCATGTGCTGAAATATGTGCTGATGACATGTGTCAACATGATCCCATGTTTGAGATGGAGAATATTAAATCTTAAATAGTTTTCAATGAGTAGAAATTACTTTTCTACAATAAAATAAATAAGACAAGTGCCTTAAGCTTGTAATGTTAGTGATGACGCTAGATCATCTAGTGTGAATCATTGTGTGATGATTGGAAATAGTTAAGTATTGTTTGGTGATTGTGTACCTCGTATTTATTTATAGGCTAATACCGACCAAGAATCTGAGGAGGAAGGAGGATACTACGAGGGAAGAAGCCGAGGAGAACTTAAACCACTGCTCTGCACAAGGAAATCCTATACTTGCAACCTTGCAAGCTAACACTTGCAAGATACCCTACTTATTAAAGCTACTACTTGCTTGTTACTATGCCAACTATATGCCTTAAGCATATGTGATTATACCCACTTGACACACCATCCTAGTTTTACTTGCAAGCTTAATATTTTATTTTCTTTATTAAAAGCTTTCTATCAAAAGTTTACTTAGTGACTTGTAGATTTTAGAAAGATAATTGAAGGTAGCATAAAGAGCATATAACTTGGCCTAAGTTAGATAATATTAATGTCATCCTGAGGCATGAGATTTACTTAGATAAGATACACCTGTTTATTACCCATCATTAGTATTTACCCCCACTTGTAGATGCTAATGCTAAGCATAAAACTTGATCAACTTTAGATGGGAATACTTGGTGAAAATGGTTATGAAAACCTTAGAATGATGAGTCATTGTACTGAAATGTTTTGGACATGTGTTCTTGAACACCAGATGATTTTTGATGATGAAAATGTTGAGGCATGATACCATTCCAATTTTACCGTACAACCATAATACCTGAAAAATTGGGTAGGGCTTGACTGGAAATTTATATACCTTAGTATTGGTTCCCTTGCGGCCAAGGTCTGAGATGAGGCTACCTTGAAGATTTTCCACTGCGATACCCAATATGACAACTGGTCATGGTTGGGAGGCCAAACTCACAGGAGAGGTGCCTATACTAGGGCGTGTAATTAAAAGGTTAGGATTGATTATCCGCATACTAAGTATGGTGAATTCAGGATTATTCTGACAGATGTCGAATGTTGTGGTGAAAGTGTACAATCTTTGCAGTGTCAAACTATTGAATAGCCGTGTCATGATTATGAGCAGTTGGAGTGGCCATCTGTTCTATCTTGGATGTTTTTCAAAATGACTTATGAAATGATTTGTGACTTTGACTTGACCACAACATAGTTGTGATATGATATTCAAGTTCCCACTTAGGTGTTATAAAACTCTCAACTAGTGTTCTCTGCTTCTGAACTTAGTAGAGGTAAATCTGGCTTTTTGCAAATCAACCCTAGAGCGTAGTATATCCTACTACAAAACCCCTTAACTTGTTAGTATTAGTTTACGAGTACTTAAAAAGTACTCATGGCTTTATCCTGGCTATTCCCGTGGCGGACTATGAAGGGAGTGTCGGGATGAGGGACATGAGGAAGGTTATGACAACTAGGATCATCTCCATCGTTAGCATTATGCAACGACCCTGAAGATGGAGCTTCGCCTACGCTATCGTTACTATTATGTTATTCCGCTGCTTGAATTGTATTAAGACTTATTTGTGTAAGACCTTATGCATGGTTTGTAATGGATGATGTACTATGATATCCAAATCTGTTATGTCTACATAAAATGGTAATCCTAGGATTGCGATGTAGGCATAACAGGCATCTGGGATTAAAAATCCGGGTGTTGACAACTACTTGGCCAAGATAGCTACTAACAACGGAGAGCATGCAAGATCAAAAACAACACAGACATGATAGAATCATAAAGACAAAACCATTAATCAGACCAACATAATAATCTCAATATCCATCGGATCCCGAAACACAACATGCATGATTACAAAAGATTAGATCTTGATCATGAGCAGACTCACAAGATCTATATGAAAGCACAAAGGAGGAGATACAACCATCTAGCTACTACATGGACCCATAGTCAAGGTGGAACTACTCACGCATCATCTTGGAGAAGGCCTCGGGATGATCACCCCTCAATGAGTGCGAGAAGAACTTCAGATCCTCCGATCTAGGGCGATGGTGGCGGCTGACTACAGCAGTTTCGTGGATTTCTGATCAGGTCTTGGGGTTACGCGCCGGGGCTTCTTATAGCAAGGGGGAGACCTAGGAGGCGGCAGGCCACAAACCCTAACCATCTTGTGAGGTTGGGCCCACCGCGCTGAGGTGGAGTCTAGCCCCCAGGCTGGCCTCCAGGCGCCTCTGGACTTCTTGTTCCCCACGGAAAGTAATTGACTTTGTCCTTTGTCCGTCCAATTGAGAATATTTCTTTACTAACTTTTAAAACCAAAAACAGGGAAGCGCATCAGCCTTTGTTGCAACATTGTTATGTTAGTACTAAAAAACATGTAAAAGCACCTCTAAGTGTGGACAAGTAAAGAAAAGTAGATACTAAACAAGCATGGAGCATCAAAAAATTATAGATCGTTTCCGGCATTATCACTCATCGAGTTTTAGCCTGCGGAAGAGCAATGGAGGTGATCCAGCCGGGAGGATCATGCGGAACATATAAATTGCGGAGGAAGTGATTGGCTTGGATCACCTCTTTGGGCCCACATCATGGAATTGTGGACGGAAAATGCGTCTAGTTGTGCAACAAAGAGTTGATCTCGTGGGTAAAAAGTAATGCACCTCTGCGAGTGTAAAATTATAACTTGTTACTCCCGATCTAGGAGCTACTGAGCGTGGCGGAAAGGAACTTCGATGAAAATTCTAATTGACACATGAAGGCTGATGGTCATAGATTTTCACAATAAAATCAATCTTTGAAGAAAGATTTGTAAAAATGCATAGTGCCAATTACTTATAGTCTGAGGTGGTTGATAGAGCATCAAATTTCCGACCTTGCATATACTGAACTTTTTGGGTAACGTTGTTACTCACCTTTTCCTTTGATCCCTGCAGACTCACGAGGATCGGAAGATACCCCAATGTATGCAGTTGAAAGTCAAGAGGAGGTCTTCTATGAAGAACCCAATATATGCGGTGTCATCAAAGGAGTAGACTACGATGTCGTCTCTGGAGAGAGCACCATGAGTCGAATAAATACCATAGTTCTAAGAACCAATTCAGCGAGCAACATGAACAATATATAACAATAAGTTGTTGAGTCAATTTGGAGTTTAAGTTGTCCTTTAAATCTTCCTTTGAAACACTTTATATTTGGTTTGTAAGTTGAATATTTTGAAGTCTTGAACTTCGGTATTGTAATCTCTACTATATAATTTTGCTTGAGGTGGTTTCACACCAGATTTAGTCGACTTTTTTACGGGCGAGTTTTCCCCTGGTTGCTCGAGGTTATTACAAGGTTCCACTGCCAAGTGGAATCAAATCGTTCAGTGAAAATAAAATAGAAAACCCAGCCACAGGTCTCATTTCGGCTACGGCTATTGCGGGCGGTATCCGGCAGCGACGTCACGTCGAGCAGTGAGCTCGAGGAGCTCTGGGCGTAGCAGTCCTTATCGAGGGCGAAACGCATGCCGCCCATTTAAGTCGAGCTGGCGCCGTCGTTGGTGCGGAGACTAGGTCCTGGCAGTTCGGAGCGACAATGTCGTCAGTGGCGATAGTGAGTAGCGAGGAGGAGCTTAAGGCGGTTGACAACGCCCACGTCGAGCAGCGAGAAGGGTAGAAGCTAGCGAGCGCTGGGCCTACGTCTGTTGCGTCATGGGAGGAGGAGGTCGCCATGGGAGGCGAAGCTCTGAGGGCTGGGCGTGAAGAGGGCGACATGGTGGTGGCGATGCGGCAAGGCTGGTGCCGGAGCTTAGTTGGCGGCGGAGGTACTCGGGCCAGTAACGTCTTGAAAGCGTTAGGTGCTAGGTTCTAGCGGCCGCGGTTGAGAGATGGGAAGAACGGAGGCGAGGTGCGTCAAACTAAGCGAGTTGTTCGCATGCGTGGATGGGTGTGTGGCGGAGGCGATAGGAGGAAGAGGAAGTCTTGGGGTTAGGTGATGATGTGCGTACTACGATATATTGCGTGCGTGTAGGCTTAGGGTTGGAATTGGGCTTTTGCACGCTGGGCACAGAGTGTCACTTAAAACACTAAGAAGCGAGAAAACATTAAGAGTGCATACTCTGGTTCTATTTTGGTTATATTCAGAAAGAAGAGCACATAAACAAAGGGTTTAGAACTTCATAAGTAGTCTAAACCTTTTTGAAAAGTTAAAAATTCAAACTAATGTGCTGCTGATTTCTATATATTGCGGTGGTGATGATTGTGTTGATGGTATTTCTATCACCATGATTCCTGAACTAATTAATATTTTTCCAACGATGGCGACAAAATGGATGACATCTAAGCTTGATTTTCATACGAGCTATCATATTTTTTTGAGTGGAAGTATTAGTACTTTATGTGAAATTTTCTTTTGGGGCAAAAGCAGAAAGGGTTAGATGGAGGTCGAGATCGAGGGCCTTTGGAACACAATCATGCCTCGAACCTAGCCATATAGTTCTAGCTTGCTCTGCATAAAATTTGCAGGAAATGACTAACCCTAACATGCAAACGATCCACTTTTACAAAGAAAATAATCCTATTACTATTAACTAACAGCTTAATATCCTCCAAGAGATGCATGATAACCGACCGGTCCTAGGATCTTGCTTGTACTGTCATGACAAAAGCCGAACAGTCGAATTCGATGACAGTTGGCATGTCAAAACACTCCAATGCCAGACGGAGACCTTCCTCACATGCACGGGCTTCTGATTATCATCACAGTCGAACAATTGGCGGCAAGCACAGAATATAAAATCTTCCCTCTCATCACGGAGTACCATCCTTGCATCAACTATACCATCTATAAACATTATTGTATCGGGTGTTTGCCGTTTACCCGTAGCAACGCACGGGGATTCTGCTAGTAATAATAATGTGTGTATGTTTGTAATATGGACCCAAAATGTTTCTGTTGTACCACTACGAGGATGTGATATTTACGGAATGGTGTTAAAGTGGATGTCATCAACAACTATAGTATTACTACACATGTAGTGGTATCTGGGTCATGAAAACAATGAAGAATATCCAGAGCATAGTGAAGGGCAGCAAAGCCCGTGAAAATGGAGACAATGGAGATGGACAAATGACAAAGGGTAAAATAAAACTATTGTTTACTCACGGTATAAAAGGATGAAGACGACACACAGGATCCGTTGATCTAGAAGCCCTAGCGTACCTCAAATCTAACCCTACGTGTCAACACTACACGAACCATCGCCCGACGCCGTCCACTATGCACGAGAAATCGAGGAAGCGTAGTAATTTTCGCGCGTCTGCAGCGTGACTAGTCAACTTCAAGTCGGCGGTGGGACCCACAATCGTCGTCACCTCATCTGCTGCCGCGGTGTTTGAGATCACCAATCCAACTGCTGATGTCATCAAGGCAAAGCCAGCAACGGCTTGAAGTCTTGACTGATCAATCAGTACTTACTCGAATCTGATTCATGAAAATACTCAAGGGATACTCCCTGCTCGGGGCGTGGCGGCGCACCTGAGAAATAGCTAAAGTAACTACACCTCGCAAATATATTTGAGTCCTACATCAGTATCGACTCCACTACGGACTCGGGGCTACAACCATAGGGAGGATTGGTTAAGCATCGAAAAATTGTGTCCTTCGGACCCTAAGCTAGGCAATGAACTAAAGTCTTTGCTCGAGTCTCGACTCGAGCAGACACTCAGGGCTACTCCCATAGGGAGGCTGGCCGTGCACCCTATGAATTCTTTGTTGCGATCCTTGGATCAAATCGACAAAATCTTTTGGCAACTTTGCCCAAACCAACGCTAAGTGAGAAGGAATCTCCTCGTACGAAACACCTCCATGGTGATAAAATTTCGGATGTTGTTTCTATGACGCAAAGATAAGCCCTACAGATATCATCTGATGGCCTGGTAACGCACCTGACTATGATCTGACAGTAAACTCCTGTGTCAACAGGCACGATGAAAATCCCTTTGGACGCATTTTGTATATCACTTCAAAATCACTAGGATTCGACTCCTGTAAGTCCTAGCGGCTGGTCGAATCACACCAGCAATCGTTCCAAATTAGGAGTCCGAATAGGGACTCGAGTTTGATGAAGATCATGTTGTTTTGTCCTATGACGTTAAGCGACAGCGATCCATCGGGTGAGCTAGGCACATGCATCAACAATCCCTATGAACTAAAACATTTCTCTTTTTAAATAAATAGGTTCCTTTGCAGAAAGATTGAAGAGTCCTTAGGCGAATCTCGATTCGTGAACACTCGGAGCTCTTGACATGGATATACCCCGGGTACCACGACATTAGTATACCTGGTCGGTCCAAGGAAGGCCCACGTCAAGACCGTGACCCATACGAGACTTGGGTGGCCCAAGCCCATGGCGTTTCGACTCCTTGGAGGACAACTCTAGATCGGATAGAATTTCCATGGTACTAACCTAATTTGTAACCGACTCAAACTAAGACAGGAACGCCTACCTATATAAATTCCAGCAGGTTCTGGCGAAGGATCTCTTACACCATCACATACACACCTCCACATAAGATTGCATCTGCGCACCCTATAACTTCGGTTCGCCGTAATCAAGAGCAGACAAGAAGGAGTAGGGTTTTCCATCCGAGGGCCTGAACCTGGGTAAATCTCGTGTCCCGCGTTGCTTGTCTGTTAATCGTTCCACGATCTCTAGCCTCCCCATATTTTCCAAAACCCAAGTCCATAATAATGGGCATTGACGAAATCAATCCTCGTCACCCGCGCCTCCATTGATGAGGGTCTTCACGACCGTGATATTGTTGATGATGTGGGTGTAGATCATGCATAGAGTCCCCATGGACCTAGTAGAACTGGGGTGGTCACTGGTGTCGAAGGTGATGGCGCACTGGGACCACTTGAGTTTCAGGGACAGAACCCCTGGTCTGGCACCGGAGACCTCGCGAGTGAGCATCTTGAAGTTCATGTTGGATGCTGGGGCCTGGGAGCCACCGAGGATGCAGACTATGGCATTCTTCGGCTCCTGTTAGCCACCAATATCCTCTACATGACTTTCTCCTGAGGGTGAGGATGTTGTTGCACGGCGTTGACCTGGTGACCTGTCTGGGGGATGTCGCGGTCGTGGTCGCTGGAGTCATTGTTCCAGCGCTCGCCCCCTTGGTAGCAACCTCGCGGGCCATACCGCTTTCTCCCCCTCCTCTAGTTGCTAGACATGTCACAGAGCTTCTTGAGCTCATAGCAGTCATCGGTTGGGTATCCATGCTTGTGGAGGAGGTAGTACGAGTAGTCGTCCCACTCCCTTTCATTGTTCCCCTCATGAGGTATCTTCCGTATGGCTCCGCAGCGATGACAACGGTGGTCTTGCACTTGGGATCCTTGTCCTTGCTCTTGGATGAGATCGATGCTTTGGGGGTGGTCTTTGCCTCGGTGAGGCCGAACATTCGCCCATCCTCTGCCTTGGCACACTTTTCAGCCATGATGAAGAGTTCGGCGGCCGTGGTGAGGCTCTCACCTTATATGTCGATATTCTCCCTCATCTTAACATCCTTGACACCCTCGGAGAAGGAGGTGATCACATTGGAGTCCGAGATCTTGGGGATCTTGTTGCGGACTCGGCTGAACCTCTGCAGGAACTTGAAGAGGGTCTCTCTAGGGTGCTGGCGTACTTGGCGGAGGTCATAGTAGGCGAGTGGACACTCATAGATCCCCTTGAAAATGGCGATGAAGAGGGAGCAAATATCGTAAAACTAGTCCATGGATTCCTTGGGAAGGTTCATTAGTTAGGTGTTGGTCCTCTCTTTGAGGAACAGGAAGAACCAGTTCGCCATGATGCGGTCATCGCCTCCCGTGGCCTCGACGCTCATGGTGTAGAGCTGCAGGAACTCGCATGGGTTGGCCATCCCATCATAACATGAGGGCATCTCGAGGCAGAACTTGTGTGGCCAGACCACGTGGCGGAGCTCCTTGGTGAAGGCGAGGCAGTCGTTGACCTGCACCACCATGTCATTGGCGAGGGTTGCGCGGTTCTACAATCCCGCAGCAGCGATTTCCTCAATGAGGCAGTCTTCCTTACCGCGCATTGATGCCGCGATGGCGGGGGGCAAGATGATTTCACAGCTGTTGGCCAGTGGTAGAGTGGCATTGTCGGGCTTTGGGGACGTCGTCGTGGCGTTGATCCGGGTGTGAGCCACTAGCCCACAGTGCCTTGTCCTCGGCTCAAGCCCCTTGCCTTTCCAGGGAAATGGTGGTGATGTCGAGGAGTTCGGTGAGCCGGTCTCACCACCTCCTTGGTGCAGTCGGCCGATGGATGGTCAAGAGCTCGTGCACCATGCGCATGGCAGCCTCCGACATGAAGCGATCGGCGTGGCCGCGCAAGGACATAGTGCGGGAGAGCGTCGTGGCACCATGCAAGGAGGATATGGGCTCCCGTGATGGGTGGTAGTTGGAGCCCCCTTCGTCCTCCGTCCATGGGGCCTGCTCGAAGGCAGTGCGTCGTGGAGCTAGCTCCGTCTGAGCCTTGCTCGCTGCATGACAGAGAGTGTGCTCGGCGCAGCTCTCGTTGCAACCCGACATGCTGTCAAGGTAGATGAAGGTCTTGAAAGCGCGCCTCAGCCCTCTACCTGGCGTGCAAAATGTTGGAGATTTGTCCTGTGAAGGACACTAGGGTCCAACAATCCCTTGGTTTGAGAGGGGGCTAAACACGCGGTTCCAAGGAGCCTAAGCAATGGTGGAGACGGTAGAGAAAGCACAAGACAAAGAGGTGACACATGGGTTTTTTACCCGGGACCCTTGTGAGGAGGAAAAGCCCCTACTCTTGATTGGTTGTATTGCTGACGTGCTTTGCAAGGGTACAATGGAGGATGAAAGATGTGGTTACCCATCATACCACTGCCTGTTGTAGTACACTAGAGGCTTTGACATAACACCAATGAAACACCGTTCCACTAGTATTACATCCCTCAGAGTGGTACAACAGAAACATAACAGGTCCAAGACATGACTATAGGTTAAAACTCAACTCCTTACAAAAGATCTAGAAAAAACTCTAGGTTATAGAGAGAGGAAGCAACTTCTTACAAAGAAGAAACAGAAATAACATCTCATATCTATCATACTAATAAGGCTAGTATCTAAACTTTTTGATTTGCAAATGTTGCTATTGCATTTCTCTACAGAAGTAGGTTTTATGGCTAGAGATTAAAATCCTATCTAATCAGTAACTTTATCTTCGTTTCCGTTGATGTATATGTTGACTTCCTTGACTTCATTGAAGAACTTGAGATTTTGGTGAAGATTCTCTTGGGCATAATTGGATGTAGACGTCGTCTTTATTAGCTTCAGAATCTAGCAAGGGTTAAGAAGATACGTTTAGTATGAGCATACTTAGGAAGTTCACTAAAAAGGATTGTTTGATGCACTAGCTATAGCCATGGATCAAAGGTCGTAGGCTATGTAGGTTTTCGTAAACATTTCTTCAAAGATTAATTTTATTCTAAAAAGCTATGTCCATTAGCCTTCACAGGTTTACTAGAACTTCATAGAGTTCCTTTCCTGCAGCGTTCGTAGCTCCTTCCCAGAACAGGGAGTAACAGGTCATAGTTTTTACACTCTATAGAGGTGTGTTTCTTTACCCATGAGAGATCTTAGCTTTGTTGCACATCCGAGTTGCAGGCTCGTTCACACTTCCTTAGTATGAGGCGGACTAAGATCCAAGCCAATCACTACCCCTCTGCGACCCCATGGAACCACGACCCTTTCGGAAGGAACATCTCAGTTAAGCCCCTCTCGGGCAAGCTACAACTCGATAGGCCCCGAAGACTCTAGTGAGCAGACAATGTCCCTGGTTGCCTCATCGATATGATGACCTACCTACGACCGTCCCTCAAAACTGGTCTATCCACCAAGATCACAGGGACTAAGGGGTCCCACCCATGCTGAGCCTCGTAAGGTACACAACACCACGAGATGGGCATCCTTTCATGTGAAAGAAAGAAGATTTAGCTGACTTCTCTGTCCCATTCCAAATCTCATAGTTAGCAGCGTATTATGCAGTATAAGAATCACTAGCGACATTGGTTGTTAAGTCCTAGATAATATGTTCCTTTACCACCGGAACTTTCATAGTAGGTTATTACCTCTTGGTAAATAACCCATAATCATATTATTATGAAAATAGTGTTTTCTGACCTTTTTGAAATGCATGTGATGACGACACTATATTTGCAAATATTTGATAGAAAATAACCAAAGGACATGAGCAAGTGTGAACTTGACTTTTGTGATTGCAAGATTATGCATTCACGGTCTTCGAGACAAAAGAAGATCCAATATCTAAAAATAGCATCATTGGTCCGGTAAGGACTAATATTTAAAAACAAGATGCCATTATGTATAAGTAATGTAATGCAATTTGATAATTTCGAATCCCTGGAATAACGTCCATGATCTAGGGTCTGGAAAATGAAATGGTTTCTTTAGAATGTGTTTCCCTTTTAGATATGTTTTACACTCATGCTTCTTATTAAGACTTGTGAGTGTGTGTGAAGCAATGTGTAATTATAATAAGTAGCATTCAACAATAAAACACGCAATGTGGAATGGTATCCAAATACTTTTGTATAGAGATGGTTAATCAATTAAAGCCGTTATGGAAATGCATTATGTCTTGTTTTATAATGTATCTTGAAAGAATAACTTTTAAATAAAAGCTTACTTAACTAAACAAAAGTATTTAAATTTTAAGTTAACATAATTACACTACTGCAGAATAGCTTATAGCCTCCAGCACACTAGTGACATGAAAAACTGGCATGTCACTATTAGCTGGAATCAGCGACGCGGTAGTTTATCTGTCATTGTTAAAAGGCTGACAAAGGCGGCTCTCAAACATACTAGTGATAGACCCATAAATTTGCTGGTTACGGTAATTTTATATATTACAAGTGACATGCTAGTAGACTTGCACTGCCGCTGGTATATTAAACAAATCTAAGACTATTACTAGTATAGACTAAACAAAATATCTAGAAGTCGGCAAAAATAGCGGGCTAGCCAATATTTTAGCTAAAATTTGGCTTGACACGAATAGAAAACATACTCTAAATTGGGAAAAATAATAGATCGATCTATACGCTCGACAGGGCCGTTCTCTACCTCCTCGAATTGGTGGCGTTCACTGAGATAACAGGGTCGCCTCTAGATCGATCAAACCCCTCCCCGCATAGTATCTTTTCTCCATCATCTTATCTATCGCCTGTAGCACACCGCTCTGTGTAGAGCCGGAGAACACCATGTCTATTTCACCTCGTGCTCAGATCCGAGGAGTAGTGAATGAGGAAGAGCTGGGTGATCCTCTCTTGGTCTTCTCTCGTGTTCTGCTCCTACTCGTACTGAATGCCGGTCGAAGTGCTCGCTGACAGATGCAATGGCGGCGTGTCTACCATTGTAGAGGCACCGCTGGCCGGGGACCCAGCCACCCTTGCCTCTGTCACAGCGGCGCCACCACTATCTTACGGACCCCTCCTGGTGGCGAAGTGCGAGAGGTCCGGAGATCAAGATCGATCCTGTCATAGAACCGAATTGCTAATTTTGAGATTTTGTTTTATCTAATCTCCTAGGTTTATAGTCTGTGCAGAGATTTGCCGATCACTCTAATAGTTCAGTTCATCTCCCAAATCGTCCACTATAATCTAATCCAATTTGTGGGTACATACGTGATGCAGAGTAGGCTAGTACAATCAGATTGATTCATGTGTGCTTGGTACAGGCTATGCTATTCTGAATATTGTTGGTTCTAATACCAATTTTCTGTTCCTTCCTCGATCCCCTTCATCCCGTGTTCTATTTGGACTTTAGCCTTTCTGCTTTCCTATAACTATCATAGTTGTGCTGGATTTCTCTTGATGTTGCACAGGCTGCGTGGAGCACATGGATCCGTACTATGTGATCAACACCATGATTTTCTTTTGAGGAAAGGAAGAACGTTCAAGCAATAGAAACAGAGGACGTGCATCAAGTGTGAAATATAGCAATTGTTCATGGTGGAATCGTGGTATGTACTGCTATACATACACTAGTATAATGTATTGACTATTCATTGTGCTTCAGTTTATTGGTTATTTGTGGAAACAAGGAAAACACTTGAGAAGGAATCTAATTTAAATCTGCATACAGATCTCAGATGATGTTGCTAAAATTAACATTCTTCAGTAAGGAAGACCCTGATGGTATATATTTCTAATGATGGTATATACTATGTGTTTTTGTATACTTTTGGTGATATATATTTCGCATACATTAAATGTTGTCCATATAATTTACTGTTTATATGGTTTTAAGAAGATTGACCGCCTGTGAAGGTTACTATTTTTTTGGTCAGAGGTTCCATTAGCTTTTCATATTGGACTCAAGATGGATAGATCAATGGTCTTTAGTATCTCAGAAAACCCCCCATCAACATTGCATTCAGTTTGTGGAGCATCGAATGCCAGCCATCAAATTAGATGCTTCTACATGAAACACTGAGTTCGTACTAATTAATTTGTAGGACAATTATGTTTGTTTCCTTATCGCTTAATAGGTATTTTTATTGCGATTTTTACTTTACCTTATCTCTTGCCTTTACCTATGATTATTAGAATGGTAGTTATACTTCTGTTAATCAAATGACTCATCCGTGCAAGTAGGACCACGATAGTATGAGAGGTGGAACTGTATAATTTAAGCATTACTAAGAATATTAATCGATCATAGTATGAGAGGTGAAACTGTTCCAAAAAATGTAAAGGTCGTGTATAATTTAAGCATTATACAGATGTTAGTTTCACACAACAGTTGGATAGTGTGTCATGTGGCTACCATCTATGTTACCATATGGACATATTTGTGAGGTCACGGAAGAATTTAATCAAAGGCATAGACATTCAGTTGTTGGTACTCATCTGGAATCAATCCATTTGAATGGAAGAAAGAGTTTACGCATACAAGACATTTTGCAAACATCATCAACACAGAGGTCGCCTCGGCCTATGATGACTCGCTGGAGGGTTATGATTCACGTACAAGGGTGGCTGCAACCCAATTGATCAAGTATGCATGATCAAAAGAATGAGGTACCGGGCATTACTATTTTTCCATGACTCGCATATCAGCATGCTTGTTGGTGTCAGTTACCAATTTAATATAAGAATTGATGGTTAATTTCTGGGAGCTGAGTAGCTTGTTGGTTAATTTCTAGGAGCAAAGTAAGCTAGATATTCTGATGGTTAATTAATATAATAGTGTTGGTGTCACCGCTTTGCGAAGGATGCACGCTCCTAGGTGTGAATTTGGGTAGATGCTTGTTCTTTGGTAATCTTGTCGTATTTACCAAAGTAGCATTCAAGTGTTCTCTTATAGTAAGATAGTACCGAGACTTTGTATTTACCAAAGTAGCATTCAAGTGTTCTCTTATAGTAAAATAGTACCGAGACTTTATGTTATCATACTTGGCAGCAGCCAAGTATTCTATTATACTGTATAAGTGAAATTGATCTATTTTATGTCTATCTTGAGATGAATGTTGAAAAGCTCAAGTTTCACGCGCCGTCTTGTGACTATGATGTGAAGTAGTATTACGCATGGCTCCCGCTAAACACTTGCTAGTATTATCCCTAAATTAGTGTTTGCTCCATGTTAGGTTTTGGACGCTATTTTCGTAGAAGCTGGAGTTAATGAGTCTTGGGAATCAGAGGATGGAAGCTTTGATGTCTTACACGAGCTAAACGATTGAATTTGAGGTGCTAGTTAGGAATTGAAAGCAAACTTGTTTGGATATTGTACTATTAATGTTAATTCAACTTTATCGTGCTTATAATTATATTTTGTTATCTATGAGTGTGTGTGAATGTATTGTGTTATTGATGTGCAAATGTAATTTTTTGTTTCTAAAGAATTACCAATGACGGGCAAAGTATCATACAAACAAAGGGCCTTTAAGCTAGTGAAGAGGTAAATGCACTACTCGTGAAAACTAACTAGTGACAAGCACGACTAAAAGGCTAATAAGCTAGTAAACAAATACCAGTGACGGTAGTGCACATCACTAGTAACATGTTACTAGTGACACCTTACCGATAAGAACACCTTGCCAGTCACTAATGGGCCTTTTTAGCCTGTCACTGGTAGACTATTCTGCGGTAGTGTTAGCGTTTCTTACTAAATAGTTATCATGGAAGAAAGAATTACTTCATTTGAATAATCACAATACTTGAAATGGAGACTTATATGTTTTGAATATGACATGACACTATATGTTGTTCACTTCATAATGTTTTATAAATCTAAATAAAAATAGCATTACTTTTTATTTGAGTGGTGATTTGTTGTTGTAGAGGTGAATGAGGTAATTTTATTCACTTAGGAATTACCTTTTATGGTTATAGAAATGGTACTATCTAATCCACTCAAGGACTTTCTTTACATGTTAAGTAAATTCATTTCTTGTAGAAGAAATGCTAATGAGAATGTTTAATAAGTTAATAGTAATATTGTTGATGGTTTCGATGAATGAATATAATCCATTTGATAAATAATACACACCTATTTTAGAATCATAATTTAGGGAAATGCATTTTAAGATATTTTAGGATCATTTTAACTACATATTAGCATTACTTCAGACTCATACTATTATTAAACCTTTAATGGATAATATTAGAAGTTTTATCAATTTTATATATCCTTTCATGAATTATCAATTAAGGAAATAGATTTAAAATCAATTTATTGGAATCTTAAATTTTTATTCATGTCAAAAGTAGAGTATTATATTTTTAACATGTAGATATTATTTGTGTGATCATTTTGGTATATTATATGTATTTTTATGAATTTTAATTATTAAGATATGATTTTTATAAGATTTATTATTTTATAAACACTTAATAAATAATAAATATTTAGTTAAGTGATGTAATATTTTATATTTATATTTTTGATGTTGATGGGGATATGCCTACTAGGGTATACCAATGGGGCGTTCCTATTTAAGATGCCGTGAGTGGGCACAGAGATGGGCGACGGATCGAGACTTAGCGAGGACTTAGGCGGCCCAGGCTGGAGGCCCAAAAGCGTAGCTAGGCCCAGTCGGATTATGTCAAGAACCCTCCGAATCCTTAACTAATTCGTTATAGATCTGTAAACCCTAGCGAGGTGAGCCTATATAAACCTCCCTGGGGTACGCATAGAGGACACGTTCCATCATACACCCTAGCGACTACGCCGCCTAGTCGTCGGGCTTCGCCCTTATACTCTCCATAATACAATCCAGAAGGAGTAGGTTTTACCCTCGGGGCGAACCTGGGTAAAATCTTGTGTCTCGCCCTCATCTACCGCGAATGGCTGATCGCCCTTGCCCGCCGTTCTACAATTGCTGCCGAGTGCGGCATCTGCCGTAGCCATTCCCATGTCGATGGCGCCCACCGTGGGGCCTGGCGGTCAACCCGGTGTTACGCGGCGAATCAATCTTCCATCAATGAGGCGATCGCCATCGGCGCGCATGATTGCGATCGGCGAGATCCTCGAATGTTGTGGAGCAGCTACGTCGGCGGCATGCCCACATCACGCCTGGCGTGATCATGCGGTCGGCACGATCGACCTCTTCGTCGGCTTCACAAGCGTCGCCGCCTCGGAGGACTCAGCTCGAATCCGCGAGTCGCCAACAAGCGACCGACTCTAAGAGATCCAGGTCCACACCATCCACCGCCTCGCCTCAAAATACGGCTTCGGCCAACAACAACTTTATGGCGAAACCGCCATGGCTGCAGACGACCACGGCCCTGACAGCGCCATCTCGGCGACCCGGCATCGGCCGCGGATCTCTCGTCACCGCGTCACCCGGGCTCCATCACCTGGGTCTCCAGCGTGGGAACCCGAGATCCCTCCATTCTTGGGATCTTCGACTTGATTCCGGTCGGAGAACTCCGGCGATCTCCGCGTCGGATCTGGGCCGCAACGTCGCGGCCTACATGGCGAATGGCGTAGACCCCCAGCCAGACCCCTTCTCCACGCAGATCCCACCGACCGCGACGGATACGGAGTTCGTGGAACTCAGCATGCTACTGGAGGAGGCGGTCCGTGAACAAGCGAAGCGAAAAATTCCGCCTCGAGCAGGTGACAACGCGAACTGCGCTACCACCAACCGCATCAGGTGGCGTCGAACCCCACCGTCTAGGGCCGTGCCCTGAACCCGGCGATGAGCGACCGGCTCGCATAGCGGCGCGATCTGGCAGCGCCGCGGAGGAAGTTCCGGCCACCACCGGGAAGCGGCGGCTAATGGCGCCCCACCACCACCACCAGGCGCACACCCCAGGATCAGCGAGAATCTGGTTCCTTGTGGGAATGGCGAATGGCCTCCCGCTGTTCTCCACACCGATGGACAATGTCGCGCGACCGAGCCACGATCGACAACATCACCGTGACGGGAAGGCGCCTTGCAGATCAATCGCCAAGGCTCTACTACGCCAAGGCGGTCGAGCAACAAAATGCGGTAGCGCCGACTCATAGGGTCGCATGTACTCACGTTTGTTAGGCAGCGGGCGGCCTTCGCCCGCCAATGGTGGCAAACACCCTCAACTGCCCACCACGAGCCCCTGCAGCTCCAACATTGACAGCGCGCGCGGCATTTCTCCTGGCGACCAGCGACCGCGAGCGAACAACCGTCTCCGCCAATGGGCAGCCAGTCGATGCGCGCACCAACATCATCAACAACCAGAGCTGGCGCGCATGCCATCCTGATGACTTTTGGCATACCCTCACCAATCGCCGTGATGGCAAACCAAGGGGGTTGCTGAGCCGAGTCGGACCCCAGTGCTTCGGACCCATGATCCGAGGCGAAAGATACCCGGCGAACTTCAAGGTGCCGAAAGAGATCGAGAAGTACGACCCTACGTGCGACCTGCAGTATTGGCTAGACACCTACCTCATGGCGATGGGGAATCGCTGGCCTAACGACCTGCTTGCCGCTCGCTACCTCCCCCTGATGATGGAGGGAGCGTGCCGGCAATGGATCAACACCCTCCCCGCGGACAGCATCGACTCGTGGGAGGAAATGCGTGATGCCTTTGTCAGGAACTTCGAGGGGTCCTACACCCGCGCCACCACCATCGAGGACCTGGAGCGATGCATCTAGGGACCCTGCGAGTCGACCCGCAGCTGGGTCCAAAGGTGGCAAGACCTGTGGTACAACACGGCCGGAATCCATCCACACACCGCGATCCACTTCTTCAAGACCTCGTGCGCTCTGAGCCCCTGGTCTCAAACTCAAGCGGGTGTACAAAACACTCGACAACATACGGACCTCCTTGAGATCGTCAAGCGATGCAGCGGAGGAGGACAACCAAGAAACCGGCGGCGAGTCGGAGGGAATCGCCGCCTGGCGGCCACAACAACGGAGGCGACCCGATCTACAGTACAAGAACACTCGCCTCACCGGCAAGCGCCGAGGTGATGGGCGAGTCGACTTCGTCGCCAACGCCGGGTATGCCCCACGTGAGCCCAAAAGCTTTCGCCGTGATGGAGAATAGCAGCGGTGACAACTACAAAACAAAGACACGATTTGACCCGTGGCTCTCCTCAACCAGCCTGTGTTTCACGGCAGGGAGAAACCTGCCACGCGACGACGCCGATGCCACTCCTTGAGGAGATCGAGAAGGCACGGCGCACAAGGGAAGACCCGACAACCACCCGTAAGCGGCAGCAAATTGACAGCGGCGCTGGCTTGCTCCACACCTTCCGAGGCTTCAACCACGAAGCCGAAAAGAAGGTCATCGCCATGCTGTCGCCCGTCAGCGGTGTCAGGGATCGACATCCTCCGGTTCCTTAACTGGTCAGAGCAACCAATCACCGGAGCGCGAGGACCACTGTATGGATCGAATATCCGGGCGAGTTGCCTTAGTCATCAAGCCCAAGGTGGGAGATTATTGGCTCCCAAAGAGCGTTGATGGGCGGCGGCAGCTCCATCAACATCATGTACTGGACACATTCGGTGGTGTGGTCCACCGCGATGATCGAGATGACCTACCACCTTCCATTTTATCGTCCCGGTCGGGCGTACCCGATCGGCAGGTGGCGCTGCGGTCACCTTCGGTACACCAGCGAACTTCGCACGGCGGATCGTCTTCGAGCTAGTGCGTTCAACAACCCCTACCACTTTGCGTCACAGGGCGGCGTTCGCCAAATTTATGGCAGTGCCCCACTACGCTTACAACATGATGAAGCTCCCCGGGCCGTGCGGCATGATCACTGTCCATGGCAACCCCGACATGGCCGTAGACTACAAGGTAAAAGCGCCGAGCTCACCGGCGTTGTCGCCAGCGGCGAAGCCAACCCGCGAAGGAGCTCGCCAGAAAGCCTTGGCAGGGTCAACAATGGCGACAAGGAAGGCGAGGGCGAGGAGAAGGCGGTGTTTGTCCGCCATTGAATATACGCTACACCGCCATGACCTTTGGCCTCAAGAGCGCCGGGCGACCTACCATAGGTGTATGCGGGAGTGCCTTGCAAGCCAAATCGGCTGCAACATCCACGTCTACATCGGCGACATGGTGGCAAGAATCCACTCGCCAAAAGGCGACCTACTTTCGCCGACTTGGAAACAACCGCCAACCTGCGAAGGTACAAAATAAAAGCTAAACCAGGAAAGTGCAACGGTGTACCCACCGGTCGGTCACAGATGCGTGCGTCAAAGCGCGGGATCGGCGAACCCACCAAGATTAACACGATCGCCCGGCTCGGCGGACCCAAGTGCCTCTGGCGGCGTCCGAAGTTGGCCGGGCAAGTCGCGGCTCTCGGTCGCTTCATCCCCGGCTAGGCGAGAAAGGCGATGCCTCTATCGCCTAATGTGCAACAACCCCACTTTCGGTGGGACAAGGAGGCGACGATGCGCTCACGTCCTCAAGTTGGTGCTACTCGCGGCACCACTACTCGCCGCCCGTCGAGAAGGAGCCCATGCTTTCGTTTACGTCGCGACCTCCGAGCGAGTCGTCGGCGCCGTCATGATCGTCGACGACCGAGGAAGGCAAGGGCGCCAGTGCAGCGACCTATGTACTACATCAGCGAAGTCCTCACCAATCGCTGGCGCTACCCGCAGTACCAAAATTGGTATATCACGGTCTTGAGCCAATGGCGCGCACTACTTCGAGGAGCACCCAATAATGAGTGCGTCTCCTCAGCACCGTTCAGGATATCATCCGCAACCATGAAGCGACAGGGCGAGTGCTCAAGTGGGCCATCGGATCGAGTCCACAACGCATAAGGTACAAACCCAGCGCAAAAGCGATCAAATCGCATGCTCTCGCAATTTCCTTGCCGGGAGGAGGCCCGGCGAGCGTCATACCTCCATTACTGGAGCCTACACTTGACGGCTCCAGAAGCGTAGATGGCGAGGGCGGGATCGTGCTCCATCTCCGAAGGCGACAAGCTACGCTTCGTCTTGTACCTCGACTTCACCTTGCACCAACAACATGGCGGTACGGCGCTACTCCACGGCATGCGGGCAGCCAAGGAGATGAACATCAATCGCTGCGTTGCTTTCTGGCGACTCCGACCTCATCGCCCGGGCGAGTCACGGCACCTGCGGCGTGGTTTTCCCCACGAATTACATACCGCCATCAGTGGAATAGTTGGGAGGCAACAGCGTGCTACTCCGTCGAGTGGATCGGCAGCGGAAGAACGAGGAGGCCGACGCACTCTCCGCATCGGCTCGGCTCATTTCGCACCACCGTGACGTCTTCCTCGACACCATCACCAAGCCAGTCTCTCCCGAGGAGATCAACGCCGAATCCGCTGCAACCGGATGCAGCCCTGGTCATCGCGATCGCCCGAGCCAGCGGATGGACCGTGCCATAAGTCGCTTACGGAGGAGGCACCTACCCACTGGGCGAGGCAGGGATGATATGCGCCGCTGCAAATCCTTTATCGTCATCAGCGGTGAGCTCCACAAGTGGGCGTGACGGTGTGTTTCAACTGCGTCAACCTGCGAAGGCGCCAAGATCCTCCGAGACATCACGTTGGCGGCTGCAGCCACCACGCTGGTGACCGCTCCCTAGTCACCAAGGCCATGCGACATGGCTTTTATTGACTCCTTTGCACACGCCCGGCGGTCGACGTCGTCCAACAGCTGCGTCGGTGCATCGCCAACGGGCGGGCGTATGCCCGTGCTCGGCACTCAAGACCATCCCCATCACGGCCATTAAATCGTGTGGGGCATGTACATGGTGGGCCCGTTCAAGAAGGCCCCCTCAGCCCCACCTCCCTAGTATTAGTGGACAAGTTCACAAAATGGGTGGAGGCCAAGACAGTCCGCAAGTCGACGGAAGCTGCCACCAAATTCGGTGTACGAGCTCATCAACACGCTACGGGTTCCCGACAGCATCATCACGTCGCCAAAGGCCATGGAGAAATTCTGCGAGGAGCACAATATCACGACTCGACCTGCGCCTCGTCGCCCACGAGTCCAATGGACAAGCAGAACGCGCCAACCAGAGCATCCTCCATGGTCTGAAGCCGCGACTGCAAGTTCCACTCCAGCGAACTCCCTGGTGCTGGATCGAAGACCTCCCCTCTGTCATCTGGGGAATCCGCACCTCCGTCAACAGGTCGACAGGATTCACTCCCTTCTTCATGGTGTACAGTGCGAGCCGTCATGCCACTGGCCTCAGAGCGATTCGCCGTGGGTAGTGAACTACGGAGGCCGACAACAAGCTCGCATGCGAGGGCCAGTCGACCAGCTCGACAAAGCATGCGACCTAGCACGCTCCCGCACCGCCATCTACTAGTAAGGGCTTCGCCGCTACCATAGCCGGCGAGTACGGACTCTCACGTTCCAGGAAGGCGACCTGGTACTGCGCCTGATCCAGGATAAGAAGGGCATGCACAAGCTCTCTCCCCCTTGGGAGGGACCATTCGCCATCGAGGCGAGTCACGAACAGCGCCTACTACCTCACGGCGTCCGTGGCTGACGGCAAACTTCGGCGTCAGCGGCCATGGAATGTAAACCTCCCCTACTGAAGTTCTACTCCTAGAACTCCGGACATGTACCTCCTACCGCTATGAAATAAAGAAGATCGGTTGCACAAATTGTGTCGCTCTCCATACCTTGTGCCACTTGCACTCGTAATAACAGTGCTATGCTACTCGCATGAAGTCAACCTTTGGTGGCCGCGACCGGCCTGACCAAGTAGTGCGGTCTGAGGGCCTTTGGAAAACTTAATGCCTCGTACTGTCCATGAAAAAAGCCAACCCGGAGCCCCATTGGATTCGCCTTGATCAACTGGCTTCCCGAGCCAAGACAACTGCATTAGTTTCCCACAGCGACCCAGTCCTCCACATCCTCGGTATGACTTCGAATAGCAAAGTACCACGCTCGGGGGAGCCAGCCCAAAGAGGAGGCGGCTAGGGAAACGCCAAATCAGGCGTGCCACGGACCGCCACACGACTGGTCCTACGGATCAGGTGGAGTGATGCGCCTAAAACAACGCACCTCGTCCTCACGTACCTCGGGCACGCGACTAGAACAACCAAGTACCACGCTCGGGGACTCGGCGACCCGACCCTGTTTGCGCCCTAGAAAACGGCCAAGTAAAGAGTGCCCCTTGGAGTCGCCATGCGACTGGCTTTCGGAGCCATGGCGAGTCGACCTTAACTCACTAACAGTCGAAACAACACATAAAAATGAGGTTAAGCCCATAAAAAGGGCGGACACGCTCGGGGACTCGCGCAACCAACAACCAAAGCAGAAAAACAATGACAAAAGAACCCTTGTATTTCTTCATAGCAACAAAATTTGTTCGCTTACAAGGATGATTACACACTCGTCCTAAACTAATGCTGATCGGCAAAGTACTCTATTCTGCAGGCTTCGACGAGGAGGCGACACCATCCTTGCGACATCGGATAAAGGGAACCCACGGATTCGATGGGTACATCGTGAGCTCACCCGTTGTGGCCGCACGGAACGGCTGCTCCACCTTGAAGTCGCGGTGCACGGCTCGGTCGTTCGAGCCTGACCGTTTCTGGTAAGTAATGAGTCGCCCATTGCCCACACCTGAGTCGTACACGCTGCCCACTCTGTTAGCTTTAGCACCTCGGCGATCTCGACTGAGCCCGTCGACGAAGGGTACCCGCTCGCGACGTCGTCAAGGTCGAAGTCGTCAGAAAAATGCGCGAGGCCAAGGCTAAGCGCAGTCGCCGCTCCACGACGGAGCCGTGCGTCATGAACTCCACAACCGCGGAGCCTTCTCGAGATAAGCGCCAAACTTGACGAGGTGCTCGGGATCACCTCGTGGGCGAGATCTCCTGAAGATACACTCGGAGGCAGGTCGCTGACAGCGCGGCAGAATCAACCAGTGTGGTGACACATTGCCACGCATCATACGACTGTTCTTCTTCGGCATTATTAGTAATCAGGCCTACAACACACAAGCAAATACTAAGGAAGTACCAGCAAAACAATGTGGTTCCGCGGCGCTCGAGTCGCGGAAGGAAAACTCTCCTGTCGATTAGGCGGCAGAGATCCATGATGAAACTTTGAAGAAGCGAGAGGTTATTAGCGGCCGGCGACGAGTCGTCAGGCACCTTCCGCTCCTCGTCGGCAGAAGCAACGGCCGCCTTGGGTCCATCGCTTGAGCTTCGCCTCCGCCGCCTCCTTGAGCTAACGCTCGAGTTCAGCGATTAAACTTCTCCATGGAGGTCATGGGCGTGGGCATCCGTCAACTCACTCGCCCGAATGAGGCCTGGCGAGCCTCCTTCACCCGGTCGCACTATCCTCTTCTTCAACAACAAAGTGCTTACAAACATAACAAGTTTATGATCAAGCGCCAAGCATGATGAACACTCACGCATTCGCTCGAAGCTGCTGCGTTCGTATCTGAACAGCGAGGAGCTCCTTCTCCGCAGCGATGCTTGGCGGCAAGCCGCTCTGCCCGACTTCGCGCTGCAGGCCTTTGTCTGCAATAATGAAAGCGTCAGCGACAAAAAAATCTAAGTGCCTAGGCGCTAAAATTCAGCGACTAGCCACTTTCGTGGAATGGATGACAAAATTCTAAGTGCCTGGCCGCTGAAATTCAGCGACTAGCCACTTGAGACTGGATGACAAAATTCCTAAGTTCCTATCCGCTGAAATTCAGCGACTAGCCACTCGAGGACTAGATGACAAAAATTCCTAAGTGCCTACATGCTGAATTTCAGCGACTAGCCACTCGGAATTGGGCGACAAAAATTCCTAAGTGCCTAGCCGCTGAAATTCAGGGACTAGGCACTTTCGGGGACACTTATGGCGAAAAACAATAAGAATCTAACCTTTGAAATTCAGGCCCGATCCTCGATTGGACATACTGGATGGCGGCACCTAGTATGCAGTGAAGTTCCATCAGCGTCAGCAGCGAGAGCACAAGTGGGTATGCCAGCGGCAGCTGACCGATTTCCATACCAGCGGCCCGGAAATTGGCTCGATGGCGCGAGGCACTGTCGTGGCATCCGCTTCCTAAGCGAGGAACATCGCCACCATGGCTCCTACACCGCGAAGGCGTCGGTTGCCTCAACCGAGGCCGTGGGAGCCTGCCAGCTGCGACTCACGCGTCCCCACGGCCCTCGAAGCCACGTCCACCACAATCGGAGTTTCGCTCGAGAACAGCGGCTGATTCGTCCAAGATTGTGGCGACCTTGTTGCCTTGCTCTCTTGGCGCCTTCAGCGAGCACCTCAACCTCGTCGCCTTTCTCTTCTTCAAGGGTCATTGGTGCCTCCGTGGCTGCGAGGAACCTTGGCCACGAAGGTGACCTATCTTCTTCACTCCAGTCTGTGCAACAACTCCGTCCAGACCACGCCACTCAAACATACATCAAGCGGACAAACAAAAGGATTGAAACACTCACTTGGCCACTAGGATAAATCGTGGGCCAGTCACGAATCTTGGGTGGCTTCTCCGATTCTGGCCCTTGTTTCCGACTAAGGCCTGCCTCGAACACGCTCTGTCGCATGACACTGACAGCTTCTTGAGGGCGAGGCAGCGGCGAAGGATTTAATGCGATCGCGCGGGAGCTCCTCTCGGCGGTGAGGCCCACAATATAGGCCACCAGTCCGTGCGCAGGATGAGCGGTGGCGATACCGATGCCGCTTGACACCTGCGTGTTCATGACAGTCGCACCAATCGCCCGTGGTCGCATCTTGTTGCTGCTTTTCGGCTGTCTTTGGTAACATCGGAGACTACTCACGGACGGCGGAGACATCGGCTTAACTTGCTTCATCTTCTTCTTTGGTGGTGGCGGCTTCTTCTTCTAACCCGATGGTGTGGCTTCCGCGGCTGTGAAGTGTCTTTCGGGAAGCTCGCGCCGTCGCCGTTAGTAAATTAAAACGTGGGCCTCGAGGCTCTTGCTGGCCTCGAGCTCCGGCGTTGATGTTTCCCACGGTCTTCTGCCGAATCGTGGTGCTGCGAACTCCAACAACCGTTGCCATCATCGGCATCATCTTCGTCACCGCTCCCGTCGCCGGCATCGCCCTTATCTGGCGGTTAAACAAATTCGCTCGGCGTCTTCGCGACCAGGTTAACGAGTTGATTCTATTCTCGTCATCTGCGGGTGAAGCCAACCTTCCACCACTTGGAATAACTACTTGTGACCAAGCAAAATTGCTACGGCTGGCAAGTGAATGCAAAACTATGACTGCGAGTGCATGTGAAATAAAAGGAACTCACCATTGGGGCTTGGCGCTTCTTGGTGTAAGAGTGCGACCACGGCCTTTGCATCGAGATACACCCGAGGTGATCTTCTTCAGGGGCAAGGTGTAGTCGTTGAGAGTCTCCACTCCTAAAGCATGGCGGCGAGGACCGTCAGGATGCGTCCTTGCACATGCCCAGCCACATATAATGGGGCGCTGACTGGCGGAGCGAGCCACGAAACCGTCGTCCCGAAAGAAACTCAGCAGTTATGAGGTTGATGGTTTGAAGCCCTTCGCTTCTTCAGGTTGCGGATGGAAATCTACACAGCGTTTTCGTTGATGACCATCCGCTAATCCTGAAACTTGGTGACTTGGGCCGAAGCGTGGCTCGGGAAATTGGTCGGCGGAGTATGTCGGGAGAACCTGCACAAATGCACTAAGCGGCACTTCGATCACCCGTAATAGAACCAGTTCTTCTTCCATTCATTTATATTTGGCGGAGCAGCATGTCGAGATCAAAAGAAAGATGCCTTGACTTGAGATGAAAGTCGAGGCCGCCCAGCGTCTAACTGCTTGTCGGCCTCCCCCGCCTCTTGGTGATCCTCCCATGGAGCAGATCTTGCAATAGGGAAATACGGCCCGATAGCCCGAGGCCTTTCGCGGGGAAGCACTTCATGAGCATACGAGATGGCGAGCTTTCCTTTCGATGTTGTCTTGACCCTAGGTCCGACGGTTGGATGTCGTAGTAAGCGGCGACAAATGAGAAGAAGAGGGGTGGGGAATCGTACCGGCCCAGATGATGGTGGTGATGCGGGCAATTCCCCCCTCGCGGGTTTGGGATCCCTTACCTCTCCGGCCAGCGGGGATGCACCCATCTCCCGGCGGAGGATCTGCTGCCTCCTCGAGCGACGGCGCCTTGGTACACTTGGATTTGCACCATGGTTCAGCTGGAGGTCCATCGATTGATGGTCTGGGGCTGTGAATAAGCTACAGGTCACTCTAGATAAGCTGCTATCGGAATGGAGGTGAGAATGCCGATGCTCCGGAGGAAGTGAGAAAGTGTTTTTCCCCCTGCCGGAGGAAGTCACCCTCCTTATATAGAGGTTATTACCCATAGCCATTTTGGAGGCCGTTACCACGTGGTAATTACGCGTGATTCATTACCCCGTTGGTTTACCCCAGCGGCCTAGTTGTGACTCGGTCTTGACGGTCCAACTTCATCCTTTCGACTCGCTGTCTTTAGGGACTTGATGATTACGCCCGACTTCGATCACTTTATAACAGGTGACTTAGCGTTACTTCGACATGTTACAGCCAAAGCTGCGATCGATTGTCGCCATTATTGCGACTAAAATGACTAGTTCTTTCCTTGTTCGAGTCGCTGATTATTTGGCGTCCAAATTGGATCACATACTCATTTGCTTGATGAACACGCGGCGAATCAGCGGCGGCCTCCGAGGGACTACTAATAGAGGATATGCTCTAAAGGTATACCGGCGGGATGTTCCTATTATTTGGCCCAAGCTGCGGCCCGAGTGGAGCCTAGCTGCCAGGACGGCCGGCTGGACCGGAGACTTGGCGAGGACTCGAGCCATTGGCAGCTGGAGGCTTGACGTGCTTAGCTGAGTCGAGATGGAGTCGAACCCTACGAGATCCTTAACTAATTGGTGTGTAAGATCTATAAACCATAGCGAGGTGAGCCTATATAAACCTCCACAGAATGCGCATAGAGGACACGTTCCATCCCATACACCCTAGCGACTCGTAGCCCGCCTAGTCGTCGAGCTTGCCCTTGTACCTCTCTCCATAATACAATCTAGCAGGGTAGAGTCTTTTACCCTCTTGGGGCCAGAACCTGGGTAAAACCTTGTGTCATCATACTATCTCGCATCATGATTAGCTGGCCACCTTGCCCTTTGTTCTACTATTTGCTACCGATTATGGCATCTTGTCTGTAAGTAGCCATTCCCGACAATGTGATTCTTATTTTTCTAGAATTTAGAGTATATTATTTATATTTTTCTCATTTACTAATTATTAAAATAATAATTTTCAAAATTTTATTAGCCTTATAATTTTTTATTAAACAACATGTAACACCCTAGTTTTAGCTAATAATCTTATATTGAGGGTTTGTTTGTTGTGCATCATGATCATCTCTTAAAAATGCATGCAAGAAAGAAATATGCAAACCCTAAACCCCATCTCCGGGTCTCTCTAAAATACATTCAAAAAATGAATTTTGATATTTGAAAACTACAAAAAATGTGGAGCCCAATTGGTTATGGAGTGCCCCATAGTATTTTAAATTTTTACAAAACCCTATGGCATTTTTGAAATGTCGAAATAGTTTTCAAATGAATTTACAAAATTTGAGAACAAGGAAAACAAAAGTTTTTTCTATAAAAAGATAGCCAGCTATTGACATTATTTAAGGACTCTTTTTACATCTTTTCCTATGGCATAATGATGACCCACAAGTATAGGGCATGTGTCGTGTAGTACTTATTAAATAGAATGTCGATCCGAACAAGGATCGGAATGGCATGCCTAAGCGGTGGTATGGAGCAGGGGAAGTCCACGTGAATACTTAGCAGCGGATTTTTTAGTGGTTTTGTTGACAAAGAAGCAACAAAACAAGGAGCAAGTAGTAAAAGAGAAAGCGAACAAAGCAGACAAAGTGGCCCAATCCTTTTCTTAGCAAAGGACAAGCCGGTGGAAATACTTATAAGGACCAAGCGTTCTCGAGGACACATGGGAATTTTGTCCAGAGTGCTTTTCGCTTCAAATAAGTGAGTATACTCTTCTACGGTGTTGTGAAAAAGTGTTGTGTGTGGGTGAACACGTGCTAACATACCTCTGAAGCCTTACTTGGACTATAATACATACTTGTGATTAAACCCCCTCCCTAGACATCCGTAACTTCTGGGAAAGTATTAAGATATAAATCAACCCTGACCTTAAACTACGAGATCTACACTCCCTTGTGCAAGGTGTCCCTATGAGGGGTTAGAGGTTTACATCCACTCAGGCAACCCCACAATTGAAGCCAAATACACAATGCATTCCCTAGGCCCCATAAATGGTACTTGAAGTATCTTGTAGTGCGACATTCACATGACACACTAAAGAATAGCACCTAGCTTAAATACTAAACCATTGAATAATAACTCTTTACAAATTCTCTTAACAACATGACTTCTCCCATGTCCTCAAGAACACCTTGAACTACTCTGAACATCATATGGATCAAGATCAAAGATGATACGGTAATGGATATAACAATCTAGACATAAACAATAATCCAATGGTTCCACTCACAAGCTTGCTCAGCTTCTAATAATAATAAACAGGAAAGTTTCCCTAAGAACTAAAGCAATATCAACACAATTATTCTGTGAGAATGAGTGGTGATGATGATGGTGCTGGTGGAGATGGTAATGGATATTATTGATGATCCCAGGTGAATCCTAAATTTGGATGATGGTGTTGATGATGTGACGGTCTCCCCTCTCAGGAAGGAAATCACGGTAGAAATCACATCTGCTTGGGAGATATTCTCTCGGTGTTTCGCCCAGGCGTGAGCCTTATCGTAGTCGCTCCCAGGGCTTGGGTTCCATAGGGAAGATATGGCGGAGTCGGGAGGCGGGTGGGCTACCTAGGCTGAGGTCAGTGGGCCGCCTGCAGGTGTCAAGCCTGCGATCTCTCTTCGCTCCTTGGCTTCCTTCATCTTAAGTAAAATAATATGTTTCCATATTTTCTGTTTTTCTGATATTAAGTGAAATTACTTGAAAAGCGCCTTCTTTTCCATCAAATCCAGTTTCCGTAGGTCAATCCTCGAGAATCATCCAACATGCATAATAAGCAGATGAAAATAGCAAAGTAATACCTCATAATAAAATGAAATATCAATGAATGAGAGTAAATTATGATGTAAGGTAGACACAAATTAGGCGTATCAGCTCCCCCAAGCTTGAACTTAAGCTTGTACCCAAGCAAATACAGACTTAGTAAACTTGCCGAGTTTATGGGTGAAATGTCGATAAAAATCTGAACAAGAAGCATCACACTTGCATTGCACAAGCGCTCATAGAAAAGCGACTCACCATTATACCAGCAGCTTTATGACCAAATTACAAGCAGTTTACAATAGAAGTGCATAAGATAAATCATAATTGGAGATTGGCAAACTTGTTCTTGTGATCCAAAAGAACACACAGCAAGGTTTCACAAAAAAGCTTTTTGTATAAGT